>CM067327.1:70365000-72765000 GCA_034376525.1 Nicotiana benthamiana
CATTTCCAGATTTTCCTGAGTGATAGTAGGTACCTGGAATTAAAGCAATGGGGAAACACCCATGAGTAAGGTAAGTGAGAAGCAACAAACAACAGCAGATCAATCAATTAAGACCCAGGAGTAGTATCAGGAAACTCAGGAAGGCTTTGAAAGATCAACAACAACACAAGTTCCAATTCTATAGCTCGAACAAAAGAAACCAGTCTGGGACCAGTACCCAAAGTAGATTCTGAGAATTCTAACACCCTAAATGTATATACCTCAGGTCATCTTCACCTTACAAAGGGTGTAATTCTGATTATTTATGAAAAATTTAAGAGGTTTTTGGCCAGAAAAGCTTAGGAATTTCAGGAAATTTTTCAGATGGTGTTCTCAAACTCTTCTCATAAAGACAATCTCTCCATTCTAAGACCATAAAATATCCTTTTATAACCAAGGCCTTAGGGCAACAATTTCTTCTTGTTTTCTTATCAGCCCCTTCCCCATTTTTGAGATTTGCTTAATTGATTCCATATTTCTTAAACTTGTGCCTCACGATTTGAGAAGAAATTAACAAAAATTACATTTCGAACCTCCAACTAGAAGGTTCCAGGGGTTTGTTACAAGATTCTTATCCCCAAATACCCCCGTTACCCATGTTTTCCCTTCTTAATTACTAGCCTAAATGTTTTCTAACGTGGTGCCTATCCATTTGGTCAGGAGTTGACCATGGTTAATTACTCAAGGCCATAAACCATGGTCTCATTGGGGTCGAGTTTTAAGAAAGCTGGGCATGACTAAATATTAAATTGAAGACTACACTATACTATTAAAGGCAAACAAAAGATGGTCAAAATTGATAAATAACAGGTCAATAAAACATGTATATACAAGCGAATTTAGACGAGTACCAAAATATGGGACTGAATTACTCAGAAGCAAAGATAAAGCTAACCAGCACAAACTTCAGAAACAAAGTTTATCACAAATGAACATTGATCAAATTAAAACGAAAAATGGAAAGTTAAACCAGGGAAGATGAACAATTTAAGCTTAACAGAATTATTCAAATTAATCAAGGAACATCTATGACTTCAATTGGTAAGGGGACCATTCAGAACATGTTATCAAAACTTAAAAACAAAAAGGCACATGATTCTGGATGGAAACAAAGCAATTAATCAAATTATTTTCACATATGAGCAAATAGAACATTCATGTACTCACACAAACGAAAACAAAGCAAAATTAAAAGCAATCAAAAGGAAAACATGGAACTTAGCTTAACACTACAACCCTAAAAATCTCAGAACTTTCACGTCTCATGGTTTTCAGCAATTTCTGGGAAGGTCTTTGGAGTTTTGGGAACTTTGTGCCATCATTTGAGAGGGGGAGAAGGTATTAGGTGTAGGGTTATTGGCTTGGGATGGGGTTTGGGTTTCATACCATTTTGATTTGATTTTTTGCCAGATTCAGTTGTATTCGAAAGCCGTTGGTTTTAGATTTGTGGAGGGAAAGGTGAGGAGGTCACCTGGTATCAGTTTCAAGGGGTTCCGAGGAGGTTGGGTATTTGGTCAATGCTTTGATATAATATTCGAAGCAATGGGTAGGGGTTTGGAGGAATTTGAACATGGATGCGTTACGGGGATGGGGTAAAGGACATATGGTGTTATTCTGGAAAGTTTCCGGCGGTGGCGTCGCCGTGGGCGGCGGAAGCGATTTCCAAAGTTTTCAATATTCGAAGAGATCGGCTTACAGTTGAGACTTGATTCTTATGGCATCGGAAAGAGGAGGGCACGGTGAGTCAAGGGTGTTTTTTTGGGAGCATCGGAGCTCTGCTGCCGGCGGAGATGATTTCTGGCTGGCGGCTATAAGGCGGTGTATTAACGGAGATGGAGGGTACGAGGAAGATGGTGTTTGTCTCTAAGGTTTGGTCTGATTTAGACCTTTTTATGTAATGATCTCATTGAACCCAGGCCGTTGGATCATAGTTGATGAACAACTGAGATTGATGGCCCCAAAACGACGTCGTTTTGGGGCGTTTCTCATAGCAGCTTGGGTCAGAGACGGGTTTGGGCCGATTTTTTGGTCCTTTTGGAAGGATAGGGTATTTGGGCCACTCAGACTTGGCCCAATTGTGGCCAGCCTAATCTAAAGGCTTTTAATTCCTTCCTTTTTTTTCATTTTCATTTTAAAAACTTCCTAATTTATTTTTAAAATCTTATCAAACTAAATACTAAATTCAACTAGATTAGACTAATAATCACCTAAACTCAACAGATATGAAATTTAACAATTTTGAAGCTACAAATTAGATATGCCGAAATAAATTACTTATTTTTTGTGATATTTTATACTTCGCAAAACAAAACCCTAATTACCAATTAATTCTAACAACAATATGTGAAATCAAATCCTAAATGCTTATGTAATTAATAACTTTTTTTTGTATTTCCATGACTTTTCATGCGTGCACCAAAGAAAATACACACTAGTATGCGCAATTAAATCCTAAAATTTAATAATTAAAAGGAGAAATCCTAAGTCTGAGAATTCTGTAGGAGTAATTTTAACGAGGCAAAAATCACGTGCTCACAGCTGTCCCTCTTTGCCCTGTAACACGAAGGGTTTTTGGTCAAATATAATGAGTGCTATGCGGGATTTTTGCCTACTCATAACTCGAGGAGAAGCATTTTGAAAAGATGTCTGACCGAACCTTGCTTCAAAGGTTGCCTACATATCCTTGGCGATAAAGGAATCAGGTCAGTGTAGTTCTGGAGTGTTTGGTAGCTGGGACTACCATGGGCTGTGATTTCACTGCTGATGCTGCTGCTACTGGTTACTGACTCCTTATTACACCTAAGGAAAAATCAACAACTAAGCTAGCTAGGCCTATCAACTAAGGGTTACAAGATTCCTATATATATATATATATATATATATATATATATATATATATATATATATATATATATATATATATATATATACATCTCTTGTAGTTTGATCTCGAGTCTTAGCTGATTTTGCTGTAGACCTCGATCTGAATCTTGACGCTCGCACGTTATAGGTACTGGTTTTATTTCAGTATTTGGACTGGAGCAGGGCAACGAGACTTGTAACTTCAATCACACTTTGAGCCGTCCGCATCCTTTCCCTTTTTTTGAACATTATGAGTTTTCACCTTTTGCTCTCTTCTTTTCCTTGATTGAGACTTTACGCTCTTAGTTACCTCGAGTCTTGTGCCTTGAGGTGCCACCTGTTCTGACATAAAAAACAAACGAATGAAATTTCTTCCCTAGTTTTAACTGGAAAATTTTGTGAGTTATTTGCAACACAAATCTGAGCTATTTCTTTACCGAAGACAATGAAAGTCAGGATTGTGTATCCTTTGGACTGATTGCCAGGTTATGTTGGGAAGGAGAAAAGGTTATTGCTGGGGATAAGAGGAAGATCCAGGGGTTATGCTGAGATGGGAATGAGGGGTCCCTGCTGGGAAAAGGAGAATCCACGGGTTATATCGGGGTTCAAAAAAAAATTTCTAGGTTATGCTAGGGAAAATCCATGGGTTACGTTGGGTTTGAGTTGAAAATTCCTGGATTATGCCAGGAAAATCCGCGGATTATGCCGGGATTGAAAGAAAATCCCTTGGTTATGCTAGGGATATCCGCGGGTTATGCCGGGATTGAAAGATATAGGTTGTGATAGGGGAATCCGTGGGTTATGCCGGGATTGAATGGAAGATTCCTGGGTTATGCCAGGGGAAACTACGGGTTATGTAGGGATTCAAAGAAAAACTCCTAGGTTATGCTAGGGAGATCTGCGGGTTATGCCGGGATTGAATGGAAAATTCCTGGGTTATGGTAGGAAGATCCGCATGTTACGCCGAGATTGAAAGGAAAACTCCCAGGTTATGCTAGGGAGATCCGCGGGTTATGCCGGGATAGAAATAAAAACTCCTAGGTTATGCTAGGGAGATCCGCGGGTTATACCGGGATTGAATGGAAAATTCCTGGGTTATGCCAGGGGAATCCGCGGGTTATGCTAGGATTGAAAAGAACACTCCTAGGTTATGCTAGGGAGATCCGCAGGTTATGCTGGGATTGAAAGGAACATTCCTAGGTTATGCCAGGGGAATCCGTGGGTTATGCCGGGATTGAAAGAAAAACTCCTAGGTTATGCCAGCGGAATTCGCGGGTTATGCCGGGATTGAAAGAAAACCTCCTAGGTTATGCTAGGGAGATCCACGGGTCATGCCGAGATTGAATGGAAAATTCCTAGGTTATGCCAGGGGAATCCGCGGGTTATGCCGGGATAGAAAGGAACACTCCTAGGTTATGCTCGGGAGATCCGTGGGTTATGCCGGGATTGAAAAGAACATTACTAGGTTATGCTAGGGAGATCCGCGGGTTATGCCGGGATCGAATGGAAAATTCCTGGTTATGTCGGGATTGAAAGAAAAATCCCTTGGTTATGCTAGGGAGATCCGCGGGTTATGCCGGGACTGAATGGAAGATTCCTGGGTTATGCCAGGGGGATCCGCGGGTTATGCCGTGATTGAATGGAAAATTCCTGGGTTATGCCAGGGGAATCCGCTGGTTATGCCGGGATTGAAAGATAAACTCCTAGGTTATGCTAGGGAGATCCGCGGGTTATATAGAGACTGAATGAAAAATTCCTGGGTTATGCCAGGGGAATCCCCGGGTTATGCCGGGATTGAATGGAAAATTCCTGGGTTATGCCAGGGGAATCCACGGGTTATGCCGGGATTGAATGAAAAATTCCTAGGTTATGCTAGGGAGATCCGCAGGTTATGCCGGGATTGAATGGAAAATTGCTGGGTTATGCTAGGGGAATCCGCGGGTTATGCCGACATTGAAAGAGAAGCTCCTAGGTTATGCTAGGGATATCCGCAGGATATTCCGGGATTGAAAGATAAACTCCTAGGTTATTCTAGGGAAATCCGAGGGTTATGACGGGATTGAATGAAAAACTCCTAGGTTATGCTAGGGAGATCCGCGGGTTATGCGGGGATTGAATGGGAAATTTCTGGGTTATGCCAGGAGATTGAAGGAAGTGAAAGGCCACAAAGATCCTTTTGACTATGCTGGGGATAGAGAAGGAAAGGAAAGACCTTTAGGTTATGCTAAGAACAGAAGAGCCTTAACTCTTAGACTACTCTGAGGAACATAGGCAAAAGAGGGGCCCTCAGGTTATGCTGGGGACGAGAAGAGGAAATGGTTCCCAAGTTATGCTAGGATATAAAGAGAAACCCCCAGATTATGCCGGGGAACGAAAGAAAGAAATTTCTTGGTCTGTGCTAAGGAGAGTGGAGTGCGACCCTTGGGTTATGCCGAGGAGGTCGACAAGTTGCACAGGGGAAGACTAGGGATGTGGCCCTAAATATGGGGAAGGAGTAAAAGATCGGAGTCCCATGCTATCACGTTTATTTATGAAGCTGCAGGAAAAGAATGTAAAGAAAACTTCCCCTTTTGTTATTGATGCAACACTATTCTTAGCCCTTGTTCCATTCCTTTGATTGCATTAGTCACGTGTTCCCATTGTTTTTAGATTACACCTGTTTCAAATTTTAATTCAAAAATGAAGCAATTTGTTAGTTTGAACTGTGATTGGTTTTTGGCCTTGTTTTGCTTGATCTCTGCCTCATTTTTGTTGGAAGAAACTCTTGACTTCCGAACTTCGCCCCGTAGGTTGGTCGGGGGGTCCTCATCTTTCAAATTGGTTTTTCTTTTACAGGTCCTTTGCTATGATTTTTGTCCCGATTTCCACTTCGGGGCTTTCCTTTCGAGAACTTTGTAGGAATGATTAGCCCGCTTGGGATTAAACTTTCCAATCTTCATTCGCATTTTCAGGCTCTCAACTTGAATTTCTTTCCTTTCTTCTTTCCAGCTTTTGAAGCGTCAGCCATCATTATCAGCCGGGATTGGCTAAATGTGCTCGTTGATACCGGATATTCCTTTTAATTCTTGTCAAGAGAAAACCCGTGAGATCGGTCTTGCTACCTTCTCTTGAGGAATGGTCAGGACATCAAAGTTAAAAAGAAAAAGAGTGGGAGAAACAACAAAAGCAAACACATGGATTTAGAGGTATGTCTCTTTTTGGATAAAAGGGAGGACTTATCTGGGAGTGCGTGCCAACTTTAAATCGAAACGACATGCTTATTGGACTAGATGCCCAGCCCAGATCCATTTCTGTTTTTTAATTTCAATCTTTCAAAACCATGGAATCTTGTTTAGGCTTGGGGTGGTAATATTCCTCTTTTCGGCCGATGATGCCCTTTGCGGATTTTCGCCAATCGGCCTCTCTCATTTATCTTCTCTCGTCGTCCGATATTGCTCATTATGGGTTTTCACTAAATGGACTCTCTCATTTGTATTTTCTCTATTCACCGTCGCCTTATGGTGCCCGAAGGATTTCACCGATAAGACTCTCCAATTTTATTTCTCTCAATTTGAAATGTGCTGAACCCCAACAAGGGTGTTTAACCCATCCTTGTTTGGTCAATTGATCGGAAGGACTTGGATCAGGCTCTTGAGCAAAGGAAATCAGATGGAAGTTTACAACTTTGGAACCACTTCAGAGGGTTTGTGGCCGAACTACTACATTTCTGCCCCAGTTTAATTTCTTGGAGAACTGGGGTTTTATTTTGATATGACCGGACCTCAGGGAGAGGCTACCTACGTATCCTTTCATAATCAAGTCAGATGTAGTTCAGTAAGTGTTTCCTAAACTAATTTGTTTGTTGTTTCTTTTGTTTTCAATCATTCATTTTTTTTGAATACCAACTCTTGGTTCCAAAGAGGGTAAACAAAAAAATGCAATCGGATCGAGGGGTTTGCGAAGGATTGGCAGTGTTTTAGGGTAGCGGGAAAGAAAGCCTTCATCATTTCAACCGGCTGGAATCATTGCAGCAGAGGGTTCAAATGTAATACCTTTTTACTTCATCTGCGTTTACTGCTGTCTCGGGCTCGTCTCCTTCAACTTCACCCAGGCACAACGCTCCTTTGGGTGATATCTTTCTGATAATGTACGGTCCTTTCAAGTTCGGAGCAAACTTTCATTTGGCTTCATGATGGTGAGGGAGTATACGCCTCAATACCAGCTGTCTGACTTCGAAATTTCTAGGGCGCACTTTCTTTTTATAAGCACGAGCCATTCTTTATTGGTATAACTTCCCGTGACAAACTGCAGCCATTCGTTTTTCCTCAATTAGTGACAACTGCTCCAAACGAGTTTTAACCCACTCGCTATCCTCAATTTCTACTTCGACAATTACCCAAAGGGAAGGGATTTCTACTTCTGCGGGTATGACGACTTCAATCCCATAGACCAGTAAATACGGAGTTGCTCCTACCGATCTGCGGACAGTGGTGCGATATCCCAGCAATGCGAAAGGCAGTTTTTCATGCAATTGTTTTGAGCTTTGAATCATTTTTCTCAAAATCCTCTTGATGTTCTTGTTAGCTGCTTCAACTGCACCATTAGCTTTGGGCCGATAAGGGGTGGAGTTTCTATGTGTTATCTTAAATTGTTCACATATTTCTCCCATTAAACGACTATTCAGATTTGCCGCATTGTCTATAATGATGGTTGCGGGAATTCCGAAATGGCAAATGATGTTGGAATGCACAAAATCTACCACAACTTTCTTGGTGACGTACTTGAGTGTGATGACTTCAACCCATTTTGTGAATTAGTCAATAGCGACCAATATGAATCTATGTCCAGTTGAGGCTTTGGCTCAATCGGCCCAATGACATCCATGCCCCAAGCAGTGAATGGCCAGGGTGCTGACATAGGATGCAATTCGGTTGGCAGTGCATGAATCAAATCACCGTGCACCTGACATTGATGACATTTTCGAACGAACAAGCAATCTTTCTCCATGGTCATCCAGTAATACCCTGCTCGAAGTATTTTCTTTGCTAGTACATATCCATTCATATGGGGTCCACACACTCCTATGTGTACTTCATGCATAATTCTTCCAGCTTCCTCGGTGTCAACACATCTCAGCAAGTTGAGATCTGGGGTCTTTTTGTATAAGGTATCACACTCAACAAGAAACTACTTGCGTGCCGTCGGATGGTTATATTTTGCTCCCCGGTGGCTTACTCGTGATAGTCTTGTGTTGTCAGAAATCTCTTGATGTCATAATACCAGGGATGGGTGCTGGACTCTGGCTCGGTCGCATTACAATACCCATGCCTTTCTTTGATTTGGATTTCCAAAGGATCAACATAAGCGTTTCCAGGGTAAGGCAACATAGAAGTCAGAGTTGTGAGTGCGTCTGCTAGCTCATTGTGACAACGAGGGATGTACCTGAATTGTACCGAACTGAACTGTTTAATGAGATCCTCCACATGCTGTCTATATGGGATGAGTTTAACGTCTCTTGTTTCCCACTCTACTTGAGCCTGTCGGATGATCAAATCTGAATTCCCCATGATTAACAACTCCTCAACATCTTGGTCAATGGCCATGTTCATGGCCATGATGCAAGCTTCGTATTCAGATGTATTATTGGTGCAGAAAAACTGGAGCCTTGCTGTAGCCAGGTAATGCTGACCCGTGAGTGACATTAAAATTGCCCCAATCCCTAAGCCTTTTGCGTTTACTGCTCCGTCGAAGAACATTTTCCAAGCGAAGGGTGTCTTCAGATGTTACTTCTACCGAATTCACTTCTTCATCAGGGAAATAGGTATTCAAAGGATTATATTCATCGTCAACTGGATTCTTCGTCATTGCTGTACGAGTGACATAAACTATGTCGAACTCGGTGAGCAGGATTTTCCATTTCGCCAATCGCCCTGTGGGCCTCGATTTTTGGAATATATACCTCAATGGATCCATCCTGGTTATGAGGTAGGTGGTGGGGGATTGCAGGTATGTCTCAACTTTTGGGCCACCCACGTCAAGGCACAACAGGTTCTTTCTAGCAGCGTGTATTTGGCCTCGTAACTGGTAAACTTCTTGCTCAAATAATAGATGGCTTGCTCCTTCTTTACCGTGGTATCATGCTGCCCGAGAATACAACCAAAAGAGTTCTCCAGGACTCTTAAATAAAGAAACAATGGCCTTTCCAGTTCTGGTGGGACCAAGATTGGTGGGTTGGACAAGTAGTGTTTGATTCTGTTGAAGGCCTCTTGACACTCACCGGTCCATTTAATTGCTGCGTCCTTTTTCAATATCTTGAATATGGGCTCGTATGTGGAAGTCAAGTGGGCAATGAATCGGCTGATGTAATTGAGTATTCCCAGTAGGCTCATTACATCCTTCTTGGTCGGATCCAACTCGATGCCCCTTCGACTAACAATGAATCACAGAAGTTTGCCTGACGGGGACCCCAAATGCACACTTGGTTGGATTCAATTTCAAATTGTACTTGCAAAGCCTTTCGAAGAATTTTCATATGTCCCTTACATGATCACCCTGAGTTTTGGACTTGATAATCACATCGTCCACATATACTTCTATTTCCTTATGCATCATGTAATGGAAAATGGTGGTCATAGCCCTCATATATGTTTCCCCAGTGTTCTTTAAACCGAAAGGCATAACTTTGTAACAGTAAGTCTCCCAAGGTGTGGTGAAGGCAGTTTTCTTAGCATCTTCCTCATCCATCAACACTTGGTGGTATCCTGCGTAGCAATCTACAAAGGATTGTATCTCGTGTTTGGCACAGTTGTCAACAAGGATGTGGATGTTAGGTAAAGGGAAATTGTCTTTTGGACTCACCTTGTTTAAATCTATGTAGTTTACACATACTCGGGGTTTTCCATCTTTCTTTGGTATCGGGACCACATTGGCCAACCATGTGGTGTATCGAACCACTCGGATTACCCCTGCCTCTAACTATTTTGTGATCTCTTCTTTGATCTTATCGCTGATATCAAGTTTGAACTTTCTTTGTTTCTGTTGGACTGGACGGCATTCAGGGTATGTGGGCAACTTATGAACCACCAGATCAACACTCAGCCCAGGCATATCATCGTAACACCAAGCAAATACATCTTTGAATTCCAAAATAAGTTGAACCAGTGAATCCCGGATTTTCTTATCCATATGGATGCTTATTTTAGTTTCCTTGGTTTTGCCGGGATACCCCAAGTTAACCAGTTTGGTATCATTTAAATCCGGCTTAGGTCTATTTTCAAATGTTCCAACTCTCGGTTGATTTCCCTAAAATCCTCTTCTTCATCATACTCTGATCCTTGGTTCATTATCTTACAAATAGGCAGCATGTTCGGACCGGGGCATGAAGTCCGCGATAATGTCATATTATTTAAGCCGCATTATTAAGACTGAAAGAAAAAAATGAAATAGAAGAAAAACAAGATCAGAAAAAATAGAGAAGTGCAAACGATGAAATATTGATTTCATTTCTTTGAAACTGTAAGATAACAAGGTTTACATCTGGAATTTAAAGGACAAAATACTAAAGAAAAACACCCGAGCTACACCCTGAAATAACTCGTTTTGAACCTTGGCATCCGGTCCTATGTAGAGCACCCCAGCAGTGCTTGAGCCTTCTCCCAACTGGACCATGTTGGCTTCATACATTAATTTCCTCATGGCCCCACATATCTCTTCAATTTCCTTCGCTGTGAAGGTCTCATCTTCTTCTTCTTCACTGTACTTTGGTTTCACAAGTTTTTTGTACAAGTAGGGTAGGGGTTGTGGCAAAGCCCATCCATGACGTTTCCTAAGGTTGGCCCAGGTGATATCCTCCGGCGCGGGATGGAAACCTAGCCCAAAAAAATTCTCCGCGGTAGGCAAAACGATAGGCTTAGTAATTCCTTGTAGAGAACTTCCAAGTCCCTTGCCTGGCTTGAACCCTTGGAGTATCATCTCTTTTGCTACCATGATTGAGGCATTGGAGAGGAAAGGCTGGGGACATAGTTTGCCTTCATTGTGTTGATCAGCTACCACAATTCCAGAAGCCTGGTAGACTATATGCTTACTTTCCTCTTTATCTTCGAGGCAGGGGACAGAAGGATCACGGTAAATTGACTTCTCGTCTTCTTTGTGGACCACGATCTCCTGGTTTTCATGTTCGAATTTCAACATTTGGTGCAGAGTAGAAGGAACCTCTCCTGCCGCATGAATCCATGGTCTTCCTAGGAGATAGTTATAGGATGTGTCCATGTTTAATACTTGAAATGTCACTTCAAAATCAACTGGACCGATGGTCAATACTAAGTCACTTTCCCCAATGGTGTCCCTTTTAATTTCGTCGAAAGCTCGGACACACACATTGTTGGGACAAATCCTATCTGTTCCGATTTCCATTCTTTGCAACGTTGATAGTGGGCATATATCCACCCCGGAACCTCCATCTATCATTACTCTTTTGACATAATAGACTTCACATTTGACGGTGCGATGCAAGGCTTTGTTGTGGGCAGCTCCCTCTAGAGGCAAATCATTCTTGCTGAATGTGACCTGATTAATAGCGAATAATATTTCCGCCATTTTATCCAGTTGTTCCACGGAGGTTTGAACAGGTACATAGGCTTCATTCAAGGTTTTGGCCAACACTTTCTGGTGCTCTAGAGAATTCATCAGCAATGATAATAAAGATACTTGCTCGGGAGATTTCCGGAGCTGGTCCAATACCTCATAATCTGGCATTTTCATATTTCGAAAGAAGCCCTCCGCCTCTTCAGCATTTACGGGGTTTTTGGGTGGAAATCGACCTTTTGGTGGCAGTGTTCACTTCTTCCATCTTCGAATAATTTTTTGCGGGGTGGCCCTTTTGAGTTTCCCTAGTGATCTCTTTGCCTTTGTGTGTTACTATAGTTTCTTGGTAGTTCCATGGGACTGCAAAAGGGTCTGTCATTGGCTTCTAAGGCACGCGACCGATTACCATGAGCTCATTTAGCCTTGGTGGTTTAATCGGTCCTCGTTCCACATAAGCTCCCCTGGGTACATACATTGTCTTGTTCAACTCAAACCTTCTTGGGGGACTCATAGTGGGTTGTTTTTCTTGACGCCCCCGTGGGATGTAAAGTATGGTTTCCTTGGTGGTTGCTGTCTCAGTTTTAATTTCAACCTTCTTCTCTGCTTCCGGGTGCTTGGCTTCACTCGTTTCTTTTTCTTCAACCTTCTTGGAGGTAACCTTTAGTTTTCTGTCTGCATCAACAATGGCTATTATGGATTTTAAAGCAGGGTCAAACTCTTTGTCCTCGCAAATCATCTCGATGACTGGCCCATTATTGTGAGGCGGTAACAGGTTATTGATTACGTTTGGGACATCTTCATCTCTCAACACTATTTTCTTTTGTTCTATTAGGTCCTCCACTGCTAGCTTCAGAGTCCAACAGTTTTTCGTGTCGTGTCCTTCGACCCCTGAACGATAAGCACATCGTATACCCCGTTGATAGGAAGGTGACTCAGGGTTCTGCCTGTTTGGGAGCACGGGCTGCAAGAGACCTATCTGGACCAGTTTTGGGAGAAAGCTGGCATAGGATTTCCCTATTGGTGTGAAGTTTTGTCTTTCGGTGGCTCCCTAGGACCAAAATTGTTTTGGGGAGGGCAGGGATTATAGTGGTTTTGGGGAGGCTGATTTCTCGGTGCCTGGTTTCTGTTGCCCTGTTATTTTGGTCGAGCGAATGGCTGGGCAATCGTAACTGCATAAGGGTGTGGAACATAATGCATGTCTTGATGAGCATAGTAATGTTGAGGGTCCTTTCTGAGAACACATGCCTGGGGGAATGGTGCCTTCTCATGCTGGAGGCTGCCATTCAAGCTTCCTCTTTCTTTTTGTTTCTTGCGACTCCTCCTGCCCCGCTTTGTATGGACTGGGAGGTCGCCCTTATGGCTGACTAGCTCAGAATTCTTCCTGTTTTGAAGCTAGTTTCTACCATCTCACAGATCTTGGTTGCTTCCGTGAAAGGTTTGCCCATTGCTGACATCATATTTTGGAAATAATCCGCCTCCTGTGCCTGGAGAAAAAACAGTGACCATCTTTTTCTCATCCAAGGGCGGTTATACTCTTGACTCTTGTTCGCGCCACTTGAAAGCATATTCTCTAAGACTTTCCGAAGGTTTCTTTTTCAGATTGGCCAAAGAGTTCCTGTCAGGGGCAATGTCGATGTTATACTGGAACTGCCTTACGAAGTCCCAGGCAAGATCATCCCAAATATGCCATTGAGTGATGTCCTGGTCCATGTACCATTCCGAAGCGATGCCTACCAAGCTTTCCCCGAAGTACGCCGTAAAGAGTTCTTCTTTTTCACTTGCCCCACGCAATTGGTTGCAGTATTTTTTCAAATGAGCAATGGGGTCGCCATGACCATCATACTTTTCAAAGTTCGGCGTTTTGAATACCAGGGGAAGATGTACATGCCAGAACATGCATAAGTCCATGTAAGACATGCTTCTCTGTCCACTCAAGCCCTGCGTATTCTTCAAGCTTTGCTGAAGGCTTTTCATCCTTCTTGCTATCTCACCTTGTTCAGGCGTTTTAGGAGTTGTCTTGCATTGGTGTGAATGCATATCCTGGTTGAGGATATGTGGGTTATGGGGGAGGCTCATTTTGGTAGTTGGGAGTTTGAAATGTGAAAGCCGTAGGATCAAACATGGGTCTTGGCACTGCGAGTTATGTGGTGGCTGCACATGGGGGAGCCGTAAAAATATTAGGAAATGGGACAGATGTGAACACCTGAGGACGAGCTTCAGAAGGTGCTCCGACAAAGTTGGCTGGTATGGTATGCTGCCCCAAGAGGATATTTGGGCGGTTGATGGTGATAGTGGAGGTACCCCCGACCTTTGGAAAAGCTCAGGGAATCCAGGGATGGCACTTGGAGGCTCTTTTCCATTCGTCCAAGCATCCCACATCTCCATGACTGTGAGTCGAAGGATCCTATTTTCTTCAGCTGCCGCAGATTCCGAGGCTGGGATCCACGCAATCGGGCTGTCCTCTAGGATTAAAACTACCGGTTGAGTCTTTTCGGATGACCTTTCTGTACTTCCTTTTGATTTAGTAAAGTATCTATATGATGCCAACTTACAACAAACCAACCACTGTTCTACAAAAACCTGGACTGCAAACTGGAATTACAAACGGATAGGTTGGGATAGATAACGAACAGGAAATCACATGTTGTGTATGATGCACCTACATAGTTAACGGGTTTCTATATGTTTGCAATGGTCGCATGCGTCGTCCCGACATTTATTCCAAACTTCCTTTTGGTTTCCAATTCTTATTTCCTTTTTAGCTTTCCTCTATTAAGAATACGGTCGAATTCTATGAAGATTGCCTACATATCATGCCCCGTATGAATCAGACCGAGCGTAGTTCATGGGAACAATGTGATGGAAATAACAGGATACTTTGGGATTTTCAATTTTTATAAGGCGAACTTTGGTTGCAAAAACTAACAAAGTTAAAGGCAACTAACATACTTGGACACAATGAAACTTACAGACTCGAATGGTGCATAAAAGAAAATACAGACTAACAGACTCTTTTAAGAAAATTACAATTTTTCAGAAATTATGAATACATTAAGGCTTCAACTGCATTTAGAGCTTGTGTGGCTTCACTCGGCCTTGCCGCAGGCTTGCGTGCTAAACTCCCTTGGAGATGGTGGAGGTCTTCCATCACTTGCCGAACAAAAGTCATGGCGGTGGCAAAGAACATGGATTTTGTTATATCCTCACAATGGTTGCACTTTGTGGTGATGTAATCTACAGTTGACCGTATCATTTCCCTATAATACCCTTTTCTTGCAACAAACGGCCAATTTGCTCGGCCCTTACCTCTAGAGTTTGCTCTACTACCTGATTCAGCTTCTGGAATTGCTGCAAATCCATTTCTAATCCTGCTATTACTGCATAACAATGTCCTCTGCACTTTTAACCAATTACTTCCAAACCCTGGATAGCTCACCTTCTGCCTTATTCAAGTCAAAACCATACTCAGTTACTTTCCGCCGTAAATTTTCTATGAGTTTTTCATATTATGTGCTTCTGGGGGGATTTTCTGTGGCCGCTTTCATTATGTGAATTTAGGCTCGTAAGGCTTCGTTTTCTTTGGTTAATATCTTCTTTTCTCCCTCACTGGCTATAGCTTGCAAATTATTTTCAAATTGCAGCTCTTTGATTTGCTTTTCCAATCTTCCTATAGTGGCCCTATATTCATTTTCCTTGGCTAGCGAATCCCATTGCTTTTGTGACGATTCGGCAAATTCTTGGAGATGTAGTCTCTTGGACGGCCGTACAGGCTCTATTTCTCTTTTATACCAAGAAACATACCCCAGTGCAACCTCGACTTTAGATATGTGGCGTACTCGAGTACCTGCTGTCAAGTATTGACATTCACTCCAGATTTGACGTATGACGATTTCAGGGAATTGACCATTTGGGTTTATCTCCACCGCATGACGTCTAATATCCTCGTCTTTGGGGATCATTTGGCATGTACCTAATTGTCTTAATACTCTGTATGGCGCATAGGGCTAGATACTTTGGAGACCCATCAGAAGAAAATGAGGCCCGGTGGCTGGCATATACACAACTTCATCCACAGGGAGCCACCCGAATGTCCACTCTATCTAATTTGTGGTGATGACCCGGAGATGCGATACCCATTATGTGACACCCCCAGGTACTCTAAACTCATCAACCCTATTGCAGAATTCTTCTATGCAGCTCTTTGTTGGTAACCCATAACTCATGAACCGAGGCCGGTGTCACAGATGCTCGATCATCCATATTTGCAACAACAGGTTACATCATTCGAAGAAGTCTCCTCCTACTTTACAGGCGGTGAGAGCACGGAAGATTTCGGATAGGATCATTGGAGCGAGGGTACTTTTGGCCTAGGTCATTAAAGTGCTGATGACCCTGCTATCTGTATGTCAAAATTCCCATCCTTTCGCGGAAACACCAGAAGACCAAGAAAAATACCATGAAAGCAAAACATCGATGCTCCTCCGATTTGAGCTGATTTCCTTTGCTACAAATATGATTTTCGGGGTTATGGAATCCCCCGATATGTACGTACCTCTGATATATAAAGTGCAGGGTACAGAAGCCAACTAATAGGTCCAGATTGTGAACCTTCCTACTGATTTTCAAGGAGTCTAGGAATTTGTGCACGGCAAGGGCTCTTGGCGCAATCAAGTATAGGTGTCTCAAAGGAATGTAGGTGTCCCAATATATCCAGTTATTTCCTCCAATGTCGGTGTGAGTTCAAAGTTCGAGAAGTGAAACATTGTGAGCCGGACCCAAAATGTGATTAATGCTTTTATGATGTCTCCCTTGGATTAATTTTTAACAAACCAGTGAGGCCTCCCAGATGCGTATTGGCCATTTTTTGCCCTGCGTCCCCCAGGTCATCCCACCACAGTCGCAACTCCAAGGGAATTTTGTTCATGAACATTATCATTCTCATTCTGTACATTTATTAAGGTGAATTAGTATCCACAAAATATTAAAACCAATATTTATGAAATTCATTTCTTAAAATCAGGGCCCCGCTTTGCAAATACGACCTTGCAACACTTTCGAAGGAAGGTTTTTCAGGCTGTGCTCGCTTGCTGGTCAAAATAAGACTCAGAGGTGGCCATTTGTGCAGGATCAGCCTCCCAGCATCCCTTGTGGTAACATTCGGCTATTTCCGGTAGCAATGGCATCACCCGATTTATTTTGAAACAAGTGGATAAAATCGGACATTTGTTTTTTCTGGTTTTGCATTTTTTTGCGAAAGAGAGATTGGACCTGGCAAAATAATTTATCAAAACCAAAAATATTGTTGAAAAACTTTCCCAATTTCTTTTCCCTTTGTTTTGTATTTTTGATTTTTTTTTTTGAAAAATCCGGCAGCAGTTCGGCGCCATTTGAGCATTGGTGTTACAAATGATTAATCTCAGCAACTCTCAAATTTCCTCTTTATTCACAAGTCGGTCAACATGCGAATCCAAGGAAAATAAATGTGCAAGTAGCACGTAACATGCATCGGAAGGGTCTTTTCATTTCGGGTCACCTGTCCTAGATGGATCCAACCCCTATGTTGAGTCCCCTAAGTCAAATGCATGACGCAAATAAGCGTTCCTACTAGGGATCCATCATGAGGTGAAGTTATTCTAAGTTAAAAACCTTGGTATGTGATCTAGACTGTGCCCCCGAATGACTCGAGTCGAGGAGGGGGCTACATACCGGGGACCAAAAGGCCATCTAGCTTAGTAACTTGTCCGAACTCTTTCTTATTTTCAGGTATGAAACTAATAGAATAGGGAGTCTCAACCAGTAAGTACATCTCCAGAGGTGAGAAGGCAAGGGTTTCGTAGCAGTTTATATGTACAATTCATCCAATATCAAGGCGGTAAAGCATTTAGCACTTAGTATAGAACATGTAAGCAAATCAGAAGAAGCCAAACATAACAGTTATTCTAAGCTAGAATTCTTGAACCCTGAACAAAAGATTCTGGGTCATATCCCTAGCAGAGTCGCAGAGTTGTCACACCTCCTTTTTTACACGGCTACCCCGAAGGATGACACGTATAAGGGAGTTTTTCCAATTAAAGTAACATTATTCGAAATCGGATCATTTATTTATTAGAGTCACCACTTGGGATAGGTTTGGCTTTTGGTGTCCCAAGTCACTAATTTATTTAAGATCCCAAATCTAGGAAATTTTCCGACTGCCCAATTGGAGTTTGCGAACCTGAAATTCTAAGTAAGGAATTCTGTTAATCCGAGGGAAGGTGTTAGGCACCCTCGGATTCCGTAGTTCTAGCACAGTCACTTAAACTATTATAAATGGCCAATTTCCTGATTTTTATACATGTTTATCCTACAGTGCAATTTTAAAACTATTAACCGCTTAATTCATATTTAGGAATATTTGCAATGTTATTAAAACACGTCTCGAACCACGTCATATAAATGCACCCTGATTCTCGACATGTTTTAACATCGTTGAGACTTGGATTTGGCCACATATATGTGCACCCGAATTTAGGAAGATACATTATAAAAATAACGCGCCTATAGCGACTACCTGTTTTAAACATTGTGGGAAAAACCGTGGAATTCATTAAACGATATCTCCCAGAGTTCTAAGCATTTTATTACAATTAGAGTGCCAACGCAGCGTATGATTTTGTTAGCGTGGCTCACTTAGTTTATTTTAGAAAGGCAACCTAAAGGGACTTGATTCTCTATTACGCATGTCTCTAAATAAAAGAGGAGTCCTAATCGATTCATATGTTAATAGTTTATCCAAATGAAACAATCTGTATGCATATTTTCAGCATTTGTATAAAAGATTTCTGCAATTGGGTTTTTATTAACGAAAGTAAATAGCCTAGAAGTATATTTTCTCATACTTCGTAACTTACAATGATATGGGCCTTCGATTGAGCCCAGAAATTTGGTACTACAAATTATCCACAAGGAAAGAATGGCATTCCCCAAAATCACTACACTACAGTTGTTGAGATTACTTATAGGTGATCATTTTAACATATTAAAGACATTTAACAGAAGAAAATCCGACTAGTGATTTTCGTACTAGTAACTCAATATGCTACAACTCAGGTTTCGAATTCAACATCTAAAACCGATGGAATTATCAATCAGAATACATGTACATATGGTGACTCCGTATTACTGAATCAAACATGAAAACCAAGCAAGCTATATTCTACCATATTTTTTAACCTACTAAAATTTAAACAAATTAAAGCTAACAGTCCAGCATAGTTTAATGTTCATACATATTACAACACCAAGATAAGATGAATATCCTAAATGCTACTAAACTAGTAACATTTGAACTATCACATTAATATAAAAAAATATAAATGTCTTCATTATCAAATATGACTATGCATATATACAGCTGTGCATTTCCAGATTTTCCTGAGTGAGAGTAGGTACTTGGAATTAAAGCAAAGAGGAAACACCTATGATTAAGGTAAGTGAGAAGCAACAAACAGCAGCAGATCAATCAATTTAGATCCTGGAGTAGTATCAGTAAACTCAGAAAGGCTTTGAAAGATCAACAACAACACAAGTTCCAATTCTATAGCTCAAACAAAACAAACATTTGGTCTGAGACCAGTACCCAAAGTAGATTATGAGAATTCTAACACCCTAAATCTATATGCCTTAGGTCATCTTCACCATACAAAGGATGTAATACTGATTATTTATGGAAAATATAAGAGGTTTTTGGCTAGAAAAGCTTGGGAATTTCAGGGAATTTTTCAGATGGTGTTCTCGAACTCTTCTCTTAAAAAAATCTCTCCATTCTAAAACCATAAGATATTCTTTTATAGCCAAGGCCGTCGGGCAACAATTTCTTCTCGTTTTCTTATTAGTCCCTTCCCCATTTTCTAGATTTGCTTAATTTATCCCTTCTTTTTTACCTTGTGCCTCAAGTATTGAGAAGAAATTAACAGAAATTGCATTTCGAACCTCCAACTAGAAGGTTCCAAGGGTTTGTTACAAGATTCTTATGCCCAAATACCCATGTTACCCCCGTCTTCCCTTCTTAATTACTAGCTTAAATATTTTCTAACATGGTGCATATCCATTTGGTCAGGAGTTGACCATGGTCAATTACTCAAGGCCATAAACCATGGTCTTATTGGGGTCGAGTTTTAAGAAAGCTGGGCATGACTAAATATTAAATTGAAGAGTACACTATACTATTAAAGGCAAAAAAAAGATGGTCAAAATTGATAAATAACAGGTTAATAAAACACGTATATACATGCGGATTTAAACGAGTAACAAAATATGGGACTGAATTACACAGAAGAAAAGATAAAGCTAACCAGCACAAACTTCAGAAATAAAGTTTGTCACAAATGAACATTGGTCAAATTGAAACGAAAAATGGAAAGTTAAACTAGGGAAGATGAACAATTTAAGATTAACAGAATAATTCAAATTAATCAAGGATCATCTATGACTTCAATTGGTAAGGGGACCATTCAGAACAGGTTATCAAAACCAAAAACAAATAGGCACATGATTCTGGATGGAAGCAAAGCAAGTAATCATAATATTTTCACAGATGAGCAAATAGAACATTCATGTATCCACACAAACAAAAACAAAGGAAACTTAAAAGCAATCAAAAGGAAAACATGGAACTTAGCTTAACCCTGCAACCCTAAAAATCTTGGACCTTTCACGTCTCATGGTTTTCGACCATTTCTGGGAAGGTCTTTGGCCTTTTGGGAACTTTGTGCAATCATTTGAGAGAGGGAGAGGGTATCAGGTGTAGGGTTAGTTGGCTTGGGATGGGGTTTGGGTTTCAGACCATTTTGATTTGATTTTTGGCCAGATTGAGTTGTATTCGAAGGCCGTTGGTTGTGGATTTGAGGAGGGGAAGGTGAGGAGGTCACCTGCTATCAGTTTCAAGGGGTTCCGGGAAGGTAGGGTATTTGCTCAATGCTTTGATCTAATATTCGAAGCAATGGGTAGGGGTTTGGAGGAATTTGAACATGGATGCGTTATGGGCATGGGGTAAAGGACATATTGTGTTATTTTGGAAAGGTTCCGGCGGTGGTGGCCCCGTGGGTGGCGGAAGCGGTGCCAAAAGTTTTCAATATTCAAAGAGATCGGCTTACAGTTGAGACTTTATTCTTAGGGAATCGGAAAGAGGAGGGCACGGTGAGTCAGGGATGTATTTTTGGGGAGCATCGGAACTCTGCCGCTGACGGAGACGATTTTCGACCGACGGCTATAAGGTGGTGTATCAACGGAGACAGAGGGTACGAGGAAGAGGGTGTTTGTCTCTAGGGTTTGGTCTGATTCAGGTCTTTTTATGTAATGATCTCATTGAACCCAGGTCGTTGGATTATTGTTGATGAACGGCTGAGATTGATGGCCCCAAAATGACGTTGTTTTGGTGCGTCTCTCATAGCAGCTTGGATCGGAGAAGGGGTTGGGCCGGTTTTTGGGTCCTTTTGGACAGATAGGGTATTTGGGCCACTCAGATTTGGCCCAATTGTTGCTAGCCTAATCTAAAGGCTTTTAATTCCTTCTTCTTTTTTTTCATTTTCATTATAAAAACTTCCTAATTTATTTTAAAAATCTTATTACACTAAATACTAAATTCAATTAGATTAGACTAATAATCATCTAAACTCAACAAATATGAAATTTAATAATTTTGAAGCTACAAATTAAAGAACGCCGAAATAAACTACTTATTTTTTGTGATTTTTTATACTTCGGAAAACAAAATCTTAATTACCAATTAAATTTAACATCAATATGTGAAATCAAATCCAAATGCATATGTAATTAATAATGTTTTTTGTATTTTATGACTCTTCATGCATGTACCAATGAAAATACAAACTAATATGCGCTATTAAATCCTAAAATTGAATAATAAAAAGGAGAAATCCTAAGTCCGAGAATTTTGTAGAAGTAATTTTAATGAGGAAGCAATCACGTGCTCACTGGTGTTTTTATGTGTTTACTTTATTTTATTTGTCTGCCACTATCTGTTGGTTGGGCTACTTCATGTGATACCTACTTGATTGCCTGGCGTTATCTGTTAATTGAGTATTTGTGCCCGAGGGGTGGATTTCTGTGCTTATCTGCACTATGTGGTTTGCATTCATTTGCATAATCATTGAAAAAGTTATTTTCAAAAGAGGTTTAAATTGAGCTAAGATGGATTCTAAAGATTTCACAGCTTCACTGCTTTCCTCAAAGGGTTTTATACTGCTCTATACAGCATGATGATTTATCTTATGTGATTTCTTACTGCTCAGTTATTATTTACCTTTATTACTCACTGAGTTAGAATACTCACTTTACTCCCTATACTCGTGTGCAGATGCATGTATTTGTTCCCTCGGTAGCGGGTTTTGAGCTGATCAAAGGCTAAGTTATCGGAGTTTAGCGAGGTGACTTCCAGCATTCGCAGCACCGCATTTCATCCTTTTGTTTTCAGTTATACTTTGTTTACTTCAGGTCTTGTAGTTGTATTTATACTCTAATAGATGCTCGTGACTTGTGACATCCCGGTTTGGGCTGTGTTTGGGTTGTACTCCGCACTTAATAAAGAAATCTTTTGCTTAAATATTAACTATTCTGAAAGGGCCAAAATGAGTTGGTTTGCTGGCTTTGTCTTTACGAGAGGTGCCATCACGACCGGATTAGGGTTTGGGTCTTGATAATCATATAAAGTCGCAGATAATAATGCTACACGTAAGGAAGCGGCTGTTGAAGGCGATGAACATGTTCAACTATAAGGTGGAGAGGAACAATCTAGTGTTTATAGACCGAGTAAAGACGTAAATGATACAGAGTTAACAACTGAGAAAGGAGCAGATAATCAAGTTATTGGTACTGAAAAACATGCACTGAGTTGTGCTTTGGATAGTGATATTGCAAAAAGAAATTTTTTTGGCGATGAATATCAAGAACCTATTGGTACTTTGGAACTGAAAGCGAGTGATGTGTCTGGCACTATTGGGAAAGACAATCAATTTGCAGAAGCACTAGCTATTTGCAAGGAAATTTTAGGTGGTGATACACAGTAAATTGTCACTATAGGTATAAGGTGTGAAGTTTATAATAGTTCAATGATACCTTGGATAGGAACTGAATTTTTGTTTCATGTTTTGTGTTGTTTTTTTTATATTTTTTATGAACTTCAACATTATTCTTGGATTTAAATTTGTGTTTTGTTTATTTTGTAAAGAAACTATAGCATGTTTTTTGCTGAATGTTTTGTTTTGTAACTGGTGAACTTCAGTTCTAGAGCTGAAATTTTTATTTTTGTAACTCTTGAACTTCAGCTCTAGAGCTGAAGTTTGTGTTTTGTAACTTTCGAACTTCAGCTCTAGAGTTAATGTTTTTGTTTGTGAGTGGGGAACTTCAGCATTCTTAGAATTGAAGTTTTAACTAATTTTTTTGATAATATCATGTAGTGAAATTTTTATTACAAGTATAAATTTTTTCTATGTTATATATATAGAAAAACTAATTGATCTATTCCCCATCTTTATGAATATGTAATGGAAGTTGAAACTAGTTGTGCTTCAATTGACACAACGCAAAAGCTCTCTGGTGATGCTGAATTGAATGAAGGTAGAGTTGAGAAAAACCTTCCAGAGAAAACTCCAGTTCTCCTTGATGTTGGTGCACAATTGAATGAAGCTGGAACTGGTGATATCGACAAAGGCATGCAACATGGGGAAACCACAGCAAAAGTCAAACGTCAAGGTATTCTATAGATCATGAATTTATTACATTTGATCCAAGTATACTTTTACAGTTTGAAATTTTAGATACTTTATTTTCTTTGCTATGTTTTTGAATGATTTTTCAGAAAGACTCGAGGCAGCTCAAAAAGAATTTGGTGACATTATGCAGCGATATCAAAAAAGAGAAATATATTTATTCACACATGTTGGCTCACAGACAGGTGCGAAGTGTGTTGGTATTATTTTATAAACTTTTGTCAGTATTATTTAGTTTTTTTTTGCATGAAAATACATGCAGATCTGAAGGAAAAGGAAGTATATATGCTGGAATACAAACACCATATGTGTATCAACACTTAGACCAGGTAGTTATTTTCTGCAATTCGATTACAAGCTCTTCTTTTTTTGCCTAATGTGTTTTTGTATCAGCTTTATTTATGTTTATATTTTCCTTGCTTTTACAGATCTCATCTGATGCATCGCAACTTCTTCCAATTCTAAGGGAAGGAAGATTTCCAGTTCTCATATGTGTGATATCAATGATATCCCCAACTTTAATTTATGTTCATTTTCACTTGGTAGTACATAAGGGACTGATTCAGAAGGTAATTCTGCTGCTATTATTGTTCTTGAAGAGAGACAAGAACTTCGTGAATAGCAGGGAGTTGGTAAAGTATCTTCCACGATAACTATGTTTTTTCCCTCTGCTTCTAAATAACAGCAATTAGTTGTGACGGAACAGCAAGAAGAGCAAGCAAAAGGAAAACCAAATAAAAAAGGGAAAATGATTCATATAGAGAGTATTTGGTTGAGATCTCCATACGTTATTCCTAAACAAAGAAAAAGGGGGCAAGATTAGAAAGTAGAAAAGACTATACGAAGATGTCCCTTCTACTATGTTAATATTGATGCAAAGATTTACAGAGTGATTGGAGATGGATGGTAGTGAAAAAGATTCCAATCCATTTAGGTTAGCTGGAAGTAATATTGCAAAATCATTCTTTACCGAACTTATGGATTCTAATTGTGATCTTGCGGATGAAGTAAGTTATTAACTTTATTTTTGAATTTGTTTTCAACTGTATTTCTCAAAACATAAGATTATTTTTTATAGTAAAGTTTTTGTACTGTAATTTGGAAAACTTCAACTTTATTCATAGTAAACTGCTGAAGTTTTTTTAGCTTATTTGCTAAAACTTCAGCCTATCCATGCTGAAGTTTTTGACATGTATTCTCTATTTTTTTTTCAAGACTTTTAAATCAGACATGCTGAAGTTTTTAAGATTATTTTTTAACACTTAAAACTGAATATGCTTAAGTTGTTTTTCATGATGTTTGTAGTTTTGTAACGCGTTTTTCTAAACTTCACAGTTATGCATGCTGAAGTTGTTACTTTACATGTTATCATTTATTGTTGTTCATTGGAATCATATGGAGGCAGACATATATTAGTTTCACAAAAAATATTACTATCACCTTCCAGGTTATGCAAATAAAGATGTGCACTAACAGATTTAATTTTTTATCAGTATATGAATAAGCTGGCTAGTATTCATCCTTCAGAAGAACACAAGGAGAAAATTAAAAAAAAAGGAAGGAAAAGAGAATGGAGGATTAAAAAAGGAGCAAATCAAATAAAAAGAGGATATCCAAACAACAGGCTGAAGAAGAAGAAGAAGAAATGGTTTTTAGCCATTTATGAACTTTAGTTGGTTTGAGTAAGAATCAATGAATGAAAAGGTGGCCAACTACATAAAAGGCCTCGACCTTTCCAGTGGTATCTCATAGGCATCTTCCAGAAACGTATTCTTTCCAATTTCGACTTAAGCCAAGGACGGGCCAGAGATCTACGCACTACTTTTGTCACGACCCAGTTCACCCTCCATGAACATGTCATGATGACACCTAGTCCCTTGCGGAAATTAACATAACTGGCGGAAACATTTGATTACATTAAACAAATACTAGAGGAGAAACGGTATATAAGTGCCACCTGACATATGCAATCCAAAAATAAATGCGGAAGTCCACAACTCAATCCCAAAACACGAAAACTCACGGGAAACACAGGCTAAGGGAAAATACTGTAAATGCTCTAATCTCCAGAATGTCTACATCAAAAGTATGATAGAATCTAAACACTACAGATAGAATAAGGAAGGAAACTCTTCAGTCTGCGTACGCTGCAGATATACCTCAAGTCTCCGCTAGATCTCTACGCCTTGATGATAGTGCGCCTGAGATGAAGTACCTGGATCTGCACATGAAAAACATGCGCATAAGAGGCATGAGTACACCACAGCTGTACTCAGTAAGAGCCAAGCCTAACCTCGGTTGGGTAGTGACGAGGAAGGTCAAGGCCCTACTGATATAAATATAAATTATGGCAAGATAAAGAAAACAAAACAGTATAGATAAAGTATACAACGAGAATCTAAACAAAATAAATAAGGAAACCAGCAATAGGAAAATGGAACAAAACACTACAAGGAACACTACTCACAACAGGAAATAATAACCGGGGATCTCTTGGTATCCTCATTATATTCACTAGGGATCTCTTGGTATCCTGAGGATCTCCTTGTATCCTCATTACATTCACTAGGGATCTTTTGGTATTCCGAGGATCGCTTGGTATCCTCAAATCATACAATCTCATGTGCCAGGGATCTCTTGGTATCCCACACCCTCAGTCATAACATATCAAGTTTAGGGGGATCTCCCGGGAGGCCAACCCGTAGTTCCAATTTAAAAACACACAATAGCAACCCAAACATTAGGAAAGATACTAACTCAGGACAAGAAATAGAAAATACTAGCCAAACATACTATGCAGAGTACAAACAAGACAGTTTAACACTTAGGCAAGCAAGTCAAATGAACATGCCTCTCTAAACTAGCATATGGTAAACTCAAAATTTAAAATGAACCGGTAAGCAGCAAGTAAAAACGGATTTTCCAACAATTTGCTTAAGTACGTGCTCGTTACCTCAGGTACGAGGCATTCAATTAACAAACATCATATCCTGAGAGGAAGGTCCACAATAAGGTTAGACAAGCCACTTACCTCAATCAGCTCCAAAATCAACTTGAAATCACTCTTTTGCCACGAGTATTCAACTCTAAATGACCCAAATCTATTCATTTCAATTATATCTCAAGCAACTAATTCAACTATTTAATTTATAATTAAGCCAAAATTTAGGTAAAATGACCAAAATTCCCCTCGGGCCAACGTGGTCAAAACTCGATGTTCGAACTATAATCTAGTTTCCCATCCCCCCACGAATCCAATTATGTGATTAGTTTCAAAATCGGACCTCGACTTTAGATCCAACCCCCAATTTTAGAAAAATCCTAGGTCCTACCCAGTACATCCAAATTTTCCCACTAAAATCTTTGATTTGATGTTGAAATTATGTTAAAAAGGTGTTAAGGAGTGAAGAAATGAGTTATAAATCACTTACCAATCGTTTTGAAAAAGAAGTATTGCTTAGAAAATCGCCTCTTAGGTTTTGGGTTTTTGAAAAGTGAGAAATAACTAAAAAAGATTAGCAAAGCGGGAAAAGAAAGAGTGAAGGGGAGCAACATCTTATTCTCTTCGCGAGAACTTCCGGAGCTAGCCGCCATCAGGAGATCCACGACTTTAATATTAAGATCCATTTATTCTTTGAGATGACAAAGCTGAATTTCGCTACCTTAGGACAGTTTGAGTTACTGCCGCCTTTTAGCGGGGCTTCCATTCAAAGTTTATAACACTTTTCCTTCCGACCGAACCTACTCATCTATAACTCATCTTTGAAAATATGGTTGGCCTAACTCCAGTTTGTTTGATGAAGTTTAATAGTAAAAAATCTTTGGTTCCATGTATTTATGTTCTCCGAACCTCCAGCGCGGATCGCGCGAGGACGATCGCGGCCGTGCAACATACACCGTGGACTGTGCTAAGGCGACCGCGGCAACGCAGCTGGAATTGAAGGTTGCTGGTTCTATGAAGTTTGCAGCCGGACCGCGCGAGGACGACTGCGGCATCATGGCTCACACCGCGGACCGCGCGAGGATGACTGCGGCTACGTGCTGGAACCTGCAGCTTGTCCCTGACCTGCAATATCTGTTGTTTTTAAGTCTAAGACCTCCCTGAATTTACTCGAAACTCACACGAGCCCTCGGGGATCCAACCAAATATGCACACGACCTCGAAAATATCATTCAGACTTGTCCGTGCAATCAAATCGCTATAATAACATCATATACATCGGATCGAGCCTCAAAACTCATGATTTCTTCCAAATTTTTCATAAGACATAAAATTTTCATTTTGGGTCTAAAACACGTCAAACGACATCCGTTCTCAACCAAACTTTACAGAAAGTGCTCCCATCATATATAGGACTTGTGCTAGGCACCAGAACCTAAATACGGGCCCGATACCCCAGGCTTCTAATCAAATTTCATTTTCCAATTTCTTTAGTTATTTTCAGGAAACAATTTCACATAAAAATTTATTTCTCGGACTTGGGGCCTCGGAATTCGATTCCGATATACGCCTAGGTCCCATATTTTCCTACGGACCCTCGAGGACCGTCAAATCACGGGTTTTGGTCCATTTACCCAAAATATTGATCGGAGTCAACTTTTAATCATATTAATATCAAATTTCATCATTTTTCACGTAGAATTCATATTTAATCTTTCCGGTTACACGCCCGGACCGCACATGCAAATCGAGGTAACCCAAGAAGAGGTTTTAAGGCCTCGGAAGTACATAATAAAAAATAAATAAGTGATAACCTTATTGGGTCGTCACAACTTTTTTGGAATTCTGAACTTTAAAGATAAAACTATGTCTGTATATCATTTGATGGGCAGTGCAACATATGATCATGCGCTTGAACATGTTCGAAATTATGCCAAATTGATCCTATACTGTCTCAAATGCTTGGAATTTGGGTCACACAATAATTTTATGGGAAAAGACCTATGGAAAAATTTCAAATTAAGTGGATGGAGACACCACTGCAGAGTAACAAGTACGTGTTTCGCATATGTTTTACCATGCATCTTATGTTTATTATCTTTTGCCTTGTGTTAACTATTCTTTAATTTCTTTTTCATGTTCTTTTTGTAGTGTTGATTGTGGTATACTTTCTCTTAAGTTCATTGATATGCGGTTTAAAAAAGAAGATGTCTTCAATTTCGATCAAAGTCAGTCGTTGACATTCAGAAGAGAATTAACTGCCAATCTTTGGGCTCATAGAAAGTAGAAACAAGATACCGACTATGAAACTCCAGAAGAACAACAATGAGATGATTATGGATATTTTGAAGAGATTCTGTGTGTATTTTTTATTAGAGGATTGGGTACATAAAATTTGGATTTTGTGAATATACATTAATTATTTTTAAGTTGATTTTTAGTAAATTATAGATTTTTGTTCAGACAAATATGTTTTATGTCTTTTATCATGAATTTTATATATATTCTTTTGAAAAAACTTATGCATGAAGTAAATGACTTCTGCTTTTTAAGCTGAAGTTTTAGTTAAAAGTCATAACAAAAGTATCGACTGAAGGACAAAAATTTCAGCTTATCAAGTGCTGAAGTTTTTAGAAATATACGAAATTACGTCAGCAGTTTGTGCTGAAGTTTGTTGAAAAAGCTCTACGACAAAAACTATTGAATCCAGGATAAAAACTTAGCTTGTCAAGTCCTGAAGTTTTTAGAAATACACTAAAAAACTTACGACAAAAACTATTGAATCCAGGATAAAAACTTCGACTTATTAAGGGCTGAAGTTTTTAGAAATACACTAAATAACTTTAGCACATTGGACTGAAGTTTTAGAAAAAGCTTTACGACAAAACCTTCAGCATGCTTTGATATTTTTTAAACTTGATACTTATCTTTTTTGCAGTTACTAGCTACTCTTTGTCATTTATCATCTATATCACCTACTTCATCTTTCATTTAAATTTTTCTGACCATATAGTAAATGAAGTTATCTTTTTATTATAGAAAAACTGTGGCGTTATTTTTTATTTATTTTTAATCCATTTACCAACTACTAGCATTTACCATTTGTTGTACCGCCTAGATTGGGTTAAGCTTAGAATCCCCATATGAGCTTTTGCTTAAAGCTGCTTTCTTGATACCTATTTCTCATTATTTCTTGGGCGGGATTAACGATTTTAGAGTCTGTTGTGTCTTTGTTCGGATCCAAGTTATTATCTTTTTCTCTTACTTGGTAAGTTTGTTTCTTTAGCATCTGTTTATAACTGTTTGTGTTTATGTAGTATATACGTGTCTTTTTGTTTGTTTTGATTTTGTTCTTCTGACTGATAAGACAAGTTGAAGCTCCTTTTACCGTTGTATTGAGAAACTTTCTCTCTTTCTCTACTCTTGGCTTTGGATTTCTAAAGAAAAGGTAAGCTCCTTTTTACAGATCCATTTTCGAATCTTCAATTCTTCTTCTTCGTTCAGTTTATTAACCGATTTTCAACGCCTTCGGTTTGTTTCACACTTACATCTATATCCAGTCCCCTGCTTCTCAGTCTATAATTTGTAACCTGATTGCTTTGTATCACTACTGTTATAAAAAGTTGATATATTTTTATGCTTGTTGTGCTACTGCAGAGATGTAATTCATGTTTTGTTTTGTTCAAATGTGAAGTAATTTTACTATTTATATGCATATCTGTATCAGCCATCCATTATAAGTAACATTTATCCTAGTTTGAGATTAAGGACTAGTTGATTGATTACTGCCAACATATACATTGATTGCATATGTATGTTTGTGTATTAATTTCATTGTTTATGCTTTTCTCTCCATAGATATGTAAAACGTTGATAATTTTCGGTTTTATATCATTACTTGTAACAGCCCGTTTTGGGTTTACTTCAACATATTCATTAGAGAATATGCTCAAGTTATTAGGTTCATTTTGTATAACTTCAGCATATAGGCGCTGAAGTTTTTGTTTATACTTTGTCTGTTGTCCTCATCTCTTTCTATATCAATGTAATTCTCATCCTCTTACTTCTTAGCTTCTGTTGCATTATCCTTGATATTGTTGGTATTTGCTGAAGTTAATACAATTAGTTGGTTTTTATATTTAGTTTTTGTAATCTTTTTTTTTTAAATTTTATGCTGTGCTTTTTTGTTTACTTCAACATATCCATTTGAGAATATGCTGAAATTATTGAGTTCATTTTCTATAACTTCAGCCTGTAGATGTTGAAGCATTTGTTTGTACATATGTTTCTTTTGTGTGCTTTACGCGTATGTGTGTGTGCGTATGTGTGTGTGTGTGTGTTTTAAGGATATGTATTTGACATACTATAACCTGAAGTTTTTTCTCGCGGAAGTCATTGCGTACTTTTTTAAAATGCAACCAAACATGTAAGCCTGCGGAACAAAAATGAATGATTTATACTTTAGCAGTATATAAATAGTCCATGAGAGTTTTTTTATTCCTATGAAAAAATCACAATTCAAATATGTCATACAATAATGAAAATCTTAATTCAGACCAAGGATTATTGAGAGTTGGGGTATTTCTCAGTATGGTTCATGGAATATGGAGGAGGTGCTGCAGAAGACAAGCAAGTTGTTCTGTAATGCCCAACTTGTTTACATCGACTGTATTTGGTGGACTTCAATGGTACTGATTCAGTTGCAATATGCCTCTTCTTTTATTTTCTTCCTTATAAAATCTCTACATCGTGAGGTTTTGTGATCTCAGATTGTATATTTTGTGGTATATCCCATGATTTTAATCTCCCACGGTATTCACATATCCTTCATATGTTTTCAACCATATTTCCTTTGAATACCAATTTGAGCAACGATCATATTTCTGTAAATATCTCTTTTTAATAGCAGTAATTATATGTGGACAGAGCAATTCATCAAGTTGGAATTTTAGGAAGCCACAAGTTCTCTTATTTAAATCCACAATAAATTCAATTCCTTCACTATTTATTCGAAACAACATTGAATCAAGGTTGAACACCTAACAAGGAATCAAAAAATTAAGACAAACAATATTAGTGTATTGTTGCTTCAAAAAGAAAAAGTATGAAGTTAAGCTGAAGTTAACAAATATACTCACAAATACTTTGCAATCGAAGTCCATCTTCTTAGTCATCCCTTCTTCTGCCCATATTGATACTCTGTGAAAATTTTCATTTGCCTTTTTACTCCGCTCGTAAAACTACTCTCCTAACTTTTCTTGGATGAAATCTAACATTCTTAAAATAGGCATTTTTCTCCTTTTTAGTAAAATAAAATTCATTAATTATACCATGTTTGTTGTTAGCATATCATAACGACGTCGTGAGAACTACAATCGAGCTCATCTCTCTGAAGGCTCTTCCATTATTAATTGTATATTTTCTTGTCAAAACTTTTGAGTTGGACATTAATTGATTAAAATCTTCACGTTTGTATGACCTTGCAGTACTTCGAAAAAGATTTATTACCGTGGCTTTTTCATGTCTTTGCTTTAAATTTTTCTCAAAGTGATAGAGGTAGATACTATGTTCAATTTCAAGAAAATATTTTCTAATTTCATTTGTGATCGGTTCTACCTGACAAGAAAACCAGTTCAAGACAGAATCGAATTGCTTTTTTCATTTCTCCGAAGAACCAAATGTATGGCTTATTGTTTTCTGAATCTGCTATACCAAAACATAGAGGAAAGATTTGATTGTTTGCATCATCTAATACAACAATAAATAGAACACCACGATATTCTGACTTTAAAAACGTTGCATCTACTGTAATAACGGGTCTAAAGTAGGACCAACCATCTACTGATACCGCAGGAGCACAGATCATATAAGCAAATTTGTACAGTGAAACACAAAAGATAGATCATAAGGTGTGAAGTTTTCCAAATAGGAACATTTGAAACTTCATGTAATACCCCGTAAATTCGCTTAGATATGAATGAGTTAAAGGAGTAGTAAGGTTATATTTTGAACATGTGAAGCCTCATCGGGATGATTATAGGTGAAAATAGTTGTTTAAAACGAAGATGTGAAGTGAGGAGTATAAGATTTGACAAAATCGACTAAGTTTGCAGAAAGTTAATGTTCTAGTAGATTTTAGTGAAAACGTATAAGAAATTTGGAAAACTTCAAAGCATGAAAGTTATAGGCTATTAAAATAGATTTCCAACGATATATTGTGCAACCAAAACGGAGCTCTTTGAAAAAAGTTATGCCCGCTTTATAGAATGATGTGTAACCACCACGTTCTTACCGCGTTTTTACCGCGACCGCGGTGGTGAGGCAGTGTTACAGCGATTTACCACAGTGGCCAACTTGGGAAGTCATTTTTAGCCTTATTTCGTCCCCCGCAGCCCCAAAACATAAAAACTTGCTCTAGAAAGTAAAGCTCTCAAAAACCTATCTCCTTAAGGGTCCCTCCACCACCCAAGGTAAGTTCTCATGGTGATTCTAACTTAATTTTAATTTCCCAACATCTTATTAACATGGGTAAATCCTTCATATCATTTGATATTCGATTGGGACATTATTGTTGAGTGAAGGAAGCTTAGAACTCGAATTCAAAGGGTTTGAACCTCAATAAGGTAATGTCTTCACCCTCTAATTGATTATAGCATTGGTTTAATGATTATATATCCTAGTTCATGATATATGAGTTGTTGGGTTTGATAGAAAAGTTTGAAAGATTATAAGGTTAGGGTGTTGATTGTTGATTATTGGTTAAGAGTGTTATTTACCTTATGGGTGATGAAAAATAATGTTGAGTATAATCATTTGAGACTTTAGAATTTAACTATGAACAAGAGAATGGGTTGTGGGGTGCAGAGACACTATAAAAAAGGACTATGAAGATTTATTCTCACCAAGTGTTTGATAGGACATTTAAGTGACAAAAACATGAGCATCATAGCTAATATGGAATCCCTTTTACTTGTATTGTTGTAGATAAAATTTGAGCGGGTTGAAAAACGTTGTATTACGCTCAAGGGCAGGAAATTAAGGTATGTAAGGCAAAATCTTTATGTTTGGGAATGTCTATGATTCTCCCTACATCCCATTCATTATGACCATTTTTAGTTTCCTTTGAAAGTAACTATGCTTTAGTTCCCTGAATAGTAGTGGAACTTCTATTCTCTAGATGGCATAGTTTCATAATCATTTGATATTGTTTGAGTTTTAGCTATGACAAATCAACTTATATGAGTACTCATGTAAGTCTAATCCTATTCACTATTCCAGTATCATGTAACCAGTGTAGCTCATTATTTCAGTATCATGTACTGTAGTATGATTCTTGGTTCCAAACTTTTATATTCTTGAAAGTTGAACACCTATATTTGGACCTGAGGCTGCAGTTATGTATACGTATACTTGGGCACGAGGCCACAGTGTTGCACACACACACACACACACACACATATATATATACTCACCCACCCACACACACACACACATAATATGTGTGTGTGTGTGGGTATATATATATATATGTGTGTGTGTGTGTATGCCTGATGGCGTAGTTTAAAATTCAGCTAAACAGGTTTTTCATCATTCAGAAGAGCGAATATTCATATCCTTACTTCCTTCAATTTTTAGTTTATCAGCTAGTAGTTCAGTTTCAGTTTCAGTATTTACAGTTCTTTTGTTCAGCTGTTTTGCATACCAATACAATTCAAATGTACTGACGTCCCTTTTGCCTGGGCTTGCATCTCGCATTGCAGGTAACGATTTTCAGGTTGGCAATTCTGCTTGCTAGGATATCTTGTATTATATATTGGTTAGCCCAGTCTTTCGGGGCATGATCTCCCTTTTGTTTTAGTCATTATAGTATTTCAGTTAATAAGGTATACTGGAGACCTTGTCCCGGTAAACAGTTGGTATTTTCAGTATTCTTTAGAGGCTTCGTAAACTATAACCCAGTCATTCAGATATTAACAGGCTTTTATGTGTTAGCCTTGCCGTCTACTTGATACTTGCAGACCCTTTCACTATTTTCCGCATCTATGATATTTCAGTCAGACTCATTAATAGATTATCATGCCATAGATTTACCCCTAACTTACAGTTATACCAAATATTGATCCAGCCATACAGTTGGCTCGCTCGGTCACATGCAGTCAGGCACCAAGTGTCGTTTTACGCCCAGGCCATGGTTCGGGGCGTGACACTTCACGCTGATGGTCAATATTATTTTTCTTACCTATTCTGCTCATCTTTTTATGCTTGTGTACATTCCTGGGTTTTTTCGCACCATCATGTGCAGGTATGAAGGAAGAATATGAGAGTTCTCTTGAGGTGTTCCCCTTATGCAAGCAACAACTTTTTGAATAGTGCATCACGCCTTGTGGTAACCAATATCAATCCCAAATTTCTTTTTCACTTCGTTTCTATAAAGGCTGGTGTAACCTCTATCTTTGTAAGCCCAGGGATAGCTTTCAAGATAACTCGTTCATTAAGCCTCTGCTGGACTTGTCCAAAAGGATTAAGGCCCAATGCATGTACCCCAAAACCCATTTATATTCAATTGCTTTTGTTAAGTTTAAGTTAAGTAAGAACATCAGTAGAATGCTTGATTAAATACACTTCTTTGAGGTATGCTGTGTTCTACAAAACTCCTAAGCTTATGGCCCTCGTATTAGTTTCATAACTTAGACCTATGAAATATCAAATAATCATATTAGGCTCGATTTAGGCTAGTAGTATGATTATATATACGTTCGCATAGCATAATTGCAAATTTAATTCTTAAGATTCGACGTATGCGTTCGCGCAACTTCAACTAAGTTTTTCTTAATTAAATAAACAAAGCGTTATTAACAGTGGACACGTTCGCATGACATGATTTTTGACGCTCCAAAGGAAAAGAGTATACGTACGCGTGACTCAATTCTTTAATAACGAATACTTCAACTGATTTAAAAGCGGTAAAAAGATAATTTCACATAGTTCTTAGAAATGAGTAGTTAAATAATTAAGCCAAGTAACAGTCACTAAGCTATCGTGCTAGAACCACGGAACTCGGGAACCACGGAACCCGAGAATGCCTAATACCTTCTCCCGAGTTAACAAAATTCCTTATTTAGAATTTCTGGTTCACAGACATAAAAAAGTAAATCTTCCTCGATTTCGAATTTAAAATAAACCGGTGACTTGGGACACCTATTGAAATATTCCAAGTGGCAATTCTGAAATTAAATATACTATTTCATTTCGAATAATGTCACTTAAATTGCAAAACACTCCCTTGTACTACCTTTGGGTGTTTAAAAAGGAGGTGTGACAGCTCTGGCGACTCTGCTGGGGATAAATACCCAGAACATGGGTTCAGGGTTTAAGAATTCGAGCTGGTTAATGTGATTTTATTTGGTGTTATTGGTAGTATTACTGTATTTTGTGGCTTAATATGCTAATTGTCATTTACCGCTTTGAGATCACTTGAACTGTATTTAAATGTCTTCTTACGTCACTCATCTGAGTCTTCTGAAAATGGTGCACACGTTTACGTTTTACGTGGACTGCTTTTTCTATAGAAATTATGCCAAATAAGACGAGGTTAGGCAAGAAACAAGGGCGGGCAGACTTTCGCGCTCCCAGTACGTTGCTCCCTCATCGACCCCAGTTGTCTGCTTGGGTAACCCAAGTCTAGACCACAAACCCCAGGTTTTATACTTAGAATAATGCAACCTCATGCCGGATCCCTAGTAGGAACGATTATTTGCATCACGTGCATTTGATTTAGGGGACTCAACACAGGGGTTAGGTCCGTCTAGGACAGGAAAAATAAAGACCATCATAATGCATCCAACGTGCTATGTGAATATTTATCTATATCGGCTTGCATGTTGACCGACTAGGAAAAGGAAATAAAGAGAAAAACCTAGAGTGAGGTAGGATAGAAAATTTACTCGGTTTATAAAAATCCCAGTATTTGAAGATATCCTGAAACTCTGCCAAATTTTAGAAAAAAAAGATAAAAAGGAAAATGTATTTCAAAAGAGTGAGTCAAATATCATGTTTTATGACCAAACTGACCGAACTACACAGATCTGATTCTCACCGGATATGGGATACGTAGGCAACCCACATTTACAAATAATAAAATAAATGGCATTTCAAGTTTTGGCCAAGATAATAAACCTACCAAGCCTAAGTTATGTATTAAGCCGTTTTCTTACCAGAATAGCCTTAGATTACATTTCAATTGTCAAAAGGTTGTTTGGAATTGTGAAGGGGCCACGTTTGCAAGAATGATCATTTTTACTAAAAATAACAATAAAAGGGATCCTTTTTCCTGCTTAATTTTTTCTCTAGAAAGCTTGTCCACAAGAGTCAAACCTAACCCTAACCCTCTACAGTAGAAATGAATACCGTAAAGGAATCATCGCAATCTGTCATAGAACGGGCTCGGTTGTAGCTTTACATGTGGTGTTACGATTTAGAGGAGGATGGCCAAGTTTGGGTGCAAAAATAATTAAGTTCCCTGATAAACATCATGCACATCAAACCCTAGGAAGTTTTAATCGAAGCCTTGGTAACCTTTTGGGATCCCGTACACAATGTGTTCCATTTTTTGGGTTTTGAGCTCACCCTCTGTAATGAACCGATCGGTCATTTTGAGCTCTAGCACGTCGTTCAATAGTCTGAGGCCATGAACAACTTCATTTCAGGTATTATGACTTGTACGCACGGTAAGAATTAAGTTTCGGGAAGTTCAGAGTTGATTTGGAAAGAGAATTCTCATTTCGAAAGCTTAAAGTTAAAAGAATTCACAAGGATTGGAATTTTGAGTAAACGACCCCGGAATTAGGATATGAAGGTTCCAGCAGGTTCGTATGATGATTTCGGACTTGGGCATATGCTTGGATTAGGTTTTGAACGACCCAGGAGCCTTTTGGCGCCTATTGTGGAAAGTACCATTTTGAAAGAAATTTCATAATTTTGGGCTGAAGTGCATTTCAGTGATGTTAATTTCCGTTTGGTTCTAAGTCTGGGAGTAGCTCCGTATTGTTATCCTGGAGTTGGGAGCGCGTTCGAAAGTGAATTCAGAGGTCCGTAGCTCATTTTGGAGTCATTTGAGAAGTTTAACCAGAAGCGGATTTTTGATATCGGGGCTGGAATCCGATTTCCGAAGTTGGCGTAGGTCCATAATGTCAAATATGACTTGTGTGTAAAATTTGAAGTGAATCGCACGTGATTTGATAGGTTTCGGCATCGAAAGAAGAAGTTTGAATTTCATAAAGCTTGAATTGGAGGTTGATTCATGATTTTAGCATTGTTTGGTATGATTTGAGGCCTCGATCAGGTCTGTGTTATGTCATGGATTGAGTTAATGTGATTGGACGGGGTCCCGGGGGCCACGGGTGTCACGACCCCAAATTCACTAAGGGTCATGGTGGCGCCTGGCACAGCTGTCAGGCAAGCCAACTGAAAAATTTAGTTAAATTCTTGTTTTAATAATTTTAAAAAACATCATTTATACGATTAAAACAATACTCCGTATATTCCTCCGAATGAATAATGAAGTATTTAAACATCTTTTAAATTTTTTGAATAAACCCAAATACATCCCAAAACCTGGTGTCACAAGTACATGAGCAATTTCTAAGAATAAAATAAAAAGAAAACGAATAAAATACAACACCTGTCCGGAATACAATAGGACAGAAAAGTAAGATGGATCTTGAGAGAGACTATACTAGCTGCGGGTCGCCTCGAAAATACAACTCACCTAGTCTCCGTGACAACCATGACGCTATGCCAATAAGTCTCCAGCCATGCATAAACCTGTGCAACAAAAATGCACAGAAGTGTAGTATGAGTACGAAAACAACGTATACTCAATGAGCTTTCCATCTAATCTCGAAGAAGTAGAGACGAGATGATCGACTTCGACACTTACTAGTGGTCCAATAATGATGTCCATGATACGTTAAATCGTGGATTTCTATGAGCATAATTTTAATCCAATAAAAGGAAACGAGTAAACAATTAATTTATTTATAGGATATTTCCAAAAAAATGTTATTTCTATTATTTATCCAAATACTTTCAAGTCATGAAGAGGCAATAACAACTTTAATAAGTTCAAGAAAATAATTCCAGCACCGCAAATAACCACCGCGGGACGTACGGCTCGATCCAACGTAAATGTAAACTGTGCACTACCGAGGGTCGAACGGCTCGAACCATAGATGTATCTATTATCCCGCTCGCGAACTATCCATGCGATGCGGTCAACATAAAATAAACAATCACCCTGATCACGAATTATACATGCGACGCAGCTACACATAAAATACATGCTCAAATAGCAAATTACTAATTTACTAGGGAATAATTATTCAAATAAAACCCACTTTCTCTTTCAACAATTTAAGAAAAGAGATCAAATCATTCTGTGAATGTATTTGTTAATTCGATGTGGTTTAAGCAATTCGAGCTATCAATAAGATTATAAATATTCCAAGTATATCATGCTTTTGGGTCCTAGACTACCCAGACTTAAACATAATAGTAGCTACGCACGGACTCTCGTCACCTCGTGCGTACGTAGCCCCACATATAGGAGCACATAACCAATTAATTCACCTATGAGGACAATTCCCTCTTACAAGGTTAGAAAGGAGATTCACCTCGCTCTGAAGATCCATAACCGGCCTTCCACGCCTTTCCGAAGACTCGAATCGATGCATGACGCCCAAATCTAGTAAATAATTATGTAAACCCATTAATATATGCTAAGGTACTCATTATAATCCAATTTATAACAATTCCTAATCCCGATCGAAAAGTCGACAAATATGCCCTTGGGCCCACGTTCCCGGAATCCGATATTTTTCGAAGATAAAGATTGCCCGTAGCCTCACAAACTCAAATATATGGATTTCTCTAAATTTCATACCAAAATCGCGGTCAAATTCCAAGAATACTAATTTTCTAGGTTTTCCCTCAAACCCCAAGTATTTTACAATTTTCCATGTCTAAATCCATATATAAACCTTTTATATACTCAAAACTAGTAGAAATCATTTACCTCATGCTTGGTGATGAAAAGGGTACCCCAAAGTTGCTCCAAAATCGGCTCCCATGGAAGAAATGAAATGAAAATGAGCCAAACTTCTATTATTCAAGAAATCTTCTACCTGCAGCAGTTTTCGCTTCTGCGGAAATTTTCCACTTGTGGTCCTGCTTCTGCTGAAAATTTATGCTTCTGCGTTTATGACAGCCACCAGCACTTTCTCTTACGGAAAGGAGCATAACTCCTTCATACGATGTCCAAATTTGACGATTCTTTTTGCTATGGCTCCGAATATACGATACAGATCTAATGGTTCAATAAAATCTTAATTTGGAGCTCATTTTCTTAATATGGTACGCCTTTATTCCCAAAGAAACGGCGTTGAAACATCAAATAAGAGCGTAAAACAACCCGAAACACACCCGAGGCCCCCGGGACCCCGACCAATCACACCAACCATTCCCAAAACGCATCACGGACTTGATCGAGGCCTCAAATCACATCAAACAACGCTAAAGTCATGAATCAACCTCCAATCCAAGCTTTCTGAACTTTAGAACTTCCAACTTATACTTTCGATGCTTAAACATATCAAATCACGTCCGATTGATCTCAAATTTCGCACACAAGTCATATTTGACATTGCGGACCTACTCCAACTTTCGGAATCGGATTTCGACCTCGATATCAAAAAGTCCACTTTTGGTCAAATTTCTCAAAAACCTTAAAATTTCTATCTTTAGCCAAATGGCTCTAAAATGACCTGCGGACCTCCGAATTCACTTTCGATCACGCTTCCAACTCCTGAATTACCATGCGGAGCTATTCACAGACTTGGAATCCCAAACGGATATTGATAAGACTTAAATACATTTCAAGCCAAACTTATGAAATTTCTCCCAAAATGGTAACTTCCACAATAGGCACCAAAACGCTCCCGGGTTCATCCAAAACCCGATCGGGGCATACGCTCAAGTCCGAAATCATCATACGAACGTGGTGGAACCTTCATATACTGGTTCCGAGGTTGTTTACTCAATTGCAATCCTAGTTAATTCTTTCAACTTTAAACTTCCAAAATGAGAATTCTCTTTCCAAATCAACTCTGAACTTTTCGAAACTTTATTCCGACCACACATACAAGTCATAATACCTAAAATAAAGTTGTTCATGGCCTCAGATTGTTGAACGATGTGCTAGAGTTCAAAACGACAGGTCGTGTCCACCAACCTCAAGTCGATCCTGATCGTATCAAACTAGGCTAATTACCTTTCAAAGTCCATAATAAGTACTCTTCCACTCATAAAATGAGAACATCTATCATTGTTGGAGAAATCATCCGCAGTCCACAACTCAATATACTGAGTTCCCTCCAGGCATGTATTCTCAAATCAACAATATTATCACAACCTTCGTACTTGGTTTAAGTCTTTAATCAGTCAAGTGACTACCTGCATTACTTATACAATCTTCATGTGGGACACACTCCCACAACGTACCACAATAAACAACTGGGTCATACCTCCAAACCACTGACCTTACTAACGCTGAAAAGCGATCAAGAATCATTAACCAGGATGCAAAGCTTTTTTTTCCCACAAAATATCGATCTCAGGTGACGGTAAAGACAATAGCAGCTTACTTCAAACATCGAAACTCTGTTCCTGCTCAACCGAGTTTGTAACATCCTTGTCAGCACCAAACTGCAACCTTGATCCTCATTTCAAATACCATACCACTCACTGCACCCAACGTGCCAATATATAATATAACTTGTTTTTCATCATAGCTTCGGAATCACTATTAGATTAACACTTCATCATATAAAACCTCCCACTTAACTCATTTTAGGAGAACATAGCAACACACATGTGAATTCTCATGACCGTAGAATATGCAAATCTCTGAGTAGTGGTCTAAACCACCATAGCTCTTCCGGGATTATCACGACCCAAACCCTGCACTATTCGTAATGGCGCCTCTCGTGAAGACGAGGCCACCCAACTTACCCAACTTGTCTTTTTCAATAATATTTTAAACATAAGTAAACCGCTTAAAGATGACTTAATAATATTAATTAGCAAATTTACCACCTAACACAGCCCTAATAGGGGTGTGACAAGTCACAAGCATCTATCAGAATGTAAATCCACTACAATGTCTAAAATATACAAAACTGGAATAATTAACAAAAGAGAAACATGGTGCTGTGAACGTTGGCAATCACCTCCTTACTCATATAACTCTGCCTCTGATCGGCCAAAACTCTCTACCGGGTGAATAGATACCTGCATCTGTACACGAGCTGCAGGGAGTAAAGTGAGTACTCCAACTCAGTGAGTAATAAAGGTAAATAACAACTGAGCGGTAAGAAAACACGTGTGGCAAATCATCATGCTATATAGAAGTAGTGTAAACCCTTTTTTTGAAAAACAGTGAAGCTATGAAAATCTTTAGCGAAACACCTTAGCTCAGTTTAAATCCTCTTTTTAAAAATGACCTTTTTCAGCAGTTACACAGATGAATGCAAAACAAATAGTGCAGATAAGCACAGAATTTCCGCCCCGCGAGCATAACACTCACTTATCAAGGAATGCCAGAGTATTAGGTCTATATTGCAAGAAGTAGCAGAACGCAATAGATAATAGCAGACAAATAAGATTATGCAAACACATCAAATAGTACCGGTACCGTTGCGGCGTGCAGCCCGCTCTACATATCGCGGCGCCGTGCAGCCCGCTCCATTTATCATCAACGGCGCTCACTGGGGGTGTGCAAACTCCAAAAGGGCCCCTTTACGGCCCAAGAACAATAATTAGCCATCTTGTGGCATCAACTAGGGCGTTGACCTCATATCAATATCAACAGCGTGCTGCCCGATCCAAAAGTACCTCACATTCAGGCCTTCGGCCTTACTCTGTCAACAAAATCACATAAGCCACTCGGGAAACAATAAACATGATTCTGAACCTAAAATATTACTTAGAATATCATTTCAAGTGTTAAAGCAGAGTAAACTTGGCTGAATTTTTGAAAACGATGAAGAATATATGACTGAGTTCAAGTATAGAATTAAAACAGTAAGGAAATATCAACAACCCCCGAAGGGTCCATATAGTTGGCACGAAGCCGAAATACAGCAATCAGCCAGAATTATGATGATAACAAGTTAGTTTCAGTCAAATACACAGTATATTCATCTACCGAGACAAACCAAGTCACAATCCCCAACAGTGCTCTACCCCACGCTCTCTATCCAGCGTGCAAGTCACCTCAATATAGCACTACGATGTGCAAATACGAGGTTTCAAACCCTCAAAATATCATTTATAATCATTAGTCACCTCGAAACGGCAAAATCTCTAGCTTGCCACACCTTTGTCCCTCAAATCGGCCTTCACATGCGTCAAATCTATCCAAAACCACAACGAATACGTCAGAATAGGCTAAGAGGACAATACCCGATCGAAAACAATAGAAAAATCATAAATTCCGAAATTGGATAAAACCCGAGCCCCGACACACTTCTCAAAAATTAGAAAATTTTACACCAACGGGTTCTTTGTCTCGCCACGAGTCTATGCATATAAATATTACCAAAATCGAAATCCAAATGAACCCACAAATCCAATTTTTATTCTCTTAAGGTTCAAGACCAAAAATACCATTTTTGCCCATTAATTACTTGAGTTTTCGGCTCTAATCCATGTATTTACACCATAAAATCGTGTTTTAAGTCAAAGAATCCATACCTTATCGAAAACCCTTGAAACATCTCTTCAAAATCGCTCACAATCCTCCAAGTCCGATTTAAAAATATGAAACCCTTCAAAAATTTGCGAAGATGAACTTAATTATATATGCCCAGGAAAAACCACATCTACGATCAAACCTCGTTTCTGCGGTCAATATTCCGCTTTTGCTAAAATTCCCTAAAAGTCCAAAACCACTTATGCAGTCAAACTCCCGCATCTGCGGCTCCGAAAATGCGGTACCCAATCTGTACCTCCAATCCTAAGCCTCCCCTTGACCTTCCGCATCTGCGATGCCTTTTTCACTTCTGCGAGACCACATCTGCGGTCCCCGTTCAGCAGGTGTAGAAATACCAGCAAAATCAATTCTCTGCAATGACACAAGTCCAATTCCTTCATGTTAACCATCAGAAATTAGCCCGAGGCCCCCGGGACCTCAACCAAGAGCACAAACTCATCCTAAAATGTCATTCAAACTTGTTCCAATCATCAAAACACATCAAACAACGTTGAAACCAACAAATTACATCGGATTCAAGACTAAGTTCTTCTAAAATTTTCAAAACACGCATTCGATCAAAAACCCAACCAAATCCCCTCCGAATGTCATGAAATTTTACACACATATTCCAAATCACCTAACGAAGCTACAACAACTCTCGGAATTCATATATGACCCTCGGATCGAAATCTCACTTATCAACTGAAATTCGCCAAAATACTAACGTCGCCAATTCAAGCCTATTTCTATACGACCTCCAAAATTACTTCGTATCACACTCCTAACCCACAAATCATCACCCGAAGATAACCGAACTATCGGAAATCACATCCAATCTCTCTCACTTATAAGTTAACATCCAATTGACTTTTCCAAACTAAGCCTTCCTTAAAGAGACTAAGTGTCTCATTTCCTACAAAAACCAATCTAAATCAACTCGATCACACTAAACACCGATATCGAAGCATAAAGAAACATAAAATTGGGAAAATAGAGCGGTAACTCATGCGATGACGGGGCGGGTCGTCATAATGATCCACCTCCACATAATAGGACACACTGCTAGAATACTTTCTGAATAACACTAACTTCGGCACCCGACAAGCCTCGCACGCACCATCACAATTCACTTGCATAACTTGTTCACGTCGAAAGAACTGATTATTACTAACAACATGCCAATTCGACTATGGTTAACCAATCCCTCTTCTTCCAATTTGTTCTTGATTGCCATAGGAACAATGATAACCCCATTCAACACTTAACACACTCCATCCACACTCTACCCGAGTGACCCTAAATCATGAGACCATGCTGTCTCAAATCCCACAAACCATTTCGTACCTCCCAATTGCTACATCGCAAGTCAAAACATCATAGAACATTGTGTGCCTCTTCTCATACGCTGCTATCAAGCTTGATTCTTAACCATACCCGTAGGCTCGAAATCAGTAGGCATCACACTTTATCCCTTTGAATCTATTAGGACCAAGAGCCACCCGCTCTGACCTGTCCTCAAATATAATCAACTTCATGAATCTTCTAGCATATGAATACCCTATCAACGAAACACCTGCTCAAATTACTATTTATGTTATTTTTCCCGTTGCTAACACAACTTACCAATACATTGATAACCCGAAACCTCACAAGAAGATAACCATACAACCCAATCTTTGGCAATGGGACTCTCTCACTTGGCTTGAAGCCATTTATTACACAACTATGGAATTTGCCAGGATTCTTAATCTCTTATTGACACAACCTTGCGCAATCAACCGCCTAAATTCTCGAAATCATTCTATAGAAACCCCCTTTATATACTCTGAATCATCCACAACATTCACATGACCGATCCCTTGGCTGTATAACCATTAGAATTCTTCGTAGAAGCCTCGCCAAGCATGCGATGACTAACCTACTCACAAGGAATAACCCACCTACAGAAATCACTTTCCGACATCTTCCAACGCTGCTGCACAGGGTACAATCACCATGACATCAATAACCCATCCTGAGTCCGAGCCAATCCCTCTAGCTGCATAAGTCCTTTCAACCCTCGTGGACATCAATTAAATGAGCGGCAACATCCTTTCTCAATCAAAGTTATGTTGTATCCTTCTTCATTTCAAGAATCTCCTTTCCATTTTTACCAAGTCTCCTACAACATAATAGCCTTACTTTAGAATAAATCCGTAGACACCAATCACCAACCAGTAATATTCTCAAATCCCTACGAACTCTCCTTAAGGTACGTGGTCATCCTATTATGAAGCCCACATGCAACTCCACCACTCTCCCACTTTGGGAAAACCCACTTCCTTAATCAACTACTCGACCTTCGCTCCATGTACCTGGCCTTTTAGAATTTTTGAAGACTCTCTCCACATGTCTTTCCTCATCGTTTGCTGCTCAGCTGTTGCCTTAAATATATCCCTCTTTGTAGAACTTGAGCCCATGAATCGCTACTAACCTTTAAACGTTTATGCAGATTGCCTTTTATCGGCCATCAACATTGGAAACATCAATTCGATCTGAACCACCGCACCCCGTGACATTTACTGTTGTCTTTCTAATATTATTTTACTGTGCCTTATCCCAAGGCGAATTGCAGAAAAGCATAACACTGGCGAACTTAACATATACAATCGAGGACAATGATACTACACCGCAGATGAAAATTCTACCAAGCTTGCAAATACCAAGTCATGGTAACCCCTCAACCCACATATAAAATGTCTTAGCCTGATTGCCTTCCCCTTTTTGTGAATAAAATATCAAATCTCTATATCAGGCACTGAGTAAACCTCCCTTCAAATCATTCACTACCTCGACACGTAGGCAAATATCCTACCATCATATCAATACTGTGCATTAATCATTAATAAGCATCACGACATCAACTTCCTAACCATAGGGCTCTCAGAAGTAGCACTACTGAGCTGAAACAATAGAATATCCTTCGACAAGGCGACGATAATAGCTCAAATAACCCCTTAGGCAGAAACACCTGCACCACATTCGTGGTGCCATTACAATTCTTCCATTCTCAATTAATAACAAGCGCTTCACGTTGTATCAGATTGAGTAGGAAGGAAACAAAGGCATAAGCCTCACGGGAAGTCAAGTTGCACGATAAGGAATCAAGAAGGGAAGTACTCCTAACAGTCCTGCAGCCTCCTGAGGATAAGTACAGACGTCTCCCTACCAATCCTCGAGACTCTACTAGACTTGCTCATGACTCATGGGACCCTAGGAAACTAGTGTTCTAATGCCGCGTTGTCACGACCCAAAATCCACTAAGTGTCATGGTGGCGCCAGACACCGCTGTCAGGCAAGCCAACAGAAAAATTTATTTAAATTCTTATTTTAATAATTTAACAATACTTAGTATATTCCTCCGAATAAATAATGAAGTATTTAAACAACTTTTAAAATTTCTAAATAAACCCAAATACATCCCAAAACTTGGTGTCACAAGTACATGAGCAATTTCGAAGAATAAAATAAAAAGAAAACGAATAAAGTACAACATCTGTCCGGAATACAATTGGACAGAAAAGAAAGTAGGATCTTGAGAGAGACTATACTAGTTGCGGGTTGCCTCGAGGAAATACAGCTCTCTTAGTCTCCGTGACAACCATGATGCTATGCTAATAAGTCTCTAGACATGCATAAACTTGTGCAACAAAAATGCACAAAAGTGTAGTATGAGTACGAAAACAACGTGTACACAATGAGGATCCCGTCTAATCTCGAAGAAGTAGAGATGAGATGGTCGACTTCAACATTTGCTAGTGGTCTAATAATGATGTCCATGATACCTTAAATCGTGGATTTCTATGAGCATGAATCCAGTAAAAGGAAACGAGTAAACAATTAATTCGTTTATAGGATATTTCAAAAAAAAAATTTCCATTATTTATCAAAATATTTTCAAGCCATAAAGAGGCAATAAAAACTTTAAGAAGTTCAAGGAAATAATACCAGCATGCGCAAATAACTACCGTGGGACGTACGGTCCGATCTAACATAAAAGTAAATTGTGCACTACCGAGGGTCAAACGGCTCGAATCATAGATGCATCTATTACCCCGCTCGCGAATTATCCATGCGATGCGGTCAACATAAAATAAACAATCACCCTGCTCACGAATCATACATGCGATGCATGTACACATAAAATACATGCTCAAATAGCAAATTAAGAATTTATCTGGGAATAGTTATTCAAATAAAAGCCACTTTCACTTTTAACGATTTAAGAAAAGAGGCCAAATCCTTTTGTGAATGTATTTATTTATTCGATGTGGTTTAAGCAATTCGAGATATCAATAAGATTACAAATATTCCAAGTACAGCATGCTTTTGGGTCTTAGACATCCCGGACTTAATCATAATAGTAGCTACGCACGGACTCTCGTCACCTCGTGCATACTTAGCCCCCACATATCGAAGCACATAACCAATTAATTCACCTATGAGGACAATTGCCTCTTACAAGGTTAGAAAGGACACTCACCTCACTCTGAAGGTCCATAACCGGCATTCACGCCTTTTTGAAGACTCGAATTGATGCATGACGCTCCAAAACTAACCAATATTTATGTAAAACCATTAATATATGCTAAGGTACTCATTATAATCCAATTTATAATAATCACTAACCCCGATCGAAAAGTCGGCAAAGATGCCCTCGGGCCCACGTGCCCGAAATCAAAATATTTTCAAAGATAAAGATTACCCATAGCCTCTCACACTCAAATATATGATTTTTTTCTAAATTTCATACCCATAATCACGGTCAAATTACAAGCTAATTTTCTAAGTTTTCCCTTAAACCCCAAATTTTCTACAATTTTCCTAGTATAAATCCATATATAAACCTTGTATATACTCAAAACTAGTAGAAATCACTTACCTCATGCTTGGTGATGAAAATGGCGCTCCAAAGTTGCTCCAAAATTGGATCCCATGGAAGAAATGAAGTGAAAATGAGCCAAATTCGATTTTTCAAGAAATCACTCTCCATCCAGCAGTTTTCGCTTCTGTGCAAAAATATCCGCTTCTGCGGAAATTTTCTGCTTCTGCGGTCCCGCTTCTGCACAAAATTTCCGCTTCTGCCGCTTCTGCGAGTATGACAGCAACCAGCACTTTCTCGAACGGAAATGAGCATAACTCCTTCATACGATGTCCAAATTCGACGATTCTTTTTGCTATTGCTCCAAAATTACGATACAGATCTAATCATTCAATAAAATCCTAATTTTAGCTCATTGTATTAATATGTTACACCTTTATGCCCTAAGAAACAACATTGAAACATCAAATAAGAGCGTAAAATAACCCGAAACACACCCCAAGGCCCTGGGGACACGACTAATCACACCAACCAGTCCCAAAATGCATCCCGGACTTGTTCGAGGCCTCAAATCGCATTAAACAATGCTAAAATGATGAATCAACCTCCAATCCAAGCTTTATGAACCTTCAAACTTCCAACTTCTACTTTCGATGCTCAAACCTATCAAGTCACGTCCAATTTACCTCAAATTTTGCACACAAGTCATATTTGACATTGCGGAGCTACTCCAGCTTTCAGAATCAGATTCTGAACCTGATATCAAAAAGTCCACTTCTGGTCAAACATCTAAAAAACCTTCAAATTTCTATCTTTATCCAAATGGCTCCAAAATGATCTGCGGACCTCCCAATTCACTTCCAATCATGCTACCAACTCCAGAATTACCATACAGAACTATTCACTGACTGGAATCCCAAACGGACATCGATTACACTAAAATACACTTCAAGCCAAACTAATGAAATTTCTACCAAAATGCTAACTTCCACAATAGGCACCAAAACACTCCCGGTCGTCCAAAACCCGACTCGAGCATACGCCAAAGTTTGAAATCATCATACAAACTGGCTGGAACCTTTAGATCCCGATTCCGAGGTCTTGTTCTCAAAATTTCAAACCTAGTTAATTCTTTCATCTTTAAGCTTCCGAAATAAGAATTCTCTTTTTAAACAACTACACAAACAAGTTATAATACCTGAAATGAAGTTGTTCATGGTATCAGAACGCTGAACGATGTACTAGAGCTCCAAACATCCGATTGGTTTGTTACATCGGGTGAGTTTCGGATGTGCGGGAGGAGTTGGAGCACCCCATATTTTCTGGTATTTTTGGCAGCAGTTGCAGGCCTCGCAAATTCAAGAAATGGGTTGCATTTTCAATCTCGCATTTGCGAGTGAGGTTTCGCATTTGCAAAGGAGCCTGCCTTGAGGCAGGGTTCGCATTTGTGACAATTTTATCACATCTGTGACCTCAGCAGGGTTCGCATTTGCAAGCTATTTGTTGCATTTGTGACCTTGGCAGGGGATCCCCACGTTCGCAATTTCGATGGAATTTTTGCATTTGCGACTGTCGCATTTGTAAACTAGGTATCGCAAATGCGACATCTGAGGGCTGTGTCCAGTTATTAAATTCGAAACTTAGCCCATTTCCCCCCATTTTCCACTTGGCCTTAGGCAATTTTTGAGAGCATTTGAGGAGGGATTTCGTCATCATCAAAGAGGTAAGTACTTTCTACGCATCTTAAGTTAAATATATTGATTATGGGTAGATTAACATGTAAAATTAAGGAAAATCAAGGGGGTTTAGATGAAAACCTAGAAAATTTATGTTCTTGGAATTTGACCATGATTTTGGCTATGAAATTGAGAGTAAATCATATATTTAAGTTTGTGAAGTTATGAGTAAACGTATTCCTCGAATTTTAGGAATTTTTGTAAATTGGGTTGTAATGAATAATTGAGTGTATATTATTGGATCGGTTTCATTATTGGATAGTATTGGAGCTTTGTTTATCACTTACAGTCTTCGAAAGGGTGTGGAATGCCAGTTATGGATTTTCGGAGCGAGGTGAGTCTCCTTTCTAACCTTGTAAAGAGGGAATTGTCCCCATTGGTGAAATAATTTGCTACGTGGTCCAAACTGCGGGGGCTACGTATGCACGAGGTGACGAGAGTCCGTGTGTAGATGCCATTATGCTATTGTCTGGATAGTTAGGACCCCAAAACATGCTATACTTGGATTACTTGTGAACCTTATTGATAGCTTCACTTGCTTAAATCACATTAAATTAGTAAATGAATTTCTAAAAGGATTTAAACTTCACTTTCTTAAATTATTAAATAAGAATTGGTTTTTCTTCGGCAAGTTTTTTTCATGATGACTTCTTGATTGATTGCTTGTGTGTTTTTACATCATGTTGGAGCGATCCAAAAGCATCAAACAGATTAATTGGATGCATCTATGTTTCGTGCTGTTCGGCCATCGGCAATGCCCAATTTATATTTCCGTTAGGGCGGGCCGTAACCTCGGCATGATTTTCGCATGCTTGTAAAGCTACCTTGAACTTATTAGAGTTTTTATTTTCTGTTCATGGCTTGAGAATATTTGGATAAAGAAGAAAAGGAAATTTTTGAAATTTTCTATAAAAGAAATAATTGTTTACTTGTTTCCTTCTATTGGATTAAAACCATTTTTATAGAAATTTACGATTTGATGTATTATGGACATCATTATTGGACAACTAGTAAGAGTCTAAGTCGACCATCCCGTCTCTACTTCTTCAAGATTAGATGGGACACTCATTGACTACACGCTGTTTTCGTACTAATACTACACTTCTGTGCATTTTTGTTGCACAGATTTATGCATGGCGACAAACTTATTGGCATAGAGTCATGGTTGTTACGGAGACTAGGTGAGCGGTTTTTCATAGAGGCGACCCGCAGCTAGTATAGTCGCTCTCAAGATCCTGCCTACTTTTCTGTCCAATTGTATTGCAGACAGTTGTTGTACTTTATTCATTTTATTTTTAATTTATTCTTAGAAATTACTCATGTACTTGTGACACCAGGTTTTGGGATGTATTTGGGTTTATTCAGAAACTTTAAAAGTTGTTTAAATACTTCATTATTCATTCGGAGGAATATATAGTTTTAATCGTATAAAAGAAGTGTTTTCAAAAATATTAAAATAAATATTTAATTAAGTATTTCAGTTGGCTTGCTTGACAGCGGTGTCTGATACCACCACGACCCTTAGTGGATTTTGGGTCATGACAACATGGTATCAGAGCACTAGGTTCCTAGGGCCTCACGAGTCATGAGCAAGTCTAGTAGAGTCTCACGGATTGGTTCAAGACGTCTGTACTTATCCTCGGGAGGCTGCAGGACTGTTAGGAGTACTTCCCTTCTTGATTCCTTATGGTGCGACTTGACTTTCCGTGAGGCGTATGCCTTTGGTTCCTTCCTACTCAATCTTATGCTATGCAGAAAGCTTGTTATAAATCGAGAATGAAAGAATTGTAATTTCACTACAAATGTGGTGCGGGTGTTTTTCCCTACAAGATTATTTGAGCTATTACTATCGCCTTGTGGAAGGATATTCTATTGTTTCGGCTTAGTAGCGGTACTATTGAGAGCTCTAAGGCTACGCACTAGTTGTCATGATGCTTATGAACAATTATTCTGTAGTATTGATATGATGGTAGGATGTTTGCCTACATGTCGAGGTAGTGAATGATTTGAAGGGAGGTTTACTCAGTGCCTGATGTCGAGATTTGATATTTTATTCCGGAAAAGGGGAATGGAATCGGGATAAGAATGTTCAGATGTAGGTTGAGGGGGTAACAAGACATGGAATTTGCTAGCGTGGCGGAATTTTCATCTATGATGTTGTGTCATCGTCCTCGGTGATATGTGTTAAGTTCGCCGGTGTTATGGTTTTATGCAATTCTCCTTGGGATAAGGCACTGTAAAATGATATTAGAATGATAATAGTAAATGTTGCAAACTCCGGTGGTTCAGATAAGATCGGTGTTTCAAATGTTTACGGCTCGAAAAAGGCAATTTTCATAAAGGGTTAAAGATTAGGAATGATTCATAGGTTCAAGTGCCACAAAGAGGGATTTATTTAAGGCAACAATTGAGCAGCAAACAATGAGGAAAACAATTGCGCAGCAAACAATGAGGAAAGACATGTAGGAAGTGTCAAGCTATGTTTAATATTCTAAAAGGCCAGGTATATGAAGCGAAGGTCGAGTAGTTGATTAAGGAAGTGGGTTTGTCAAAAATGGGAGAGTGGCGGAGTTGCATATGGGCTTCGTAGTAGGATTACCACATACCTTAAGGAGAGTTCGGGGGATTTGAGAATATTAGTGATTCGTGATTGGGGTCTACATGTTTATTCTGAAATATGGGCTATTATACAGCAAGAGACTTGGTATAACGGAAAGGAGATGCTTGAAATGAAGAAGGATACAACATAAGTTTAAATGGGAAGGCTTGTCAGCCTTCGTAGTTAGTGTTATTCAGAAAGTATTCTACCGTTGTGGCATATTATGTGGAGGTAGATCCCGGAAGGGCTATGGTGGTTCAGACCACTACTTAGAGATTTGAATATTCTACGGCTGTGAGAATTTACCTGTGCAGTGCTATGGTTTTCCTGAAGCGAGTTAAGTGAAAAGCTTTTACATGATGAAGTGTTAGCCTAATAGTGGTTTTGAAGCTATGATGAAAAGCGTGTTCTATCCTATGTTGGCGTGTTAGGTGCAGTGAGTGGCATGGAACTTGAAGGTGAGAATTAAGGTTGCAGTTCGGTGTTGACAAGGATGTCATGAGCTCGGGTGAGCAGGAAAATAGTTTTGATGTTTAAGGTAAGTTGGTATTTTCTTCAGCGTCACCTGAGATTGGTGTTTTGTAAGAAAGGCCTTGCATCCTGGTTAAGGAATTCTTGATCGCTTTTCAGCGTTAGTGCAATCGATGGTTTGGGTGTATTGACCTGTTATGTGTTTCGGAAGGTTGTGGGAGCATATACCACATCAATATTTTATTAGTGTGACAAGTAATCACTTGATTGATTTAAGATTTAAATCAAGTATGAGGATTGTGGTAATATCATTAATTTGAGAATTTATGCCTGGAGGGCACTCGGTTTATTGGGTTATGGACTGTGGAGGTTTGCTCTGGTTATGATGGTAGTGCTTATGTGTTGTTGGAAAAGGGGGTGAGTATGGACCTTTGACAGGTTATTGGCCTAGTTTGATATGATCAGGATCGATTTAAGGTCGGTTGATGGATTTAAATATGAATATGGGCTCTATGTCAGGCCAGTTGTGTTCATTCCAGCAAAGCGCTCCTTAAGGAGGAGTAATAAGGATGTTATTTTGTCGTCAGCCATTCCAGGTAATGATGTATTGCATCGTATGAGTTGTGAGATGGTTTGGTAATTTCTTATATGTCGAGGTTCCACGTGGAGATGATATTATACGAGCTGGATGGCTCTTGAGATTCAGATCATGTATCGCACCTCTGCTTGAGTTTTGTAGCCAATAATGCTGTTTATTTTCCCCTGGGATGGTATTATGCACCTAGCGTGTTTCTTACCGATATTCGGTATTTTGTTGTAATAAGCAATTTAGCCCGATATATATATATATATATATATATGTATATATATATATCCTTATGAGAGTTCTATGTATGGATCGGGTGGCACACCGCCAATGGGTATGCTGTTTGGATCGGGTTGCGTTCCGTAGCAGCGTGATGTTCAGTACAGTTCCTTATATCTATTTTTATATGTTTCGTTTCCTTTATTCTGAGGAAAGCTCGTATTAGCTGTGAGCCCGCGTCACATGTATAATTCGCAAGGAGGGTGTCTGTTTAGTATGTTACCCACGTCCCATGTATGATTCGCGGACGGGGTAATTGAAATTCCTTTTCAGAGTTCATTTTCCTTTTTGTATCACATTCTAATTGGTAGCATATTGGCATATTGTGGCATCATATGATACCTTTGGTCATGTCGGGGTGGCTCATTGGCTGAGGAGTTCGTACTGGGTGAGACTAGATTGTTGGATTTAGGATCAGTGCAATCTGATTACGTGAAATATATTAAGGAGCAAAGATCATTATTTGATTCAGCATGAGGTAATGTTTCTTGTTTGAAGTATAGACTTAATGATTGGTTCACCCGGCAGTTGATTATGAATTTCTGCACATCTCTTCCATTTTGGCGGCATTGTAAGAGTTATAGTAAGACCTGTGTATGTCATAGGGTGCAATGGGAGCATCAGATTCGTGGAATTTTGACTAAGTTGATTAGAAAATATTATTGTGTTCCGGTGAGCAAATTGATGCTAGGTGTGAATTCAACAAAGTTATGCAGCTATTTTCGGGTACAACGTGTAGTGATTGATATGGTGATATTATGTTGGAAACAGGTCGGGCATTGAATTCTGGATGTTGGAATTGGGCTCTAAGGCTTATTTGTTTGAATAAAAGGGAATATCTTAAGAATTGATCAAGCTGATATGCTCAACTAAGTTGTCGTAGCACGAGAAGGTGCATGAGAAGTTAAACAGTGATTTCAAACTACTCCATTTAGTTCTCAGCACATTCGAGGACGAACGTATGTTTACGTTGGAGAGAATGTAATGACCCGATCGGTCGTTTTGAGCACTAGCTCGCCGTTCAGCAGTCTGAGGCCATGAAAAACTTCATTTTAGTTATTATGACTTGTATGCATGATCGAAATTAAGTTTCGGGAATTTCAGAGTTGATTTGGTAAGAGAATTCTCATTTTGGGAGCTTAAAGGTAAAATAAGTTACTAGGATTGGAATTTTGAATAAATGACCTTGGAATCGATATCTGAAGGTTCCATCAGGTTTGTATGATGATTTCGGACTTGGGCGTATGCCCAGATTGGCTTTTGGACGACCCGGGAGCGTTTTGGCGCCTATGATGGAAAGTAGCATTTTGAAAGAAATTTCATAAGTTTGACTTGAAGTGTATTTTAGTGATATCGATGTACGTTTGGGATTCCGAGTCTGGGAGCAGCTCCGTATATTGATCCTGGAGTTGGGATCGCGATCGTAAGTGAATTCGAAGGTTCGTAGGTCATTTTGGAGTCATTTGGCTAAAGATAGAAAATTGATGGTTTTTCAGAAGTTTGACCGGAAGTGGATATTTGGATATCAGCGTTGGAATCCGATTCTGGAAGTTGGAGTAGGTCCGTAATGTCAAATATGACTTGTGTGCAAAACTTGAAGTCTGTCAGACGTGATTTGATATGTTTCGGCATGGAAAGTAGAAGTTTGAAGTTCTAAAGTTCATAAAGCTTGAATTGGAGGTTGATTCATGATTTTAGAATTGTTTGGTAGGTTTTGTGGCCATGAGCAGGTCCGTGTTTTGATATGGAGTAGGTTGGTGTGATTGGATGAGGTCACGGGGGCCTCGGGTTAGTTTTGGATGTGCGGGAGGAGTTAGAGCACTCCATGTTTTCTGGTATTTTTGGTAGCAGTTGCAGGCCTCACAAATGCAAGAAATGGTACGCATTTGCGATCTCGCATCTGTTAATGAGGGTTCGTATTTGCGAAGGAGCCTGGCCTGAGGAAGGGTTCACATTTGCGACAATTTGACGCATTTGCGACCTCGGCAGGGTTTGCATTTGCGAGCTATTGGTCGCATTTGTGACCTTGGCAGGGGAGGCCCACGTTCGCAATTCCGATGCCTTTGTTGCATTTGCAACTGTTGCATTTGCGAACCAGGTGTCACAAATACGGCATCTGAGGGCTGTGTCCAGTTATTAAATTCGAACTATAGCCCATTTCCCCCATTTCCCACTTGGCCTTAGGCGATTTTTGAAAGCATTTGAGGAGGGATTCCGTCATCATCAAAGAGGTTAGTAATTTCTACGCGTCTAAAGTTATATACATTGATTATGGATAGATTTACATGTAAGAATTAAGGAAAATCAAGGTATTTAGATGAAAACCTAGAAAATTGATGTTCTTGGAATTTGACCAGAGTTTTGGGTATGAAATTGAGAGTAAATCATATATTTGAGTTCGTGGAGTTATGGGTAAACTTATTCTTCGAAAATTCTGGAAATCCGGGCACGTGGGTCCGAGGGTGTTTTCATCAACTTTTCGATCGGGGTTAGGAATTTTTTAAAATGGATTGTAATGAATAATTTGGTATATATAATGGATCGGTACCATTATTGGCTAGCTTTGGAGCTTTGTTCATCAATTAGAGTCTTCGGAAGGGCGTGGAATATAGGAGCGAGGTGAGTCTCCTTTCTAACATTGTAAGAGGGAGTTTTCCCCATAGGTGAAATAATTGGTTATGTGCTCCTAATTGTGGGGGCTACGTACGCACAAGGTGACAAGAGTCCGTGCGTAGCTACTATTATGCTATTGTCCGGGTAGTTAGTACCCCAAAGCATGCTGTACTTGGATTATTTGTGAACCTATTGATAGTTTGACTTGCTTAAATCACATTAAATTAGTAAATGAATTTCTAAAAGGATTTAAACTTCACTTTCTTAAATTATTAAATGAGAATTGGTTTTTCTTCGAAAATTTTTTCCATGATGACTTCTTGATTGATTGCCTGTGTGTGTTTATTTCCTTTTGGAGCGAGCCGATCGCCTCAACAGATTAAATCAATGCATATATGGTTTGCGTCTTTCCACCCTTGGCAGTGCACAGTTTATATTTCTATTGGAGCGGGCCGTCGACCTCGGCATGCTTTGCGCATGCTTGTATTGTTGCCTTGAACTTATTAAAGTTGTTATTTTCTCTTCATGGCCTGAGAATATTTGGATAAAGAAGAAAAGGAAATTTTGGAAATTTCCTATAAAAGAAATAATTGGTTACTTGTTTCCTTCTATTGGATTATAACCATATTTGTAGAAATTTACGATTTAATGTAATAGGGACATCATTATTTGACCACTAGTAAGAGTAGAAGTAGACCATCTCGTCTCTACCTCTTCGAGACTAGGCGGAACACTCATTGAGTACACGTTGTTTTCGTACTCATACTACACTTCTGTGCATTTTTGTTGCACAGGTTTATGCATGGCTGCAAACTTATTGGCATAGCGTCATGGTTGTTACGGAGACTAGGTGAGCGGTTTTTCATGGAGGCGACCCTCAGCTAGTATAGTCGCTCTCAAGATCCTGCCTACTTTTCTGTCCAATTGTATTGCAGACAGTTGTTGTACTTTATTCATTTTATTTTTAATTTATTCTTAGAAATTACTCATGTACTTGTGACACCAGGTTTTGGGATGTATTTGGGTTTATTCAGAAACTTTAAAAGTTGTTTAAATACTTCATTATTCATTCGGAGGAATATACCGAGTATCATTTTAATCGAATAAAAGAAGTGTTTTAAACATTTTTAAAACAAGAACTTAATTAAGTATTTAAGTTGGCTCTCCTGATAGCGGTGTCCGGCGTCCCCATGATCCTTAGTGGATTTTAGATCATGACAACATGGTATCTGAGCACTAGATTTCTAGGTTCTCATGAGTTATGAACAAGTCTAGTAGAGTCTCGCGGATCAGTACGGAGACGTCTGTACTTATCCTCAGGAGGTTTCAGGACTGTTAGGAGTACTTCCCTTCTTGATTCGTTATCGTGCGACTTGACTTCCCCTGAGGCTTATGCCTTTGTTTCCTTCCTACTCAATCTTATGCTATGCAAAGCGCTTATTATAAATCGAGAATGTAAGAATTGTAATGGCACTATGAATGTGGTGTGGGGGTTTCTCCCTGCAAGGTTATTTGAGCTATTACTCTCGCCATGTGGAAGGATATCCTATTGTTTCGGCTCAGTAGCGGTACTTCTGAAAGCTCTAAGGTTAAGCACTAGTGTCGTGATGCTTATGAACGATTATTCAGCAGTATTTATATGAAGGTAGGATGTTTGCCTATGTGTCTAGGTAGTGAATGATTTGAAGGGAGGTTTACTCAGTGCTTGATGTAGAGATTTGATATTTTATTCCCGGAAAGGGGAAGGCAATCGGGATAAGAATGTTCAAATGCGGGTTAAGGGGGTAACAAGACTTGGTATTTGCGAGCGTGGTGGAATTTTCATCTGCAATGTAGTGTCATCGTTCTCGGTAGTATGTGTTAAGTTCGCCGGTGTTATGATTTTCTGTAATTCTCCTTATGATAAGGCACTGTAAAATAATTTTGGAAAGACAACAGTAAACTTAGCAGGGTGTGGTGGTTCAGATTGGATCGGTGTTTTTAATTTTGATGGCTAGAGAAAGGCGATCTTCATAATGGTTTAAAGGTTAGTAGTGATTCATGGGTTCAAGTGCTACAAAGAGGGATTTATTTAAGGCAACAACTGAGCAGCAAATAATGAGGAAAGACATGTGGGAAGTGTCAGATGGTGCTTAAAATTTCTAAAAGGCCAGGTATATGACGCAAAAATCGAGTAGTTGATTAAGGAAGTGGGTTTTCCCAAAGTGGGAGAGTGGCAGAGTTTCATATGGGCTTCGCAGTAGGATGACCACGTACCTTTAGGAGAGTTCGGGGGGATTTGAGAATATTAGTTATTGGTGACTGGGTCTACGGATTTATTCTGAAGTATGGGCTATTATGTGGTAGGGGACTAGGTATAACGGAAAGGAGATGCTTGAAATGATGAAGGATACAACATAACTTTGAATGGGAAGGATGTCGTGGCACATTTAATTGATGTCCACGGGGGTTCGAAGAACTCATGCAGCTAGAGGGATTAGCTCGGACTCAGGATGGGTTATTGATGTCATGGTGATTGTTCCTTGTGCAGCAGCGTTAGAAGATGTTGGAAAGTTATTTCCATAGGTAAGTTATTCCCTGTGAGCAGGTTAGCTGCCACATAGGCTTCTGTGAAGAATTCTAATGGTTATACAGCAAAGAGATCGGTCATGCGAATGTTTTTGGTTGTATTTCGGTCACAGTAGTTGAAGCCTTAATGTATTCCTGATTTTTCATTTATCGAGTTTGTATTTCGATTTATTTTGAGTCTGATTGTAGTTTTTCATTCCAAGAAGATGAGTATGAAATATTTTGTAATAGAAGTTTATTTAATTAAAAAATCAAAACAAAAATTGTTTCTTTACTTTTTACACTTATTTGCTGAACTACGTAATGATCTGATTCATGCGGCGTCGTGATACGTTGGCAATCCTTATCGGATCTAGTCATAATTTTTGCGAATAATCTAATATATTAAAAAGAGAGAGAGAGAGAGAGAGAGAGAGAGAGAGAGAGTCCCAAAAATAAAAAGAAGGAGAGAGATGAAAGAGAGAGAGTGGGAGTTTGAAAATTGAAAATTGGAAAGAATAAGCAAAGCCGGGATGAAGCATGCAACCGTTGCAAAACATGCAGAAACACATTTAACTGTTTAGGTTCATCACACCCCCAAAATACGATTACCTATGTGTTATTTGTTTCAAACTAACCGTTTTGTTTCTGTTCATCTAAAGTTCCAAGTCTTTATAGAATGGTGGTTGGTTTTTGTGGTAGTCTGGCTTCAGACCCATACTTTACGAGATCGAATGGAGCATCGAAATGTCTTCGGAAATGGCGATGCCAACAATTCCCATCATGGATTATAGTCCAATCTCAGGCATCCCAACTTAGAATCGCCACCTGCCAAAGAAAAAATAATCTTGCATCTCCGAGTTATGGAAATGTGGCTTGGTCAAATGAAAAAGAGCCACCAAGCGCAATTCCAGGATTCTCTGAACTCTTTCCTAGAGTAAGTGGTACCTCCATCATCCCCATAAGTCACCCAAATACACCACTAGGACACCTAACTATCTTAGCTCATTTGTGGGAACACCTTCTGAGGTTCACTAATAGGTGTTAATGTCCAGTGCAACTTCAAATATCTTCATCGCTCCCCCATGCTCGGCCACGGCATAACCTACACTCCCTACGCCCAATTTTGGCCCCTCAGCTTTCACCTGCCAAACACCTACCTTCCAAATGGAACCTCGTCAGTTTCCCATTTATACTTACCCTCAGCAACCCCAATTTGGGTTCACTGCGGGGCAAGAAAAGACAACCAAAACTCCTGAGCAAGAAGAGATCGTGAGGAAGATAAGGAGTATGGAATAGAGTCTCAAAAGCATACTAGGCTTGAGTGGACAAAAAAGTGTATCCTATGCTAACTTATGTATGTTCCCTCATGTGAACCTACCATTAGGAATCAAAACCCCAATATTTGAGAAGTACGATAGGCACAACGATCCTATTGCTCAGCTTAAGAGATATCAAAACCAGCTATGAGGAGCCGGTGGAAAGGAAGAACTCCTCAAGGCCTATTTCGGAGAAAGTCTAGTTGGCATCACATCTGAGTGGTACATGGACCACGATATATCATGTTGGCACATCTGGGATGATCTTGCTAGAGATTTTGTCAGGCAGTTCCAGTACAACATTGATATCGCTCCAGATAGGAACTCATTGACAAACCTGAAGAAGAAATCCTCGGAAAGCTTCCGAGAGTACGCACTTAAATGGCGTGAGCAATCCTCTAGGGTAAAACCTCCGAAGGATTAGGTTGAAATGGTCATAGTTTTCCTCCAAGCCCAGGAAGCCGACTACTTCCAAAATATGATGTCCGTAATCGGTAAACCGTTCACTGAAGACATCAAGATTGGCGAAATGGTTGAAAATGGGTTGAAAACTGGTCGAGTTCTAAGTCAATCCGCTATCAAATCCACCTCCCAAGCCATTCAGGGTGGGTCTGGAGGAGTACTAAAGGGCAATAATAAGGAAGAAATCCATGGCAGCGTCAGGTGCAAGAAAACACCATACTCCCAGATCCTTTTTCTCAGAAAGAACCCCACAACACTATTACCCCAACCAAGATGTGGCCTATACTCCTCAGCCATACCCGGTCATGAATTCTCAACCTTATGTCCAGCCACAGCAACAAGCCAACTGCAACCAAGCTCCATTTCCTAAAAACTAGCCTCCTTACCAAGCCCACTATAATCCCTGCCAACAAAACAGCTTCCGTGCCCGAGAGCCTCCAAGGAAAACAAACTTCACACAAATTGGTGAGTCTTATACTAGCATATTCCCACAATTGGTCCAAATGGGTTTGTTGCAGCCCGTACCCCGAAATAGGCAAAACCCAGAACTACCCTCTTACCAATGTGGCACCCGATGCGCTTATCACTCAGGGGCTGAGGGGCATGATACAGAAAATTGTTGTACTTTGAAGAGCGCCGTGGAAGAATTGATAGAGCAGAGGAAGAAAGTGCTAAGGTATGAAGATATTCCCAATGTGACTAACAACCCACTGCGACCCACAACAACAGGCCGCTAATCGGAATCATTTGTGAGGACATGGAATTTGACCCAGTGTCAAAGGTCATCATTCCCATAGCTGATGTAGAAAAGAAGCCAAAATCTTCCCCAAAGTAAGACAAAGGGGAGAAAAAGAACAAAACCACCCCTCCAAAGTCGGAGAAGAAATTGAAGTTGAAACTAGGGCAACACCCCCCAAAGATGATATTCTGTATGTCCCTCGAGGCTTTAAAGAAAAGAAAATGGCATTGAGTTCTCCAGGAGATTTAAGCTAAATAAGACAACCCAAATGTATGTACCTAAGGGAGCTTATGTAATGCGGAGTCCATTTAATCCACCAAGGCTGAGTGAGCCCGTAGTTATTGGTCGCGCACCACGAAGGCCCTTGACGGATCCTGCCGCTGTGCCCTGGAGTTATAGCAAGTCAGTGGTGACGTACAAAGGAAAAGAAATTTCAGGGGAAGTTCCAGAAAATAATCTGGCTGAAAGGTCTTTTAATTTGGGTAAGCTGAACAATGGCACTAGAAAATGCTTCCCATCTAAGAAGCCCGCGAGTGCTGAATAAGAAAATTGCTTCGTTCAAAAGATGAAAATGGCAGATTATGAGGTGGTTCACCAGCTTTGAAAGTCTCCCTCTCAAGTATCCATGTTATCCCTGTTAATGAACTCCACCGAACATCAGAAGGTATTGATCAAGACCCTTACGAAGCATATGTGCCTGTCGACACCTGTGTAGAGCAGTTGGAGAGAATGGCAGAAAGATTTTTTTGGTCAACCATATCTCCTTCAGCAAAAATGATTTGCCACCAAAAGGGTCCGCACATAACAAAGCCCTTAACCTAATCGTCAAATACGAAAGGTACTACGTGAAAAGGGTTATGGTGGACAGGGGCTCTGGAGTACATATCTGCCCACTCTCGACTCTGCAACGCGTGAAAATTGGTACCAAGAGAATCCGACCCAACAATATTTGTGTACGTATTTCCCATGGTGTTAAAGGGGACACAATTGGAGAGATTGATCTGATTATGACAATCAACCCAGTGGACTTGAAGTAATATTCCAGGTTCTAGGCGTGGACACCTCCTACAAATTTCTTTTGGGGAGGCCCTGGATTCATGCAGTAGGAGTTGTACCTTCTACTTTTCACCAGATAGTGAAACTTGAGCATGAGGATCAAGAGATTGTGGTCCATGGGGAAGATGAGAAATCAATTTATCGGGACCCATCAGTCCGATGTCTTGAAGCAAGAGAGGGGAGCGAGCACATAGCCTATCAGGCTTTTGAAATCGTGGTCGCAGATTCATGAGAAGAAGGAAAACCTTGCCCCCAACCCTTTCCTTTCAAATGCATAAATTATGGTCGCTAAGGAAATGATCAGGCGCGACTTTAAACCTGGGAAAGGGCTTAGGAAATCATTGCAAGGAATAGCTAAACTTACCACCCTGCCGGCTAGTGAAAAGTTCTTGGGGTCGTCTTCATACCCACACCAGTTGATATAAAATGGGCGGATAGTAGGAAAAATTATGGATGGGTCCTGCTGCAGCCAAAGCCGTATCTTTACTAAATATTTGTCAAGACCAAATATAATGAAGAAGAAGAGGATGAATCTTTTATAGCTAAAGAGATTGAAGAGATCTGTTGGGCAATAAGGAAGATATTATATGAACCCACATGGTCCAACTAGGGAAGGCTCAAGCACCACTGAAGTGTTGTACATGGGACCCAAGCTCAAATTGCAAAATTGGATGGCTACGCCATCCCCAATAAAGCGGGAGTCGCGGTAGACGTGTCCTGCCACCTTTTCTACATCACGGGTTATCCTAGGGTGTAACTCGGCTATTTTTCTTTAGTTTCAAATGTAAACCATGTTATCTTCAAAATTCAATAAATGAAATCAATATTTCGTTGTCCATCTTTCTTCATTTCTTCTGATTGTTATTTTATTATTTTATTCTTCTTTCAGTTCTAATAATGCGTCTTTAAATAACATTACATGATTGCGAAATTCATCCCCAGATCCAAACATGCTGTCGAACTGTGAAATAATAAACCAAGAACTGGAATATGATGAAAAAGAGTCTTTTTGGGAAATAAATTGAGAACTGGAACATTTTGAGAATAAACCTAAGACGAACCTAGATGACACTGAGCCGGTTAACTTGGGTAGTTCCGAAGAAATCAGGGAAACCAAAATAAAAATTCACGCGAATGAGAAACCCGGGGACGCATTAAACCAAATCCTATTTGAGTTCAAAGATGTGTTGGCTTGGTCATATGATGACATGCCGAGACTGAGTGTTGATTTGGTGGTTCATAAGTTGCTAACTTATCTCGATGTTAGTGACAAGATCATAGAAGGGTCACGAAATAGTTGAAAGCAGGGGTGGTCCAATTAGTCTGGTACACTACATGGTTAGCCAATGTAGTTCTAGTGCCAAAGAAAGATGGGACGACTCGAGTGTGTATGGATTATAGAGATTTGAACAAGGAAAGTCCCAAAGATAACTTCCCTTTGCCAAAAAATCCACTTCCTTGTTGATAACTATTCCAAACATGAGATAAATTCCTTCGTGGATTGTTATGCAGGATATAATTAGGTGTTGATTGATGAAGAAGATGCAGAAAAGACATTTTTTACCACAACCTGGGGTACATACTATTACAGAGTCATGTCATTTGGTTTGTAGAATGGTGGGGCAACCTACATGAGGGACATGACATCCATCTTCCATGATATGTTGCACCAAGAGATAGAGGTTTATGTGGACGACGTAATCATCAAGTCCAAAACCCAGGATGACCACATTCAAGAACTGAGGAAATTCTTTGAGCGCTTGTGCAAATATTATTTGAAGCTAAACCCTACCGAATGTTCGTTTGGAGTCCCGTCGGGCAAACTTTGGGTTTTATAGTCAGTCGGAGAGGTATTTAGTTAGATCCAACAAAGATAAAGTCATACTGGAATTTCCTCCTCCGAGAACCAAGAAATATGTGATGAGCTTGTTGGGCAGATTAAACTATATCAACCGGTTCATTGCTCAACTGACATCCACATGTGAACCCATATTCAAATTACTGAAGAAAGACGTGGCATTCAAGTGGACGGATGAATATCTAAAAGCTTTTGATAAGATCAAAGGGTAACTGTCCAATCCACCGGTCTTGGTCCCATCTGAACCAGGGAGGCCTCTGTTCTTGTACCTTACAGTCTTAAAAAACATGTTTGGCTGTGTCCTCGGGCAACAAGATGTAACTGGAAATAAAGAGCAAGCAATATACTATCTGAGCAAGAAGTTTACCAGCTATGAAACTAAGTATACGTTATTGGAAAGAACCAGTTGTGCTTTAACCTAGGTGGCGCCGAAGTTGAGGCATTATCTGCAATCTTACACCACCTACCTCACAACTAGGTTAGATCCTTTGAGATACATATTCCAGAAACCAAAGCCCACGGGGAGATAATCAAAATGGCAGATTCTGCTCACTTTGACATAGTCTATGTCACTCGCACGACAATGAAAACCCACGCGTTTGCGGATCATTTAGCTGAAAACCCGATTGATGGTGAATACAAACCTTTGAACACTTACTTCCCGGACGAAGAGATAAATTCGGTCGAGGCAATATTCGAGGATACTACTGCGTGGAAGATGTTTTTTGATGGAACAGTAAACACAAGAGGTGTAGGGATTGTGGCAATCTTGATTTCACCCACTAGTCAACATTATCCAGCCACAGTCAGGCTTCGATTTTTCTGTACAAACAACACTACCGAGTATAAAGCTTGCATTATGGGTATGAATATGGCAATCAACCAAGATGTCGAAGAGCTAGTAATCATGGGAGAGTCGGATTTGATTATCCGATAAGGTCAAGGAGAATGGGAAACCCGAGATGTCAAGCTTATTCCTTATAAGCAATATGTGGAAGAACTTGGTAAGCGATTCAAGTCGATTGAGTTCAGGTACATCCCTCATTGCCACAATGAACTAGCTGATGCACTTGCTACTTTGGCCTCGATGCTTCCATACCCGGGCAATGCTCATATTGATATATTGGAAATCCAAATCAGGGAAAGGCACGTCTACTGTAATATGGTTGAGGCAAAACCAAATGTTAAGCCATGGTATCATGATATCAAAAGATTTTTGAAAACCAAAGAATACCTCGAGCAAGCCTGTGGAGATCAAAAGACAACCATTAGATGGCACGCACGTGATTTCTTCTTGAGTGGTGATTTCATGGACAAAAGGACTCCGGATCTCAAGTTAATAAGATGCCCTGATGCCAAAGAGGCTGGAAGAATGATGTAGGAAGTGCACATAGGAGTGTGTGGACTCCACGTGAACGGATATGTTTTGGCAAAGAAAATCCTCCGAGTAGGCTACTACTGGATGACATGTAAAGAGACTGCTTCAGTTTTGTTCGGAAGTGTCATCAGAGTCAGGTTCACGGTGATTTGATTCATGCACCTCCCAGAGAACGACATCCCATGTCAGTGCCTTGGCCATTCGTTGTTTGGGGCATGGATGTTATTGGTGATGATCTGAAAGACACAAATGGGCACAGATTCATACTAGTCGCCATAGACTATTTCACAAAGTGGGTCGATGCAATCACTCTCAAATCTATCACAAAGAAAGATGTGGTAGATTTTGTGCACTCCAATCTTATCTGCTGTTTCGGTATCCCTGCAACTATTATCACGGAAAATGCTGCAAACTTGAACAGTCATTTGATGGGAGAGATATGGGAATAATTCAATATAACGCATCAAACTTCTACTCCCTGTCGCCCCATAGCCAATGGTGTCGTCGAAGCAGCAAACAAGAATATCAAAAAGGTTTTGAGAAAAATGATCCAAAGTTCAGAGTAGTGACATGAAAAGTTTCTTTTTGCATTGTTGGGATATCGCACTACTATGCGCACATCAATCGGAGCAACACCGTATCTTTTGGTTTATGGCACTAAAGCCGTAATACCTACGGAATTCGAAATCCCTTCTCTTTGGATCATTGTTGAAGCTGAAATTAAAGACAGTGAGTGGGTCAAAACCCATTTGGAACAGTTGACCCTGATTGATGAGAAGCGGATGGCCACAGTTTTCCACGGGCAGTTGTATCAACAAAGAATGGCACGTGCCTTTAACAAGAAAGTGCGGCCTAGAAATTTTGAAGTGGAACAACTCGTTATAAGACGTATTCTCCCCTATTAGCAGGAAGCAAAAAAGAAATTGTCTCCTAATTGGAAAGTCTCATACATCATCAGAAAGATATTTCCAAGAGGAGCATCGTACTTAAGAGACATTGAAGGAAATGACCCCAAAGCAGCTGTAAATGCAGACGCGGTCAAAAGGTATTACGTCTAACCCTGCTACAGCAACAACATTATCTGATTGGGATGATGAAGGCTTTCATTCTCGCTACCCAAACACTCCAATCCATTGCTAACCCTTTGAGTCAGTTACCTTTATTTCATTACCCTCTTTGGAATTCAAAGGCGATTGCAAAAAAAAAAAACATAAACAACAAAACAAAATGTTTCCCTGAACTACGTTCGATTTGATTCTGAAAGGATACATAGACAGCCTCTCTCTGGGTTCAGTCACACCAAAACAAAAATCCAGTTCCCCCATCCCCCCAAAAGTTGGAACTGGGGCAGATGTTATAATGATTCGGCAATGATCCTGCCGAACGGTTCCAAAGTTCTAATTTGATCCAAGTGATTTTTACCCAAACCTGAACCAAGTCCTTCCGATCAATCGGCAAAGGTTATTAAAACATGGAAAATACAGTTGTTTGGATCTGATGCAATCGAGATGAGAGAAATAAAATGAGAGAGTTTTATCGGTGAAAACCTACGGGCACCATAAGGTGATGACGAGTAGAGAAATTGAAAAAGAGAGAGTCTCATTAGTGAAAACTCGTAAAATGCACTATAAGACGATGGTGAGATGAGAAATGAGAGAGGTCGATCGGTGAAAACCCGCAAAGGGCACCGCCGATCGAAAAGAAGACACCCATCACTACCATTGGAGTCCTGGCTAGGTTTCTCGATTTCGAAATATAGTTCACGATGAGTTTATGAAAAGTTGGGAAAGCTTGTGCGGGCCAGGCATCCTGTTTAAGAAGCATGTCATGTCTATTCAATCCTTCATGCACCCCAGATAAGTCCTTCATTCCTTCCCGAAAGGGACACCTCTCTTTAAATTCATTTTCTTGCCTTTTGTTTACTTTTCCTTGAATCCCTTTCGATTTAACTCTGTTTCCGAAACTAACACAAAGAAAAGGTTGCAAGATTTTCTTTACAGGGTTCTACCTAACAAAAGCTAAAGAAAAGAACCCACCTCAGCGGGCGCATCAAGTCGATCCCGACTGGCCATGATAGCCGATGCTATGAAACCAAAGTTATTGAAAAAAAAGAAATCCAAAGTTGAAAGCCCAAGAGGTGGGATAAAGTGAAAGGGCCAAAGTCCCGCATGGTTGAACCGTCATCTGGAAAGTTTGAAAAGTTGAGTTCCTCGGTTTTAGGAGAGAAATCAATCTTTAGCAAGCCAACAAGCAGCAGAGGTTCTCACCAAAGTATTGGGCCAAGATCAAGCGATCAAAAACAATGAAGGCCAAAAACCCACCACCGTTTCAAACTAACAATTGTTCTTTGTTTGAAAAATTGAAACACGTGCAATCCAAAGTAACCGTGCAAAAAGCCAGTGCAACCAAAAGGAAATGCGCAAGGGTTAGAAATAGCTCTGCAGCAATAATCTACCCAAAAAGGGAAGTCTCCTTCAAATTCTTTCCCGCATTTTTAAAAATAAAAAAAAATAAAATAGGACGAAAAATTCAAAATCATGGTAGCATAGGCCCTTCATTCCCTAGATATTCCCTGGCATAATCCAAGGACCCTTTTTCTTTTATCCCGGCATAACCCGTGGATCTCCCTGGCATAACCCAAGGACCCTTTTTCTTTTATCCCGGCATAACCCGTGGACCTCCCTGGCATAACCTACCGATCCTTTTTCTTTTATCCCGGCATAACCCGTGGACCTCCCTGGCATAACCCAAGGACCTTTTTCTTTTATCCCGCCATAACCCGTGGATCTTCCTGTCATAACCCAAGGACCTTTTTCTTTTATCCCTGCATATCCCATGGACTTTCCTGGCATAACCCATGGACCATATTCTTTTTCCCGGCATAACCCGTTGATGAATATAATTTATTCATATATTTTAAATAAAACATGAATAAATATATCATATTCTCGCGTATTTTCTAACATACTTCACAGGAGAAAGAGCATATGAAATCGAAGAAAAGAAGCAAAAAAGAGTGAGAATTAAGTTGTCAACTGGGAATGAAGGAGCAAATGGACTAAATCGCCATTATTGCAACTAGAGAACTATAGTTGAAACTATAGCCTTTCTCTGCAAAAGGAAGTCCAATTTATAAGATCATAATTGGAACTACAATTTTCATAGTTGCAACTACAATTTTTATTGTTGCAACTATGGAGAATCTTAGGCCTAAAACCTCTATAAATAGATATTGCATGTTGGGAAGAAGGAGGAGTTGGGAGTTACTGAGGGAAAGCTCCCTTTCAGATACCTGGGGATCCCTCTTTATTCCAAAATACTTGCTGCCTGTCACTACTTGGCTGTAATTGAAAAGATTACAGCTAAAGTTACCTGCTGGTATGCTAAATTACTTTCTTATGCAGGGAGATGTCAACTGATCAAAGAAGTCATCTTTGGCATTAAATCTTATTGGGCTCAAGTCTTCATTCTACCTAAGAAAATTCTAAAAGCTATTGAGAATATCTGCAGAACCTTCTTGTGGACTGGCAGTGTAAATCTGTCCAGGAAAGCTCTAGTGGCATGGGATAAAGTATGCAGACCTATATCTGTTGGTGGACTCAACATTATTGACATGACAATCTGGAACAAGGCATCTACTAGCAAACATCTCTGGAATTTAGCCAGTAAGAAAGACTGCTTGTGGATAAAATGGGTGCACAACTACTATATTAGGCAATTGGACTTAGAAACTATGGTCACACCTAAGGCAGCCTCTTGGGTTGTGAGGAAAATACTGGACAGTAGTGCTATTGTTATGGGGAGTCAACTGAACCAAGGTAACCTTCTTAACAGACTGCAAATTTTCTGTAAAATGGAGCAATTCCATATTCAGAAGCTCTACCAGACATTGCTACCTATTTTCAGCAAAGTTCCATGGAAGAGCCTGATGCTACTACCCAATGCTCAGCCTAGATACAGATTTAATGTTTGGTTAGCTGCACAGAAAAGACTTCCTACAGTAGACAGATTGATTAAAATTGGCATTCAAGTTCCTGTCAATTGTGTGTTCTGTCATCAGCAGCCAGAAACCTTTAATCACCTTTTCTTTGATTGTTCAGTTACAAGAAGGTTGTGGACTAGGCTTTGCCTCTGGCTGGGACACCATAGGCAGTGGGTGACTGGGAAACTGAATTGCAATGGATATGTACTAAGGCAAAAAGTAGAGTGGCCCTTAATGCCATAACAGCTTGTGTTTTCATTAATACAATTGCATTTATCTGGAGGGAAAGGAATAGAATTTGATTTGATTTGAAAATGTATGAAGAGACTCATATCTGTAGAGAGATTGCCCTTCTTATTCATACCAGAGGCAGAAAATGCAGTCGATGGAAGATTGTCTTGAGGCAAATTGATAGTTTTCCTTAGCTTTCTTTGTATTAGATTTCCTATACTGAGTTGTAAGTATTGCTAACTAATAGGACCTTAGTATAGATGAATGATGTAAATGAGTTGGAGCAAGTCAAAGCTCATACTAAAACTTCATCTTGTACATCTTTTGATATTAATGGATATAATGTTTACTCAAAAAAAATGAAGGGGGAGAGTCTCGTTTAAAGAAATCACTTTATAATCTCTCCTTGTCTTTAGTATTTTCTACTAGTTGTCTTTCTTTTAGAAGAATAATATTATTTCATAAGTTCTTTGTTATAAATTAGTTTTTAGTACTTCGTAATGGAGTAACTTCTTTTGTTGGGATGGTTGATGAAGCTTGATATATATATATATATATGTATATATATATATATATATATATATTATAATACTATCTCAGTTTAATACATCCTTGTCTTGCAACTTTCTATTTATATTTTACGTTGTGCCATAGTAATAGTTTTTAACTAATCATTGTTATCACTTTTATTTATTTTATCTTTAAGTTACTATCATATTGATTTTGTAATTCTCACAGGGCAAAATTAATATATAGTAACTATTGAATAAAATAGTAACGTGAGAGCAATTAGTAGCAAGCTATTATTAAAAGTCGGTAATCTTGCTTGCCTCAGGTTTAATTCTCACAAACAAATTGTTGTAGGCAAGATTATTGGTTTTTTTAGTAAAAATATTCTCACGAAGTTTTTACTACCTCTTAGCACAATTCAAGCAAGAAATATATTTCGGTCTAATCATCACAAGTTTTAAATCAATTAATCACATAACCTCACGGAGTGTTATTAATTGGCTACTTCTTAGTGAGCTAAATATAATTGTATTAGCAATAAGCAATTATTCCTTAGAGAAATACATGTAAAAGCTGAGATTTTATAGTAATATATTATCAAGTGAATTCAACAATTCCCAACTCTTTTAATTATAAATCTTCCGCAAGTTCTTAGTTTATATTTAAGTAATTAACAAGGTTTAAACCTCACTTACTTTTCATAAAATTGATTCTCTCAAATAGTAATTAAAATATTAAAAGAGTGTAGCATAGAAGTTCCAATTTCTGTGGCACGATATCATAAACTATACTAGAATTTGACAAAGCACGAGCAGAAGAATCCTATACACACTGGCCTCGTCAAATTTTTGGCGCTGTTATCAGGGATTGGTGTACATCTACTTAAGATTAAATATTTTCTTACTAATTTGAGACCTTATAATTGCCATTTATTTGTTACTATTATCACTATAAGTAGTACTGTAACTACTACTGTCATATTAATATAATTGTTTTCTTTTTGTAATAGCACTTTAAAAAGAAAAGAAAAAATTAGTACTTCTTCCTATTATTGTTATCATTATCTTTCCTTCATTATATTTAGTATAATTAATATTAGTACTATCATCTGTTGTATCTTTTTTTTTACTTCTTTTTTATTTTTCAATATAGTTTGTTGTTACATATTATCATTTTTTTATCATTGTATATTTTTTTGTATTACTATTATTATTATTATTATTATTATTATTATTATTATTATTAGTAGTAGTAGTAGTAGTAGTAGTAGTACTTCTACAATGTTATTCTTATTGATCACTACTATTCACTAGTACAACTTTTGTTTTAATTAATAATACTATACTATTTCAATTCATTGTTAGTATTAATACTGATGCTTACTTGTTAGTTTCATTGTTTTATATTTTTATTTTATTTTACTAAGACTAATTACTATTATTATTATCTATAATATTGTGGTATTTGTTTTTATTCACTAACTTTATTATGTTTGAAATTTACTTTATTTTAGTTATTAATTACTATACTATACTAGAAATTAATGTTAATTGTTTTTTTTTTCTTTTAAATTTTTAAGTAGTTTATGACCCGCTCTCCTATAAAAGAATTGGCTAGATAAGATCCTAAATTGAAGGATATCTTCGATTGCGCAAGAAATAAAAGATATCATCTTCTCAAGGAGCAACATGTGAAGAAATGGAAAACTAGGAAGCATATGACATTAATCCACTTGGGATCCTACCACTAGTCCATGTAGAGGAAAAATTTGATGAAGTGACCATAAGGTCAGCAAACAGAATCATTAGGAATTACGCTAGGCCTGATCGCTTCAACTGTGAATTTAGTGTTAGGAAGCCCCCAAATGGCAGCCAACAACTTTGAGATCAGAACTGGCCTGATTCAAACTATTCAACAATCTTGTATCTACACTGGTGATACAAGTGAAGACCCACATAGTCATTTAATTAATTTTTTAGAACTTGTAGAAACTTCTAAGTATAATGGAGTAACTCCTGAAGCAATCAAGTTAAGGCTATTTCCTTTTTCTTTAAAAGGAGATGCCAAGACTTGGTTGTGAAGTTTGCCTCAAGGGTCCATTAGCACATGGGACCAGATGACTCAGAAGTTTTTAAACAAATATTTTTCCCCTGCTAAAACCAAAAAGTTAAGACAAGAAATATCTAATTTCTTGTAGACTGACGCTGAGTCAATTTATCAAGCTTGGGAAAGATTAAAAGCAATGTTAAGAAAATGGTCACACCATGACATTCCTGAACATATGCAATTGTACATTTTTTTTATCATGGGCCAAAACCCTCTGCTAGAAATGTGATAGATGCAGCTGCAGGACATTCTGTAATGGGAAAAACCATAGAGGAAACATTGCAATTGTTGAATGAAATTTCTAAGAACGCTATCCAATGGCCATCTGAGCGTGTAATCATTAAAAAGGCTGCTACGGTAAATCAAGCTGATGCTTTAAGTACACTAATGCAACAGATTGTTTATCTTGCACAAAACTTTGAATTTTTTTAGGTAAATATACAACAATCAAATCAATTTGATTTTTGTGACATGTGTGGAGGAAACCACCAGATCCATGAATGTCAAGCAACTAATAAAACAGATGAACAGGTTAATGTCATCGATTACAAGCCATATCCTTTTGGGAGTCCAATGGAACAGAAGCATCCATGATTTCTATAGAGTAACCAAATTGGTGTAGAAAACTCTCAAAGCTTCCAAAAACAACAGGTACAAGGTCCGCCGGGATACCAAAGTCAAAATCGCGGGGAACCGAGTTATAGACCTTATCAGCAAACAGGACCATATCAACAGGCAGGGTCATACCAGCAGAGGACCCAACAAGCTCATCCAAGTCTTGATGACAACAACAACAACAACAACAACAACTACCCAGTATATTCCCACCAGGTGGGGTCTGGGGAGCTCTTGTGTCAGAAAATATTTAGGGTCCCTTACCAAGCAATACAAAGGACAATCTAAAGGAGCACCTTAAGGACATCACTTTACGGTCATGTAAGGAACTTGGTGAACCTTATGCAGATAGACAAGAAAAGAACCAAACAGAATAACAGGTAGGTAAGGGTAAGAATTTTGAAAAACCATCTGAACCATCAAAGGAGAAAGAAATAAAGAATAAGAAGGAAATTTTTTTTGAAAAAATGGCTAGCCCACCTGTGACAATTCCTTTTCCACAAAAAATGAAACGAGAAGAGCTTGATGGACAATTTGCAGAGGTTTTGGAAATCTTGAAATAAATTCATATTAGTATTCCTTTCACTGATGCTTTGCTGCAAATGCCTTCATATGCTAAATTTTTAAAGAAATTTTGTCAAGAAAAAGGAAATTGGAAGAAGTTTCTGTGGCAATGCTTACTGAAAAATGCAGTGCTATACGTCAAATAAGCTACCACAAAAACTTGGTGATCTTGACAGTTTTACCATTCCATGCACTCTAGGAGGAATATTTTTTGAAAAAGCACTTTGTGATTCTGGAGCTTCAATAAATTTGATGTCATTTTCTTTCGTTAGAAAATTGGATCTTGGTGAAATGAAGGACATAGGTGTTTCTTTTCAGTTTGCAGATCAAAGTACTAAAACACCTAAGGGAATGATTGAAAATGTGCTTGTAAGAGTAGATAAGTTTGTTTTCCCTATTGATTTTATAGTACTTGAAATGAAAGAATGTCCTGATGAACTGATAATTTTGGGTAGACCATTTCTTGCTAAAGGAAGAGCAATCATAGGTTTTCATCAAGGGAAACTAATCTTGAGAATTGATGAAGAAAGACTCATTTTTTATATGCAAAAAATACTAAGATTTTCAGGAGATGAGGCATCATTTTCATGATTTTTTATTGACATGATTAGTGATCGTGCAGATGAATTCAAACATGATCAATTAATTTCAGACCAAATGGAAAGATGTTTGTCCAAATCAGGCACAGCACAAGATGATGATCCCACAATTAGGAGAGAAGCTAAAATACTGAAAAAGATTCAGATGATAGGGATATGCAATCAGAAGAAATTCAACCAAAAATTGAACTCAAATTTCTTCCTCTCATTTAAAATATATTTATCTTGAGCAAGAAATATTTCCAGTAATTATTTCATCTTCTTTGACTGTAGAACAAGAAGAAAGAATACTTCAAGTCTTAAAAGCACACAAATGAGCCTTAGGGTGGACTATAGAGGATATCAAAGGAATTAGTCAAGAAATTTGTATGCATAGAATCCTCATGGAAGATAGCTACAAGCCAATAATCCAACCCCAAGTGGTGAAAAAGGAGATTGTGAAGCTTTTAGCGGCAGGTATTATTTTACCCAATTTCAGATAGCCCTTGGGTAAGTACAGTCCAGGTAGTACCAAATAAAAGATGTACGATAGTTATAAGAAATGAAAATAATGAAATCATACCTACGAGGACTATTACAGGATGGAGAGTCTGTATTTATTATAGACGTCTCAATGATGCTACTAGAAAAGATCATTTTTATTTACCATTTAGTGATCAAATGTTAGAAAGAATTGCAGGATATGGTTTTTAATGTTTTCTTGATGGCCATTCAGGGTATAATCAAATATCAGCTGCACCTGAAGATCAGGATAAGAGAACTTTCACATGTCCTCATGGAACATATGCCTATAGGAGAATGCCATTTGGTCTGTGCAACGCCCCTGCTACATTTCAGCGTTGCATGTCAGTAATTTTTTCTGACATGACTGAAATATTTCTTAAAATTTTTATGGATGCTTTTACACTCTTTGGCAAAACATTTGAAGATTGTATTTACCACTTGACTTTAGTTCTTAAGATATGTGAAGAGACAAACATGATTCTCAATTGGGAAAAATGTCATTTTATGGTTACATAGGAAATTGTTTTAGGACATAAAATTACTGCTAATGGGATAGAAGTTGATAAGGCTAAAATTAATCTTATAGCAGGATTACACCCTCATACAACTGTTAAAGGAATTAGAAGCTTTTTACGTCATGCAGGTTCTTACAGATGGTTCATAGAAGATTTTTCAAAGATTTCAAAACCTCTGACTAACCTCTTGATGAAAGATGTTAAATTTGATTTATCAGGTGATTGTATGATAGCTTTTGACACACTTAAAGAGAAATTATCAATTGCCCATATAGTTGTGTCCCCTGATTGGAGTCAACCTTTTGAGGTTATGTGTGATGCAAGTGATACGACAGTTGGAGCTGTTTTAGGCCAAAGAAAGAATTAGATTTTTCGTCCCATTTACTATGCCAGCAGAACACTAAACGAGGCTCAACTAAATTATTCCACAAAACAAAAAAAGAGTTACTGGCGGTAGTATTAGCATTTGATAAATTTCGTTCTTATTTGATAGGAACAACAGTGACTGTTTTTACTGACCATGCAGCTTTAAAATACCTCTTTAGCCAAAAGAGATTCTCGACCTAGATTGATAAGATGGATTTTACTTCTGAAATAATTTGACCTTTAGATAAAAGATAAAAAAGGAACAGAAATCAGATAGTGCCACACCTCCTTTTGGCTACTACAACCAGGCGAAGGGCGTAGATAAGGGAGTTTTTCAAATGAAAGGACAGTCGAAACGGGATTCAATTCTTTTAGAGAATTTCAGAGTCGACACTTGGGAGATTTAGGGTGTCCCAAGTCACCGTTTAGAATCCCGAATCGAGGAAAGAATGACTATGTTTAACAGTCCGCGAACCGAAAATCCGAGCAAGGAATTCTATTAACCCGGGAGAAGGTGTTAGGCATACCCGAGTTTTGTGGTTCTAGCACGGTCGCTCAACTATTATATTTGGCATAAATTATCAGATTTTATACAATTATGAGCCTATGTGAATTTTAAATATTTTAACCACTTTTGTTATTATTATTTTAACGAGAATTGCAACGTTGTTAAAACGTATCTAGAACCACGTCCGTGGTTTAAACACATGTCAACTTCATTGAGATTTAGATTTGGGTCACATAAATTTTCAAGACGGCACGCCTCAGAATATAAGGATCGATTCAAGATTGAAAAAATGAGAGCCGTGCAAGTTGGTTTATTTAGCACAGCTCGTCTCAATTTACTATTTTGAGGGACATTTCTAAAGCAAATCATAATTCTCTACTAAGTTAGTCTCTAATAAAGCTGAATAATGGATCATAACTCAACCTTCGATTCTAAGCCATTGGGCTTTTAAGTGAGCCCAAAGATATTGGATTCTTTATCCAACCTTGTCGAACCAACGATGAAGCTCAGTAAAGTAATATCTAATCGGTCCATGCACTAGCCCTGGCTGAGGCCCAAATTGCCAGCAACAAGCTGTTAAGCCCTGATCCTTGATGGATCGATATCTTCATTCGCATGCAAACTTGCACAATTATTTTCAGCAAAATTTAAACGGTAGAACTATGTATTTGATGTATGAGAATAGGCTGTTGATTATTCAAACACTCACAGGATTCAAGGAACCAACATAACACAATTGATTAACACTTGAATTTTAGACTTATGACCAACGCCTGAAGAAACATTATTATGCAAAGAAAACTTCCTAATTTAAACTGCCATATATGAACTTGCATGAATGAACACTAATTTCCAATTTCATGTTACTAAAATACTATAAATACCACATTAGTGACCCCTACTAATGATTGATAAACTTCAAAACCCTAAAAAATCAATTTACCTTATCTAACTATATATCAGTAGCCTATTTTACTACAAACCCTGACTAAATCAAAATAAATTCTTCAGTCAGTCCTTATACAATCCACATACAAACCAGATGAATTAGAATGAATTACATGAATGTATAAATTAAACTACATAGAGTATACTACTTCCTAATCAATTATACAATCTAAGTAGACTCTAAATAGTGAAGCCAAGCTTCCTTTCCATTTATCTCAAAGGATTACATCAGGGAACTTTGAGTGTGTACCTAGAGCGAAGAAGAAAACTACGAGCAAGCAGTCACAAAGCAAAATAGCAACAGCAGTGATAAATAAGCCCCAGAGTTAACGAGAAAATCAATGAATAGACCACCAAATCAATGGAACAGTAAACTCAGCACATTCAAAGCCCAAGAAATGCAAGTCACACAACGAACACCAATTTTAACTAGCCAAACTAACTCGAACCTTATCCAAACAACAAACCCGCAATTAAACCTTTAGTCCATGATAAAATTAGGAACCATAATTAGTTTTGGATCAAATTTTGTGAAGTTTTGTCTTAGAGAATCGATTGAACTAGCAGCTCCCTAATTTTTCAGCTCTTTTTTTAGATCTCCAGCTCTCCCCTTTTTTTTCTTTTGAGTGGTAGTATATATATCCTCACACATAGGGCTACCTTCAGATTTTTAGTTGCCTTTTAGTCCCTATTTTATTTACTTCTTTAGTCCCTCATTTTCTAGCTTGCTACCCAAGTTATCACAAAAATAAAACTCTGAATTGCAATTATTCCCTATTCCAGAAGTTTCTTAACTTAACTGCCAAAGATTCCTTGTTACAGTACCTAAATTGCGCTTTATTGTTCCTATAATTATTAACCCTAGACAACCTTTACCCTAGTAACTTAACTATAATCAAATGCCCTAATATCTGAATCACATAACCCAAATTATCCTAAATATTTGAATTAATTGACCCAAATCCAAATCAGCTACAATTATGTAGTACCACTGTCTAACCAAACCAAATTGTATTAAAACAGGATTAAATTGACAGAATCAACCAAAACCAAGGCATAAACACTTGTTGCCTTTCACTAAAAGACCCAAAACTAAATCAATCAACCACTGATGGAAATAATGAACCAAAAAGCATTCAGGAGATGAACACATCAATGAGCGTGTATATTTGTCCAAACATCCAAAGATATGAGCTCAGAGTCAAAGAACAACCACTTAATCAACTTTTCGTAAATAGATTTAAATTAACAAAGTCATCCAAAATTGAACCAAAATAAGGATATTCAAGAGAAGGACATATCAATGAGCGTATACATTTACCTACAGGACCCCAAGATAAGAAATCAGAGTCAAAGAACAAACACTTAATCAACTTTTCATGAACAGATTTAAATTAACAGGGTCAGCCAAAATTGAACCAAAATAAAGGATATTCAGGAGAAGAACATATCAACAACTATGCTCACTACACAATAAGCTTATAAGATAAACCATGTATTAAACCTAAACAGAAAAGATAAGGAGAGGAGAGCATGAATACTAAGAATGTATTAAACAAACAGAGAAGGACCTCTACAAAGACACTCTACTAAAATTAAACAAAGTTGGATAACTTAGCTTAAAATTACGGCTTCAGAAATCACGCATCATTATACAGGTAATGGCTACCTTCAATGTAGCAATCAACCAAGACGATGTCATTCGAGGTCCATGAGGCATGGATTTGGATTGAGGGATGTGAGAAGAATGTATAGTGTTGGTTTGACGGATTTTGGATATGATCAAGTTTTTGCCGGCCTATTCAAATCAATATTCGAACAGATGTGTATGATCCGATGGATGATTGTTTCAAATTTTTGATGAGGGTAGGGTAAGGAATCTAGGGTATAAAGCTTCGGGTGTTTGACGGCTAGTCGCCGGCGTGGATGGGTGGATGTCAAATTTCAAATGGATTTTCGATGAGATGAGGAGTTATTCGAGGGTAACCAATCGTGGGGTTGGAAAGGGGAGGGTTAGGAGATGAGGTGGTGTAGTTTTTCGGTCCATCAGAGCTACCCACCACCGGCGATGATTACGGCCTGCGGTGGATGGAGGAGGGAGGGTGGTGATATGGCGGTGTTATAGTGGTGTTACACCGGAAGATTTAGGTCTAGGTTTGGACAATGTAATATGTTTTATGGTTGGGGAGTGTTATATGACAGCTATATAGTGTGACACCCCTTGCTTTTCGACAGTCCGATCAGGATTAATCAATGGCCCAGATTTCTTTGGCGTAAAACGGTATCATTTTGGGATCTAGTGTTTTGGACCGGGCAGGGGACGTTGGGTTGGGTCAAGTTTGGCGGGTCAAGTGATTTTGGGCTAAGCATTAGCATTGGAAAAGGCTCAGATCATGGTCTTATGAAAGACCCAAGTTTTATTCTATTCTTTTTTATTTATTACATTTTCAGATTTTTAATAAAAATAAAAATAACCAAAGTATATTTAACTTCTACAAAATAGACTAAATAACCTCTTAAAATAACCTAAATTCCAAAATTCAACAGAAAATTAAATAAATGTAAGAATAACCAAATTTGTTATTTTTCTTATTTTCAATATTAATTAACTAATAATCCCAAAAAATTTAAAAATTAAGTCCTAAATGTGAACACACCATTTTTGTATTTCTATGAATTATATTTAATTAAAATACACAACATGCAAAACAACACAAATTTATGCAATTAAATTCCTAAAATTCGAATAATAGAAGAAAAATGCAAATAAACACAAAATCACACAATTAATACATTTAAATTTAAATAATAAAAGAAAAATGAAAATAAACACAAAATCACACGATTAATTCCAAAAAATTCAAATAATGAAAGAAAAATCCTCATTTTAATGAGTTTTATAGGAACATTTCCAGCGAGGCAAAAACCAAGTGCTCACAGCTGCCCCTCTTTGCTCGGAGACACGGAGGATTTCCGGAAAAAGATATATGAGCAACTGCGTGATTTTTGCCTGTTTTACATTCCATGAGAAGCATTTTGAAAACTGTCTGACCGAACCCTGCTTCAAAGGTTGTCTACACATCTTTGTCTATAAAGGAATTAGGTTAGTGTAGTTCTGGAAAGTTTGGTAGCCGGGACTACCAGGAGTTGCGATTCACTGCTGATGTTGCTGCTACTGCTTGATGATCTCCTTATTACACCTTGTGGAAAATAAAGAAGCTAGACTAAGCTATATACTATGGATTAAAAGAGTCAACATCTGCTTCATGCTGCTTAGGAAGAACGGTGAATAGTGTTTCTGTCACTATTCATCGGGCATATCGCCGGAATCTGGTGGTGGTTTGTCACAATTTTGGTGTCACGAGATCCCCTTATATTTGCGAACAATCCCCAATTTATTTTTACATAAAATCTATAACCAATTTTCCTACATCTTAAACCTTGTTTCATCGATTTACTGTAGCACTCTCAACTTTTGGAATTTTCAGCGCTACTGCCTTCCGATAGCGTGATTGTGATGGATCCTGGTTGACGTTTAAGGCAACTATGTAAGCTTCACCCTCTCCCCAGCCTTATGCTGTGGTAGAGGCTATTCAAAACAATACGTAAAATCAAACATCTCACGATACCAAACAAACATATGCATTACAATTTGCTGGACAACAATTTGCCGCAACAAGCTCAAAACTTGAACTTTGTCCTGTTTCGTTTGAGCAAGGAATACCTACTGTTGAATTCACATTAGATGAAGTGAATTCATTCACCAGGGACGAAGGTCTTCAACAAGCAGTTGTAATTAAATTCTCATATGGAAAGCCCGAGCTTTAGGAGCTGAGACAGATTTTACCGAAGCAACTCGATGTCAAAGGTAATTGCAACATTGGACAACTAGAATATCGGCATATTTTGGTAAGATTTGATCAATTTGAAGATTTTTCTCATGTCATATCATGAACAACTGGTTATGTTCAGGCGAAAGGAGACGAGTTCTTCTTTAGGACATTTCCATGGACAATGGGATTTAATCCACGTGAAGAAACGTCAAAAGCTGTGGTTTGGATATCTTTTCCTGAACTGCCAGCAAATTTCTTCGCAAAAAAATCCTTAATGTCAATCGCAGCTGCAGTGGGAAAGCCTCTAGCAGTAGATAAGACTACTAAAGATCGAACGCGACCTAGTACGGCACGAGTTAAAGTCTTGATTAATTTACTGGACAAACATCCTAAGAAAATCAAGATCAAGATAGTTAATATGAAATCTTGAAAAATAGTTGATTACGTCCAGCAAATCGTGTTTTTTATAATTTACCTAAATACTGCACGTATTGTAATCATCAAGGTCATGACGTAAAATCATGTCGTTGGATTACAGACGATCTTAATAAAGAAGCAGTTCGTAATCACGAATACGAAGGCAGGGGTAGTTTGGATAAATTAGGAGTTGATGCCAGGGAGTACTTGAATGCTAATCTTGCGGGACGATGAATTGAAGGGGTTCGACCTAATGTGATTGTTGATGCAGCTCAAAAACTATTTCTGCTTCAAATGTTACACCTGCAGAAGCTCTTCCAAGGCCAAAGGGTGATTCTGCCCAGCTTTGTAAAATGCAATCTACTGTTCCATTGAAGTTGCCATTGAATGTTGTAACTGAAAAGATGGTATCAAATTTGGAACCTAGTGATTCATCTACTGTGCCAGAAACTGACAATGCAAAAAGCCATGAAGAGATGTTGATCGAGCATCATCAGATGTTGCAGAATACTAACAATAAAAACACTATATTGTATGGTCAAGCAAATGGTAATATTTTGGTGGCTTCGGATAATTTTCAGATCTACTACAGATCCTTATGTTTTATCAGTTCAACCAGGGGAGAAGTCGATTGTAAGAAATTTACTTTATGCTTCAAAAATCATGTACAACAACATTGTAATGAACTGAATAAAGCATCAGCTTTGGTTACTTCTGAGCATACCAAAATTGCTGAAATTCACATAGGACAGCATCACAGGTGCAATGTGCAGCAGCTAGTAGCAGGGGAGGAAAATGTACCAACTAGTGTGATCCAACTCTTAAGACAAATATAGCAATGGATGGTATTAAATGGACTGACCAAAATGAAGAGGTGGATTATCAATGTGATGTTATGGAATTGGTGTTTGCAGCATTTGTTACAGAGGGTAACAAGAGTACCAACAGGACATTAGATAATGAATCAGCTGCTGCAGTTTCTATTTTCTCAGAACTGGATTATACACTTCCTTTGCAATGTCCTACTGTTCGAGCTATATCTGGGAGTGATAATCATGATGTTGTGATTCAATTTCTTCAAATATCAGCAAGTATTACGGATGATGATGTTGCGCAGAACACATTTCGACAAGATACCTCTAATCAGCCTGATATGGTTCAACAAGGCAGTCTGACCTCTTTGATAGATACAACAGCTGCAGTTTCTAATGATGCCTTATTTCAACGTGAGTTTGATTTAGAGCCTACTGATGCTACACAACAAACAAATGAAACTGTTCAACATACTGCAAATAATTAGTCATCGATGTCCAACAGAAAAGCAACTCCAAAAACCAAAAACAAAATGCACATCGCAGATAAGAGTCCAAATATACATACAAATTCAAAGTCATTTGCTGCACTTACCAATGTCAATAATGAGGATGGGATCTTGACTGGAGAGAATTTGCAGATGGTCGACAGTTATTATCAAACTAGCTCATCGACTACATCGGCATTGAATAAAGTTCATTATAATGATCCAAATTCGCAAATGCAGGACAATGATCATATTTCTCCAACCATACCTTCCTCCAGTACACATGTGGAGACAATTATCAAAGATTATGGGGAACCATCAACCTCCACTGGAAATAACAAACAAGTAATTCAAGCTAAGATGAGGGACATGGTCATTAAATCGAAACTGTGGAAAGACCAACGAGATTTTGACGATGAGGAGGGCTGGGGAGAAGGACTTGCTGGTTATTCATCTTCAGAAGATGACCAAGAGTTTGATCACGACAGTGTAGGAGAAGACATTGATGCTCAAGTCAAGCCAAAATTTCAAGGGAAATCAGCGACAATCAATTGTCCTGCAAATATGCAACCTGCAGCAAACACAAATAGCAACTTGACCATAATGCTCCAGTATTTGTTCCAAGAAATACTACAAAATTAGGCGAAACATCAGCTGCTGATTGAAAAGCAACATCACTGCCAACATCTGTCGGATAAAATGAGGCAACCTTTGCGTACAACACAGCGCCAACAAAGGAATGCAACAACACCAACTAATTTTCCTTCTGCCAATAACAAAACAGTACCATTTTCACAGACGGGGCAGCACCAGCTCGTATCAACAGCTCCAAAATTCACTCTACAGGGCAGACAACTACTGGATGCGAGGGCATGAAGACATATATATGAAGAAGGGGAGGAAGAGGATATCTTAACTCAATGCCGGGCAGACGCGTCAAGAAAAGGTGATTTGTCACCAATGCATAGTAAAACAAGTAAGAAGTCTCGTGAAAGGGATAGAAGTTGGGACGGAAAGGTGTTTTAAGACGCAAACATAAGGAGACCCCCAAAGAGAAATGCAAAACAAAAATAGGTCATTCAAACAATTCATACAAAGTCCAATCAATCGAGGAACAAAGCATGAATTTTGAAGTTATATTGACAAAAACTGTGGACGAAGACATTAATCTACAAATTGAATTTTTCACAAATAAGAGAGCACATTGATGGCTTCTTCAACTTTTTATTTTACCATCTCATTAGTACTATTCTATGTAATATCATCACAGAGCATGTTATAAACTCTGTGATGATCATACTTTTCTTAGTTCTTGCTACTTCTTTCTTTTTACATGCTTCTTAGTTCATGAGGCTTTTATTGGCCTCAATAGGATTAATAAGGTAAGGTTTACGCCGGTTGTGTTATTTGGGTAACAATACCGTTGCTATTCCCCCCTTATTTTACCTTTCCTATTTGCTGTAATTTTCATTTTCATAATATTAATGAAAACTAGCCCTAGGCGCTTGCCTAGTGGATTGCCAAAAAAACTATGGATTACAAAAGAACCTATCTATGTCTTCAATCTTGATCTTGATCCTTGTTGCTTTGTTGCCTTGTATTTCTTCCTGTGAACCCCTTGTTGACTGGCATTCCTTCTTATAAACTCATAGTCGCTTTGTTGACTTCTTGTTTTCCATTCTTCTATGTTTGTTGCCGAATTGTTGGACTTGACCTGTATTCCCTTGAAAAATATTCCCTTGTTCTGAAGGTGGCTGCCTGATTACCAAAACATGAATCTTGAAAAATATTCCCTTGTTCTAACAGGTGGACGCCTGATTACCAAACTTTGAACTTGAAAATATTCCCTCGTTCTGACAGGTGGGCGCCTGATCGCCAAAACTTGCATCTTTGAAAAATATTCCCTTGTTCTACAGGTGGGCGCCTGATTACCAAACCTGAAACATGAAAATATTCCCTTTTACAGGTGGACTCCTTATCACCAAAACTTGCATCTTTGAAAATTATTCCCTTGTTCTACAGGTGGGCGCCTGATTACCAAACTTGAAACTCGAAAATATTCCCCTGTTCTTTAGGTGGGCGCCTGACCAGAAAAACTTGAATCTATAAAAATTTTCCCTTGTTCTATATGTGGGCGCCTGATTACCAAACTTGAAACTTGGAAATATTCCCTTGTTCTGCAGGTGGGCGCCTAGCCGGCAAAACTTGCATCTTCGAAAAACTATTCCCTTATTGTACATGTGGGCGCCTGATTACCAAACTTGAAATATAAAAATGTTTCCTCGTTCTGCAGGAGGGCACCTGACCGCCAAAACTTGCATCTTTGAAAAATATTCCATTGTTCTACTGGTGGGTGCCTGATTACCAAACTTAAAAGTTGAAAATATTCCCTTGTTCTGCAGGCGGGCACCTGACCACCAAAACTTGCATCTTTGAAAAATATTCCATTGCTCTACAGGTGGGCGCCTGATTACCAAACTTGAAAGTTGAAAATATTCCCTTGTTCTGCAGGTGTGCGTCTGACCGTAAAAACTTGCATCTTTGAAAAATATTCCCTTGTTCTACAAGTGGGCGCTTGATTACCAAACTTGAAACTTGAAAATATTTCCTTGTTCTGCAGGTGGGCGCCTGACCGCCAAAACTTGCATCTTTGAAAAATATTCCCTTGTTCTACAGGTGGGCGCGTGATTACCAAACATGAAACTTGAAAATATTCTCTTGTTCTGCAGGTGAGCGCCTGACCGCCAATACTTCCATCTTTGAAAAATATTCCCTTGTTCTACAGGTGGGCGCCTGATTACCAAACTTGAAACTTGAAAATATTCCCTTGTTCTGCAAGTAGGCGCCTGACCACCAAAACTTGCATCTTTGAAAAACATTCCCTTGTTCTACTGGTGGGCGCCTGATTAACAAACCTGAAACTTGAAAATATTCCCTTGTTCTGCAAGTGGGCGCCTGACTGCCAAAATTTGCATCTTTGGGAAATATTCCCTTGTACTACAAGTGGGCGCCTGAGTACTAAACTTGAAACTTGAAAATATTCCCTGAATACCGAACTTGAAACTTGAAAATATTCCCTTGTTCTGGTGGGTGGGCGCCTGATTACCAAACTTGAAACTTGAAAATATTCCCTGGGTCTGCTGCTTGTGTACTTGATCACAACAAAACAAACAAAATACAAGAAATTCTTCCTGCCCCAGTTTGGTGCAGGGCGAATGTGTGAGTGTTAATCATATCCCTTTACCAAATATCTCTAATTCTAAGCTAAGTCCCATTATCCAGAAGGGTCCTGGTAATTATTAACTGTAAGATTATGTTATGTTTCTCAAAACGTATTATTTTCCATTATGTCTTGTTATGAGTTATATCTGCTAGAGATCTGCTGGTGACTGGTAATTAAAACCACTTCCCATTATCCGGGCGGGTCCTAACAACTCTTAATTTGATGACAAAATATGACTACTAGGGATTAGTATTTAGAGCTACGTCCCATTATTTAGGGGGTCCTGACAACTCATACGATTAAATCCCATTATCCAGGCGGATCCTGATGAATCTTATTGGCGAAGTATTTGGGCTTGACCATGCCACCTAACTGTTTGTATCCTAAGCTAAGTACCATTTTTTAGGAGGGTCCTAGCAACTCTTAACTGGATCCCACTTCAACATGAAAGTCATTTTATGATTTTTGTTATCCGTGATTACTCCTAGACTTAAAATGAGTCCCATTTTCCAGGAGGGTCCTGAGGGTTCCAACTTAAATGCTACTTCTAATTTCTGGTTGTTTCTGCTAGTGATTATTGTCCGGGAGGGTTTCTGTGATGCTTACTGGGTAAGGTGTTAGTGCTTGCTCATATTTCTTGCGCTTGTTTGAGTTTTAAACTGCGTCCCATCTCAACTTCTATGCTTCTTTTAACCCTTACGTGTTCATGTAAGGGTTTGCTAGTTAATGTTTATCCCCTTGTGCTTTTTGATGGGGAGGATACATATGACGGACTACGTCCCTTTTGGGTTTTAACCGAGTCCCACTTACAGGTGGGCCCTGAGATTTCGATCATATCTGCCTTGTGCCTGCCTTCTCCTGTGGACGCCTTCCCCCCCCCCCCCTAGGCTCTTCCGGAATTTTTTTCTGCCTCTATGTCAATTAAAGAAAACTTGTCAGATTGAAAGGTGGTTAGCTTGCGGCATTCTTGTTGAAAATGGCCTCCCCACTGTTATGTTCCATTGTGTTCCCTTTTCCATGTTGATGATGAGTTGCTTGAGCTGCTCAGCTGACCTCTCGAACCTTTACGGCTTTACTTTGCTCTCCATAATTGTGTTACATTTCTAGCCCTTTTTCCATAATCCTTGCACCTTTCTCAAGATTGCCAAGTCAATGTAATATGCTTGGCTGACCGTCTGACCGTTGTGCCTTCACTCTGCTCCTCATCTTTGTGTTGCATTTCCGACCCTTTGCTAAAATTCTCACATCATTTCCTGAGGTTACCCGGTCAGCTTACGATGCTTGGCTAACCCTTGCGACATTACTCGTGTTGCATTTCTTACTCTTTTACCAGACCCTTGCAACCTTTCTGAGATTGCCCGATCAATTTACGATGCTTGGCTAACCGCTTGAACCCTTGTCTCTTTACTTTGCCCAGCCACCATGTGTTGCACTCTTGATCCTTTGCCAGAATTCTTTATGTCCTTCCTCGACGACTGATGTATTATGCTTGGTCAACCCTTGTGACATTTCCCATCTTTGTGATGTGCTAACCTTGCATCCCTTCTGAGATTTCCCGGTCGGTGTATCATGCTCGGCTGACACCAGAACCCTTGTGGTTTTACTTGTCATCCGCATCTCTTTATGGTGCACCTTTACTTTGCCAACTCTTGTCTCTTCCATCAATTGAAACTCTTGTGAATCCTTCCCCTTGCTATTTCAAACTTTGTTATCTTTGTTACATTTTTGGGTGTCATGTGCTTTGTCCCTTTGGGAGCTGATAATAGGCTTTGAAATTCCTCTCGGTTTCTTAAACAAAAGACCTTAGCGACTCAAAAGAATTATGGAATGCAATGACTCCAACGACATTTAGGGTATAGGTAAGAGAAAGAGAAATTATCTGAGGAGGAATAGCTGGTCTTTCGTGATCATGACATGCACATTGGCCTGGCCGATCCAGTCTATCCCAATGGCCGGCCTTTTGATGCCATGCTTTCGTTGTTGTGACCATATCTAACCCAATTTCTTCAAACAAACCCTAGCTTTGGTTGCCTTACGGTGTCCTGAGCAGATTTCCACCAATAGCCCTTTTTCGATTGTTGCTTCTTGCCTTACCTTTACCTTACGGTGCGCGTGAGGGTTTTCACAAATGAGGCTCTCTCATTTTATTTCTCTCAACTCACATCGCCCTATGGTGCCCACAAGGGTTTTCACCAATAAGACGATCTCATTTTTATTATTTTCTGCAGGAAGTAAAGTGTCGCCCCTAGGTATAGTTCCCCTCTCCTTGCTTGCCCCAACATTCCTTACAAATTAATCAGAAGGTCTTTGTTTGGAATGTAACGTAGGCTGTTGGACAATCTTAGAAAGAAGGGGTGTAAAAGGCTCAAAAAATCGCTTCTATGGGTTCAAAATTTACAACTTTTGGAATCCAAACCAACGTAATTTCTGCCCCAGTTTCTTGCTTGGGGCGTTCAGATTTATTTGAATATGACCGAGTCGTGAGGCTGCCAACATATCCTTAGAAGGAATCAGGTCAAATGTAGTTCCTACACATTCCTTGTTTTTGTTGTTGTTTTTCTTCTCTCTTTTTTGTTTATATTTCTTCCTTTCTTTTCTTTGTTTTACTTTCCATCTTCGTTTTTCTTCGTTTTTTCCTTTTCTTTCTCTTTTTACTTATTTTTCATCTCTTATTTTTCTTGTTGTTCTGCTTTACTTGCTTTTTTCCTTTATTGTATGTTCGTCGCTTTTATAATTGCTTGTTTGACTCTCATTATGGATTCCCAAAGAGGGGGTATGGGAATAAAATAACGGAAGCTCAAAGGGGTAAACAAAGGGTAATGTGTTTAGATAACCGAATAAATGTCCTTCATCATTCCAATCTATGAAACATGTCAGGTACACACAAATTCCAAGAATAGACAATGATTCAAAAGAAAATCATACATAATATCTTTTGACAGCATCCGAATTAATAGCCATTTCCACACATTTCCCTTCCCCATCTGTCAGATACAATGCTCCATTGGACAGCACTCTTGATACGACAAATGGTCCTTGCCAGTTTAGAGCAAACTTTCCCTTTGCCTCGGCCTGGTGAGGGTGGATGCATTTCAACATTAATTGACTCACTTCAAACTTTCTTGGACTCACTTTCTTATTATAGGCCATGGCCATCCTTTGTTGGTACAACTGGCCGTGACATACCGCCGCCAATCTTTTCTCGTCAGTCAAAACTCGATTTCTCCAAACGAGCTTTAACCCACTCGTCGTCACCGATTCCTGCTTCGGCCACAATTCGACGAGAGGGTATTTCAACTTTAGCTGGGATTACCGCCTCTATGCCATGTACCAACAAGTATGGAGTTGCCCCCACAAATGTTTGGACGATGGTGCGATAGCCTAAGGGTAGCTTCTCATGCCACTGCCTAGACCCTTCCACCATTTTTTGAAGTATCTTCTTTGTGTTCTTATTGGCCACCTCAATCGCTCTGTTTGCCTTGGGGTGGTACGAGGTAGAATTTCCATGTGTAATCTTGAACTACTTACATACTTTTCTCATTAAGTGACTGTTGAGATTTTCCACATTGTCAGTGATGAGAGTCTTGGGGATTTCGTACCGACAAATGATATTTGCATGTACAAAGTCGACCACAACCTTCTTGGTCACCGTCTTGAAGATTTTGGCTTCAACCCATTTGGTGAAATAGTCAATAACAACCAGGATAAATCTGTGTTCGTTAGAAGCTGCTGGTTCGAAGGGCCCGATGACGTCCATGCCCCAAGCAACGAAAGGCCATGGTGCAGACATTGTATGCAATTCAGACGGCGGAGAGTGAATTAAGTCTCCATGCACCTGACATTGATGACATCTACGCACAAAGCTGATACAATCCCGCTCCATGGTGAGCCAATAATATCCTGCCCGAAGAGTCTTCTTTGCCAAAACATATATGCTCATGTGTGTCCCGCGGATGCCATCATGCACCTCATTCATGATGGCTGTCGCCTGCCCAGCATCTACGCATCGTAGCAAACCAATATCTGGAGTTCTTTTGTATGTTATTCCTCTACTGAAGAAAAACCCATTTGACAAACGACGGATTGTTCTCTTCTGGCCACTCGTGGCTTGTACCGGGTATACACCTCTCCTGATATATTCCATGATCTCGTGGAACCAAGGCTCACCATCAAGTTCTTCTTCCACCATTTTGCAATAAGCATGTTGATCATGGACCCGGATATGTATCGGGTCAGCATAAGTCTTGTCCTGGTGATGTAACATTGAGGCCAGAGTAGCCAAGGCGTTAGCAACTTCATTGTGAATTCTGGGGATGTTCCTGAACTCTATTGACAGGAATGGTTGATAGAGATCATGCAAGCATTGCCGGTATGGTATGATCTTTAAGTCTCTTGTTTCCCACTCCCCTTGAATCTGGTGTACCAGAAGGTCCGCGTCCCGCAAGACCAGAACTTCCTAAGACCCATGTCTGCTGCTAATCTCAGACCTAAAATGCATGTCTCATAATCTACCATGTTTTTGGTGCAATAGAAGAGGAGTCGAGCTGTTACTAGGTAATGATGCCCTTATTCAGAGAAGAGCACTGCCCTTATCCCGACGCCTTTCATGTTGGCAGCCCCATCAAAGAATGATTTCCATCCCACTCTCTCATCCCGTTCCACTTCATCAATATGCATCACTTCCTCATCCGGGAAGTATGTTATCAAGGGCTTATATTCTTCATCTATCAGATTCTCAGCTAAATGATCTGCCAAGGCTTGTGCTTTTATGGCAGTCCTAGTCACGTAGATAATGTCAAACTCCGTGAGCAAGATTTGCCATTTTGCGAGCCTTCCTTGGCATGGGTTTCTGGAAAATATACTTCAATAGGTCCAGACATGAGATGAGATAAGTGGTGTATGATGACAGGTAATGCTTTAACCTCTGGGCTACCCACGTCAGGCGTAGCACGTCCTTTCAAGATGAGTATGCTTAACCTCGTAGGCCGTAAATTTCTTGCTGAGGTAGTATATGGCCTGCTCTTTTCTCCCGGTGACATCGTGCTAACCCAACACGCACCCTAATGAGTTGTCCAAGACTGTCAAATATAAGATCAAGGGCCTTCCTGGTTTTTGCAGGACCAATACTGGTGGGTTCGACAAATACTCCTTTATCTTGTCAAAAGCTTCCTGGCACTCTCTCGTCATTTCACCACAGCATCCTTTTTCAATTGCTTAAAGATACGCTGGCAGATGGTTGTGAGCTAAGCAATGAACCGACTGATGTAATTAGATCTTCCCAATAGAATCATCACTTCTGTTTTATTCCTCGGTAGCGGTAGCTTTTGTATAGTTTTGATCTTTGATAGGTCTAGTTCGATGCCTCGGCGGTTGACTATGAATCGTAGCAACTTCTCCAAAGGGACCCGAAATGCACATTTTGCCGGGTTAAGTTTGAGGTCATACCTGCGGAGCCTTTGAAAGAATTTCCTCAGGTCTTTGACATGATCGGATTGCTTTCTGGACATCACTATCACATCATCCACATAGACCTCATATCATGCAAAATGGTTGTCATGGCCCTCATGTATGTCACCCCGGCGTTTTTCAAACCAAAAGTCATGACTCTATAACAATATGTCCCTCACAGTGTGATGAATGCCTTTTTCTCTGCATCTTCTTCATCCATTAAGATCTGGTGGTAGCCTGCGCAACAATCCACGAACGACCCAATCTCATGCTTCGTGCAATTGTCAATCAATATATGAATATTCGGCAGAGGGAAGTTGTCCTTCGGACTTGCTTTATTGAGGTCACGATAATCGATACACACTCTGGTTTTACCATCTTTTTTTGGTACGGCCACAACACTAGCTAACTAGGTGGGATATCGTGTGACTTTTTCCTCAAACTGCTTGGTCACTTCCTCTTTATTTTTAACTCTCACATCAGTATTAAAATTTCTCAACTTTTGCTTGATAGGAGGGCAGGCTGGGTTAGTGGGCAACTTGTGAAACACCAAGTCAGTTCTCAATCCGGGCATGTCATCGTAGGACCATGCAAAGACATCTTTGTATTCAAGCAGTACTTCAATTATTTCTTTCCTAAGTTTTGGCTCTAGATGGACACTTATTTGTGTTTCTCTCACATTATCCGAGCTTCCTAAATTGACTGCCTCTGTATCGATCAGGTTTGGTTTGGGTTTCTCTTTAAATTGGCTTAACTCTTTACTAATCTCATACCATGCTCCTTCCTCGTCGTATTCTGGTTCATCCTCATGTTCTGTTTCCAGAATTATTATCTCCAAACTATACCGATTTTGAAGACTGGGCCAAAGGAGTCCTCTTGCTTGTTAGATCACTGGAACCAGCAGAACAATAACTGTACAAAAGAGAAAAAAAGAGAAGTAAAGAGAAATGGAAACTATCAGCATTGCCAAAAGGGAAATTGCATTTCACTAGAATCAAAGATAACAAAGTTTACACATCCAAACGGGCGGAAATAACAACTAAATTAACAATTCTGAATCTAAACCAAACTAGAGTGAAAGGAAACTCAAAGCCGACTACCATGACTCCCTCCGAGTGGGAAAAGGAGTGGCTTCCCTGTTGTTGACTTTTGCGCATGCTCCCACAAACTGCACATCTGCCTTGCTAGATCCTTCCCCCTCCTCGACCATATTCACCTCATTGAACATCCTTTCTAACCCCTTATTAAGATCCCCGTCTGCATCAATCAGCGGGCCGAAATTCCTTGGTACAAAGCCATTGCTATTACAGGGCTTGACGAACGATTTGGACAACCTTGGGATGGACTTTGGGAGAGCCCAAGCCCTCTGCCTTAGCTTCCTGGCTTGCCTTATGTCTGCAGTTGTAGGCTTGAACCCTATACCAAAAGTTTCCAGATTTTTGGGAAGGGACACTGGTTGCACAATTCCTTGTAGAGCAGCACCCAACCCCTTATTGGGCATGAAACCATTATTCAACTTTTCTGAAGCCACCATAATGGACGCAGCTGCTATATTTGGAGTCATGACAACCTCACCCTCTGGGATATTTGAAACCGACACCGTATCAATTACCTGGTATACCCATTGCCCTTTGTTGTCTTCGGACTCAATAAAAGGTACGATAGCATTACCTGAAACACACCGATTATCTTCACCGTGCACCACAATCTCTTGCCTGTTCTATTCAAACTTGACCATCTGATGCAGCGTAGATGGCACTGCTTTGGCTGCGTGAATCCATGGCCTACCCAACAATAGGTTATAAGAGACTACCACGCCCAACACTTGAAATTCCATGGTGAACTCAACGGGCCCTATTATCACTTCCAGTAATATGTCCCCCACTGAGTCTTTGCCTCCACCGTTGAAACCTCGAACACAAATGTTGTTCTTGTGGACCCTTTCATTCTCCACCTTCAGCTTGGTCAATGTGGAGAGTGGACAAATATTTTCACTGGACCCATTGTCGACCAGAACTTGGGTGACTACAGCATCTTCACATTTCACAATCAGATAAAGAGCCTGGTTGTGCTCGGTGCCCTCCATGGGCAATTCATCGTCAGAGAAGGTGACCCGGTTTACCTCAAATATATTGTTTGTAATATTTTCCAAATGATTTACTGTTATCTTGTCAGGGACGTGGGCTTCATTCAAAATCTTCATCAGCGCCGACGGTGTTCATCTGAATGTATTAGTAAGGATAATAAGGAGATCTGAGATGGTATCTTCCTCAACTGCTCTATGATGGAGTAGTCCTCCATTTTCATTTCCTTCAAGAATTCCTCCACCTCTTCTTCCGATACAACTTTCTTCACTGATTCTGGGTTATCTTTGAAGATCCTACTTTTTCTCAATTCCTCAGGGACGAAGTATCTCCCTGACCGCGTTAAACTCCGGGCCTCGCATACCCTAACTTCCTTTCCTTTATACATTGCTATTGCTTGTTCATATCTCCAAGGAACGACTCTGATGTTGATGATTGGTGGCTGGATTACCGGTTTTGCAATGACAGTCTCTATGCGAACACCTTCCACAACCACAACAGGTTCTCTAGCTGCCCGGTGTACTGTTACTTTTGCATGTTCCTACTTTGGCGCAATCGTGCATGCTGGGGCCCCCTTGAACTATGGCAGGCTTGTTGCTTTTTCCTTTTGCCGTGATCAACAACTTCTCACTGCTTGCATTCTCAATTGGATTAACTTCACTAGACTTGATCATCATCACTGTCTAGAGAGGCCTTTTGGACTCTCCCACCTTTTCTACGATCTCAATCATGTTGGTCTCCTGATGGGTCGGCAACGAGTTTTGATTAATATTGGGTACCTCTAGAGTTTGTACCTTAATCTGGTGGGAGTCAGTAAGTTCCTAGATAACGTTCTTTAAATGCCAACACTTTTCAGTATCATGCCCTGGTGCACCGGAACAGTATTCACAGCTGACAGAATAATCTAGATTCTTTGTGGGAGGATTTGGAATTTTTGCTTCGATTGTTCTTAACATATCTAATTGTCGCAGCCTGTGGAATAGACTAGTATAGGATTCTCCCAGTGGAGTGAGAGTTTTCTTCTTCTGCACCCTTTCATTTCACAGGACTGGATTGGCTCGGAAGGTGGGTTTCTGGGGTTATCGGTAGGCTCTTGGAGGTGGGTATTGATTTTGTGGAGTGGGGTAGATATTTTTTGGGGTTAGAGCACGCCATTGTGCATGAGTGGGAGGTTAGGTATATGCTTGTGCGTGATGGACTGAGAATAGAGGTTCTAATGGTGGATAGTAATGTTGCAGCGAACTATATGGAGGGTGTGGGTATGTTTGGTGGTGAGGAAGAGGTTGGGCATAATGAGGTGGAGCCCGAGGCCTGAACCAAGTTCCTGACTCCACTGTCACCACATCTTCCTTCTTCTTCTTTCTAAATGTTCCCCCATCTCTGCCCTGGATGGCCTGAGTGGTTGCCTTAATTGCAAAGTAACTCATGATTTTATTGGATTTGAGGCCTTCCTCGACCATACTTCCCATCTTGACTACTTCGTTGAAAGACTTATCCACTTCTGACATCGAATGTCCAAAATAGGTAGGTTCCAGAGCCTGTAGAAAATAGTCAACCATCTCACTTTCCTTCATGGGAGGATCAACTCTGGTTGCTTGTTCCCTCAACCGGAAACCGTATTCCCTGAAGCTCTCGTTGTGTTTCTTCTCTTGTTTTGCCAGAGATAGGCGATCCGGGACAATCTCGAGATTATATTGAAAGTGGCAAGCAAACTCTTGTGCCAGATCATCCCAAGTATACCACCTATTGTGATCCTGCCGATTGTACCACTCCAGTGCTGACCCACTTAAACTCTAGTTAAAGCATGCCAATAGCAATTCCACTTTTCCCTCTGCTCCTCTCATTTTACTGTAAAACCTCCTTAGATGCGCGACCGGATTGCCGTGTCCATCATATAAGTCAAATTTAGGAATCTTGACACCTAGAGGCAAATGCACATCTGAAAATAGACAAAGGTCCTTGAACGCCACGCTAACTTGTCCACCTAATCCCCGCATGTCCCTGAATGGTTGTTCTAGACTTCTGACCTTTCTAAGCATCTCTTCCTGCTCAGGATTTTTGATTGGCTTTTCAATTCCCGACGGGATTTCGAGACGGGGAGCATAGGAATAAGGCTCGTGGGTCTTGTAAGCATGTTCTGGTGGATAGTATTGGGGGTCATATGCTTGAAGCAAGGGTTCACTTGATGACCTATGGAGTGCAGAAGGCGGAGGTGCCACATAGATGGGGGAAATTGGCGGAGGAGGGTGAGGAGCGACTTTGGCTAGTGGAGCTGGTGGTGGTTGAGAGGTCGTACCCTAATGTTGTGAATGGATAGGAAAACATGAGGGTGGATCAGTGGTGGACTGTTCAGGTGCTTGGGCCAGTGGGGGGATGAAAGTTGGATTAGCATGATAAGTCGGGGGTGGTTGTCCTCTTGCCCATGCCTGGTACATCTCAGCCATTTGGTGCTTTAGCTTATACATTTCTTCCTTCATGGCATTAATGTCCAATTCCTCTACTTCTTTCGAGGGGTCAATAATGCTGACACCAGCTTCCTGATTGGCCATGACTTACTTGCTCTTAGACCGCGTGTTGTAGAAATGGGTTGCCAGAATGCCGAAAGTAATAACCACCTGTCCAGTCTGGAATGACAAAACACCAAAACTTGATAATGGTTAGGTTCTACATGAAAACGACCACATATTGTGTGTGAATGCACCTAAATAATAGTTGGTCGCTAAATGCATTGGTTGCTTGCGTCATCCCGGAATTTATTTTATTTGTTTGCAAAGCCCCACCATATTCTTTTGTTGACTTTATTTTGTCCCCCTCTCCTATTGCATTTGCCTTTCTTTTCTCTTTCCCTTTTCCTTGTCCGATTATGGTCGAATCCTATGTAAATTGCCAACGTATCATGACCCCGCATGAATTAGACCAAGCGTAGTTCTTGCCAATAAAAGTGAAGCATGAAAATTTGAAGTTTTTCATTTTCATAACAACAAACTTTATTTACAAGGACTCGAAAAACTAACAGATTTAAACAAGAAACTAACAATCTCTGACGGAAGACGAACTACAGAATCGAAGAACAGCTAACTTTTCTCAAAAGAAAATACAGACTCCAAGACAAACTAACAGACTTTAAGAAAAACTATAATCTCAAGAAATCATGAATACATTACTGCCTCAAATGCTCTTGGGACCCTTAATGCATCGTTTGTCCTTGTCGTGGGTCGACTAGCTAAATCCACTTGAGGTGGTGAAGATCTTCCATTACGTGGCTAACAAAAAGCATCGCGGTGGAAAAGAACATAGATCTAGGCATATCCTCACAACTGTTACATTTCATTGCGATATAATGGACGATCCCTTTGATTCTCTCTCGTATGACACCTTTCTCTTGCAATAACAGCCCAATCTGCTCAGCTCTAGCTTCCAAAATTTGTTCTGCTATTTGGTTCTGCTTCTGAAGCTGTTGTACATCTAATTCTAATTATGCCAATGTTTTGTAACAATGTTCACTTTCAATTTTGAACTCTTTTGCTTGTGTTAGCCTTTTGTTTTCTGCGATGACGGTCCTTTTCTTTAACCCTACCACCTCACCGTCGAACTCTTCTTTTAGTTGCCTAACCAGATGTGCTCGCTCTGCCACATTTTCAGCCAATTGTTTTTAAGCCTTGACTAGTTCCCTTTCTGCTTTGTTTAAGTCAAATCTTTTGTCACCCACCTTTTGCCTTAAACCATCTATAAGCTTTGTATCTCTGGCGCTCCTGGCGGGGTTCTCCATAGTTACTTTCATTTCCTGAATCTGGGCCTGAAGGACCTCATTTTACTTAACTAGTTTCTTTTTCTCGCCCTTGTCTGTGGCGGCCTGCAAATCTTTCTCAAATTGCAAATTCATGACCTGCTTCTCCAGCTTGCTTATTGTATCCCGGTATTCTTTTTCTTTAGCCAACCCAGTCCCACTGCTCTTGCGATGCTTTGACGAATTCCTGGAGATGAGGCCTTTTAGCTGGTCTCACAAACTCAATTTCTCTCATGTACCAAGCAAGGTATCCTGGTGACACTTCGCCTCTAGACCAATCCTGTACACAAGTGTTTGCTATTAGGTATTGGCATTCATTGCAAATCTTGTGGATCGTTGCTTTTGGGAACTGCCCATTAGGTCCAATCTCGACTACCCTGATACTAAGATCTTCGTCTTTTGGCACTATCTGGCATCTTCTGAGTTATCTCAAGACCCGATGAGGGGCATATGGCTGGATGCTGCTAAGGCCCATCAGAAGGAAGTGATGCTATGTTGTCGGCATGTATATGATATCCTTCACAGACAACCATCTCAACGTCCATTCTATTTGATTGGCAGTGAGGGACTGAAAGTAGAATATCCATTTTGCTACACCTTCGGGAAAACTGAGCCTTCTAGTTCTTGTGTAAAACTCTTCTATGCAGGTTTCTCCAGTGGACCATAACTCAGGAACTGGGGACAGTGGCACAAGTGTTCGATTATCCATATTTGCAACAACATTGCAACCCTCGAAGAAGTTTGTCCCAGCTCTACAAGTTGTGAGAGCAGGAAAGATCTCAGCTACTATCATAACCGCGAGTGTGCAGTTGGCTTGGGTGAATAGAGTGCTGACAACCCATGCTATTTTTATGTCAATGTTCCTATCTTTTCTCGGAAACACCAGAAGCCCTAGAAAAGACACCATAAAAGCGAAGTGTTTGTGTTCTTCCCATTTGGCATGGTTTCCTGTGCTGCAGATTTTGTTTTCTAGAGTGTTGAACCCTCCTATGTAACCATATCTAGTGCATAGGAATGAAAAGGTACAAAACCCCGCCTCCAGGTTCGAATCATGTACCACTTTGCTTATTTTCAGGGTACCAATGAATTTGTCCACCACTACAACTCTTGGAGCAACCAAATACTTATGCCTCAAAGGAATCTCAGCATCTCTGATGTACCCAGCTAGCTCTTCCAAAGTCGGGGTAAGTTCGAAATCTGCAAAGTGGACCACATTGTGTGTTGGGTCCCAGTACGCAACCAACGCTCTTATAATATCTCCTCGGGGTACAATATCCAATAAGCCCGGGAGGCCCCCCAAATATTTCTTCACCTCTCCTTGTCCTTCTATGCCTAGATCATTCCAGCGTAGGCGCAACTCCAAGGGGATTCTGCTTACGAATGAAAAAGGTTTGTTTCGGATTGTGCTCATCCTGCACATTTATTAAGGCGAATTAGCAACTTATGACTTTGTTCCTGTTTAACTTCAAGAATCAGAAAATTGACCCTCCCTTTTGTATGAAATTTATTTCTAAAACCAGAGGCTCAGCTTTGCGAATACAGCCTTTCAGCACCTCCGGAGGAAGTTTTTAAGGTTGTGCCCGCTAGCCAACCAAAAATGCCATAAAGACCCAAAGGTGGCCGTTTGTGCAAAATCAGCCTTTAGGCGTCCCCTCCGGGAACATTTGGCTCTTCTTGACAATAACGGTGTCATCCGATTTATTTATGGAAACAAATAAAAATTTGACATTTGCTTTTCTTTGTTTCGGCTTTTTTTACAAAAGGAAGGTTCGACCCGATTGGGGTTGCCTACGTATCTCACACCTGACGAGAATCAAATCGGCGTAGTTCTGGCAAAACATTTTGTAAAAATAAAAAATTATTGAAAACCCCTTTATTTCTTTTGTTTTTTCCTTTTCCCTTTATTCCTTTTTTTTATCAAAAATCAAGCAGCATTTTTGCGCTATTTGAGCATTGGTCTTACAAACGGTTAATTTCAGTATCCCTAGCACCACTTATTTTCTCTATTTTCTCCTTATTCACAAGCTGGTCAACATGCGAATCCAAAGCAAATAAATGCACAAGTAGCACGTAATATGTATCAGGATGGTCTTTTATTTCGGGTCACCTGTCTTAGACGGACCCAACTCCTGTGTTGTGTCCCCTAAGTCAAATGCACGTGATGCAAACAAACGTTCCTATTAGGGATCCGGCATGAAGTTTTGTTATACTAAGTTCAGAACCTGGGTATTTGTTCTAGATTGTGTACCCGAGCGGGCGACTCGAGTCGGGGAGGGGGCTACGTACTGGGGATCCGCAAGATCGTCCGGCTTAGTAACTTATTCGAGCCTCTTTCTTATTTTATGGTATGACACGAACAAAATAGGGAGTCTCGACCAGTGAGCACATCCCCAGAGATGAAGAGAGAAGGGTTTTGTAATAATTTATATATAATTTATTCAATATCAAAGCGGTAAAGCATTTAGCACTTAGCATGGAACATGTAAGAAAATCAGAAGAAGCCAAATATAACAGTTATTCTAAGATCAAACTCTTGAACCATGAACCAGAGATTCTGGGTTCGATTCCCAGCAGAGTCGCTAGTGCTGTCACACCTCCTTATGGTGACTAAAACCCGGCGAAGGGCGTAGATAAGGGAGTTTTTCCAATAAAAGGACAATCGAACGGGATTCAATTATTTAAGAAAATTTCAGAGTCGCCACTTGGGAGATTTAGGGTGTCCGAATTCACCATTTAGAATCCCAAATCGAGGAAAGAATGACTCTGTTTAACAGTCCGCGAACCAGAAATCCAAGCAAGGAATTCTGTTAACCCGGGAGAAGGTGTTAGGCATTCCCGAGTTCCGTGGTTCTAGCACAGTCGCTCAACTGTTATATTTGGCTTAAATTATCTGATTGTATACAATTATGTACCTATGTGCATTTTAAATCTTTTAACCACTTTTGTTATTACTATTTTTAAGAGAATTGCAACGTTGTTAAAACATGTGTCGAACCACGTCACATAAATGCACCTGTGGTTTCAACACATTTCAACTTCGTTGAGATTTGGATTTGGGTCACATAAATGTGCACCCGAGTTTAACAAGGTAAATTATTAATGTAGCGCCTAAGCCATTATACGTTCGCACTTTGCGAGGGCCATGGAATTCACTAGACGTCATGCCTCGGAATCTATGGATCGATTCAAGATTAAACAAATGAGAGCCGTGCAATTTTTGGTTTATTTAGCACAGCTCGTCTCAATTTACTATTTTGAGGGACTTTTCTAAAGCAAACCATAATTCTCCACTAAGTTAGTCTCTAATAAAGATGAATAATGGACATTTCGTAACTCAACCTTCGATTCTGAGCCATTGGGCATTTAAGTGAGCCCAAACATATTGGATTCTTTATCCAACCTTCTCGAACCAACAGTTGATGAAGCTCAGTAAAGTAATATCCAATTGGGCCATGCAGTAGCCCTGGCTGAGGCCCAAGTTGCCATAGACGGGTTGTTATTCCCTAATCCTTGATAGATCGATATCTTCATTCGCATGCAAAACTTGTACAATTATTTTTGGCTAAATTTAAATGGTAGAACTATGTATTTGATGTATGAGAACAGGCTGTTAATTATTCAAACACTCACAGGACTCAAGGAACCAACATAATACAACTGATTAACACTTGAATTTCAGAGTTATGACCAACGCCTGAATTGACATAAGTTATGCAAAGAAAACATCCTAATTTAAACTGGCATATATGAACTTACATGAATGAACACTAATTTCCAATTTCATGTTATTAAAATACTATAAATACCACATCGGTGACCCCTATTGATGAATGATAAACTTTAGAACCCTAAAAAATCAATTTACCTAATCTAACAATATATTAGACGCCTATTTTACTACAAACCCTGACCAAATCAAAATAAATTCTTCAGTCAGTCCTTATACAGTCCACATACAAACCAGATGAATTAGAATGAATTACATGAATGTATATATTAAACTACATCGGGTATACTACTTCTTAATCAGTTATACAATCTAAGTAGACTCTAAATAGTTTGCAAGCTTCCTTTCCATTTAATTCAAAGGATTACATGAGGGAACTTTGAGTGTGTACCTGGAACGAAGAAGAAACCTATGAGCAAGCAATTAAAAAGCAAAACAGCAACAATAGTGATAAATAAGCCTTAGAGTTAACGAGAAAATTAGTGAATAGACCACCAAACCCATGGAACAGTAAACTCAGTACTTTCAAAGCCCAGGAAATGCAAGTCACACAACCAACACCAATTTTAAATAGCCAAACTAACTCGAACCTTAGCCAAACAACAAACCATCAATTAAACCTTTAGTCCATGATAAGAATTAGGAATCAGAATTAGCTTTGGATCAAATTTTGTGAAGTTTAAGCTTAGAGAATCGATTGAACTAGCAGCTCCCTGATTTTTCAGCTCTTTTTTTATATTTCCAACTCTCCCCCTTTTTGTCTTTTGAGTGCTAGTATATATATCCTCACACATAGGGCTACCTTCAAATTTTTAATTACCTTTTAGTCCCTATTTTATTTACTACTTTAGTCCCTGATTTCCTAGCTTGCTACCCAAGTTATCACAAAAATAGAAATCTAAATTGCAATTATTCCCTATTCCAAAAGTTTCTTAACTTAACTGCCAAAGATTCTTTGTTACAGTACCTAAATTGCGCTTGTATTGTTCCAATAATTATTAACCCTATCCCAAATTACTGTTAGGATTTCTGCCGTTCACTAGAGGGGGGGTGAATAGTGAGGCACGAGAATGTCGATAAATTTTGCGGAATTAAAATTGCAGGAATAAAGTAAGTGCGGAAAATAAAAGAGTAAGGAAAAGACACACCGAATTTATACTGGTTCACCACAACGTGTGGTTAATCCAGTTTCCCGAGAGACTCTCTCGAGTTTACACTAACTCCGTTAAGCTTCAGGGTGCCTAACAAACAGTTACACTTGCTCGTAGATGTACGCTCTACAAGACTTCAACTTGCTCGTGGATACCGCACTACAAGACTTCTTGCTCAAGGATACCTCGCCTTAAGACTTCACTTTGCTCAATGAGAAGATATGATCCTCTCAAGAATTTCTCTCTTTTACAATAAAGACTCTCTAAGAAGAGTAGATAAAGAGATACAATATAAGCTCAATGAACAACACAAAGTTGTCTCTCAAATGGCTCAACAAAAGCTCTAAAATGATGCACAAATAATATTAATATGTTTATAGATGATTGAGAGAAGTTGTTCTTATAAAACCAGCTCCAAAGACCTCTATTTATAGAGTTTGGAGGTGTTATGTCCGTCGCTCATGTTTAAACATTAAATCTGATTTTCCAGTCAGTTAATCGATTATCGATTTAGTTAATCGATTATCTAGTTCAAAAAACTAGTCGTTGGAAGGCAACGGATACAAGTTAATCGATTAACTAAAAGTGATAATCGATTATTTTTAAGATAATCGATTAACCAAAAGTGATAATCGATTATCATGCCTTGCGTAAATTTCCAGCTTCAAACAAAGCTGAAATATACCTTTGATATACCATTGATATACTAGAATCAAAACTGGAGTATACCAGAGTGTACCATAATTGAAAACTTACTTCAAAAATCATTTTGGTTAAAATGAAAACATTATAATCATTTTGTTTGAAGTATATTAAAAATGTTTATGATATATATATGATTTAATAAAATGATTTTATGCATATTAAAGCTGGAATATACCAGGATATACCAGAATCAAAGCTGGAATATACCGGAGTATACCAGAGTCAAGAACTTACTTCAAAAACCATTTTGGTTAAAATGAAAACGTTAAAATTATTTTGTTTGAAGTATTTGAAATATGTTTATGATAAATATGATTTGATAAAATGGTTGAATGCATATTTATGATGACCTAATGTTGAGCCAAAAGATAAGATAACTTAAACGTTATTCTTACATTGGTTCTACCTAACGACCTACGCCTTGGGTCTTCGGTCTTGAACTCTTTGGCTCGACTTGGCTTGTCTATGCAATTCCGTCATCAATATGCTTCTTGGCATCCAATCTTGATCGTTTGATTCATCACCATTGATTTGTGAACTATCTCGATTGTTTGCTAATGCATCTTCATCGTTTGTCATACAATATCGTTGTTTGACAATCGACTTCATTGTTTGTCATTCATCAAAACCTATACCTGGAAATCATGCTAATACAACCAAAGCACACATATCAAATATATCAATGATTTCCAAACGAGGTTAAACGAGGTCTAACAGTTTTCCCCTTTTTGATAATTACAAACAATAGATCATATGCATTATAGGAGATAACAATTGACTTCACTATTTGTCATTCATCAAAACCCATACCTGGAAATCATGCTAATACAACCAAAGTGCATATATCAAAGATATCAATGATTTCCATATAAGGTGTCTTACAAAATTTACCCTAGTTAACTTAACTATAATCAAATGCCCTAAAATCTGAATCACAGAACCCAAATGATCCTAAATGTTTGAATTAATTGACCCAAATCCAAATCAACTACAACTGTGCAGTACCACAGTCTAACCAAAGCAGATTGTAAAAATCAAAACAGGATTAAATTGACACAATCAACCAAAACCAAGGCATAAACACATGTTACCTTTCCCTAAAAGACCCAAACTAAATCAATCAACCACTGATAGAAATAATGAACCAAAAAGCATTCATGAGATGAACACATCAATGAGCGTGTATATTTATCCAAAGATCCAAAGATAAGAACTCAAAGTCAAAGAACAAACACTTAATCAACTATTCGTAAACAGATTTAAATTAACAAAGTCTGCCAAAATTGAACCAATATAAGGATATTCAAGAGAAGAACATATCAATGAGCGTATACATTTACTCACAAGACCCCAAGATAAGAAATCAGAGTCAAAGAACAAACACTTAATCAATTTTTCATCAATAGATTCAAATTAACAAGATCAGCCGAAATTGAACCAAAATAAAGGATATTCAGGAGAAGAACATATCAACAACTATGGTCATTACACTATAAGCTTATCGGATAAACCATGTATTAAACCTAAACAGAAAAGAGAAGGAGAGGAGAGCATGAATGCTAAGAACGTATTAAACAAACAGAGCAGGACCTCAACAAAGACACTCTACTAAAATTAAACAAAGTTGGATAACTTAGCTTAAAAGTACGACTTTAGAAATCACATGCATCATTATACAGGTTCTGGCTAACTTCGATCTAGCAATCAACCAAGACGATGATGATTCGAGGGCCATGAAGCCTGGATTTGAGTTGAGGGCTGTGAGGAGAGTGTACAGTGTCGGTTTGACGGATTATGGAGATGGTTAGGTTTTTGTCGGGCTATTCAAATCAATATTCGAACATATGTGGTATGATTCGAGGGATGATTGTTTTAGGTCTGTGATGAAGGTAGGGTGAGGAATTAAGGGTGTAAAGCTTGGGGTGTTTAGCGGCCGGTCGCCGACGTGGATGGCGGGGCTGTCAAATTTCAAATGGATATTCGACGAGATTGGGAGTTATTCGAGGGTAACCAATGGTGGGATTGGAAAGGGGAGGGTGAGGAGATGAGGAGGTTTAGTTTTGCGGTCCATCAGAGCTACACCACCAACAGCGATGATTTCCGGCCGGCGGCAGATGGTGAAGGGAGCGGAGGGAGGGTGGTGATATGGCGGTGTAATAGTGGTGCTACACCGGAAGATTTAGGTCTAGGTTTGGACAAGGTACTATTTTTTCTAGTAGGGGTTGTTATATGACATTTATATAGTGTGACACACCTCGCTTTTCAACCGTCCAATCAGGATTGATCAATGGCCCAGATTTCTTTGGCGTAAAACGGTGTTATTTTGGGATCTAGTGTTTTGGACCGGGCAGGGGACGTTGGGTTGGGTCATGTTTGGTGGGTCAAGTGTTTTTGGGCTAAGCTTTAGCATTGGAAAAGACCCGGACTAAGCTTTAGCATTGGAAAAGGCCCAGATCATGGTCTTATGAAAGACCCAAGTTTTGTTCTCTTCTTTTTCATTTATTACATTTTCAGATTTTTAATTAAAATAAAAATAACCAAGTATATTTAACTTCTACACAATAGACTAAATAACCTCTTAAAATAACCTAAATTCTAAAATTTAAAAGAAAATTGAATAAATGTAAGAATAACCAAATTTTGTTATTTTTCTTATTTTCAAGATTAATTAACTAATATTCCCCAAAAATGTAAAACTTAAGTCCTAAATTTTAACACGCTATTTTTGTATTTTTATGAATTATATTTAATTAAAATTCACAACATGCAAATAAACACAAAATTATTCAATTAAATCCCAAAAATTCGAATAATAGAAGAAAATTGCAAATAAACACAAAATCACACAATTAATTCCTAAATATTCAAATAATAAAAGAAAAATATAAATAAACACAAAATCACACGATTAATTCCTAAAAATTCAAATAATGAATGAAAAAAAATCTCATTTTAATGAATTTTATAGGAACATTTCGAGCGGGGCAAAAATCACGTGCTCACAGTTAGTTGATCATTTGTCTAGACTAGAAGATCCTCCCCTTGAGTTTAGCAAGATAAAAGAAGAATTTCCTTATGTACACCTCAAGATCTCTCTTACCAGAAGAGAAAAAAGCTTATTTCTGATGCTAAGTATTATTTGTGAAATGAACCTTACTTGTTCAAAATTTGTGCAGATAATATCATCAAGAGGTGTGTACCTGAAAAAGAGATGACCAAAATTTTGTATCACTGTGATGATGGAGTAATTGGAGGTCATTATGTTGCAAACCGTATGGCATTTAAAGTATTGGAGGCCGGATTTTTCTGGCCAACACTCTTCAAAGATGCCCGAGCACATGTTTCACAATGTGACAGGTGTTAGAAAATAGGTAATATCACTAGAGAGATGAGATTCCATTATGATCAATACAGGTATGTGAAATATTTGATGTTTGGGGAATATATTTCATAGGTCTTTTTCCTTCTTCTCATTCATTTGAATATATCCTTGTGGTTGTGGATTATGTAGCAAGATGGGTTGAAGCCATTCCCACAAGAAAGAATGATGATCATACAGTGTGTAATTTTCTTAGAAAAATATTTTTACTAGATTTGGCGGAGCTCGAATCATTATTAGTGATCAAGGAACTCATTTCATAAATAGGCAATTTTCTTCTCTGCTAACAAAATATGGTGTGACTCACAAAACTAGAAAACCATATCATGCTCAAACACAGGGGCAAATTGAAGTGTCCAACCGGGAGTTGAAAAGAATTCTTGAAAAGACAGTTGGAATTTCAAGAAAAGACTGGTCTTTAAAATTAGATGATGCATTATGGGCATAGCGAACTGCGTTCAAAATACCAATTGGAATATCCCCATATAAATTAGTATAGGGAAAGGCTTGCTATTTGCCAATTGAATTAGAACACAAAGCTTTTTGGGCACTGAAAGCATTAAACTTTAAATTAACCTTTGTTGATAAAAAAATATTTTGTCTGGTTAATAAATTGGAAGAACTGAGGTTGGAAGCTTATGAAAATGCCAGAATATTCAAACAAAAAATAAAAATATGTCATGACAATTTGATCCGACAAAAAAGTTTTAAAATTGGACATCAAGTACTTCTTTATAATAGCAGGCTGAAGTTATTTACAAGAAAATTAAAATCCAAGTGGACATGTCCTTATAATGTTACAGATGTTACTACATATGGGGCAATTGAAATTCAACAGATCAATGGAGGAGACAAATTTAAGGTAAATGGTCACAGGGTAAAGTTGTATTTTGGAGGCCATTTTGAGCAGCAACCATCGGTAACCTTGATAGCCTAATACATTCTGTTGTTAATAAGTTGAGCTGATGATATTAAACTCAGAACTACAATTTTCTTACCCGTAGCCATTAAGGGTGAAGCAATGGAGCCTTATATGCACAATATACTTTGTATGAGTAAATGCTTAACCAATTGATCTGGTTAATATCTAGATTACTGTACAACGGGGATATTCCATGAAGGCCTCTACAAAAACAGAGCCATCTATATTGTTGTAATTCCAAGGTGGTTGGTATGCCTAAGTTACTGGTCGGTTAACCATCTAACTGTATAAATTAATTATTGGCTCAGGCAAATTTTCGGGTTTATATCAAAACCTTGACCCTTTGACTAATAAGGTCTAAAAGTTAGTACAGTCTATTGCACATAGAATATGTGTGGTCACAGTTTCTTTCAAGCTTTCTTCTGTGACTGTAAATTTGAAAGCTAAAAAGATTATTTTTAATTTTCAAAATTTGTTTTAGTACTTCATGTATATATATATATATATATATATATATATATATATATATATATATATATATATATATAATGTTATAATAAACTTTTTCTTCTTAATGTTTGTGTCACTGTAGGTTTTTAATTAGTAAAATAAATTCTTTCTATTGTGCCAAAATATTAAGTTTTTTTTTCATTACCATATCAGTTCCATGCCTATGACTTTAATTTTGTGAAGGAAAAACTAGCATCTCCAACTCACAAGATCAAGGGAATTGAGAAAAGTTATTATCACAAGAAGGTATACTCAATAATATTTCTAGAACTTACTCGAAATGTTATTCAAGGAGAAATAATGGATGATATTGATTCTTGAAAGATGAAATTAGGCTTTCTTTGATACACCTTTTAGCCTCTTTTAGTTTATTCTCTCCAAGAAAAAAGTAAAGGTTTTATCTCTTAGAACCCATCTCTTAAAACTAGCATCTCCAACTCACAAGATCAAGGGAATTGAGAAAAGTTATTATCACAAGAAGGTATACTCAATAATATTTCTAGAACTTACTCGAAATGTTATTCAAGGCGAAATAATAGATGATATTGATTCTTGAAAGATGAAATTAGGCTTTCTTTGATACACCTTTTAGCCTCTTTTAGTTTATTCTTTCCAAGAAAAAAGTAAAGGTTTTATCTCTTAGAACCTATCTTTGACCTTTATCCTATTTTTTAAAAAAATACCATGGTCTATAATCCCCCAAAATAAAAAGAAAAAGAACAAAAAAGAGAGATGCATATTACTAATATAGTTATTAATTCTTCCAGCCATGATTAGTACTGTTTGTGAGGAAAAAGAAAAGAAAGATTGTGCAAAGCACGAAACGAAAAAAAATGAAAAAAAAAGAGATATAATATATAAGTGTATTAATATTCTTATATCCATTTATGTTGATGAAAGCATATATACAGAAAACAATACGTAAAAAAAGAAGAATGGATATTAGTATAAAGGAATATTTGCTCCAAGCTAGAAGACGAAAAGTCACTACAAAAATATCTTTATCCTACCAGCCTGAAGCCTGACATTATAAGCCAAGAAAAAGTCCTAAATAGATTTCAAAAATCGGTGTTGAATCAATATTAGTGGAGATTAACATGAAGAGCAAGCCTATGGAAGAAGAATTGTGATATTCAAAATGTGTGATAATAAAGTTATCAATTCAGAACGATTCAAGCGAAAAGGATTGCAAATTTTGTTTTTTCAAAAGTAAAATCAGAAGCAAGGTAAAAGATTTAGTGAATCCTAAAAGATTAATCATTTGGCACGATGAAGAAAGTTATTAAATAAATTTTCTATCCTACAAAGACCAACGTTTTGAAGAAAATGTTACCAAAAGAATACAAAAACTTTTTTCAGTAGAAATGTTTTTCTTCGAGGATGAGCAAAGATTCAAGTGTGGGGGAATTTGATGAATATAATCTATTCACACATTTTTATATGTAAATATTAAATATTTTAAATAAAACATAAAAAAAAATATATCATATTCTCCCATATTTTCTAACATACTTCGTAGGAGAAAAAGCATATGAAAATCGAAGAAAAGAAGCAAAAAAGAGTGAGAATTGTATAGTCAACTGAGAATGAATAAGCAAATGGACTAAATTAACTTAGTTGCAACTAGAGAACTATAGTTGAACTATAGCATTTCTCTGCAAAAGGAAGTCCAATTTATAAGACCATAATTGCAACTACAATTTCCATAGTTGCAACTACAATTTTTATAGTTGCAACTATGGAGAATCTTAGGCCAAAAACCTCAATAAATAGAGATTGCATGTTTGAAAGAACGGGGGAGTCTCGTTTGAAAAAATCACTTTATAGTCTCTCTTTGTCTTTACTACTAGTTGTCTTTCTTTTAGAAGAATAATATTATTTCATAAGTTCTTTATTTTAAATTAGTTTTTAGTACTTCGTAATGGAGTAACTTCTTTTGTTGGGATGTAATAATAGTTTTTAACTAATAATTGTTATCACTTCTATATATTTTATCTCTAAGTTACTATCATATTAATTTTGTAATTCTCAAGGAGAAAAATTAATATATAGTAACTATTGAATAAAATAGTAACGTGAGAGCTATTATTAGCAAGCTATTATTAAAAGTCGGTAATCTTTCTTGCCTCAGTTTTAATTCTCATGAACTAATTGTTGTAGGCAAGATTATTGATTTTTTAGCAAAAATATTCTCACAAATTTTTTACTACCTCTTAGCACAATTCAAGAAAGAAAAATATTTCGGTCTAATTGTCTCTAATTTTAACTCAGCTAATCAAATAACCTCAGTGAGTGTTATTAATTGGTTACTTCTTAGTGAGCTAAATATAGTATAGTTATATTTGTAATAAGCAATTATTCCTTAGAGAAATACATGTAAAAATTGAGATTTTATAGTAATATATTATCAAGTGAGTTCAACGATTCCCAACTCTTTTAAATTATAAATCTTCCGCAAGTTCTTGGTTTTTATTTAAGTAATTAACAAGTTTTAAACCTCATTCACCTTTCATCAAATTGAGTCTCTCAAATAGCAGTTGAAATATTAAAAGTCTATAGCATAGATGTTTCAATCTCTATGGGATAATATCATAAACTATTCTAGAATTTGACAAAGCACGAGCATAAGAATCCTATACACATTGACCTCGTCACATGTGTATCTCCCTGGCATAACCCAAGAACCCTTTTTCTTTTGTTCCAGCATAACTCGTGGATTTGCCTGCCATAACCCAAGGAACTTTTTTTTTCTTTTATCCTGGCATAACTAGTGGACCTCCCTAGCATAACCCAAGGACCTTTTTCTCTTATCCCGACATAACTCGCGGACCTCCCTGGCATAACTCAAAGACCTTTTTTTATCCCGCATAACCCACGTACCTCCTTAGCATAACCCAAGGACCTTTTTCTTTTATCCTGGCATACCCCAAGGACTTTTCCATTTATCCCGGCATAACCCGTGGACCTCCCTGGCATAACCCAAGGACCTTTTTCTTTTATCCCGGCATAACCCGTGGACCTCAATGGCATAGCCCAAGGACCTTTTTCTTTTATCCCGGCATAACCCCTGGACCTCCCAGGCATAATTCAAGGACCTTTTTTCTTTTATCCCGGCATAACCCGTGGACCTCCCTGGCACAACCCATGGACCATTTTTTTTCTTTTTCTTCCCCGGCATGAACCGAGGACCCTTTTTCGGCATAACCCGTTCAGCTTTCCAGCATAACCTGGCAATCCTCCGACTTTAGGGCTTCGCTACCTATTTCCAAGTATACACAATCCCAATTTTATTGCTTTCCATCAAGAAATAGCTTAGATTTGTGTTGCAAATAACTTACTAAATTTTTCTAGTGAAAACTAGGACAGAAATTTCGTTTGTTTGTTTGTTTTGGGTGTTTAAGCAGGTTTCACCTTGAGGCACAGGATCCGAGACGACCAAAAGAACGAGCCCCGATCCAAAATAAAGGAGAGAAGAAAAGAGGAAAAGAAGTGAACTCAAAGGTTGAACCGGAGAAAGGTGCGGACTGCTCAAAATTTGATTGAAGTCACAAGCTTTGCATGCCCCACCTTGATCCGAAGCTGAAAAAAGAACCATCACCTATAGTTGACTAGCGTCAAGATCTAGATCGGAGTCCATAGCAAGAACCAGCTAAGGTTCAAGATCAAGCTTCAAGTGATTTATAGATAGGAATCTTGTAACTCGTAGTTGATAGGCTTAGATAATTTAGCTCTTTACCTTCCATTTTGGTGTGATAAGTGTTAGATAATACGCTTAACGCTAGAGGGGGGGGGGGGTGAATAGCGTTATAATAAAAATTAGCGTAAACTTTGCGGAATTAAAAAATTGCAGGAAGTAAATAAGTGCGATAAATAATAAAGTACGCACCGATGTATTCTGGTTCACCACAACACGTGGCTAGTCCAGTCCCCGAGAGACTCTCTCGAGATTTTCCACTAACTTGTCAAGCTTACGGGTGCTCAACAAACCTTTACAACTTAAGAACACAAGCCTTAACACCTTTGCTCGGAGATACAACACTCCAAGACTTCACTGTTAAGCTTACGGGTGCCTAACTAACCTTTACAACTTAAGGACACAAGCCTTAACACCTTTGCTCGGAGATACAACACTCCAAGACTTCAACCAAGGAAACACAAGTTCCTTACAACAAGAGAATCACAATTCTCTTACAAGTGTACAAAACACTAAACACTCAAACAAAGCACTCCTTAATGAGTAGATATGAGTAAAGGAAGTAAGCTCAAGATCACAACAACTATGGACAAGACTTTGGCTCTCAAAAGCTTTTTGAAATGAATATAAAATGATAAACAATAGTATGCAAGCTTATAGCAATAGAATGATCAGTTGTTGTGTGTTGTTGTGTTTAAAACACTGAAATGAAGCTGTATTTATATTTGAAAAACTTGGCATTACCGTTGCCTAATTGCAATTAAGAGTTGCTGATTTTACTGTGTGACAATCGATTGTCAAGAAGTCACAATCGATTGTTTGCCAATCGTTCCAGAAATCAATCCCAGATTTTACGCTTAACAATCGATTGTCCAAGATCAACAATCGATTATTGGAAACGTTCAAAAAATCATTTTCAGATTTTACGCAAAACAATCGATTATATAAAATCAATAATCGATTATTCAGCAACGTTCAAAAAATCTTTTCCAGATTTTAATTTCAACAATCGATTGTACAAAATCAACAATCGATTATTCAGCAACGTTCAAAAAATCTTTTCCAGATTTTAATTTCAACAATCGATTGTACAAAATCAACAATCGATTATTCAGCAACGTTCAAAAAATCTTTTCCATATTTTAATTTCAACAATCGATTGTACAAAATCAACAATAGATTACCTGACGATATTTGAAAACATTACGATAACGGTCAGCTTCACAAATCGATTGTGCAATGTTAACAATCGATTATTTATCAGACTTTGAAAATCATTTTAGACACTGCCTCGTGACAATCGATTGTTATATACTCACAATCAATTATTTAATAACTTTGAAAAAGTCTGGAAGACACTGCGTCAACACAATCGATTGTCATATGTTCACAATCGATTATTTTGTGACTTTGAAAAGTCTGATGGACACTGTCTCTTCACAATCGATTGCCATTAGCTTCACAATCGATTATTCTGAGTTTTGAAAAACTTTGATGTACACTGCCTCATCACAATCGATTGTCACAAGGTTCACAATTGATTGTCATGCAGGTTTGAAAAACCTGATACTCACTACCTTAACACAATCGATTGTCATTTAGTTCACAATCGATTGTCATGCAGTCATGGCTTAACATAATCGATTATCATAAGTACATATTCGATTATCTTAGTCCAGATTTTAGAGGCATGTTTCAAAATCATTTTGACTGAAGTAAATATGCATGATTTAAAATCATTTAGCATTAAATTAAATATGCATGATTTTGTAAAAATAATTTTACGAGAGAAGCCATGTCATGAGCCAAGTTGTCGGATCAAGATCACAATTAAGAACGACTCATTTAAACTATAAAACTTTGTATGGTGCTTGAATCTCGTTATCCACCAATTGTGCGCTTGTACTTGAACTTCGTCATATATCAATTTGCGCTTGTTTGTCATTCATCAAAACCTACACATAAGAACACACGTTTTAGTATAAAGCCTTGAGAACGTGTTTCCAACAATTTCCCCCTTTTTGATAATGGCAAACTTTAAGCGGGATATGCAACTTAAACAATATATAATGACAATTCAAGACAAATAAAGATATGCAATAAGTATGCGATTAGTTCCCCCTCAATATCTGAATTCCCCCTCAATTTAAGCTTATAAATATTGAGAGTGCATACCCGTTATCTTCCCCCTTTTGCCATTAGCAAAAAATAATATAAGAAGATGCCAAAGATGTAAATAAAACTTGTTTATTTATTGGAAAGAAAACGTGATTACTTAAAGAGAGTACAATAACTCAAGTAATAGCAGAACAATCGATTATTGATACGAGATAATCGATTATTAGATGACAGAAACCGATTTTTTTTCTGAAGAAGACTCGATTATTGCGCGTCATGCTTTATAATTCCCCCTACCTTTAGGGCGATACCTGCAAAAATTAGTTAGACGTCTCCGACGCTCAAGTTAGAAATCATGTAAAAAAAAAGATGCAATGCATGACTTAGATCAACGTGGAGTCAAGAATCCCGAGTTCACTATGAATTCGGAAGAAGGACTCTTTCTCTAAGGGCTTAGTAAAGATGTCGGCCAATTGGTCTTTGGTTTCAACAAATTCGATTTCGACATCGCCCTTGAGAACGTGATCTCTTATAAAATGATGTCTAATTTCAATGTGTTTTTTTCGCGAATGAAGAACGGGGTTCTTCGTCAAGCATATGGCACTAGTATTATCACATTTAAGAGGGATATGATCAAGACTTAGGCCATAGTCCAAGAGTTGTTGTTTCATCCAGAGGATTTGAGCGCAACAACTCCCCGCGACTACATATTCAGCCTCGGTTGTGGACAACGCAACACTTACTTGTTTCTTGCTAAACCAAGAAACGAGAGAGCTACCGAGCAAATGGCAAGTGCCACTAGTGCTCTTGCGGTCCAATTTGCATCCAGCAAAATCGGAGTCGGAATAGCCAACGAGTTGGCATGAAGAACCTTTGGGGTACCATAGACCCACATTTGTAGTACCAACAAGGTACTTCAAAATCCGTTTTACCGCAGTAAGGTGAGACTCCTTCGGACACGATTGATAACGGGCGCATAAGCACACGCTAAACATGATGTCCGGACGACTAGCAGTAAGATAGAGAAGAGAGCCAATCATACCTCGATACTTCTTAGTGTCGACTTCCTTACCTTTCTCATCTTTGTCTAGATGATCGGATGTGCTCATGGGAGTCGCCATTGCTTTTATATTGTTCATTTCAAATCGTTTCAGCAATTCTTTGCAATATTTGGCTTGGCAAATGAACGTACCTTCTTTCATTTGCTTTACTTGTAATCCCAAAAAGAATGTTAACTCACCCATCATAGACATCTCAAATTCGCTTGTCATTAAATCGGAAAATTCCTTGCATAAGACATTGTTAGTAGCACCAAATATGATATCATCCACATATATTTGAACTAATAAAATATCATTGTTTTTATTCTTAACAAAAAGGGTGGTGTCAACTTTCCCCCTAATGAAATCATTTTCCAATAGAAATTTACTCAATCTTTCATACCAAGCTCGGGGAGCTTGTTTTAAACCATAGAGAGCCTTTTTGAGTTTGAAAACATGATCGGGAGATTTAAAATCTTCAAAACCGGGGGGTTGTTCAACATAAACTTCTTCTTGTATAACACCATTTAGAAAAGCACTTTTCACATCCATTTGATATAAATTGAAATTCATAGAAGAGGCAAAAGCGAGCAATAGACGAATAGCTTCTAATCTAGCTACGGGAGCATATGTTTCTTCATAGTCAATACCCTCTTCTTGATTATAGCCTTTTGCTACAAGCCTAGCTTTGTTTCTAGTGATTACACCATTTTCATCTAGTTTGTTTCAAAAAACCCATTTCGTACCAATTATGGTATGATTTTCGGGTCTTGGCACCAAATCCCAAACGTCATTCTGTTTGAATTGGTTAAGCTCCTCTTGCATTGCCAAGGTCCAAAATTCATCCCCAATTGCTTCGGAGATGGTTGTTGGTTCAATTTGAGACACAAAAGCAGTATGTCCTAAGGTGTTCTTAAGGGAGTTTCGGGTACTTACCTTTTCTCCGACGTTGCCAATTACCTGTTCGAGAGGGTGATCTTTGATTGTCCTCCATTCGTTAGGCATTGTCGTTTCTTTCTCCAATTGTGGAGCTTCCTCCATTGGTTGTTCCAAGATTTCATCTTTATTTTCCTTAGGCGTTTCCTCTTGTATTTTGTCTTTCAAGCTATCTAAAATACCTGCAAGATCAAAATCGGAATCCTTTCTCGCCAAGCGAGCATTATTTTCGGAAAATACAACATGAGGGGATTCCTCCACAGTTTCGGTTCTTTTATTAAAAACCCTATATGCTTTGCTATGTGAAGAATAACCAATGAAAATTCCCTCATCGGACTTAGCATCAAATTTCCCAATTGATCTTTGCCATTGTTATGAATAAAACATTTACAACCGAATACTCTAAAATGGGAGATATTTGGTTTCCTTCCCTTATAGAGTTCATAGGGATTTTTCATGAGTATAGGCCTTATGACTACTCTATTTAAAACGTAGCATGCAGTACTCACGGCATCCGCCCAAAACTGTTTGGGAATCTTGGCCTCTTCGAGCATGGTTCTAGCCATCTCTTCAAGACACCTATTTTTCCTTTCCACCACCCCATTTTGTTGTGGTGTACGTGGAGCGGAAAAGGTATGCTCGATACCGAGTTCGTCACAAAAGTCCGCAAAGAGATTGTGATCAAACTCTCCCCCGTGATCACTTCTAATTGAAGTGACGGTTGTTTCCTTTTCGTTTTGAACACGCTTAAGAAAATATTTAAAATTTTGAAAAGCATCACTTTTATTGGCAAGATATATAGTCCAAGTAAATCTAGAATAATCATCAACAATCACAAAAGCATAACGATTTCTTCCTAGACTTTCAATGCAAGATGGTCCAAATAAATCCATGTGAAGCAATTGCAATGGTCTAGACGTTGAAACCATATTTTTGGATTTGAAAGATGCTTTTGTTTGCTTCCCTTTTTGACATGAATCACAAATAGAGTCATCTTCAAAGTTTAAATTGGGAAGGCCAATAACTAAGTTTTGAGAAATCAATTTGTTCAAAAGATGCATGTTGATATGTGCTACTCTACGATGCCATAACCAAGTATCATCCTCTTTACTCATAAGACAATCAACATATTCGGGTGAGGAATTAGCAAGATCAACCATATAAATATTATCCACCCTAAAACCACGAAGAATAATTTTAAAATCACTACGTCTAAACACTAAGCATTCATCCGAATCAAATAGGGCAAGATTTCCCTTGTCACATAATTGACTTATGCTCAAGAGATTATGCTTTAAACCTTTCACAAGTAATATATGCTTAATAGAGGAATTTTCATCCTTACCGACCGACCCGATGCATATAATCTTTCCTTTATTGTTATCCCCAAAAATCACACTTCCTCCTTCTTTGTGTTCTAGTTGAAGGAATTTGGATTCGTTTCCCGTCATATGTTTGGAGCATCCACTATCAAGGTACCATAGTACACTTGATCCCTTCAAGCATGCCTACAAAACAAGTTAATGCGTTTTAGGTACCCATGCCATTTTGGGTCCTTGAGGGTTAGGCATATTATAATGATGCGATTGAGTGATATCTCTATGTCGTGTAAAGCATGCAGGAGCAATATGACCAATGCATTTACAATAATGACAAGTCACGTTGGGGTTATGCATCCTTCTAGGTTCATAGTAACTTGATGGACGAAAATGAATTACTCTATGTTCATTATGACTATTGCGCATTTCATGAGAACCATTTCTCCTACTATTAGTTCTAAAATGAGCAGCATTTCTAGAGTAATGGTCATGTCTAGATGTTCTAAAAGGTTCAAAACTCCTTCTAGTGTTTGGCCTAGAATATGCATCATTTCTAGGGTAGTCATTTCTATGTGGTAAGTCATTTCTAGGTCTTCTAAAATGTTCAACATTTGGTCTAGCATGCATATTTGTTCTAGGATTGCTATTTCTACGATAAGCATTTGTTTTATTAATCCTAGGTTGAGCCTTAGGTGGTTGGGGTTTGGCGTTAACCTTTTCTTTAGGCTCATTCTTAAAGCCTATGCCATGCTTGGTTGATTTCAAATTAACAAGGACCTTATTCAAATTTTTGTGGGAAGAATTAAACTTATCTAAGGTACCTTTAAGTCTATCTACCTCATTTTCGAGATGCATGCAAGAAGAGCAATTTTTAATATAACTTTCGGGCTTGTCGGCGCTTCTTTTTCCGAAAAACTTATTTTCCTCTTTCAGCTTCTCATTTTCTAAAACCAGTTTTTCTAAATCCTTTTCTTTCAAAGAAAGCTGTTTTTGAAAATCTTTTTCTTTTAGAGAAGCATTATCTTTTATGCTCTTGACAGTTTTTGAAACTTTAATAAATTCAGTATATAGCTCATCAAAAGCAGTTCACATTTCTTCAAGAGTAAAGAAGTTTTTAGAAGAGATTTGACATACCTCATCTTGCTTGTCTTCTTGCGCCATAAGACAAAGGTTTGCGGCTTCGTCTTCTTCTTCTTCGCTTGACTCATCTCCGGAGTCTCCTCCCCAAGAAATGTATGCATGTTGCTTCTTATGAGGTTTCTTCTCCTTTTTGATGTTTGGGCAATTTGATTTGATGTGCCCGGTTTCACCGCATTCATAGCACTTTATTTGCTCGCCTTGTTTTTTCCCCTTTCGTTCTTACTCCTTTCGCATGAACTTTTGAAATCTTTTGATAACGAGTCCAAACTCGTTGTCTCCGTCCTCATCAACTTGAGGTTGGCTTGTGCTTGCCTTAAGCGCTATTCTTTGCCTCCTTTGATCATCAACAAGAGGGTTAAGTATAGTAGACTCATAAGTTTTAAGGTTACCACTTAATGCGTCAATGGTGACATTTGAGACGCCAATGGATTCTTGGATTGCGTCGGCCTTTGATCACCATGCCGGAGTGAGACTTCTAAGAATTTTTTGAACAAGTTCTCTATCCGTGAATGTCTTCTTGAGAGCATGTAGATCATTTACGATTATTGAAAATCGTTCAAACATTTCATCCACCTTTTCACCTTCCTTCATGTGAAATAATTCATAAGCATGGGTTAGGAAATCAGTTTTGGCTTCCCTTACCTGGTCTGTACCTTCGTACGTAATTTCCAGCTTGTCCCACATTTCCTTCGCCGTTGTGCAACACGATATTTTCCTGCAATCGTCAGCATTTACAGCACAATATAGTAAATTAATTGCTTTAGCATTATTTTGCACCTTTCGGATATCATCCGCGTCATATTCTTCTTCGGACTTGGGAACCCATTCGTTTTCAACCTTTTTGGTTGGAATTTGATTTCCCTTTGTTATCACCTTCCAAAGAAGAAAATTGTTTGCTTGAACGAAGATTTTCATCCTCTCCTTCCAGTACGTATAGTTAGTACCGTTGAATAGAGGTGGTCGTGTGGAGCATTGTCCTTCATCAATTCCTGCAAAAGAGTCACGAGTAGAAGCCAAGGATGGTTCTCTCAAACTGTTAAGTCTTCAGAGAGTTGGGCTCTGATACCAATTGTTAGATAATACGCTTAACGCTAGAGGGGGGTGAATAACGTTATAATAAAAATTAGCATAAACTTTTCGGAATTAAAAAATTGCAGGAAGTAAATAAGTGCGATAAATAATAAAGTACGCACCGATGTATACTGTTTCACCACAACACGTGGCTAGTCCAGTCCCCGAGAGACTCTCTCGAGATTTTCCACTAACTTGTCAAGCTTACGGGTGCTCAACAAACCTTTACAACTTAAGAACACAAGCCTTAACACCTTTGCTCGGAGATACAACACTCCAAGACTTCACTGTTAAGCTTACGGGTGCCTAACTAACCTTTACAACTTAAGGACACAAGCCTTAACACCTTTGCTCGGAGATACAACACTCCAAGACTTCAACCAAGGAAACACAAGTTCCTTACAACAAGAGAATCACAATTCTCCTACCAGTGTACAAAACACTAAACACTCAAACAAAGCACTCCTTAATGAGTAGATATGAGTAAAGGAAGTAAGCTCAAGATCACAACAACTATGGACAAGACTTTGGCTCTCAAAAGCTTTTTGAAATGAATATAAAATGATAAACAATAGTATGCAAGCTTATAGCAATAGAATGATCAGTTGTTGTGTGTTGTTGTGTTTAAAACACTGAAATGAAGCTGTATTTATAGTTAAAAAACTTGGCATTACCGTTGCCTAATTGCCAATTAAGAGTTGCTGATTTTACTGTGTGGCAATCGATTGTCAAGAAGTCACAATCGATTGTTTGCCAATCGTTCCAGAAATCAATCCCAGATTTTACGCTTAACAATCGATTGTCCAAGATCAACAATCGATTATTGGTAACGTTCAAAAAATCATTTTCAGATTTTACGCAAAACAATCGATTAAACAAAATCAATAATCGATTATTCAGCAACGTTCAAAAAATCTTTTCCAGATTTTAATTTCTACAATCGATTGTACAAAATCAACAATCGATTATTCAGCAACGTTCAAAAAATCTTTTCCAGATTTTAATTTCAACAATCGATTGTACAAAATCAACAATCGATTATTTAGCAACGTTCAAAAAATCTTTTCCAGATTTTAATTTCAACAATCGATTGTACAAAATCAACAATCGATTACCTGACGGTATTTGAAAACTACGACAACGGTTAGCTTCACAATCGATTGTGCAATGTTAACAATCGATTATTTATCAGACTTTGAAAATCATTTGACACTGCCTCGTGACAATCGATTGTTATATACTCACAATCGATTATTTAATAACTTTGAAAGTCTGGAAGACACTGCCTCAACACAATCGATTGTCATATGTTCACAATCGATTATTTTGTGACTTTGAAAAGTGGACACTGTCTCTTCACAATCGATTGTCATTAGCTTCACAATCGATTATTCTGAGTTTTGAAAAACTTTGTACACTGCCTCATCACAATCGATTGTCATAAGGTTCAAAATCGATTGTCATGCAGGTTTGAAAAACCTGATGCTCACTGCCTTAACACAATCGATTGTCATTTAGTTCACAATCGATTGTCATGCAGTCTTGGCTTAACATAATCGATTATCATAAGTACATAATCGATTATCTTAGTCCAGATTTTAGAGGCATGTTTAAAAATCATTTTGACTGAAGTAAATATGCATGATTTAAAATCATTTAGCATTAAATTAAATATGCATGATTTTGTAAAAATAATTTTACGAGAGAAGCCATGTCATGAGTCAAGTTGTCGGATCAAGATCACAATTAAGAACAACTCATTTAAACTATAAAACTTTGTATTGTGCTTGAATCTCGTTATCCACCAATTGTGCGCTTGTACTTGAACTTCGTCATATATCAATTTGCGCTTGTTTGTCATTCATCAAAACCTACACATAAGAACACACGTTTTAGTATAAAGCCTTGAGAACGTGTTTCCAACAATAAGGAGCTCAGCAAGCAGAAACAGCAGCAACAGCAATGAAATCACAACATTCTCATAAGTCCCAGCTACCAAAACTTCCAGAACTACACTGACCTGATTCCTTTATAGCCAAGGATATGTAGGAAACCTTTGAAGAAAGGTTCGGTTAGATTCTTTTCAAACATGCTTCTCATGGAGTTTCAAACATGCAAAAATCCCCCGTGATTGCTCATTTTATATTTGCCCAAAAACCCTTCGTTTATCCGAGCAAAGAGGGGCAGCTGTGAGCACGTGATTTTTGCCATACGTGAAATACTCCTACAAAATCTAAAAAGTAGATTTTATCTCAATTATGTCATTTTTAGGAATTTTTGCAGATTTCTATTAATTGATTACATTTTTCTTACTTATTTAAATTACGAAAATATCAAAAATATTATGCATTGCAATTAGGATTCATTTTTATATTTTTAGGAGTAATTAATTGATTACTTGCTTTATTAAAAATGAAAATCACAAAAATGGCCAATTTCTATATTTTTTTTCTTTTTTTGATTTTTCTCTTTTAATTTAGGATTAAAGTAGCTTTTATAATTTTTTAAATAATTTAATAGTTTAATTTTATATTTTTGGATAATTTAAAGTTTTTAATTATTAGGATTTTTAATTAAAAGAAAAAAAAGAAAAATAGAAATAAAAGGAGGAATTGAAGAAGGGTTTTTTTCAAAATTGGGACTTTTCTACACTTAAATTTGGCCTTAGACGTGTCAAGATTACCCAATGACCCAAGCCCAAACAGTTAATCCACCCGGTCCAGACCCACCTGAAGCTAAACGACCCTGTTTCACCCCAAATTGATCTCGGTCGTTGGATCTTATCAATCCAACGATCCAGAATTGATTTGTATTTAGCTATATTAGTGTACTAACAGAGACCGACCCTCCCCCCCCCCAATCATAACCCCTCCATTCGTCTCCCAAATGAAAAACCCTAGCCGCCCTTAATCCCTCACAGCCTCCGCCGCAAATTGCTTCCGCCGGCGCTAATGCTCCAATCGACCCCAAATTAACACCAAAAAACCATCTCCCTCTCCTCCTTCCAAATCTCCAATTCCCTTTTTTTTTTAATCCCCGTTGAGCCTCATGAATCTTAAATCAAATAAAGCCGGAGAAAACCCTAACTCACAAAAAATCCCCAAACTAACATCATGGGATCCCCATCATATCCTCATCCTAAATTACCAACTAATTCTCTTGGAATCCTCACTGAATGGCTCAAATCTTGAATCTAAGATTCAAACAAACCTAAAATTCCTTCTCTTCTTTTGTTGATCGCGTTTGGTCAAATAGACTTAAAACCTCCATTAATTGATTGTTCTATTCAAGAATAGTCAATTAATGTTGGTCCAAAGTCCATATCACTTCCAAAATTTTGGATCAGACCTTGTGTTGATCCTGGATCGATTTTGATCGGGTAAACCCCATTTCTTCTTTTCTTTTAATCGTTTTATTTTGATTTCTATTTTGCCCTTTCTTTGCATGTTTATCTTTTTATAGCAGCATGATTAGGCTTTTCTTCTTTTGTGTTCCCTTTTTGTGTTAGTTAATTAATTCCTGAAGTTCTTATTAATGAAAGCATGTTTAAAAGTTCAGACTCGTCTTAGATTTATGTTTTGATCCAGTTTTAGTTTCAATCTGTTAGTTTCTTTCCCTCTTCTTTTTGCTTGTTTAATTTTGATTTCTGCATACTTGATTGATTCTTGTTTTTAGCAGCATGTTTAGTTTTTTTATTTTCTTTGTCTAAATTCGTTTAGTTTCATTCAGCAAAATTGCATAAGTTTAGATATTAGGTTAATTGCTAACACTTATTTGCTTCCTTGTTTATTGCTAATTATCTCCTTAACGTGTGTTTGAATGCAATTTTCTTTAAAGACAATGCATGTTCTTTTTTTTTTTTGAGTTTAACGTTAGTTTCCATTGATATCAACAAATATACAAGGATGAGTTCTTTGTAGTAGTATAGACTAACTACTACAATACAAAACTGTCTAAGCTAATACACTTCTAACACTAGCTAGGGATAGTGATTTAGTTGTCGCAACCCCTTTTGCCATTTCTTACATTTCCTTCCCCGAGCATGTATAAGTATTGCAATTTCTCGGCATACTTGATTTTCATCATAAGACTTCCCCTCGAATCTGATAGCATTTCTACTTCTCCAAATGAGTGACACTGTGGTGACAAAAGCAGTGGCCACCAAGCCTTCTTCCACACTTAACTCCTAGCAAGGCAACAAATCCAGAGTTCATCATTCCAGCAGCCAATTGTTCTATTGCACCACAACCAGCAGCAAATTCTATACCATATCTTACTTGTAACTGGACAAGCAAAGACAATGCATGTTCATTCACTAGTTAACTTAGTTCTAGCCTTAAATACTGCATCAACATTCTCTTTGAACCATTTCAATTTAGGTTTTATCCTTTCTATGAACACCAATAGGACTTAAGGGACCTAACTGACCTATAAAAGCTTAGGTAAAACTGCAATAAGCAGACTTTAGAAGGGTAAACTGGAGTTTTACATTGGGTGAAATATCATAATGTTCGAAGAGTATCACAGTTGTCCTTGTCCTTAGCATAAAATGCTGGAATTGGATAAGAAAAAGGATGGACAACTGTATAGAAATGATTTACTATCCTGAAATTTCAGAAAAAATTAGGTTAGGATATTTCTTTTACGATGCTATTTTGTACACTCTAAAAAAGGAAATTATTCCGCACTCACACACATAGATTTTCCCATCAAAAAATTACTAAAAAACATTCCCTAATCTGAAAATTTCATATTCAAGAATTCTGAAAAACTCAAAAATTTCTCATTTTCTGATTCTAAGTCAAAGAACATGATTTGAATAGAAAACTTTTCCTAGTTCTCAAGTTATTGTTCATGTTTTGTAGTTGGTTTCTAGGTTGCTACTTGAATCTCTGAGTTGTTTTTGGTTCTGCTAAAGCTATCTGGTCATTACTGTTGTTTCCTGCTCCTGAACCTTTTCCAGCAGGCTTACCTTCATTGCATTTTCTGTTTGATTTGTAGTGTCAAGGTACATGTGAATATTTCCCTATTCTGGCTGCTATGTAATTGAGGTTTAAAATGAATATGAGTTGCTACACCTTGTTTGATACTGTTTATTTATGATTGGTTGAAGTTCTTGCATGCTGAAATTGTTGTGACGACCCAAAGGGTCATCACTTATTTTATTACTCATTTCGTGTCTCCAAAGCCCTGAAAACCTCATTGAGGGTTGCCTCGATCTGCATGGACAGTCCGGCCGCGTAACCGAAATGCTTAAATATGATTTCTGTGTGAAGAAAGATGAATTTTGATATTAATATGATTAAAGTTGACTCTAGTCAACATTTTGGGTAAACGGACATGGGACCATGATTTGGCATCCCCGGAGGGTCCGTAGGAAAATATGGGACTGGGGCGTATGCCGGAATTGAATTTTTGAGTTTCCAAATTCGAGAAATGAATTTTTATATGAAATTGTTTCCTGAAAATAAGTAGAGAACTTGGAAAATGAAATTGATCCAAAGCCTGTGGTATCGGGCTCATATTTTTGTTCCGATGCCCGATACGAGTCTCATATGTGATTTAAGCACTCTCTGTGAAGTTTGGTTGAAAATGGACGTCATCCGACGTATTTAGGACTTAATATGGAAAATTTGTGTTTCATGAAAGAATTGAAAGAAATCTTAAGCCATGGGGGTCGATTCTATGTATATGATGTTATTTTGGTGATTTGATCGCACGAGTTAGTCCATATGATATTTTTGAAGTGGTGTGTATGTTTGGTTTAGAGCTTGAGGGTTCGGGTGAGTTTCGAGTTGGTTCCAGGAGGTCTTAGATGTTTTAAGGTCAGGGAAGAGGCTGCAGGCTCTAGCGCGGCCGCATCCGCTTTAGCGCGGCCACGGTCGTCCTTGTGCGGCCCGCGCTGCAATCTCCAGTGGAATAGCGACTTTCAGTCCCACCAGCACGGCCGCGGTCGTCTTTGTCTAGACCGAAGTGGAAGTCGTGCGGCCACGGTCATCTTTGTGCGGCCCCCGTGGAAAGCTTCAGAGAGCCAGCAAATCTTCATCCCACCAGCGCGGCCGCGGTCCTTTTTGCGTAGTCCGCGCTGGGACCGTCTGAAAGTATAAGTACACGGGATTTTTCAGTATTTCTCACTTTAAAAAAAACCAAAACATAAGAGGCGATTTTATAAGTAATTCTTCTTTAGTAAAACGAATGGTAAGTAATTTCTAAACTATTTTCTTCACTACTTGATATCTTTTAAAACGATTTCAACTTCAATCAAAGGTTTTTAATGAGGAAATTTGGGAATTTCAGGTAGAACCTAGGTTTTCTAAATTTGGGGGTTTTGGACCTCAATTCGAGGTCTGATTTCAAAATGAATCATATATTTGAGCTTATGGGGGAATAGGTAAACGTATTTTGTTTCGAACCTCGGGTTTTGACCATGTGAGCCTGGGGACATTTTTGGAATTTTTGGGCAAAACTTTTGGAAACCCATTTTTATGCATTCAAATTCATTTCAATAGTATTTATTAATGTAATAAAGTTATTTGTGACTAGATTCGATTGGTTTGTTGGTAGAAGCAAAGGGTAAAGCCATACTTGAGGTTTGAATTGAGTTTGAAGAATCGAGGTAAGTGTTCGGTTTAACCCTATCTTGAGGGATTAGGAGATGAGCCGTACTTGCTAAATGTTTGTGTTTTGTTCAATGTATGGGTATGGTGACGAGTATCAATATCTTGGTGTCGAGCATGACCGTGGGTCTTAAATTGATAGCTCTGAATTCTTATTGATCCTATGAAAGCCTTGATTGATAAATCCTTGATACTGAGCATTGGTTTTAACTGTGCCGAGTAGATTGGTTATAGCTGACTCTACCTTGTCGCGACATTTGAATTATTGTTACTGTATTCACTTGTCGGGAAGTTATTACTTGTCTTGTTCCCTTGCCGGGATTTATTTTGTGTAAAGTGCTGGAAGTAATGGGATCGGGTGGTACGCCTACCACAACATATTGATGAAATGGGATCGGGTGGTACGCATACCACAAGATATTAATTGAAATGGGTTCGGGTGGTACGCCTACCACGAGATACTGATTGAAATGGGATCGAGTGGTACGCCTACCACGAGATATTAATTGAAATGGGATCGGGTGGTACGGCTACCATGAGATATTGATTGAAATGGGATGGGGTGGTACGTCTACCACGAGATATTGATGAAATGGGATCGAGTGGTACGCCTGCCACAAGATATTGATCGAAATAGGATCTGGTGGTACGCCTACCACGAGATATTGAGAACTGGGATCGGGTTGCACTCCTGCAACGAGATGAGCATTTAAATTAAAGTTGTTTTATACATTCTTATTCGTGTTAGTAGCTTTATAGTGGGTGCTTTGTAAGTTCTGAGAGTTTTGTTCAATTTGCTATCCCCAGAGCATGTCCCCCCTGTCACGACCCAAACTGGAGGGCCATGACTAGCACCCGGCCATACTTGTCGTGCACCAACATACATTTTACCTAACCTTCTTTGTTATTTGTTAGGGCCAATGAGATCAATATTAATGGTATCCATGGATCACGGACAACCAACAAAAAAATATGATGGCATAAACATACTTAACATGAGGTTGCCAGACAATCAAGAAACTATATATAAGGTACGAGCTACCACGATACCATGAAAGACTATACAACAAAAACCAGCTGACAAGGCATACCAAACTATACATAAGTCGACACATGTCTAAGAGCCTCTAAAGGAAAATAAGTTCTGCAACATAGACACAACAGGGCCCCGACATACCTATAATGTTAATAACAAAAATGCATACCAAGACCACGGCAAGTCCGGAGAAGGGATCTCGCCAATCACCGCTGAACAGGATAGCCTACTGTGGTGGGAAGCTGCACCTGCCTGTCTATCAGGACTTGCAGCACGACATGCAGCGTCCACAAACAAAAGGATGTTAGTACTAAAAGTACTGAGTATGTAAGGCAGGAAACCAGAAATACGAATAGTAAGGTAAGCCGGGATAGAGAATATACAACCTATAACATCTTAGTACCTATGAGGGCTATTGACATGAAATACGTGATACATATGTATAAATACATAAACTGTTAAAACATACGCCTCTGTGGGCATCATCATCATCATATCGTACTCGTCCGTAATAGGATCGGTAAAATAAACTTACCCGGCAATCATAAGGATCGGTAAAATCGTACCCGGCCACGTGGAACTCGATAAAACCCCACTTATCAGTGGCTTCACAGTAGGTGTCGTACCCGGCCGACCATAGTGCGGCTCGGTAGAGTAAAATAAATACATATATATATATAATGCATGCTCGACTCATGGGAACACGTTCTACACTTTTTGGAGTGACGTAAGGTCGGTATCCTTTGTACACGTTATTAGGACTAACTCTTCACTATGAACCTTATAAGAATCAGGAAGTACCAACAACATTGATAACATTAAGAATAATAGAAGCGACATTAACATCTTTCGTTCCATAAGAGGGGAAACAATGTAAGTACCGCTAGCTTCTAAGAGTAGAGTATCTTTGGAAGCTCGTTCATTACATTATGTACAATCGGAGTCGTGCAAAAGAAGGAACTGGATAGCCTCACATACCTTGTATATACTTCCCCAATCTCAAGCTATGCAATTATCACAACTCCTTAGTCTACAATAAGAGAAACGATACTATCGTTATCATTTAAGCGACATAACAATTATGTATCAATCACAACCTATTTTACGGTGAAACGGACAGCACCTCAGCTATATATATGACTTCACACCATTCAAAACAATCACCAAACAGCCTAAAAACCATCAATAATAATCATATTGAGCCTCCCAAAACAGTCCACGCACAATCTAATTACTTCATACATATGACGACCACCGTAGTCGTGAAACGAGTCGGAAATATTACGAAGAAGTATCATCCAACAACACTAAATATATATGGTGATTCTCCACGCCCTTCAACATCCAAAACTCCACAAAATAGTATTACAACAGGCAGCCCCACAGCAACACAAGACAGTCCATAAAACAGTCAGCTACAAGTGAATAACTCGAACTCACGGCTTCCGATCACCATCCCGTGAGTTCTTACATGTATAGAATGAATTACCATGAGTTCACAGCAGAACAAATGTATGAAATAGTGAATTAAACTTACCTTGCTCGTTGGATAACTAAGCCCGTCCTTTGGTTCTTAAAACACTTCATTTTTCCCTCAATTAGAACTTGAAAGAGAGGAAAAATCAATTAGGGTTTGTGTGGGATTTCTGGGAGGAGGTTTGCATGGGTTTTGGTCTGAGTATTTGTGAGATAAATTGAGGGCTATATTTCAGGAGATAAAACTTTTAAAATGGCCTCAATAGCCGACCCGAAATTTCCCTTTTTGAGCTATCATTTTAACAAGTAGGTGACACACATACTTGTCACCTAGCAGCTTGCGCAGTCTCACAAAAATAGCTATATCTCTCTACTCTAATGTCGTATTAATAAAAGATTTAATGCGTTGGAAACTATACTCATATATATTTAATTTGGTGGGTAGATCAACCCATAATTCCTTGTAAATTGGGACAAAATCTTAGAAACCTTTTACCTAATGTTTAAGTAAAATTGTAAACCTAAGTTGTGAAAACTTTTTTCGACTTTTGTTTCATAACTTGTTTGACTTCAAGACTATGAATCTGATATTGTATGATTCAAACATTAAAACATGACCTCTTGAGTGTATTAATAACCTATAGGTTTACCCGAAAATACGAGTTACAACATCCTTGATTCGTTTAACTTCTAATATTTGTTAATCCCCTTTATACACCCTTATATCACTTAAGATCAATAGGATTAACTTATTATAATATCAAGGATAATTCCTCCTTGTATATATGTTAAGTAACGTATGGCATGAGCTAACACATGTGGATATGGGTTGAAACACCCTCCCCCCTTAAGAACATTCGTCCTCGAATGTAAGGGTTTATGGGGAGTCCAATTCATCGTGGATTCCAACGGAAAATGGTCACTTACAAAATTTGCTAGCGGTTAAGCCCAAAGTATGGCCTCACAAGGCATTATGGAAATGTACATTATTTGCATATCACCATTTTGTATTAAGGAAGAGTGTTTTCAAGTTATTGCTTACCTCATAAAGCCGTTTCACCATTCCAATGTGTCCTGCGCGCCGCCAGCATCCTTGTTATCAACATTCTGGAATAGGTAAGGGTATTTAGACTTCATCTCTGCTTCCGCTTCCCATGTCATTTCTTTCATATTCTTGTTCCTCCACAATGCTTTGACAGAAGCTACATCTTTTCTTATCAGCTTGCGGACTTGTCGATCTAATATAGCCACTAGAACTTCTTCATATGATAGATCTTCTGTAACTTGTACATCTTTGATAGGGACAACTCAAGAAGGGTCTCCAATACATTGTCTCAACATAGATACATGGAATACCGGGTGGACAATTTACAATTCGGATGGCAATTCCAACTTATAAGCAACTTGTCCAATTTATTGAAGAATTGTATATGGACCGATATACCTTGGACTTATATAACTTTCTTCCCAAAACGCATAACACCCTTCGTTGGTGAGATCCTCAGGAAAACCCAATCACCAACCTCAAACTGCAAATCCCGACGTCAGACATCGGAATAAGACTTTTGCATGCTTTGTATCGTCCTCAAACATTCATGTATCACCTTCACCTTTTTAATGGCTTGGTGAATCAAATCTGGCCCATATAATTGTGTTTCACCGACTTCGAACCATCCAACTGGTGATCTACATCGTCTCTCGTATAGTGCCTCGTATGTGGCCATTTTAATACTGGAATGGTAGCTATTATTGTAGGCGAATTCTATGAGTGGAAGATGGTCATCCCAATTTCCCTTAAATCTAGAACACATGCTCGTAGCATTTTTTCCAGTGTCTGAATAGTACGTTCAGCATGTCTATCTGTCTGCAGATGAAATGCAGTGTTGAGATTCACTTGTGTGCCTAAACCCCTCTAAAAAGACCTCCAAAATTTAGCCGTAAATTGAGCTCCTCGGTCTGATATAATAGATACCGGCACACCATGAAGCCTAAAAATTTCCTTGATATAAAACTTTGCATAATCTTCAGCTGCGTAAGTTTTCTTAACTGGCAGAAAATGGGGACATTTTGTAAGTCGATCAACAATCACCCTGATGGAATCAAACTTATGATAAGAGTGAGGTAATCCAATAACAAAGTCCATATTAATCACCTCCCATTTCCAGGTCGGAATCTCTATATTCTAAAGCAATCCATCGGGTTTCTCATGTTCTATCTTTACTTGTTGACAATTGGGACACCGGGCTACAAATTCTGCAATAGACTTCTTCATGTTATCCCACCAATACTGCTCCTTGACATCATGATACATCTTTGTGTCTGTTTCACCATAAAATAGGTTGTGATTTATACATAGTAGTTATGTCTCTTAAATGATAACGATAGTATCGTTTCTCTTATTGTAGACTAAGGAGTTGTGATAATTGCATAGCTTGAGATTGGGGCACTATATACAAGGTATGTAAGGCTATCCATTTCCTTCTTTTGCACGACTCCGATTGTACATAATGTAATGAACGAGCTTCCAAAGATACTCTACTCTTAGAAGCTAGCGGTACTTACATTGTTTCCCCTCTTATGGAACGGATGATGTTAATGTCGCTTATCTTATTCTTAATGTTATCAATGTTGTTGGTACTTCCTGATTCTTATAAGTTTCATAGTGAAGAGTTAGTCCTAATAACGTGTACAAAGGATACCGACCTTACGTCACTCCAAAAGGACTAGAACGTATTCCTATGAGTCGAGCATACATTATATATATGTATCTATTTTACTCTACCGATCCATGCTACAGTCAGCCGAGTACGGCACCACTGTGCAACCACAGATCAGTTGGGTTTTACCGAGCTCCACGTGGCCGGGTACAATTCTACCGAGCCTTATGATTGTCAGGTACATTTTTTTTTACCGAGCCTATTACGGCCGGGTACGATATGATGATGATGATGCCCACAGAGGCGTATGTTTTAACATTTTGTGTATTTATACGTATGTATCACGTATTTCATGTCAGTAGCCCTCAGAGGTACTCAGATGTTACTGGTTGTATATTCTCTATCCCGGCTTACCTTACTGTTTGCATTTATGGTTCCCTGCCTTACATACTCAATACTTTATTTGTACTGACGTCCTTTTGTTTGTGGACGTTGCATGTCCTGCTGAAGGTCCTGATAGACAGGCAGGTGCAGCTCCCCCACCACAGTAGGCTGTCCAGTTCAGCGGTGATTGGCGAGATCCCTTCTCCGGACTTGCCCTGGTCTTGGTATGCATTTTTTATAGACATTATGGGTAGGTCGGAGCCTTGTTCCGGCTATGTTGAAGAAATTATGTTCCATTAGAGGCTCATAGACATGTGTCGACTCGTATATAGTTTGGCAAGCCTTGTCACATGAGGCATACCATAACCTCCTCTATATATATGACATAACACCATTCAAAACAATCACCATACATCCTAAACAACATCAATAATAATCATATTGAGCCTCCCAAAACAGTCCACGCACAATCTAATTACTTCATACATATGACGACCACCGTAGTCGTGTCAAACGACCCGGAAATGTTACGAAGAACTATCATCCCAAAACCCTACATATATATGGTGTTTATCAAAACCCTTCCACCTCAAAAACTCCAAGCTATAGTAGTAAAACACGCAGCCCCACAACAACATGAAACAGTCCACAAAACAATCTGCTACAAGTGAATAACTCGAACTCACGGCTTTCGATCACCATCACGTGAGTTCTTACATGTATAGAACGAATTACCATGAGTTCACAGCAGAAGAAAATTTATGAAATAGTGCATTAAACTTACCTTACTTGTTGGATAACTAAGCCATTCCTTTGGTTCTTACAACTTGAAAGAGAGAGAAAATCGATTAGGGTTTGTGTGGGATTTTTGGGAGAAGGTTTGCAGGGGTTTTGGTCTGAGTATTTGTGAGATATATTGAGGGTTATATTGAAGAATATAACCATTTAAATGGCCTCAATAGACGACCCGAAATTTCCCTTTTTGGGGTTATCATTTTAACAAGTAGATGACACACCTACTTGTCACCTAGCAGCTTGCGCAGTCTCACGAAAATAGCTATATCTCTCTACTCCAATGTCGTATTGATAAACGGTTTAATGAATTGGAAACTGGACGCATAGATCTTTAATTTTGTTGGAAGATTACCCCATAATTCCTTGTAAATTAGGAGAAAAGCTTAGAAATCTTTGACCTAATGTTTAAGTAAAATTTTGAACCTAAGATGTGATAACTTTTTTCGACTTTTGCTTCATAACTTGTTTGACTTCAAGACTATGAAGCGGATATTATATGATTCAAATACATTAATACATGACCTATTGAGTGTATTACCACATATAGGTTTACCCGAAAATACAAGTTACAACATCCTTGATTCGTTTAACTTCTAATACTTGTTAATCACCCTAATACACCCTTGAATCACTTAAGATCAATAGGATTAACTTCTTATCATCTCAAGGATAATTCCTTATTGGATTTATGTTAAATAACGTATGGCATGAACCAACGCGTGTGGATATGGGTTGTAACAGCCCCCCCCCCCAGGTTTTACTCGTTATTTTCTGATGTTTCCTTCGCTATATATTATGTTCTTGTACAGGTTTATCTGGAGTCTTGTCCTAGCCTAGTCACTACTTCGTCAGGGTTAGGCCACGCACTCACCAGCACATGGGGTCGCTTGTGCTGATGCTACACTCTGTACTCATGTGCAGATACCGGAGCAGCTTTTGAGCAACAATAGTAGATTGGGAGTAGACCTCCTGACTAGAGACACCGAGGTAGCCTTGCTGACGTCTGCAGGCCCGGAGTCTCCTCTATCTTTATTTCAATTTATTATCCTTGTACCGAGACAAACAAATTCCGACTTATTTCAGTCTATTGTATGTAGTAATCTTAGAAGTTCGTGTGTATTGTGACACCAAATCTTAGGTAGAGTTTTGTATTGGGATTCCGCATTTCTTTTCAGTTATTTCCATTCGAGACTTCCGTTTTTATCATTAAATGCTTTGTTCTTTTTATAAAATTTATTGCTTGCTAAAAGAGGTAATTAATAAATGACTTGCTTAGCTCCTAATAGTAGGCACCATCACGACTCCCAAGGGTGGGAAATCTGGGTCGTGACAAGTTGGTATTAGAGCCCTATGTTACATAGGTCTCACAACTCACGGACAAACATAGTAGAGTCTGAGGGATCGGTACAGAGATGTCTGTATTTATCCCCAGAGGCTACCGAGTTAGGAAAATTTCACATTTGTTCTCTCTTGTAGTGCGGTTCTGTTACTCAAATACTGATTGTCTTTCTACTCGGTTCTTCACAGATGGCAAGAACACATGCTTCCTCATCTTTCGATCAGTAGTTCAAGCCCCAGGCATCCCCCTAGGGGCAGAGAGCAAGGTCGAGGCCGTGTTAGAGGCTGAGGTAGGGGCCGAGCTCAGCCCCGAGCAATATTACAAGTGGCGGAGTTTCAGGTTGATTCCGACAAGGAGGTTTCGTCCCCAGCTCCAGTAGTTCCGGTGGGCCCAGCTCAGTTCCCAGAGGGTTTCATTGCCACCCCAGTTCTTCAGGATGCTCTAGTCTGATTAGTGTGTCTTTTGGAGAGCGTCACCTGGGCAGGGTTGCTTCTTGTAGCACCAGGCGTCTCTCAGGCTAGAGGAGGGGCCAAGACTCCTGATACTCGTACGCCGGAGCAGGTAGCTCCCCAGGTTCAGATTCCAGTGGTTCAGCCAACTATGGCAGTTCAGCTGGGAGTGGTTGTTCAGATTGGCGGTGGAGCGGCTATGTTCGCAGATGCTTTTTGGAGGTTGGACAGGTTCACCAAGCTCTTCACTACTACCTTCAGCGGTGCACCCACCGCGGACCCTCAAGATTATTTTGACAACTGCCACGAGGTTTTTCGGAACATGGCTATTGTTGAGTCCAATGGAGTGGATGTGCTGCATTTGCTTAGCTCGACCAGCAGGGTCTCCAGCCTTGACCTAGGAACAGTTCACACACACATTTTTGGAGAAGTTTCTCTCCGTCATACAGTGTGAGGCCTATCGGAGGCAATTCGAGCATCTCCATCAGGGGTCTATGTCAGTTACCCAGTACGAGACTAGGTTTATTGAGTTGGCTCGCCATGCTATTGTCATACTCCCAACTGAGAGGGAGAGGGTGATACGGTTTATTGATGGACTCATCTAGCCTATTCGTCTCCAGATAGCCAGAGAGGCGGGGAGTGATATCACTTTTCAAGAGGCGGTTAACGTGGCCCGGAGGATTGAGATGGTTTTTCCACAGGGGTGGTCAAAAGCAAACAAGAGACCCTGTCAGTCAGGCCAATTTACTAGTGCCTCATCTGAAGGCAGAGATTCATATGATAGAGTTTATCCTCCTAGACCCTTCCAGTCAGCACTCCAAGTTTCTCATGGTACTTCAGGTGGTCGTGGTTCCCAATCGCATTTTTCTGATCAGCAGCCTTATAGTCCACCATCAGCACCTATCAGTTCATCACCGCTTCAGAGTTTCCAGGGCCGCTAGTCCCAGCAACCGAGAGCTTGTTTCACTTGTGGCGACACGAGGCACATTGCTAGGTATTGTCCTCGAGCTTCGAGCAGTTCTTCATTGCAGGGTTCTCGTGCCATAGTACAAGCACCTGATGCTCCGCAGCCTTCCCATACGGCTACGCGCGGAGGTAGAGATGCTAGAGGTGGAGGTAGAGGTCATAGAGATGGAGCTCAGGCCACCAGGGGTGGAGGCCAGCCAGCAGCCGGCCGTCCTAGAGATGTGGTTCAGGGAGGTTGGTCCAGCCCCGGTGTTATGCTTTTCTAGTCAGGCCAGAGGCTGAGTCTTTGGATGCAGTTATTACAGGTACTATTCTGTTCTGTGATACAGATGCCTCAGTGCTATTTGACCCTGGGTCTACGTATTCATATGTGTCATCATCTTTTGCACCATGCTTGGTCCTGCATAGTGATTCTTTGGGTATTTTTGCTTATGTATCTACCCCGATGGGTGATTCTATAGTGGTCGACCGAGTTCATCGTTCCTGTGTTGTAGTGTTTGAAGGTATTGAGACCCGTGTCGATTTGTTGCTTTTAGACATGATCAACTTTGATGTCATATTAGGGATGGATTGGTTGTCCCCGTATCATGCTATCTTGGATTGCCATGTCAAGACTGTGACCTTAGCATTAAAAGATTTACCTCGTTTAGAGTGGAGAGGGACTCCTGGTAATTCCACTCGCAGTTATATCTCATATGTAAAGACTCGACGTATGGTCGAGAAGGGGTGTTTGGATAATTTGGCTTATGTCCGTGATTCTAGTGCTGAGGTCCCCTCTATTGATTTTGTTCCCATTTTTCGGGAGTTTCCTGACGTTTTCCCTTCAGACTTGTCGGGCATGCCACCCGACAGGGACATTGATTTCTGTATTGATTTGGCTCCGGGCACTTAGGCCATTTCTATCCCGCCATATCGTATGGCCCCACCAGAGTTAAAGGAGTTAAAGGACCAGTTGCAGGATTTGCTGGAAAAGGTTTCATTAGACCCAGTATTTTATCGTGGGGCGCGCCAGTGTTATTTGTGAAGATAAAGGATGGTTCGATGAGGATGTGCATTGGTTACCGCCAATTGAACAAAGTTACGATTAAGAATAAGTATCCACTGCCTAGGATTGATGATTTGTTCGACCAGCTTCAGGGTGCCAGGGTGTTTTCCAAGATTGACTTGAGGTCTAGCTACCATCAATTGAGGATTACGACATTCGATGTCCCTAATACAGCTTTCCGCACTCGGTATAGGCATTATGAGTTCTTGGTCATGTCATTTGGGCTGACCACTGCAGCAGCACCATTCATGGAGTTGATGAATCAAGTGTTCAGGCCATATTTTGACATGTTCGTGATAGTCTTTATTTATGATATTTTGGTGTACTCCCGCAACCATGGCGAGCACAAGCAACACCTCAGATTGGTTCTTCAGACTCTGAAGGATAGCCAGTTATATGCTAAGTTCATGAAGTGTGAGTTCTGGTTGAGTTCGGTTGCATTTATGGGTCACATTGTTTTAGCAGAGGGTATTCAGGTGACCCGAAGAATATTGAGGCAGTCAAGAACTAGCCTCGACCAGCTTTAGCTATAGAGATTTGGAGTTTCTTGGGGTTAGCAGGCTACTATCGACGGTTCGTGAAGGGGTTTTCATCTATTGCAGCCCCGATGACTAGGTTGACCCAGAAGGGTGCTCAGTTTATATGGTCGATGAGTGTGAGGCGAGCTTTCAGAATCTCAAGACATCTCTGACTATAGCACCAATATTGGTTTTGCCCACAGGTTTAGGGCCATATACAGTTTATTGTGATGCTTCCCATACTGTCCTTAATGCAGTACTGATAAAGGATGGCAGAGTCATTGCATATGCTTCGAGGCAGTTGAATATCCACGAGAAGAATTATCCTATTCATGATCTAGAGTTGGCCGCCATTATTCATGCATTGAAGATTTTGAGGAATTATCTATATGGTGTGACGTGTGAGGTGTACACTAATCACAAGAGTCTTCAGTATCTATTCCAGCAGAAGGAGTTGAATCTGAGGCAGAGGAGGTGGTTGGAGTTGCTAAAATATTATGATGTTACCATCTTGTATCACCCGAGGAAGGCCAATATAGTGACCGATCCGTTGAGTAGGAAGTCAGTCAGCATGGGTAGTCTTGCTTATATTCCGGTCATCCAGAGACCGTTTGCTTTGGATGTTCAGGTCTTGGCCAATTGATTCGTGAGATTGGATATTCCTTAGCCTAGCCAAATCTTAGCTTGCACGGTCTCTCATTCTTTATTGTTGGAGCGCATCCAGGAGCGGCAGTTTGATGATCCCTATTTTTGTATCTTGAGAGACACGGTGCGGCGTGGGGGTGCCAAGCAAGTGACCTTAGGAGATGATGGTGTCTTGAGATTTCAAGGGCGAGTTTGTGTGCCCAATGTTGATGGGATTCGAGAGTTGATCTTAGCGGAGGCCCACAGTTCTCGGTATTTTATTCACCCGGCCGCCGCGAAGATGTATCAGGATCTGAGGCTGCAGTATCAGTGGCGCAGAATGAAGAAAGATATTGTTGCATATATGGATCAATGTTTGAATTGTTAGCAGGTTAAGCATGAGCATCAGAGGCCTGGTGGTATGTTTCAGAAGATCTATCTTCCCGAGTGAAAGTGGGAGAGAATTATTATGGATTTTGTTACTGAACTCCCGTTGACCCGGAAGAAGTTTGATGTGATTTGGGTCATTATTGATAGGTTGACGAAGTCATCACATTTTGTTCATGTGCCAGCCAATTATTCATCCGAGAGGTTAGCTGAGGTCTATATCATAGAGATTGTTCGCCTTCATGGGGTGCTGGTATCTATCATTTCGGACCGGGGTACGCAGTTTATCTCGCGCTTGTGGAGAACCATTCAGCAAGAGTTGGGCACCCAAGTTGAGTTGAGCACAGCATTTCATCCATAGACTGACGGGTAGTCCGAGCAGACCATTCAGATATTGGATGATATGCTTCGAGGCTGTGTCCTTGATTTTGGAGGCTCGTGGGACCAATTTTTACCATCAGCTATGTTCGCCTACAACAACAGCTACCAGTCCAGCATTCAGATGGCTCCTTATGAGGTGTTGTATGGTAGGCGATGTCGGTCTCTAGTCGGATGGTTTGAGTGGAGAGAGGCTCGGTTATTGGGTACAGATTTAGTTCAGGAGGCCTTGGACAAGGTCAAGACCATTCAGGATAGGCTTCGGACAGCTCAATCTAGACATAAGAGATATGCAAATCGCATAGTCGAGATGTGGCTTTCATGGTTGGTGAGCAAGTATTGCTCCGCGTGTCGCCTATGAAGGGCGTGATGAGATTTGGGAAGAAGGGAATGCTTAGCCCTAGGTTTATTGGCCCATTTGAGATTCTCGATCGTGTGGGAGAGGTGGCTAATAGACTTGCCCTGCCGCCTAGCTTGTCAGTCGTGCATCCGGTGTTTCACGTATCCATGCTTCCAAGGTATCACGGCAATCCAACCCACGTGTTAGATTTCAGCTCTGTCCAGTTGGACAAAGACCTGTCCTATGGAGGAGGAGCCAGTGGCTATATTAGATCGGCAGGATCGACAGTTGAAGTTGAAAAGTTCTCTTTTTGTGCGTGTTCAGTGGAGAGGTCAGCCTCCTGAGGCATCGATCTAGGAGTCCGAGTCTGATATGCGGACTCGATATCCTCATCTATTTCCTGACTCGGGTAATTCTTTATTTTGTCCGTTTAAGGGTGAACGATTGTTTTTGAGGTGGAGAATGTGACGACCCAATGGTTCATCACCTATTTCTTTACTAATTACGAGTCTTCATATCCTTGAAAACATCACTGAGGGTTGCCTTGATCTGCATGCGCAGTCCGAGCCCGTAACCGAAAAGTTTTAATATGAATTCTGTGTGAAAATAATGAATTTTGATATTAATATGATTAAAGTTGACTCTACTCAACATTTTGGGTAAACGGACCCGGACCCGTAATTTAACGGTCCTAGAGGGTCCGTAGGAAAATATGGGACTGGGGTGTATTCCCGAATCGAATTTCCGAGGTTCCGAGTCCGAGAAATGAATTTTTATGTGAAATTGTTTCATGAAAATAACTAAAGAAATTAGAAAAAATAATTGATCCAAAGACTGTGGTCTCGGGCTCGTATTTTGGTTCTGACGCCCCGTACGAGTCACGTATGTGATATAAGCGCTTTCTGTGAAGTTCAGTTGAAAACGACGTCATCCGACGTATTTCGAACATAAGATGGAAAAATTGTGCTTCATGAAGGAATTGAAAGAAATATTAAGCCTTAGGGGTCGATTCTATGTATATGATGTGATTTTGGCGATTTTCACACAAGTTAGTCCATTGATATTTTGGAAGTGGTGTGTATGTTTGGTTTGGAGCCCCGAAGGCTCGGGTGAGTTTCAAGTTGGTTCCAGGAGGTCTTAGACTTAAAAACACCAGATGTTTTAGGTCAGGGAAGAGGCTACAGGCTCCACTGCGGGCTCGGTCGCCTTATTGTGGCTCGCGGTGAAAGCCGTGCGGCCGCGGTCATCTTTGCACGCCCCGCGCATCAATCTCCAGAGAACTAGCGACCTTCAGTCCCACTAGCTCGGCCGCGGTCGTCTTTATGCGGACCGCTGTGGAAGCCGCATGGCCGCTGCGCATGGCAAGCTTCAGAGAGCCAGCAAGTCTTCATCCCACCAGCGCGGCCGCAGTCCTTTTTTTCACGGTCCGCGCTGGGCCCGTCTGAGAGTATAAATACACGGGATTTTTCGGTACTTTTCACTTTTCAAAAACCCAAAACATAAGAGGCGATTCTCTAAGCAATTCTTTTTCTTCAAAGCGATTGGTAAGTGGTTTCTAAACTATTTTCTTCACTCCTTGATATCTTTTAACATGATTTCAACTTCAATCAAAGGTTTTTAATGGGGAAATTTGGGAATTTCGGGTAGAACCTATGTTTTCTAAAATTGAGGTTTTGGACCTCCATTCGAGCTCCAATTTCAAAGTGAATCATATATTTGAGTTTATAGGGAAATGGGTAAATGGATTTATGTTCGAACCTCAGGTTTTGACCACATGGGCCCGGAGGCATTTTTGGAATTTTTGCGCAAAAATTTTGGGATCCCATTTTTATGCATTCAAATTGATTTCAATAGTATTTATTAATGTAATAAAATGATTTGTGACTAGATTCGAGCGGCTTGTTGGTGGAATAAAGGGGTAAAGCCATACTTGATGTTTGAATTGAGTTTGAAGCATCGAGGAAAGTGTTCGATTTAACCCTTGCTTGAGGGATTAGGAGTTGAGTCGTACTTGCTACGTTTTTGTGTCGTGTACGACTTATGGGTATGGTGACGAGTATCCATATGTTGGTGTCGAACATGACCGTGGGTCTTAAATTGATAGCTAGGAATTCTTAGTTGATCCTATAAAAGCCTTGATTGATAAATCCTTGATACTGAGCATTGTTTTTAACTGAGCCAAGTAAATCGGTTATAGCTGACTCTCCCTTGCGGGGACATTTGAATTATTGTTATTTTATTTCCTTGCCGGGAAGTTATTACTTGTCTTGTTCCCTTGCCGGGATTTATTTTGTGTAATGTGCTGGAAGTAATGGTATCGAGTGGTACGCCTACCACAAGATATTGATGAAATGGGATCGGGTGGTACGCCTACCACAAGATATTTATTGAAATGGGATCGGGTGGTATGCCTATCACAAGATATTTATTGAAATGGGATCGAGTGGTACGCCTACCAAGAGATATACATTGAAATGGGATCGGGTGGTACGCCTACCACGATATATTGATTGAATAGGATCGGGTGGTACTCCTACTATGAGATATTGATTGAAATGGGATTAGGTGGTGCGCCTACCACAAGATATTGATTGAAATGGGATCGGGTGGTACGCCTACCACAAGATAGTGATGAAATGGGATCGGGTGGTACGCCTACTACAAGATATTGATTGAAATAGTATGGGTGGTATGCCTACCACGAGACATTGATTGAAATGGGATCGGGTGGTATGCGAGATATTGAGAAATGGGATCGGGTTGCACGCCTACAACGAGATGAGCATTTAAATGAAAGTTGTTTTATACATTCTTATTCGTGTTAGTAGCTTTAAAGTGGGTGCTTTGTTAGTTCTGAGAATTTTGTTAATTTTGCTATCCCCAGAGCATGTTCCCCCTCCTAGTTTTTACTTGCTATTTCCTGTTGTTTCCTTCGCCATATATTATGTACTTGTACAGGTTTATCTTGAGTCTGGTCCTAGCCTCGTCACTACTTCGCCGAGGTTTGGTCAGGCACTTACTAGCACATGGGGTCAGTTGTGTTGATGCTACACTATGCACTCATGTGCAGATACCGGAGCAGCTTTTGAGCAGCAGCAGTAGATTGGGAGTAGACCTCCAAACTAGAGACACCGAGGTAGCCTTGCTGACGTCCACAGGCCCGGAGTCTCCTCTATTTTTATTCAGTTTATTATCCTTGTACCGAGACAAACAGATTACGACTTCTTTCAGTCTATTATATATAGTAATCTTAGAAGTTCGTGAGTATTGTGACACCAAATTTTGGGTAGCGTTTTGTATTGGAATTCCGTATTTCCTTTCTGTTATTTCCATTTGAGACTTCTGTTTTTATCAATAAACTTCGTTCTTTTTATAAAATCTAGTGATGTTTGCTAAAAGAGGTAATTAATAAATGGCTTTCCTAGCTCCTAATAGTGGTTCCATCACGACTCCCGAGGGTGGGAAATCTAGGTCGTGACAATTGCAATGGTGTCAAGGATGTTCTTTATCTCCAAAATACTTGAATTTCTTTATCCCCTAGCTCCTGTAATATTGTTTCAACTTCTTTAATAAGTATTAATTCTTTATTGCTAATATACATTGCTTTTCTTCTTGCAATAGTTAGTCCATATATTCCCCCTCCTCAAAACCAGGCTGGTTCATTGAGTCTGACCTCTACATGGTCAAGTCTATATACTAAGCTCTTTTTTTCCTTTTGAGTTCATTTAGCATTTCACAAGGCAGATAAACTCATGTGTTCAAGTCCGAAACCTATAGTGGTTCATGTGATCAACCTTTAACATGATTAAACTCATGAATCACTACTTGTCTTTGCATTATGAGTTTTAATTTAAGTGTGTTAATATTGCATAGTAGCATAACTGAAGTAACACTGTGAATCTGACCTTTTCCATGGTCAGATCCATGGGATACCTAGAAAATAGGGCTGATTCAGCCACAAGAAGTCTCATGTTGGGAACCTGGGCAAATAGCTTTATAAGAAGCAGCTTTATAGCTAGGTTCTTATAGATTTGGCTCCTCGAATTTGAAGAAGTAATGAAAAGGAAACTTGGAAGCAGTAGAAGCCTTCGTTTTTACTGTATTTTTTACCTTTAGAATTTCTTGGATGAGAGCCGTTAATGTGTTGATCCTCTAGGAATTTAAACTTTATTTTATAATTTTAGGACTTACAAAATTGTAAGATGAATTACTTTTTTTATCCAGTTAGCTGTTAGTAAGCCTGTGAAAGTGGGCTATTTTGTTTGTTCCATAGACGAACTTGGAGACATATGCAAAATCTAGCATTGGGTCACAATTAGGCCCAAATCTTAGGCCTATTTAATGCAAGTCTGGCTTGAGACATTTGGGCTTAGGCGTTTGGATTTCACAGACCCAACAGCATTTGATTCTTCGAACACGATCTTTGTTCAAATGGGGTTTGAATTTTTAATTTGTTCGAACTAATTACCAAATCAGTTTTGTATCAATTCTCCATAAGAAAAGTTTTAATGTGTCTTCATTAATCAGTGCTTTTGGCGCTAGGTAGTTTGGAAGATAAGCCCAATGCAGGATGCCTATCTTAGATTCAGCTATAACACCCTGAGGCCTTTAACTTCTGGGCCAATTAATAAGCCAAGGGATAGCTTTCAAGCTAACTCGTTCATTAAGCCCCTGTTGGCCTTGTCCAAAATGATTAAGGGCCTAATACATATACCCCAAAACCCTTTTATATTCAATGGATTTTGTTAAGTTTAAGTTAAGTAAGAACATCCTTATAATGCCTTGATTAAATACACTTCTCCAAACTCCTAAGCCCATGGCCCTCGTATTAGTTTCATAACTTAGACCTAAAATATATCAAATAATCATAGTTTGCTTTAGGCTCGATTTAGGCTAGCATTGTAATTATTTATATGTTCGCGTAACATAATTGCAAATTTAATTCTTAAAAGATTTGACGTATGCATTCCCGCAACTGCAACTAAATTTTTTTCAATAAAATAAACAAAGCATTATTAATTGTGGACACGTTCGCATGACATAATTTTTTACGCTCCAAAGGAAAAGAGCATACGTACTCGTAGCTCAATTCTTTAATTGAGAATACTTAAACTAATTTAAAAGCGGTAAAAATACAATGTAATGACCCGACTGGTCCTTTTGTATTTTAGAACCTCGTTTCCCTTAAATAAAACTTTCCGCACTTGCTTTAGCTAATTTATAACTTGCGGGGATGGTTGGTTCGGAAGTTGGAAGAGTTTGAATAAAAATATGTCCATTTGCTTCTTTAAGATTTTCTTAATAGACCAAGTTTGACTTCGGTCAACCTTTTGAAAAAAATAGAGCCGGACTCATGGTTTGACGGTCTCGGAGGATCCGTGGGAAAATATGGGACCTGGATGTATGTCGGGAATCAAATTTCGAGGTCCCCAGCCCGAGTAATAAATTTTTTATGTGAAATTATTAAATGGAAGTTTTATGGAATTAAAGAAACTAAGTAATCTTTGATCCCATAGGTATCGGGCTCGGATTTTGGATTCGAAGCTTGGTAGAGGTTCGTAACATTGTATAAGACTAGCCCGTAAAAGTTGGTATCAATCCGAGTAGTTTAAGGGCGTTTTGGCTCGTTAGGAGGGAATTAAAACTTGAAGTTCAATAGTTTGATTTATTTGGTTTTAGGGGGTGATTCCAACATTTAGTGTTATTTTGAGTGTTCTGAGGATTCAAGTAGGTCCGCCTCGTGATATTAGACTTGTCAGTATATTCGGGCGGGGCTCGGGAGCCCCAAGCATCGATCGAATGAGGCTCGAGTGAAGATGAAATTTGGAAAAGGGAGATGAGTTGCTGCTTCTGTCATAATCGCAACCGCAGAAGGGGGACCGCAGATGCGGTCAATCCATCGCAGAAGTGGACAAGGGCCAAGCCAAGGGAAATTGCAGAAGCGGCCTAGAAATCACAGAAGGAGTTCCGCTTAAGCGGTCCCTAGACCGCAGACGCGGTCCAATCGCCTTAGGCCCAAATCGCAGAAGCGGCCCAATTTTTGCTAAAGCGGTCCAGGCATTTTGGGCCAGGTTCGTAGAAGTAGTCCTAATTTCACAGAAGCAGTTTTCGCAGAAGCGGAAATCGTTGGGCAGTAAGTTCATTTAATTCGAACTCAAAGGCCATTTATTTCATTTCTTCACCACACTTAGGCGATTTGGGGGCTTCCAAAGAGAGTATTTCAACTTAGCACTTCAAGGTATGTAAATCCCATTCATTAGTAGTTTAAATACATGTGTATTAAGTTGATCAAACACTAATAATTAGGCAAAATCAAATGGGTTAGAACTAGACCTAGGGTTTAAGTAAAATCAAGATTTAACCACAAAAGTTGTTATGAAAGGAACTAGAATTCATATATTATTGATCCGTAGGTTATAGAGAACAACTTTCTTCAACAAATCTCGAAATCCAGGCATGTGGGCCCTGGTTGGAATTTAGGAAACTTGTGGGAAACCTTGGAAAATTACTTAAATAGTTAGAATTCGACCTTGTAAGCATTTATTGACTAGTTCTTACTTTATCTAACTAGTTTGTGATCGTTCTACTCCGAATTGAGGGCTTGGGTTTGTTCTTGATATTAGAAGTGCACTTTGGAGTGAGGTGAGTCTCCTTTCTAACCTTGTAAGAGGGAATTGTCCCCATAGGATTAATAATTGAGTAATTGTTGCTAAATGCGGGGCCCACGCACATGCTAGGTGACGAGAGTCCATGCATAGCTAGTACTATTTTAATTGTCCAGGTAGTTTAGGACCATCACCATGCTTATTTTAGATATATCTCTATATTATCTTGTTAATACGAGCACCTACGATATGCTAGAGACTTAAAAAGGGAATAAGAACGTACTTGTATAATTGTTGAAGTCTTGCTTGGCATTAATGACTATCGATGTGCCTTGTGTGTATACTTGATATTTCTTTTTTCTTTTTTTTTTTGATCGGGCCGATCACCTCGGTATGAATAGATTCATCTATAGTCGCATCGTTGACCCTCGGCAAGTGCACAGTTTATTTCTGTGGGATCGGGCCGTCGCCTCGGCATATTTGTGCATGTTGTTGTTGCTTGTCTAAGAGTTTTTAAATATTGATATTTCCTTTCATGCCGGACTAAATTGATAAATATAACAAAAGTAAATGGTTAGCTGGAGATATAGTGGAGAGTAGGACTTTTATGTCTTGTTATAAACTATTTCTTATTAGTGATTCTTCATGGTTTGTATAATTACCTTAACGTATCATTCGACCTTAGTGAGTATCAAGTCGACCTCTCGTCTCTACTTCTTCGAGATTAGACGGGATACTCTCTGGTTACATATTGTTTATTTACTCATACTACGCTTTTGTACTTAACTGTACAGGATCTGAGGCAGATACATCTGGTTACCAATCCGGTTCACGCCCTTGAGTTTGTGCCAGAGACTTCCACAGTGAGCTGCTTCCTTCTTATGTCGCTCAGCCGCCGGATGGAGTCGTCCTTTACTTTTGCTATCTTTCTTTATCTCAGACAGTAGGATAGAGATATCCTTTTGTATATTCTACTAGATGCATGTACTTGTGACACCAGGTCTTGGCACACACTTTGGTAGGCTAGTATTTGGGGTTGTATTATTATGTTATTTATTTTATCTATCATGTTTAGTTTCTGATCCAAATTCGGATAGTTATTTCACTTAAATAAGGTTAGAATATTCAGCATTGTCTTGCCTGGCAATGGTGTCAGGTGCCTTCATAACCTATTATGGAATTGAGTCGTGACAACATGGTATCAGAGCACTAGGTTCACGTAGGTCTCACAAGTTATGGGAAAACCTGATAGAGTCTTGTTGATCGGTCCGTAGACGTTTGTATTTATCTTCGAGAGGCTATAGGATATTATGAAAGACTACTCTTTATTCATTTCATGTCGTGTAGTGCATAGTGTACTAAATTTCCCTCTTCTATTCTCTCACAGATGGTGAGAACTCGCACCACTAACGTTCTGGACTCGGGAGGAGCTGCTCCCCCCGTTGCTCGAGGCTAAGATAGAGGTTGGGGGAGGGAACTGGACCATTGTAGGGGACGAGGGCATCCCAGAGGCGTTCCAGTTGCACCACCGGCAGATCTTGTGGTGGAGCCTATTATTGAGGAGTAGGGCAAGGTGCCCGTATCTGAGCCTACCCCCAACAAATTTCATGACAGCACCGGGATTTCAGGAGGTCATGGGCCGCATGCTACGGTTCATGGACACTATGAATCGGGATGGTCTATTTCCAGCATACCCAGCTACTTCACAGGCAGAAGGGGGAGCCCAGACCCTTACTGCTCAGGCCCCAGGTCATGCAACTATAGTATATCAGACTCCGGGTGCACTACCCACAGATAGGGCTCAACGAGTTGCTACAGTGGCACCCAGCCCAGGCCAACTGTTGATGGTGATCCACAAAAGTTATTGGACAGATGGACCAAGCTTCATCCTCCGATCTTCGGGGGCGAGCATCATCAGGATACCCAGGATATCATTGATAGGTGAAGAGATAGACTACACAACATGAAGATATTGGAGTCACATAGAGTTAACTTAACTACTTTTCATCTTGACGGCAGGGACCGTAGATGGTGAAAGTCCTACGTTCTTGGCAGACCAGCGGGTTCTCCTCCCATCACTTGGGATCAATTTGTGCAGTTATTCTTGTATAGGTATATCCCACCCTCTGAGAGAGAGGAGCTATGGTACCAGTTTGAGCAACTAGAGTAGCGTTAGATGTCTATGACTAACTATGAGGTGAGGTTTTCCGAGTTGTCCCGCGATGTACTCATGATACTTCCTACATATGCGGAGAGGGTGCAGAGGTTTGTCGATGGATTGCAGCCCAGGATTCGGTTTAGTATGGCTCGAGAGATAGAGATGGGCATAGAGTATCAGCTAGTGGTCGAGATTTCTCATTGGATTTAGGGATATCGCCAAAGGGGTAGAGAGCAGATACATCAGGATAAGAGAGCTGGGTTCTCCGGTGGGTTCAAAGGTGCCCCAGCTAGGGGCAGAGGTCATTATGGCAGGGGCCAGCCTAGTAGGCCACCAATTTCAGCACCACCTCCTACCCGAGGGGCTCCAGCACGCTCCTATTTTAGTGTTATGCCAGAGAATTCCTACCGCCTGCAAGCTATTTAGGGTTCCTCCAGTGGGTATTCAGGTCCCCAGGGTCCTTCTGATTCTTATATTCGTTCCATGCCGGAGAGTTCATGTCGTCCACCGGCTATCCAGGCTTCTTCTAGCGGGTCTACAGGTTATCAAGGTCAGCCATCAGGGTAGCAAGTCGCCACCCCGCGCTGTTGTTTTGAGTGTGGAGATCCTGGTCACATGAGCAGATACTGCCCAGACTTCGGGGCATGGCAATGCAGCAGGGTCAGTAGCCCATGATTTCAGCGCCAGCTACCCAGCCACCTAGAGGATGATGGCAGACAGGCAGAGGCCGTCCTAAAGGTAAAGTCCAGACAGTGAGAGGTCAGTCAGCAACTACTCAGTCAGGTGGAGGCCAAACAGCCGACGCTCCAGCTAGATTCTATGCTCTTCCGGCCAGGCCAGATGCATTAGCCTCAGATGCCGTCATCACAGGTATTATTTCCATTAGTGGTAGAGTGCTTCGGTATTATTTGATCCAAGTTCTACCTACTCATATGTATCATCTCTGTTTGCTCGTTTCCTAGTTATTTCTCCTGAGCCTTTGGGCACCTATGTTCATGTGTCTATTTCCGTGGTTGATTTTGTGGTTGTGGATTGGGTCTACCGGTCCTCTGTGGTCACTTTCTGTGGTTTCAAGACTAGAGAAGATCTTCTATTCATGTGTCTATTTCCTTCGTTGATTGCCATGCCAAGACTGTTTCACTAGTGATTCCAGGATTGCCGAGGTTGGAGTGGAAGGGTTCCACAGTTGATATGCCTACTAGGGTTATTTCTTTCCTGAAGGCTCGACACATGGTCGAGAAGGGGTGTTTGGCCTATCTAGCTTATGTTTGGGATGTCACCGCAGAGTCTCCGACGATTGATTTAGTGCCAGTAGTCCGAGAGTTCACTGCTGTTTTTCCTTCTGATCTTCCTAGCATGCCTCTGAATCGTGATATTGATTTCTGTATTGATTTGGCTCCAGGCACTAAGCCTATATCTGTTCCACCATACCGTATAGCTCCTACGGAGTTGAAGGAGTTGAAGGAGCAGCTGGAGGAGTTGCTAGCAAAGGGTATTGTCAAGCCCAGTGTATCGCCTTGGGGCGCACTAGTGCTATTTGTGAAGAAGAAGGATGGGACAATGCGGATGTGCGTTGATTACCGTCAGTTCAACAGCGTCACCATCAAGAACAAGTATCTGTTGCCTCGTATTGGTGAGTTCGACCAACTGCAGGGAACTAGGATGTTCTCTAAGATTGACCTGAGGTCAGGGTATTATCAGTTTAAGATTCGGGACTCGGATGTTCCGAAGACTGCATTCAGGACTAGATATGGCCACTATGAGTTTCTGGTGATGTCCTTCGGTTTGATTAATGCCCCAGTGGTATTTATGCATCTGATGAACCGGGTATTCAAGACTTATATTGATTCCTTTGTTATTGTCTTCATTGACGACATCTTGATTTACTCACGTAGCATGGGGGAGCACGAGCAACATTTAAGAGTAATGCTTCAGACTTTGCGAGAGTAGAAGCTATATGCCAAGTTCTCCAAGTGTTTCTGGCTAGAGACAGTGGCATTCTTGGGGCATGTTGTTTCAGGAGAGGATATTAAGGTAGATCCCAAAAAGATTGAGGTAGTTCTAAGGCTGTATTTTGTCCCGGATCAGGCCCGGGCACGGACCGGGACCGCGGTCCTGGAGGGCCTACCGGTCCTGCTGGGCCGGTCCTGGCGGTCTGGTCCTACCGTTCCCAAAAGATCGTGACGGACTGGTCTCACACGTTGAACCGTTAGGCCCGGGACTGCCAGGCCCGGGACCAGCTGGCGGGCCTGGACTGGTCCTGGCGGGCCTGGGCCGGTCCTGGCTGGCCTAACGGCTATTTTTTTAAAAAAAAAATTTTGAAAATTTAGTAACGGCTCTTTGCAAAAAGTAGCTGTTTGGAAGTTTGAAAAATAGCCATTTGGCTCCCAAACTTTATATAATTACACTTTTTCCCATTTCTCAACTATAAATACCCCCTCATTCTTTCATTTTTATCCACCAATTCATCAATATCTCTCAATCTCTCTCAAGCTCTCATTCAATCTTTCTAGTACAAGTGCTTAATTTATTGTTGAAACATCTTGAAAAATTGTGAAGTTGTTGAATTGAAGTTTTCAAGTGTTCAAGTTCAGTTATTTTCAATTTTCAAGAAGTTGTTCGGCAATCCGGTAAATTCGTTTCAACTCTTACGTGCTAATAATATATTTTTTTGTTTTTTAGTTTGCATAATTCTAATTAGTATGGCATTTTCTTTGAAGAAAATGTTCGGTAAAGGAAAAGGTAAAACCGGTGAAAGTAGTGTCCATAATACTACCTTCCCCCGGCTCCCCGACCTAAAAAAGATAAGCAAGTTGAAAGTAGTAGCCAACCTAGATGTCCTAATCCGCCTCCCGTAATGCTTTATAGTGATCACCCTTGTTTTCAATTTACTGATAGTGAATTTTTGCATGATGTTGCGGTAGGTGATAGATTAGATGATGATATTATGAATGCTCTTTATCCTATGTACCTATCTTAGAGGAAAATGAGGATGATGATGATGATGATGAAACCCATGCACCAGATTTAGATGATACACCTACTAGTCCTGCTCATAACTTAGGTAATGAACCGGCACACCCACCTGTACAAACTCCTACTTTTAGTAGACAACCTGCTAATCGTCAAGAAACATCATTAGTTTGGCATTTTTTTACTCAAGTAAGAGAGCACGACAAGGCTAAGTGTAAAACTTGTGGGAAATTACTTGTTCATAAGTATACTGGAGACCGTAGCGGCACGGGTAGTTTGACTAGGCATATAAAATTACACCCTATAGATAGGGATAGATTTTTCCAAATACAAGCGCAACAAAAAGGGGGGACAAGTGTAGATTCTCAAGTTAACCCTAGTACTGGTTCAAATCTAGTTCAACCAGGAATTAACACTGTCACCGAAGGTATTTATATTACGATCCAAATAAGGATCGTGAAGAATTAGCAAAAATAATTACTGTTATGTGCTTGCCTTCTACTTTTTCTTCTAATCCTAATTGGATTCATTATATTAGAAGAGTCTTTAATCCTACTTATAAAGGTTGGCCTCGTGCAATAGTTAAGACCGATATTTATAAATTCAGGCATGAATATGAACAATATTTGCGCTATTTATTTACTCATATACCTAATCGTATTTCCATTACAAATGATATTGGTAGAAGTAATAATGACTGTGATTATCTAACTGTATCAAGTCATTGGATAGATGAAGACTGGACAATGAAAAAACGCATAATTGCATATAGACTAATTAATCCACGGCACAGGGGTAGGTTTATAGCTAACACTGTTTCAGATATATGTAGATATTTTTTCTTTAGTGATAAAATAATGGCAATTTCTATGGATAATGCTTCTAGTAACACTAGTGCAATAGGCATGCTAACACAAACCATTAATCCTGCATTTAGTAATATTTTCCATGTTGGATGTATTTGTCATATTTATCATTTACTTGTTGGTGATGGTATGCAAATATTAAACATAGAAATTGAAAAGGTGAGAATGGCTCTTAATTGGCTATTTTATTCAAACCGCAGAACTAGACTTAGAGAATATTTTTAAAAATGTGACGTATATGGCCTTAGAGAAAGAAAGGTTCCTAAACCTTGCCCGACTAAGTGGAATTACATGTACGAAAGTTTAGTAGTAGCGTATGAATATAGAAACCGAATTAATGCTACGTTTGATTCTCGGGTACGTGGTGAGAATGATGATGAAATGCTAACTACCCAAGATCGGACTAATGTTAAAATTCTTTTAGATTTATTAGAACATTTTCAAGTGGCTACAAATGCCTTTTCTGGACAATATTATCCGACTATTTCTAACTGTTTAGTTTATATTGTCGCACTAGCTGATTTGTTTGTTGAATTTAGCGAGGGTGGAGATATTTATGAACTTGCAATAAATGAAATGAAACAAAAGTTTAAAAAATATTTTTTTTCCAATCCCTCCTATTTTTGGTGTAGCTGCTATGTTAAATCCAACAATGAAATTAGAAGGTCCTCACTTTTGGTATTCTAATATTTATATAGCCTTAGATCTTTCAGAAAACGAAATTGCTACACTTGTTGATGCGAAAGCATTAATTAAAATTAATGCTCAAACTGTTTATAATGCTTATAAACAGGCGTTAGAGCATGCTAGGCTAAATATTCCAACCCCTACTTCGTTTACATCACAATCGTCTAAAAGAGCTGCTGGCTTAAAAGCTCTTAAATCGTGGACGGAGTTCCGGGGTTCTCAAGGTGATAATTTTGATGAAATTTCCCATCTAAATGAGCTTCAAGTTTACATGTCACAGGGACTAGAAAAGGAGAATCCAGACGGCTCTTTCGACCTTTTGGAATGGTGGAAGTCAAGGGAAAAGCATTTTCCCGTTCTTGCAAGGATGGCTCGGGATGTTTTGTCAATTCAAGCTTCAATTGTTGCATCGGAGAGCTTTCAGTCAAGCAAGACAACAAATTGGTGATCACAGAGCGTCGATGCGGGAGAGCTTGGAAAAATCAGTGCTTTTTAGAGATTGGATCCGCGCAGAAAGAAGAAACTTTGGCATAGCAGAATCACAACCGGCAATAGATTAGGCATATGAAGAAATGATAGCAGAACTTTTTGAGGAATCGGCTTCACCCGGAAGTGGTGATGAACAAGCTTCATTTCCACTACCGCCAACACAACCTCCTCCCAACCTTGAAGGATTTATGAGATTTGTTAGAAATACAACATTAATTATGATGTAACTTGTACATTGGCACGTCTTCTTTTAGTTTTTTTCCTTTTAATGGTGGTATTAGTACCTTGTTATGCTCATTCCATTGGGGGAAGGAAGACTAAGAAAGATATGCCATTTTGGTCAATAAATATGCTCTTTATCATATCCTTGAATATCTTTTTTCTCAATATTTCTTTGTCTTTACTTCGATATCAATCCTTGAATATTTATATAATATACAATATATAACGTACAACACAATATACTAATTACAACAACACAATATATACATAATATACAACACACTATATACATAATATACAATATATACTACTTACTACAACACACTATATACATAATATACAATGTATACTAACTACTACAGCACATTATATACATAACATATATCCATATATACATAACATACAATATATACTACTTACTACAACACACTATATACATAATATACAATATATACTAATTACTACAACACATTATATACATAACATATATCCATATATACATAACATACAATATATACTAATCACTACAACACAATATATACATAACATAAATGTCCATATATACATAACATACAATATATACTAATTACTACAACACAATATATACATAATATACAATATATACTAATTACTACAACACAATATTCACCATATAAAATATATTCTACACTATACTAATGACTACTATACAAGATATTGACTTAAAAAATAAATAAAAAAACGCTGTCATGCCCATTGGGCCCGCCAGGGCCGGCCCACCAGGCCTAGGACCGCAGTGTGCTTAGGCCCGTAACGGGCTGGTCTCTACCGTGAGGACCGCCAGGCCCGCCACACCAAGCCCGGGACCGTGAAGCCTTACCCGTCAGGCCCGTTTAGGCCCGAGCCCGGGACAGCATGCAGCCTTAGGTAGTTTAGAGTTGGCCACATCCTACTTCAGTGACCGAGATCATGAGTTTCCTAGGGTAAGCAGGCTATTACCGGCGATTTGTTCAGGGCTTTTCATCTATTGCATCACCTTTGACTAGACTGACCCAAAAGAGTGCTCCATTTCGTTGGTCTGATGTTTGTGAGGAGAGCTTCCAGAAGCTCAAAACAGCGTTGACCACGGCACCAGTTCTTGTATTGCCTTCTATTAAAGGGATGTATATGGTATATTTCAACGCTTCCCGCGTTGGCTTAGGATGTGTATTGATGCATGAGGGACAAGTTATTGCATACGCCTCACGTCAGCTAAAGGTTCACGAGAAGAATTACCCTGTGCACGATCTGGAATTGGCAGCGATTATTCATGCTCTTAAGATATGGAGGCATTATTTATATGGGGTTCCATGTGAGGTTTATACTGATCATCGCAGTTTGTAGCATTTGTTCAGGCAGAGGGATCTTAATTTGAGGCAGCGCATATGGCTTGAACTACTAAAGGATTATGACATCACCATTTTTGATCATCCAGGTAAGGAAAATGTGGTCGCGGATGCCTTGAGTAGAAAGACAGAGAGTATGGATAGTTTGGCATTCATTCCAGCAGAGGAGAGGCCACTAGCTTTGGACATTCAGTCCTCGGCTAACAGACTTTTGAGGTTGGACATTTCATAGCCCATCCGAGTTCTAGCATGTGTGGTTGCTCAGTCTTTGTTATTGCGGGAGATCATGGCTCCGCAGTTCGATGATCCATATTTGGCAGTTCTCAGAGCGACGGTACTTCAAGAAGCTGACTAGAAGGTCTCTATTGGCGAGGATGGTATTTTGCGAGTCCAGGGTCGTCTATGTGTTCCTAATGTTGATGGTCTAAGGAGAAGGATTCTAGAGGAGGCACACAGTACGTGGTATTCCATACATCCGGGTGCCACGAAAATGTATTGTGACTTGAGGTAGCATCATTGGTGGCGGAGAATGAAGAACGACATCGTAGAGTATGTAGCTAGATGTTTGAATTGCTAGCAGGTCAAGCATAAACATTAGAGGCCGGGTGTCCTACTTTAGCAGATTCCTATTCTAGGGTGGAAATGGCAGAGTATCACCATGGATCATAGTTTGATTGTCGCGGACTTTGCGGAAGGTTGATTTAGTGTGGGTCATCGTGGATAGTTTGATCAAGTGGGCTCTCTTCATTCCACTGGCGGCTACTTATACAGCGAAGAGGTATGCTCAGCATTATATTCGGGAGATAGTCCAATTGCATGGTGTGTAGGTTTCTATCATATTATACAGAGGCCTTTAGTTCACTTCCCAGTTGAGACCCAAGAGGATTTCTGCGGTGAGGGTCCATTGGAGGGTCCAACCGGGCGAGGAGGCGACTTGGGAGTCCGAGGAGAACATACGGAGAAGATATCCCCACTTATTCAGCAATACAGGTACTTTTCTATGTTCGTTCGAGGACGAACATTTGTTTAAGAGGTGGAGAACGTAACGACCCGACTAGTCGTTTAGCATTTTAGAACCCTGTTCCCTTAAAGAAAACTTCCCGCACTTGCTTTAGTTCATTTATAATTTGCGTGGATGGTTGGTTCGGGCGTTGGAAGAGTTTTGAGTAAAACTATGTCCATTTGTTTCTTTAACATTTTTAAAAGACCATATTTGACTTCGGTCAACCTTTTGCGAAAACGGACCCAAACCCACGATTTGAAGGTCTCGGAGGGTCCATGAGAAAATATGGGACCTGGGCATATGTCCATAATCGTATTCCGAGGTCCCTAGCACGAGTAATGAATTTTTATGTGAAATTGTTAAATAGAAGTTTTATGGAATTAATAAGTAATCATTGATCACATAGGTATCAGGATCGTATTTTTGTTCCAAAGCTCGGTACAAGTCTGTAATATTGTTTAAGACTAGCCGATAAATTTGGTGTCAATCCGAGTAGTTTAAGGGCGTTTTGGCTCGTTAGGAGAGAATTAAGAACTTGAAGTTCAATAGTGTGATTCATTTGATTTTAGGGGGTGATTCCAAGATTTAGAATTATTTTGAGTGTTCCGAGGGTTTGAGTAGGTCTGCCTCGTGATTTCAGACTTGTCGATATGTTCAGGCGGGGCTTGGGAGCCCCGAGCATCGATCGGACGAGGCTCGAGTGAAGTTGAAATTTGGAAAAGGGAGTTGAGATGCTGCTTCTGTCATAACCGCATCTACGGTTCTTAACCGCAGAAGCGGGACCGCAGATGTGGTCAATCCATCGCAGAAGCGGCCATGGGTCAGGCCAAGGGAAACCACAGAAACGGCCCAGAAACCGTAGAACCAGTTCCGCATAAGCGATCCAGACCACAGAAGCGGTCCAGTCGCCTTAGGTCCAAACCGCAGAAGCGGCCCAATTTTCGCTGAAGCGGTTCCGTAGAATCGGGACCTAGACTGCAGAAGTAGTCCAGGCATTTTGGGCCAGGTTCGCAGAAGCGGTCAGTGCACCGCAAAAGCGGGCAAAAGCGGAAATCACTGGGCAGTGAGTTCATTTAATTAGAACTCAAAGGCCATTTATTTAATTTCTACACCACACTTAGGTGATTTGGGGGCTTCCAAAGAAAGGATTTCAACATAGAACTTCAAGGTAAGTAAATCCTATCATTATTATTTTAAATACATGTGTATTAAGTTGATTAAACACTAAAAATTAGGCAAAATCAAATGGGTTAGAGCTAGACCTAAGGTTTAAGTAAAATCAAGATTTTACCACGAAATTTGTTATGAGATGAACTAGAATTCATATATATTGATCCATAGGTTATAGAGAATAGCTTTCCTCAAAAAATCTCAAAATCCGGGCACGTGGGCTCGGGGTCAGAATTTAGGAAACTTGTGGGAAAGCTTGAGAAATTACTTAAATAGTTCGAATTTGACCTTTTAAGCCTTTATTGACTAGTTCTTACATTATCTAACTAGTTTGTGATCGTTCGGCCCCGAATTGAGACCCTGGGCTTGTTCTTGATATTGGAAGTCTTTAGAGCGAGATGAGTCTCCTTTCTAACGTTGTAAGAGAGAATTGTCCCCATAGGATTAATAATTGAGTAATTGTTGCTAATGTGGGGGCTACGCACACGCACACGCTAGGTGACGAGAGTCCGTGCGTAGCTACTACTATGTTAATTGTCCGGGTAGTTTAGGACCCACGCCATGCTTATTTTATATAAATCTCTATATTATCTTTTTAATACGAGCACCTAGCATATGCTAGAGACTTAAAAAGAGAATAAGAACGTACTTGTATAATTATTGAAGTCTTGCTTGGCATTAATGACTATCGATGTTCCTCGTGTGTATACTTGATATTTCTTATTTACTATTTGGATCGAGCCAATCACCTCGGTATGAATAGAATCATCTATAGGCGCGTCGTCGACCCTCGGCAAGTGCACAGCGTATTTATGTGGGACTGGGCCGTCGCCTCGGCATATTTGCGCATGCTATTTTGCTTCCTTGAGAGTTTTTAAATATTGGTATTGCCTTTCATGGCCTGACTTAAAGTGATAAATATAACAAAAGTAAATGGTTAGCTCAAGATATAGTGGAGAGTAGGACTTTTATGTCTTGTTATAAATTGTTGCTTATTAGTGATTCTTCATGGTTTGTATAATTATCTTGACATATCATTCGACCCTAGTGAGTATCAAGTCGACCTCTCGTCTTTACTTCTTCGAGATTAGACGGGATACTCACTGGGTACATATTATTTATGTACTCATACTACGCTTTTGTACTTAACTGTACAGGATCTGAGGCAGATACATCTGGTTACCAATCTGGTGCATGCCCTTGAGTTTGTGGCGGAGACTTCCACGGTGAGCTTCTTCCTTCCTATGCCGCTCAGCCTCCGGATGGAGTCTTCCTTTACTTTTGCTATCGTTATTTATTCTTTTATATATTCTACTAGATGCATGTACTTGTGACACCGGGTCTTGGCACACACTTTGGTAGGCTAGTTTTTGGGGTTGTATTATTATGTTATTTATTTTATCTATCTCTTTTGGTTTCGGATCCAAATTCGGATAATTATTTCACTTAAAGAAGTTGAGAATATTCCGCATTGGCTTACTTGGCAACGGTGTCGGGCACCTTCATGACCTATTATGGAATTAGGACATGACAGATAATCGCACATAGGTCTTAAAAATGAATAGTTAAATAATTAAGCCAAGTAATAGTCACTAAGCGACCAAGCTAGAACCACGGAACCCGAGAATGCCTAACACCTTATCCCGAGTTAATAGAATTCCTTATCTAGAATTTCTCGTTCGCAGACTTAAAAAAATAAAATCTTCCTCAATTTGAGATTTAAAATAAACTGGTGACTTGGGACACCAATTAAAATATTCCAAGTGGCAACTCTTAAATTAAACAAATAATCTATTTCGAATAATGTCACTTAAATTGGAAAAACTCCCTTGTACTACCTTCGAATGTCTAATAAAGAGGTGTGATAATATCATGATCCAAGTATTTGAAATCAGGATTCCACCTCCCATTGAATGTTATAACAATGCAAATCGAACTCATCTTGCATATTCACGTTTAGTCGCAAGTATTAGAAAGTGAACAGAAGAATTTTAGGTTGTTTGTGTTTGAAGTTTTTACAAATAAAATAAATCATTTAAGCATCTTCTGCTGAAGTTTGTTGGAAAAAGATTGACGATATAATTAATGAATCCTACACAAAAAACTTCAGCTTATTAAGTGCTAAAGTTTTTTAGGAAAAAACTAAATAACTTCAGCATATCAGCTGAAGTTTTTATGAAAAAGTTGTATGACAGGATTCATGAATCCAGGGAAAAAAAAACTTCAACTCATTAAGTGCTGAAGTTTTAGAATTAAACTAAATAACTTCAACATATTAGGTTGACATTTTAGCAAATGAAATTCAACAAACTTGAGCATGTTTTAGCATTAATTGCATAGTATACAGGAGTAAACATAACAAACACAATTAAATATGTGTTAGTGTAGTTACATTTCTATCACATTTATGCACGCTTTTCATTAAACAATGTTTAAAATTCCTCTTTGCCTTTTCATATACCTTGCAGAAGTGTTTTTCGCCTATATAAGTAAGCTATACCTTGCGAGTTTATTCACACAAATACATATATTTTAGCAGATAAAATACAAAAGGGAGAAAAATGGATGATGTCATCAGGCAAATAGTTGACGAAATTAAGCAAGACATTATTTAGGAATTTGAGTTGAAGCTTGATGAAGTCATAGACAAGTACGACAGGGAGCTGCAAGAAATCAACAACAAGCTTGATACGCTTGTGATGTTTGCAAGATTTGATAATTTAGCTAATGAAGATTACGACGATGATGATATGGACGATTAGTTTTTCTTTTTTTTTCTATAATTCTTTTAGTTAAAGGATTATAATTTTATTTTATTATTTATGTAATTTAATTTACCTTTTTTAATGTTTAGTGAAATATTCAGTTTCTATTTAAAGTTTTTTGTGCATTTTTTTAATATTAATTCTATTCAAACTTGAAATAACAGAGAAAATGAACTAATGACTTCAGCGGGAATTAACAAAAAGTAATCCGAAAAGTAGCATTTTTTGGTATGAAACTTTTCCAAAAAATCATAATAAAATAGATAGTGCAGGATGAAAACTTCAGCTCTTTTTGCTGAGTTTTCAAACATGAACTAAAAATCCTTTTTAAACGTAGAAAATAACAAAGCAATTAAAGAAAACTTATCCGAAAATTACATATTACATGACAAAATATTAAATATTTTTAGCAGATGAACTAAAAGAACTTCAGCATACAAAAAATTATATGAAAAATGTTTTACATATTCCTGAAAACATAAGAAATTTTTTATGAATTTATTTCAAAAATAATAATAAAATACATAGTGCAGGAGGCAAATATTAGCTCATTTGCTGAAATTTTTAAAAATGAACTAAAAAGCTTCAGCATCCTCGCTGAAGTTTTTGTTCTATATTAAATTGTAATTTTTATTTTATTTTTGTACCTAGTGTAAGAGGAAAACTTCAGCTCTTTTGTTGAAATTTTTAAAAATGAACTAATAAACTCCAACATCTATGCTAAAGTTTTTGTTCAATATTAAATTTTAATTACCCATTGTAGGAGGAAAACTTCAGTTCTTTTGCTGATATTTTTAAAAATGAACTAAAAACTTCAGCACCCTTGCTAAAGTTTTTGTTCAATAATAAATTTTAATTTTTGTTTTTTTTTACCTAGTGCAGGAGGAAAACTTGAGCTCTTTTGCTGAAATTTTAAAAAATAAACTAAAAAACTTTAGCATACACGCTGTAGTTTTTGTTCAATATTAAATTTTAATTACCCAGTGTAGGAGAAAAATTTTAGCTCTTTTTCTGAAGATTTTAAAATGTACTAAAAAACTTCAGCATCCTTGCTAAAGTTTTTGTTCAATATTAATTACTCGGTGTAGGAAGAAAACTTCAGCTCTTTTGCTGAAGTTTTTATGAATGAACTAAAAAACTTCAGCATCCATGCTTAAGTTTTTGTTCAATATTAAATTTTAATTACCCAGTGTAGGAGGCAAACTTCAACTCATTTGTCGAAGTTTCTAAAAATGAACTAAAACATTTCAGCATTTGCTGAAGTTTATGTTCAATATTAAATTTTATTTTATTTTTAATTTTTACCCAGTGTATAAGAAAACTTCATCACATTTGCTGAAGTTCTTAAAAATAAATGAAAATGCTGAAGTTTTTGGTTCTATATTAACTTTTAATTTATTTTTTATTTTTTTACCCTCTGTAGGAGGAAAACTTCAGCTCTTTTGCTGAAATTTTTAAAAATAAACTAATAAACTTCAGCATCCATGCTGAAGTTTTTGTTCAATATTATATTTTAATCACCCACTGTAGGAAGAAAACTTCAGCTCTTTTGCTAATGTTTTTCAAACTGAACTAAAAAACTTCAGCATCTTTGCTGAAGTTTTTGTTCAATAATAATTTTAATTTATTTTTATTTTTTTAATCAGTGTTGGAGAAACCTCATCTCTTTTGCTGAAGTTTTAAAAAATAAACTAAAAAACTCCAACATCCATGGTGAAGTGTTTGTTCAATATTAAAATTTAATTACCCAGTATAGGAAAAAAACTTCAGCTCTTTTTCTGAAGTTTTTAAAAATGAACTAAAAAACTTCAGTATCCTTGCTGAAATTATTGTTCAATATTAAACTTTAATTACCCAGTGTATGAGAAAAATTTCAGCTCTTTTGCTGGAGTTTTTAAAAATGAACTAAAAAAATTCAGCATCCTTGCTGAATTTTTTAAATATTAACTTGATAACTTCAGCTTGTTTAGCAAATAAACAAGACATATATTCAGCATATGTAAAAACTTAGCTTGCTTAGAAAAAAAACAAAAAATTTCAACGTATTATGTAGAGGAAAACTTCAGCATATTTGAAATTGTCGGATTACAATATTAGAATTCAACGTGAAACATATTTAGAATGTAAATTCAGCATATCAGTGAAGTTCGTCAAACAACTTCAATCAATATTATGAAATCAATTAGTTTCAAAAACTATTTTGACTTCTGAAGATGATTTTGAATACTTACAATGTTTTTTGTAATTTTGAATTTAAAATTTGAATCCGGTTCAAATCTGGTTTTTGAGAGGTGATCTAAGGAGAGACGGAATGATGGAGGAGATACGGATGCGATCTAGAATTTGAATCAGGTATGCTTGATGCAACTTTTATATATTTTGGACGGGGTATAATGGTCATATTATTACGAATTTTTTGTTAGTTGGTTATAAAATCAATAGTTGTTAAAAATAGGGTATAGGTTAACAGGTGGCATAAATATAGGGTATGACTGCAAATCGCCCTGACTTATAATGGATGGTGTCCACTTGTTCTGTTGCATCGTACATTTGGATCACACTGTGCTAATTCGGCCTTTTGAATAAGCCCACTATTACCATAACCTCTATCTTATTCAAGGGGCATTTGCTTCTATACCTGCTTTTTGTGTCACGTTTTAACTTGTGCTCGCTTTGCAAAAAATATGCAAGCATATTCTCTTTTCCGCATAACTTCAGCATATGGGGCTGAAGTAGCAATGGCAGTAACACAAAACTTCAACATTCTAGTAGCCAGGCCTGAAGTTCAGCTCTATAGCAAAAGTTTTTATTTTGTAACTGGCGAACTTCAGCTCTAGAGCTGAAGTTTTTGTTTTGTAACTGGCAAACTTCAACTCTAGAGCTAAAGTTTTTATTTTTGTAACTGGCGAACTTCATCTCTACAGATGAAATATTGTTTTGTAACTGGTAAACTTCAGCTCTAGAGCTGAAGATTTTATTTTTTAACTGGCAAACTTCAGTTCTAGAGCTGAAGTTTTTGTTTTGGTAATTGGCGAACTTCAGCTCTAGAGCTGAAGTTTTTATTTTGTAACTAGCGAACTTCAGCTCTAAAGCTGAAGTTTTTATTTTGTAACTCGCGATTTGTAACTGGCGAACTTCAGCTCTAGAGATAAATTTTTTATTTTTTAACCGGCGAACTTCAGCTCTAGAGCTGAAGTTTTTGCTTTGTAAATAGCTTATGGTTTTTGCTATTTCTGGAAATTTCTTGTTATCAAAGCAAATCCAACCACTGAGCCAATAGTTTCTACAGCTGAAAATACAGAGCAATTAGTTTCTTCTGTTGGAACATATAAGTATGTTCACATTTATATGTTTTGATAATTGACAAACCGATTTAGATGGAAAATAAATATGCCAAATATATGTGAGTTATTATTGAAATACACTTTGATTTATATTTTAACTAAAGTGTATTTATTTTGTATTTGTTTTGTAGATATGCAAAAGCATACAAAGGGGAAGATAGAATTTGATATGCAAAGTTGATATGCGCAAAAGGGAAGATTTGCTTTGCGACATAATATGAGCGGACAAGAATTAGAGTCCAAGCATTATGTGAGCGGACAAGAATTGGAGTCCAAGAAGTTCAAGACAAGATCAAGAGAAGATATGAAGCAATGAAAATAAATGAAGACCTTTTGCTGTGTCTTATTTATATTGTCTTTATTGTGATCTTGATCCGACTTTAAGTTTGAGTCTTGGCTTCTTCTCATAAAATGATTTTAAAATATATCCATATCATATTTGACTTTACAATATATGCATATCATAAATGATTTTAAAATATATGCATATCATATTTGACTTTACAATATATGCATATTATAAATTGATTTTACAATTTATGCATATCACAATTGGTTTTACAATATATGCATATCATAAAGTATTTTACAATATATACTTTATATGCATATCATAAATATTTTTATTGCATTTAAAACAAGTTGGTTTTGAATGTTATATAATAAATATTTTCAATACATTTAAAACAAAATGATTTTAAATGTTTTTATTAATCCGGAATGGTCATTACAATTGTTTTTCATGTTTAAGATATTTATAATACTTAAACAAAGCTTTGAAAAACATTTTATAACTTATTTTTAATAAGTTAGTTGTTTTTAAAACGGACCATTTCCGCAAGGGTTGATATTCGAATATCTGATTTCAGATAGTCGACTGTCCAAGTGAACGTTGCCATGATATTCGAATATCTATATCAGATAGTCGAATATCCTGATAGCCGTTGCCTGGATAGTCGAATATCCACTTTAGATAGTCGACTATCAACGGCTAGTTTTTCAAATTGATATTCGACTATCCCTAAGATATTCGAATATCTAACAGATTTTCAGAATCTGTATTTTTGCTTTATGCAACGGTTGGGAGAGCTTTTGGGGCTATAAATACACCCCAAAATCTCTCATTAAACACAATACATCTGACCAAAACATTCATAAGCTTTCATACATTTCCAATATCATTTATTGATCATTTTTATCATATTTTGAAAGCCAAGGTCTTAAATTTATTGTTGTGTTCTTGAGCGTACTTGTTTACTCATTATCCACTCTATTAAGAGAGTATTTGTTTAAGTGAGTAGTAAGTGTTGTATACACTTGTTGCAAGAAGAAAGGGTATATTTCTTCTTGAGAAGTCTTGGGGTGAGGTATCCTCGAGCAGGGTTTCTTGAGGCTTATGTGATTTAAGTTCTCAAGTGTAAAGGTTTGTTAGGTACCCGGAAAATTAACAGAAGTCTTGAGGTGCGGTATCCTTGAGCAGTGTAACGGTTTGTTAAGCACCCGCAAGCTTAACGGAGATAGTAGAACCTTGAGTTGTTGCTCAAGAGACTGGACTTAGCCACAGGTTGTGGTGAACCAGTATACGTTGTGGTGCACTCTCTCCTTACTCTTTAATTTCCGCATTTGAGCTTTAAATTCCTGTAAATTTTTATAATACGTTATTCACCCCCCCCCCCCCTCTAGCGTTAAGCACGTTTTCTAACAATTGGTATCAGAGCCTAACTCTCTTTAAGACTTAACAGTTTGAGAGAATCTTTCTATGGCTTCTATCAGTAGTGCATATGCAGGAATGGGTGAAGGATCTTGCACCACAAGGCCACCACTGTTTGATGGAACAAACTATACCTACTGGAAGGAAAGGATGAGGATATTCATCCAGGCTAATAATTTTCAAATTTGGAAAATTATTAAAAATGGTGAACAGGTTCCCACCAAAGCAGAGGGTGATAAATTTGTCCCAAAGCTGGAAGAAGAATATAGTGCGGACGACATTAGAAAAGTTGAAAATAATGCCAAAGCGATCAACATGTTGTTCTGTGCCGTCAATCCAAATGACTATCGAATGATATCATGTTGTTCCACTGCAAAACAAATGTGGGACAAACTGGAGATTACATACGAAGGCACTGACCAGGTTAGAGAAGCAAAAATTGATTTCCTAACCCATGAATATGAGCTATTTCGTATGCAGGATGGCGAAAAGATAGATGAAATGTTTGAACGATTTTCTAAAATCGTCAACGATCTTCACGCCCTAAAGAAGACATTTACGGATAGAGAACTTGTCCGTAAAATTTTGAGAAGCCTAACTTCGGAATGGCGTTCAAAGGCTGACGCAATTCAGGAATCAATAGGCGTCACCAATGTCACTATCGACGGATTTGTTAGATAATACGCTTAACGCTAGAGGGGGGGTGAATAGCGTTATAATAAAAATTAGCGTAAACTTGCGGAATTTAAAATTTGCAGGAAATAAATAAGTGCGATAAATAAGAAAGAACACACCGAAGTATTCTGGTTCACCACAACCCGTGGCTAGTCCAGTCCCCGAGAGACTATCTCGAGATTTCCACTAACTTGTCAAGCTTCCGGGTGCTTAACAAACCTTTACAACTTGAGGACACAAGCCTCAACACCTTTGCTCGGAGATACAACACTCCAAGACTTCAACCAAGGAAACACAAGTTCCTTCTTACAACAAGAGAATAACAATTCTCTTCAAGTGTACAATACACTAAGCACTCAAACAAGACACTCCTTAATGAGTAGAGATGAGTAAAAGAATACGCTCAAGATCACAACAACTTTGAACAATATTTTGGCTCTCAAAAACTTATGTAATGAATATAAAATAATAAGCAATAGAGTATGCAAGCTTTAGCAATTGAATGATCAGTTGTTATGTGTTATTGTGTACTCAAAAGAATGATCATAAGCTAGCTTTTGGGGTTGAGTTAGGCTCAAGGTCCATTCTTTTCATGGTATCAGAGCTTTGGTGAGATAATTATCGTTGTGCGTCATTCCAACGACATCCGGGAAGAAATAACTCGGTCACCGTGCAATTTTCCGGTGACCTAAGTGACTAATTGCGTCAAAGTCACTAATTATCAGTGTTGTGCAAAAACCAACACCACCACAAGACTCGGAATATAATTCCGACCAAACCCCAGAAATTTCTCCGGCAGATACCTCCACACGCGCCGCCACGCGCCACCACAGCTGTCGGCGCGTTAGACCACGCGCCGGTGCGTGAAGCCTTTTCCGGCCAGTTTTTCACTTCGCTCCAGAAGGACAGTTTGGTCGGCCTTATTTTACGACCCTACCCATCCTTGTTTCGTTCGATTCCGACAACTTTCAGTTTTTCCGGCGACTTTATTGAATTTTCCGGCAGCTACAGTACTTTCCGGCCAGAATTTCTTCAGGATAGTTTGCTCAACCTCAAATTCTGAGCCTACCCATGTTTTTACTTTTCAATTCCGACAACTTTGAAGTTTTTCCGGCATCTACAGTGATTTTTCGGCAAAAAAAAACAGTTTTCCTTCATCTGTTTCAGCAAATTTTCAAAGATGTCTTTGGGAATCGATGCTTTCGGGTCTAGAAACCTGGGTTCGATGTTAAACTACATATGTAACAAGCTCGGTACATATGATTTATATGCATCAGCTTGAGGGGGAGTGTTAGATATGTAAATATAGTAGAACTCTAGTTATAGTAGAACTCTAGTTATAGTAGAACTCTAGGTTATGTGAATTATATATAGGGCTCATTGTATTAAGTTTAATCTCAGTTATATTTTTCTCCCGTGCTTTCTCACAAAAAACTTGGCATTACCGTTGCCTAATTGCCAATTAAGAACTGCTGATTTTACTCAGTGACAATCGATTGTCAAGAATCCACAATCGATTGTTTGCCAATCGTTCCAAAAATCAATCCCAGATTTTACGCTTAACAATCGATTATTGGCAACGTTCAAAAAATCATTTCCAGATTTTACTTAAAACAATCGATTATACAAAATCAATAATCGATTATTCAGCAACGTTCAAAAAATCCTTTTCAGATTTTAATTTCAACAATCGATTGTACAAAATCAACAATCGATTATTCAGCAACGTTCAAAAAATCTTTTCCAGATTTTAATTTCAACAATCGATTGTACAAAATCAACAATCGATTACCTGACGGTATTTGAAAATATTTTGGCAACGGTTAGTTATACAATCGATTATACTAAGTTAACAATCGATTATATATCAGTCTTGAAGAATCAATTTAGACACTGCCTCGTGACAATCGATTGTTATATACTCACAATCGATTATTTAATAACTTTGAAAAAGTCTGGAAGACACTGTCTCAACACAATCGATTGTCATATGTTCACAATCGATTATTTTGTGACTTCGAAAAATCTGATGGACACTGTCTCTTCACAATCGATTGTCATTAACTTCACAATCGATTATTTTGAGCGTTGAAAAACTTTGGACACTGCCTCATCACAATCGATTGTCATAAGGTTCACAATCGATTGTCATGCAGGTTTGAGAAACCTGATGCTCACTGCCTTAACACAATCGATTGTCATTAGTTCACAATCGATTGTCATGCAGTCTTGGCTTAACATAATCGATTATCATAAGTACATAATCGATTATCTTAGTCCAGATTTTAGAGGCATGTTTGAAAATCATTTTGACTAAAGTAAATATGCCTGATTTAAAATCATTTAGCATTAAATTAAATATGCATGATTTTGTAAAAATAATTTTACGAGAGAAGCCATGTCATGAGTCAAGTTGTCGGATCAAGATCACAGTTAAGAACGACTCATATAAAACTATAAAACTTGGTCTTGTGCTTGAATCTCGTTATATATCAATTGTGCGCTTGTACTTGAACTTCGTCATATATCAATTTGCGCATCGTTTGTCATTCATCAAAACCTACACATATGAACACACATTTTGGTATAATGCTTTGAGAACGTGTTTCCAACAATTTCCCCCTTTTTGATAATGGCAAACTTTAAGCGGGATATGCAAATTGATCAATTCATAATGACGATTCAAGACAAGTAAAGATATGCAACAAGTATATGAATATGCAATTTGTTCCCCCTCAATTTATGCTGATAAGTATTGAGAGTGCATACCCCGTTATCTTCCCCCTTTTGCCATTAGCAAAAAAAAATGTAATAAGATGGCAAGGATTAAAAAAACTTGTTTATTTATTGAAAATAAAGCGTGATTTCTTAAAGAAAGTACAATAACTCAAATAATAGCAGTACAATTGATTATTGATATGAGATAATCGATTATTAGACGACAGAAATCGATTTTTCTGAAGAAGACTCGATTATTGCGCGTCATGCTTTATAATTCCCCCTACCTTTAGGGCGATACCTGCAAAAATTCATTAGACGTCTCCGACGCTCAAGTTAGAAATCATGTAAAAAAAGATGCAATGCATGACTTAGATCAACGTGGAGTCAAGAATCCCGAGTTCACTACGAATTCGGAAGAAGGACTCTTTCTCTAAGGGCTTTGTAAAGATGTCGGCCAATTGATCTTTGGTTTCAACAAATTCTATTTCGACATTGCCCTTGAGAACGTGATCTCTTATAAAATGATGTCTAATTTCAATGTGTTTTGTTCGCGAATGAAGAACGGGGTTCTTCGTCAAGCATATGGCACTAGCATTATCACATCTAAGAGGGATATGATCAAGACTTAGGCCATAGTCCAAGAGTTGTTGTTTCCTCCATAGGATTTGAGCGCAATAACTCCCCGCGGCTACATATTCAGCCTCGGTTGTGTACAACGCAACACTTACTTGTTTCTTGCTAAAACAAGAAACGAGAGAGCTATCGAGCAAATGGCAAGTGCCACTAGTGCTCTTGCGGTCTAATTTGCATCCAGCAAAATCGGAGTCGGAATAGCCAACGAGTTGGCATGAAGAACCTTTGGGGTACCATAGACCCACATTTGTAGTACCAACAAGGTACTTCAAAATCCGTTTTACCGCAGTAAGGTGAGACTCTTTCGGACACGATTGATAACGGGCGCATAAGCACACGCTAAACATGATGTCCGGACGACTAGCAGTAAGATAAAGAAGAGAGCCAATCATACCTCGATACTTCTTAGTGTCGACTTCCTTACCTTTCTCATCTTTGTCTAGATGATCGGATGTGCTCATGGGAGTCGCCATTGCTTTTGCATTGTTCATTTCAAATTGTTTCAGCAATTCTTTGCAATATTTGGCTTGGCAAATGAACGTACCTTCTTTCATTTGCTTTACTTGTAATCCCAAAAAGAATGTTAACTCATCCATCATAGACATCTCAAATTCGCTTGTCATTAAATCGGAAAATTCCTTGCACAAGACATTGTTAATAGCACCAAATATAATATCATCCACATAGATTTGAACTAATAAAATATCATTGTTTTTATGCTTAACAAAAAGAGTGGTGTCAACTTTCCCTCTAATGAAATCATTTTCCAATAGAAATTTACTCAATCTTTCATACCAAGCTCGGGGAGCTTGTTTTAAACCATAAAGAGCCTTTTTGAGTTCGAAAACATGATCGGGAGATTTAAAATCTTCAAAACCGGGGGGTTGTTCAACATAAACTTCTTCTTGAATAACACCATTTAGAAAAGCACTTTTCACATCCATTTGATATAAATTGAAATTCATAGAAGAGGCAAATGCGAGCAATAGACGAATAGCTTCTAATCTAGCTACGGGAGCATATGTTTCTTCATAGTCAATACCCTCTTCTTGGTTATAGCCTTTTGCTACGACCCTAGCTTTGTTTCTAGTGATTACACCATTTTCATCTAGTTTGTTTCGAAAAACCCATTTCGTACCAATTATGGTATGATTTTCGGGTCTTGGCACCAAATCCCAAACGTCATTCCGTTTGAATTGGTTAAGCTCCTCTTGCATTGCCAAGGTCCAAAATTTATCCCCAATTGCTTCGGAGATGGTTGTTGGTTCAATTTGAGACACAAAAGCAGTATGTCCTAAGGTGTTCTTAAGGGAGTTTCGGGTACTTACCTTTTCTCCGACGTCGCCAATTACCTGTTCGAGAGGGTGATCTTTGATTGTCCTCCATTCGTTAGGCATTTTCGTTTCTTTCTCCAATTGTGGCGCTTCCTCTGTTGGTTGTTTCAAAAATTCGTCTTGATTTTCCTTAGGCGTTTCCTCTTGTATTTTGTCTTTCAAACTATCTAAGATACCTGCAAGATCAAAATCGGAATCCTTTCTCGCCAAGCGAGCATTATTTTCGGAAAATACAACATCAGGGGATTCCTCCACAGTTTCGGTTCTTTTATTAAAAACCCTATATGCTTTGCTACGTGAAGAATAACCAATGAAAATTCCCTCATCGGACTTAGCATCAAATTTTCCCAATTGATCTTTTCCATTCATATGAATAAAAACTTTGCAACCGAATACTCTAAGATGGGAGATATTTGGTTTCCTTCCCTTGTAGAGTTCATAAGGGGTCTTCATGAGTATTGGCCTTATAACTACTCTATTTAAGATGTAGCATGCGGTACTCACGGCATCCGCCCAAAAATGTTTGGGAATCTTAGCCTCTTCGAGCATGGTTCTAGCCATCTCTTCGAGACACCTATTTTTCCTTTCCACTACCCCATTTTGTTGTGGTGTTCGTGGAGCGGAAAAGCTATGCTCGATACCGAGTTCGTCACAAAAGTCCGCAAAGAGATTGTGATCAAACTCTCCCCCATGATCACTTCTAATTGAAGTGACGGTTGTTTCCTTTTCGTTTTGAACACGTTTAAGGAAATATTTAAAATTCTGAAAAGCATCACTTTTATGGGCAAGAAATAAAGTCCAAGTGAATCTAGAATAATCATCAACAATCACAAAAGCATAACGATTTCTTCCTAGACTTTCAATGCGAGATGGTCCAAATAAATCCATGTGAAGCAATTGCAATGGTCTAGTAGTTGAAACAATGTTTTTCGATTTGAAAGATGCTTTTGTTTGCTTCCCTTTTTGACAAGAATCACAAATAGAGTCATTTTCAAATCTCAAATTGGGACGACCAAAAACTAAGTTTTGTGAAATCAATTTGTTCAAAAGATGCATGTTTATATGTGCTACTCTACGATGCCATAGCCAAGTATCATCCTCTTTGCTCATAAGGCAATCCACATATTCGGGTGAGGAATTAGCATGATCAACCATATAAATATTATCCACTCTAAAACCACGAAGGATAATTTTGAAATCACTACGTCTAAATACTAAGCATTCATCCGAATCAAATAAGGCAAGATTTCCCTTGTCACATAATTGACTTATGCTCAAGAGATTATGCTTTAAACCTTTAACAAGTAATATATGCTTAATAGAAGAATTTTCATCCTTACCGACCGATCCGATGCCGATAATCTTTCCTTTATTGTTGTCACCAAAAATAACACTTCCTCCTTCTTTGTGTTCTAGTTGAAGGAATTTGGATTCGTCTCCCGTCATGTGCTTGGAGCATCCACTATCAAGGTACCATAGTACACTTGATCCCTTCAAACACACCTACAAAACAAATTAATGCGTTTTAGGTACCCATGCCATTTTGGGTCCTTGAGGGTTAGGCATATCATAATGATGCGATTGAGTGATATGTCTATGTCGTGTAAAACATGCAGGAGCAATATGATCAATTTGTCTACAATAATGACAAGTCACGTTGGGATTATGCATCCTTCTAGGTTCATAGTAATTAGACGGACGAAAATTGTTCACTCTATTTTCGACACTATGGCTATTGTGCATTTCATGAAAGTCATTCCTACTATTATGAGCAGCATTTCTAGAATAATTGTTTCTAGGTTGAGGGCCATTTCTAGGTGTTCTAAAAGGTTCAAACTTCCTTCTAGTGTGTGGCCTAGAATATGCATCATTTCTAGAGTAGTTATTTCTAGGTGGTAAGTCATTTCTAGGTCTTCTAAGGTGTTCAACATTTGGTCTAGCATGCATATTGGTTCTAGGGTTGTTATTTCTAGGATGAGCATTTGTTTTATCAATCCTAGGTTGAGCCTTAGGTGGTTGGGGTTTGGCTTCAACCTTTTCTTTAGGCTCATTCTTAAAACCTATGCCATGTTTGGTTGACTTCAAACTAACAAGGACCTCATTCAAATTTTTGTGAGAAGAATTAAACTTATCTAAGGTGCCCTTAAGCCTTTCTACTTCATTTTTGAGATGCATGCAAGAAGTACAATTTCTAATAGAGCTTTCGGGCTTGTCGGTGCTTCTTTTTCCGAAAAACTTGTTTTCCTCTTTCAACTTCTCATTTTCTAAAACCAGTTTTTCCAAATCCTTTTATTTCAATGAGAGTTGTTTTTGAAAATCTTTTTCTTTTGAAGAAGCATTTTCCTTTATGCATTTAACAGTTTTTGAAGCTTTAATAAATTCACTATATAACTCATCAAAAGCATTTTGCATTTCTTCAAGGGAAAAGAAATTTTTAGAAGAGATTTGACATACCTCATCTTGCTTGTCTTCTTGTGCCATAAGACAAAGGTTTGCGCTTTCCTCTTCTTCTCCTTCGCTTGACTCATCTCCGGAGTCTCCTCCCCAAGATATATATGCACGTTGCTTTATGAAAGGTTTTTTTTCCTTTTTGATGTTTGGGCAATTTGATTTGATGTGCCCGGTTTCTCCGCATTCATAGCACTTTATTTGTTCTCCTTGCTTTTTGCCCTTTCGTTCATACTCTTTTCGCATGAACTTTTGAAATCTTTTGATAACGAGTCCAAACTCGTTGTCTCCGTCCTCATCGACTTGCGGTTGGCTTGTGCTTGCCTTTAGAGCGATTCTTTGCCTCCTTTGATCATCAACAAGAGGGTTAAGTATAGTAGATTCATAAGTCTTAAGATTACCTCTTAATGCGTCGATGGTAACATTTGAGACGCCAATGGACTCTTGAATCGCGTCGGCCTTTGATCGCCATGCCGGAGTGAGACTTCTAAGGATTTTCGGGACAAGTTCCCTATCCGTGAAAGTCTTCTTGAGAGCATGTAGGTCATTTACGATTATTGAAAATCGTTCAAACATTTCATCTACATTTTCACCTTCCTTCATGTGAAATAATTCATAAGCATGGGTTAGGAAATCAATTTTGGCTTCCCTTACCTGGTCCGTACCTTCGTACGTAATTTCCAGCTTGTCCCACATTTCCTTCGCCGTTGTGCAACACGATATTTTCCTGTAATCGTCAGCATTTACAGCACAATATAATAAATTAATTGCTTTAGCATTATTTTGCACCTTTCGGACATCATCCACGTCATATTCTTCTTCGGACTTGGGAACCCATTCGTTTTCAACCTTTTTGGTTGGAATTTGATTTCCCTTTGTTATCACCTTTCAAAGATGAAAATTGTTTGCTTGAACGAAGATTTTCATCCTCTCCTTCCAGTACGTATAGTTTGTACCGTTGAATAGTGGTGGTCGGGTGGAGCACTGTCCTTCCTCTATTCCTGCAAAAGAGTCACGAGTAGAAGCCATGGAAGTTTCTCTCAAACTGTTAAGTCTTCAGAGAGTTGGGCTCTGACACCAATTGTTAGATAATACGCTTAACGCTAGAGGGGGGTGAATAGCGTTATAATAAAAATTAGCGTAAACTTGCGGAATTTAAAATTTGCAGGAAATAAATAAGTGCGATAAATAAGAAAGAACACACCGAAGTATTCTGGTTCACCACAACCCGGGGCTAGTCCAGTCCCCGAGAGACTCTCTCGAGATTTCCACTAACTTGTCAAGCTTCCGGGTGCTTAACAAACCTTTACAACTTGAGGACACAAGCCTCAACACCTTTGCTCGGAGATACAACACTCCAAGACTTCAACCAAGGAAACACAAGTTCCTTCTTACAACAAGAGAATAACAATTCTCTTCAAGTGTACAATACACTAAGCACTCAAACAAGACACTCCTTAATGAGTAGAGATGAGTAAAAGAATACGCTCAAGATCACAATAACTTTGAACAATATTTTGGCTCTCAAAAACTTGTGTAATGAATATAAAATAATAAGCAATAGAGTATGCAAGCTTTAGCAATTGAATGATCAGTTGTTATGTGTTATTGTGTACCCAAAAGACTGAATTTAAGCTATATTTATTGTTGAAAAACTTGGCATTACCGTTGCCTAGTTGCCAATTAAGAACTGCTGATTTTACTCAGTGACAATCGATTGTCAAGAATCCACAATCGATTGTTTGCCAATCGTTCCAAAAATCAATCCCAGATTTTACGCTTAACAATCGATTATCTAAGGTCAAAAATCGATTATTGGCAACGTTCAAAAAATCATTTCCAGATTTTACGTAAAACAATCGATTATACAAAATCAATAATCGATTATTCAGCAACGTTCAAAAAATCCTTTTCAGATTTTAATTTCAACAATCGATTGTACAAAATCAACAATCGATTATTCAGCAACGTTCAGAAAATCTTTTCCAGATTTTAATTTCAACAATCGATTGTACAAAATCAACAATCGATTACCTGACGGTATTTGAAAATATTTTGGCAACGGTTAGTTACACAATCGATTATACTAAGTTAACAATCGATTATATATCAGTCTTGAAAAATCAATTTAGACACTGCCTCGTGACAATCGATTGTTATATACTCACAATCGATTATTTAATAACTTTGAAAAAGTCTGGAAGACACTGTCTCAACACAATCGATTGTCATATGTTCACAATCGATTATTTTATGACTTTGAAAAATCTGATGGACATTGTCTCTTCACAATCGATTATTTTGAGCGTTGAAAAACTTTGATGGACACTGCCTCATCACAATCGATTGTCATAAGGTTCACAATCGATTGTCATGCAGGTTTGAAAAACCTGATGCTCACTGCCTTAACACAATCGATTGTCATTAGTTCACAATCGATTGTCATGCAGTCTTGGCTTAACATAATCGATTATCATAAGTACATAATCGATTATCTTAGTCCAGATTTTAGAGGCATGTTTAAAAATCATTTTGACTAAAGTAAATATGCCTGATTTAAAATCATTTAGCATTAAATTAAATATGCATGATTTTGTAAAAATAATTTTACGAGAGAAGCCATGTCATGAGTCAAGTTGTCGGATCAAGATCACAGTTAAGAACGACTCATGTAAAACTATAAAACTTGGTCTTGTGCTTGAATCTCGTTATATATCAATTGTGCGCTTGTACTTGAACTTCGTCATATATCAATTTGCGCATCGTTTGTCATTCATCAAAACCTACACATATGAACACACGTTTTGGTATAATGCTTTGAGAACGTGTTTCCAACAGGATTAAGAGGTAATCTTAAAACGTATGAATCTACTATCCTTAACCCTTCCTTAATTGATCAAGGGAAAAGGAGAATTGCCTTAAATGCAAGCACGGCTCAACCCAAAATTGAGGAAGAGTCAAGTGACGAAAATAACGAGTTCGGACTCGTTATTAAGAGATTCAACAAGTTCATGCGCAAAGAGTATGAACGAAAAGGGAAGCGGCTAGGCGGACCGCTAAAGTGCTATGAATGTGGGGAATTCGGGCATATCAAACCAAATTGCCCAAATGTGAAGAAGGAGAAGAAGCCCGAAAAGAAGCAACGGGCATACATCTCGTGGGGAGGCGACTCAGGAGATGAGTCAAGTGACGGAGATGAAGAAGCCGCAAACTTGTGTCTTGTTGCACAAGAGGAAGCCCAAATCGAGGTAAGTAACAACTCCAAAAATATTTTTTCTTTGGAAGAAATGCGAGACGCTTTTGATGAGCTTTACGTCGAATTTATTAATGCCTCAAATATTGTAAAAGATTTGAGAAATCAATTTTCCGAAAAAGAAAAAGATTTTGAAAAATTAAATTTTGAAATTGAAAAATTGAAAAAGGAAAATCATTTTTACGACAAAAGAATTGCCGACAAACCGGAAAGCTCAAGCAAAAGTTGTTCTTCTTGTATTTCTCTAAAAGAAGAAGTAGATAGACTTAAGAGCACTTTGCATAAGTTTAATTCTTCGCATAAAAACCTCAATGTTGTGCTTAATAATTTGATATCCACTAAGCACGGAATAGGTTTTAAAAATGAAGAAAAAGTTGAGTCCATTCATAAATCACCTAAGGCTCAACCTAGGAAAGGTAAAATTAATCCACCTTGAAAAACTAATCATAGAGTGGATAATTCTTCTAAAATAAATAATAGAAGAAATATTAGCATGTTTAGACCACCTAGACATGAATCTCGAAAATTGCATGAAAACAATTTTCAGAAAAATAGGATGAATAAGTTTAGATCCTCAAATTACTATCATCCTAGGAAAATGCATAATCCAAACGTGATCTGTCATTATTGCAATCGGATTGGTCATATTGCTCCCGTTTGCTTTACAAGACATAGGCATAATAGCCAATCACAACATTATGATTTGCCTAACCCCAAAGGACCCAAAAGTGTTTGGGTACCAAAAACCTTGTTTAGGTATTTTTGCAGGTATGCTTGAAGGCTACAATTTTGTAGTAGATGCAGCAAGCACGACACCTTATTGCATCAAAGGGAATTTTGGTTAGTTATCGTTTTCAATAAAAACCGAATTGTTGATGTAAATAGGCATTAATGCATTTGTTGTTAAAAATTAATTCTTGTTTTGTTGAATATAATTTTTTAATGTATTAATTGATATATGTTGATATATCAACTTTCTTTTGATTGATACATGTTTTGATAATTATTTTTGATATCAATTATTTTTATTAATTCATGTTTTGATAATCTGTTATTTCAAATAACAATTGGTATCAATTATTTTTTAGAAATAATGATTGATCCTTGTTAGTTATTTTTTGATAAGAATCTAATTGTTGATAAGTGTTAACAATTAGTATCTTTTTGATAAAAATAACCTTTGAAATGTTTGTGCAACAATTGATAACAGTTGGTATGTATTAACTGTTAGCTTGCTTCTAATAAAAACATTTCATTTATGATTGTTATTTGTGGTTTAAATAACTGTTGGTATATACTAGAAAAATAAATAATTTTTTTTTGGTGTGTATTAACTGTTAGCATATTCTTGTCAAAAATTTTTCACTCATGTTTTTGATGAATGCTATTTTTGGTTTGAAAAATAATTGATATATTCCTGAAATAAATGATTCATGTTTTTAACAGTTGATAAAAGTATTTCTATTAAAAATCGACTCTTGATGAATATATCTTTTGGTCTGAATAATGGTTGGTATATTTTTTAAAATTTGATTTATGGTTTTAATAAAACTGTTGATTTGTTATATATTAACAGTTGACATTTTTTTGGTAATATGTTTTACTAAAAATAACAATTAGTATCACTGTTAATAAAATAACATTTGATACATTTGTTATGTTTTCCAACAAATGGTTTTATCATTGCTTTATAATAATTGGTATATCTATGTTTTGTTGGTATGTCTTGATAAATTTCTAGCAATCTTCATATTGCATATTCCTCAATGTCCTTCCTATTTTATTTTGACATTCAAGAAATGTCGAAAAAGGAAGTAGTCTTAATATACTCTCTTCTTGCTAAATGCCAAAAGAAGAAGTGATTAGGCAATATGTTTCAAATAAGAGGGAATGTCTTTACATTCCAGTTTGCCTTATTTGAGGGAGGAATTTTTCATTAAAGAAAAATAGATTGCATGAATTTTATTGATGATATTATCTTGATAATATCTCTCGTATTTCAAAAAAATAATTTTATATTGATGATATTATTTTTGAAAATAAATTTTATGTTGATAATATTATTTTGGTGTTTCAAAATAAATTTGTTTTGATTTTTGTATTTCAAAATAAATTTCATGTTGATAACTTTTATGTTATTAACATTATTTTGCATTCCAAAATTTTTGTTGATAATAATATTTTTGGTATTTCAAAAATAATTTTATTTTGATGATATTTGTATTTGGAGCAGCTAATGAGTTTTATGCAAGGAGTCCTTAAAACTCATTTGAGATGCCAATGATGGACGAGCTTAATTTCTTCTTGGAGCTGCAAGTTGAGCAAATGAAAGAGGAAACTTTCATTTGTCAAACTCAATATTGCAAGGAGTTGCTAAATCTATTTGAAATGAGCAACGCCAAAGCAATGGCCACTCCAATGAGCACGTCTGACCATCTTGACAAAGATGAGAAAGGTAAGGAGATAGACACCAAGAAGTACCGAGGTATGATTGGATCCTTACTTTATCTTACTGCTAGTAGACCTGATATTATGTTTAGCATTTGTCTATGCGCTAGATATCAATCGTGTCCAAAGGAGTCACATCTTACTGCGGTTAAACGGATAATGAAGTACCTAATTGGAACTTTAAATGTGGGACTTGGTATCCCAAAGGTTCGTCTTGCCAATTAATTGGCTATTCCGACTCTGATTTTGTAGGATGCAGATTAGACCGCAAGAGAACTAGTGGCACTTGCCATTTGCTCGGTAACTCCTTAGTTTCTTGGTTTAGCAAGAAACAAGTTAGTGTCGCTTTGTCCACAACCGAGGCCGAATATATTGCCGCGGGGAGTTGTTGTGCACAAATCCTTTGGATGAAACAACAACTTTTGGATTATGGTCTTAGTCTTGATCACGTCCCTCTTCGATGTGATAATACTAGTGCCATAAGCTTGACGAAGAATCCAATTCTTCATTCAAGAACAAAGCATATTGAAAGTAGGCACCATTTTATAAGAGATCACGTTCTTAAAGGTGATATCCAAATTGAGTTTGTTGAAACTAAACTTCAATTGGCCGACATCTTCACTAAACCTTTAGACAAAGAGTCGTTCTTCCGTATTCGAAGTGAACTCGGAATTCTTGACTCTACGTTGATCTAAATGCATACATTTTAGGTTGCATTTATATTTTGAATATTACTGACTTGAGCGTCGGAGATGCGTATTTTCTTTTGCAGGTATCGCCCTAAAGACAGGGGGAACCAAGATGAAGTTTTAAATTCAAGTCAATATTTATTTTGGATTGTGAATTTTTGATTTTGGAAATATCATATTTATTTTTGATAAAATTATTTTCATAAAATTATGATATATTTTTTTTTCAAATATATGGTTTATTCTTATGTTTTCAAATGAATTTCATAAGATGAAAATTATTTTCCAATATTTTCTGTTTAAACGATTTTTCAAAGTCGTCAAAGTTAATCGACTAACTAGAAGTTATTCGAAAAACTTGATTATCCATAAAATCAAGCTATTTCTCCAGATATTCGACTAACCAGAAGTTATTCGAGTATATCTGTTTCCAGATATTCGACTATCCCAGAAGATATTCGAATATGGCTCCCAGATAGTCGACTATCACATAAGATATTCGACTATCCACGGTAAAATTTCAAAAATCTGACCGTTTCATAGCCGTTCCAATCAGTCCAAAAATCTTATTTTTACCATTCAATGCTATGTTTTCTTGAACTCTATAAATAGGAATAGTGTGTACTCATTGTTCCACACCAAAATCATTCTTGTTCAAGAATTCTCTTCAAAAATTCTATTCCAAAGTTCTTCCAATAGTTCTTCTTGCCTACAAACTTCAATGGCAAATAGAAGTTCTAAACGTTCTCGTGCCGGAAAGAATATCCCTTCTTCTTCAAATCCTCCTCCATCTCTACATTGTTATGATGATGGATCTGTTCTTTGGTTTGAACAAGAAAATGAGCTTCAACGTTTTATTAGAAACTTTGAAAATCGAGATATTCTTCCACCTCGATTCACAACCGCAAGATATCTAGCGGATTCCATTCATTCCAATATACTTCTACAAAGTTCAATAATCGACTTTGTTTATTTGAAGTATGATTTCATTCATCCTCTTTTGATTCAAGCTTTCTATTCGAATCTTAAGAAAGATGAAGATGGTGTTCTCTTTACCAAAGTAAATGGTATTCCCATTCTTCTTAGTGAAGAAAATATTCAAGCTCTCACGAATCTTCCTCGTGATGGCCAAGACATCGATCAATATACCGGTGTCGAAGGAATACTCTATGATAAACAAGTCCTTTTCAACCTTATTGGAATTGGACAATTTGATTTTACTTAAGAGCAAAAGAGAGCTCCCATTAAAGGAATATTTCCGGAATTTCGTTTGATTCTTTATGTTGTCACTCGGATTCTTAAACCGAGAAAGGCAATCATACTACAATTGGCCGAGAAGACGCAAAGATTATGCATGCTATTATTTCCAAAGCACGATAAATTGGTGTAAATTTGTTCTTACACATATGTTTGATTCAATAGGAAGTGACAAACCTCTTCCTTATGCATTACTTATAATGCATCTTCTTGAAGCGTCTCAAATCAACACCAATGTTGGTATCAAGAAAACTCGTACCAAATATTGAGAAATTCAAGAGACCTCTTTTCATGGCCATGATCAACCACATGATCAACCACATGATCAAATTCCAAATCCTCCTCCTCCAATTCAAGCTCGTCGTCCTCGTGCTCAACCGGATGTGTCTCAAGCCATCTTGGATCAACTTGCCTCTCTATCGACTTCAATTAATCGAATCGATAGTAATGTGTCTCGCACGGAAAGAAATGTGCGTAGGCTTAGTGACGAAATCCACGGATATTTTGACCATGTCAATTATTCGTATTCTCACGTCTATTCCGCAAGTACTTCTAGCGATGACGATGATTTCGACGACGATGAAAGTTCTTGATTTGTATTTTCATTATTTGAAATGTATTTTTCATTTATTTGAAATGTATTTCCAATTACTCTTATTATAATTTTCCTTCTTCATTAATGAAATTATCTTTTTGTTAATGTCAAAAGGGGGAAGATTAAGGGTATATGCATATTTATCTTTTCCATGCATTGGGGAAGATAAGGGTATATGCATACTTATTTATTTATATGCATATTTTATTGAAAGGGGGAAGATAACTTGTATATGCATACATATATTTTTATGCAATTTTATTTTAATACTTATTGCATAAATTGAGGGGCAACTCAATAATAACTTGTCTTATATTTGGCATAGTTTTTATAAGGGTATATGCATATTCCCATATAGGTTTGCCATTATCAAAAAGGGGGAAATTGTTGGAACATATATGTATGTTCACATTTATATGTTTTGATAATTGACAAACCGATTTAGATGGAAAAGAATATATGCCAAATATATGTGAGTTATTATTGAAATACACTTTGATTTATATTTTAACTAAAGTGTATTTATTTTGTATTTGTTTTGTAGATATGCAAAAGCATACAAAGGGGAAGATAGAATTTGATATGCAAAGTTGATATGCGCAAAAGGGAAGATTTGCTTTGCGACATAATATGAGCGGACAAGAATTAGAGTCCAAGCATTATGTGAGCGGACAAGAATTGGAGTCCAAGAAGTTCAAGACAAGATCAAGAGAAGATATGAAGCAATGAAAATAAATGAAGACCTTTTGTTGTGTCTTATTTATATTATCTTTATTGTGATCTTGATCCGACTTTAAGTTTGAGTCTTGGCTTCTTCTCATAAAATGATTTTAAAATATATGCATATCATATTTGACATTACAATATATGCATATCATAAATGATTTTAAAATATATGCATATCATATTTGACTTTACAATATATGCATATTATAAATTGATTTTACAATTTATGCATATCACAATTGGTTTTACAATATATGCATATCATAAAGTATTTTACAATATATACTTTATATGCATATCATAAATATTTTTATTGCATTTAAAACAAGTTGGTTTTGAATGTTATATAATAAATATTTTCAATACATTTAAAACAAAATGATTTTAAATGTTTTTATTAATCCGGAATGGTCATTACAATTGTTTTTCATGTTTAAGATTTATAATACTTAAACAAAGATTTGAAAAACATTTTATAACTTATTTTTAATAAGTTAGTTGTTTTTAAAACGGACCATTTCCGCAAGGGTTGATATTCGAATATCTGATTTCAGATAGTCGACTATCCCAGTGAACGTTGTCATGATATTCGAATATCTATATCAGATAGTCGAATATCCTGATAGCCGTTGCCTGGATAGTCGAATATCCACTTTAGATAGTCGACTATCAACGGCTAGTTTTTCAAATTGATATTCGACTATCCCTAAGATATTCGAATATCTAACAGATTTTCAGAATCTGTCTTTTTGCTTTATGCAACGGTTGGGAGAGCTTTTGGGGCTATAAATACACCCCAAAATCTGTCATTAAACACAACACATCTGACCAAAACATTCATAAGCTTTCATACATTTCCAATATCATTTATTGATAATTTTTATCATATTTTGAAAGCCAAGGTCTTAAATTTATTGTTGTGTTCTTGAGCGTACTTGTTTACTCATTATCCACTCTATTAAGAGAGTATTTGTTTAAGTGAGTAGTAAGTGTTGTATACACTTGTTGCAAGAAGAAAGGGTATATTTCTTCTTGAGAAGTCTTGGGGTGAGGTATCCTCGAGCAGGGTTTCTTGAGGCTTATGTGATTTAAGTTCTCAAGTGTAAAGGTTTGTTAGGTACCCGGAAACATAACAGAAGTCTTGAGGTGCGGTATCCTTGAGCAGTGTAACGGTTTGTTAAGCACCCGCAAGCTTAACGAAGATAGTAGAACCTTGAGTTGTTGCTCAAGAGACTGGACTTAGCCACAGGTTGTGGTGAACCAGTATACGTTGTGGTGCACTCTCTCCTTACTCTTTAATTTCCGCATTTGAGCTTTAAATTCCTGTGAATTTTTATAATACGCTATTCACCCCCCCCCCCCTCTAGCGTTAAGCACGTTTTCTAACATCTTCCACCAGTGATAAAGGAGTGTCAACCATCATATCAGCTCTCATTTTCCCTCCTTTCGTTGGCTTATCCATTCTCACAATAGGGGTAATTAATTATAAGTTTCTTAATTTTTCTTTAATAGCTAAAATTATGGTTTTTGTTAATTGTGGATTTTTTGTGTGAATACATGTTATATACATAGCCATAACAGATTTCTTGCAAAAAAAGGAGAAGGACAAGTTTAAGAAAGAAGAGGCGAATATAATTTTGAGGAGGAGAAAGCGAAGGAGAAAGGGAGCTGAAGTTGTTTAATGTGACGACCCGACCCATCGTCACATGAGTTACCGCTTTGTTTTCCCCGTTTTCAGCTTCATTATGCTTCATTATCCGTATCTTATGTGATCTAGTTGGTTTGGAGGGGTTTTGGTAGGAAATGAGACATTTAGTCTATTTAACGAAGGATTAGTTTGAAAAAGTCAACTAGATGTTAACTTATGAGTTAGAGGGATCGGATGTGATTTCTGATGGTTCAGTTAGCTTCAGGGGATGTTTGTGACCTAGGAGCGTGATCAAAATTGATTTTGGAGGTCCGGTGTAGAATTAGGCTTGAATTGGTAAAGTTAGTATTTTGGCGAATTCCGATTGATAGGTGAGATCTTGATCCTAGGGTCGGAATGAAGTTTTGAGAGTTGATGTAGCTTCGTTATGTGATTTGGGATGTGTGTGTAAAATATCAGGTCATTCGAAGGTGTTTTGGTTAGATTTTTTATCGAATGCGCATTTCGGAAGTTTTTAAAGAACTTAGGCTTGAATTCGTGTCAAATGATGGTTTTGTAGAAATGGGCTCGGGTTTTGTCAATTTCAGGATTTTTGATGTTTTTTGATTGGGTTTTATTCCCTTAGCATAGTGTGACGTATTCATTGTAGTTTTCGTCAAATTCGATGCGTGAGGAGGCCGGTTTGAGAGGCTAAGGCATAGCGAGATAGAGTTTTGGCTGGCTTGAGGTGAGTAATGACTTTAAATGACGTCCTGAGGGTTTGAAACCCCGGATTTGCACAATGTAGTGCTATATTGAGTTGAGGCACATGTTGTATGATGAGTGTGGGGTTCGTTTCTACTAGGGATTGTGACTTGGTCCGTCTCGTTGATTATTTTTACCGTGTTTTTTACCAATGTTGATTTATCATTATTATGATTTGGCTAGTCGCCATGTTTGGGGCCTTGTGCCGACCTGTAGAACCTTTAGGAGCGTTCTTTTACTGATTATACTCACCTTACTTGTTAAAACTCATATCCTCATCACATTTCTAACTGTTAAACACAATACGAACTGGTTTTGGAAATGCTAAACATAAATGAATGTAATATGTGGGCTGAGAATCCCATATTGTGCTAGTATGCCCAAGAGGCTATGATTATATCGACTGAGAGGAGTTGAGAACCCAATAGCGAGGATGTTGTATATATTATGGACCGGGCTGCACGCTGCAGCAAATGAATATACTTATATGGATCGGGTTGCACGCCCCAGCAAATGTATGTATATATATGTATGTGGATCGGTCTGCTCGCTGTAACATTGTAGCGCTTGGGTTGTAGGAACCCCTCTGGAGTCTACATACTCCCAGTGAGCACAGTCGACTATTGTTATGGATCGGGTTGTGCGCCACAACGATATTAGTGGTATATTTATAATTTTGGTTTTTGTGAAAATTATATGAATCGAGTAGCGAGGAAAAGTAATAAATAAGTGAACTATATGCCCAAGGAGCAGATTTGATACTTTATTAATAGCTGTTGAGTTACCTGTTCTACCTGGTTTTAAGAATTTCACTTGACATCTTCATTATTTGCTGCTTAAATGGTATTACCGCTTTGATATAGAACTGATTAGTGCCTTTTGTGATTTCGGACTGTCGGTCATTATTTATTTTTATTACTCACTGGGTTGGAGTACTCACATTACTCCCTGCACTGCGTATGCAGATCCAGGTACCCCTGAGGTGTAGTGCGATCTCTCCAGTAGTTCGGTTTCCGCCGGAGTTATCGACGTAGCTGCATGGCATCCCGATGTTTTCCCTTTATCTTACATTTCTGCATTCTAGAGATATCTCTGTATTAGACTTTTGAAACCTTATATTTAGAGGCTTAGCATTGTGACACTGGATCTAGTGGGCTATCGTTGAGATGTTTATGGTTTTACGCATATTTCATATATAATGTTATGACTTCTATTGATATTAAACTGGAATTTAACTCTAATAGCTAATAAAGGATTCTACATAAAAAAAAGGTGTGAATGGTTGATGTTCGGGCTTGCCTAGCATTGTGTTGGGCGCCATCACGACCGGGGTTTGGGGTCGTGACATTTAAAAAGTAGGTACAAGTTAAAAAAAATAAAAATGGGCAAAGGTTAAATGGGGACGGCCAAATCGGATGTCTCGTGCAATTTTTATCTGATTCAAGCCCATATTATTGTGCTAGAAGCAGTTTTTGAATGGGGTTATTTTCATAAACCGCTATAGTTTAGAGCCTAATAACTATAATTTGCTTAAGAACTATTTATAGATATTGTTCAAATGTTACTAACTTGTATCACTCGTATTCAAACGCGTATGAATACAACTAAGGCAAAATGCAGAAAATACTATGTTCTTGTTAAGATTCAAACTCAAGACTTTCGCCAACTTGTTTCACTTCAAAATAACTAATCTCTTATTTCATGAATTTTCTGTAAAATTCAAATATAACTACAAATGGTAAATTTGCAGGAACGTATAGCTACGAATGATAAATACAGTATAAATATTTGATGTGTCGCGTAATTTTTCTTTATATAAATAATCGGCCATATTTATTGTTTACTTTATGTAGTCATATGCATACATACTAACTATTGTTACTTTAAGAGGTTGAGCGAGTGGCTATTTGGGTTAATTTTTCTTTTTGAATCTTAGGAAGATAAATTTATGTTATTATCAAATTTGAAAAGAAATTCATACTACTATAAAAGATATATCAGCATGCGGTTTATAAGAATTAGTTCAATGACTATAATAAAATCAATTTATGTGAAACTTAATAAAATTGAGTGACTTTTTAGTTAATAAAAAATTGTTTAATGACTTCCAATCCAATAACCTTTTTTTATTAGGCGAAATGGTTTTTTGTTAGGCTTTTTAAAGCCGCAACATAAATTTTCTATTTTCTCATTTGAACATTCGAACTTATTTTTTCCATAACTAATAAATACATTTGACCATGCCCATGTATCGTCAGTTGGTCCTAATCGTGAGGAACACGATGCAGTGGAGAGTGAAACCCACCTTCCTAACGCCCAACAGTACAAAATGGATTGTGTTTAATTGTGTTCTTATTTATTCCTTCTAAAATACTCCCTTCCTCCATTTTTAAAAATCTGAAGCTCCATTTTTAATTTTTTTTATATTTCAGACCGTAAAAGTGGTGAAAAGTTATATATTTTGTCATTGTAGAGGTGAAGCTAAATTTTGAACCCCCATAATTTCCCCTTCCAAGTTCGTTAAACTCCTTGAACCCAATAATGGCATCCTTCAACTCTGAGAGTCGGAAAAATTCGGGACCGGCAGCAGCGGTCGAGATAAGAAACCAACGACCACGAACGAAACCTCAATCAGCAATCGAAACAACAAACTTTCGAGTAACCGGAACTTTGCCGAAAAAATAGAACCACGACAAACCTCCAAACAGCAACCTCGATTTTTTATTGAGGAAGAAAATTGATCAGGTGGAGTGTTGTATGGTGAAGGAAAGAAAAAGGAGCAGAGATAAGCGTTTTGTTACTAGGGGTGTTGGAATTAGCTTGAAATGGTAATCAATGGGATGAAGAAGAACGCAAAAGCAGTCAAAGAGAAGGAGTTGTTGCTTGACTTTTCCTTATTATTGATCCATTTTAATTTTGAGTTTGCCGATGTGTAAGACATCCATTGGTCATTTGCTGACTGGATGGACAAGTATATATATGTGTAATACACGTGTACATAGTCTCTTGTCAGATGTATTTATTAGTTATGCAAAACCCGAGTTCGAATGTTTAACTGAAAAAATAAAAAATTTATATATTAACTTTTAAACACATGATAAATTTAAGTGACCAGGAAACCGTTTCGACTTTTCATTATGAACAATAAAATAAAACAGGAATGTGTTTTTCTCCTTCGTTTTGAGATCGAGAATGGTAAATCGAAAATTGATTTGAAACCATTGGCGCTGAAATTTGAATATAATGGCTGGTCCACGTTGGAAAAAGCAAGCTATCTGTCCACATTGGATAAGCATACGCTCCACCTTGTTGAAAATATGTTCATCATTGTCCAATCATAGGTGGGAAAGGAGCTGAGAAAATTGAACGTTACAAAAGCTAAAAATTTAAATGAGGAAGATTAGAAAATATACCGTCGGACCTCTATATAATAATATTTTTATATAATAATAATTTATTATAAAAGTTAAATTTTTTCTGAAATTAACTTTTATTTTATTTTATAATATTTATTTTCTATAATAATATTTTACTATAGCAAACGAAAAATATCGAAACAAACGAAATTGTTGTAAAAATGTTTGAATGTGTTATACTTTGTGTGTGCTTTTTACAATAGGATTTGTCAATGTTGTACATATATTCTATGCATTATATACTGTTTAAGTAGTTTTAATGTGGACTATATTTCAAAAATTAATGAAAAGTTAGGTAGTACAAAAAAAGCAAATAAAAAATGGAAGGTAAGTCGGACGAGCATTTTCTCCAATTTCTAAAGCTTATAAAGTTAAAAAGAACAGACAACCACGATATTTTGCATTAGTTCGCTCTTTCCCTCATAGTTTGAACATATATTCACAGGTCTCTATTTATATTTTTTGCCTTCTTTCCAAACTAAATACCTTTCTTTAGTTTTTGTCTATTCTACCGACTTTTTTGCTAAACAAAGTAAATTTTTAATTAAAAAATACTTCAATTTATGGTGATTAATAAGTTTTTATCCAAATCGGATAACAATTGAATTTATACGCGGTTTTAAGGATATATGATATAACTTGATACAAATTAAGAAATTAATTTATATTGAAATTAATGATAAAAATAAATACAAACCACACAAATTGAGCAACTTTAACCTTTGAGTTTGATCACCCTCGATCAAAGGAATGCATCAACTAATATTAGGACAGAACAACGAAATGATAAGATAGAAATGATCAGTATATTACTTTCTTTGTACGTGTTATAATGAGTGTCACAAATAATCAGACCCCCTCCTTTATATAGTAGGTGTGTCCTATTCTTGATACAAGTCTATACAAGGTAAAAAATCTCATAATTTCCTAATTAATCGGCCTCTCCTTGATACGTGCCGAGATTTTCACCGTGATTTCCAACCAATCTGGATATTTAGGTCTTCTGTTATTCGGCTCGGAAAATTTTCCTCGATCTTGTTTGGTCTTGATCTTATTCAGTCCTGGGGTCACGAGCTCAACAATATACTATGCACCTCAGTTCGATATAACCCGAGATCGAGCTTTAACCTATCGTGTTTCAGCCTCGATTGGTCACACAATAGGTGAAATCAATTTTGACTGTATACAGATAATTCTCTAATTTTTCGGAGAGAAGATGACGAGAAACGATATGAACTTCCAAATCCCGCTTCGATAGACCATGACATAAGCGACAAACGGTTACTAAAATGTCTCATCTGTCCAGTTACCAAGGCATTAAATACGTGTCAATTGTTGGTCGGCCACTATGGGTTTTGAACCATCATTAGCAAACTATAAATATCTCAACTTCATTCATTCAAACTTTATGCTCAAAGCTTCTTCTATTTGTGTTTTTCAAAAATCTCTTCATTATCAAACTTTTGTACCCAAATTTTTTGAACCTTCTGCAAACCGCTACGTACCTTCTTAATGTTCTCTTCTTTATCTCTGCTCTCAAATGGCAAAAACTTCTATTGTCCCACAAAAGGATATCGCCTCGTCATCACGACCCACAGGCGACGGGATTGCGGCTGAACCACACCTGAAGAGTTCGTTCCTGGAGGGTGCCCGGCCGATGCTGATTTCAAGATTGAAAAAATTCCTCAGTACCGGGTCGATGCGAGTCGGTCTCGAGATATATATGTTCAATCACCAAAGATCTCCTCTCCAAGGTCAAAGAGGATTGTAACTGGGCCGATAAGCATGTGGTGGTGTCTTCGCCTGAGGAAGTAATTACAACCTATATGGAGGGGTTTTAAAGTGTTTGCACTTACCCCTTCATGTTGGGTCCCTTAGAACATGTCATTATCACCTTCTGCAAGAGGTACGAGGTGACCTTCAGTCACATTCACCATCCTTCTCGAGGGTAGTGATTCTTTTCCATTTTTTTGTAAACAAAATCGAGGTTTGTCCTTTTACCCTAGATCATCTTATGTGCATGTATAACCCCCAACTCTATCGAGGGGGATTAATCAAACGTGCTCGTCTTGCCAGTAGGGCCCTATTCTCGAGTATACATAAAGATTGGGACAGAGGTTGGATGGGCCGATTCTTTCGAGTGAAGACCTCAAACTTGATCCCTGTCGAGGACATGCCATTTCCCGAGAAATGGAACATGAAGCGTAAGTATTACTTCTCCTTAAAGATTTTATTTATTGTTTCTCCCCTTCCCTCCCTCCTTACTGGTGTTTCTATGGCGTAGTTGTGTCTTGGATGCCGGATGCAGTTCCTCGACTCAACGAGTGGTTTGTGGACCTTGTGTCACAAAGATCATACTCCGAGCGTGCATTGCGCGAACTGTCAAAGGGTCGATGGGAGGTATGTAACCATGGTAAGTTTTCTTTTCTGATTTAAATATTTGATTTATCCTTATGCTATCAAATCATTATCAGTTTATTTTTTTTTTTGTATGTCTCTCCAAAGATATTTCTATGAGGCCTCCATTCAGTTATGAGAATGTGCCTATCGAGTCCCCTGCTCTGAGGCAGGGTGATGAGGAAAAAAGGAAAAGGGCCTCGAGTTCTCCAAACTATGAAAAGAAAAAACCAAGAAGGAAGACGGTGCGTAAGTCCAAGGTACGCACTGACGCTCTGTCCTCGAACTCGTTCCATCGTCTAAGGGATGAGTCCGAATAAGAAGAAGAAGAGGAGGAGTAGGATAAATCCAAGCTGGTGGCCCACATGCGGGCAGGTGTCTTGATACAAGAGTCCTCTAAATCGATGGATGTTGAAATTGAACCATCTCGACATGATAAGGTCGATGGGAGAACTTTAGCTGAAACTCCCGAACTAGACGGGGTGATGCCACTACTCCTCGAGCTAGAGGGTTCGAAAACTAAACTGGGGTTGATACTTCTCGAACAAGGGAAAGTTCCCCGATAGATGTGCTTGGGTGATTTACATCACTGGGTCTCCTCTGCTCTCCGATTATATGATCAACGAGGATGGCATGCTAAAAGCGCATCCACATGAGGGGCCTGATGGGGTGGTAGATATGTATCATTTCTTTGAAGTCTTAGAATCTACCGCCTTGGAGGATATCACCGGGTTCAGACACTACAATGCCAAACAAGATACCATCGCCATAAGACAGTGGGTCTTCCTCGAACCCAAATTTGGTAGACCGGTTCCCAACCCAGTGTGTTAGTTCTGATCGAAAGTGGTAAATAGTTTTCTCTATCCCGGAGGATGCCAGGTTTTCTATGCCTCCGTGGGGGTTGCTAGCTATCTTTTGTGTTTGGTGACCGAAGAGGACCAGGCCATGATGGAGAAGATGTAAACGCCCTGCCTATTAAATGAAGCTCAACCGGCAGTGAATCGGGTAACTTCAGGCGTCTTTTTTATTATGTATTTTAAACTTAGAGTTGCAAATAATCATAACACCTTCCTTTATGCTTGCAGGACTCGGTACTACACTATGAGACTTTCCTCTGATACTGGGAGGAGTTAACCCAATATGAGGTTGAGGTTCGGGATTTGAGTGAGAAGAGGGACACCTACAATCTTCTTAGTAAGAAGCTTCAGCACGAGTTAGAAGCGGCTCGGAGGGAGCATGCCGAGATAGCCGAGCAGGTAAATCGAGTACTTCAAGATAGTGACGATGATTTAGACACAATGGCTAATGATATGATTTTGCAAGTCCGACAGAGGCTTGAATAGATCAGGTAGCTCTAGGCATAGATAGACACGATATAATCTAAGTTCGAGGAGTAGAAGAAAAATATGGACATCTTAGCCTCCGAAAAGGAAGTTGTCCAAACACAACTACCATCGGTCAAGGTTCAGCTCCGGGTTGCAAAAGAGAAATCTTGGTGCAGGCTAAGAATATCGAGGAGCTCTCGTCTCAGTTGAACTCGGCTACTTTTGGTATAGAGCCAAGGAACTCGAGGCGGCCAAATTAGAGGTAGTTAAGGCCGAGATTGAGGCTAACGCTAAAGTGGCTCAATTCAAGGTTAACGTCGAGCCAATTTAGGAACACGATAAAAGTATGATAGAGCATACAAGGTGGAAAGCTCAAAGGGAATCCTTCGAAGAAGTCCATGCTCAGAACTTCAACATACTGGCTAAAATCTAGAATTCCAAAGTATGCGAAGCCCGGGCCTGAAAGCTAGCTTTCCCGAGAAAAATTTTGAGAGCTTAAGCGAGTTTGGAGGCTGGGAAGATCCCTAGGATGAAGATGTTGCCCTTGATGAGGACCATGCCACATAGGACTTTGCATGTTTTTATTTTTTCCTTTTTTGCATATTTTTGAGGTCGTTTCGGTCATTGAAGATTTTTGTATTGGGCCATTATGGCCTTAGTAAAAATACTATTGGGTATATATATATATAAGGCTTTCTTTACATTTCGGCTTTCAAATTTTTCTTTTGCTTAATTACTTGTATTCACAAAGGTCGTAATGTCTTAGCATAAAATAACTTAGGTTACATTCGAAAGTTCAAACAAGCCTCACATTTACATTACTCTGTTTTGAGGAATCTTGGGGTCTCAGTTTTATTGGAAACTTTCTCCCAAAGTAAGTAATTCATATTATAGTTTTTCGAGGGTAGACTTTTAGAATCGGTAATGAAAAATTTTCTTTTTTGAAGGCCTATATTTCATTATGGTTCTCAGAAGTCTCCGAGCAGTGTCAATATAGTCATAGCCTTTTAGTCCGGGTGTCGCCCAGTGGCTTGCTTTACCGAGTTATCCAAGATTACTAAGACAACAGTCCCCCAGTGTATATGGTCGTGGCCACTAAAATTTAGGGATTTCCTAAAAGGTCTTATGCCCCTGATGTTTAATAGCTCGATTTGTTTGAGTTTTTTGTTCGGATGGCAGTCCCCGAGTGAGGGTGTGATCCCTCAAATTTCGGCTATAACCGGCCCTTGAGCTCATTATCTTTAGGAGATTGGAGTACGACGTTCTTCAAGGGATGTAAAGAGGATATTTTCAAAGCATAGGATAACTGGAAAGAAAGTACTTCTCTTTATTCTTGTGCAAAACAGTTATACATGCATACATGTTCTATGCCAAGGCTCGAGCCTTGGCATATACCGAATGTAGCAGTTTTCCGAGTTGGTGAATCATCATAGCATATCTTTGTTGTTCACATATTTTTCCATGTCGATCCAGTAATAGCTGGCTCTAATTACCTTTTGAACCAATATTTCAGCGCTTGAATGATTTCAGCAGGTGCACTCGTGGACTTCCCTCAGAACATACTCGGTATTTCCCGATCCCAGACATATTTCTAGCGGGCCATCAAACATTCTTCTGAATAATGTTCCTTCCTTGGACAAGCTGAATCGAGCTGCCTTTGTGCGTAGGGCCCTCGATTTTTTTGGATCTCAGAGAAGTTTCCCGGCCCTCAAATACTTTACATATTTATTTCTCCAATCCATATTAATCTTGTGGAGTTTATTTCAGCATGAACTTCTTCTACTATCGACCTCATGAGTTGTACGATTGCTCCCGAGTTGAGCTCTTCCTCTTTGATCGACGGCCCTAAGTTTGCAAGGGCATCAATGTCACTATATTGATCTCGAGGTACGTGCTGCAAAGTCCAATCTTTGAATCGATGTAATGTTACGTGTAACTTATCTAGGTACCTTTGCATTCATTCTTCTCTGACTTCAAATGTTCCATTAACTTGGTTTACAAAAAGGAGGGAGTCACACTTAGCTTTGATCACTTCCGCCCCTAAACGTTTGGCCAGTTCGAGACCTGCAATCACGGCCTCATTGTTAGTCAATTTCACAGTTTGAATGGATTGTCTAACTATATTTGCCTATGGGTGGCTTCAGTATAATGCCAAGTTTGGACCCCTTTACGTTTGAGGCACCGTCTATAAAGAAGGTGCAAATTCTCAAAGACATCACTGAGTTTACCAACAACTCTCTTTCGACTTTGGGTATTAGGGCCGGCATAAAGTTGGCCAAAACATTTTCTACAATATAAGGGTTGATATTCGACATCGTACCTGCTGATTTCTACGGCCTATTTTACCAATCGTCCCGAGAGTTTGAGTTAATGCATAATATTTCGTAATGGGTAGGTTGTCACAACACATATAGTATGGCACTTAAAATATTATTTCAGGTTCCTAGAGTCACTTAGCAAAGTGTGTGCCAATTTTTCTAGGTGAGGATATCTAGTTTTGGCCTCACTTAAGGTCCTGCTAACATAATAAATAGGAAATTACGTACCTTGTTCTTCCTGATCAAGGACTCAACTTATTGCTGTTTTCGATACATCCAAATACAAGTATAGTCATTCGTCTACCCTCGCTATGTGAAGCAATGGAGGTTAGATATTGCTTAAGTTCTTCTAAGGCTCATTGGCATTTCAGGGTCCATGTGAAGTTGTTTTTCTTCTTTAATGACAAGAAAAATCAAGGAATCTTATCGGAGGACCTCGAGAGAAATCGCCTCAGGGAGGAAATGCACCCGGTTAGCCTTTGTACGGTCTTCATATTATCCACTAATGTGGTATCCTCGATAGCTTTGATCTTGATTCCTAGGTTGGACACCGTGAAACCGAGAAATTTACCTGATTCGACTCTGAACGCGCATTTTTCTAGAATCCTCTTCGTGTTGTATTTCTTCAATATATTGAAGATTTCCTGCAAATGCTTTCAATGGTCCTCTGCTTGCATGGACTTAACTAACATATCGTCAATGTAAACTTCCATGTGTTTTTCTATTTGTTCTTCGAACATTCAGTTTACTAGGCGTTGATAAGTGGCACTAGTATTTTCAATCCAAATGATATTATGTTAGCAGTATGTTCCATACTTAGTGATGAAGAGGGCCTTTTCTTGATCATTTGGGTTCATCCATATTTGGTTGTACCTACAGTAGGCACCGAGAAAATTGGGGATCTCCTGGCCGGTTGTGGCTTCGATCATGTGATCGATGTTAGGCAAAGGGAAAGAGTCTTTAGGGAAGGCCTTATTTAAATCTTTATAACCCACACACATTCTCTATTTGTTCCCTTTTTTAGGGACTACTACTATATTTGGTAACCATTCCGGGTATATGACCTCCCAGGTGCACCCTATTTTAAAGAGTTTAGTAACATAGTCTTTGATGAAAGCATGTTTGATCTCAGACTGGGTCCCTTTTTTGCTTGACCAGATGAAATTTTGGGTCTAGGATCAGCTTGTGAGTAGTGATATCCAATGGGATCACTGTCATATCGAGATGATACCAAGCAAAACAATCCAAGTTAGCTATAAGAAATTTAATGAGCTCTTTCCTAAGCTCGGGAGTTAACCTCGTGCCAATGTATACCTTTTGATCGGGCAGATGTTCGATCATTACGACCTGTTCCAACTCTTCGACTGTAGATTTGGTAGCGTTAGAATCATCGTGAATTATAAAGGATCGAGGAACCCTGTAATCATCGTCTTCGTCAGTCCCCTGCTTGTCTGGTTAGGTCGAGGACGGCATCAGTGATTGCTATTTGACTTCATGTTTTTCTTTCGAACTTGGCCTCCTCGTCGATGAGAGTGTTGATACAGGAATTACTTCATTGATGGCAAACATCTCCTTTGCGGTAGGTTTCTACCATAGATCATCTCAATCCCTTTCGGTGTTGGAAATTCTAATACCTGGTGAAGGGTCGTGGGCACAACCCTCATGTTGTGGATCTATGGTCTCCTGAACAGGGAAATATACCTTGTATCTGCTTTGATCACATAAAACTTGGTCTCTTGGGTGGTTTCGTCTACGTTTACTGGTAATGTTATTTCTCCTTTAGTAGTTTCACAAGCCATGTTGAATCCGTTTAGCACTCGGGCTGCAGACATGATTTGGTCCTGTAGGCCGAGTTGCTCTACGACCCTCAATCGAATTATGTAGGTCGAGCTATCTAGATCAATTAACACACGTTTAACTCAAGTTTTATTCAAGAGTACAGATATTACCAATGCATCATTATGGGGCTACATGATTCCTTTCGCATCCTCGTCATTGAAAGATAAAGTTCCTTCTGGTATGTAATCTCAGGTCCATTTTCCCCTTGTGATTGATACTTTGGTGCAATTTAACATCGGACCTTGAGGAACATAAACCCATCTGATGATCATATAAATGACATGTTAAGGTTTATCTTGCTCGTTTTATTTATTGGAATCCCTATTTTTGAAATGATTCTTCGCTCGGACGCTTAGAAATTTCTGAAAGTTCCTGTTGCTGAATAACCGAGCTACTTTTTCTCTCAATTGTCAACAATCCTCTATTATGTGGCCATGAGTGCCATGGTATTTGTAAATTTGGTTAGGATCCCTTTGGGCTGAATCAATTTTTGAAGGTCGAGGCCATTTGGTATCTTCGATGCGTTCGATAGCCGATACGATGGGAGTTGCATTAACATTAAAGTTGTACTCTGATAATCGTGGTGCTTCTTTAGGTATGATAGGCTTGTCGAAGTTGTTCTTGCTCATGATCCCTCAAGAGCTCTAGCCTCCATCACATCTCCTTTATTTCTTGTAGAATTTCTCCGAGATCCAGTGCTCCTACAATCTCCATTATACAGTTGGTATTGATCTCTATACAACCTCGGTTCTCAGTCAATTTCCCTCTTGATTCTACCGACGGGTCTGATAGGAGAAATAGACCTTGAAAAAGCCCCAAGTTTATTGTATTCGACCCTGATCTTTGATGGATACCGATTATGCACATGGGACCAAGTAACAGCCGAGTATTCTATCAGATTTTGCTTCAACTACTGTGAGGACACTGAGTTTCGAACATTGAGTACTTGGGTGAAAGCTTCAACATCCCAATCATCAGCGACCAGTGGCAGGTCCATCCGTTCCACATGGAATCGAGACACGAATTCTATGAGCATTTCGTTGTCTTTCTGCCTTACCTTGGAGATGTCTGACTTCCTGGTTTCAACCTTGATGGAACTAGCGTGTGACTTTACGAAAGAATATGTAAGCATAACAAATGATTCAATTGAATTAGGTAGCAAATTGTGGTATCATATCATAACTCCCTTTAATATGGTCTCTCCGTATTTCTTTATCAAGATAGATTCGATCTCGTCATCCTCTAGATCATTCCTTTCGATGGCACATGTGTAAGAAGTGACGTGCTCGTTCGGATCGGTCGTTCTATTGTATTTAGAAATATCAGACATGCGAAATTTCTTAGGGATCGACTTAGGAACCATATTCGGATGGAAAGGATTTTGGACGAAGTTTTTAGAGTCCATACCCTGCTGCTTCAAAATACCTGGTGCTCGAGGGTAAAATATGGCAATGTAACCAGGATCAGCACATGTGTAGCAAGACCTCGACTGCTGAGGAAACTAAGACTGACCCCGTCGACCCGAATGACCACCACAGCATCTCTAAAGTGGCGGTGCACTAATGTCTTTCCTTCAGACCTGCCGGGTATGCCTCCCAACAGGGATATTGACTTTTACATTGATGTGGCTCCGGGCACTCAGCCCATTTCTATCCCTCCATATTGTATGGCCTTGCCTGATTTGAAAGAGTTAAAATATTGGTTGCATGACTTGTTGAAGAAGCGCTTCATTAGACCTAGTGTATCGCCTTGGGGTGCTCCAGTGTTGTTCATCAAGAAGAGGGATGGGTCAATGAGAATGTGTATTGGTTACAGATAATTGAATAAGGTAACGATAAGAATAAATATCCACTGCCAAGGATTGATGATTTATTTGATCATCTTCAGGGTGCCAGGGTACTTTTCAAGATTGACTTGCGATATGGCTACCATTAGTTGAGGATTAGGGAATCTGATATACCTAAGAAAGCTTTCCGCACTCGGTATGGGCATTATGAGTTCTTGGTCATGTCATTTGGGTTGACCAATGCCCCAGCAACATTTATGGAGTTGATGAACCGAGTGTTCAGGCCTTATTTGGACATATTCGTGATAGACTTTATTAATGATATTTTGGTATACTCCTACAGCCAAGAGGAGCACGAGCAGCACCTTAGAGTGGTTCTTCAGACTCTGAGGGATAGTCAGTTATATGCCAAGTTCTCCAAGTATGAGTTCTGGCTGAATTCAGTAGCATTTCTGGGTCACGTTGTATCAACAGAGGGTATTCAGGTGGGCCTGAAGAAGATTGAGGTAGTTGAGAACTGGCCTAGACCAGCATCAGCTACAGAGGTTCGGAGTTTCTTGGGATTGGCGGGCTACCATCGTCGGTTCGTGGAGGGGTTTTCATCTATTTCAGCCCCAATGACCAGGTTGACCCAGAAAGGTGCCCAGTTTATGTGGTCGGACGAGTATGAGGCGAGCTTTCAGAAGCTCAACACAGCTCTGACTATGGCACCGGCGTTGGTTTTTCCCATAGGATCAGGGCCTTATATAGTATATTGTGATGCTTCCCTTATAGGGCTTGGTACAGTGTTGATGCATGACGGCAAGGTTATTGCCTATGCTTCAAGGCAGTTGAAGATTCATGAGAAGAACTATCCAGTACATGATTTGGATTTGGCAACTATTGTTCACGCGCTGAAGATTTGGAGGCATTATATGTATGGCGTGGCATGTGAGGTGTTATCACAAGAGCCTTCAGTACTTGTTCAAGCAAAAGAATTGAACTTGAGGCAGAGAAGGTGGTTGGATTTGTTAAAGGATTATGATGTTACTATCTTGTATCACTAGGGAAAGGCTAATGTGGTGGCCGATACGTTGAGTAGGAAGTCGGCCAGTATGGGAAGTCTTGCTTATATTTCGGTCAGCCAGAGACCACTTCCTTTGGATGTTCAGGCCATGGCCAATCAACTCGTGAGGCTGGATATTTCTAAGCCTAGCCGAGTGTTAGCTTTCACGGTCGCTCGTTCTTTATTATTGGAGCAGTGATCGGCAGTTTGATGATCCCCATTTGTGTGTCCTTAGAGACACGGTGCAGCGTGGAGGTGCCAAGAAGGTGACCTTAGGTGATAAAGGTATTTTGAGGTTGTAGGGGCGAGTTTACGTGCCCAATGTTGATGAGATTCGAGAGTTGATCTTAGCGGAGGCCCATAGTTCCCGGTATTCTATTCATCCGGGCGCTGCGAAGATATGTCATGATTTGAGGCAGCATTATTTTTGGCGTAGAATAAAGAAAGATATTGTAGATTATGTGGCTCGATGTTTGAACTGTCAGCAGGTTAAGAATGAGCATCAGAGGCCTAGAGGATTATTTCAAAGGATTGAACTTCCCGAGTGGAAGTGGGAGAGGATTACCATGGATATCGTTGGTGGGACTTCTGTTGACCCGGAAGAGGTTCGACGCAATTTGGTCCATTGCTGATAGGCTGACCAAGTCAGTGCATTTCATTCCTGTGGCAATCTCATATTCATCCGAGCGATTAGCTAAGATTTGTATCCGGGAGATTATTCGCCTTCATGGTGTGCCACTATCTATCATTTCGGACAGGGTTACGAAGTTTACCTAGCATTATTGGAAGACAGTTCAGCGAGAGTTGGGCACTCAAGTAGAGTTAAGTACATCATTTCATACCCAGATGGACGGTCAGTCCGAGCGGACTATTCAGATCTTAGAGGATATGCTCTGAGCCTGTGTCATTAAATTTGGAGGCTCGTGGGATCAGTTTGCCCTTAGTGGAGTTTGCCTACAACAGCAGCTACTAGTCGAGCATTCAGATGGCTCCTTATAAGGCTTTATATGGTAGGAGGTGTCGGTCTCCAGTTGGATGGTTTAAGCTGGGAAAGGCTCGGTTGTTGGGTACAGATTTGGTTTAGGAGGCCTTGGACAAGGTCAAGATCATTCCGGATAGGCTTCGTTCATCTCAGTCTAGGAAAAAGAGTTATACAGACCGCAAGGTTCAAGATGTGGCATTTATGGTTGGTGAACGGGTATTGCTCCGAGTGACGCCGATGAAGGGTGTGATGAGATTTGGGGAAGAAGGGCAAGCTTAGCCCAAGGCTCATTGGTTCGTTTGAGGTTTTTGATATAGTGGGAGAGGTAGCTTATAGACTTGCATTTCAGCCTAGCTTATCAGCCGTGCATCCAGTTTTTCATGTATCCTTGCTTCGGAGGTATCACGGCGATCCAGCCCACGTATTAGACTTCAGCATTGTCCAGTTGGACAAGGATTTGTCTTATGAGGAGGAGCAGGTAGCTACTCCAGACCAGCAGGTTTGTCAGTTGAAGTACAAGAGTTTCCCTTCTGTTTGTGTTCAATGGAGAGGTCAGCCTCCTGAGGCATCAACCTGGGAGTTCGAGTCCAATATGCGGAGCCGTTATCCCCATCTGCTTCCCAACTCAGGTACTTCTTTCTTTTGTCCGTTCGAGGACAAATGGTTATTTTAGAGGTGGATAATGTGACGACCCAAAGGGTCATAACCTATTTCTTTACCCATTCTGTGTCTTTGAGGCCTTGAATACATCATTTAAGGTTGCCTAGATTAGCACGTGCAGTCCGGGCGCGTAGCCGGAAAGCATAAATATGAATTCTATGAGAAAAAGTCTAAATTTTAATATTAAACTGAATAAATTTGACTTTGGTCAATATTTTTGCTAAACGGACCCGGACCCGTGGTTTGATGGTCCCTGAGGGTCCGCAGGAAAATATGGGACTTTGGTGTATGCCTGGAATCAAATTCCAAGGTCTCAAGCCCGAGAAATGAATTTTTGTGTGAAATTATTTTCCGGAAATTATTAAGGAAATTGGAAGTGAAATTTGATTAAAAGATTATGGTATCGCGCCCGTATTTTGGTTCTGGAGCCCGGTACAAGTCTTATATATGGTTTAAAGTTTTCTATAAAGTTTGGTTGAAAACGGACGTCATTTGACGTGTTTTGGACTTAAAATGGAAATTTCATATTTTATGGAATTTGGAAAGAATCATGAGCTTTGAGGCTTGATATGATGTATACGATGTTATTTTAGCGATTTGATCGCACGGATAAGCCTGTACGATGTTTTTAGGTTGTGTGCATGTTTAGTTTGGAGCAACGAGGGCTCGGGTGAGTTTTGGATAGGCCATGGATTGCATTTTTGAACTTTTCAGTTCTACAATCTTCGCATTTGCGAAGAAGGTCTCGCAAATGCAAGCTCGTAAATGCGAGCCTGTGATCGCAAATGCGAATGGGAAATCCTGCATTGGATTGCAAATGCGACCATCTGGTTCGCAAATGCGATGTTGAGCCAGTCGCAAATGCGACATCTTTGCTCGCAAATGCGATGCCTGCATTCTTGCCCCGTGTTTGCAAATGAGAACAAGACCTTGCATTTTTCAAGCCTGCAGGGTTCGCAAATGCGAACCCAGTTCGCAATTCCCATATCTGCAGCCCAGCAATTTCTATACTTAGTCGAATTTTAGGCCATTTTTCACCCCACTTTCAAAATACAACTCCTTAGGCGATTTTTCAAGAACAAGTTTCATTCCAAATCATTTGTTAGTCAATTTTTACTCAATTCTTTCAATCATTAACAACATTTAACATGTTTTTCACTTAAAATCAAGGATCTTCATGGGTGAAATTGGGGGTTTTTGGTAGAACCTAGGTTTTTCAAAAATTGGGGATTTGGACCTCAATTTAAGATCTGATTTCAAAACAAATCATAGATATGGATTCGTGGAGGAATGGGTAACCGGGCTTTGGTTCGAACCTCGAGTTTTGACCAGTGGGCCTAGGGGCGTTTTTGGACGTTTTGTGTAAAACTTCGGAAAATTCATTTTTATGCATTCAAATTGATTCATTTAGCATTTGTTGATGTATTTAAGTAATTTGTGACTAGATTCGAGCAATTTTATGGTGGAACCAAGGGGTAAATCCATAGTTGAGGCTTGAGATGAATTCAAGGCATCGAGGTAAGTGTTTGGTTTAACCCTAGCTTGAGGGAATAGGAGTTGAGTCTCATATGTTACTTGATAATTGCCGAGTACGATGTATAGGCAAGGTGACGAGTATCTATACATATGGTGTCTAGCATGACCGTGAGTCCTTATTATGCGAATAGTTTGGATTTTGTTATACCTTCTATGCTTGATCGATGACTTATTTATGTTGTAAAGAGCTTGTGAAAGGGATTGTGATCTTTAAACTTCGTGGAGCGTTGGCTCGAGTTGAAATACAAATTGTGAAGGTATATGAGATAAGTAAATCTTTGGAGCATTGGCTCAAGTAATAATGTGAACTATGAGATGAAAGTGGAGGGAAGAGAAAGAGTTAATGTTTCGTCCAGTCATTAATAACTTTATTATTTTTAGATAATAGTATATAGAAACAACGCTTGTAAGAAGTCCTATTAAAACCAAGAAATACATCCCTTGCCGGGGCATTGTTGATTATCGAATATTTTCTCTTGTCGGGACATTGAGATTATTGATGTTCTACCCTTGCCGGATTTTTAATTTGCTTGTTTGTGTTCCCTTGCCGGGATTTCCATTATTATTTATTTATTCCCTGGCCTTGTTTGTGATTTGTTGATTGGGTGACGAAGAGTGTTAAAGCACGAAGGGTGATGCCGTGTATTATTTGATATTGTGAGGAAAGAGTGTAAAGCATGAAGGGTGATGTCGTACCGTATGACGTACCATTACGTACTGATATTCATTAATTATATATTGTGAGAAAAGAGAGTGTAAAGCCCGAAGGGTGATACCGTGACGCACGATGTACCATTCTATACTGATATTCATTAATTATATATTGTGAGAAAAGAGAGTGTAAAGCACGAAGGGTGATACTGTGTCATACGATGTACCATTCCGTACTGATACTCATTGATTATATACTGTGAGGAAAGAGAGTAAAAGCGCAAAGGGTGATATCGTGCTGATGATTTACTGATACGATTAATTTGGTAAGGATGAGAGTAAAATCACGAATGGTGATGCCGTGCACTTGTTGATCTTTGTTCCATATTGTTGTATGAGTTGCGGTTTTCCTTCATATTAGTCAATTTTTACTTGAAACTGTTATCTCCCCACAGCATGCTTTCCCCTCCCGTATTATTTACTTGTCTGGTATTTCGATTTCGCTATATATTTATAATTACACAGGTTTATGTGATAGTCCAGTCTAGCCTCGTCACTACTTCGCCGGGGTTAGGCTAGACACTTACCAGCACATGGAGTCGGTTGTGCTGATACTACACTCTGTGCTATTTTTGCGCAGATCCAGGTTTCGAGCAGTAGCTGCATTAGTGTGGAAGCAGACTTTCAATTCAGCGAGACCCGAAGTAGCCTTGCAGACGTCCGCAAGCCCGGCATCTCCTCTTTCCTTTATTTCGTCTGTTGTCTCACTGTATTCGAGACAAACAGTTTATGTTCTCTTCAAAAATGTTTGTATTTAGTATTCTTAGCAGTTTGTAGGTGTTGTGACACCAGTCTTGGGTAGAGGCTTTTGTTGAACTTTCCGCATTTCTATTCAATTTGATGATATTAAGACTTCCGCTAATTGTTTGAATTTCGTTGCTTTTGTATTAATGCGGTTAATTGTTAAAATGGATTAGATTATTAATGGAAAAGAAATTAAAATTTGGCTTGCCTATCTTCCATTAGTAGGCGCCATCACGAATCTCGAGGGTAGAAAATTCGTGTCGTGACAGTTCCATATGGAATCGAGACACGAATTCTCTGAGCATTTCGTTATCTTTCTGCCTTACCTTAGAAATGTCTGACTTCCTGGTTTCAACCTTGATGGCACTAGAGTGTGACTTTACGAAAGAATCTTTAAGCATAACAAATGATTCAATAGAATTATGTAGCAAATTGTGGTATCATATCATAACTCCCTTTAATAGGGTCTCTCCGAATTTCTTTAGCAAGACAGATTCGATCTCGTCATCCTATAAATCATTCCCTTTGATGACAAATGTGTAAGAAGTTACGTGCTCGTTCGGATCGGTCATTATATTGTATTTAGAAATATCAGACATGCGAAACTTCGTAGGGATCGACTTAGGAACCACATTAGGGGGGAAGGATTTTACACGAAGATTTTAGAGTCCATACCCTTCAATATCGGTAGTGCCTCAGGGATTTGATCGACCCTAAAGTTGTAAGTTTCCACCTTCTTGTCATTTTCCTCGATCTTCTTTTCCCCTGACTCAATTTGTTTTATTAGTTCTTCGAGCATCTCTATGATTGCAGGATTGGTCTCCAATTCTTTATCGTTTGATTTCCTTGAAACCGATTCGACCCTGTGGACAAATTTATGGATAGCTTGGGCTCGATCTTACTCGGTGGGTGATTCTGATTTTGGAGCTCGGCTATCACTTCCTGTTAAACCTACAACATGTTGAAGATCACATGCAAGTTAGTCCCACCATCTTCACCGCCATGTGTGCTTTGAGCGGCTGATTGAACATCCCCATGGATATTGCCCTCGGGATCGACGACTAAATTTGTGTTGATGGCTATATGTGAGCTGACGTCGATTTGATTTACAGCCAGAACTCCATTGAGGCCAACTGGGGGTACGTCATTTCCTGGACTATGTTTTCATTATCATCGTGATAGCCAAAATCATTGTCAACGTGTAAGGGTGTTGACTGAGAGTTCAACATTTTGGTCCTAGAATCAAAGATATTGTTACATCCTGTACTTTAATAATAAGATGTATAAAGTGTATTAAAAGTGAGTAGTATTTTAAGTAATTTGAGATCATTATTAATTATGTAGGTAATTTATTGATTATTGATTAATGGGAGATTAATTAGTTCATTAATAAATTAGTGAATGATTAATTAGGATCTTGGATAAAGCGTAAAAGGCCTAAACCTGGCAGCCAAGAGAGCTAAGGATTTCGACTCATTAAGTTCATATATAGGTGGCACATATGTGGTTTAGTCATCTGGTATGTGGGGCCCACACCCATCTATCTTTAACATCTTTAATTTACTTTAAGATATGTTAGATATCTCTCTCATATGAGAAAGAAAGGCTTCAGCCAACTCAAACAACCATTTGCATCTTAGTATCTTAAGTAACGTGCTTTTTTTTTAAAACAAAATTCATGCAAGACCTCTTAGCATCTTAGCAACGTGAGATGTTGCAATTTTAAGGAAATGCGGTGCAATCTTTCTCAAGAATATCATCTGAAGTTTTTTCTACTTTGATTTGTCGTTGCATGTTTTTCGCAAAAAGTCGTGTGTTAGAGAGATTGTCAAGATAAGGCTCGGGTATGTTAAGGCTATCCCTTCTTTCTTTTGGCATGATCCAAGTAACGATACATAAACTAATTATATTCCATAAGTGGTTCTACTCTTAGCACTTAAGGATATCTATGTTATTCATTTTTGTAAAGTGATATTCAAGCATGTCTAAGTATGTTTCTAAGTCTCTATTGAGGTATTTGATAAAGATGTTAATGTTTATAATATAGTGATACATGCATCTTCATGCATTTAAAACCGTGTTACGGTCGGTTGGACAAACATGCATCTTCATTTAACACCGTGCTACGACCGGTTGGGTAGACATGCATTTTTAATTACCATCGTGCTACAATCGGTAGGGCAGTCATGCATTTAACACCGTACTAGGTCGATTAGGTAGTCATGGATTTACCGATGGGCTATAGTCAGTCGGGCAGTTACCACCAATTGGGCAGTTATGTATCATTATTTACCACCGGTTGGGAATAGAGATGTTCGTCGGTCGGTACCATATGGTATTTAAACATTTAGGTTTGATGTTTTCGGTATTCGGTTTCTTAAAATCCTATACCAATACTATACCTAATTAAATTCAGTATGGTTCTATTTTTCTCCTTTCGATTTTTGTTTATTCGGTTCGGTAACTTCGGTTGATTTGAATACTAACTAGCGTGTAGATCCATAGGCTCTAATATTCTTAATTAAAATACCCAAAAATACAAAATTAAAAATATTTATTGACAAAAATTTTATCCAAAACTAGCAAATATCAACCCAAATATAGCAAATTATACATAAAAAAATATTTTATTATTAGAAATATCTTGTTACTTATTTAGAGTTAATTGCTAGACTTATAGAATAAAGGAAAGTAAAATTTTAGATTTTCTATATTTGTATTATAATTGATAATAGATGTTTTGTGTAATATAATTTATATTTTGGTATGGTATCAGTATTTCTGTATTTTATTTTAAAATACCAGATATCATACCTAATACCTTTTTTTAAAACTTAAACCAAATACCAAAATATGGTATACAAATACTAAAATTTTTGGTCTCGGTACAGTAATTCGGTATTTATCAAATTATTCAATATACGGTGGCACTTCAGAGATTCGGGTTGATTCTTGTATGTCTTAATAAATATTAACTTATTGTTATGTTTCAGTTCCGTCTTACATACTCGGTATATTATTTATACTGACGTCCTTTATCGGGATGTTGCATTCATGCTTGCAGGTATAGATAATCAGTTTGACGAGCCTACCTAATCGACGAGGTTAGCATTCAGCGAAGGATCAATAAAACTCCACCACATTCGGAATGCAGCTGAGTCTATAAATCATTGTGTCTGAGTTTTGCTATAGAATTATGAGTAGGCTGGTGCCCTGTCCCATTTGATGTCGAATAATCATAAAGGCTTTGTAGGTAGAGGTTCAATTTTTACAGTATGTTAGAGGACTTGCCGGACCATATGTATTCATGTTTTAATAATGATGGTTCATTGATACAACGCTTTCTCTCTTACAGTTGTAATTATGAGTCGTAGCCATGTTGGCCCATGATAATTACAAAAGGAATAAGTTTAGCCAACTCGACCTATCTATGTTCTAGTTTTGTTTGAATGATCATGAGTTACAGAGTGATTCGCTCGGCCCAGCATGACACCGGGTGCTAGCCGCGCTTCTCCAGGTTTGGGGCATGACTGATACTCCAAAGAACAAGTGTAAAATGGTGTGTGTCCTGAAAGTTTGTACCAGGTAATCATTATTATCCTCAACCCCACGATAGGCACCAAATTGTTTATCCCTCGAAATCAGATAACAATTGAATTTATAGCGGTTCTAAAGAACGTGATATAACTTGATACAAATTAAGAAAACAGATTAATATTGAAATTAATATATATATATATATATATATATATATATATATATATATATACGGTGGCACTTCAGAGATTTAGATTGATTCTTATATATCTTTAATAAATATTGACTTATTGTTATGTTTCAGTTCTGCCTTACATACTTAGTACATTATTCGTACTGCCGTCCTTTTGTCGGGGATGCTGAATTTATACTTGCAGGTATAGATAATCAGTTTGAGGAGCCCTTATAGTAGATGAGGTTAACATTCAGCGAAGGATCGAGAAGACTCCACCTCATTCGGAGTGCACGCGAGTCTATGAGTCATAGTGTTAGATTTTTGTTATAAACATATGAGTAGGTCGGTGCCCTTTCCCATTTGATGTCGAATAATCTTAGAGGCTTTGTAGATAGAGGTCAGTTCTTAGAGTATGTTAGAGGATTTGACGGCCCATATGTATTCATATTTTAATAACAACGGTTCATTGATACAACGCTTTCCCACTTACAGTTGTACATTATGAGTCGTGGCCATGTTGGCCCATGATAGTTACAAAAGGAATAACTTTAGCCAACTCGACCTATGTATTTCTAGTTTTGTTCGAATGATCACGAGTTACAGAGTGGTTCGCTTAGGTTAGTACGGCACCGGGTGCGAGCCACGTCTCCCCAGGTTTGGAGCGTGACAGATACTCCAAAGAACAAGTATAAAATGGTGTGTGTCATAAAAGTTTGTACCAGGTAATCACTATTATCCTCATCCCCACTGTGGGCACGAAATTGTTTACCCCTCAAAATCAGATATCAATTGAATTAATAGCAGTTCTAAAGATATGTGATATAACTTGATACAAATTAAGAAACAGATATTGAAATTAATGATAAGAAAATAAATGCAAACCACATATTTTGAGCAGCTTTAGCCTTTGAGTTTGATTACCCTCGAGCCAAGAAATACCTCAACTAATATTAGGATAGAACAACAAGATGATCAAAATTAAAAATGATCAGTATATTGCTTTCTTTGTGCATGTCACAATGTGTGTTACAAATGATCTGACCCCCTTTATATATTAGGGGTGTGCTACTGTTGGTATAATTCTATACAAGCTAAAAAAATCTCATGATTTACTAATTAATTGGCCTCTCCTTGATACGTCCCGAGATTTCCACCGCGATTTCCTACCGATCGCGAATATTTCGACCTTCTGTTATTCGGCTCAGCAAACTTTCCCCGATCTTGTTCGGTTATGGGGTCACGAGCTCAACGATATAACTTCGTACCTCAATTCGATTTAACTGGAGATTATGCTTTAACATGTCGTGTTTCAGCCTCGATTGGCCACACAATATGTGAACCCGATTTCGACGGTATACAATAAGAAAACTACATAGATTCATTTGATTGATTGATGAAGTTGAGATAAATTCAAGTTGATAATTCCATGTATAATTTGTTTGATTTCACATACGTAACATGAGAGCTAAATATTTTCCAAAGTTGTGCATCCATCAATAATGTTATTAATTAAACTAACTTATTTACCTTTTCCTTTTTGTTATTCTTAATAATTGTTGTTGAAAAAAGCTTAGCAAATTAATACGGAGTAAATAGTAATTAGTTCTCTATGTATGTCTTCACAAGATTCTTTTTTTGTCTCTCTTGATAAGATTAAGATACAACTGTAGTAGTAGTTGCACATTCGAGGTTTCCACTTCTAAATCCGGCAACACCTGCAAATTAATCATAGTCCAAATTAAATTAAGATAAACAAAAGATTATTTTGCATAAAATAGAGTTTCGGAGCAACAATAAATTATCTTTATGTGATATATACATCACGAGTCCGAGCTATAAAAGCAACCACTAATATTTGTATTAAGATAAGCTATTTACGTCATACCCTTTGGGCCGCAACCCTTATGTGGATTCTACGTGAACAAGGAATAACTTCCGCACCAAAAACAAAAATAACAACAGAACTTTGAAAAAATAGTTGGTACATAACGTGAACACCGAGAGAGGGATGAAGCAGCAATCATAAGCAGAAACAATCGCCTAATATACCGCAAATTCAATTTGTAAGAAAATTCAAAGTCTCTCTATCCTTGTTTTCCTAATTTTTCTTCATTAACTTCATTTCTTTATGTTAAATATTGTACTTTTAATGTTCAAAAATGTGCAGACTATGAATTAAATATGCAAACGATCGAACATATGAATTAATTAATTTTCCTCTATTAACCTCTCTTTTGCCTGAAGAAAGTTCTCTTTTTTCTAAGGTAAATGCTTTAGCAGGCAAATCTCTATTAAGCTGGAGGCATTTTGAAATTTGAAATTTGAATTGATTACTTTTAGAATATTTGGGTTCTCAATTTATGTGATTTTGGTTTTTATATGATTGTAAGATTGTATTACTTTTTTGTAGCTTCTATTGATAAGAATGATGTCGAAATTGGATCCTAAGAAGAAAATTGGTGCAAATTCTGGAAAGGAGAAATTGTTGAATGATATTGAAGCTATCAATAAAGCTCTTTATTTGGATAAAACCTATTTATTGGATTCAAAATCGAAGAATAAAGGAAATAGTAAGGATTCAATAGAGAAGGAGAGTAAGAAATCCATTTGGAGTTGGAAAGGCCTAAAATCTCTGGCTGTTAGAAACAAGAAGTTTAATCTTTGTTTTTCAGTTAAAGTCCATTGCATTGAAGGACTGTCAACATTGTTTGATGATCTTTGTCTTGTTGTGCATTGGAAGAGGAGAGATGGCGAGTTGACGACTCGTCCAGTTGTGGTTTCTCAAGGGGTAGCTGAGTTTGAGGAACAGTTGACTCATACTTGTTCTATATCTGGTAGCAAGAATGGCCCCAATCAATCAGCAAAGTATGAGGCGAAACATTTCTTGTTGTATGCTTCGATATATGGTACTCCCGAGCTTGATTTGGGGAAGCATAGGGTTGATCTTACCAGGTTGCTTCCTCTTTCATTGGATGAATTGGAGGAGAATAGCTCGGGCAAGTGGACGACAAGTTTCAGGTTAGCAGGTAAGGCTAAAGGAGCAATCTTGTATGTCAGTTTTGAGTATCACATAGTTGGGAACACTTTCATGGTTCTTCCCAGTAACAGGGTTCTTCTCGAGGGGAAGAACTTGAGGCGCAATAGCGAAAATGCAGCAAAACTTTTGAAACAATGTGAGCAATGTGATGAGCTGAGTACAATAAGACGAACGGGAAGCCTTCCTGCTCGATCTTCTACTTCACAACGTTCCGCTGAGAATATAAAAGATCTTCATGAGGTTTTACCAGTTCCGTCATCTGAAGTCTCCATATCTGTGAATGTGCTGTATCAGAAACTTGAGGAAGAGAAAGTGGAAGCTTCAGTTGATTGCAAACCACAGATTGATGTTGTCTGTAATGATGTGGAGACCCTCAAACCTGACTTAGCCTTGTTACCAGAGCCCAAGAAGGGAAATGTTGAAAATGTGGGTGGCGTAAGTGAGGTTTCTATAAGAGAGCAAGGTGTAGAAGTTGCCTCAAACGAATGGGAGGTAAAAGAAGAAGATACCATGAAAACTGGTGATAGTCCTTTGGAAGAGAATGTTGAACCTGAGAATGAAGACCTTTCTCAGCTTGCACCGTTTGCCAAGGAAGTCGACACTGAGAATGAAGACCTTTCAGTGAGTGCTTGCAATTTCGCAGCAGGTGAATCTGCCAAAGAGTCAATCATGAAAGAAGTGGAGTCTGCATTAAAGCGTGTCTCCGACTTGGCAGATGAGGGATTGGATTCTCAAGAAGATGAAAATGAAGTTAAAAATCATGATGGAGACTTGGAAGAATCCCTAAGCTTGGATCATGTTGCCGAATCTGTGGCTAGTGATTTTCTGGATATGGTAGGGATAGAGCATAGTCCATTTGCCCCGAGTTCTGAAAGTGAGCCTGATTCCCCAAGAGAACAACTTTTGAGGCAATTTGAGAAGGACAATCTGGCCAGTGGGTGTTCCTTGTTTAACCTTGATATGGATATTGATCACCAAGAATTTGGTTGTGATGATTTAAGTGCACCTGATTGGAGGAGCATTTCTGAGGATTTTGACTATTCATCTGATATGGAGGAGATGCCCAAGATAGAACTCGAAGCAAGTAATAACAAAACAAGGGCCTCGATGTTGGAGGACTTGGAGACAGAGGCTTTGATGCGCGAATGGGGCTTGAACGAGAGGGCATTTCAATATTCCCCTCCTAAGAGCTCAAGCGGATTTGGGAGCCCAATTGATGTTCCTCTTGAGGACACTTACCAAGTGCCTCCTCTCGGAGAAGGCTTAGGACCCTTCATTAAGACTAAAAATGGAGGATTGTTAAGGTCGATGAACCCTGCACTTTTCAAGAATTCCAAGAGTGGAGGGAGTTTGATAATGCAGGTATCAAGTCCAGTAGTAGTTCCTTCAGGAATGGGATCTGGTATAATGGACATACTGCAGCATTTAGCCTCCATTGGAATTGAAAAGCTATCTATGCAAGCAAGTAAACTTATGCCTTTGGAAGATATTACTGGACAGACAATGCAACACATAGCCTGGGAAACTGCACCAAGCTTAGACGGAACTGTGAGGTTTGATTTTTTTTCCTTTCACATTTTGTTTTATATTTGAAAATGCACATATCTAGCACACACTATTTGTATTAAGAAGTCGTCTTATATGACTTTTACGTACTGCAGACAAGATCTGTTGCAGCATGAATTCGAGTTTGGACAAAATATGGCTGGTACCCAAAGTAAAAAGGGTAAATCGCACAGGCCGAAGTCCAGTAAGTTGGAGTCAAATTCTGTTGGCACGGACAGGGACTCAGAATATGTATCATTAGAGGACCTCGCTCCTTTGGCAATGGATAAAATTGAAGCCCTTTCAATTGAGGGTTTGAGAATACAGTCAGGCATGTCAGACGAGGACGCACCTTCTAACTTAAGCCTGCAATCCATTGGTGAGTTTTCAGCCATTGAGGGAAAGAAGGTCAACCTTGGAGGAGCTGTAGGTTTGGGAGGAATAGGTGGATTGCGGCTACTGGATGTTAAAGACAATGGTGGTGGTGACGTTGACGGGCTTATGGGCTTATCTCTTACACTTGAAGAATGGATGAGGTTGGACTCGGGAGAAATTGATGATGCAGATGAAATCAGCGAGCGTACCTCGAAGCTGCTCGCAGCCCATCATGCTACGTGCACTGACTTGTTTCGTGGCAAGTCAAAGGGAGAGAAGAGACGTGGCAAGGGGAAGAAGTGTGGATTGTTGGGAAACAACTTCACGATGGCGCTAATGGTGCAGCTTCGTGATCCTTTAAGGAACTATGAGCCAGTTGGTACACCTATGCTTGCTCTTGTTCAGGTGGAGAGAGTGTTTGTAACACCTAAAGCTAAGATATACAGCACAGTTTCTGAAGTTAGTAACAGCAATGAAGACGACGATGATGATGAATACACGCCTCCTAAAACGGGCTCTGTTGCAGAGGTCAAAGAAGTTAACATTCCTGAGGAAGAACAAATTCCTCAGTACAAAATCACTGAAGTGCATGTTGCTGGTTTAAAGACAGAGAAAGGTAAAAAGAAATTATGGGGTTCGTCAACTCAACAACAGTCTGGATCTCGTTGGTTGCTCGCGAACGGAATGGGAAAGAAGAATAAGCATCCATTACTGAAGTCTAAAGCTAGTAATAAATCTTCTATACCAGCTGCTGCTCTAGCAACTACTACTACTACTACTACAGTGCAGCCTGGCGAAACATTATGGAGTATTTCTTCACGGGTCCATGGTACAGGGGCTAAATGGAAGGAATTAGCTGCATTAAATCCTCATATTAGAAATCCAAATGTTATTTTTCCTAATGAAAAAATTAGATTGAGGTAGCAGTGTTGTAGAACATGATTTTTTATGTATATGATTGAAATTTTCCTCCCTTCCCATGAAAAAAAAAGCATGGTATACAGTGCAGCTTAATACATATTGAACATCCAGAAATGGGTTGAATATATTAAAGGCAGTTCCAGGAATTGATAGGAAAAATATTTCCTCTTTTTTATTAAGTCAGAGGATAAAAAGGAAAAAAGAGTATATTTTCTTGGTGCTTCCTAATCATAAGATATATTTCCTCTTTTCTGTATTCTTTTCAGGTGGCTTCTTAGTTTCGATTGAACTGGTTAGTGTACTTCAATTTCGACAACCACAATAGTAGTGGTGTGTATACATCGACAACAATAAACCCAGTGAAATGAGGGTAACGTATACACACATCTTACCCCTATCCATACCCAAGGAAGATAGCGAGAGTAGTGGTGTATATCTAGGACAGAAAACAAAGCATAGATGAAACGATGGATACTCATGCTAATGGTCAAAGATGCTAAAGAAGATTTCACTAAGAAACCTTAGTGGGGAAACAATAGGTTTAGGTATCATAACTACAAAACATGTTAATACACAACAGAAAATAATATCTGTTCAACATATGAAGCTGACTATGAGACCAGCACAGGGGTCCCATACTTCCCACATAATTCATTCTTCACTGGCACGTTTTATTCGCCTAATCGATAACTCAACTAGATCGCAAGATGTAACCATAACAATAAACAACAAACAAACCTAGTGTAATTTCATAAGTAGAGTATGGGGAGGATAGTGTATATGCAGCCTTCTACCTTGTGAAGATAGAGAGACTGCTTTCGATAGGCCCTTGGTTCAGGTGAAGCACAAGCTGTAACCATGAAGAGGCATATTGCTCATGGCAGTCATTTCGAAAATACATCATCAATTACTTGAGTTCAAAATCAATAAGCATATATCTTATGATCAAACAAGGAGAAACGTTTAATTGAAAAACAGAAACTATAGCTGCAACAACATACTGCACATGAACTGTATTAGTTAGCATTGATACCGAAAGATGCATCCCATAAGATTAAAATCCCTAAATATCCAATAGCTTAGAGTTGAATAGAAGAGTGCCTTAAGACAACTAAACTAGTAAAAAGCATCCTGATAAACAAAGGTTAGAGACCAGAACTCCGAATACACATGCCTTGCTGATATGTGCAGTGAGCTGAGTTCTACATGAACAATTACAAGTTGTGGAACTCAGCACACATCCTACAGAATGTCAGGGGCGTGACCTCTTGTTGCTGCATGAAGGGCATTTGTACTGCTTTATATGCTCAGCCCTTGCCGGGGTGATCTTCACACACTTGCCATGGAACCACCTCTCACATATGTCACAGCAAATCCAGAATTCATCTGAAGCATAGTTTTCACCGCATGCACCGCACAGAGTATCACCATGCTCCTCGTCTTCTTCCTCATCGAATCCGTCATCCTCATCTTTTACATGGGCCTTTGAGTATTTACCCTGAGATTTAAAATAAATAAATAAAAAGTCGATGCATGGAGAAAGCCGACGAAGCATGGATCAATAACTAAGATGTCATCACATCAGAGGCATAATGATACAGGTTACGTGTGACAGGATACTGAATTTAGTCTAAGAGGAGCATGGCCTAGTGCATTGAGCAGAGCCATAGTGATAGCGTACCGAGACCAGAAGACAGAACTTAGCACAAGCAACTTCAACAAGGCACACAGTCATTTTTTATGAAGAGAAGGCTAATGGAGCCTTTTCAAGCAGTTTGACTGAATTTGCCGAACATAGGATAAAGAAATATACAGTGTGTAGCACAATGCAAGTGCCAAAATCGCAAACTGGTTTTAGATTAAGAACCTACTAGGCAAAAGGTCAGTTATTAAGCAGCTGCAAGAGTTGAGGGAGAAATAAGATACATTGGAAGAGATTACATGAGAGAAATTCAAAGAAGAAAGAAACAACACTAAAGTTCATTAGGAGTATCATCCTTTACTTCACACTGTATCTCTTTCGAAAAACTCCAGCATTGTCTTTACCCTAATCACCCAAAAGCCTCTTCTAACAAACTTAAGCATAAAATGCAACTGTAATTACTTTAGTTCAAAGCACTTTAACTGACTACTAAACATTCCTCAAATCAGAAGTGGGCAACCACTTCCAGACCTGCCCAGAATTGTATAAACCGAAGTGTATTCTATTTCTACATCAAACATCAAGGTAAAAAATTCTACAAGAATACGATAAATCAACAATATATCAACTTATGATGCCAGTTTTAACTCCTAAATACTATAACAGGCAAGAAAGATGGATTTTCCTCTGTAGTAGAAAATTGGACAAATGCTTGGCCAGTTTCCAGCTTCTTACCTCTCAAACGTTATTAAAATGGCATGACAATAGCAAGCTATTCACTAGGAAATCACTAATATATGCTACTTACTATCCTTGAGAGTCATCACAGACATTAATGGTCCAAAACTGTGTGATGCTGGAAAAAAGAACCATGGCTCAAATCACAGAAGACCTATTTGCTGACAAGTGGACTATATCTTTCATCCACAACCATAGGCTTCCAGGCAAGTATTCACTGGAAATGTCCTAAGCTGAAGGATTTTCAATTAAATACTGTCCAAAGAATCGTTGTAAGAGCATTGCACAATTACTGTTATCCAAGAAGAGCATCTTTTGGGGGTAAGGGAGAAGTATGGGGGTAGAAGACGTTTCCAACCATACCACTTTAGAATTTGACTTCGACTTGTTGCTGCTGTTATTTGAAATTGTTGACCGATCCTTTACTTGCTTCTTGGCCACTCCAGTAACAACTTCATATATTGTTGGCAGATCATTTATCATGTTGAATAGACGTTTCCTAGATTAAAGAAATCACAAAGATTTAGCGAAGAGCTGAAACTTTTCATACTAAGTAGACTACTGCACCAAAGAAGTAACTGTTTTTTTTTTTCATTACAAGTACACAGATGTCTCCTGAGACTATTCTCCTCCAAGATTTGACATCTGATATGGTGTTATCATAATTTATAAGCATACTTCCAGAATGCTTTACAAAGTGACACAGTTTAGTTAACAGAAAAACATAGGCTTTGTACGCTGTTCACAACTATTTATGATTTGAAGCAAACTAATTATGGCAAGGAGGGGTAGCTGGAAAGCTGAGATTTGAACAAAAGAACAAAGCTGATATCATTAAAAAGAAAATATACACAAGTAATTCACTTGAAAGGTGCCTACAAAAACAGCAAACTAGAAGGAAAGTACAAACTAACTTTTTATTAAAGGTTGTCATAGAATAGTTTACCTGTCGGTTTTATCAAAGCCAAATCTGGCGCCAAAATAGAAGGCAACAGAGAGTAGCCAGGCATCACTATGGACAGCAACTAGAGCCAACCAGTCCCTTTCTTGCATCCCATCTCTAGCAAAGTTTATACCTAATGCTGGCTCTGGCAGCTCGGGAGGCACTTCTTCAGCAGGCAAATTGACTTCCCACTGCTCGCTTGGAAATCCATAAAGGCAGAGATTTTCCTTTTCTTCAAGGTTTCCAAGATAGAACAAATGCGAAACTTTTGAGAAGAAAAGAATTTGCATGATCTAATCTCAATCATAAAAACACTTGTTCAATAAGAAATGGAGTCTTATGCAAGAAAGGCAGAACAAAACATTCGATCGCCCATATCTTTGTCATGCAAAATGCATTTTAGGCTCTAAATCAGGCACTAACTTAAAAAACAAATCATGAAATTTGTTAAATTTGATCAAGAAAAACTACGAGAGTTTACTGAAACCACAAATTAGACTACATAAAATGAACAATTTGAAACTTAAGTTGATAACAAGCTGCACAGTAAACAAAAAGTTATCCAACAGAAAGTAATCCAAAAATGAAGCCCATATATGAAGTTGGGCCAATATCTTCCAAGCTATGTAAACTTCAAAAATGAAGAGATTGATTGCTAAGTCAAGTCGTGAGGGACAACTGGTATTAAGCAGAAACGCTGTGGTTATCATTCACATCATCTCCAGGTGAAAACCAACCAACCAGTACATGGCAATTCCAAAGTGGGCAAAAAGCTTAATCAGTGCTCTAAAATAAGAGATTTTCCTCATAATAAATTCACATTGCACACAAACTCAGAGACAAAAATGCTCTTGAGTAACATGGATACCTCTAGAAGCAAGCAGCAAATACCATATCAAACTCTAAAATTGGATGTGAGATTAACCAGTAAAAAACTTTTTACTCAGTTAAAACACAGTAAAACACATACCATATATACTAGTAATTGAAAAGAGAAAAAGAGCAATAAAGTTCTTCTTCTTCTGTCCTTAGACCCAATACCCAGACTCCCGAAATAGCAGAATAATAATGCCTTTTAATTTACAATAACAATAACAACCACCTAGTATAATCCCACTTAGTAGGGTCTGCCTAGGTTAGTGTGTAAGCACACCTTTAACCCTTAACCCTACCAAACTCAAACTCACAACCTTTTAATATGTAAAATAAAAATGTCTCGTTGGGGTCAGCATCACAAACTGTAGAAATTTACTAATCTGAACAATCTAATAAATGAACAACACATGTTTCCACATGTTCACTCTTCGTAAAAGCAATTACTATTACTAAAAAAGAGCAGGCCAACATGACATTAGAACCCAAAACCACCAAAATTCAAAGCAAATAAAACTAAGTACAACCACATAAAGCAAAAATAAACCCGACGGACGACAATCGCCGATCGCGTCCAGGATTTTTTACAGGAAAAAAGAAGTGCCTAAAAAAGAACGTAAAAAGATCCATAACTAACCCGGGTCACACTGCTGATAAAATTCCTCAACATCTGCAAAAGCAACAAAAAAAATGATCAGAATGTAGCACAGCTCAAAAACAAAACAGAAAAGGCTCAATAATTAGAGCGTAAAAACAAACAAAGCTACTGGGTTTAACGGAAAAATAAAAATAAAAGGAATGTTGTTAAGTCCAAATACTACATTACCAGTAGTAAGGGCTTTGATCATGCCAGCTCGACGGCCTTTAAAATCCCTAAAAACTTCCTCTACGGTACGGGGATTGTTCTGTGCGCCGCCCTCCATTGCCACACGCTGCTCAGTCGACTGTCACTTTGCTCTGTTTCAGTTCCGGTATTTTCAAGAACTTTTTAAGCACGAAAAAAATATAAAGGTAGTAGTGCTAAGAATCGAAGTAGGGTATTCTCGTAATATTACTGAATTTGGAGGGTTATTTTGGTATAAAAACAAAACTCTGTGAAGGTACAACAGGTGGTAAATGAACCGAAGTGGAAATGGAAACGGAGACAAATTTGAATCAGGAATTCTAGTATGGAGCAGTGCTGTTGCACTTCTGCTGACGTGGAACAATTTTATTGGCGGACGTGAGGATTCAATAGTTTTAATGGAATTCAGTTACGTAAGGACAAGACGAGAGTGAAGAAATGTAAACAATGGGGTAAGTTTAATCAGGTTAGTTATTAAATTTACTATATTACAGTTTAGTTTAGTGTTAATCATGAAAATTTACATATAACTAATTTAATAGGAACCTAATTTTACATCTTTAATGCCTTGGAAAAGGTATTGGTTAGATTGATTTCGAAAAGGATACTACGGATCGAGTGAAGAATAAAAAAGGGAATTTTTCTTAACTATATCATATATGAAACTTTATTATTAAAAATATGCATAGTTTGTATACTATCCGTCCAGTCCATACTTTAACTACATTTTATATACCAATCGTAAATTAGGCAGAATCTGTCATTTATAGCGCGCGAAAAATCAGCCACAGAATCTGGGATTTATTTATTCCACATTAAATTCGCAATTTGAAACGAAAAGGAGATCTGGAAATTGCGTAATTCTCTCTGAAACTACAGTTCAAAACGTTACGCAAACTTCAAAAGCTTCAACAAACAGAATACAAATTGTAGAATTCAAATCTGTTCTTCATCATTCTCAGTAATCAAATTGTCGATCGTATATATGTTCTTCATCTTTTTTCTCTCAACAACAGGAAATCATGTCAAAAATCTTAATCATATTAAAACTGAATGAGAATTGGGATAACTATGGCAAATTTAGAGATTTTGAATTTGATGTCATTGTGGTAGATGACAATGCAAGCTACAGAATTTTGATTTCTACAACTGCAGAACAATTATTGATTGATACATCAGAAAAATTATAGAAATCAAATACATGGTGAACGACAATTGTCCTTCAATGGAGATTAGGAATGATATGGGGATTCATGTGTATATGGAGACCAAAAAGAGAATAAAAACTTAGGTTCATATCCTTTATGTATAAGTGTAAGAGATTTGAATATGGAATTGGCAATTTAAGAGATTTCAATATGGAATTGGCAATCACCAACGATAGCACAAGTGCAAGTTTGTATAATTCGACATTACATAGAGTTATGGTTGTGTGTTATCTTCGATATTACTACATTTACCTATAACTAAACTACAAAAATAATATACTGAAGAGGATAAAGCAATGTTGTTTTCAAAATTATCTATATAGTTACTACATTTATCTGTATATTGATGCATGTTCGTCTGGATCCCTACAGTTACTTGATATTTCATCCTCTCCAGCAATAGAGGAATATCAAAGTGAAATAATAACAGAATCTACGCAAACATATATTGAAGAAGGACAAGTGTATCGGGACAAGCAAACTATAGTTGCTGCAATGAAGAACTTTTTTGTGATGCATAAGTTCCAGTTCAGAGTAAAAAGATCTAGTCATAGAAAGTATGAAGTTATTTGTGGAGAAAAAATCATTAAAAGCAGTGTATTAGTGAGTATATATGGTTTTTACAAATTATAGTTAGATTTGTAGTGCAATTATAGTTAAATTGTAGTTTATAACGATTTGTGTTAAAATAATCCTTTTGTTGCATCTACATTTATAGTATGTATTAAATATTATATTTTTTTGTAGCTAATGGATCGTATGCGTTAATGAAAACTGTAAATGGCACTTCAAGGTAACGTCAATTAATGATTCTGTAATGTTCAAGACAAGGAGTTTCATCTGACAACACACATGCTCCTTAATGGACGAAACATTCATACAGCGCAAACGTACTGCAGCTGTAGTTGGTAGCATGGTTGTTCCAAAGTATTATGATCCTAAAACTGTTTACACACCAAAGGACATACAAACTGACATGTTATCTGAACATGGACTGAACCTAAGCTACATGCAAGCATGAAGAGCAAAGTAAAAGGCTTTATAGTTTTTGAGAGGGAATCCGGCTGACTCCTATAGCAAATATTTTTATATTCTTGAGGAGACTTATCCTGGTTCTGTTGTTAAATTGAAAAAGGCAACAGATGATTGTTTCTTAGACGCATTTGTTGCTCTTGTATGTCAATAAGTGGATTGCAACATTGTAGGCCAGTAGTAGTGGTTGATGGAACATTCTTAAAGTCAGCCTACATGGGGGATTATGCTGACAGCAAGCACATGGATGCAACGGTAAAAAGTATAAAAGATTTGTTGTTATTTTGTAGGTAGTCTATAAAATGTAGTTAAATTATAGTAATTTTGTAGTTATTACATGAAATGTAGATAAATTGTCTATAGTCTGAATATATATATTGTAGCTGTTATTTAATTATATTTATATACATTTTCAAAGCTGCCAGTTAATATTTTATGAATTAATAATATGGGTACAATATTGCCCTTGGCATATGCTGTGGTTGATTCTGAAAACGACGCATCTTGGCAGTGGTTCTTTGAGCAATTCAAGCAGGCATATGGTGAAAGACCTTCAATGTATGTTGTTTCAGATAGGATGAAGAGTATACTGAAGGCACCATAAATTTTCTATCCGGACATGTCATACTACTCTTGCATGTGGCATATTTGGACAAATATAAGGTCCAAATTCAAGAAGGGACATCTACAATTACATGAATTATACTTTGCTACAACACGGTCATACACTCTAGATTAATTTAATGAAAGGATGTCAAAGATTGAAGAGGTAGACCCGCGTGTGAAATCTTACATATATAATATTGGCTATCATAGATGGTCAAGATTACATGCAACCGTGAATAAAAATTTTACTATGACATCAAATATTGCCGAGTCGTTGAATGTTGTAACAAAAGAGGCAAGAGAGCTGCCAATATTTGACCTATTAGAGTATATGAGGACACTTCTTGAACGTTGAACGAAAGAGAAGTTATTGAAGGCAAAGGGTACTTTCACATACCTTGGGTACAAATACAACAAAGAATTGGATGACAACATAATATTATCTTACAAGCTTAGGGTAAGATCTGCCAATTTGGTGTAGAAAAAATAAATTACCTAATATACAGTGTTTCCAGATTGTAAATAAATTTTAGTTAAATTATAGATAATTGTAGTCAAATTGTAGGTTGTAGATAAGGTGTAGAATATTTATAGTTGTTTATAGATAAATTGTAGATAATCTATTTTTATGATTCATATAATATATTTGTGTTTCTTCTGCAATTGTAGGTGAAGGCTTCAACAGATCATATACATACTGTGATGGATGTCGTGAAGCGGTATATTGTGTGTCTAGAGAACAAGAAATGTAGTTGTGGACAATTCCAACTTGAAGAACTTCCATGTGCACATGTTTTGGTAGCGTTAAGGCACATGAATGAAAATATAAAAACTATTGCTCTCCATATTACACAAGGAAGAGCCTTCTGCGTACCTATGAAATATCAGTAAATCCTCTTCCTGATGAAAGCAAATGGAATGCGCTACAATATATTTTTGATGAGGTAGTAATTCACCAGGGGGAGATAAAAGGCAGCCAGGGAGACCTCAAAAGGAAAGATATAAAACAAATGATGAAATAAAGTCAAAGAAGTCCAAGATGTCATGCGAAATTGTGGAAGTGAAGGGCATAATAAAAGAACTTGCAAGAATGCGCCCAAAAAGAAATGAATATCATGTAGCTAGAATACTAATTCAAAATAAATATTAGTGAGTTCAAGTTAGCAGATTTTTGGTGTAATCATTTAAGTTTTTGAAGATCATTATGAAGTATACTACAATTTGTGTATTGGCGTTTGATATAATTTTATGTATTATGCCAGCATCTAAATTTGTCTTTTATATAGTTTAGTTAAACTTTAATATTTATTATCTAAAAAACAACTGATATTAATGAACTAACCTTAATGTAAAATGACTTCAGATTGTAGGTAAAATGTAGGTTAAATGTAGTTAAATTATAATCATGGTAATAATTTGTAGATGATTTGTAGATAAATTATGGATAATTTATTTCTATAATTTGAGTATTTATTTCATCTGTTTTCTGTGTAATTTTATTTCAACTGACGGTTATATACAGATATTACCTAGTACTTAAAGGTATTTCATATGTGAAGATTAAGTGTAGGCAAATTGTATTCTAATAAAACAGAGTACTCAAGTTTAATATAACGAAGATACAGCACTGTAAACAACCAAAATGGAATATTTTTCTACAGTGTATTCTTCTTCAACTACAAAATGACATCAGCTAAACTAGGAACACAAGACTCTATTTCTTCTTTCTCTATACTCTAGTCTTCTCATTTTTCGCAGGAGCACCCTTCCTCCTTGCTAGTCTGCATGTTACCTCACTTTCACTGACTGAGCCATGTTCTTGCTTCTTTGTAGCATAGTCCCACAAGAGAGCTCCATAGCGTGAACGGCGTTGGTCAATATCAGAAAGGTCTTCTGAAGGGTTTGATAAATCTCCAAGGCTAACATACTCCACAAAAACAGCCACAAATACACCTCAATCGCTGCATAAAATAAAAAAATTAATTATTTAACAAATGATTATAAAAAAATAATTAAACATATAGAAAGAGAGAATAATTTTTTAATAGTGATCCTTCCTTTTGCTGTGAAATCTCCGCGACCATCCACTGTATGGTGAGAGAGTATGTAACCAGTTTTTCAATGTATGCCTTTGTGGTATTGAAGTCAACGTCTTTACGTTTCCTGTAGAAATCAGTGCAAGACAAATACAGAGGGATAATGATTGAAAACTTATCAACTAATGATTCAACAGCATTATGATGGTGTGAAGACACCATGGAATCATACACATAAAGTTGCATGTCCGCTATGTCGAAAACGAGCAACAACCAATGTAAATTCTCTACAATTTTCACAGGCATGATGACATAGTCAACTAGATCCCAGGCAACATTAGCAAGAAATCTACACCCAAGAATATATTCTGCAATATCATCATCGGGTTTAACAATCGAATACTTTTGTTATGGCGGATAACTTATGAACTTATCAGAGATTTGTTCAATCTTGGTCTTGAACAAGCAATCAGTTGTTATGAACCTAGTGTTGTTGTTGGGGCCATATTTGCCTCGTTTTCTCAGGTAATACATAATAACATCAATATGCTGCAAAATAAAATAAAATTTACTATAAGCTACAGTGTAACCAAAGTTATCTACAGAACAACTACACTTTAAACTACAATTGCAGCATTCATAATAATCTAACAGATTGCTACACTTTAGCTACTATATATAGCAACAAATGCAACACATCAACTAACATAAGGTCTCAATAATATCCAAATTCAAACTGCAGTTAATATTAAAAGTCAGAATTTAACTACAAATTAACTACAATTTAACTACATTGATGATATACAAAGATTCCAATTCTGTCTAAAGTACCAAAAATACAATTTGTACATACAAATCATCATCAATATGAGACATAAGGTCCAACAAACGCACAATTACACTATAAATAATAAGAAATAACATTTATATGAAATGTCTACATTATTTCTACAATTTATAGTAAACAGCATGATCACATATATCTCATTTCTACAATATAACTACAATTACACAAAACAACTGAAGACAAAACATATATTGTGAATTTATCCTTTATACTTACCGCGTTAATGATGGCTTGTCCGGGATGAGTAAGAAATAAAACAAGTCCTTCTTATCCACCTTTTCAAAACCAAGGTCTAACCAATGCCTGATTTGGTTATCTTTTTTGGAAAAGTATTCTTTCCTCCTTTAACAACAAATAAAAAAAACGATAGAATTAATTACATATTTAAACTTTAAAAATGTTGAAATGAAAGTGTCAAATTAAGTATCCATACCTCTTAGATACTTTGTCACTACAGTGGTATAACTACTTGGTGAACCTATCTATCAAATCAACATCTACATTTTCACTTATAACAGTTGCGAAGGGCTGCTTGAGGTAGAAAAATTTAGGTCCAATAGAGCTGCTGCCCCAGAACTATATAGAGATGTGAAAGGTGATCGTGCATGTTTCCCTGGTTGCCTGGTTCTTCCCGGATGAATAGGGATTACTTCATCTGGTATGGGCTCGCCATACATAACCAATTGTGTTAAGTATTCTAGCAACTTAAATTCATCCAATCTCACACCCTTCTTGTCAATGCCTGAACCTTCACGAACAACTTCATAACTTAAATTCATCCAATCTCACACCCTTCTTGTCAATGCCTGAACCTTCACGAACAACTTCATTCACATGCTCTCTATCTTCACTTTCATTTATCGGATTCTTAATAACATGTTTTGTCTGAGCTGCTACAGTCGCACCATGAATTGGGGACTGTGCATTGTTATCTTCAATATCTGTTACATAAAAAATAACTTACTTAACTACAGTTCAAAATTATATAAACAACAATTATCTATTCATAATGATATTATGATACTTCTACCTCAGCTTCAATTAATAATGAGGACAATGTAAATAATAATAGTAAATTTTACCGTCCCAAATGTAGATATATTTAGGAATTTGTGGATAAAAATATAAATATAATGACAGCATGATATTATACCTGCTTGTTATACCTCAGCTGCTTCTTGAAATTCTTGTTCTTCCTCAACATGTGCTTGCACATGTTCTGTTGAAACTTCAGCTAGAATTAACAATTGAAAATTTGTAAATTGTAGATATATGTAGGAATTTGTAGATAAAATGTGAATTATAAAATTTAGCTTTGTAACCTTATTATAATGAAAGTATGATATTATACATGTTTTATCTACCTCAGTTGTTTCTTGAAAATCTGTATATAATTCAACATGTGCTTGAACATGTTCTTGAGAAACTGCAGCTGCAATTCATAGTGAAAAAAGGTAAATATAATTAGATAATGCTCCCTTGAAAGTTGTAGATATATGTAAGAAATTGCAGATAAGAATGTGAATAATAAAACTATGGTCTATAAACAATTATACTAATTTGTAGGCATTCTGTAGATACATGTATTACTTGTGCTTGCATGCACTTGATCACTAATATTGAACTGAAATTGATGGTTGTTCTCTCCTTGTTGTTGGTCATTGTCTTTGGTTGAACTACCAGCAAACTAAAGATTTTAAATTAGTTTAAGTATATTGTTTCATATGTCATAATTTGTTTTGGTATATAATATATGTTAACTCTTACCTTTCCTCATCCACATCATATCTCCTGTTTATCAATTTCAAAACACTCTTCGCAGAAACATCTATAAACACTCGAATGTCATTGAGTTCCTCAAATACATCCTTCCTAAAATCCTCTAACTTTCCATCAACCTAAAAGTTAAAAATATAGTTAGTTGGTAATTTTATTCAAAGTGCTATAGTTCTAGTACAATTTAAGTAAGATGAGTGTAATATCAACAGGGCTGACTATAGAATTTTACTACAATTTAACTACAATGTATACATACATTAATTATTTATGGAATGTAGATAAATTGTAGCAAATATGTAAATATATTGTAGTTATTTATATTACCTGCTCAATTCCCTTTTCTAGCTTACTGAGCTTGCTAGCCACTGATTCATTGTCATCTTGACAATCAGTATGTTTGGGTTCCAATATTGGAGAACCAACATTTGAAATATGTGATGATTGTGCACCTTGTTCATCTTCATAATGAATCTTGTCTGGCAGAGTAAGCACTCCAATATCTTCACCAGTTTCAGTTATACTTGTGAACTAAATGATGGAAAAAACAGTTAGTTCCAGTAACTCATAAAATGTAGATTAATTGTAGTTATTATGAAGGTAAATGTAGCAACATACAAAACTAAAAAAATATACTTTAACCCACCCAGGCTTGATCTTCTTCTCTTCAAATGCAGTTAACCAAATCTGCCCCTTATTAGCTAATCATCTTAATATGCGAGGTATTGAGTCAGAACACCTCATAGCAGGCTCCGTGCTGACGGTCCAGCAACACTTATAAAGCCACACTTGCAAGGCTAATGAGCATCCCCATATGAGATAAGAATGTACACGGGGATCTAGACGATGTCGGACAGATTCCATAACCTGATGGAAGGACTTAATACCCCATGGGTATGACTTAAAATTACCAGACTCTACCAAATAGAACCTAAACTGGTCTATGAAAGACACATGATCTTTATCACAAGGACAAATAAAAAATTCCAAAAGATAAAGAATGCACAACTTCACTGCATCCTCATCATTTTCCCAAGCTCTATCTGTTACTACATTTTTCAAATGCCACTTCTCAACTATTTGGTTATTGAAAATAGGTATTCATTAAATGACAAGCATAAGTAGAAGTATAAATATAATCTGAAAACTTATTCACACAATTTAGACCAGTAATTAAACCAAAGTCTCTCAATCCAAAATTCAATTTTCACCCTTCAAGATGACTGAAAAAAATTATTCATTAGACTTAGACAATTCATACTTAATCAGAAGATGAATTGCTTGGTTTTGCATGCAAATGGAAGGGAGAGAAAATAAATAACCAAAGCAAGTCTTTTTGAAAAGATTTAAAGCATTTGGAGAGAGTAACACTTTTATCTGGCTAGAAATGCTAGGATCACACAAAGTGTGGAATCTAAGCACCCCATAATCCACATTATGTGGGGCAAAATAATGGTCAATTCTGCATAAAATAATAAATTATTTAACATTAGTAGACTGCATAAAAAAGAAGCATTAAACTTGATATAACTACACAATAACTACAAATATATCTTACAAAAGAACAGCCTACCCGCACATATAACTACAAAACACTACATGATATCTACATATATAAACATTATCTCCAAACATGAAGGAAGAAAAAGGTAACCACATCTTTATTTCAAAAATATAACAGCTAACGACAATAGAAGTACAAAAGGACTACAAAATAACTATACTTATGAACTGTAGACAATGACAATTACATATAATCTACACAGTTAAGATAACTTATCTATAATTTACTATAAATTAACTATAATATAACTACAGTGATGATATACAGAGATTCTAATTATGTCCAAATTACCAAAAAAATAGTTAAGATAACTTATCTACAATTTATCCAAATGACTACTAAACGACTACAAAATAACTACAATTATGAACTGTACAAAATCACAATTACAAATAATCTATAAAATTAAGACAACTAATCTACAGTTTACGAAAACACTTAAACAAGAGATTTTTAAATCCAAAAGCAACCTAAAAAACTGAAAAGGAAAAAAATTAATGTTTACCTTTGCCAAATTCTTTTTCTCAACAAATTTTAGGAGTTGTTAGGAAGGTTTCTTCCTTTTTTGATTTGATAAAGCAGGAGACACCTTGGGTTTTTTTAAAAGATGGAATTTCTGGAACATCTTCAACAAAATCGTCATCTTCACACAACTCTTTCTCCTTTTGTTTGAGTTGTTTGCCGACGGGTGCAGCACCTCCTCCAGTATCTACATCATGCAATAGCTTTGTTCTCATCTCGACACGGATTATTCTGCGAGATGAAATGTTGGTAGTAGGTTCCATTGCATGTATAGAATTAACTTTTTTTTGGGTGATTTTGGTGTTAAAACACCCAAATCAAAAGAGGGACTATCACCTAATATAGATTTTGTAGGTTTATTTTTGGGAGTGTTGATGTTTTTCATTATTTATCTTCAACTTGAATCAGATGGAACTTCAATTTAGGAGAATGATAACTTTGGGATTTTGTGAAATTAAATGAAGAAAAATGTAGAATGTAGGTTCTGTAGAGAACAAAATAGACTATAAACATGGGGTAGTAAAGGTAAAATGTGGGAGCGTGTGGGATGGGGGGAGAGAGATGGGTAAAGGTAAACGTGGGAAGATACAGTCCTAAATTAGCGCCTAAATGCACCCTTATTATATCCCTAATTTGAATTATGATATAAAAATGGTAATTTGGTATGTTAAAATGTTATTAACTCAAATCTTAAACATTGAGGGTATAAGGTTTCACATATGGTAAATGAAGGTAAAAACTCCAATAAAAAATGTCCGCTAAAGCCCACGAAATAAGGTTTTCAGATGCGATCATAAATCAAATTAGATCGAAACAAGATGATCCTAAGTAATCGTTGTTATACATTGGATTCCATCAGTGGCAGTTCCAGAATTTTGTACAAGCGGGTTCAATCTTAGAGGCATATAATTTTAGTCATATAATAATAGTTGTTAGGTGAATTCAACAAAAATAACAACAATAATCCAGTATAATCTCATTTAATGGGTCTGGAAAGGCTAGTGTGTACGCAGATCTTACCTCTACCCTGGGATAGAGAGGTTGTTTCCAAATAGACCATATACATCCTTCCCTCCAAGAACTTCCCACCTAACTTTTGGGGAGACTCGAACTCCCAACCTCTTGATTGGAAGTGGAGGTTGCTTACCATCAGAGCAACCTCTTGAGTTCAAATAAAATATTTATACAAAATTTACACAGCTTTAGTCATAATTTATACATATACATTACATTATTTTTTGATAAAGCAAGTTCAGTTAAACCTGCTTGCCACCACGTGCGTCCGCCACTGGATTCCATAGGAACTACTTCATTAGAATTGAGGAATTGATGCGATTCTTCCTGAATAGTCTGCATTCTTCCGGTCAAAACCTATGGTGCGCGAACTCTTCAAAATATTATAGCACCCATACATTGTCAAAGTCTATGTAACACGAAGATACAGCACCCATATCGAATCCTCCAAAAATACATTACTTTTGAAAAATTCAACACGCACCCAACGACATTTCAATAGAGTCCGAACAATATAGGTCAAAGCATAAAATATTTGTCATACTTCAAATTTTTGATATTACAAGATGTGGGCTAATTAAATATTTGTGCCATTAATACTCTCGGGAAAATGTTTGTTCTTTTACGTCCAAGCCTCATTTGCATTCATACACCAACGACGAGGTTTACTAGAATCAAAGAAACGAGGTTTCTCAATTCCATTCCGTTTCTATATGCTGATCAATCTGTTGAACGAATAATTTCCCAGTAAAAGCATTTTCATCTCAATAATTTGACAGAAAAAGAAAAGATAATAACTAATAGAAGTATACAAACATATTGAATTCTACAAGATATAGGCTGAAAGTTCACCAATCACAACTCGGTTCGAAGAAAACATCACACCAAAATAAGTTTTACCCATTCAGACGTCCTGTAACAGGGTGGTAGAGTTGGCATTTACGTTTTGCAAACAACTGAAATGTTTGAATCTCATATACAACACGAGTCAGCTGGACTTATATCTGGAGATGCTAGTATTGTTAGTGAGATGCAGTATAAATAAAGACCATTCACGTCTTTCTGCCTTCTGAAACTAGGATTGCAAAAATATTTTCAATAGAATATATTTGAACCGATGCACTTCTAGTTCCTTGATATCACAAAGCGCTATTGGTTACTGCAACATCAAAAGAAATGTATTTGAATCCTGGAATCCAAAGTTAAATCTGAACTGCCTGAAACTCAAGATTTCAGCTCGCGACAAATTCTGAAGATACTGCAAATTATACCACAAACCAAAAGGTCGCAATTAGTCTACATAAGATTGTTCGCAAAGACTGTAAGTTTTCAACGTGCAAATTCGACGCACTGATAAACAATGATCCACAAGGTAAAGATAAATGACTAAGCAAGGAAACAGGCATTTCTATTTTAAAAGGAACTTCTCCTACAATCTTATAGGTATAGAAAGGAGACATAACAGGAGGAAATAATAGGATTTACTCTTCTATGAATTTATAGATACCCGTCAGATATAGTTGCTCCCAAGGTCCTTTCCAAATTTACTTTATCTTGATCTTCAAGACAGTAGATTTTGGACATTACAAGGTGGTATGGAGATATTCCTTAGGCTCAAAGATAGGACATTATTTCCCTTTCAGATGTTGGGAGAATGAACCATACTCGAGCCCTTTCTTTAACAGAGCAAACTTTATCCAAGAGAATTTGAAGGGGTTTGCGGTCCAGGTATCTTTAGGAGGCTTGCTTCCTATACAACTCTAACTTAGCATTACCCTCTGAAGAAGATTCATCATCCGTGTCCTCACAAAAAAATGCCTAGAGAATATTGAGATGCCCAAAACCATACAGAGAAGATTGCACAATAATAGCAGTTGAAATTCGGCATCTGCAACTAACCAGTTTGCTTAGAGGGCAATTCCTTATCTTTCTTTGATTCATCATCCTTCTTCCCTGGAACAATTTCTTCCAAATATTGCTGAATTGTCCTCCAATAGTGATCACCACCTGCCAACCAGGTATCCATGTGCATCCCGTTAGGAAATTCCACAAATAAGCATTGCCTGTTGCGTGCAGCTGCCTTTGCATATAACATCTGCATGTGGACTGGTGGAACCATCTCATCTTGTAATCCAGATAGGAAAAGGATTGGTTGCCTGATCTGCACTCAAAAGCATCAGCAAGAGCCTGAAGTCTGAGTGAACTTGCGAACATAACGAGGACAACAAAGACAGAAACATAATTTCAACCGCTTCTAGCAACTCAATAATAATGATATATAAAAGGCTAGCAGACGAAAAATTATTTCATAAGTTCAAAGAAAATCCAAGATGGTTCAGGCTACTATAATACACAGATTCATGGTCAACAAGAACCCCAAAATGCATTGTTATCAACACGTGCCATTGAAAAGGATGGTAACTAGATCTCTGAACAGCTATGTCACATCTCATCAATGAAAAATAAAAATATGACTGACAAGCGATTCATGTGCATTTCAAAGCAAACAAATATGTCAGAAAATAAAGTTCTTTTTCAAAGAAATTAATCATATAAAAAAGCATCTGATATATTTTATCAAGGTTATCACATTAAAATAGTCCGCTATTAGATAAACCATGAAAGCTACCCAATTTACTTTACTTAGCTCTGTTTTAGTCCATCTTAAAAGTGATGAACTGTCTGCTAAAACATAATTTTATCCCTCCAAGAATTTAACTTATATGAACTTCGAAAACTTGAGTGACATCTTCACAACTTTCTTTACCTCTAGTAAGCTCAATAGAATAATAAATTCTAAGTTTTTACTTCTATGGAAAACCAACTCAAGTCAATTATAATGGAGAGGGAGGGGGGGGGGGGGGGGGGGGGTTTTAAAGATTCACCCTCACCTCACCAATGACATCAATGGTATTCCACGGAGATCGAACAACAAAGTTAAGAAGTTTGAAACCCTTTGAACCACTTCCACCAATGACCCACTTCAAGAATGGCAAGAGAACTCCAGCCATATCCAGGATAGAAGTGAAAGTATTCTCCAATATGAGCCCGGCAACCTACAATAGTAAAAGACAACTAGGACATAAATGTCAAAAACATGTACAAGTCGAAAAACTCTGGAATAAAACCCAGAAAGAGAGACACGGAAGAAAGTAACAAAAAGGTGGTGCATAAAGATTCCACAAAACAAAATGACGAGGACTCTATTCTTATGCACAGCTTGACCAAGATACATGCTTAATCAACTATACATAATCGGCAGCAAAACAAGCTCAAAAATTAATCAGATGCTACCTCATACATCAAAGAAATCCATAAGCAAGGAACTTGGATATCAAACAAGAAAACCATACTCAAGGCATATCAATTCGGCGATCGTCTGAAAAACTGGATCAACTGAAGAATACCAATAGAATACCAGAATCTAGATGTGTTATTCACATCAGGCCATGAAGCTAAATTAAAGAAAGGCAGATTTTGTGCCACCCCAAAATAACGTTACTTGGCATGTGGAGGTAATGTGATTTTTAATACCAATAAAGATTCAGTAGAAGAGTAGACTACTACTGCATCCTTTCAGATACCAATCCTTTCTCCTATGCATGAACTGGATGTAATGAACTAATGAAGGATGAAGATCAAGAGTATATGATAATGAACAAAAATTATGCAAACTCAGGTTTCAACTGGGCGTAGTATTGAAGACGGATAGAGCATGATTAGTTTCTAGTCTACATAATGAACAAATATGCACAAAAGAGGATTATATACTTAAAAAGCATTACAGCCACGAGTAAATCATAGAGGGTATACTATACACCCAAGAGATCAACACCATAAGTTTACATTTAACCTCTATTTTATTCAGGAAAAAAAAATGGAGTACATTCTCCCAAAATCCTCCATAAGTGATAAAACAAAAATTAAACTCAAACCACAAAAATGAGATATCCCACATATTCGAAGAGTAGCCCGTAAATTCTACATGCACTATACAAAATACCTATATTCAGTGACGGAGGCAGGATTACCGCCAAAGGGATTCAAAAAAGAAAAAGATTAGAAAGGTTGTAGCTAGTGGAAATAGAACCAATGACCTTCCAATGGTTTTGAACCCCCTTGACCACTAAACTATGCTTTTGGATTGTGTCAAAGGGATTCAAATCATAATATATAGAGGTAGAAAATAGATTTTGTCTTACATATACGATGTAAGTTTTCGGCAAAGGGGGGTCGGATGAACACCCTTGTGCGCTCCTAAATCTGCCCCTGCCTATATTATAGGGTGATATCTTATCTTAAGGTCAATAATTTGGACGCGAAAGATTTTTCTTTACATCCAAGGAAAAAGAAAAGTAGCTTTCCTTTTTGACTTAAGTCATTTGTTGTAAATTTCCCCTCCCATTCTGCTGATAACTCAGATTTGTTTAGTATTGTCTTGAAAGCTCGGAAGAGTGCCTCTAAAGTTATTAACTTCAATCAGGTGGATCCAAGAGTACTCATAAAGAGAATATAAGTTTGAAAGAAACTTAATAAAGTAGACTGATTTCTTTTGCTACAATACCTTGTCAGGATTGTTTTTGGTAAGGACAGATCCAACAGCTCCTCCAAGTGACCTTCCAAAGACTACTATTCTTGATGTGTCAATATCAGTCCTCTGAACTAAATGATCCAGTGCAGCCTTTTGAAAGAGACAAGCATAACTATGTAATATCATTATAGATCTTAGGTAAAAATCTATGGAAGTGGCAAAACTAACAAACCTGAGCATCCTTTATGATCCCGTGTTGAGAAGGGTATCCATCACTGGCTCCATAACTTTGTTACAAAAAATTAAAAAATAAAAAAGGACACCAGCATTGTCAAAGCAAAGCACAGACAGGAAACTGATAAATAAAGGGAAGTGATTTTATACCCTCGGTATGAAAGCATAAAAACATTGCATTGCAGACGTTGTAACATTATTCGAACCATTTCAAGACGGTGTGCGATATCTGCAATTAATTAGTAAAGGATAACCAAACGAGATAGGGTTGACTTATACGACATGAAGTGCAAGAGGTAAATCAAGAAAAGGAATATGGAAACAAGGTCGGTAAATCATTCAATAAGACCTTATTAAAAAAAGGATACTTCCTGCATTTTCTTGGAAAAAGATGATAGTTGGCCCTGCAGAATCAAAACGGTATCTTAGCTTAAAGTGCGCTGAACCAGCAACCAAAAACTAATCACAAGTGGACAACACATCCAACATAAATGCAAAATGCTAACAACATCATTTCCTATATCAGTAGAAACAACACGGAAACATCATATTGGTGCATGCTCCAGCTAGGTTGCTGAATGTACTGTAGACATTTACTTTGAATGCACAAATGAGCTACTGAATTATGGAGTTCAAAGGTGAATGTTGACATCGTATAGTTGCATTTAGGTTCTTTATTCCACTGGGAGATGGCTGACTAGCACATCCTGTCATCAGATCCATACTTCTTCGCTTGGCAACAGAATAACACTATCATACACACTATTTTACAGTGAGGACATTTTACTTGAGCTAGTAGATGTTGCTGTGCATCAGTAGTATTCTTAACAGTTCTCCACCACTACATTTTAGCAAATGCTGAACTTTTGGACACAGGAATAATCATTCTATATGAAAATTTTAGCTCATTTGCACAATCAAATTACCCGGAGAGTCAATCACTAAGTAAAATCCTCCAATATGAAGTCTGACCACAGAAATTGACGAGCAAATCAAACAACATCAACCATGTTTATTTGGTCAAAGTAACTCCCAGATCAGTTTAACAAAATTCTCGCACAACAATTCAGGTCAAAACCTAAAAAAAATAGTTGTACAACTGAAATTAGGTAAAAATAATCACCAAATTCAGAAGCAATTTCAATTTTTTTTGTATAACCCACCAGCACTTACTTCAAAATCACAAAGTCAAGCTAAATAACGCCCTATTCCTCGAATATTTCAGTATAATTAGATCGAATGCAAATCTCACTAAACCTATACATCGCAAAAACCGAAAATGATTTTAAGAGAGAGCGGACCTCTACAGTCGGGGAAAAGCTTAATGAACCAAGCATGAAGGCGAACTCCATCAGAAGATCTGAGCCACACATCTTCGTAAAGGAGCCGAAGCCTAGCCGGAGTAATTGGATATGACTTTGTGAGTCCAGGCAACACCGGCACGTACACAAGTTTTTCCTGAAATGCAACCAGTATTGCCATCCCCGCCACCACTATACCTCCCACTCCGTACAGCAACAAGCTCACGTACGACACCATTTCTTTTTCGCCTCTGATTCCTCAAGCTTTTAGTTTTCTCTAAAATTGACTGTAGATACAGATGTGTGCGTGCGTAATCGAAACAGTAGTACAGTAACGGAAAGCGAATTGGAGGATGAAAATGGCGAGGATGAGAGAGTTAAGAGTTAAATTCTTCACAATTCCTACTTGAACCAAAGACGGTTTAATCGTATGTACCTTAGGGAGAAATTAAAAAATAGTCATTGGGTGCTTCATTTTATGGTTCAATTTTAAAAGTAACAAAAAATCTTTTTTTTAATATATTAGGTTGGAATTTTAATATAAATATATTTGAACTACATTATATTATATTGGATTTTTAGAATAAATATGTTAGAATTTTAGTATAATATGATGGAGTTATAGTATAAGTACACTAATCTCCGGCATAATATATTGATATAGTGATCTAGTATAATATATTGGAGTTTGAAATATTGATGATTCAGTCTCCGATATATTATATTGGAGCCAGCAAAGTATATTGATCTTGAATCGATCTATATTATAACAAAGTGTACTGGTCTTGAATCGGTCTATATTATAACAAAACAATAGTTATTTTTTATTGACTTTATAAATGTTGTCTATTTTTAAAAGATTAATCCGAAAACTAATTATAGCCTGTTATTTTTACTACACTATACATCCCATAAAAAAAATAGGCCTATAGTTAACGCGAAACGACGGCGCCGTCTGTTCCTTGTACGAGTGTGTTTGATTCTATTTTACTTTGGGTTAATACATTTTAAAAAAATAACAAATATCTACGTTTTGTAATTTCTATATTTAAACTTATGGGTTGTTATGTTGTTTATTACTCCTGAATTATGGTTTTCCCCATTTACAATTCCGATAGAATATGGAGATGGAGCTTATAAAAGCAAAAAAAGGGATGACACATGCCAATTTTTAATTAGTTATTCTTATTTTTTATTTGTTTTTTATTTTCTTATTCAACTTTATTGATTCTTTTATTCTTCAAAAGTATACATCCTTGCTAATAAAAGTAAATCCAATTGATACCATAACTTTAAAACAATAACATCAAAATTGAATAATCAAAATATAATAAACATCGTTGCAAATACAATTTTATCAATAAAAGTTTAGCTCACTTAAATATTAGACAGAATCAAATTATGACACTTAATTTGAATACGAGGTACTTGTAATATAAATTACATTTTATAAATTCAACACATCATACATATATTGTTTACGAATTTTATATATACTATATATTTATTATCTATTTTAATTTAAGTAGTTGGATAAACGAATTTAAATTAATTCTTCTATTTCTTTTCAAAGGACGCCACTCCTTTTTCCAAAGAATTGCACATTATTAATCTGGATTAATTGTCAAAGAGTTCTTGGATGTGTTGGATAGATAGAGATGGGGATACTTTTTATTCCTTTGAGTTGCTCCAACTTTTGTGCCTTTTTTGCATAAAACAATGATCTCAACTATCATATCATCACGCAACTCATATTAATTAGTACTTAGCTTTCAGCAAAGTTCTTGTTTATTTTTTCCTAGCTTCTTATTTTTATTTGAAAAATTAGAAACACAACTCTCCTTTCTCTTTCCAATTTTCAATCCTAAATCTATTCTGCAACTCCTTAAACAACATGAACATTTCCTTCTATTTTTTTAAGTATTTCTTTTTTAGAAAAATTGACATTTTATAATAATACATAACAAAAATTAGCAATTTTTTTAACCTTATTAGATTTGACAAAGATAGCCCCATATAATTGGTACTATGTAGCCGAATTTTAAAAAACTATCCTCTTTTATATCGTTTCTAAAAAAAATTATATGCTTATTTTGGCTTCACTCTCACTTTCTCTTTTTGTATTTCTTCTTCTATCTCTTCTCTTTTGCTCTCATTGTTTAGCAAAAATCTTGCAAATTATGTATAAAAAAAAGTTAGTGGGATGAAAAGGTAAGATTGATCTCACCTCAGAGAAAATCAGAAGTAAAAACTAAGGGAAGAAAAAAATATTTCAACTTTATTTTTCTTCTCTCTTTTTTTTGGTTGGATTGAATGAGTGGGTTTGATTGAAATTGGTTGAAAATACCTAAACAAGGCTATATAAAAAATTTGAGTAAGATTAGCAAAAACTAAGAGAGAGAAAAGCTATATTTAAACTTTATTTTTCTTCTCTCTTCCTTCTTTTGGTTGGACTGAATGAATGGACGTGATTGAAATTGGTTGAAAATACCTAAACGGAGGTATTTATACAAAACTTGAGCAAGATTAGTCTATGGATCAAAATCTGACCAACAGAATTTTGTGAAAAGGGACGGCAAAAAGCTATTCGGGCCAAAGTCGTATCCATATACGACATGCACCTCGACCACGACCGAGGTCATGCATTCAGAACGCTTGAGCGGCGAATTGGTTGTTACGACCTTTCAAATGGTCAACCCGTAATATGGTCAAATGACTTAAGTACTATGGTTAATGACCGTTGGGTAAATGAGAAAATCTAGTATATTAACTAAGTGAGAAGATAAAGACAGCGGGGCTAAAACAAATCAACATTGATGTTTCCTAAGAAGAGGACAAATCTCCCCCCCCCCCCCCCCTCTCTCTCAACGAAGGAGAAATAATCAAGGAAGCTCAGATTCTCAACATATATCATTAGGCTTATTATATCGGATGTGTGGGGTTCAATCTTGCAAAGATCGGTGACCCTTTTTACCCATGTATTCTTCATCGTTGTTTAATGTTATATAAATCACCATCATTTTCTTATGTAATGGGATTCATTTAGCATTATAGTTAAGTCTTATGTGTTATATGTTTGATTACTCTTATATTCTATCTTAGATCTAGGGTAAATTATCTTTTGCTAGGATTTACCTACAATCTTCTTATTTAATTAGTATATCAAAAAGCTCAACACTTTTTGGTCAAATAATTTGACGCCTTCCGTGGAAATTTCTTAGCCAAAATTTTAATTCGGTCTAGATCTCAAGTCAGCTAGGGTTTCACCCCCAGTTGTCGCAGCCTCGCCCTCTCATTATAAACACCGACTCGAGAAAGTTGTAGACAAGCTTTTGAAATAACCGAATCAAACAGGGTCGATCTTTGCATGAAATCAGAATTATGCCTGATATCTGTACGAAATTCACGTGTTATGTAGCGATAGGTTCGGTACGTAGTCAGTATAGGTTGTCAAATGTGAGATCATTGCCACTACACACCGAGCACGTCCAAAATCCTATCTTCTATATTTACATTATACCAATCTATACTTCATGGGCATTGACCCCTACCCCTCTCTGTAAAGAATGATAGCCTATTATATGATTCCTTGAAATAACAAGCTTGTCCTACCCGTATGTACGAAATATAACTTATGTTTCCTTTATTTCTATGCACCCCGGACGGGATCGAATCGGGATTCGAGCTCGAGACCCTAACAGATGAAGTAGGTTGTCAGTCCGTAAGAATTCCAAACTCAACTAGCGATGGAGCTAAGCATGGGGCTGCCAAAACTGGAATTCTCATCCAAGTACGGGATTAAACAAGTCGCTCTACAGCGCCCCTCTCACCTCACCAGCCAATCAGGTCAAAGTAAGGAACGATTTCGTTTGGTCATAACTTGTTATTTTTCCTTCTTTTTGGATTAGTACAGGAACATGAGCACTCTCCCAGGTGCGCAAACAAAGAACAAATGCACCAAAATAACACGTCGGGAAAACGTTCCGTACCATATAATGAATAACAGACAAATGACTCAGAACAAGCCGACATTATTAAGAAACAACCTCCATAACTTGGGACTGGGAGATGAGCCCATGGAACATAATCTCTCCAACGCATGCATGATATAAGCACAAAAAGCTTGCGCGTATGCTTGCCATGGCAATCCTATGCTAGTTCAGCCGACTAAATATTACGAATCACACTCAGACTTTGTCTGAATTAATCGAGTCCTAGGGTGCCCAGAAGCACAAGCAACAAAATTCATCGCCCATCCCGTCGATGAAGGAACTAGATAGACTAGGATTTATCCCAATGCACAATACTCTCCAATGAAAGCAACATTAAATAAATCGGGATTCACCCTGACGCTCGCATAAACGATAAAGCAATGAGTAATATTTTCCAATAAGGGCAATGCAACAGGCAAATCTCACCATTCCTGTTACAACCCGTGAGTTTAACTATATATAATTGATGTGGTATTTTGAGTGGAATATTTTTGTAAAGAAAAAAAAGTGGTATGAGAAATATGATTTTATATTTTTTTTAATATTTCTACTTTCGAATATTTTTTTAAATAATACTCATAATATGAGAAAGTTTATGAGATTTTCTTTATCGGAAAGATATAAAATATTTCATCACAAGAAAAAAGGTTAACTTTTTACTATTTTAAGAATTAAGCGTACGAAAATTTTACTCTTTATGTGAGATTAAAAAATTATAAGTTGAGAAAAATATAAATTTTTACAAGGATATCTTAAGGAAATAATAGTGGATGTATTAATTTTATTATGACCATAATAATAGGATGTATAAATTATATTAAAAATAAGTAAAATTTGAAATAATTTTTAATTATATAAATAATTAATTAATTACCAAGTAACGAAATATTACCTAATTAAATTAATTAGTTGTTGGATAAAATTAGGATTCCTCGTGGCAACAAGCCACATATTAAAAGATATAACTCTTAGTCATTCTGGTTAAGTAGCAACTTAGTACACTAATACCAGGCACGTCACTTTCAAGAATTTCAAAAAAAAAAAAAAAAAACGACGAATCCACTATCTCAATTCATTCTCTTCTTAGTCCTCCTTACTCTTTCTTAGTGTTGGGTTTTGAATGTATTTAATTAATATATTAAATACTTAAAAAAGGGTGAATGAGAAATATAGAAAAATAAAATTTTTGAGTGAAATTTTAGGTTTCCCCTTGGTAAATGGACATTGTCCCATATTGGAAAAAAAGAGAGGTTTTTATGGGTATATAAGCAATTGTTCTTTTTCTAGCTCTTAAAGAGTTGAGAAGAAGACAAGCCTCGCGTCGTCGTCGTCGTCACTCGGCTTCGTCTTCGGATAATAGTATTTATGCTATAGTTGTTTTGTAAAAATAGTCATTCTGAAGAGTTGCACCTCTTCAGATTTCAGCCCAACTTTGGCTATAAATACAACACTATTCTGCTCAGAACTTTACCATAATTTTCTGAGTTTCTTCTCCTTCTTCTGCATACTTTTAGCATCAAACAAAACAAAAAGTAAGTGTTATTTGCTACCGAACTTTGTGTTCGCTGGAACACTGAAGTTTGAAGTACCACTATACTAGCATGTAATTTGTTCTATATTGGGAGGAAATAATCCATAACCATGGATACTAGGAGGGGATTAAATTCCTTAAGGAAACACTATGAATTTAGTGGGCTCGAATTGGTTTTCTGTCATTTCTGTTTATATTTTCAGAATTATTTTACAAATACAGTATACTATCAAGCTTAAGGAATTTAATATATATTTTCTGTATTTGTACTCACTGTTTCTGGAAGAGTAAAATCGTTGTGGTTTTGTACTCTATTAAAATCTAAGTGAATTTAACGTTTGTGTCATTCTTTTATAGAAATGACTAATGAGAATGAGAACCAAGTTGTTCCAATGGTGACTGCCAATGCCTCAAGAAATCGAACGACACCGGCATCATTGGCACCGGCAAAAAAACTCAAAAAAATTTGGGGATTGATTTCAAGCGCTGGCGGCAAAGGATGTTCTTCTATTTGACTATTCTAAGTCTCCAAAAGTTCATCAAGAAAGATATTCATGTGTTGTCCGATGGAACTCCAGAAACTGAACGCTTTCTCGTGATTGAGGTGTGAAAACATTCAATTTTTTTGTGCAAGAGTTATATTCTAAGCGGGCTGGAGGATACTTTGTATAATGTCTGCAATGGCGTGGAAACGTCTACGGAACTGTGGGCTGCGCTTGAAAAGAAATACAAAACCGAAGATACCGGGTTGAAAAAGTTTGTTGCTGTAAAGTTTTTGGACTACAAAATGGTAGATATCAAGTTTGTTATTACCCAAATCCAGGAATTGCAAGTGATTATTTATGATCTCCTTGCTGAAGGTGTAAATCAAATTAATATTGATGTTGAAAGTAATAATCATAGTATTTTTACTAACAGAAATTTCATTGAAGGTCTTGTCATCAATGAAGCATTTCAAGTAGTAGCGATGATTGAGAAGTTGCCTCATTTGTGGAAGGACTTAAAAAACTACTTGAAATACAAACACAAGGAGATGTCCCTTGAAGATCTCATTGTTCGGTTGAGAATCGAAGAGGACAATAAAGTTGTTGAAAAGAGAGGCCGTGGAAACTCAATAATAATGGGAGCAAATATTGCTGAAGAGAACAAAAAGAGAAAGAAGGCTTCTGGACCAAAATACAACTCAAGTAAGAAGCGGTTCAATGGAAACTGCTAGGAATATGAAAAACTGGACACAAATCTATGAAGTGTCATACTCCGAAGAAAGACAAAAATAAGGGTCAAGTAAACATGGTTGAAAAGCATAATGATGTTGATGATTTATTTGCCATGATTTTCGAATGCAACTTGGTGGACAATCCTAAAGAGTGCTGGATTGATTCTGGAGTCACTCGCTATGTTTGTGATGTTAGAGAAGCTTTTGCTTCTTATGCTCATGTTGGACTCGATGAGACGATTTCTACAGGAAATGCTTCAAAAGCAAAGATTGAAGGACGTGGGAAGATATTTCTCAAAATGACTTCTGGCAAAGTGATGACTTTGAACAACGTCCTTCATGTTCCCAAGATTAGGAATAATTCAGTCTCTACTGGACTTCTTGTTAAGAATGGTATTAAATGTATTTTTGTTTCCGATTAAGTTGTAATAAGTAAGAATGAAATGCTTGTAGGAAAAGGTTACCTCACTGAGGGCCTTTTTAAGCTGAATGTAATGGTTATTGAAAATAATAATAAAATTTCAGCTTCACCTTACTTACTTGAGTCAAATGAATTATGTCATATAATTGGGTCATGTCAATTATAAAACCTTACGAAAAATAATTAATTTGCAAGTATTGCCCAAGTTTGAATGTGAAAAATCAAAATGTAAAGTATGTGTGGAATCCAAGTATGTTAAACATCCTCACAAGTCAGTTGAAAGGATTCAAATCCTTTAGACTTAAATTCACACAGATATTTGTAACATGAAGTCAATACTATCTCACAGTGGAAAGAAGTATTTCGTATCTTTTATTGATAATAGTACTCGATATTGCTATGTTTACTTACTTAATAGTAAAGATGAAGCAATAGGCACATTCAAGCAATACAAAAATGAAGTTGAAACGCAACTTAATAAGAAAATCAAAACGATAAGAAGTGATAGGGGTGGTGAATATGAATCTGCTTTTGAACAAATATATTTAGAATATGGAATTATTCATCAAACAAACAACCCCATACACGTCTCCAATGGGATTGCAGAAAAAAAAAGAATCGTTCATTAAAGGAGATGATGAACGCATTATTGATAAGTTCTGGTTTTCCACAGAATTTGGGGGGGGGGAATATTTCTTACGGCTAGCCAAATACTAAATCAAGTACCTCATAGCAAAACACAAGCCATTCCATATGAAAAATGAAAAGGAAAGAAGTTCAACTTGAATTATTTTAAAGTGTTGGGGTGTATGGCAAAGCTGCAAGTTCCTAAACCAAAAGGATAAAAATAGGACCGAAAATCGTTGATTGTGTTTTCATAGGATATGCGACTAATAGTAAAGCATATCGATTTCTGGTTCATAAATCAGAAAATTCCGACATTCATAATAATACTGTTATTGTCACGATCCAACCCTGGTCGTGATGGCGCCCAACACACTACTAGGCCAGCCCGACCAATTCATTAACCTTAACCATTTTAATAAAGTTCATGATTTAGTTAAAACAGATATATTACTAAGTCTAACTTACGCACTAATACGTGCTCTCCTTAGAAAAATAGGAAGCAAGGCATACAAAAATAACAAATAGAAAACTATGCTCAATATCATACTGTTGCGGCGCATAATTTGATCCAAATAACATACTCGTGGCGGCGTGCCACCCGATCCACACATAATACTCACCTAAAGAGGTGTACATCGAACTAAATTGCTCATTAATATAAAATACCGAATTTTGGTCACGAGCATGCTAAGTGCAAAATACCGTGCATAAGGGGACATATAGCACTATAAGCTACCAAAACTCAAGCTCAACTGAGGTGCGATATACAATCTTAATCCCGAGAGCCATTTTGCTCATAAACATCATTTCTACGTGGATCCTCAACACATAAACATTTTCTCAAAACTGTCTCACAACTCACATGGCGCAGTGTATCACTCCATTAAATATCTGACGACGAAATAACACCCTGACTCCTCCTCCATAAGGAGCGCATCACTAAAATGAACACGTTTGGCCTGACATAGAGCCCATATTCACATTTGAATCCATTCACCGACCTGAAGCCAATTCTGATCGCACTGAACTAGGTTAATTACCTTTCAAAGGTCCCTAACAACTCATCTTCCGCTCGTAACACATAAGGACGTCCATCATAGTCGGAGAAATCATTCATAGTCGACAACTCAATAGACTGAGTGCCCTCCGGGCTTATTTTCTCAATTCAACGACATTATCACAACCTTCATACTTGGTCTAAGTCTTCAATCAATCGAGTGACTACCGCCATACTTACACAATCTTCTTGTGGGACACCCTCCCACAACCTACCATTACGAATAACTGGGTCGTACCTCCAAACCACTGACCGCACTAACGCTGAAAAATGATCAAGAATCATTAACCAGGGTGCAAAGCCTTTTCACAAAACACCATTCTCAGGTGATACTAAAGACAATACCGATTTACCTTAAACGTCGAGACTTCTTCCCTGCTCATCTGAGCTCGTGACATCCTTGTCCATATTGAGTTGTTACCTTTATCTTCGCTTCAAATTCTATACCACTCATTGCACCCAATATGCCAACGTACGGTAGAACATGCTCTTCATCACAGATTCAGAACCATTATTATATTAACACTTCATCATATAAAACCTTCCACTTAACTTACTTCCGGAGAACCATAGCAACACACAGGTGAATTCTCATAACCGTAGAATATGCAAATCTCTAAGTAGTGGTCCAACCTACTATGACCTTTCCGTGATCCGCCTACACGTAACATGCCGATAACAATGGAATACTCTTCAATTACATCAATTACGACAGAGGACAGGCCTCACATGTACCACTACAAATCACACATGTAACTTGATCATGCTGACGGAATTGATCTCTACCACCAATATGCGAACAGATATATGGCTAACCAATCCATCTTCTTTCGACTTACCCTGATTGTCCAAGGAATAATAGTAATTGCATTCAACATATAACTCCATCCATCTGCATTCATCCCGAGTGACTTTGAATCACGAGACCATGTTGTTTCACATTCCACGAACCATTTCGTACCTTCCAACTGCGACGCCGCAAGTCAAAACATCATAGAACATTCTACAAATTTCGAACCATCACCTGCACCTTCCTGATAGTGCTATATGGAAGCCCATAATTGATATAGAAAAATTACACATCTTGACCTCTCCCAGTGGAGACTCAGCTCGAAGCCATAGATCAAAACGCACAATAACTCATAACGCATATACTCTATTGCTTCTTTAATACCATAGTGAGAGTAAACTCAATCCTTCATAAGCTTGTGGAAACACAAATCATCTAGAATTTTTAACTTTTCTGCAAATCTCGCATTCACTCGCACAACAGTTAAGCCCACTCTCTAGACGATCCAATCTAGATTTCAACACATTTTCTTCACTTGTAAATGAGATCTCCTAACCTATACATAAGGATTACACCACTTTAGAACACTATGCAGGAGATAAACCCACATGTTTCGCCTCAATATAACATTTCTATATATCTTCCACCGTCATACAGATTACACAACCACTTAGTCCATGAGTCTGAACTCATACTGCATCATGAAATTTACTCCACTCTTAACTGGAGCATGAAAAGATTCTTCACGCGCCCATAACTCGGGCTATACCCCGAATCGCAATGGAATTCAAACACCTAGTAGTTCTTCTATCATCCAGCAGACCTCCCTCGTCATTTCCAAGTCACATAAATACATCTTGCAATACTAATATACTCATCACATGGCTATCCAGCCGACATTTCCACTAATAGGGACATTATCGAACGTATAAGTTCGAAACACTTGCTCATATGATCATCACCCCGGTGCTCAAGCCATAAACCAAGATACGGCCTCATGTCCTCAAGACTGGCCCATCATAAACTCACTGAGATGACATCTCGCCCCTCGATTAGGGAATCACAATCCATTAAGGCACATCTAATTCTGAGCGCTCATGTGCGCATACAAACGCGTGGAAGGAAATTTCAAGAGTTACGTTTCATGCTGAATCAAGGGTGCACGATAAGAATTCCAAGAATGTGAAGTTTTTCCTAAAGGTTCTGCAGCCTCTCGAGGATAAGTACAGACGTCTCCATACCGATCCGCGAGACTCTGCTAAACCGGGTCATGACTCGCGAGACCAAGTAACCTAGGCTTTCATACCAACTTGTCACGACCAAACCCTGGTCGTGATGGCGCCCAACACACTGCTAGGAAAGCCTGACCAATTCATTAACCTTAACCATGTTTATACAGTTCATGATTTAATTAACACAGATAAATTACTAAGTCATAATACTGAATAACTAATATAAATTAAAGCATGCAGAATCCCAAGTGATAAAACAACTACACAACTCGAAGAATCCTATATCCAAAATTTCAAATAAACAAAAGAAATTCTTTTTGAATTTATGGGGTAGTTCATATACGACAAAATCACATGCTAATTGTTGTCCCTCTTTTCCCGGAAACATGAAGAGTTTTCGTGCAAAGATAAGTGAGCGGATACGAGCGACTTTTGCCCTTTTGAATACTCCTTGGGAAGCATTTTTGAAAAGTTTAACCGCACCCTACTTCGGAGATTTCCTACATATCCTTGTAGTTCAGGAGTGTTTGGTAGCTGGGACTGTGAGCATGTGAGTTTTGCCTAGCCTAAATTACTCCTATAAATTCTGCCTTTAATATCTGAGTATCAATCTACTATGTGTTGTTCTAAAGAAATGCAGAAATAAAGAAAATAAGGTAGAAGGAAGATCAGGACTGCGGACGTCATGCAACTACCTTGATGCTCCTGAATAAACTACTTGATAGAGAAATCCTCACTCAGCCTCAGATGTACCTGGATCTGCACGCAAGGTGCAGGGAGTAATATCAGTACTCTGACCCGGTGAGTAATAAATATAAATAAAGGTTGAGAATAAGAAATCTTGAATAGGCAAAAAGTAATTCTATAAATACAGCAACCTGAACCAATAGTATTGAATCAGTAGACCAATAACAATAATTATCGAAATGCTACGACAGATAAGTAAGAATGTGACATGCAAATATGAAATGCAACTCTATAGTACCCGCTGCGGCATGCATTCCGCTCCATTTATTTATCATCGACAGCTCTCACTAGGGGTGTGCAGACTCCGAGAGGCACCCCTTACGGCCCAAGCGCAATATCAGTCATCTCGTGGCATCAACTAGGCCCTCGGCCTCATATCAATGTCAATATAATACTGCTGCTGCGCGTAGCCCAATCCCATGCTCAGTCTAGAATCACATAAGCCCCTCGGGCACAATAATATAGAAATATTCAGCCCAACTTCAGTAAAAGTATTAATTAAGTTTCAGGTTTAGGAAAAAGGTGGTTGAGTTTGCAAAACCATGTTAAATACCAGGATTGAGTTCAATAATATGTAAACATGGTAAGAAACCAGTAATAGCAATCCCTGAAGGATTCAATCAATTGGCACAAAGCTCAAATATAGCAATCGGCTCAAATTATAATAATAACAAGGAATTTCAGTTAAATACATAGTATATTCATCTACTGGGATGGACTAAGTCACAATCTCCAACGGTGCTCTACCCCACGCTCGCTACCCGGCGTGCAAGTCACCTCATTATAGCACTACGATATGCAAATACGGGGTTTCAAACCCTCAGGACATCATTTACATCTATTACTCACCTCAAGCTAGCCAAAATCCTAGCTCGCTATGCCTTTTCCTTTCAAGTCGACCTCCTCGCGCGTCTAATATTATCAAAGCCACAACGAATACATCACAATATGCCAATGGAACAATACCCAATTGAAAACAATCAAAAATAACAAAAACCTCGAAATTAGCAAAACCCGAGCCCCAAGCCCACTTCTCGAAAATCAGAAACTTTTACACCAACGGGTTCCTTATCTCGCCACGAGTCTGTACATATAAAGATTACTTAAATCTAAATCCAAATGACCCCACAAATCCCAGTTTTTATTCTCTTGAGGTTTAAGCCCTAAAGCACCATTTTTGCCCATTAATTACTTGAGTTTTCAGCTCTAATCTATGCATTTACACCATAAAATTGTGTTTTAAGTCCAAGAATTCATACCTTATTGAAACCCCTTGAAACCTTTCTTCAAAATTGCCCACAATCCTCTAAGTCCGAGTTAAAAATATGAAACCCTTCAAAAATTCGCAAGGATGGAATTAAATAGCTCTGCCCAGGAATTACCACATCTGCGGTCATAATGTCGCTTCTGCGACTCCCGCTTTTGCGGAAATCTTTCGCTTCTGTGGAGCTTCGCTTAATGTCCAGAACCGCTTCTGCGGTCGAAATATCGCTTCTATGACTCTCGCTTTTGCAGAAATATTCCGCTTCTGCAGAAACAGGTGCCCAGGCCAAAACTCGCTTATGCGGCCTTTACCTCGCTTCTGCGGTCCCAATTCTGCAGAAGCGAAAATACCAGAAGCACCTGCAATTTCTTAGATTTCCAACGCCAAAACTTTCCGTTAACCATCTGACATCACCCCGACGCCCCCCGGGACCTCAGCCAAAAACACCAACACCCCCTATAACATCATTCGAATTTGTTTCAATCATTAAAACACCTCAAACAACACTAAGGCCATCATTTCACATCGAATTCAAGCGTAAGTTCTTCTAAAACTTCCGAAACACGCATTCGATCAAAAACCCAACCAAAACATCTCCGAATGACATGAAATTTTGTACACACATCCCAAAACACCTAACGAAGCTACAACAACTCTCAGAATTCCATTCTGACCCTCGGTTTTGCCAAAATACTAACTTCGCCAATTCAAGCCTAATTCTACTCCGACCCTCCAAAATCACTTCCGATCACACTTCTAGGTCACAAATCATCCCCCGAAGCTAAACGAATCTTCGGAATCCATATCTAAGACCTCTAACTCATAAATCAACATATGGTTGACTTTTTCAAACTAAGCCTTCCTTGAAGAGACTAAGTGTCTCATTTCCTACCAACACCAATCCAAATCAACGCGGTCATACCAAACACCTATAATGAAGCATAAGAAAACAGAAAATGGGGAAACAGAGCGGTAACTTATGAGAGTTATAGAATTAGATAATGCTGAGTTCTTTGAAAATATATATTGGTATAAAAAAGGAATGTGAGTCGATTGGTGAAGGATCTAAATGACCTCGAGAAGAAACAAAATAAAGTACACTTAACCAAGAGGATCCAAGACGTAGTAAACATCAAAGAACGTCTGCTTCATTTGATCCAGATTTTGTGACTTTCTTATTAGAAAATGAGCCTCAAGCATTTAAAGAAGCTATGTATTCTTTAGAATCATTGTTATAGAAAAAAGCAGTCAATAGTGAAATAGAATCCATACTGAACAACCATACATGGGAATTGGTTGATCTTCCTCTTGGAAATAAACCGGTGGGTTCTAAATGGATCTTTAAGAGGAAAATGAAATATGATGGCACTATTGACATGTATAAGGAAAGACTTGTGGTCAACGGGTATAGACAATGAGAAGGTCTTGACTATTTTGATACATACTCTCCAATTACAATAATTACATCCATACGAACGTTATTAGCGTTAGCTGCAGTTTATGGCCCTGAAATTCATCAAATGAATGTTAAAACGGCCTTCTTAAATGGTGAGTTGGAGGAAGAAATCTACATGGAACAACCTGTAAGGTTTGTGGTTCCAGGTAAAGAAAAGAAGGTCTGTAGACTTGTTAAGTTCCTTTACAGATTAAAACAAGCACCCAAACAATGGCAAGTTAAATTTTACCAAACAATGTTGACATATAGATTTAAGATAAATGAATGTAATAAATGTATGTACATTAAAAATGTTCCAAATCACATAATCATTTTTGCTTATATGTGAATGATATACTCATAATGAGTAATGACATTGCCAATATAAATGCTACTAAGTGTATGCTAACTAGCAAGTTTGATATGAAAGACTTGGGAGTTACTGATTTAATTCTGGGAATTAAGATCCATAAGATTTATCAAGGTCTAGCATTGTTAGAATCTCATTATATTGAGATAGTACTTGAAAAATTCAAACTCTTAGGCTTTAAAGTTGCAAAGACTTCAATTGATGTGAATCTTGCATTAGCAAAGAACAAAGGCCAGAACATATGACAATTGGATTATGCTAGTGTATTGGGTTGCTTAATGTACATCATGAATTGTACACGACCAGATATAGCCTGTGCTATAAGTAAACTGAGTCGATATACGAGCAATTTAGGACAATCACATTGGATGGCCATGAAACGAGTTTTGGGGTATTTAGTACATACCCAGGACTTATTTTGCACTATAGTAAATATCATGCAGTCATTAAGGGATACTACGATGCAACTTGGATCATCGGATCAATTGATTCCAAATCCACAAGTGGATATACATTTACTATTGGTAGAGGAACGGTATCTTAGAAGTCATCCAAATAAACTTGTATTACTCGCTCTACAATGAAGGCTGAGTTCATAGCCTTGGATAAAACCGGTGGAGAAGCTGAATGGCTCCGGAATTTCATGAAAGATATTCTATTTTGGCCCAAACCGTTGGCACCAATATGCATACAGTGTGATAGTCAAGCAACAATTAGAAGGGATGGGAGCCTTATGTATAATAATAATAAGTATCGTCATATACGACGAAGACATTAAACCGTTAGACAATTACTCTCTAGAGGAATTATCACGATTGATTATGTAAAATCAAGTGATAATATGTCGGATCCACTTACAAAAAGCCTAACTAGAGAGGTAGTTGAGAAGTCATCAAGGGGAATGCTATTGTGGCCGAGAACAAGTCATAGTGGCGGTAACTCTACCTAGAAGACTGGAGATCCCAAGATCTAGGTTTCAATGAGATCAAATAAAGTTATTTATGACGGTTCAACATTGTCAACTGAACTTTTGGTCCATTCTAGCGATGAGACAATGTTCAATACCAAAGATAAAGCATTAAGGCTTTTTAATAATTTCTAAATTTGATACGGGGTACATCAAATAGTGTATCTACGGGATGACATGTTTAGGAATCACTTATGTAAGTGTGAAGTATTAGTTGCTTCAAGGAAAACATTATAAGGCCATTTCTCTACGCACTTATGAACCAGACGGTGTTCATGGCTGAAACGAACAGAACAATGAAACCAAAGACGGTTAAGAATTGGTTGTGTGACTTGTGGTTGTCTAGGTATACACTAAAGTTCGACGGTTTAAAGATATCAAATCTACCGATTGATCGAATATATCCGACATAAGTTCACTACGGAAAGTTCAAAGGGAAACCTACTTATCCAGATGCAATTAATCCTTACTTGCGAATCACACAGTGTTTCATGCATACTTCGGTGATATAACCATTCCCCATTCATATGGGGGATTGTTGGGTTTTGGATGTATTTAATTAAGATATTAAATACTTAAAAGAGGGTAATGAAGGGAAATGAAATTTTTGAGTGAGAAAAATGAAATTTTAAGTTCCCCCTTGGTAAATGGACATAGTCCCATATTGAAAGAGGAAGAGTTTTTTCATGGGTATATACGCAATTATTCTTCTTCTAGCTCTTAACGAGTTGAGAAAAAGGCAAGCCTCGCGCCGTTGTCGTCGTCGTCGCTCGCTCGGCTCGGCTAGGCTCGGCTTCGAATTTGGATTTATATATTTATTTTAATAACAGAATATTAATATTAAATCTATTTCAGTTTTCTATTTTTGTAACAGAAAATTAACTATCCATCAATTTTTCCTCTTTAATTTTGAGTAAATAGCCATTTATGTAATGGAATTTATGCTATGGCCGTTTTGCAAAAATAACCATTCTCAAGAGATGCACCTCATCAAATTTTAGCCCAACTTTGGCTATAAATGCAACACTATTCTGCTCAGAATTTTACTACAATTTTCTGAGTTTCTTCTCCTTCTTTTGCATACTTTTAGCATCAAACAAAGTAAAAAGTAAGTGTGATTTGCTACCGAATTTTGTGTTCGTCGAAACACTGGGGTTTGAAGTATCCTACAGCTGTGTGTAATTCGTTCTATCATGGGAGGAAATAATCCGTAACCTTGACCAATAGGAGGGGATTAAATTCCTTCAGGGAGTACTGTGAATTCAGTGGGCTCAAATTGGTTTTCTGTCATTTCTGTTTATGCTTATTTCTGTTTATGCTTATTTCTGTTTATATTCATTTATATTTTTAGAATTATTTTACAAATAGAATATACTGTCACTTAGCACCCTTCATTTTTGAGGAATTAGGGGTCTTATAGAATCTCCATAGAGATCTTTAATCCCCTGTACGTATATTATAAAGAATTGATGCACCTAGAGGAATAGAAGCAGCATCCACATCAATTTCAGATAATGGTACATTACAGATGCGATTTTCTTGCAAAATTTCTATAATTCCTACTGACACTACAACGAAATTTCTTCAACCAACGAAATTTCTCGGTACATTAGCAAATTTTTCGGCACACCAGTGACGTGAGATTTTGTGATTATAAATAAAGGAGTATGGTGTAATATTTTCCAAAAATCCCATACAAATTTTTCTACTCCAAATATATTAAGGCTATCATTTCTTTCTTTTGTCATGATCTATACGATACAAAGAAATGAGTAAATGCAAAATTGCATCTATTCATAAAAATGCTAAAAATACGTGAGTTGAAAAATATTCATCGACTACTTGCCAAAGTTTTTTTGGAAGGAACGACATGTATTGTAATGAGTTCAACAAACACGCAAGTGATTAACTGAAAGACATGGAACTGATTTCCATATTAGAATTCAGAGTGATTAAACTATTTCACACCGTAGACATCTCATAGTTAGTGTCTCAATGGAAGTAGTACTTACCTATAATTTTACAAGCACGTAAAACAGTATGTTCGTTAATAGTAATTGACACGATCTATAAATTATGTAATGATGAAGACTAAATTTCAGTGGGCTTTTGCTATGTAAATCTTAGTATAAAAAAAGAACTTTTCCTGATTTTGTTCCATGGGTATTATCTAAAGATATACAGTGTGAACAAAAATACAAGAATTAAACTTGTATGCATTCGATCAGGTCACATAAAAAAATAAACAAGTTGAATTAGAGTTATAGAGTAAAATTGTACACTATCAGTGAGGTTTGTGACATGGATATTAATTAGAGGCATAATGGTCTTATGACACTTTGAAAGATTTTATTGATGTAATTTTCATGCATTGCATTTATTTACATTGATTCATGACCAAATGGTGTTATATACGCATATATATGTATAGTATATTTATATGGGATATGAGAAAATATTACGGCATTATATAAGCACCTCCCCCTGATCAGCTAGCATACGTTGATGATTTGCCCATAGTGGTCGAGATGATATGATGGGATGTCCTCAGAGGCCTGATGATGTTATGAAATGTGTACCTATGCACGACATGGCATTCATACGCATACGCATGATAGTATGATTATTTCATGAATTGCAGAATCATCCAGACTTATAGGTTGAGTCATTTACTCCATATTTCTTTCATGTCTGCTATATATTTATTTATGTGCCTTACATACTCGGTACATTATTCGTATTGACGTTCCTTTTGCCTGGGGACGCTGAGTTTCATGGCTGCAGGTCCCGATAGACAGGTTGAGAGCCTTCCAAGCAGGCTATTAGCTCAGCGGAAGGTGTTGGTGTGCTCTATTTGCTTCGGAGTTGCTTATTTAGTTGGTATAATTTAGACGTGTATTGTTCTTTATGAACATTATGTATTCTTAAAGGCTTGTAAACAAATGTCATGTACGTAAAAAATTGTATGGCCTTGTCGGCCTATATTCAGTATACGAGTGATTATTTTGATCTTATAGATCGTATGTCTTATGCATAAGTTAGTACCACATGTTGTATTCTACTTATCTTACGGCTGCCTTCCGACTCAATTATCTATACTAGTATAACATCAAAAGATACATTATGCTGGTACTCGGTTAAGTAAGTACCGGGTGCCCGTCTCGGCCCATCGATTTGGGCCGTGACAATTCTACCAAGAGAAAGGAAAGTTCGACCTCGCTCGAACTCACAACGGGTTATAATTTTGGCCTTACTCAAATTTACACCATTACAGCCTTCGACCATCGCCAAGAGAAAGGAAAGCTTGACCTTGTTTGAATTACAAAGGTTTACAATTTCGACCTCGCTCAAATTTAAACCCTTGCGTCATCGGCCCTCGCCAAGCCAAGTAAAAGTTCGATCTCGTTCGAATTCACAACCTTGATTGAATTTACACCCTTACGGCCATCGGCCCTTGCCAAGCCAAGTTAAAGTTCGACCTAGCTCGAACTTACAACAGGTTACAATTTCGATCTCGCTCAATTATACCCTTACGTCCACCGGTCCTCACAGAGCAAAGTTAAAGTTCGACCTTGCTCGAACTCACGATGGGTTATAATTTTGACCTCGCTCGAATCTACACATTTACGACCTACACCTATCGCCAAACGAAAGGAAGGTTTGACCTCAATCGAACTCGTAATAGGTTACAATTCGTCCTCGCTTGAATTTACACCCTTACTTCCCCGGCCATTGCCAAGTGAGTAAAATTCGACCCCGCTCAAGTCAACAAATCGATGTTCGACCTCGCTCAAACTCATCATGGGTCATAACTCGTTCGAATTCACACCAATGCATCCCCTGGCCATCAGTCAACTCCTTTCCCATGTGCAGACTATTTTGTACTATAATGTTACTTCTTTGGTTACAAAAGTAAGTGCTAACTAGAAATAGGGGGATCAACACAGCATATGCCTCTTCCACATTTTGAATAGCTTTTTTGTGCTTTCGATTATATAGCGAGTCATATACGTAAAAACATCTCTTGTGGAATGATGCACACTCCAATATCTAATGCCACTTTTCTGCCAAATTAATTGAAAAAAGGATATGATCAACCTGGTGCCATGGAGTGTTGCAATACATCCTAAATCCTTTCATATACTCCATGATATCATATGATCTATCAATTAAATGATCTTGTTTCTTACCTTTTACAAATTCTACGAAAACCCTTTGAATGATATTATTAAATAGAGTATCTGTAGTTGTGACTTTGATTGGCAATTAATTTCATATTTCGCCTTCTTCTTAAGATATTAGAATATAATATTCAAGTGGTGCAAAAAATAGAGGAAGAAAACACGACTAACATGAAAAATATAATTGTTACAACAACAAAAATAAAAAGCAGTGCACATATCGAACTAGACAGCAGCTTGCCAGAATAGTTTAAGATATGGAAAAACATCTTATCATCAATCTGTTCAACTTCAAAGTCAAAGCAAGGTTCTAGCTTTTGATCACTAGGTAAATACACTTCACTATTTCATACAAAATAAGATATGTATAAGAAATATAACAATAAAAATAAAGAAAACATGAAAATAAAAGTACATGAAAACGAATACGCACTCTCCCAATTGCATGTTCACTTCGACAAAGTTTGAGAATGCAGTCGTAAGCTTATAATCAACATCCATTGAAATGTCATTTACAAATGAAAATCTTCCTTTGGTAACCTTCGAGGATCCCCCAACTGCACTAATACCAGATTGCCAATCATTCCTATACGACGACTATTTTATAGCTGCAGGGCTCCTTCTCCGTGTGAAAACTGCAGGAGTAGTTTCAACATTTGTTTGTGTCTGGACAATTTCTTGATACCGACTGATCAGGTTTAGACTTATTTACAACACGAGTTATCAGTTTATTTCCAGATTGATTTACATTACGTCTCTCTCCTTGTGTAATGGCAACAATTAGATCAAGCTGAGAATCAGTATATTCAAAAGCAGAATCCAAGTGAAGATCACCCCCATGTCAACATAAAGCTTAAATTAGAAAATGCTAGTGAATAAACAAATATACAAGGTTAAGAAAATTTTAAAAAAAGAATGAAAAGTTATATATAGAAGACATTACCAGAAGGCAGCTTCACCTTACTGCCACGAATATCCACTTGACTAATACCATCATCCTGAGATTCTGAACACATAAAGCATTATTAGCATCACTCCTTAAATAAAAAAGCTATCAAGAACCTATTATTTACATACTAACTACAGAATTAGTAACATCAACATTGTACCCTGTGGATCAGTTGTAGACTTAATAACAACATCTGCTCGTGTATGTGCAAGGATTCCTGATGGCAGCAGAGCAGGACCCGCCTTTTTAACATCATGAGATGACTGCTTATATGTTGCTTGTTGTGTAATGACGGTGATTTGATCAATTGCAGATGCAGACAGTTCAAAGTTAGAATCCAAGCAAAAATCATGCTCATTTACAAAGGGAACCGAAAGAAGTTTTAAAAAAAGGTTAGTGAACGCACAAATATATAGAGTTAAATAAATTAAAAAAGAATAAAAATATTACATATACAATATTTTACCAGAACGCAAATCATCATTAACTATGCCATGACTTGCGGTAACGTTCTTCACATTGACACCAGTGACACCTCCATCTCGACCAACCCCACCAAAACCAGACACTAAACATACAGAAATATAAGCAAGAGTACTATTTTCAAAAAATAACAACACAAAAAAAATCAAATATGTGATTTATATACTAGAATGCGCTTTGGGCGTGCTATCTCCAATAACTACAGGATCATTCCCAACATGGCCCCTTTCAAACTGGTCATAATCATTATGCATCTTACGAAAGTCAGGATCATTATCCTGTTGCTTATGCTGAAAATGAGAAACTAATAATTTTATTATTATGCATATTACAAGAATACTATGTGTACTAAAAGTAAAGAATGGAATAGTATCCTATAAGTATATATTGCATCTTTGAACAATATATTATATCATTATATTACAAAAGATCAATACCGCTGAATTCCCTCTCGTTTCATTGATTGCCTACTAATAGCTACAAGCACCTCCTCAAACTTGATCTCTACAAAAAGCTTTAAACCTTGTAACTCCTTCATTACCTCAGTATTGGTATGTTGGGAATCACCTCCAGTACTTTCATGCATACTTTGTATCTTTGGTAATTGAGTACCAAAAACCTGAAAGCTATCGGGCTGACTGTCAGTGCACTCAACTTCAATTTTAAAGTTTAGACCATGCACATCAAATAGTTATTTCTCACCATTAGTTGGGGTGATGTTCTTTAGCTGCAATTATTAAGCAAACTAGTAATAAATAGAAATGATAATAAAGTATGGAAAGATAAAAGATCCATATTACCATATGATACAAATATATTATACATGTATACCAAGAGAGTATATATCACTGATCTGGAATATTGCTATAACTAACTGTGACTAAACTACTGTACCAAAAATATCAAAAGATGGAATAAAAGTATGAGAAAAATAAAAGTATAAGTAGCAATAAAACTATAAGTAGAAGAAAAGATCCCTATTACCATATGATACCAATATGGTATACATGTATATCAACAAAGAATATCATTGATCTGGGATATTGCTACAGCTATCCATGACTAAAATACTATACAAAAAACATTATAAGATGCAATAAAAGAATGAGAAAATAAAAAGTATAAGTAGAAATGAAGGTATAAGTAGCAGAAATGATCCCTATTACCATATGATACCAATATGGTATACATGTATACCAACAGAGAATATCATTGATCTGGGATATTGCTATAACTACCCGTGACTAAACTCCTATACCAAAACATTAAGAGAGGCAACAAATCTATGAGAAAATTACTTGCTCGCATTGCAAGCTAGACATTCGCAAAGCAACTCGCTCATTCGATATTTAACCCATGACTACCCAATTCAAAATTCGTGGAAGTTTGTTTCCAATATGATAAGCAAAGTGACTATCCAAACTTGTGCAACATTCATACAACCAAATCCGTAAAAGCCAATGGGAGTCTTTAAAAAGAAGGTTTATCTTGAAATTTGTTGGAACATGAGTCGATTGTAGTGTTATAAACATCGATACCCTAGGGATAATTATTAAAATCATCGCACTCAACCAAGTCAATGTTAGACCGTGAAATAAACTTTATTTTGAGTTGAGAAAGTAAGAAGTTGTTCACAAAATAAAGAACCGCGATCTTCAATGCATCATCATCATCTGTTTCCCATTTCTTCTTCTTAAAACAATCTTCTAGTTGGGCCAATGTCACGGATGCAGTCCCAAAATATTTTAAAATCAACTTATTCTCTGCTGTGCTCTCTATACATGTATCATCCTTACATTTCAACCCGGTAACAAGTAAAAATTCACCCAAACCAAAGTACAATCTAGAATCATTCACTACAAACCGCATCTCATTTTTCACCTCATGATGTACTTCTCTATTAAGCAAATGGTGCATAACCGAATATGCACAATAACTGGTGGCAGATTCAAAAAATAGCCAAAGCATATTTTCTTAAACAGTCGAAGTTGCCTCTTTAATAAATTCTCTTTCAATTGACAAATAACATGGCAATTGGTATCCCAATCAACCTTTGGTTTATAATATAAGTCCATAGGCACAAGGAAACTCCAACACTGCAAAATAAGTTCATATAAAATAATTTCAGAAATAGAATTCATTTAAAAATGTAACTATACGAACCAAAATATTACATCTACCATACGATACCAACACAACATATAACTATACCAACATGGTATACAATTCTACTGGCTAATTTTTCGCAACTAAAAATGACTATACTACTATTACATAACATGTATGAATAAAAAGAAAAAGCAAAAAGGTATGCATCTATGAAGTATTTTCAAGATATTGTACGATTCTACTATTATTAAAGAAAAAACGAATAGCAAAGATAGCCAAAAAAGGATCCAGAAGCATTTGATAGTATATAGCTATACTAACAAGGTAAATAGTTATACGAGGTTGTTCCAACAACTGTCTATAACTATAAACTATAACATAACACATACACTATGTCATAGGCACAAGGGAATCTCAACAATGCAAAATGTAATTATATAAATTATTTAAGAAGTAGAACTAACTTCAAATTACCACAACTGACTATAAATATAATATAATACAAAGGCATAACAGGAAATCAAAAAATAATAATGTACTATACATTCAAAATCTCACATATATATAATTTTAAGAAAATTACCTTCTTGGATGGGACACCAATTTTTTTCTTCTTTAACTGGGAATGATTGCCACAATCAGCATCTACTGGTTAGTATCTGTTGTAGGCACAGATTCACATCGGCTTCCCCCTAACTCGGAATCCTCAACAACTTTACCTTTTCCCTTTTCAATAACAGGAACACCTCCTATGACTGGTTCGGAATTTGTGTCGGGCAATGACAAGTAGGGAGTTTCATCGACTGACAAAGCATTAATATTGTTGCTTTTTCCACCATCTAATTCTACATTTTAGTTGTGTTTTCAACATGACTACTGCTAGGGTTACGACTAAACAGAGACTGAGAATCAGAAAATAAGGAAAAACTAGGACTGGATATGGCTGAGGCAACAGATTCAGCAACTACTTGCGTTGAAGAATGATGTTGTCCATGGTACCACCATCTATGCGCATAATGCTTCCGACCCATAGAGAAAACAATAAACCATAGACATTGATTCACAAAAGTACAAAAAAAAAAAACACAAACCATATGATTTTGAAAACCTATTTTCACTAAAATGTACTTTCAGAAGCAAAAATTTCACCTAAAAATAGGTATTACACGAAGAGATAAAACAAAATCGGAAGAAAAAAAAATTAAAAACTCGAATATGGGTGAAATATGCATTCTCATGGGTTGACTATGGAGATTTGGTAACTGTTCTCTAGTGTAGTGTTAACTGTTAAAGGACAAAGACAAGCGTGAGTAGCTTGGGCTGGGTGAAATAGGTGGGCTGGATTCTTTAGTCTAGTGTAAAGAAAGAAGATAAGGCTTTAAAGACAATTGGTAGGTTGGATCGCATGAAATATATAGAAATAGTAAATAGTTTGGGTATGAATATTAAAAGGTAAATAGTTTGAATTTAAAGATATAAAGTGAGATTTACAGTAACTACAAGCAGTAACAACAACAAGCCATTAAACATAACAAGAGAACTCTTTTAAACTTTCTATAAAGTTGGGTCCAAGCACCTAGAGTTCAACCAAAAGTACACCATTACAAAAGTGGAAAATCCAGTTGATAATTAGAATAACCAGAGAACACCTTACCAAAGTTAGAGTAACCAGGAAGACATAACACATAACAGTAAGAGTAAAAAGCCAAGGATGAATTGCCCGCCGGTGAGTTGAAACTTGAATCACCAGACAACTGTGAGTACATATTGCCTTCATGAAATGCCAGTACTCCTACTACTTTGCAGGGAAACAGCCATATGAGAGGATAAACTTGAGGCCCTGTGATCATGCTGCTGCTGCTGGAAAATGGCGCTGTTATGCGCAGCATCCTGTCGGACGCTCAAGAAAGCGGAAGTGTGAGCCTCACGTGTAACCAAATCCAGAGAAGAATTTGAGTGAATATGGTCGTTTGGAGTTGATTCTTGAAGCTTCTTTGTGCTAAGAAAACGCCCTCCAGACCCTCTAACCCTCTTTACTGCGTGAAGATGCCGTGACTCGTGAAGATACGGCTGTATGCAGTCAACAAAGGAAATGAACATAGATTAAGCCCAATACTAAAACAACAAAAAAAAAATATCCAGTATAATCCCACACTGGGGAGTCTGCGGAGTATAATGTGTACATAAACCTTACTCAATTAAACGTTATAGCAAGTTCAAGCTTATAATATTGGCTAAGAAAAAGGTTTAGGCTTTTAGTAATAGATGAGACCATGGGAGGGGACTACACTACATGCACAGTTGCATGATGTTAATCAGTCCAGTTTATTATCACACTTGAGTTGCTTCAATCTGTAAACCTGGTACTAAAAACGTTATCTTCCTAGATAGACTAGATAGACATTATTGACCAGCTTGAGTAACTCTAAACACACCATCTATATTGCTCGGACTCTCCAAAATGTCTTTAGGTGCGTGACGGATCCTCCAAAGGTTAGTGCATTTTTGGAGGATCCGACACGGGTACTGCAATGGTTTAGAGAGTCCGCGGACCATTGATTCCTTAACCCGAAAACCTCTTCCAGAGAGGCAAAAACAAACCTTCAAGTACCAATGTGAAGATTCCCCAGCTTGGTGTCTCAGCATAGTGCATTGGGAGAAAATCAAGTCAGATAAACAGATTTGGACTTGCTTCACTACTAAAACATAGGAAAACACGAAATGTAACATGTACCTTTCTAGCTTTGACTAGTTTGTTTTGAGCCTCAAGCTTCGCACGTATCTCCCTTCGCCTTAAGATCCCATGATACTGTTTTGCATTTACATAAATTGGTCCATCTTCTGCAAGATCGAGGGGTAGTGGGAGGCGGGCAGGTGCTATCCCCATCATTTGAGGCTGAATTGATCAAACTTCAGAATTAAAACTATATTGAGACTAGAAGAGTCAAAATAAAATATCCATTGCCGTTCTCCTTTCCGAACAAATACATTTAAAATCACCTAGTGCACAGATTGTATCAAGAGTTTAAAGCTTGACTCGGAATACAAATAATGCACTTATAAGTAGAAAAACAATGATAATTCCTACATACAATGGCTTAAGCACTCTTCAGGTTAATAAAGGATGAAGTACAATTTTAGTAAAATCAAACAACTTGAAGTTTTAAAACATCATTTACATAAGGATAGGAAGATAAAAGGAAAATCAAGATTAATTGCATTTTAATTGAGGACAGGCAATACGAGAGGCAAATACGACATTACAGCACTCACAAAAACATGAGGTCCATAAGCAGCATAAAAGCCACTGAGATAGGGGTCGGAGTAACCAATAGGAGCGTGGCTCTGCAACATTAAACTTTGATAGATTAGTTTAATACAAAAGTTAAAGCAAAATATCCATGGATAGCAGCAACTTACAATTGAATGGGCCATTTCACTTTGTGAACAATCAGTAGTATATTCTGGATATCTAATAAAAGAAATAGCCTTGATTTGAGCTTGTTTATGCCTCTCATCGTGAACTGAGAAAAGCAAAACAAACCGTAAGGTACTCCAGTGCTAATAGCAATTAAATAACTTTCTTATATAGTATTCAGCCATCGCCAGCACAGGTGAGTCACTATCTTATAAAAAGATCATGTTGTAAATGTAGTAACATTAAGCAAAGAACTTCTAAACAAATTGAGATGTGCTTTCACTCCTTACTGAAGTGGGTACTAATATGATTATAGTGAAACTGTAAAGTCCAAAATACTCACTGAAGAGAGTTACAAAGGTTAATAACGTGCAAACATAAGTACCAGATCCAGAAGAAGCGCACTGATCTTGGGAACCTGTTTTCCCCAAAGCAGTCACTTCTAGCGGGGAGTTACTATTTGATTGGGTGGAGTGTGAGTCGTCGCCTTGTAATTCCAGACCAAGAGACTTCATCTGCTGACAGGGTGGAGGTTGAAATATCACTTCTGAGGTTAAATTTTTCGATAGAGAATGTGAAGACTGTACTTCATTGGAACTCCACCAAGTTGAGCTATTGACAGCAAAATGAGGCACAAAGCAGGTACAAGTTTGTTCTAAACTTCTATTTGGCAAGGCTTGAGCTCGAACAGCCATTTGCTTATCCACACATAATTTTTCCTAGGCATAATCCGGTTGAACAACAAAGAGGAGTAGCAGGCTGCATAATCGACAAAAAAATGAAAAAAGAAAAGCATAACATATTAAACTAAATAAAGAGCACTCATAACATAATCGAGCAACAACAATAACAGCAAACCCAGTAAATCTCACGAGTGAGGTTTTGGGAGGGTAGTATGTATGCAGACCCCTTATCTCTAACTTGAGGGTCGAGACTGTTTCTGATATACCCCATCTCAAGAAAAGATAAACAGAAAGCAGTAAGAACAGCAAGATATATAATAAGAAAACAAACAGAATGATCAATATGTAGTAATGGAGATCTAACACTAATAGAATACAAGGCTACCTACTAATACTACCAGTATGGGGAAGACACACACTCGACTACCTACTAACATTTTACCTTAATTCTCGACCTACACATCTTCCTATCAAAGGTCATTTCCTCATTGAAAATACTAACTAAATCCTGTCTAATCACCTCTCCCCAATACGTACTAATAGAGGAATGAGAGGCAAATAAATCGAATTGAACTTGATAGTTGATACTTTTTCTTGATCCCTTAAAATGACTACTTAGTGCATAAACATCATTAAAGTTTTAGTACCATTTACAGTTGGTTTCTTAGCAACTCCATGATATCTATTCAAGCAACTTGCCCAGAATTTATTTCAATATTCAAACTCTCATGTAAACGCTAAGCAGCTTCAAGCTATCAAACTTAGGCATCAAATTTTCTAATAACTTCCAAAAGCTACATGCTATTGTATGCCCTCTCAAAAGAACACAAGATTTCATCCTCTTAATTCAAATCGCCGTCAAAATAACATATTGTTACAGGGCTACTATTGAGCTAACCTTAAGAGCCCAGCTTATAACTAAAAACATGGAAATTCAAGTTAAACCACAAATCAATCAAGCTGACCTAACGTGTCATACAACAACAAAAACAACAACCCAATATAATTTCAGTTAGTGGGGTCTGGGAAGAATAATGTGTACGTAGACTTTACCCCTACTCTGGGGCGGCATACTTCCTCCAAGAACTTTCACCTTGCTCTTCACCTTGCTCTTGGGGAGACTCGAACTAACAACCTCTTGGTTGAAAGTAGAGGTTGCTTACCATTAGAGCAACCCATCTTGTTATCCAAACATGCCATACAAAGACTTGATTTTTTAACAAAACAATTTAATCATACTGGTACTAAGGTGGTTGATGGGAGCTAGGACTAAAGAAGAGGGTAGGTTGTCATTTTGGGTACCAGGGTTACATGCAGCTTCTAACAATTAATAATCAATAACATAACAATAGCCCATCACCTACCAAATAATTGTCCTTTTTTAGTTTATAGCGCGAGCCTAAAGTTTCATCATCAGAAAACACACAGAACTACTAATTAAGGTTTTTAGTATCAAATCCATTATACTTTTAAAGTCATGAATTCATACCTACAATTAAAGAAATTTTTACACATAGATTTATGTTTTACGCCAAAAGCATCAGGTTAAGATGAACCCGGCACTACCAATACACTGCATCCGCCTCTGATCACCATGCATCTTTAATACTCATTAATACAGCTCCAACCAACCATAAGTCCAGTTATTGACAAATGACAAAAGAGAGAAAATCCTGAAAAACAGAAAATGCCTGAAAACCTATTTATTTTCTTTTTTCCCGTGCACTATCCGGGGCAGACCGAAATCGAGACCAAACGGGTGGACTCCGAGCAAAGCACAATAACAAGAAAGTCAAAGCAAATAGTAGATCTCTTTTACATAACAGGCACCATTCCAAAATTCCATCTTGTTAAGTTTCTTGATATCCAAACAGACTACTCCATAAAAACCTGAAGTCAAAACCCCAGTTAGTATCCAACCATAAAGATAATAACTTTATCCATTATTTTCCCTTTACATGTGTATAACCATTAGCAGAAAACTAATCACATGCATTCAACATTCAATAAGCAGAAGTGGAGAACACAGAGACAATACCCAAAAATAGCAAGTTTTACTGCAAAATAAAACCAAAACAAACAGAAAACATGACAAATAATAAGAGAAGAAGAATAAAAAATAAGTCTAAGTATATGAAAATATCTTAATCATCTCAGAACTTGAAGTAGGATAAATAAGTGGGAAAACTTTAAATTAAAGAAATGGAGAAATACCTTTAGATTTAGGGGAAAAAAGGAAAATAAACACAAGAATCGCCTGCTGGGATTAAATTAAGCATGTTCCCTTCCGTAAAACTCTCTCTCTCTCTCTTTTTTAGAGATAGTACTAATATAAAACTTGTTGCTTCTGCTGTTTAAAAATAAAATAAAAAATTCCAAATGCTACGTAAATACTTAGTAGAGAGTAGCTTGCTGCTTGTAACACATAAATGGTATCATCAGTTTTCAAAATTTTAAACATTTCTGACTTCTTTCTTTTTTTAAAAGATGAGAGCGTTGATTGGCTCAGAGGTCTGTACTGTAACACTGAAATAATTACTTTAGTCTTTACCCACTGTGTTTAGCAGCCCTTTACTGTTCCAGTGTAATTACTTCTGTCACGCGCTTAAGCTTCATTTGCATGGCCTATCTCTTTATTTTGTGTCCCGTACAATTTACATTAGTTATATAAGGCTCATTTTTATCTTACAAAATTGTGGACCCTAATCTTATTTTTTTGATTTCAAAGAATTCTAGGTCCACAAAACTGTAAGACAAAAAGTTACCTCTTACAACTTACACTTTTTCTCTTTTTTCTTTTTTGGACGTGTGAGGTACAAGCTCATCATTTTATGTTAGTTGCGGGTTGTTGTAATTGCATGTCATTTATTTTATGATTTTTAGGATGCTGTCATTATTTCTATGGTTATGTTGACGTTACTGATGTATTGTCTTTTCTTGTTTTTTTGTTTTATTTCCATCTTCCTAAGCCGAGGGTCTATCGGAAACAGTCTCTCTGTCCTATGGGGGGTAGGAATAAGGTCTACATACATACTAGCCTCCCCAGACCCCATTTAGTGACTTTACTGGGTTGTTGTTGTTGTTGTTGTTGTTGAGGTACACGCTCGTACATTGAGGAGTGTGTTTTGCAATCCGAATTATAAATGGATTAATTTCGAAATGGTTAAGGCCCCGTTTGGCCATATATTTTGGCAACGTTTTTTTCAAATCTTTTTTAAAAACATTGTTTGCTCATAGATTAATGATCTATTTTTGAAAAATTTCTGAAATTATTTTTCAAGCTCCCAAAATTTAGTTTAGGATAGATTGTGGGTGAAGCTTGTTCGCCCACTCACCAAACTTCAAATCTTTTTCAAATAAAATGCATGTCCAAATATAATTTCAACTTCCAAAAAATATTTTTCAAAATTAATCCGAAAATTATTTTTTCAAATTTCAACTAAATTTATGTCCAAACGCTAGCTAAGATTATTGATTCGTCCATTGAGCCTATTTACCAAATGCCCCACATACAAGGCAATGACCAATAGTTAATATCGTTTGATTGTGGTTTAGTGATAAATAATATGTAGGATTTGTATTGTTCAAAATTTAGACTAGACTTAATGACTACACATGGACGTGGTCAAGGATTAAGTCGATCAAGGCATAATTGCGATGAGTCGTCTTAAGAAAGATTAGTGTCGAGGTCAAGTAAAAGATGTATGAAAGTAACAGCAGGATAAGTTAGAAGAGAAAGAAGGAATATTCCATTGAATACTCCTTCAGTTGTACTTTTTAGAATTTCTTAGAAAAACTCCCTATAAATAGGAATAGATTAAGAACAAAAAAGGGATTTTCTTCATTTTTCTGATAAGAGCACATTGTAAATGGTTGACTACAAAGAATATACAAAAAGCTTGCATTGTCCACTAATTACATTGTTCGATATACGCTTTTTGTTTACAAAGATTCCGTGTCCATCTTCACTTTCTATTATACCACGTTGTTGTCAGGAAGGAGAATCATCCAAGTCATCTAATATTTATGTGATAAATTCCTTCTTATTATAGTTATTTTTATTATCTAAATTTATTACGTGCTAGTATTACCATATTCATTGACAATCAAGCATTTGTAGTTGGTATACAACACTATCAGATTCAGTCTTACATCATCAATACATCTAAATGTTAGATCTAGTGGTTATTATATTTAACTAGGATTCACCTTCTATTTCTCATTAATTCATTTTAAAAAAAAGGTTTAGCACTTTTTTGATAAAATAATTTGGGGCCGTCTGTGAGGAGTTTCTAGTTAAAATTTTAGTTTTCGATAGATCAAAAAAAGAATGAAAACTACCATCTTTTTCTCGTTTTGCATGAACTAACAATGACAGGAAAAGAAGATGAAACACTAAAAGCAATAGTGGACGTCACTGCCAACCTCCTAAACATCATCAACGAGGTTGACAGAGAAGACGAAGAGAATGTGGCCCCGAGCGCTACACCCAGGCGGCGTGACTCACATCCCCCTCATGGAAGTATAACCGCTTCACGCGAAAGGAGAGCCTCCACGTCCACAACTAAGGAAGTGCCATCGATAGTGAAAAAACTATTGTAGGCGTGGTTGACAAGTACTCTAAACAACATACTCGACAAGCCCGTTCAAAGGGTGGGTAGAAGTAACTCATGAGCAGATACCACAACAATCACCAACGAGCAAACATGCTCTCGCTCCTCTCCTAACAGGTAACACTCACATCGTTTTTGATGCAGGTAATGATGCATTTGCGGCCATTCTAAAGAAAATGGAAGAAATAGAGAACGAGAATAAAGCAACTCACGACCAAATGCAAGATCATCAAGAAAGGGTTGATAAGATGTCGGGCGCCCTGAAACTGCTACAATGTCATCAGGTTTGTCGAACAATTGTACAACGATAAAGTAGCCCTATATGCCATTCCCAAGACCTTTAAAATGCCACCATATTTTAAGATATACGATGGCACAATAGACCCCGAAGATCACTTTGTTTATTACGTCACAGCAGTAAAAGGCAGCAATCCCTCAAAAGAGCAAGTATTATTAGTGTTGCTGAAAAAGTTCGGTGAAACCCTAATAGGGGGAGCCTTAACATGGTACTCACAATTACCAGCACTTCCAATAACAATGTTCGGGGAAATGGTCGGCAAGTTTGTCACCGCTCGCACCGGGGCTAAGAAGGTGAAGGCCTGGTTGAACGACATATTCGCCTCAGGCAATCGCCTGGAGAGGGACTTATGGACTTCCTCACACGGTTAAGAATAAACTTGCCAAACGTATCAGAACAGATGGTGGTGGCAGCTTTCCAAATTAAATTGAACAGGAATAGGTCGAGGGCGACCAGAAAGTTGTTAAGCAGACTCATAAAATACCCTTCCACCATTTGGGAAGAAATTCACAACGCCTATTGCGCCGAGGTAAGAGCAGACGAAGATGACCTCAACGGTTCAACCCAATGATTAATGTCAGTCCAAACGAAGCCGAGGAAGACCGTCATAATGACGGCCGAAGAGACCATTCAGTTCCATGCCTCAACTAGGATATACACCAACAATATGTCATAACGGCCATCCCACCATCCCCTCACCATATAGAAGGATCGTTCAGGCCACATATAGGGACTCAACGAAACAAAAGAGGTATGTTACCATTCTTATCTGCTCACAATTTTTATGTTTCCCCTTCAGAAATATGTACGCACTAGAGAAACTCGGCCCGAAGGTAAAATGGCCACAAAAGATAAAGTTCGACCCAAGTATCAGAAAATCGAACGTCCTCTGTGAGTTTCATCCGGAACGGGGCCACAAGATCGCGGATTGCATAGCCCTACGACAAGAAGTTGTGAACATGCTTCACCAAGGACATCTAAGGGAGTTAATGAGCGACCGAAAAGCCAACTTCATCCACGGACGAGAATAACACCAAGGCCCTCCAAATCCATCATCCCCCGCCCGCACCATCCAAATGATCATCTGCGATGGCGACAAAGCAGCAATCAACCATGTGAATTTTACCACCACATTTAAACTGAAGTAGTCGATCACCTACGAACGGTATGATAACCAAGAAGATAGTATCATCTTCAATAAGTCAGATACCCACGGTTTAACCTTTCCTCACTTTGATGTTCTTGTCATTACTTTATGTATTTCAGATACTAATGTAAAAAGAATAATGATAGACGACAAAAGCGACACGCGTATTATTCACCCTCGAGTTCTTGGACAAGTGAGACTTGAGGACAAGATAGTACCATACTGCATAATGCTAACAAGTTTTAACAATGTAGTTGATCGAACCTCATGGAGATAACGCTGCCCGTTCTGGCAGGAGGCGTCACCTTAGACACAAAGTTTCATGTCATGAACTAGGACACAACTTACAACGCCATCATAGGGCGACGATGGATACATGCTATGAGGGCCATCCCATCTAGCATATATCAAGTTATCAAGTTCCTTACTCTGTGGAGGATATTCGGCATCCGAGGCGAACAACGCACAATCCAAGAATGCTACCACATCACCCAAGATTGTACATACACTCAATAGTCAAAAGGGAATAGGCTCAAAATCATAGAAATTATCCAATTCAGGGCCCAAACTCGATAAAAAAAAGACTTCATCAAGGACCCTAGCGTCATGGAAGCCGCATGGTCAATGGTAGAAGACCTCGACCCTGTCCAGCTAGACAACAACGACAACAACAAAAAGGCTTACATAGGCCATAAACTCTCAGAACCAAGCAAATTTCACAAGTTTTTAATTGACAATGCCGATCTATTTGCTTTCTTCCACGCAGATATGCCAGGTATCCTGAAAGATATTTTCATGCACAAGTTGAACGTCGACCCACTCTACCCGCTAGTACGACAAATAAGAAGAAAATTCAATGCTACTATCAACAGGGCCTTGGGTGATTAGGTGGATAAAATACTCGCTAACAGCTCCATTCGAGAGTCGAAATACCATCAATGGGTGGCCAACATGGTCATGGTGAAAAAGAAAAACAGAAAGTGGCGGATGTGCGTGGATTTCACGGACCTAAATAAGGCCTGCCAAAAAACTCATTTATGTTACCTCACATCGATCAACTTATCAACACAATAGTAGGCATGAGTTGTTAAGCTTCTTGGACGCCTACTCATGTTGTAACTAAATCCACATAGAGGAGGGGTACCAGTAAAAGAACATTTTCATCATCCATCAGGGGACGTGCTGCTACAGAGTCATGCCATTCGGGTTGAAGAATGCAGGGGCGACTTATCAAAGGCTGGTCACCAATATGTTCAAGGATCAACTCGGTAAAACAATGGAAGTTTACATAGATGATATGCTGGTCAAATCAAAAAGGAAAAAAGATCACATCAACCACCTAAAGGAAGCCTTCGATATACTAAGGCGATACATTATGAAGTTGAACCCCAAAAAGTGTGCCTTTGACGTAACCTCGGGCAAGTTCCTCGGCTTTCTAGTGTCACAAAGAGGCAATGAGGTCAACCCCGACCAGATCAAAGCCACCAAGGGAATACCTGAAGTATTGACCAGCAATAAATAGGTACAAAAACTAACCAGCCGTATAGCTGCCCTGTCAAGGTTCTTCTCATGGTCCTCTGACTAATGCTACCAATTCTTCAACGTGCTTAAAAAGGACAGTGGACTCCAGTGGAATTCAGAATGCATTGATGTCTTAAGAGAACTAAAGGCATACTTGTTCTCTCCCTCGCTACTCGCTAAAGCAAAACTCGACGAGCGCCTCTTGATATACTTGGCCATATCAGAGCTTGCAGTAAGTGCAGTATTGGTTTGCAAAAACAAAGGTACATAATATCTAATATATTACATTAGCAAAACCCTGGTCGGCGCCGAAACGAGGTACCCCCACCTCGAAAAGCTGGCCTTGTCATTGGTCATAACTTCACAAAAGCGGAGACCCTATTTTCAATACCACCCTATATCGGTTGTCATAACCCTCCCCCTAAGGAGCATCCTATATAAACCCGAGCTATCGGGGAGATTGGCCAAGTGGGCCATAGAATTTAGCAAGCACGATATAACATATTAGCCACGAACAACGATAAAATTGCAGGTGATTGCCGACTTCATCACCGATTTCATTGCCAAAATAATGCTAGAGGTTGAGTAGGAAACTTATCGTACCTCTCCCAGGTTACCCGACCTATGGGTCTTGTACACTAATGGCGCTTCCAACGAGTTAGGATCTGGACTGGGACTCGTACTCGATGTCCTATAGGTGAAGTCATCTGCCAATCCATATGGTGCTCCTATATGACTAACAATGAGGCCGAAAACGAGGCCGTAATTGCAGTATTAAAACTATCTCTCAAGTACGGAGCATGACAAGTCATCTCCGATGCGACTCACAACTCGTTGTCAACCAAGTCACAGGGAGTTTCCAAATCAAAGAGTAGAGGCTAGAAAAGTACCAGGCAAACTTTCATAAACTACTACCAGAATTCAACGAATGTCAACTCGACCAGATACCTTGAGCACAAAATATCGAGGCAGATGGCCTTTCCAGGTTTGCAGCAGCCACCAAAAACATTACAAAAGAAAATGTGGTTACCCACCTCAACTCGTCAATAGACCAACTTGAGGTACACTCTATGAATTTGACTTGGGACTAGCGCAATCGTATTATAGCATATTTGCATGAGGAAATACTCCCATAAGACAAAAAATGAGCCAAAAAGCTTCGAATGTAGGCGACTATATACAACATCATAAACCACGAACTATACAAAAGAACATTTAACGACCCGTTGGAGAAATTCCTTAGGCCAAACCAAACAAGATACGTGAAGGCCACTGCGGTGCCCACACCGGCAACTAAGCCCTCGTCAGATGCCTCATACGAGCAGGATATTATTGACCAACCATGAAGAAGGAAGTCACCAACTTTGTCAAAAAAGTGGGAGCAATTCCAAAAATACACTCTTATGATACACCAAGCGGGCGAGCACCTCCACTCGGTCACATATCCATGATCATATATCAAATAGGGAAATGGACATTATCGGACCCCTTCCAACAGGATGAGGTAATATATGATTTCTTTTGGTTTTAATTGACTATTTTTTTAGTAGGTAGTAGCAGGTGCATTCACCTAAATACGCGAACAAGAAGTGATCACATTCATATGGTGGAACATCACATGTCGCTTCGACATCCCCAATGAAATCAGATGTGACAGCGGACCGTAGTTCACTGGGAAAAAGACCACCGAATTCTTTGAGAAATGGCACATAAAACGAATAATCTCCATGCCATATCACCTTACTAGCAATAGCCAAGCCGATTCCTCCAACAAAACAATACTAAACATCTTGAAGAAAAATCTTGAGGACACCAAGGGACTGTGGCCGGAATTGCTACCAGAAGTGCTATGGGCACCACAACTAAAACAAGCACAAGAGAAATGCCATATTCACTAGTCCATGGTACTGATGTAGTGATACCAGTGAGGTCGGGGAACTATGTTTGAGGTACTCCAATGAGAGCGGACCAAGCAACGACAAGAACAGAAAACAAGACCTCGACAAAGCGGAAGAGCAAAGAGACATGGCTTACATAAGAATGATAGCCCAAAAACAACAAGCAGAATAGTATTACAACAAAAAGGCCAAAGTACGACCACTCAAATTTGAGGAATATGTACTCAAAGCCAAAACACAAGCAAGCAAAGACCCAATAGAAGGTAAACTAGGAACCAATTGGGATGGACCATACAAAATCACTGCATCAGCAAACAAAAGATCATTCCAACTAGAAACAATGGAGGGAAAGCTACTGCCAAACAATTGGAACGTCGCCTACCTCAAATACTTCAACTTCTGAGAATGGACGACCTATAAGTCGTATTATTTTTCCCTTACACGGGTTTTATCCCAATTGGGTTTTATCGGAGAGGGTTTTAATGAGGCGATGAAGGGGACGTCTGTAAGTTCAAGTATAATTCATCCGCCGGCCTATCGACTACTTCTTCAGGACAAACGATGAAGGGAGTAGGTAAACTGGAACTTCTCAATTGTGTGTATGGAACAAACAGAAACATATAGTATTCTCCAATGAATGAAATAAACAAAGTAGTATGCATCATCTTTGCGCAACTCAACCAAGTCATTATATATTTTATATTTGACCTCGCTCGAATTAATTTACATTTGACCTCGCTCAAATTACTTTACATTCGACCTCGCTCGAATTACTTTATATTCGACCTCGCCTAAATTACTCAAAATTCGACCTCGCTCGAATTACTTTACATTCTACCTCGCTTAAATTACATTAGATTCGACCTTGCTCGAATTATTCGACATTCGACTTGGTCAAATTACTCAACATTCGACCTCGCTTGAATTACTCGACATCACCTTGCTTGAATTACTTTTCATTTGACCTCGCTCGAATTATTTTTGTTCGACCTCACTCGAATTACTCGACATTCGACCTCACTCGAATTACTCGACATTTGACCTCACTCGAATTACTCGACGTTCAACCTCGTTGGAATTACTTTACATTCGAACTGTCTCAAATTATTTTGATTTTTGACCTCATCAAACCATGACCTCGTTCGAGCTAATTAATACTCGGCCTCAATTCATTCTATGTTCGACTCAACCAAATCAACATCACATACAAACAACCAAAAAATCAAGTACTTCCCCATACAACAAAAAAGGAAAAGAAAATTGGAATCTAGAAATACATAACAAAAAGGCAATTGTTCCATTTTAATTGTTGGATTAAATACTTTTTACAAAAGGCTCGAGGACGCCCTCAAAAAAATAGCAAAGCAACAAAACAAAGTACAAAAGCTTCACACCATATCAACCCCATTAGCATACTCATCATCATACCAAGGACCAGAGGAAAGCCTATCCGCAACGTTGTCATCCTCATCACCGCCAAATGTACAAGGGTCGTAACCGCAAGCTTCACAGGCTGCATGTGCCTTGACACAGACAACCTCAAGCTTCACCTCAAAAACCCTCCCAGAAGCCTTTAAAGACTTGTACACGTCAAGTTGAGCCTCGGCATGGACCCACATCTCATACAACTCCCGTGATATACTAGGATTGACAGAAGTACAAGATGTAGATGGATGTGCTTGGCGTTGTGTCTTCTCGACCCTCAGGACAACAACTTGCTCATTTAACTCGGATAATTCTGCCTCAAAACCCATGATCCGCTCGTCCAACCTTGCCACTATGAGCTCCGACCTCTTTACCTCTTTACCCCGCTCGGACCTGTAAACGTAGAGGGCATCATCTAAGGTTGCTACCTCAGCTGCAACGACCATTCTAGCTTTTTCAGCTCGACCCAACTCGTCGATCTTGACATTCAACTCATCCCTCAATTCGATGCCCCTTGCCTCCCTCTACTCAAGTTCAACAATTAAAGATACCACATGCGCCTGAAGATCAGTATTCTCGGCTATCACTCCCTTACTCACCTCGAGCTCGTCCTTCTAAGCCTTTAGCACTGCCTCAAGCATGCTACACCTGTTGATGGTCCTCATAAGTTCCTCGTGCCTCTCCCTCAGCTCTTTGTCCTTCTTCTTCAACTCCTCATCCCTCTACTTGAGCCCATCACAGAGCGATTGAAACTGGCCATCTTGGCTGAGAAAATCGGCTATCCTTTGGTACTTGGTACGGTACTTTCGGTACTTGGAGGTTATCTTCTTAAAAATAGCCGTTCTCCACTCCTCCCACCGGCCGCTCCCAATCTCCATAATAAGGGTCTGACATGCAAAGAAAAAAAAGAGACGGGAGCAGTGTAAACAAGTTACACATAAACTAATCTAACATGGGAAAAACAAACTTACTCGTAGGGCCATTCCAGATATACCCAACGATAGGTTTTAATCTTTCAGTGTCTGTAGCCTCTTATTCTCGGAAGTTGCGCACAAGGGAGCGAAGGTCGGCACCGACCGTTCTAAGTTAGCCAAGAGGTCATAATTCACGGGAATGATTATATGTGTATTAGGAACCTATATCATTATCTCTACACAAGTAGTCCTCTCCATGAAGATCCGTACATCCTTAGGGTCGACGTCCGATCTAGAGTCATCGTCCCCCTTAGAGATAACTCTTCCTCCCCCAATCGCTGATCATGAGCCATATTTACCAGCCTGCATAAGCTCTCCGCTACCATGAACCCCCTCAACCTCAAAGGGCCTCTTCTCCATGGTAGCACCCGCCACAAAAAAGCTCTTGGCATTTGGGGTAAGCACTGATTCCGCTTCCAAAGCAATGAATCTTTCTGGCTCGACATCAGCGACATTGTCCTTCCCGGTCTCCACCCTTCGTCTTTTCCTCGGCAATGCCTCCTCCTCTTTTCCGACCTCCTCGAGCAGACTCATCTAGAGCAAATGACTTTCTAGTCTATGTGATATCCTGTGAAACGGGTACTCGGCCTTCACGGTTTTGGAAACTCGTCGACCTGGCACCAAACGAAGGTCGTACCAAAGGCGATAGTGAACGACAATATGTTGGAAGGTAGAAATATCCCTTACTTGATGGAGTCTTAGTTCTAAAGCGCTTGTGAAAGGATGCCGAGTCATGAATTCCCACGGTGTGGGGGTAACACGCAAGTCACCCAATCTTCAATATCGAATACAGGAGAAGGTTCATGCCTCTCAGTTGAAAATAAGGAATCCACGAGTGAGCCGAAAATGAAAGAAGAAAAGGAAGAAATAAAATAACGAACATATGAAAGATACTTACGATTATAGTTCCATTTCTCGGGAAACCCGGTCGGATTTGCTACCCAGTTCTCGGTCTTGATGAAGAAGTATTGATATTAGAATTGCTGGTTCGCCTTATCATCTATCTCGGCTACTGTCACACCTCCTTTCTCACTACACCCCGCGAAAGGCGTAGAAAGGGAGTTTTTCCAATTAAAGGATAGTCAAAACGGGATTTATGTATTTACAGAATTCAAAGCGCCCACTTGGGATAATTTATAGTGTCCTAAGTCACCGGTTTAAATCCCGAGTTGAGGAAAGGGTTGACTCTGTATTACAGTCCGCGAACCAAAAATCTGAGTAAGGAATTCTGTTAACTCGGGAGAATGTGTTAGGCATTTTCGAGTTTTGTAGTTTTATCACGGTCGCTCAACTGTTATTGTTGGCCTACCTATCAGATTTAAAAACATTTTTAAAGCCTATGTGCCTTTTAACTTTCAAACCGCTTTTATTCATTTTTAGAAGATTTCAACACTATACAAAACACGTCTGTGGATCGCGCCACATGAAATGCACCCGTGATCTATGACATATTTTATTAACGTTGTTAGGATTTGAATTTGGGTCACATAAAATGCACACCCGAGTTTAGGAAGGTAATATTTAAAATACGCGCCTAAATCAACTACGCATTTTTAAACTTTTTGTGGGCCATGGAAGCTTTGCTAAATGGCATGCCTCGAATTCTAAGATTGAGAGCAAAACTATCCATCGCGAGGCCACGCAATTGTGATTTCGTATGGCATGGAGTTCCTCAAATTATTCTAACACAATTTTAAATTAACTCATTATGACCATAAACTATATTTTCCTCATATGGCACATCTCCTTTAACTTAAGAAGTTTGACTATACAAATAATTAAAGAGTCGAATTATACTACTGCCTAAGTCAATTTTAGGAGGAGCTGAAGGTGTAAAGGGCTTGATCTAAGCGCAAGTCCCAACAACTGTAAGGTGCAAAGCTGTCCTGGACCGATAATCTCTAGAGCCAACTAGCGCTGGCCCAAATGAGAGCCAAGTCGGGAAGAAAGCTCATTTTAGTAGCTCATAAGATCCCACTTCGAATCCCACCCTCACACAAGATATCAATTAAAACCCCTTGAGTTAAGCTAACAAATAACTGTGGGCCTTAACTAGTTAACACAAATTACCGATTTCAACTTCTACTTCTATTTTTATACCTTTTAGCCAAGGTTGTTCATCAATGGGGCGAATGAAGAGAACGAAAACATACTGGGCCTGAGTCTGCCTTAGACTCGCATGTCCTCTTTTCTTGAATGTTAAATACTGGCCAAAGAGGGCCCATATTCTTGTAAGCCTAACATCACAGAACGCAAAAGACTATATCAAATCTTCACAAATGCATAAAAAAGATCAGAATGATATACAACAACTAGCATGGTCGTCACACTCTGAAGAACAAAGAAAGGGAAAAAACTTGAACACCGGCTAAAGAAAGTAATCCAACCAACAACTCGTTGCACGGAATTTAACTTCTGATTGTGACTCTGCTAGCGATCATGAGCTCTCACTTACTTAGCATGTACAACAGCTTGTCGAGCCATAACTAATTGTTTGAATCGTGGTTCTTCAAAATCGTAAACATTTTCTTGAATTCTAAAGGCAATGAGGTAAAATCTGTGATGCGAGACTCAGACTCTACGAACAAACATAAAATCAAATTAAACTAGGCCTTGAGGTAACATGAAGAAAAAAATCCCAAACTCCATCGTAAGGAAGCAGAGATGCACTAACTTGGGAACCCATGGTGCAAGTTGGACTCAGGAACTAGAGCCTTGACTTTCTATATCATGCATCGAGATTCAAGGCTATGCCATAACAGGCTCAGAAAAAAACTTTTATTAGTGCACCTATTGCATTTCCAAAGACCCTGAATTCAACCCAGATTCAATAAAATTCAAGTCTAAAACTCAAACAAAACAGTGTAATACAAATGAAAACACTTAAGAAGCTTAGACTAAAGGAACATCAATTCAAACTATCTAGAGCATAATGTATTTAAGCTGAACACGATTACTAATCAAACAGAACATATCCTTACACATTATTTTCATGAAAAAGCATGAAACAGACAAACAAACTAAACTAAAATAAAGCTGATTATGAGCCAATATCCCACACTTAATCATTATAGCATTTTATTTCCATTTCTCGACTCCCAATTTGGGTATCACATTGAAGGAATGTTAGAGTGTGTACCTGATATTGAAAAACAAAAGAGACTAGAATGTGAGGTGTCAGCAGTAGCAACAGTAGAACTCAACCAGATTCAGCAACCAAAAACTGATGAAATGAACTCTAGATTCCAATGCAACACGAATATTTAACAAAGCTTCGACCAATAGAACTTTTAAACAACTATCAATCCATTTTAGATCTTATAATAAAAGACTTTTTTTTCATAAGTAAAAGAAGATAAGAGATTCCTCAAGAAAAGTTCAATGAAATAGTAAATTTGTGTAGCCACTTGATTTCTCTTAGAATTTTCTCCCTGAAGTCCCCTTTAGCTTGAGTTTTTATTGCTTTTATAGGCTCAACACTAGGGCAACCTACCGATTTTATTAGCCTTTTAGGTCCCTCATTTTATGACTTGTTTTCCAAGTCATATATGAAAATTTAAAGCCAACCCCCTGCTAGAAGCTTTCTATTTCTGTTAATGAAACGTTCATTTGGTGAATTACCCCAATTAACCAATTTTACCTTAAAACCCAACCTGGGTCCAACAGGTATGGGTTATGAACCCAATAGGGCTCAATGGTCTATTAAACATGGGCTCAGTTTCAAACCAAACTAAACTCTCTTGGAATGGGGCTAGACTGACCTCAAAGCCCAAGAGACAAGGCTGGCCCAAAACCAAATCAAAGCATGCGGAGGGAAGCACTTAAGTAATTTTAGGACAAACTTATACCAAAAGATTGATTACTAAACATGAACAAGCGGGTCACTAACTAATTATTAAATAAGAATAAACCTACTAAATTGTGAGACTGAGATACTGGCTAATGAACAATCAAACTAATTATCACATAAAGGTAAAAAAAGATAGTGAACAAAAAATTAAGGGGGGGGGGGGGAGTCAAAAAATACGACTTGATTTATCCAGAGAAAAAAAGAAGAAAAGAATAATGATAAAAGAACGAACCAAGGAAAGAAAAAGACTCACCGACTGAAGAACTTGAACCCGACTGACCTCCAATTTGAACCTCGAAATGATGCTAATCGATTGTTCTTATGTTAAGAACAAATGAACAATATTATTTCACGACTAAACCATCCCTAAAATAGACCATTAACTCTGCATGCATTGGTCAAGACTTAACTTCTAAGGCTTCGACTCTTGATTCAATATTTGAACAGTTCAGTGGGGATTCGAAGGAATTTGAGTGAGGATTTGGAAAGACGGAGAGAAGACGGTCTCAGGGTGTTAATTTAGGGTTGAACAGAGGCAGCGCCGCCATTGTGAAATTGTAGCGGCGCTAAGGTTCCTGATTTCAATCCAATATCGAAGGATTTGGCGAGTTCTGAGGTAAACTAGTTGTGGATTCGAGATGAGAAGGTTGAGGTGGCTTGTGGTGTATTTTTGGTACAGGTTGGACGACGGCCACCGGCAGATGGTGGTGGAGCATTTGGAGGCGGCGGTCTTTCTAGGGTTAGAGGTTAGAGACAAAAGGGGAGGGGCAGGGTAGGGTAACGTTTGGAAAGTCTTATACTTTTGACCATCTGTGTTCCCAGCCGTTTGATCGAGAAAGCTCAACGGCTGGGATTAAACACTGGTTAAACGGGGTCATTTTGTGTGGGGGAGGTGAGAGACCGATCCTGGGGCAGGTATTTGGGTGATTTGGACGGGTATTAGAGGGGAAAGATTAGGCTTGGTTTAAAATCAGAGGATTTAGCCCTAATTCGGGTCTTTTATTAAGGAATCTATTTTCCTTTTCATCTTTTTCTCTTTTTTTCATTTTCAAACTTTTATTAAATACAAATAAAAATAGAAAAACCTCATTTAATTCCAAACTAAACTAATTATTCCATCAAAAAATTAATTAAGTCCTAATTTAAAAGAAAACCGTAAAATTCGAAATTAAAGAGTAAAAATGCAATATGAACTATTTTTGGTATTTTCTTCCATTTGTGTACCATTATTCAAATAATTAACCCAAAAAAATATAAAATTAGATCATAAATGCAAATGCGATATTTTTGTATTTTCATGAATTATATTAATTAAATATGCACACCAAAATTTCAAAAAAGCATAAAAATTATGCAATTAATTCCTAAAAATCAAATAATTAAAAGAAAATTCTAATTTTAGGAAATCTGTAGGTGTAATTCATATAGGGCAAAAATCACGTGCCCACAGCTGCCCATCTTTGCTCGAAAACATGAAGAGTTTTCGTGCAAAGATAAAGTGAGTGGATATGAGCGATTTTACCTATTTGAATACTCTGTGGGAAGCATTTTGAAAAGTTTGACCGCACCATGCTTCGGAGGTTGCCTAGATATCCTTGGCTAAAAAGGAATCAGGCAGTGTAGTTCGGGAATGTTTGGTAGCTGGGACTACCATGAAGCTGTGATTTCACTGCTGCTATTGCTGCTTCTACTGCCTACTGGATCCCCTTATTACACCATGTCAAATAAAAAGAAGCTAGACTAAACTACGATCTACGGATTACAAAAGAACCTATCTAGGTCTAGGTATTCAAGCTTGCTTCTGATCCTTGCTGCCTTGTTGACTTGTATTATTCCCGTGAAACTCCTTTTGCCTACTTGAATTGTAATCTGCTATGTTTCCTTTTCTCCAGGTGGATGCCTGATTGCTGAACTCGAATTGTGTTCCATGTTCTTCAGGTGGGTTCCTGATTGCCGAAACTTGAACTGTACTCCCTTGTTCTCTAGGCGGGCTCCTGATTGCCAAAACTTTGAATTGTATTCCCTTGTTCTCCAGGTGGACGCCTGATTGCCGAAACTTAAATTGTATCTCTTGTTCTCCAAGTGGGCTCCTGACTACCAACAACTTGAACTGTATCCCTTTGTTCTCCAGGTGGCCGCCTGACTGCCAAAACGTTAATCGTATTCCCTTATTATCCAGGTGGCCTCCGGATTGCCAAAACTTGAATTGTATTCCCTTGTTCTCCAGGTGAGCTCCTGATTTCCAAAAACTTGAACATATCCCCTTGTTCTCCAGGTGGGCGCCTGATTGCCAAAAACTTGAACATATCCTCTTGTTCTCCGGGTGGGTGCCTGATTGCTAAAACTTGAGCTATATTCCCTTTATTCTCTAGGTGGGCACCTGATTGCCAAAACTTGAACATATCCCCTTATTCTCCAGGTGGGCGCCTGATTGCCAAAACTTGAACATATCCCCTTGTTCTCCAGGTGGACGCTTGATTGTCGAACTTTGAAATGTATTCCCTTGTTTTCCAGGTGGGCTCCTAACTACTGAAACCTTGAATTGTGTTCCCCTGTTCTCCAGGTAGGTTCCTGACTGTTTAAACCTGAATTTGTATTCCCTTGTGCTCCAGGTGGGCTCCTGACTGCTGAAACTTTGAATTGTATTCCCTTGTTCTCCAGGTGGAGCCTGATTGCTGAAACTCGAATTGTATTCCCTTGTTCTCTAGGTGGTTGCCTGATTGGTAAAACTTGAATTGTATTCCCTTGTTCTCCAGGTGGGCTCCTAATTTCCAAAAACTTGAATTGTACTCCCTTATTCTTCAGGTGGGCGCCTGATTGCCAAAACTTAAATTGTATTCCCTTGTTCTCCAGGTGGGTGCCTGACTGCCCAAAAACTTGAAACTATATACCCTCATTCTCCAGGTGGATGCCTGATTACCAAGACTCGAATTATATTCCCTTGTTCTCCAGGTGGGTGCCTGATTACCAAACATGAATCGTATTCCCTTGTTCTCTAGGTGGGTGCCTGATTGCCAAAACATTAATTGTATTCCCTTGTTCTCCAGGTGGGTGCTTGATTACCAAGCTTGAATTGTATTCCCTTGTTCTCCAAGTGGGCGTCTGATTACCAAAACTTGAACTGTGTTCCCATGTTCTCTAGGTGGGTGCCTGATTGCCAAAACTTGAATTATACTCCCTTGTTCTCCAGGTGGGTGCCTGACTGCGAAAAACTTGAAACTGTATTCCCTCGTTATCCAGGTAGGCGCCTGATTGCTAAAACTTGAAACTGTATTCCCTCATTATCCAGGTGGGCACCTGACATTTAAACAAAACAGGCAAAACAAAAGAAACTTTCTGCCCCAGTTTGGGATCTGAGCATATTTGTGAGTGTTAACCGGATCATGTTACCTACAGAGCTCTAAGAATTTTAAAGCTAAATTCCATTATCCAGGAGGGCCCTGAAAACGTCAAATTACATATCATCTTAAGAGTGATAACTTTAATGCTAAATTACATTTACTAAAGGGAAAACTTACGATAAAACTTAAAACTAGATCCCATTATCCAAGAGGGTCCTGAAAACTTAAAACTAGATCCAATTATCATAGAGGGTCCTAAAAACTTAAGACCAAATCCTATTATCCAAGAGGGTCCTGAAATATTTTAAAACTAAATCCCATTATCCAGGAGGGTCCTGAAAATTTCAAATTAAATCTCATTATCGAGGAGGGTCTTGAAAATTTTAAATTAAATCCCATTATCGAGGAGGGTCCTGAAAATTTTAAAACTAAATCACATTATCCAGGAGGGTCCTGAAAATTTTAAATTAAATTCCATTATCCAGGAGGGTCCTGAGAATTTTAAATTAAACCCAATTATCTAGGAGGGTCCTGAAAATTTTAAATTAAATCCCATTATCCAGGAGGGTCCTGAAAATTTTAAAACTAAATCCCATTATCCCGGAGGGTCCTAAAAAAATTTAAATTAATTTCCATTATCCCTGAGGGTCCTGAGAACTTTTTTTTACATTAATCCCCATTATCCATGCGGGTCTTGAGAATTTTAAAACTAAATCCCATTATCCAGGAGGGTTCTGAAAAATTTAAAACTAAATACCATTATCTAGGAGTTTCCTGAAATTTTAAATTAAATCCCATTATCTAGGAGGGTCCTTAAAATTTTAAATCAAATCCCATTATCCTGAAGGGTCCTGAAAATTTAAACACTAAATCCCATTATTTAGGAGGGTCGTGAAAAGTCAAAATCAAGTCTTATCATACTTCCTTATGACAGACCTTACGCTAAATATGTTTTCTAATGGAAATATTAAAGCTGATTCCCATTATTCAGGAGGGTCCTGACAACTCTCAATTAAACATCAATTTTAAATCTAAGTTATATCTGCAGGAGACTGCCAATTAAAGCTACATCCCATTATCCAGGAGGGTCCTGGCAATCCTTAAATAGATTTCATCCTAAAAGTGACTATCCTACTGTAGAACTTGCGCTAAATATTGTTCTCTAATGGAGATTCTAAAGCTGAGTCCAATTATTCAGGAGTGTCCTGAAAACTCCCGACTGAATCCTATCTTAAAACATGCGAACTCTAAGACCAACTTTTATTCCCTAGGTGTACACCTATGCTATGTTTTGCTAACTAGGCCCCATTCTCCAGGAGGGTTCCTGACAATTCCTACATGAATTCTATCTCTAAAGTAAAATTGAATCTGCCTTATAATTTGAGGAACATTTATGCTAGATTATGCCACCCGTGATTATTTTGAATTTAAAACTAAGTCCCATTTTCCAGGAGGGTCCTGACAACTCCAAGATGAATTCTACTTTAAACATGTAGACATGTGAGTCAACTTATGCTCTTTTTGGTACTCCCGATTATTTGAACTTTAACTAGGTCCCATTTTCCAGAAGGGCCCTAAAATTTACAGTCATACCTGCTTGATGCTTCCTTTCCCCCTACAGAGGATTTCTCCGAGACATCTGGGATTTCTGCCCCTGTTTCAATCAAAGAAAAATTTTGTCAGTTTAAAGTGGGGTGGTTAGCTTGCAGAGTTCTTGCTGAAAATGGCATCCCTACTGTCATGCTCTGTTGTGGCTAGCTTTCTCGAGCTGACTATAAACCACCTGATTTACGGATGACCTTCGAACTCTATGGCCTTAGATGAACCGAGTGTTCTGTGCACAAACCATTGTGTTAGATTCTTGACCCTTCTATCAGAATCTTTGCATCTTTCCTGAAATTACCGAATCATTCCACTAACGAAGCTTTCAGTGATTCTTTATATCCCACTTTACCTCATGCTGTCTTTGGTATGTTCTAATCCCACTGTACTTGCAATTTGGAAGCTGGTAATATGCTTTGAAACTCTTTCCGACTTGATCTAACAAAATTGACCTTGTAAACGTCTTAGAGAAAATGGAAACCCGAAAGAAAATGAAATGCAATGACTCTTAGTTGTTTTAGGATAAGAAGAATCCACAATTGGATGATTGCTAAAAGGGAGAAAGGAAAGAGACTTATATGTGGGAAATAAACTAGTACCAATGATTATGTCATGCACTTCGGTTTAGTCGGCCCAGCCTGTCCAACCAATCATCTTTCAGTCTCCACGCTTTATTGCCCAGGATTTCTGCAACCCGATTCCTTCAACCAAACCTTGACCTTGCTCATCATGCGGTGCTCTTGAATATGTTTTCATCAACAGGCCTCTCTCATTTGTTCATCTCTCAACTACTTTTGCCTTAAGGTGGATGTGAGGGTTTTTACCAATAAGACTCTCTCATTTTGATTTTCTCTCAATTCGCATCGCCTTACGGTGCCCGTGAGGGTTTTCACTAGTAAGACTCTCTTATTCCAATTTTCTCTCAACTCTCGTTTCGTTACGGTGCCCGTGAGGGTTTTCACCAATAAGACTCTTTCATTTCCATTTTTCCTACTTATACTAGAGTGTTGCCCCTGACATGAATCAACTCTACTTGCTCGACTTGTCATCTCCCAAAAACAGATAGGATCTCTGGACCAAAATGTGGGATTTTGGATAGGGTTAGAAAGAAAGGGTATTAAAAGCTCAACACAATTCCAATGGGTTCAAAACTACAACTTTCGGAATCAGATTTCTTACAACAACCACAACTTTTATCCCAGTTTCTTACTTGGGGACTTTGGATTTTTATTTTGATATGACCGAACCGTGAGGCTGCCTATGTATCCTTAAAAGGAATCAGGTCGAACGTAGTTCATGTTAGAAATTGCTTTGCTGTTGTGGAATTTGTTTCTCTTCTTCTTTTCTTTTCTTTTCTTTCTTTCTTTTCTTTTTGTTGTTTTGTTGTTTTTTCTTCTTTTCTTTTTCTTTTCTTTATTTTTTCTTTCTTTTTACTCTCTTTTCTTTCTCTTTTTTTCCCTTTTCCTTTTCTTCTCTTTTGTTTTTCTCTTCCCTTACTCATCTCTCACGCTTGCGCTTCTGATTTCATTACTGTTTCCCAAAGAGGAGTATAAAAGAAAATAATTAAAGCTCAAAAGGGTAACAAAGGATCAAGTAAAGCTTAAAAGGGGTAACACATGATAAAGTGTTTAGATAGTAGAACAAAATGCCTTCGTCATTCCAATCTCCGAAACATGCCAAGTGCAAACAAATACAATTTAACCAAAGAAAATCATACATAGTATCTCTTAACTGCATCGGAATTGATGTCCGTTTCTACACACTTGACTTCTACATCTGTTAAATACAAACCCCATTGGACAACACTCTCGACACGATGAACGACCCTTGTCAATTTGGGGAAAACTTTCCCTTTGCCTCCGCCTGATGAGGGAGGATACGCTTCAATACAATTGATCCACTTCAAACCTCCTTAGGCCCACCTTCTTGTTGTATGCGCTGGCCATTCTCTGTTGATACAACTGGCCATGATACACTGCTGCTAATCATTTCTCGTATATCAGACTGAATTGCTCTAGGCGGGTTTCGAACCACTCGCCATCATCAATTTCTGCCTCAACGACAATATGAAGGGATGAGATTTCAATTTCTGCCGGTATCACTGCTTCTGTGCCATACACCAACAAATATGGAGTTTCCCCTACTGAAGTGCAAACAATAGTGCGATAGCCCAACAATGCGAAGGGTAGCTTCTTATTCTGTTGCCTGGAACCCGCCACCATTTTTCGAAGTATCTTCTTTATGTTCTTGTTGGCTGCCTCAACTACTCCATTCGCCTTAGGGTGGTATGGGGTGGAATTGTGTGTAATCTTAAACTGCTGACATACCTCTTTCATCAAATGACTATTGAGATTTGCTCCATTATCAGTGATGATTACCTTCGGGATCCCGAACCGACAAATGATATTTGAATACACAAAGTTGACCGCGGCTTTCTTGGTCACATACTTAAAAGTTTTAGCTTCAACCTACTTGGTAAAATAATCAATAGCCACCGAAATGAACCTGTGCCCATTGGATGTTGCTGGCTCGATGGGCCCAATGACATCCATGCCCCAAGCAACAAAGGGCCATGGTGCGAACATTTTATGTAATTCAGATGGGGGGGGGGGAGTGAATCAAATCTCCATGCACCTGACATTGATGACATTTACACATGAAAGTGATACAATCTCTCTCCATTCTGAGCCAATAATAACCCGGTCGGAGAATCTTCTTTGCCAAAACATACCCGCTCGTATGAGGTCCATAAACTCCAGAATGTACCTCGGTCACGATGGACGTGGCTTTTCTAGCATCTATGCATCTCAAGAAACCAAGATCTGGCGTTCTTTTGTACAATACCCCTCCAGTGAAAAAAACCCCACTTGATAAGCGGCGAATTGTTCTCTTTTGATCACTGGTGGCTTGTTCTGGGTACACACCCATCCTGATATATTCTTTGATATCGTGAAACCAAGATTCACCATCAAGCTCCTTTTCCACCACATTACAGTAAGCATGTTGATCATCGACTTGGATATGCAATGGGTCAACATAAGTCTTATCTGGATTATGTAACATCGATGCCAAAGCAGGCAAGGAATCAACAACCTCGTTGTGGATTCTCGGAATATTCTTGAATTCTATCGATCGAAATCGTTCACAAAGATCATGCAGATATTGCCGGTATGGTATGAGCTTCAAATCTCGTGTTTCCCATTCCCCTTGAATATGGTGTACTAGAAGGTCCGACTCCCCCAAGACCAAGATTTCCTGGACACCCATGTCTGCAGCTAACCTCAGACCCAAAATGCATGCCTCATATTTTGCCATATTGTTAGTGCAATAGAAGCGGAGCTAAGCTGTAACGGGGTAGTGATGCCCCTTTTTACAAATAAGCATTGCTCCTATCACAATGCCTTTCATGTTGGAGGCCCCATCGAAGAATAATTTCCATCCTGGCTTCTCGACCTATTCCACTTCATCAATATGCATCACTTCCTCATTCGGGAAGTATGTCTTTAGGGGTTCATATTCTTCATCCACCGGGTTCTCAGCCAGATGATCGGCCAATGCCTGTGCTTTCATTGCAATCCGAGTCACATAGACGATTTCGAACTCAGTGAGCAGGATCTGCCACTTGGCAAGCCTTCCCGTGGGCATAGGCTTTTGAAAGATGTACTTCAACGGGTCCAGGCGGGAAATGAGGTAAGTGGTATAAGATGATAGGTAATGTTTCAACTTCTGTGCTACCCAAGTCAGGGCGCAACATGTACTCTCAAGATGAGTATACTTAACCTCATAAGTGTGAATTTCTTGCTAAGGTAGTATATGGCCTGCTCCTTCCTTCCAGTGATATCGAGCTAACCCAACACACACCCGAATGAGTTGTCCAAGACCGTCAGATATAAAATCAATGGCCTCCCTGGTTCCGGTGGGACCAATACAGGTGGGTTCGACAAATACCCCTTTATTTTATCAAAAGCCTCCTGGCATTCCTCCGTCCACTTGACCATAACATCCTTTTTCAATAGCTTAAAGATAGGCTCACAAGTTGTAGTGAGCTGAGAAATAAATCTACTGATATAATTCAATCTTCCAAACAGACTCATCACCTCAGTTTTGTTCCTCGGTGGCGGCAATTCTTGTATGGCTTTGATCTTTCATTGATCTAGCTCAATGCCTCGGCAGCTGACTATGAATCCTAGCAACTACCCCGATGGTACGCCAAATGCGCATTTGGCAGGATTGAGCTTGAGATTGTATCTGTGGAGCCTCTAGAAGGATTTTCTCAGATCCCTGACATGGTCAGACTGCTTTCTGGATTTCACAATTACATCATCCACATAGACTTCAATCTCTTTATGTATCATACCCTGGAATATGGTTGTCATTGCCCTCATGTAAGTTGCCTCAGCATTCTTAAGACCGAACGACATGACCCTATTGCAGTATATTCCCCACGGCATGATGAATGTCATCTTCTCTGCATCTTCTTCATCCATTAAGATCTAGTGATAGCCTGCTTAGCAATCCACAAAACAACCAATCTCGTGTTTTGCGCAATTGTTAATTAGTATATGGATGTTTGGTAGTGGAAAGTTGTCCTTTGGATTCGCCTTGTTGAGGTCATGATAATTGACACAAACCCTGGTTTTGCCATCCTTCTTTGGCACCGACACAACATTGGATAACCAGGTAGGATACCGTGTGACTAGAATGACCTTTACCTCAAACTGCTTTATAACTTCCTCTTTAATCTTTACACTCATGTCAGTTTTAAACTTACTCAGCTTTTGTTTGACAGGAGGGCATGCCGTCATAAGACCACCAACTCAGTGCTCAGCCTCGTCACGTCGTCATAAGGCCATGCAAAAATATCTTTGTATTCAAGAAGCGCTTCGATTATTTCTTCCCTAAGCTGCGACTCAAGATGGACACTTATTTTAGTTTCTCTGATGTTATCTGGATCCCCTAGATTTATTGCTTTTGTATCGCTCAGGTTTGGCTTGGGTTTTCCTCAAAATGACTTAATTCTTTACTAATTTCCTCAAACGGCCTTTCCTTATCACACTCTGGTTCATTCTCACATTCTATCTCTTGAATTATTATCTCAGAATTATATTGACTTTCGAGACTAGGTCGAGGATTCCTTATGCATGTCATATCATCGGAGACAGCATAAAAATAATTGTACAAGAAAGAAAAGAAAAGCAAAGAAAAATAAAAGCTATCAGAACTAATGAGAAAGGAAATTGCATTTCATTGAAATTAAAAGATAACAAGGTTTATACATCCAAACGGACAGAACATAGACCCTGAATTATAACCCTAAAATAATCTAGAGAAACTGAAAGAAAAATCAAAGCAAACTACCAAAACTCCTTCCTGGTCCGGATAGGAGTAGCTTCCCAATTGTTGACTTTTGCACAGGGCCCCACAAATTACACATCTGCCTTACTAGAGCCCTCTCTTGCTTTTACCACATTCACATATTCAAACAACTTTTTGAACTTTTCGAGCAATTCCTTATCAGAACCAACCATAAGACTGGGACTTAATGTTTTCGGGCGCTTCTTGGTGCGAGAATGATCTGAAGAGACGCGACACAGGCTTAGGGAGGGCCCATGCTTTCTGCTTCATTTTTCTGGCTCTTTTTATGTCTACAATTGTAGGCTTGAAACCCAAACCAAAGGTCTTCGTGTTTTTAGGGAGAGACACCGATTGTACGATACCTTGAAGTGACGCTCCCAAACCCTTTCCTGGAACAAACCCATTTCTCAACATTTCAACAGCCACCATGACTGATGCAGCGGCTACCTTCGGCATTGGGACGCACTCCCCTTCTGGAACTTTCTTCACTAATATCGTGTCATAAACCTGATATATCCAAGGCCCCTTGTCGTCATCAGGCTCAATGAATGGTACAATAGCATCATTTTGAGCATAAAGATTATCCTCGCCGTGCACCACTATTTCTTGTCTGTACCATTCAAACTTCACCATTTGATGCAAAGTAGATTTGACCTCTTTGGCGGCATGGATCCAGGGTCGCCCCAACAACATATTATAAGAGACCGCTGCATATAACACCTGGAATTCCATGGCATAATCAACTAGTCAGATTGTTAGTTCATGTACTATGTCATAGATCAAATCGTTTCCCTCGCCATCGAACCCTCGCACACAAATACTGTTTTTGTGAATTCTTTCATCATCAACCTTCAACTTGTTCAACGTGGAAAGAGGGAAAATATTCACACTTGAAACCGTTGTCAACCAACACTTGAGTAACCAGAGAATCTTCACACTTTACTGTGAGATAGAGGGCTCTATTATGCTCGGTACCCTTTACAGACAATTCATCATCAGAAAAAGTGACTTTGTTAATCTCGAAAATATTGTTAGCTATCTTTTCCAAGTTCTTGACTGAGATTTTATCAACAACGTGAGCCTTATTCAGGATCTTCATTAGTGCCCAACGGTGCTCGTCCGAATGAATTAACAATGATAATAATGAGATTTAAGTAGGCGTCTTCCTCAATTATTCCACAATAGAATAATCTTGCACTTTTATCTTTTCAAAAACTCTTCTGCTTCCTCTTCAATCACATCTTTCTTCACCAGTACTAAGTTATCCTTGGTCAGTTTAGGTTTTCTCAGTTCCTCGAGGGCAAAGCACCTCCTCGATCGGGTCAATCCATGGGTCTCACAAATTTCTTATCTAACCTCTTTCCCTTTGTAAGTCACTGTTACTTAGTCATAATTCCAAGGGACAGCCTTGCTGTTGATTGTTGGTAGCTGAGTTACAAGTTTAATAATGACGGGCTCTGTGCGAGCACTCTCCACGACCACCACAGGCTTGATTGTCGCCCCTGGTACCACCACTTTTGTATTTTCTTGTTTCACCATCTCATCTCTCGAGAATCGCTTCTTGACTATAGTGAGTGGCTCACTACTACTTCCACTCAACTTGAGAGTCGAAATCTCGCTTGTTAGTTTTTCAACCGGCTTCCGCTCACTAGCACGGATCATCATGACAGTTTGCGAAGGCCTTTTGGACCCTCCCCCTATGTGCACTATCTCAATCAAGTTCATTTCTTGATGTGCAAGCAGTGGGTTCTAATTAATATTGGGTGCTTTCAGAGCTTGCACCTCAAATAAATGTGAATCAATGAGCTCTTGGATATCATTTTTTAGATACCAACATTTCTCTGTGTCATGCCCCGGGGCACCAGAACAATACTCACAACTGATAGAATAATAAAGATTTATCGGGGGAGGATTCGACAATTTTGCTTCGATCGACCTTAACATATCTAACTGTCTCAATCTGTGGAATAAGCTGGTATGAGATTCTCCCAATGGAGTGAAAGTTTTCTTCTTCTGCAATCTTTCATTCTTAAAAGTCTCGTTGGCGTGGAATGCTGGTCTTGGGGTGTGTTGGTAGGCTCTTGGAGGTGGACGCGCATTCGGTGGAGCTAGGTAATTATTTTGTGGGGTTGTCGCATGCCATTATACATGGGCGGGACGTTGAGTATGTTTATTCATGATGGACATAAAAACGGGGTTGAGGGGGTGGGTAATAGTATTGTGGTGGACTATATGGAGTGTGGGGGATAGATTTGGTGATGCAGTCGAGGCTGGTTGTAATGTGGTGAACCCCGAGGCCCAAACCAAGTTCCTGATTTGATTGTTGCTACCTCCTCCTTCTTCTTCCTTCCGATTGCTCCCCAGTCCCGCTTTGGATAGCCTGGGTGGTTGCTTTGATTGCTAAATAACTCATAATCTTGTTAGATTTGAGTCCCTCCTCTACTATGCTCCCCATTTTTACTACCTCATTAAAGGACTTGCCAACTGCCGATACCAGGTGACCAAAATACATAGGCTCTAAGGCTTTCAAAAAGTAATCTACCATTTCACTTTCCTTCATTGGCGGTCGACCCTTGCTGCCTGCTCCCTCCAACGGAAGCCATACTCTCTAAGTTCTCATTGTGTTTCTTTTCCAGTTTTGTCAAGGACAAGCGATTTGGAATAATTTCAAGATTGTACTGAAAATGATAGGTGAATGCTCGGGATAGATCGTCCCATGTGTACCATCGACTATGATCTTGTCGGGTGTACCATTCCAAAGTTGAGCCACTTAAACTTTGACTGAAGTACGCCATCAGTAATTCATCTCTCCTGCCTGCCCATCTCATCTTGCTACAGAAACCCCTCAGGTGTGCCACTGGATCAACATGCTCCAACATACAAGTCGAACTTAGGCATCTTAAAGCCTGGAAGAAATTGTACATCTGGGAACATACAAGGTCTTTGTATGCCACACTCACTTGGCCTCCCGACCCTCGCATATCTCTGAATGACTGCTCTAGACTTTTGACTTTTTTGAGCATCTGCTCTTGCTCGGGAGTTTTGGCTGGTTTTTCAACCTCTGCAGGGATTTCAAAATGAGGAGTGTATGAGTAGGGTTCCAGAGATTTGAAAGTGGGTTCTAGGGGGTAATACTAGTTGTCATGGGTTTGGAACAAAGGTCCGCTGGATGATTTGTGGAGTGTAGCGGGTGGAGGTACCACAAAGATAGGAGCAACTGGTGGAGGAGGGTGTGGAACAACTTTGAGTGGTGGAGCTGGGGGTGTCTGGGAAGTTGTGCCCTGGTATTGTTGATAGATGGGAAGCTTAGGGGTGGATCAATGGCAGAGTGATCATGAGACTGGGATAACGGTGGGATAAAGGCCGGGTTGGCAGAATAAGCTGGTGGTGGTGCCCTTTCATCCACACTTGATACATCTCAGCCATCTGGTACTTCAACTTATACACCTCTTCTTTCATTGCGTTGACATCCAACTCTTCTACCTCTCTTGAGAGATCAATGATACTTGCGTCAGGCTCTTGATTGGCCATAGTCAGCTTGCTTTTGGACTGAGTGTTGTAGATATGGGTTTCTAGAATGCCACAAAACTAACCACCTATCTTTATTGGATAAACATCAAACTTGTTAGCGGTTAGGCTTTAACATACCATATATTTGGGGATGAATGCATCTAAGCAGTTATCGGTTTATATTATGTAATGGATCGTCTACTTGCATCATCCTGGCTTTTATCCTATGCCACGTTTCTTTTCTCTCTTGTTTTATTCTCTTCTCTTTTTCCTTTTATTCAACTTTTTTTCTTTTGCTTGCTTTCTTTTTGTTTTATTATTCTCTCCCCTATTTTGTCGTTGTTTCTCGCTCACAGTTTCTTACTTTTCCTCTCTTTTCTTTTCTCTTTTTCCTTATTTGGTTATGGTCCAATCCTATAGAGATTGCCTACGTATCATGACCCCGCATGAATCGGACCGAGCGTAGTTCTGGCAGATAAGTACGGGAACAAAATATTTTGGGAATTTCAATTTTCATAAAGTAAAAAAAATTTTAATTACAACTACTAACGGACCTGAGAAAAGAAACTAACAGACTCCGACTCAAAACAAAACCAACAAACTCTGACAGGAAAGGGAAAACAATAGACTCAACAAACAACTACATACCCAAATAAAAGAAAATATAGACTCGAGTGATGATCACGAATACATTAATGTCTCTAATGCTCCTAGGGCCCGCGAGACATCATTCGGTCTCGTCGCAGGCCTGCGTTCTAAATTCCCTTGAAGGCGGTGGAGATCTTCCATCACTTGACGCACGAAGGTCATGGCAGTGGCAAAAAACATAGATCTAGTCATATCTTCACAGCTACTACACTTTACTGTGATGTAATCAGCGATCCTACAAACCCTCTCTCTTATGACACCCTTTTCTTGCAACAATCAACCAATCTGTTGGGACCTAGCTTCCAAAGTTTGTTCGGGGTTACCCGATTCAATTCTTGAAATTGATGCAAATATCTTTCTAGTTGTGCAATTGTTGTGTAACAGTACTCTCTTTTAGACTTAAAGTCCTTTTCCTGCTTAACCATTTTGTTTTCAACCGTGATGACACTCTTCTTCAACCCCACAACCTCATTTTCGTACTTTTCTTTCAACTGTTCAATGGCTAATTGCTTTCGGGCCTTGGATAGCTCACCCTATGCTTTTTTTAGGTCAAAACCGTACTCCCCTACTTTCCGACTCAGGTTGTCGATGAGTTTTTCATCTCTTATACTTCGGGTGTGATTTTCTGCTATTTTCATATTCTGAATCTGGGCTCGAAGGGCTTCATTTTCTTTGGCTAGTCTTTCCTTTTCTTCCTTCTCTGCCACGGCTTGCAAACCATTCTCGAATTGAAGGTCTTTGACTTGTTTTTCCAACTTTCCGATTGTGGCCCGGTACTCATTTTCCTTGGCCAACCAGGCCCACTACACTTGTGCTCTGTGGGCGAACTGTTGGACATGGGGTTTCTTTGCGGGACTTTCGGGTTCCTGATGAATTAGGGATCTTTTACCATGCCAAGCAGGGTAACCGATCTCTAACTCTCCTCTAGATAAATCTTGTACTTGGGTTTTAGGTTCCTAGAATCTACTCTGATGCCAAATCCAACACACTCTTTCTTCTTGGAAAAGTAGATTTTGGTTCTACCTTAATGACATGCTGACTCAAATCCTCATTGTGTAGGATGGTCTGATATCAGCCTAAATAATGTAAGACTCTGTGCGAAGCATAAGGCTGGATACTCCAAAGACCCATTAATTGCAGAAAACACTGTTCAGCCGACATATAGATTACTTTCCCAACCGAAAGCCACCCGAACGTCCATTCGATTTTTTTTGCAGTCAAGGATCTTAAGTGGGCATGCCATGACTGTGTACCATCCGGGAATTCGTAACCATCTGCCCACTTTTCATGTTTTTCAATGCATTCGAGACCAACCATACCACTATTCAGATATCTGGGCGATGGCAAATGTGTTTCCATCCACAGTTGTAACAACATATTGCACACTTCAAATAACTTTCTTCCTTCTCGACAATGGGTCAGAGCTCGGTACATTTCAGCCAAGATCATCAAAACTATGGTCCCATTGGCCTTTTTTATCATTAAGTCAGCTATCCCTACGAGTCCCAACTCTATATTCCCATCTTTTATGGGGCAAACCAAAACTCCCAAGAACGCTATTATAAAAGCTAATCCTCTCCACGCTTCCCACTCGTCTTAGTTTCTTGCGTGAGTAAGACTGGTATCTGGTGTCTCGAAGCCACGAGGATTCCCGTAACGTCAGTACAATAAATAGAAGGTACAGAATCCCTTGGACAAATTTCCATCTCGGATGTCCCGACTGATGCTTAACAAATCCAAGAATTTGTGAGCGATTACTGTTCTTGGTGCTACCGGTATTGGTTTCTAATATTCTCTTCAAAACTGGCGTAGACTACTATCTCTTCCAAGGTAGGAGTTAATTCGAAGCCAGCAAAGTGGAATACATTATGTGCTGGATCCCAGAATGGTATCATTGCCTCAATTATGTCCTTTCTCGGCTTAACTTTCAAGAGCCCGGTAAGGCCACCCAAAGATTTTGTCACAACCTTCCTGCTGTCGTCACTCAAATCATGCCACCACATATGTAGTTCCAAAGGGGTCTCTTCACGAACTGAGAAAGGTTCATTTTGAATTGCGCTCATCCTGCACATTTATTAAGACGATTTTAATCAAAAGCAAACCATGACTTATTTATGTAATGAAGCAAAAACGACCATTTTTATTTATTTTTATGAAATGAAATGACCATTTTTCAAAAATTTCAAGGTTGTGTCGGCTAACCGGCCAAATCCTTGAGACTACAGGTGGTTGTTCTTGCAAAATAGCCTCCCGGTGTTCTTTTAAGGGATGTTCAACTATTTTTGATAAGAATAGCATCACCTTAATTATTCACAATAAAAATAAAACTTTTGTTCCTTTGGGCTATTTTTGAAAAAAGGAAAGTTGGACCCGATAAGGACTGCCTACGTATCTCATACCCTGTCAGAATCAAACCGACGTAGTTCGGGCAAATAAAATAAAACCAACTATTTTTGAAAATAAAATCTTTTTCTTCTTTCTTTTTCTTCATTTCTCAAAATTCGGCAGAGTTTTAGTACGATTTGGACATTGGATTTTTCATTCAAAACTCACTTAAACCTCACAATGCTATTTTCCTTTTTTCACTTTTCCCCTTTTCTTTTTTTTTCCTTTTTTTTTCAATTTTCCCATCAACCAAAAGCTGATCAGCATGCAAACTCGAAGCAAATAAATGCAACAAATAGCATGTAAAATATGCATCAGGATGGTATGTCATTTTGGGTACACCTATCCTAGACGGACCCAACCCTTGTGTTGAGTCCCCTAAGTCAAATGCACATGATGCAATAAATCGCTCCTACTAGGGATCTAGCATGAGGCTGAGTTATTCTAGGTTTTAAAAACATGAGTTTATTGTTCTAGACCTGGTTACCCAAGCGGACAACTCAAGCCGGGGGTTGGGGGTGGGGGTGGGGGTGGGGGTGGGGGTAGTGTACCGAAAATACAGAAGCTTTGCTAGCTTTGCAACTCGTCCGAAACCTCGTTCTAAATTTGGAAATTGACTCTAACAGAAAAGAAGTCACACGAAGTGTACACTCCTTCATGATTTAGAAGACTCAAAGAGATGAAGTATTCCTAACAATTTATATACAATTCACCAATATTAAAGTAGTAAAAAAACAACATTTATCACATTAGACCCAAACATGTAACAAAATCAGTTAAAGCCAAATATAACAATTTATCCAAGCTTAAATTCTTGAACCCTGAACCAGAGATTCTAGGTTTGGTCCCCAGCAGAGTCGCTAGAACTGTCACACCTCCTTTTTCACTACATCCTGCGAACGGCATAGAAAGGGAGTTTTTCCAATTAAAGGGCAGTCAAAACAGGATTTATTTATTTAAAGAATTCAGAGTCGCCATTTGGGATAATTTATGGTGTCCCAAGTCACTAGTTTAAATCATAAATTGAGGAAAGGGTTGACTCTGTATTACAGTCTGCGAACCAGGAATCCAGGTAAGGAATTCTTTTAACCCGGGAGAAAGTGTTAGGCATTCCGGAGTTCCGTAGTTCTAGCATGGTCGATCAACTGCTATTATTGGCCTACTTATCTGATTTTAAAAATATTATTAAAGCCAATGTGCCTTTTAACTTTCAAACCGTTTTTATTCATTTCTAGGAACATTTCAACATTATACAAAACACGTCTTTGGATCGCGCCATAAGAAATGCACCTACGATCCGCGTCATATTTTATTTAACGTTTTTAGAATTTGGATTTGGGTCACATGAAATGCACACCTGAGTTTAGGAAGGTAATATTTAAAATACGCGCCTAAAGCAACTACGCATTTTTAAACTTTGCGAGGACCATAAAAGTTTTGCTAATTGGCATGCCTCGAATTCTAAGATTGAGTGCAAAACTAATCATTGAAAGGGCCATGCAATTGTGATTTCTTATGGCATGGCGTTCCTCAAATTATTCTAACCCAATTTTAAATTAACTCATGAGGGCCATAAACTATATGTGCCTCAAACGGCGCATCTCCTTTAACTAAAGAAGTTTGACTATTCAAATAATTAAAGAGTCGCATTATACTACTGCTTGAGTCAATTTTAGGAGGAGCTGAAGGTGTAAAGGGCTTGAGCTAAGCGCAAGGCCCAACAACTGTAAGGTGCAAAGTTGTCCTGGACCGATAATCTCTAGAGCCAACTAGCGCTGGCCCAAATGAGATCCAAGTCGGGAAGCAAGCTCATTTCAGTAGCTCATAGGATCCCACTTCAAATCCCACCCTCACACAGGATATCAATTAAAACCCCTTGAGTTAACTAACAAATAACTGTGGGCCTTAACTAGTTAACACAAATTACCTATTTCAACTTCTACTTCTATTTTTATACCAGTTAGCTAAGCTTGTTTATCAATGGGGCGAATGAAGAGAACGAAAACGTACTAGGCTTGAGTCTGCCTTAGACTTGCATGGCCTCTTTTCTTGAATGTTAAATACTGGCCCAAGAGGGCCCATATTCCTGTAAGCCTAACATCACAGAACGCAAAAGACTATATAAAATCTTCGCGAATGCATACAAAAGATCAAAATGATATACAACAGCTAGCATGGTCGTCACACTCTGAAGAACAAAGAAAGGAAAAAAAACTTGAACACTGGCTAAAGAAAGTAATCCAACCAACAACTCATTGCACGGAATTTAACTTCTGATTGTGACTCTGCCAGCGATCATGAGCATCTCACTTACTTAGCAGGTACAACAGCTTGTCGAGCCATAACTCACTGTTTGAATCATGGTTCTTCAAAATCGTGAACATTTTCTTGAATTCAAAAGGCAATGAGGAAAAACCTGTGATGCGAGACTCAGACTCTACAAACAAACATAAAATCAAATTAAACTAGACCTTGAGGTAATATGAAGAAACAAATCTCAAACTCCATCGTAAGGAAGTAGAGATACACTAACTTGGGAACACATGGTGCAAGTTGACTCAGGAACTGGAGCCTTGAATTTCTAACTATCATGCATACAGATTCAAGGCTATGCCACAGCAGGCTCAGAAAAAAAAGCTTTTATTAGTGCACCTCTAGCAATTCCAAAGACCCTGAATCAACCCAGATTCAATAAAATTCAAGTCTAATACTCAAACAAAACAGTGTAATACAAATGAAAACACCTAAGAAGCTTAGACTAAACGAACATCAATTCAAACTATCCAGAACATAGTGTATTTAAGCTGAACACGATTACTAATCAAACAGAACATATCCAAATAAATACACATCATTTTCATGAAAAAGCATAAAACATAAAAACAAACTAAACTAAAATAAAGCTGATTATGAGCCAATATCCCACAGTTAGTCCCATAGAATTTTATATCCATTTCTCGATTCTCAATTTGGGTATCACATTGCAGGAATGTCAAGGGTGTGTATCTGATATTGAAAAACAAAAGAGACTAGAATGTGAGGTGTCAGCAGTAACAACAGTAGAACTCAACCAGATTCAGCAACCAAAAACTGATGAAATCAACTCTAAATTCCAATTAAACAAGAACCTTTAACAAAGCTTGGACGAGGAGAACTTTTAAACCACTATCAATCCATTTCAGATCTTATAGTAAAAGACTCTTTTCTTTTTTTTCAGAAGTAAAAGAAGATAAGAGATTCCTCAAGAAAAGCTCAATGAAACGGTAAATTTGTGTAGCCACTTGATTTATCTCAAATTTTCCTGAAGTCCCCTTTAGCTTGAGTTTTTTATGCTTTTATAGGCTAAACACAAGGGCAACCTACAGATTTTATTTTGCCTTTTAGGTCCCTCATTTTATGTTTTGTTTCCAAGTCATAGTATGAAAATTTAAAGCCAAACCCCTGCTAGAAGCTTCCTATTTTTGTTAATGAAAGATTCTTTAGGTGAATTACCCCAATTAACCTATTTTTACCTTGAAACCCAACCTAGATCCAACAGGTATATGTTATGAACCCAAACGGGCTCAATGATTCTATTAAACATGGGCTCAGGCTCAAACCACACCAAACGCTCTTGGAATGGGGCTTAGACTGTCCTCTGAGCCCAAACAACAAGGCTGACCCAAAAAGCAAATCAAAACATGCAGAGGGAAGCACATAAAAAATTTAAGAAAAACCAAACTTATGCTAAAAGATTGATTACTAAACATGAACAAGAAGGGGACTAACTAATTATTAAATCAGAATAAATCTACTAAATTGTGAGACTGAGATACTGAATAATGAACAATCAAACTAATTATCACATCAAGGTAAACAAAGATGGTGAACACAAAATTAAGGGGGGAGTCACAAAAATGAATCAAGGAAAGAAAGAGACTCACCGATTGAAGAACTTGAACCCGACTGGCCTCCAAGTTTAGCCTCAAAATGATGCTAATCGTTTGTTCTTATGTCAAGAACAAACGAACAACATTATTTCACGACTAAACCACCCCTAAAACAGACCATTGACTCTGCATGCATTGGTAAAGACTTGACTTCTAAGGCTTCTACTCTTGATTCAATATTTGAACAGTTCAGTGGGGATTCGAAGGAATCTAAGTGAGGATTTGGAAAGAGGGAGGGAAGACGGTCTCAGGGTGTTAATTTAGGGTTGAACAGAGACGGCGCCGCCACCAAAGAAATTGTGGCGGCACTAGGGTTCCTGATTTCAAATCAATATCGAAGGATTTGGAGAGTTTTGAGGTAAACTAGTTGTGGATTCGAGATGAGAAGGTTGATGTGGGCTTGTGGTGTATTTTTGGTACAGGTTGGACGCCGGCCACCGGCGGATGGTGGAGCATTTGGAGGCGGCGGTCTTTCTAGGGTTAGGGGTTAGAGACGAAAGGGGAGGGGGAGGGTAGGGTAACGTTTGGAAAGTCTTATACTATTGGCCATCTGTGTTCCCAGGCGTTTGATCGAGAAACCTGGACGGCTGAGATTAGACACTGGTTAAACGCGATTGTTTCGTTTTGGAGAGGTGAGGGACCGGTCCTGGGGTGGGTATTTGGGTAATTTGGACGAGTATTAGAGGGGAAAGATTGGGCTTGGTTTAAAATTAGAAGATTTGGCCCAAATTCAGGTCTTTTATTAAGGAATCTATTTTTCTTTTCATCTTTTTTTTTTATTTTCAAACTTTTATTAAATACAAGTAAAAATAGAACAACCTGATTTAATTCCAAAACTAAACTAATTGTTTCCTCAAAAAATTAATTAAGTCCTAAATTTAATAGAAAAACTGCAAAAATCAAAATTAAAGAGTAAAAATGCAATATGAACTATTTTTGGTATTTTCTTCCCATTTTGTAACATTAATCAAATAATTAACCGAAAAAATTATAAAATTAGGTCATAAATGCAAATGCACTATTTTGTATTTTCATGAATTATATAAATTAAGTATGCACACAAAAATATAAACAAACATAAAAATTATGCAATTAATTACTAAAAATCAAATAATTAAAGGAAAAATTCAAATTTTAGGAAATCTACAGGAGTAATTCACATAGGGAAAAAATCACGTGTTCACAACTACCAACCCTTTGATCCCACGATGTCGCAGATGTATCAACGTACCTCTATAAAAGCTGGGAGAGAATAAATTCAGCAGATGGAAAATATTAACCTCACACCCGGCTAGCTCCGTGTACTTCGCCAGCATCAGAAAAAACTTTGTACATATAAGGGGAGAACTGTGCCGGGCAGAAGTTGTAAAAACGAAAAAACTCCTCCACTAACGGGGGGGGGGGGGGGAAGAGAATAACTAACTAAGAATGAATAAACATAGAAAGCACAATATCCAGGTCGGTGAACCTGTACTATGTCGCCTCTCACTGAATAATCTCGACATTAGAAGGCACACGATATTTGGATCGGAGGTTGGCTATTTAAAGCGGCCCCATCTTAGAAAGCTCCTGACCAGGAGCGGGAGCAGGTTCCTTTGGAAACTCATTTCTGACCAAAGGATTCTTAGGAACCACCTCCTCCACGGTGGGGAAGCTTTCGTCCTCCTCAACCATGGATTCCTCACCACCATGAGGAATGACCACCGATAAAGATATTGCATCGGAGACTCCGTCGTGAATATTGTCACGCCCTAACCTCGGGAGGTGCGACTGGCGCTCAATCGAGTGAACCCCAATTGTGCAAGCCTTATTAATACCTTTCTACCCCAAATTAATACGGTTAAGGGAACCACACTATCATTTATTTAGGCAATAATAAAATTTGAACATTCACATTGTTAAACCATTTTCATGCCACAACCCTTAAACCATGGTTAAGCTTTCAATAATTCAAACAGTTATAGTTTAGAAAAGCTAGAGTTTATAATTAAAACATAGTTCACAGACCCATCCAACGCCTGTACATATCCCGCACAAACATCTAAGGGGCCTCTAAGGATACAACAGATAATGATAATAGCGCTGGAAACAAGGCCCCCGCTATACCTCAAAAGTAGATATCTATAGCCAAAGGTGTACAACATAATCCCTTGAAGGAGAAAGGGGCTCACCAAGACTTTGAGAGGAGGATGCTACGTTACACTCGATCGGCACTATCCGCTATGGAGCCACCTACATTCATTTAAAAATGTAGCTTCCTCGAAAAAAGGGAGTTAGTACCATGGAATAGTAATAGTATGTATAACTAAACACCATCTTATTAGAAAGAACAGCCATACAAGAGTAAAGATGAAATCATATGGACAACAAAGTTTCAAATAGGCAACACATCAACAATATAAGAGGTTCACGTAGTTTTCACAAAGTTTTTGAGATTTTAGATTAGGTCATCCCATATTGTTGCATCATTATCCACATTACCACCGCTTCCTTGAGCAGAGTCCGATCACGGTCCGATCGGCTAAGCCGTCTCCCCGAGACATTACCATCATTTCATTTTCACTTTCCGGTTTCAACAATCAATACATTACCACCATCTGCATAATATGACATCCGATCACGATCCGATCAGCTAAGGCGTCTCCCGCTGACGTTATTATTTTTCTGTTAATCATATCACTTCAATATTTGGGTACACATGTATTAGTTCATCGGAACTTGGGGTCACAATTACCACATTCCATAACTCACGTTTCACATTGTTCCTATTTTCCATGTTTACTTTGCCACTAAGATCATAGGCACATACAAAAACAATTTAAGTCATAAGCAGATAGAGGAATTCATCTAGTTTAACACGTTAGTCCCAACGTAACCTTGGCATGATATTGAGGCATTTAGCACATAGATCATGTTCTCCACATATCCTCCATTTACAAAGAAAAACACGTTACACACATGAAGTAGTATCTCCCACATATGTTTTCACATTATCAATTCATTTAGTATAACAAGTGTTGTATCAATTAGGTTTTGAACTTACAACATTTACACAAGCACCATGGAAGCTCAATTTCTAAGAGAAGGGGATTTTAGCCATACATACATCAATAAAGCTTTCCCTAATTCTTATAAAATTCTGGGACTCTTAGCACTTCAATCTATTGCATAAGAATTACAAATAAAACCAAGAATTAGAGACAAGATTAAGAATCTAGCTCGTTTGAGCATATTATCAAGCACTATGGGTGCATTGTGATCTTAGGTCCTTTTAGAGAGAGATTTCTATCATTTTATACCTCAATTGCTTTCTTTTTAATTCAGCACCTCCCAATACTCTATGATTTTATATGCATACAAGAAATCTATTCTTATGCCCATGAACCCCCAAGCTAAGTACTCTTTCTAGTGTGAATTTTGAAACAAGAGATTAGGGGTCAAGTTTCTTACTTTTGGGGTAAACGCGTAACAATTTTTGCTTGAGAGTCTTCAAAGATTTGGCAAGGATTGGGAGTTAGTCTCTCCCTCTAAAGCTCCCTCTCTCACTCTATATGCAGTGAAAGATCAGAAACAATAGCCTAATGGGGGTGTTTTCAACGGGATGGGGTTGGGGTTTAAAAGTTTGAAAATAGGAGCCTTGACACAATCTGCAATCAGCAATGCGATCACATACCTGATATGCGGCCTGCAAAATGGACCGCAAAAATGGTCCCAAAACTTGAACACCCTATCTAGATATGCGACAAAAATGCTGTCAGTATACCTATTATGGAGTTGCATAATGCACATAGAACTTCCCCTCACAAAATTCCAAGGGGATTATGCGATGACTATGCGGCCCGCATATCGGTTATGCGATCGCATAAGTGGCCGCATAGTTGACATCAAAATTGACCAACATACTGCTTCATTTTGCGGTGACTATGCGGTACGCATAGCTGTTATGCAACCTCATACTAGACAACAGATCGCACTTTTATGGAAAACATTAGTCTTGACTTTTCTCGAAAATATTATTCTTGACTTTTTAATGCATATTCCTAATTTGGCATTACGAGCTCTCGGGTTTTGAGTAAAACATTTTGGGCCTTACATCCTCCACCACTTAAGATCATTCGTCCTCGAATGAGGATCAAGGTTCTCTTATGAAAAATATTTATGCAACCTCAGCCTTTCTCAACAAGAAACATATTAATAGTGCCAAATTTGGTTAACTCCCTAAATTTCAAAAAAAATCGCAGAGTTTCCTTGTATCTAGGACTATCCACCTGCCAGAGAGGCCTAAAAACATATTCTAACGGCATATATACATCTCGTAGACATAACATAACTCGTTAATACTAACTATGGCCACATAGGCAATTATATACCCAAAACAAAACAAAACAGTTTTACATAGATCAAATCAACGGTACGAAGTTCCTAGGAACCAAATGCATAAAAGCTATTACATGGCTATATAAACAAATGTTGGTACTTCCTTCTCATTTCTTCCTCGGCTTTCCAAGTGGCTTCCTCAACCTGTTGGTTCCACCATAACACTTTTAAGGAGGCAATTTCTTTATTTATCAATTTTCAAACCTGCTTATCAAGCATGGGAACTAGGACTTCTTCATATGAGAGTTCTTCATTAACCTCAATAGTTTTAATTGGCACGATAGTAGACGGATCTCTCACTACTTTCTTCAACATAGACACATGAAAGACTGAGTGTATCAATAACATCTCGGGTGGCAGCTCAAGCTTGTATGCCGCCTGACCAATCCGCTGGATGATTCTGCATGGTCCGACATACCTCAGACTCAATTTTCCTTTCTTCCCAAACCGTATGATACCCTTCATGGGAAAACCTTCAAAAATACCCAAATCATCTTTCTTGAACTCCAAATCTTTGCGGCGAACATTTCAAAAAGACTTTTGGTGACTCTGAGCAATTTTCGACCTTTCCTTAATAATTTTGACCTTCTCCATGGCCTGGTGCACAAGGTCTGGCCCTATCAATTCAGCTTCTCCAACCTTGAAGCACCTAATGGGAGACCTACATCTCCTGCCATACAATGCCTCAAATGGTGCCATTTGGATACTATCTTGGAAGCTGTTGTTATAAGAAAACTCTATTAGTGGCAAATGATCATCCCAACTACCTTTGAAATCAAGAGCACAAGCACGCAACATATCCTCAAGCGTCTGAATAGTCTGCTCTGTTGTCCGTCTGTCTGGGGGTGAAAATATGTGCTACGATTTACCTGCGTGCCCAAACCTTGCTGAAATTTCTTCCAAAAGTTGGTCGTGAACTGAGCCCCTCAATTTGAAATGATTGAGACTGGAGTACCATGCAACCTAACAATTTCATTATATACAACTGAGTATACTGTTTCGTTGTGTCAGTAGATTTGACTGGCAAAAAGTGCACTGATTTTGTGAGGCGATCAACAATCACCCAAATTGAGTCAAACTTGCACGGAGTATGCGGCAATCCTACCACAAAATCCATGTTGATCATCTTCCATTTCCACATTGGATTTCTATGCTTTGAGCCAGTCGTCCGGGTTTTTGATGTTCGGCCTTAAATTGCTGACTTTTCATACATCTAGCCACAAAGTCCGCCACATCCTTTTTCATGTTATTCCACCAATAAACTTCCTTGACCTCAAAATTGCCCAACACTCTGCTTCACTCTGCGGCGACTATGCAGTCTTCATAGCTGTTATGCGATAGCATACTGGACCGTAGAATCGAACTTTTCTGGAAAATATTATTCTTGACTTTTTAATGTATAAGTCAGTCCAAAAGGTCCTAACTTGGTACTATGAGCTCTCGGATTTTGAGTAAAATTTTTTATGGGGCCTTACAAATATAAAGGGAATCTGACATATTTCCGTTGTAAGGCGTGTACAGCAAAGCCATAAAGAGAAGATATAAACTGGGAAAGAAATAGGGGACTGGAATTGAGGAAGCTATAATAAATCGGAAATGAATATCAGATAAGAAGGTCAAATAAGAACAATATGCATAAAAAATGAGAAATGTTGAAAGCTTTGAAAATGAAGCCGCTCACCTCTATTTATAAGGTTGTGTAATACCAGAATCAAGGCAAAAAGTTGTCAATGGCACCAAGATCGAAGCGGCTGAAGCATAGACCCTACATTGGGAAGACGCGTAATGATGACGCACGTGGCATGACATCATCCTACGATAGCCACACTAACCGCAGCCCCGCGTCTAGTTCAACCTCAGCCGATTCGATTCAATCGGCATGACCAAATTTCCTCTGAACGACTGCAGACATGATCCGCTCATCGAGGACGTCCCAGATCACGACCTCAACAAGCAGAGGGACTAACTGTATGGTCAAAATTTGGACTAGACTTAATACTGCAATGGGACGTAGTCGAGGATTAAGTCAACCACGGCATAATGGCGAGGAGTCGCCTTAAGAAAGATTAGTATCGAGGTCAAGTAAAGGGTGTATGAAAGTAACGGTAGGATAAATTTAGAAGAGAAAAAAAAAGAATATTCTATTGAGTATTCCTTCAGTTGTACTTTTTAGGGTTTCTTAGGAAAATCCCCTATAATAGGAAGAGATAAAGAACATAAAGGGGATCTTCTTCACTTTTTTGATAAGAGCACATTGTAAAAGGTTGATTACAAAGAGTATACAAAAAGCTTGCTTTGTCCACGAATTACATTATTCGATATATGCAAAGCATGCCTTGTCCACGGATTACATTATTCGATATATGCTTTTTGCCATTATTTACATTTATTATGCTTTTATTATCATATTCATTGATAATCTTTAAGAATTTATAGTTGGTATACAACACTTTCGGATTCAACCCTACATCATCAATACATCTAAATGTTAGATCTCCTAGTTATTATATTTAACTAGGATTCACCTTCTATTTTTTCATCAATTCGTTTTAAAAAAAGGTTTAGCATTTTTTTGGTAAAACAATTTTATGATACAATACACGAATTGTTATATAGTGAATAAATAATACATGAATTATTATTTAAGATTCATCTGTGGTAAGGGTTTTCTTGTCTTAATATGCTCTTATTCACGTATTGGTAGTATATGTATTACTTATCCCACTATCTATCTCATATAAAATACAATAACAATAAAATATCGAGTGGAATTACATAGGTGCAGTTTAGGAAAAATAATATGTATGCATACATTATCGTTATTTTAGAAAAATTATTTCTGAAAGACCCTTAACTTAAGACTAATAAAAAAATTAAAAAATAATAGCAACAACAAAATAATTGAATAGTACCAATAAATAAGGGTAAGAATGATACATCGTGTAACAACAAGAGCTAGGACTAGAAAAAAACAAGACTAGTACCCACAATACTGGTAAGACTAGAAGAAGCTTTCAACTATTTTGGTAACTCACAACCCTAATTTTTAATTTTTATACTTTTTTATCGAGGATCATGTCTTTCGTAAGTTAAAGTAGTGTCATGTCTTGCCTAATCACCTTTCTCATGTATTTTTTAGGATCCCTCTACTCCTCTTCTGGCCCGCCGAAATCAATCTCTCATACTTTCATATAAAATAAAACATTTATCGTTTAATTTATGCATGTATTGGTTATATATAAACCATATGATTTCCGGTATTAAACGCCCCACAAGTTACAAAAAATTTAATAGCGCAAACCATATATCGTATTAGTTATTTGAGATTAATTAGTAATGCAAGATTTTATGCTTGAACGCCTTACGATCCCGTATTTGATTGTTGATAAATGATGAGAAATGTTTAGGTCAACCTTAACAAATCAAGCTTTATTTTAGAAACTTGAACTTTTTAAATTCATTAATAACTTTATGTGCCTGTACTTACGTGACTCTTTCTTATCCATTTCTATAGACACAAGAAGAAATTGTCACCTTTAACAAATTGTTTTTTTCGGGGGCTAAAGCTAAAGCACCTTTAAGAAGTTAACGTAAGATAGATTCATATAGATTAATTATAATATTTCGAATGAAAGGGAACCTTTTTTATATAGTAATTACAGTAATTATTGTTTCCGATATATTCATACTTTGGTAACAACAAAGTGAATAAAATAAAATAACTTGAAGTAGAATTCATTTTTTAAAATATACTAGTTATTATTTCTCTCTAAATAAACATAGGAAGTAGGAATCTAAGTATGAGTATATAGGAAACTTGTTTAACTTATTGAACGTTAAAAAGGAATTTTCATCGTAAGATCTTGTGACACAAGCCAAAACTCAATTTTCTATTTAGAGATTACCCATCTAAAGACGAGTCCTAACATTTATCTTACTTTTACCCTTTAAAACACTGCTTGTCAATTTAAATATATCAATAACTGAAAAAATTCCTCCTCAATATATTAAACTTAGTTTTCTAGAGACTGGGAGATTTTTCTGCCTCGCATTCTAATGTGTGGCTACAATTTCATAGTTTTGTATATTATGTGCCTCGCATTATACATGCTTTAACGATAAATTATATTTTATTTGCGCGTATTGGAATCTATTTTATGTGTAAATGAATTTGAGATAAAAGCAGAACAAAAGAGATACTTAAACGTTGAAAGTATGCGCGAGAATACTGAAAAGAATAGGCCAGGAAAAAGCCAACTCAACAGGCTTTAGCCTGGCAAGGCTAGCCTAAGGCCAAGCTGAACCAGGCTGAACCATGCCGAGTTTTGAAGACCTTATTCGTCTCCTGGTTTGACAAGGACTTGGCTGTACATTTAGGTAGTTGTTGAACAACATCACTCCTAACGTATACGAGGGATTAATGCAAAGGGTTTAAAGGTGGGATTAAGGATAGACAAACCTTAGAGCGATCCGAGTGAGCCGTATTTAATGCCAGCTAGCGTAATTCGGAAGAATATGTCTAGTAAATTGTGGTAATTACTCCTGAGAGAGTTACGATAGTCAGAGTGCTCATGATTGGTAGAGAAGACTTAGGCAACTTTATAGAAGGCGTAGCGGAAAAGATTCTGAAAATAGGGAAAATCATAACTGTGTACCTCCATAATCTTCTCTCGAATTTTTATCCTTGTTAATTGATAGTTTTACTGCTTTCTAGTATTTTTTAGTTAATTAGATAAAAATAAATATATCTTTATATTAGGAAATTGTTTGAACTTGTATTTTTTAGTGATATTGAACAACTGTAGCTAAGCTTTAGTTCTGCAGGATTCGACTCCGAACTTGTAAATCAAATTATATTTACAATGATCGCTTAGTTTTTTTTATAAGGCATAATTAGGCGTGATCACATTCACAATGGTACAAATTAATATTCTCTCCGTTTTAAAAAGATAAACATATTTGACCATGCATAGAGTTTAAAAGGGAATAAAAGACTTGTGATTTAAAATAACTTATAGATATTTATATGATCATAAATCATCTTACTACGGGTAAAACAGATAGTTTAATGTCATATTATTTTCAAATATAAATAAGGATCGCTCTTTCTAAAACATACTAAAAAAGAAATATATTCATTCTTTTTAAACAAAGGAGTAATAGTTACCTAAGCCAAAGTAGAGAGAGTAGTTAAGACTTTGGATCAATGCTTGACAAAAAAACAGAAAAACAATATAACAATTATTTACTCCATTTTAATTGATGTGATATAATTTAATTCGATATAAAATTTAATTTTTTTAAACTTACGATATTAAACATTACCTAATATTTATGCGGTCATAAAAATATATTATTAAAAATAAATAAACATAGAAAGCCAGTAGGTCATGGTTTGTCTGTATATCCACGCAATGGTAGGAGTAGTTGTGAAAAGAATCAAAATTCTGGGCTGGGTTTTTAACGTAACAACAACAACATGAGAAGTTGATATTTGTCATATGAGACATAAAATAATTTTTTTATTAATATAGAGAAAATTTTATTTTGTATTTTATACAATTTATACTAATTGTATGAAATAATATTGTCTTACAATTTTGTGGATCCAAAATTTATGAATCTAAAAATGAAGATTAAGATCTATAATTTTATAAAATAAAAAAAATTTCATACAATTAATATCAATTATATAAAATATAAAATAAAATTTCTCCAGTCGGAAATCTGGTGATTCTTTTGGCAGTTTTGATGTGACTAAACGACAGCCAAATAAGGACAAATGTTATCCAAATCCCACTGCTTTGTCGTTTTTGACAAAAGTGATTAAGTAAACCTCACTATTTAAACCAATTAAATGGAAGTGGAGCTACTTGTTTGGCATTTAACAGTTGGACATAGTAAATATGGGCTACTGCCTCCTTTTGTTGACGTTTTTTTCAGTACTCATATTAAAACTCGACTAAATTTAAATTCGTATACAAAAATTTCATATTAAAAATAAACTAATTTCTAACAAAGATGATTTCATATATATATATATAAAATAAAATCTGACCATAATGGTAGACCAAGTTGGGACCTCGCCTAGGTAGCGAAATAGCAAGAGCACCACGACCAACCTCAGTCCAATCATCGACACTATATGTCAAGTTAAAACGGAACTCGACAAACGACGAAAAAGACTGCTGCATGAGAATACTTCGGCCAAGAGAATACGTAAAGTTCCAAGAACTATATATAGAAGGAAAATTCTCGGAAAAAGGGGATGGACTTTTCCTCTCTACTCTTTTTCTAACAATTTCTTTTTGCCGGGGATGTAAACTAATTTTTCTTTCTTCTTGTCAAAGAGAAGATTGTAATATCAATAAATTGAGAATGTTCCTGCTTTTTATTCATTATCGCGCTATACACTTTTAGATCTACAGTTGATTATGCTTGATTAAGATTTACCTCTTCACTATCGATAATTGAAGTTAGCAAAAGAGTCTCAAACTTTTCGCTTGAACAATTTGGTGCCATCTGTGGAGATTTCTTAGCCAAATTTCCTAGTCTCCTTCAGATTCAAAACCGATGAAACATATTCATCCATCAGAAAGAATGGTAAGTAAACCTCACATGCTAACCTAGATCATGATGCTACATGAAAGCAGAAGTTGCAACCAATAGCCATGCAAAGCTCATAAGAGAAGATAGCACCTGTTGTGCAATCCTATAAAAGAATGCGGACATTGCACCCTACTCTGACATTAACCCAAGCGGATCCAAGGCATTTCACAAAAAAAGAAGAGAAAAGAGAGCTGAATACGACTGACGAATCTAAAAACCAGTATTCCATCAACCGTTTAAACGCTAGGCAGAGCGAACAATGATATAAGGCTACCCTCGTTCATTAACTCATTGGATCGAGGTAAGGAAAATCTCATCTTGGTTTAACCTTTGTTGTTTGCTTAAACAGGAACACAAGCGCCGCATGGGCAAGCGAGCAAAGAAGCACTCCAACTAGAGAATAGAAGGAGAACTATTACAAAATAACTTGAACATCGCCCATCTCAAACACCTATTTTAAAAAATGACGTCCCTTAAGTCGTACTCCCTTTCCTCACCCAGGTGTCGGCCCGATCGGGTTTTTTCGAGGAGGTTTTAAACGAGGCGATAAGGGAAACATCACCACGTTCAAGGGATAGTTCATCGCCGCGCCTATCGACGAGCTTTCCAGGCTGAACGATGAAGGGATTAAATAAGAATTTTTCATTACATGCATAAAACGAACGTTAGCAAGACAAAAACATTCTATACTCTCCGACATCACACTCTCCAATACAGACAAAGTTAAGCAAAGCTGGGACTCACCCAGGGAACACAAGAAGTAAAAATTGGGACTCCCACAGAGGACATCCAAAACTCTCCAAAAAGAAATCGTGACTCACAACGGGTTAAATTTTTGATTTCAGCTCGAAATAACACCCATATGGCCAAGGGCCATCGCTAAAAGAAAAGAATTCGATCTCGCTCAAATAACGACGAGTTAATATTTTGATCTCAGCTCAAAATAACACCCATATGGGCAAGGGCCACCGCTAAAAAGAAAAAAAATTGACCTCGCTCGAATAACGACGGGTTAACATTTTGACATCAACTCGAAATAACACCCAAATGGCCAAGGGCCATCGCCAAAAATAAATAAATTCGATCTCACTCGAATAACGACGGGTTAACATTTTGATGTCAGCATAAAATAACACCCATATGGCGAAGGGCCATCGCCAAAGTGGAAACAATTCGACCTCGCTCGATTAACGACGGGTTAACATTTCGACATGAGCTTGAAATGATATCCATACGGCCAAGGGCCATCGCCAAAAGAAAAGAATTCGACCTCGCTCGAATAACGACAGGTTAACATTTTGACGTCAGCTCGAAATAACACCCATATGGCCAAAAGACCATTCCCAAAAAGAAAAGAATTCGTCCTCGCTCGAATAACGACGGGTTAACATTTCGACGTCAGCTCGAAATAGCACCCATATGGAGAAGGGCCATCGCCAAACAGAAAGAATTCGACCTTGCTGGAATAACGACGGGTTAACATTTCGATGCCAGATCGAAATAACACCCATATGTCAAGGGCCATTGCTAAAGAGGAAATAATTCGACCTCACTCGATTAACGACGGGTTAACATTACAACATCAGCTTGAAATGACATCCATACGGCAAAGGGCATCGCTAAAAAGAAAAGAATTCGACCTCCCTTGAGTAACGACGGGTTAACATTTCGACATTAGCTCAAAATGGCATCCATAAAGTTAAGGGCCATCTCCAAAAAGAAAAGAATTCAACCTCAATCAAAAAATGACGGGTTAATATTTTGACGTCGGCTCAAAATAACACCCATATGGCGAAAGGCCATCACAAAAGGAAAAGTTCGACCTTAATAACTCCTTTGCAGCTATCGATTGTCGTCGTATAATTTTTTCTCCTACTTACTGAAAAGCTAATTTCGCTACAAATTCCAAGTTCGACTTTGCTCGAGTATATAAAAAAAGGGCGACTTCGCCCGAATCAACAATAGTTTGGCCCCATTCGAAAGACTCAAGTCAAGATTGACTTCGTCAAAAATAATGAATCCATTATATAACCTCGTTTTAAGTCAAGAACGAACATACTTGAAGCATAAGTGACCAGTCGATCTCTCCAAATGGGAAAATCAAATGAGACTCCACTCAGACTTACATGACGAAGTCCTACTCAGTCCAGTTGAAATTGGTTTCCTTGGAAAATCAGGAGTTCGCCATACAGAAATCTGAAAGTTTGCACAAAAGATATGTAAAGCAAAAAGGGGAGATATACAAAGGACGTACAATGACCAAAATTCCTTTTTATTTAGACAATTGCGCAAATAGACACAGATTACACATGGCTAAAACCAGTCCAGTACAGAAAAACAGAAAAAACAACAAACAAAAATAATAGACAACTTTTCACTCGCACCATCACTGCCATCCTCCTCATCACCATCTCCAGGAAGTACCTCATCAGCATCAACATCCTCGCCGGCCTCAAGCGTCGCATGATTTTAGCCACAATTAACACGAGTCTCTCACGCCTTTGCCTGAGCTCCTTCGTAAGCATCCTCAGAAATATTTCTCGCTTCCACAAATTCTTGTATATGTCCCGCTGGGCTTCGACATGTGCCCATAGCTCGTGCAAATAGCGAGGAACAGTGACGGAGGCGGATTTGACTTGGGCCAACAATTGCGCCTTCTCGGCCTCAAGAGCAGGAACCCGATCTCCCAAGGTAGAAGCTTCCCGGTTAATTTCGCCAATACGCTCTTCGAGCCTCTCCTCCCTAAGTGCTGTTGTCGACCTCTTAGATTCCTGCTCGGATTGAAGGACGCAGATAGTGTCCTCTAAATTCGCCTCCCTCGCCGAAGTCGACGCCCAGACACTCTCCAACCCGGAGGCCTTTCTCTCTAGCTCGGTTAACTTCCCCATCCATTCCGCACTCATCACCTCGACCCTGATGGCATTTTGATCCATTTTAGACTGCATCGACTGAACCTTCGCCTGAAGATGCGGCGACCCTTTTTCCCAACTCAAGTTCTTCGTCCTTTACACGAAGTTTCTCCTCGAGCTTGATACTGCTGTGAATAGCATGCACCAGCTCTCGGTCCCTCTTCTCTAGTTCTTCGCCGAGAGATTGATTACGATGTTCGCCCTTAATTGTTCGAGCATCTCACGACACTTATTGCAATAGCACCAATACTTCTCCAACATCATTAGAAATTTTTTTGCTCGAGTGTCGGACCTACGAGCACTTCCAATCTCCACCATGTACGTCTGAAAGACGGAAATAATTGGTTAAGTCCAAGGTCGCCAAAGATGAAAGAAACACAAAAGAAAAGGGGAAACTTACCCCTTAGGCCCATAGCGGCCATTTTATGCATCAAGTCAACGTCGCGGACGTCCCAGAGAGCCTCAAACTCGGCGACAGAGAACAAAAGGTCAAACTGCGGTACCAAGTCTTCCGTATCCTCCAGAAGGTTAATCTCTGATGGGATTTCAAGTATACAGGTCGGGCCTCCCGCATTTATCACCGTACGAGTAAGGCCTTCGTCGAACATCCTAACATCATCAGGATCGAGGTCGGATTCAGACTCGTAGTCATCGACCTTGTCACCCTTTCCCCTTTCTGCGACCAAGGAAGAAGCAAGAGTCGGTCCGGAAGATGAAGGCTCGCCCAAAGTGGCGATAGCATTCTCGGGATCCCGACTCCTTGTTGCAGCTATCTGTTGATAAGTGGCAGCGGCTGAAGCTTCTGCCACCGGGTTGGTTATGATAACCGGCTCTGCCACTACGGACGGATTAGCATCGCCTCCCCTTTCAGACTCCGTCACAAGAATGCCGCCCTCTGAATGCACCATGGCTGAAGGAGCTATTTCGGACTCCAATCAATGTTTCTTAGACAGCTCTTCCCTGTCCTTAGCACGAGAAGATTCTCCCGTTGAGCGGGCACTAGAAGTCAGAGCCCCAGACTGGGAAACAGTTTCCATGCACACGGCTCCGTCGTAGACTCGACTTGGGCAGCCCTTACCGTAGGTCGGATAGCAGACCGTGATACGGGCCGAGCAGAAGACGTCGGTTGACGAAATGTAAGTGGAGGAGCCCTAGCTCTTCGCACTCTCCCTAATAACGATAATAGTCGTATGAGTAACAAAATCAAATTGCAAAGCAGAAAACAGAAGCTGCGACAAAACTACTTACCAATAAGGGGTTACGTCTATATTTCTCATAGATGGACAACCATCCGCGAACTCCCTCCGTATGAGGAAGAATGACATTTACCCATTCGCAGATATCATCAACATGCCGGGGGGGGGGGGGGGGGGGGGGGGGGGGGCCGTCTCGCGGCTGCAAAAGCAAAAACAAGTCAATACCGTCCAAACAAGATAGGTCGACTATCATTCAGACAAAAGATACAAAAAATTACGTGCGAAATTCCATCTCGGGGAACCTTGCAAAATCCGCCATAAGGTGCTCGGTCCGCACATAAAAATAATTTTTGTAGAAACGACGATTGACTCTATCGTCCATCTTCACCACCTGACTCTTCGTCCCTCGATGGCGCATGTGGACCATTGTGCCTCGAATGAGTTGAGGGGCAAATATATTGAGCATATGTCTTAGAGTGATCTCCCGACCGGCAAGCTCGGCGAACTTGAGTACCATGAGGAACATTTTATACAAGTACGACGAAAGTTGAGCCGGACACACCTCGTAGAAAGGACAAAAATCTACCACCAAAGAAGGGAGAGGAAGTGCATACCCGACAATAAAAGGATATGCATAGAACGCACAATATCCTGGCGGTCGAAATATATAATATCATCTCCCACCGCCGGCAACATCTCGACATGGTGAGGGATCCCCCACCTGGCCTTCAGTTCCACAATCGCTGCTTCATTCATAACAGAGGAAATAGGTTCAGGTTCCTCTGTGGCATGGCTGTTGAATTCGATCCACGGCCTCCCAGAACGAGGCAATATTTCGATCACCATAGGAACCCCCTCATCCTCTACCACTTCTACTCCTCCCGGAGCAAGAATGTCATTTTTCGGTGCCAAAACTGCAGAAAAATTGTCATTACGGGAAGAAGTACCAGCCATTTATCTCAATTGAATAGAATGAATGAACAAAGGAAAGTAAGAGGGGAATACGATGATGTCAATTTCTGGCCAACATGAGAGAATCGAAAATCTGAAGTATCGGAGAAAATGAAGATTCACAAACTTCTTTTGACAAATCAAGAAAGTGTGTCAATAAAATGGTCTTTTCCCCCTATTTATAGGGACATAAACGCCCTAAGCGGGAAATCCAAGAGTCGCCTATCAAAACTGATAGGGCATGAAACGGTTCAATCCCCAGGAAACGTGTGTCATAATGGCAGTAACCACAAATGACGTTTCGAATCAACGCAACATTTCGACTCTGAACGAACGCGACGATCCAACGGCATCGTTGAAGCACTTGCACCATCGCCTCGATATGAAAACCTCGTTCAAGGCATCAACATGCTGATTTCTCCTAGCCTTCGAATCTACAGAGTCCGCCCGTCGAGCACACCAAGGGACGACCTCGACGGACGGAGAGACTAATTGTATAGGTCAAAATCTGACCACGGTGGTCGACCAAGTTGGGACCTCGCCTAGGTAGAGAAATATAGAGAAGCACCACGACCAACCTCAGCCCAATCATCGACAGTGTATGTCAAGTAAAAACGGTACTCGACTAACGAACGATCTTACGAAAAAGATCGTCGCCTGAGAGTACGTTGGTCAGAAAGCACTGTAAAGTCTCGGAAAAAGGGGTAGGACTTTTTCTCTCTACTCTTTCTCTTACAATTTCTTACTGTGGGGATATAAACTAAATTTTCTTTCTTCTTATCAAAGAGGAGACTGTAACATCATTAAATTGAGAATGTTTCTACTTTTCATTTATTATCTCACTACACACTTTTAGATCTAACGTTGATTATGCTTGATTATGATTTACTCCTTCACTATTGATAATTGAAGTTAGCAAATGAGTCTCAAACTTTTTGCTCGAACCATACTCAGCGCTCGAATCCAAAATTTCTAATTAAACATAAAGACTGCTTACTATTCCGTCATAATACTTGTTGGTAAGGCATGGCGATTCAAACAGAATAAAAAGATCTACTTGCAAATTAATGAAATCCACTACATATACCTTTCCTAATAACGAACTAAACCAACATGAAAATGAATTACTCGTTAAAAGGTTAATATTGGATTGAATTTTCTGAAGTCGAGTTCTTACAGTTACTTGGGGTCCGATTCAGACTTGAAGAGATTTGCAGCAGCAGAAAGCAATTTTCCGATGAGTTATATTTTCTGAGAAATTAACACATAATTTAGCGTTTTTAATGATACAAGAAACAATTTTGTGACTCTACTTGGCATTTTTAGTGATACAGCAAATAATTTTGTTACTTTACTAATATAACTGATAAAATTAGATTATATGTAAGAAATTAACCCTTTTCCCATATGGACTTCAAACGCATTTTTCAAAGTTGATTGCACAAAAGTAAATAGAGGTATTTTCGGCCATCATCAATTTTATCTAACCCAACTTGAATAGGAAAAAAGATAAATTGACTGATTACATTCTTGATACATAAACCATATAATAGGACAGGATAAATACTTCCCTATCTAAAAGCAAATCAACCAGTTCTTGGCTGCTATCGAATTAGTATGTGCACTAAGCTATGAAGGATATAATTATGACATAATTACAGAAAAAATCAATGAATGTCCAAAATTTAGAGGAACATGAAGTTATGCAACGTAATGGCAGCCAAACTAAAGCATAGTGAAAATGGCTGCAAACATGTATGCTTCTTGCAACATTTACAGTTCTTCGACACTGAAGTAAGCAGCTTCAGGTTTCCCGGCTCTTGTTCAGATAAAACCGATGTTTCAGCAGAGAGACGAGAAGCCAGTTGTATTGCTTAGCATGAGAAGCTCCCCAAAGTAATTGGTTACGAGCACATGAAATTCTGAGTACAAAAGCAGCATCCTAAGTTGTATGGAACTACCACCAATATAGGATAGCAATTAACTACCTTAGCTGACATCGATTCATTCCGTTAAGAAAATGAACCCTTCATGCACCTAATATAGAATACTTCTAAGCTACAAAAGTTGAAGTGCACGATTTTCATGCAACCTATAACCAGTGAAGGTCCAAAAATGGGTCCTTTTATAAACCTATTGATCTATTCTTTTACCTTCTCTAATCATAACAACAAAAGAAGGAACTTGAAACCATGTAGCATCAGTCATATTGTAAGAAAGAGATGGCATAAATCTCACCATATGAAATGTTAAAGCTTCAATTTAATCCTTTCAGACCACTTGAAGATATCCGAGTAGACTTGATCTCCTCCCAAGTCTTCTCCAGTAGCCCCAGCAGCTATTTTGATGATATCTTCAATCAGTGCAAAATTTCCCATTATATCAACGTGAGCACCACTTTGCGTTCCCCTGCCCTCTAAAAGATTAGCTGGAGGGGCGTGATTGTACTCTCTTATAAATGTATGGATGCCTGATGGATTGAATCGAGTCTTTCCTCTCCATCCTTTCGCACACATGTAACCTGCACTTAAAATAGGTACAGTTTCATCCCCATCAGTATGAAAGACACCGCCTTTCAAGCAAGGACTTTCATTTCCACCCTCTGCCGAAGAATCTATCTGGAAAGGAATATAGCAATCCCCAGCAGGACTAAGTTTGTATACATATGCTCTTTCAGTTGGAATTCCAACTCCATACATTGAGAAGATTTCCATCCCTGGTGCATTCGGCAACCTGTAAATGGAACATGAGACTGAGAACTAACTATAAATATGCCAAATACATTTGCTGTAACGTATATTGAACCAAGTTCAGCAAAATGGAAGAGCATCTTTTGCAACATATTCTATGAACTACTACTTGCAAACGCAGAAGCAAGCATTAAACTAGCAAACTTGAACTTTGGGAAGGACACTGACAGTGAAAGTTGACAAGAGGGACACATACTTGCAAATGAACGTTTGCAGCCTCTAGAACCCTGAAAATATTTCACCTTTATATCTATGTTACACAACAAAAATTGGTGAACCAAAGAAGTCTGAGTCTCTGTTGTGTCCTTAATATATTTACAAACTGTAGATGGGCTTCGAGTCAAGAAGATAAAGAGAAGAGCTGGCCCACGAGCATGGACATATCAGATCAAAGAATATTTCTATAGAACAATATAGAACCTTACTTTGTTTCCAGGGGATTTGACCAATATTTGTAGTGTTCATATTTTTTATCATCCAGATCATCAGCAATACCATATGAAAAATGAGCACTACCACGCTTCATCAACTTTGGTGCAACAAAATGAAGAAGATCCAAAACAGATCCAGCTGTATAAGCTTTGTAATCTGATACAGCTTTGACACCTCCAATACCCATATCGTGGTACTCAGTCCACACATCACGGCAAGTTGAATTGGCATGACTTTTACCTTTGATAGCATCCTGGAGAAAACCGAACAATGGACTGGAGCAAGTTAAAACTTAATTTTTGAAGAAAGCTAAAACTTGAAAGCAGAAATGAATCAGTTGGAATAGTTTTCTGATAACTTGTGTATACAGAAGTTTAAACAAATATTCCTAGGCGTATAAAGCACATCCAAAACATGATAAAACCAATATGTGGATAGCGAAATATATCAAAAAGGGGAGTAACTGTTGCTTCATGGCATTCTGCCCATACCATGTGTAATTCTGGCCTCTTAAGGATGCATCATATATGTCAAGACTACTTCACCCTGCGACAGGATTTGCAGGGGAAATTTCGTAAGATTCCTGATTTTCAAAGTTTCAGTAGAGAGTCTTAACAAAAGCAGAAATTGCAGTGTACCTAACAACTGAGTAAACCTAGTGACCATATCAGTGCTTATGTTTTTTTCTTTCTCCAACCGTGGTGTCCTAGCCAGTTTGCACACTCATGTTTTCTAAGTGACCACCACTTGTGGGATTATAGTTATACTGGGTTGGAGTAAACCTAGTGATCACCACTTGTGGGATTATACTGGGTTTGTTGTTGTTGGTTTCTAAGTGCTTATGTTTTCTAAAAGTTGTAGAGATCTAAGAAGACAATAAGGAAAAAGAAAGCACCAAATGAAAGATCCATCCATCAGCGATCCTGCACATTTTCAACAGAATAAAAATGGCAACCAACCCTTTTAATTCCAAAAACATGATAGAACCAGCGGACCTCAGCTGCCAGTTCATAACTGAAACTGCTACATAAGTACGAAATTAGAATCATCAAAAAAGACATTCCAACTTGAGGCATATAGGAAAGAGAAGATTTTTTCTTCTTATCAATTTGTGTTTCATATCACCACGCCTTCCAATCCTCCACATTAGAAGGTAGAACAAAGGCTACATATGAAAAGTTCACACAGGAAAAAGATATCTTTGTATAGTTAACATGTTCGTGACAGCCTGATAGGTGCTTCTTTGTCGGCGTATGAGGATTTAGGTCTAAGCATCTAACCCTACTGGTAGCTAATGGTTCATCAATTAATTTATGGATACGATAGTTTAAATAAGATTGTATTGCCAATATAAAACTTGACATAGCATTAGTTAAAATTTAAAATTTAAGAACATTACTCTGAAGTCAATCCTCTCAATCTCTGATGAGTGTAAATCAGCTACATGCTTCCCAAATGATATTATTCTTCCATACTTCACATGAGTAGCATTAACTGCCATTCTTCTCCTGTCATTCTCTGCTGTCTGGGTGCTGTTGTTCTTTGGCTTCTTTTCATTACACTCATAGCCTTCTTCTGGGGACCAATCCAGCCCGCCCCAGATAATGTCCCCCCCTTTTGGTATCATTGACATTGTTGAATCCCATGTTCGAGTCATTCTCATTACATGCTGTAAAGTTTGAAAGTTAAACATTTCGCTTTCCAAAAAACTTGGGGCCATAGACCTGCAGAAGGGGCAAATTGTACTTCAGCTCAGGAATGCATCTTGCAGATAAACAAAAGACTAGAAACTCCAAGTTAGGTGGCTTAGTAACACGTCTCTTGCGCACATGGAAAAACCACTTGTGCATGCATGCATTTTTTTCCCATGTGAACAATACATTCCCTTCACAAGAGTATGCAAACACACACTGCAGGAGATGAACTGGTCGAGAAAAGGGCATCAGAACAGTTTCATAAAGGGTACAAAATGATTAATTCATGTTTTTTTCTGTACTCTTAACAGTTAACACTAGGAGCCTTATTGTGGTACATTTAACTCTAATTGAGCGAAGTCATGATGTACCTCTTTTTCACATGTGAATATCAATAAGGAGCAAGAGGAACGGAAGGCTGAAAACATAATCTAAAATGAATTAGTATCTTAGTACTTAATGAAGCACAGGTTAAAGTTCCATCTCTGCACATTCCTCCCTCTCACTCTCCCTTTAGAACTATCGAACAAAATAGAAAAAGCAAACGATTTCATCTTTCATATCTGACAGATGCAATAGCACATTGTCAAAGACCAATAACATTCTCTTTTATGAAGCTAAGCTTGAGAGAAGACAACTACAACAGTGCTGAATCAGATGAAGGAAGAATGAGATAGAAGCTAGTAGCACGAGGAGAAACCTAATAAGCGAAACTGAGAGGTTTAAGTGATTTTTTTGCATGGTATCCTTTGTAGAACATTTTAGATATCTGAAGGTATTAGTATTGCCATATACGACCGTGTAATAAAGCAAAAGAGTCCTGCACAGAAATGCTCCCTTGAACTAAATAATATGAATTTTATCCGTTGGTAAATTTTTTACCTGATTGCAGGTCAACAATATCACCAACAGGAGAAGTTAAGATCCTTTCTGAACCCAATATATAAAGGTAAGCCACTTTCCTAGAAAGGCGAGGACAGAAGCCAAAACTACTATGACCTTGGTGTTGGGAACTTGTTCATTATACGAGAATTGCAAGTTATAACAAGTTATCTTACAAAGAACATCATCAAATTACATACAACTATTGGACATCTCACAAGAAAAAAGACAAAGGATCTACATAATATAATTCAATTTAATAAGAAACATTTCATTTTTTTAGTCAGGAAAAACAGACTATCGAAGAGAAAGATACCTGGCAGCAGCAATATCTTTGGCTTCAGCTGAGAATAATCCTGAGACTGCTTTTGGGACACCCAAAAAGGGTCCCCCAATATTCATCACGGCTTTTATATGTTTAGCACACCAATCAGATCCACCTCCTCCACCCATTGGAGATGGTGCCTCCACCCATTTCATGAAATGCAAGAAGTATAAAACACCCATTGAGTGCGGAATTATAACCACCTTCTTTCCACCACTCGAAACCACCATGAGTTCTATGTTACTTTTAATCCTGCTTAGAGTTTGATCTCGCACCTGAAAATTTTGAATAAAAGATGTGTTGTAAGTTTGCAAGGGTAGCTGCTAGTTGGGCCGATGGACATATTTCGTAATTCAGAACAGATGTTGGAAGGAAACAACCTCCAGCAAATTATACATCAGAACAACAACGAAAAACGCACATATGCTGCACTCGGAATCACTGTACCTCAGTGTTCTGGAATGAGATTCTCCAATCATAGGCAGCCATATACATGTTCTTCTCCTCATATCCGATGCGAGCCAAATTGGCAATTAAAACGGCCCAAACAAAATAACCTGGAGCAAAGTAATCAGCTGCAACAAGTCCAGAGACAGGTCTAATCCTTATACCAGAAGGATCCAATCCAGTTTCATTATCAAGTGACATATGCTCCACCCAGCAAAGAGGTCTGCATTTTATTGGACAAAAAGAGAGCTCGTTGTTATGTCTTGTAAGCACAAATTTAGAAGCAGAAGATTCAGTCATAACTCAATTAATCTTCACCGACTATTATGGTTCAAACATTGGAGAAATTTAAAGCCTGACCAATAATTAGTCAGTTGGCGTTAGATAACCCTGATTAGTTCACTCTAAAGCAAATTTCACTTCCAATCGACCAAACTAAGCAGTGAAATCACACTTTTCTATTAGCAAGTCAAAAAAAAAAGATTTAAAGAAAATAAGTAAGCTTTATTTCCAAATTATGGATTACAAACTTGAGAACCTTTATCAAATACCTACTTTATTTGCCTAATTAGCCTACTCCACCTAAAGGCATTTGTTTGAAAATTTTCAAAATCAGAGTGAGCAGAAACTTTTCAGAAAGCTTAACAACTATGTTTGAAGAGTCTATTTTGATATTTTTGAACAAATGCCATATCTCCCACAAGTCCAATCCAATATCCACTATTTTGTTGTTGTTTTTAAGTGGAAATTGAACAAAAAGATAGGAAAAGAAAATAGTGAATACTAATAGCCAACAATAGTTATTAACTTCACAAGAAACTGGCAAAAAAATATAACTAGTAAAGAATGAATCTATTAGGCTGGTAATTAGCCAATTTCATGATAAATCCACACATTACAGCAAAAAATGATTCTTTTCAGCTTTCAGAACCTTTCCATTAACGACTAAGAACACCTTTCTCAAGTAATTTCCCTGAATAACATCAAATAATCCACTCTGTAGTGTAACCAAACTCCACAACATCATAAAAAAGCTAAAGCTAAAGCACACAAATTGGAATTACTAATAAAAGAAATAAAAGCTAAAGTAAGTACCTTTTGTACAATTCACCAAAAGTACCACCCCAAAGCCTCTTCCTAAACAAACCTTCAGCACATGGATGTCCTTCCCACAACTCAAGTCCACCAGTCACAATTCCCGGCACGAATACAACCGGATGTTTAGCTCTTAACCCTTCTTTAGCCAATTTAACTCCCGGCGGGTCCGGTAACGGCCCCGTTATCGCCTCCGTTACATACTGCGGGAACGACGCCGGCATTGCGTTGTAAAGGAACAGTAATAACCACCATATCGAACATATACAACCTATAAACCAACAACATCCGTCCACACATCCCCATCTCCTCCTTCTCCTTAACCTCCTCGAACCTAAATTATTCTCCTTATTCTTATCCTTAAATTCTTCGAACTTAGGCTCTGAATCCGAGGTTTTTTTGGGCTCTGTGCCCTTCCTACGCCTTAAAATCGACATGTATGTATTTTTTGCTATAAATACACGTAATAGGTACAGCTGAATTAATGAATACGAATATTCACTATTTCAGATTTCTAATTATTTAATTCATGAACTGAATTTATATAATTGGCGATTTCAATGACTGAGAAAGTGAAAGCTGCAGTTAACAGCAGCTTGAGAATCAGCTCACTTATTCACCTCTCAGCTAATCAAATCTGGAAAAACTCAAACCCTAGGGCTTAGCTCTGCAAAAGATATATAGTCATATTATCAAGAAAAAACAGTTTCTATAAATACAAAAAGAAGAAGAAGAAAAATACAGATTTGTATTTTCTTCACATTAGTGTTTTTGTATGTATTGTGTATATATAGGTGGCGGAGGAGGTGAGTGGGGGTTGGGGGGGGGGGGCGGAGTGATCGGAGCAGGAATCCCGGGGAGGGGATGGGAGCGGAGAAAACTATAGAAGGTGGAAGAGAGATGAGAGGTGGGGTCCTGAGTGACACGTGGAGATTCCAAGGAGCTTCGTGATGTACTTTGTGATTGATTATCAGCCGTTATTGAATCGGTGGGGTCAATTTAAGGTTATTTGACGGTGGGGGATATGGTTTTTAATTATGGGAGAGTGGCAAGAGGGGGGAACACGTTAATTAATGAAATTGGATATATAATTTAGTAGTATCTTTTTTTCTTCATCCGTTTACTATTTATAACAATAAAAATTAAAAAATATTTTTGATGGACGACGTGTAATATTGGTGTAAGGAAGACATGGAGCACAATCTCAATGATTATGTTGGAACTCTGTGCTTTATCAGAAAAGGGTGTGCACTGTGCATAAAGATTGTATTCTAAAAAGTAATATGTAAGTATAGTAAAGAATAGAATTTTAATTAGAGTGAATGTCTATCTTGTAGAGAGTTTTACTTTGAGGCTAAGTTATTTTTCCTCCTATAAATAGAGGGGTCTTACCCCATTGTAAACAACCTTAAAATTCAATAAGAATTTTCTCTCTCTTTCTCTGCAATATTGTTCTTGTTCTTTTATTGTTTTATAATACGTTATCAGCACGAAGCTCTACTATCTCAAGAATCTCTTTGAGAAAATTAAGGTATTTTTTTCTCCTCCTAATTTTGTTTTAATTATGTCTGACATTATAAAAAGAAAGTTCGTTGCCCTTGAAATTTCGGGCAAGAACTACATGACATGGGTGTTGGATGCTGAAATCCATTTGGATGCAATGGGTCTTGGAGACGCCATTAAAGACAGAAATAATGCATCCACCCAAGACTGTGCTAAGGCCTTGATTTTCTTGCGCCATCACCTTGATGAAGGTTTGAAAATTGAATATCTCACAGTCAAAGATCCACGTATCTTGTGGAATGGCTTAAATGAGAGATATGACAACTTAAAGTTGGTCACTCTGCCACAAGCACGATATGATTGGGCTCATCTGAGGCTCCAAGACTTTAAGTCTGTTTCTGAATATAATTCTGCAATGTTTAGAATTACTTCTAAATTGAAACTCTGTGGAGATACTATAACTAATTATGATATACTTGAAAAAACGTTTACAACGTTTCATGCCTCCAATATGGTTCTGCAACAACAGTACAGAGAGAAAGGTTTCAAAAAGTACTCTGAGCTGATTTCTCTTCTCCTTGTGGCTGAGCGAAACAATGACCTGCTCATGAGAAATCACGAAAATCGACCCACTGGGTCTACACCATTGCGTGAAGTAGATAAGGTGTATTCCCATTATGCTAAGCGTGGAAAAGGCTATGGCTTTAATCATGATCGTGGTCGTGGTCGGGGTCATGGCCGTGGACGTGAACAAGGAAAAAATTTTCCTGGTGTTAGTCACCCCTCAAAGAGATATAACCACCAAAAGCGGAAATGGAATTATGAGAATCCAAAAGCAAATAGTTCAGAAACTATGTGTTATCGTTGCGGTGGAAAAGGGCACTGGGCAAAAATTTGCCGTGTACCAAGACATTTGGTTGAGCTTTATCAAGCATCTCTAAAGAGTAAAGGCCCTGAAACCAATTTTGTCTCTGACAATAATTTTGACATCACCCACTTGGATGTGGCAGACTTCTTTGAGCATCCTGAGGGGAAAATAGATCACTTGATTGGTGATGGATCCATGGTTAAAGAAGATTGAGCAGTTTGATATTTTTATTTTTACTTATTCGTAGTAGTTAATGAATAAACAATTATCATAGCTTACATAAGTTATCTATTATTGTGATATGGTTCAAATTTTATATAACTTTAGATTACACATTCATCTTATGCTTTATTTGTAATAATTTTTCAGTAAGTTAATCGATTAACATAACAGATAATCGATTAACCAATATATTCTATTAAACTGGACCTTTTTCGCAAGGCATGTTAGTCGACTATCCGATTTAGTTAATCGACTAACCTAATGACCGTTACCTAAGTTAATCGATTATCACTTTAGTTAATCGATTAACCTTATGTCTGTTTCCTGTTCATCGACTAGTTTTTTTTTAAACGTTGAAACAGATTAGTCGATTATCTATTTGGTTAATCAACTAACCTCAGCAGATTTTGAAAATATTTTTTAATTATTAAGCAACGGATATTAAAAGGAGAATAACTATGATAAAAAAAAATACTAATATTTTTCGTATATTTCTTTTGTATGTCAAACCATGGGAAGCAAATATGGATATCTCACAAAGCAAACTTGGATCAACGTCCAATTGTAAAAATATTTGTTTAATTGATTCATGTACCACACATACGATATTCAAAGAGAAGAAATATTTCTCTCATTTAAGTATGTGTAAGGCAGATGTTACTATAATTTCTGGTAGTACTAAATTGATTGAAGGCTCCGGAAGAGCAACTATAACTCTGCCTAAAGGAACAATATTTATCATAGAGAATGCAATGTTCTCTTCCAAGTCCAAGAGGAACTTGTTGAGTTTTAAAGATATCCGTCAAAATGGATATCATATTGAGACAATAGATGAGAGTAATCTTGAATACCTCATCATTACAAAGAATGACTCTGGCCAAAAGAGGGTTATTGAGAAGTTCCCATCTTTATCTTGTGGCCTGTATTGGACAAAAGTTAGTGCAACTGAGGCACATTCCACAGTAAACCAAAAGGTTACTGATTCCAATACTTTTATACTTTGGCATGATCGATTGGGACATCCTGGATCAATTATGATGAGACGGATTATAGAAAACTTATATGGGCATCCATTAAAGAATTTAAAGATTCTTTTAAATAATGAATTTTCTTGCACTTCTTGTTATCAAGGAAAGTTAATTATTAGACCATCACCAACAAAGGTTGGAACTGAGTCACCTACGTTTTTGGAACGTATACAAGGGGATATTTGTGGACCTATTCACCCACCTAGTGGGTCCTTTAGATATTTTATGGTCTTAATAGTCGCATCCTCTAGATGGTCTCATGTGTGCCTATTGTCATCACGCAACCTTGCGTTTGCAAAATTAATGGCACAAATAATTCGATTACGAGCACAATTTTCTGATAATCCAATTAAGTCTATTAGACTAGATAATGCTGCTGAGTTTTCATCCCAAGCATTTAATGATTATTGCTTATCAATTGGGATAAAAGTGGAACATCCTGTAGTTCATGTTCACACTCAAAATGATCTTGCAGAATCTTTAATTAAACGTAAGTAGTTGATTGCAAGACCATTACTCATGAAAACGAGGCTGCCCACTTCGGTTTGGGGTCACGCCATTTTGCATGCAGCAATGCTAGTTCGTCTCAGACCGACGAATTATCACAAATATTCCCCGTTGCAATTAGTTTTGGGTCATGAACCTAATATATCCCATTTAAGAATTTTTGGATGCGCAGTATATGTTCCTGTAGAACCACCATACCGCACCAAAATGGGTCCGCAAAGAAGGTTAGGAATATATGTTGGGTTTGAATCGCCCTCCATTATTCGCTACCTCGAAACATTGACAGGGGATTTGTTCACTGCATGATTTGCAGACTGTCGATTCGATGAGACACTTTTCCCAAAATTAGGGGGAGAAGTTGGTGAAACCAAACAGAAAATTTTGTGGAAAAATCCATCATTATCTTATCTTGATCCACATACCTCTATTTATGAGAAAGAGGCGCAAAATATTATCCATTTGCAAAGAATAGCAAATCAAATGCCTGACGCATTCACGGACTTGAAAAGGATAACAAAATCTCACATCTCCGCAGAGAATGTTCCAATCCGTATTGATGTCCCTATTGGACAATCTTCTAGTGTCATATCTAATGAGTCGAAAGCACGCCTAAAACGTGGCAGGCCATTAGGTTCTAAAGATCGAAATCCTAGAAAAAGGAAAGCAAATTATCAAAATGACACTACGAAAGAATCTCATGAGGAATTCACGATTTAATAAATTCTGAGATTCATGAAGAATCCATTGAGCCCGAGACTCAGGAAAATAAGGAACTATCAATAAATCCAATCGATATTGAGACAAATTTTAATCGAGTGGATATATTGGTGGATTATGTCTTTGCATATAATGTTGCATCTAGCATTATGCAAGAAAGTGAGGATCTTGAACCTCAATCTGTTGGAGAATGTCGACAAAGACTTGATTGGCCAAAATGGCAAGAAGCAATCCAATCAGAATTGAATTCACTTGCAAAACGTGAAGTTTTTGGGCCTATAGTTGAAACACCTAATGGTGTTAAGCCTGTTGGCTATAGATGGGTCTTTGTACGCAAGAGAAATGAGAAAAACAAGGTACAAAGATATAAGGCACGCCTTGTTGCACAAGGATTTTCTCAAAGGCCTGGTGTCGATTATGAAGAGACATATTCACCCGTAATGGATGCTATAACTTTCCGTTATCTCATTAGTTTTGCTGTCCTTGAAAAGCTTGACATGCATTTAATGGATGTGGTTACTGCCTATCTTTATGGCTCACTTGATAATGAGATATACATGAAAACTCCCGATGGATTCAAAATGCCAAACACTCATAATTCAAAGTCCCGGGAAATGTTTTCAATCAAATTGCAAAGATCTTTGTATGGTCTAAAGCAATCAGGACGAATGTGGTATAATCGTCTTAGTGAGCATTTATTAAAGGAAGGCTATATAAATGATGCCATTTGCCCATGTGTTTTTATAAAGAAAACAACATCGTAATTTGTTGTACTTGCCGTATATGTCGATGACATAAACCTTATTGGAACACCCATAAAACTCCAAAAGGCAATTGATTATTTAAAGAAGGAATTCGAGATGAAAGATCTCGGAAAGACAAAATTATGTCTTGGTTTGCAAATTAAATATTTGGCAAACGGAATTTTTTGTTCAACAATCTGCCTATATAGAAAAGGTATTGAAACGGTTTTACATGGATGGAGCTTATTCTTTAAGTACTCCGATGGTTGTTCGATCACTTGATGTGAATAAGGATCCATTCTGACCGCAAGAAAAGAATGAAGAGCTACTTGGTCCTGAAGTACCATATCTTAGTGCAATTGGCGCACTAATGTATCTTGCAAATACTACAAGGCCTGACATAGCTTTTTCAGTTAATGTCTTAGCAAGATATAGCTCTTCTCCCACAAGGAGACATTGGAATGGAATCAAACATATATTGCGGTATCTAAAAGGGACTACCGATATGGGCTTATTTTATAGCAATAATTGCAGTCCTGATCTTGTTGGTTATGCTGATGTTGGATATTTATCTGACCCACACAAGGCTCGATCTCAATATACCAAACAGTAGGTAAAAGATAATACCAACATAACTAATCACGGCATAATTAATCCCGACATAACTTATCCCAGCATAAGTCGTATTTGGTACAAGGCATAAGTAGGCATAGTGCTGGTATAAAGATTGAATTCCACCTTAATACTTTGTTTGGTTAGCAAACTTGGTATGGATTATCACGGAATTAAAATTAGTACCGGGATAACTTATACCTTGTATGAGGTGGGATAGTGTCGGGATAACTTATACATTCTTCTTAGAAATTATGCAAATGTCATTTTTAATATAACATACCAAACAGTAGATAAAAAATAATACCAAGATAACTAATCCTAGTATAATCCCAGCATAAGTCGTATTCAAACCAAAATGGGATAAGAATAATAAATTCGGGATAAAGTTTGGAATTAATTTTATCTCATATTTAATTTAAAGTATTAGCTAATCCTGCAATAACTTTTATACTAGAATAGTAGAATTAGTTATCTCATATTGATGGATAAAACCCATGGAATATCCCATCATTATACCAAGCAACCCCTAATATTGTAGCATCGACTAAGGATTTGGAAATAATTGTTTTGCTTTCCTTGTTCCGTAATTAAGGCGGAGCTAGGTGGGCGGAAGGGGTTTAGTTGAACCCCTTCATCAAAAATGACATCTAATATATATATATATATATATATATATATATATATATATATATATATATATATATATATATATATATATATATATATATATATATATATTGTTATAAAACAATAAAAGAACAAGAGCAATATTGCAGAAAAAGAGAGAGAAAATTCTTATTGAATTTTGGGGTTATCTACAATGGGGTAAGACCCCTCTATTTATAGGAGGAAAAATGATTTTGCCTCAAAGTAAAACTCACTACAAAATAGACATTCACTCTAAATAGAATTCTGTTATTAACACTCCTCCTTGAATGTCTACTCAATAAATAATGTGCCTCGTTAAAACCTTAACTAAAATAAAACCCAGTGGGAAAAAAATCCTAGAAAAGAAAAAGAATACACATATCTAACAATATGCATTTTGGTTGCCTCGTTAAAAACCTTGCAAGGAAAACCCAGTGGGACAAAACCTTGTAAGGGAAAAAGAGGGTAATGCGCATTAACTCCCCCTGAAAAGAGCATCAATTCACATCCTTGAGCCTTCGCATTCCAATCTTGTGCACCATCTTCAAGAGATCGTTGGTAGAGATTTGATAAATAAATCAGCCATATTAACTATAATGAATATTTGCACCTTAAAATCATAACTTGTGATAGATATATAACGTCTTCACAAATATCGCGGAATGGCTCTTCAATATTTCCATAGAGGTATTCTTGCTATCACATTATCATGCTTATAGTTATAGCAAGATATATTTGTGCATAAATTGCACTGAGGAAGTGGTACCTCAAGATCAAGAATTGTAGATGCTTCAAGCAACTTAAATCCTTCATAGATTGTCATATAAGTTAAGTTATATAAGCCATATTATAGACTTTAGATGCATATCACGTTTTCATATCATGCTAGAAAAATAAGATATCGAAAACTGATTGCACATACCATTGACTTTGTACTTTTAAGTATTTGAACTACATGTCCAAAACTACATGTCTTTCATATGGAATCAATTCTACTTGAATTGTATCTCTTCCATTTGGCAAATACGTTTGTGTCTATATTCGATAGACATAAGATCCTCATTTAAACTTAGAGCTACGATAGATGTCGTCGACGAACATTTTATATCGGTTCCAATAAATTTTTATAAAGACATAACATAGACATCTCTTCATTCATATATTCAGGTACCTAAATCTCTCATGAGATTTTATGAAGTGTTATGTCGTGTGACCTTCTAGATCACTTTCCTCCTTACTTATGATCACTTTGATCATTTGCTCATCTTCTTTATCAAGAAGTTTATTTGAAATTGATTTGTTTATACGCTTTAAGCGTACCATACGCTTTGTCCTTCCAGGACTTAATATGAGCATTTGCAATGAGAATATAGTTGCTTTCTTTGGGTCAACAAATGCTTATGTCATGCTTTGCAATATATTGCAAACGAATTATCTTTTAATGAACTTCAAGTTCATATTATGATATTTGAGGATCTATATATACAAATGATAATCCGATCCACGTAACGTTTTCTCAACTGTTTATCATGTCTCCCCCTCATGTTAGAAAAACTAACTTGTTTTCTCAATTTTGGGAATCCATCTTTGTGCATTATCGTATTAATATACACTGCACATCCATAATAATAGGATGAAATTATTTGGTTCCTGATCCTGAACCACTTGTGAGGGGAGAATATAATATACTCTCGTATATAACGTATATCATAATGATATAGATAACTTTGTTCTCATAAGCAATAGTTTAGCTATTAAGTGGAAGCACTCAATAAATTATTTTGCTAAACCAACTATGATGTAAACCAACAAGATGAACTTCTTGAATAGAAAATCTGAAAATTATGCTCTAAATTGAATTATTGAGCAAGTTACCTCGCAAAACACCATGTTGCGGGTTAATAATAATCGCACATGTAACCATCTCATAGATGCATCTTATGTGGTATACATGGCAGGTGAATGGGCCCATATTCACCTTTGATATTTTCAGAATTCATGAGATTCAATCCCAATTTTAGTTGGTCTATTAATTAATGAGAACAAGCAATATAAGAGAATTCGTAAATGACTTTCCACTTCTTTAATATTTACTCATGTGAATTCTCTATTATTTTTGCACATCATACTTAAATTGATATGGCTAAACCAATTATGCCAACTGAGTAAATTATCAATATTGATAAACTTCATATTTACACCATGACATGTGCATTTCTCAATAAACTCCATGTTTATTATGATATGAGTTTTTGTATCAATAAACATCCACTTTATTGTGGCATTCTTTTATTTGTGTAGTACAAATTGGAGAATAAAGCGGTTAGCTTTTCGCAAACATATTATTCCGCTATAAGTTGTAGTAATAGAAGATATCAAATCTTTCCTTTATTTATAGTCTCAATACAATCAACCGCTTTCGCATATACTTTGGAAACTGAATAAGTTTCTTTAAGACTTACTACAACACAATACCTTATTGGTAATCAATTGTGTTTCTCCAAAATAATATAATTTGCTCTTACAGAGTTCTCAATTAATTTGATACTATCACATATTAATCAATATCCATATACTGAATATTTCTTTTAAAGAGGAAGTTGTACCGTTATGGTCATGGTCAAAATTATATGCAAGATATGTTTCTTGCATTATTATTGTCTTTTAATAATTACATTATCAAAATATTTTGGCGTACAATAGGTATGTGACCAATGACCATTCATGCCATAATAATGACATTATTTTCTTATATCATCTCAACCCCCCTTCTAGAGGTGAGTGTGGTATATTCAATACAAATAGCATGTTCATCTTCTTCCAATAATGAATATGTACTCATAAATCAGATGTTGTCACATTCACACCATGAATGGACCATAATAATCTGTATGTGCTATATAAAATCTCATGTCAAATCGATGACAGATATTACTTTCACAGAGTGAAGGGTTATTTTGAGAATCCTTATTATCTTCATTATCACAATGATGACGATTATAATTTCGTCTATTGCCACGTCCACATCCATTGATACCTTCACGGTAATAATTTTGTCTTCTTTCAGACTTATCACATACTATTATCACATTCTCTATAGAGAATGAGAATGGAGCAAATTCAATGGGACGAGTTATCAATTCTTTGCCCACAATCATACATGAATTTTGATCATGGCAATGCATAGAAATTTTACCACTTTGGGTGGTTATAATTTCTTTCAAACTCCATTAGAGTTGCAATCAAAATTTATCGTCTATGCTTGTATTTAATTTCAAATTATAGAATATCAAGAATTTGAAAGAAAAAAGTAAAATACATACCTAAATCCAGAATTAATCTTGAAGGAAGTTCATAGAACGATTAACAATCATTATGCTCAATCTCAAAGCTTCTACTCAATTGATTAGTGTCTCGTGCTGATAACGTGTTATAAAACAATAAAAGAACAAGAGCAATATTGCAGAGAAAGAGAGAGAAAATTCTTATTGAATTTTGGGGTTATCTACAATGGGGTAAGACCCCTCTATTTATAGGAGGAAAAATGACTTTGCCTCAAAGTAAAACTCTCTACAAAATAGACATTCACTCTAAATAGAATTTTGTTATTAACATATATATATATATATATATATATATATATATATATATATATATATATATATATATATATATATATATATTTTTTTTTTTTGAATTTTCTTAGTGAATTTTCCACTTCCCGACTGTCTATAGCGTGCCGAAGCGTAAATCAATTGCAAGGTATATCTTTTTCTTTTCTTATTTCCTAGAGAGAGAAAAAAAGACTTGATACTTTTTGTAATTGGCATTTCGAAATGTCAGATGAACACTTTTTCTGGTACAACTTTTCTAGAAGAGACTTCTAAATTCTGATGCTACTAGAATTATGTTATCCTTCCAATTGGAATTAATTAAATAATAATTTCCTTTACAATGGCAAAAATTGCTTGAAAATGTAAAGGGGGCTATTCTTATCTCACTCCTTTTCTATTCAAGATCCAATTCCACAATCATACTTGAAATTAGGAATGGCAATTGGGAGTGGCAGAATTATTTCCTTTTTCAATTTTAAAGTTCTTTGTTGTTTTGTTTCTGGTATCCTAATTTATTTTCGTTTACAACCATTGTATACAGATAGAACCGGCTTTATGGTACGCCCGATCTCCGGTAAGGTAAGCCAAGCTAGAGACATGGTGACATGGTACCGAAATCAAGGCAATGGCCTCATGGTACTGAAATTAAGATAATAGTCTCATCGAGTCAGGGTCCGGAGGCATGATGCTCACCCTTGGAAGTATCGAGGCCATAGTCCGAGATCGGTCTTAAACCCGAACGACCTCAAAGAACATTGTTAGGCAACCAAACACGACCAACATAAAGTCATAATATTCGCGACCGGCCGTATATCACGGCGGAGATCTCGGCACGTATCAATGAAGAACCAACAATCAGTTAATCAAAGATTATTTACCTTTTACAAAGTTGTACCTAGAGTAGGACTTCCTTACTATATAAAGGGAGTCTGATAATTCACGAGGGACATTGCGACACGCATCTCAAAGCAATATATTATCATTTTACTATTGTCAAAGCTCTTTTTCTTGTTCATCAATACTGGTCATTGTGTGCCTGAATCGAGGGTGAACGTTACCCTAAGGCTATGATCATTCTCCTTGCCTGGTTTGAATTTACCGTATCTTTAATTGCTCATTCTAATTCAATTTATCATTTTGTATCAAATTAATTCACGTATCCTTAAAATCATTTACAAATTTAATTGTTATCTGATCTTGATGGTAAACATTTTGGCGCCACCTTGGGGCTAAGGATAATAGTGGCAATTTGATACAAATTCCCACAACACACGATATTTTACACTTGTTCTTTGGAGTATCTTTGATTTCATGTTAAAGTTTGAAATGTCGAACTCCCAGTATGCCCTTCTAAACGTGGATGCTGAATTCGGCCACCATGGCGGGAACAACAATGTATCACCCAATAGCGAGGTGCCCCTTGTTGATCTCAACAGAGTTCCAGCCGCAGATCCGATCAACGCTAGCTCGCATGTGGCCATCAATGCAAATTTGCATGCTGATCTTGAGAACAACATCCGTAGGGAAGTTTGATCGGTTGCCCTAAATACGCACAACAGGAAGCGATAGCCCACTTGTAGAACTAAAACCACACGGCGAGCATAATTTAGCCTGAGCCATCTCGGGAAGTCACCCGCAGAAATAAATCGATCACAGAGAGGCCGAATGAAAATAAATTGGGGACCTACCCCGATATCATAAAGATGCTCGAGGAGATGACATGATGGGTAGAATCGGGAGAGAAGAAAATCGAAGCCAATGACAAAAATGTGGAACCCTATAATTTCAGGGTCGACCAAATCCTAGGAGCACTACGATATTAAAAGGCCTCGATTCCAAGAGGTTTGATCAAAAACCTTTTCTCCAAGCGTATCGCAGAAGCTGATCCTTAAGAAGTTCTGCATGCCCAAGATTTCTAAGTACAATGGAATAACCAACCCAAATGAGCACGTGAGTTCCCATCAAAGGGAACTACTTGGAGGTTGATGAGATCGAGACTATCCTGTTGAAAAAGTTCGGGGAAACTCTATCAAATGGAACTATGATACAATATCACAATCTACCTCCTAATTTTATTGACTCGTTTGCTATGCTTGCAGATTCTTTCGTAAAAGCACATGCTGGGACTATCAAGGTGGAGTCCAGGAAGTCAAACCTTTTCAAAGTGAAACGAAGGGATAATGAGATGCTCAGATAATTCGTGTCCCGATTTTAATTGGAACGGATGGACCTGCCTCCGGTTGCAGACGATTCGGTCATTCAGACCTTCACTTAAAGACTCAATGTTCGAAGCTCGTTGGCTTCACAACAGTTGAAACGAAATCTGGTAGAATATCCGACTATTACTTTAGTTGACATACACAACCGGTATCAATTAAAAATCAAGGTCGAATATTATCAACTTGGGGCCCCTTCCATGTCCGTTTATCCCGTCAAAGCTATTGATAGAGTCGAGAGAGACGTTGACCATGAACCAAGATCAAATACGGATCAATATCAACAATACAATGGAGACCGATGGGTTAGGGTGAAACCCTTAGAGAAGTGAAAGATGGAGTGATCAAGGTCAAAACAATCGGAGACTCGTGAGCAAAAGCAGCTTTGACAGAAGCGCCAAGGTTGTTGGAGTATAACATTAACATTAATGTCGCCGCTATCGTATCTTCCATCGGATAGATCAAAGACACCAAATGGCCTCGACCTCTAAAGTTTGATCCAGCCCAAAGGGATCCTAACCTAATGTGCAAATACCATGGCACTCATGGACATAGAACAGATGATTGTCTACATTTAAGAGAGAAAGTAACCCGACTATCAACAATGGACATCTCCGAGAGTTCCTAAGCGATCGAGCCAAGATTCATTTTAGGAATAGAAAAAGATCGAGCAGGAGGAACCTCAACACGTCATTAAAATTATCATCGGTGGGTCGATGTTCCCCAGGGATCGATATTAAAACACACCAAAGTATCCATCACAAGGGAAAAATGGACTCGAGATTACGTGATAGAAGGAATCTTATCTTTCAACGAAGAGGACGCTGAAGGAATCGTACAACCCCGTAATGAATGCACTGGTAATATTTGTACTCATAAATTAATCTCGAGTTACTCATAAATTAATCTCGAGTTAAGCGTGTGTTAATTGATCCAGGTTGCTCGGCCAACATCATCAGATCCAGGGTCGTGGAGCAACTCAGTATGCAAGATCAAATCATGCATGTAGTACGAGTTCTAAACGTATTTAACATGGCATATGAGACCACTAAAAGGGAGATGACATTACCGGTTAGTGCCACCGGAACCATTCAGGAAGTCATGTTCTATATGATCGAAAGAGATATAAGGTACAATGCTCTATTGGCGAGGCCGTGGATCCACAACATAAGGGAAGTACCCTTGACTTTGCAAAAGTGTTGAAATTCTTAACGCCAGGAGGGATTAGAATAATCTATGGAGAACAACCATCCACAAAGAAAATGTTCGTTGTCGAAGAGGTGATCCCGATATCCACACTTTTAATAACAAAAAGTATGGGTTCGGTTGCCAAGGAAGAAGCCAAATAACAATTACCAACACCATCCTTGACCCAACCAGAGAAATAGAGAATGGATAAAAACAATGACTACAAGGTTCTCAAGTCTTTTGTAGCCCCGATGACTTCGACGCCACCAAATTAAGGGTCGAAGAACTGGAGCAGTTCATATAGATCGAGCATTTGCCCGATTGTAAGGTATACCTAGGCACGAGGTTAAGTCCCAAGCTCAGGAAAAAACTCATTAAATTCCTTATAGCTAGCGTAGATTGTTTCGCTTGGTCCCACCTTGATATAATAGAGATCTCTCCGTAAATAACCACTCACAAGTTGAGCCTGGACCCAAAGTTCCATCCAGTCAAACCGAAAAGGAGACCTTAGTCCGAAGTCAAGCATGCATTCATCAAAGATGAAGGTATCTAAACTCTTTAAAATAGGGTCCTTTCGGGAGGTTAAGTAACCGGATTGGTTAGCAAACATAGTGGTAGTCCCTAAAAAGGAAATAAATTAAGAATGTGTGAAGACTATAAGATTTTAATAACATGTCCAAAGGAATCTTTTCCTTTTCCCAACATCGATCGCATGATCTATGCGACGACCAACCACGAGATCCTTAGTTTTCTTGATATCTATTCTAGGTACAGCCAAATTCGGATGGACCCGTGCGATAAGGAAAAAACGTCATTCATCACAAAGTACGGAACCTACTACTACAACGTAATTCCATTCTGATGTCACTTACCAACGCCTAGTAATTGGATGTTCGAAGAATAGATATGAAAATTGATGGAGGTTTATATTGACGATATATTGGTTAAGTCCTTTGATCTCGTCCAAGTTCACACCTCAAATAGAGGTTATGAAACAGTTGATGCAATAGTAATACCCAACAAGGAGTCGGGGTCGAATTTCAAAGGGAGCTATACGTGGGATTTAGGAGTATAGCTATCAACACTTAATTACCCACTCAACACCTCTCGGTTAGAGAGTAACTTTGCCCAATTTGTCTTTCTCAAGTCCAAGTGGGTGTGCAAAAAACGGTTGATAAAATCTCAAGTCGGGTTATTACTATCTCTTAACCCCTTTAATTGGGATTATCAATTTCTCAATTGAGAGAATTTATGGTTGGCTAAGTTTTCCTTGACTTAGTCATACTATCTCAATTAGAGACTAATAGGCAGGAACTAATTTTTTCAACCATTAATTCCACAAATTAAAGCATAAACAAGGCCAAATAATAAACATCCAACCATAAACAAGCACAAAATCAAACACCTATAAGGTTTACACACTAGGGTTGGGTCACAGCCCTAGTAAAAATTTAGCTACTCATGCTTGAAATTGAAGAAATAGAAGAAGATATGCTAATTAAACTCATATTGTATATTCAAAATGACAAAATCTATGTTAAAATAACTCAAAAGATGAAAAATACTAAAAGAAGTAAGGAGAAACGACTACAATAGGCGCTGATGTCAAAAGTTAACCTAAAAATATGAAACTCGTCTATTTATATAGGGCTGGAAATTTTGGACAAAAATGCCCTTTTGGAGGTTCTGCGGCCGCACAATTCCATGTGCGGTCTGCTGTTTTCTTCAGCTTGATAGGATTGGAACTCTACGGATGCATAATTTTGTACTGCGGACGCACTGCACTCTTTCTGCAGTTTGCAAATTCGTAACTACGGCCGCACCTTGCTCTTTTGCATTCCACATAATTGTAACTGCGGTCGCGTAGCTCTTCTTTTGCAGCCACACAACAATTGTGTGCTCTGCACTTTTGATGGTCTTCAAATGAAGACTCTCTGAACGTTTCTCCCAGCCCAGCTTCTACGACCGCATAATTCATGTGTGGATCGCACTTTGCAACTTTTTCTACTGCTTTTCCTTCACTCTGTGGCTGCAGATGGTATTCTACAGTCCGCACTTCTAAGATTTTGTTCCCTTTTTGACCTTGAGTTCATATTTCTCCTTCTTGAGTTGAATTTCATCTCGGGAGTTCGCTTTCTAATATTCCTGCAATTAAGCACATTTCATTAGTTTTCGGGAACATAATTGAACCCTTATAGACTAAGACAAAAGATAAATGGTGCTAATAAGTAGTCAAAGCCCCCATTTATCATCCTAGCAAGCAGAGGACCATTTGAAGCATTTTCAAGAAGCCTTCAACATATTGAAGAAATACAATATGAAGCTAAACCCAATAAAATATGCATTTGGAGTCGGATATGGAAAATTTCTCAAATTCATGGTGTCCAATCGGGGATCGAGATAAATCCTAATAAAATCAAGGCCATAGAGGACATTACTATAGTGGAAAATGTCAAGGTCATATAAAGGTTAACCAGATATATAACTGCTTTGGGTCGACTCATCTCGAGGTCCTCCGACAAGAGGCATCGGTTCTTCTCACTATTGAAGAAGAAGAATAATTTCTCATAGACTCCGGAGTGCCAACAAGCCTTGGAGGAACTCAAACAGTACCTCTCAAGCCCATATTTGCTTCACCCTCTGAAGGAAGGCGAACAGTTGTACCTATACTTAGCGGTATCCTAGATGGCGGTAAGTGGGGGTCCTGGTCCGAGAAGAAGAAGGTACACAATTTCCTATCTATTATATTAGTAGAACTCTAGGTGAGGCTGAAACTAGGTATCTCACTTAGAAAAATTGGCGCTCGCTTTGCTGAGCAGCTCCAGGAAACCGAAACCATATTTTCAATGCCATCCCATATGTGCCGTGACTAGTTACACGTAAAGAAACATAATGCACAAAATAGAGCTCTCAAGATAATTGGCCAAATTGGCCGTGGAAATTAGCCAATATGATATCGAATATCGACCCTGAATCACCATCAAATCTCAAATTTTGGCGGACTTTGTGGCTGACTTCACACCGTCCCTGATACGCGAGGTCAAAAATGAGTTGTTGTTAAACTCGAGGACTTCCTTGAGAATATGGTCCCTATTTATAGACATTGATTCAAATGCAAAGGGTTCAACTTGGCATCGAGTTGAACCTATCTATGGGTAATACAGTTAGACAATCTATTAGGACTGTAAAATTGAATAACAACGAGGCCGGGTATGATGTCATGATTGTAAATCTCGAACTATCTAAAAGCCTAGGGTAAAATATGATCGAAGATAAATACGACTCCCTCTTTGTGGTGAACCAAGTCAATAGGACATTAAAAGTAAGGAAATAGCGAAAGCAAAGATACATAGATAAGCTGTAGGTAACCTTACATCAGTTCAAGGAGTAGACTTGCAACATGTACATTGAGATCAGAACAACGAAGCCGATGCTCTTCTAATTTCGGATCGTCAGTCGATGACAATGAATTCAGCTCGGGAAAGGTTGCACAAATCATAAAATTGGTAGTGGAAGAAGGTCACTACGAGATAAACTCGACAAGCTTAACCCGGGATAGGAGAAATAAATATATAGATTACCTGAAGAACGGAAAATTGCCCTCGGATCCTAAAGAATTAAGGGCTTTGCATACGAAGGCGGCTCGGTTTAGATTGTCCAAAGATGGTACCCTATTCAGGAGAACATTCAAATGCCCACTCACCATATTTCTAGGACTAGGAGATACCAAGTATGTTTTGAGGGAAGTCCACGAAGGCACTTGCGAAAATCATTCGGGCGCCGAATCATTGGAAGGTAATTAGAGCCGGTTACTACTGGATCAACATGGAAAAACATGTAAAGGAGTTCGTGAAAAAATGCGACGAGGGTCAGAGGCATGCTTTGATGATTCATCATCTCGGGGACTGCTACACTTGGTCTTGTCGCCACGGCCATTCATGAAACGGGGAATGGACATCGTTGGCCCCCTACCATGGGCACCCAGTAAGGCTCAATTTATATTTTTTATGACTGACTATTTTTCTAAATAGGTAGAAGCCCATGCATTTGAGAATATTAGGGAAAATGAAGTTATTGATTTCATTTGGGACCACATAATATGCCGGTTCAGAATGCTGGCCGAGATCTTGTGCGATAACGAAAGCAGTTCATCGGAAGCAAAATGAGAAAGTTTTTTGAGGACCATAAGATCAAAAGGATCCTATAAACACCTTATAACCCTAGTGGGAATTAGGGGTGTGCATTCGATTTATCGATTCAATTTTAACTCTTATCGATAATTATTTATCGATTATCGATTTGAACATATGCTTATCGTTATCGTTTCAATAAGATTCGATTTTTTTGATTTTGATTTATCGATTTTTGGGGCTTATCGATTCGGTTATCGATTACACCAATAAGAAAATTTTTGGGATTCCACAAAAAATATATCGCTACAAACACGCCTAACTAATACGGACAAAAAGAAGCTAAAATAAGAAGAGCATCGTTTATTACATAAATATTGTGTCAACAAGCACATGAAATTAAGTTAAAGTAAGTGATCAAATGTATGCCACCAACACTGCAACGGTATAAAAAAAAATATATCATCACGGCTAATTTGATTTTCCATTAACTTTATTCCCTTGAGCTTTAAATATGATCATTCCTTAAATATGGTAGAGGAAATAATAGCGCTAGGGAATTAGGGTAAAGGAAATGGTATTATAAAATAAGGGTAAAAAAATTTAAAAAAAATAATTTAAAAAACAATTTATAAAAATTAAAAAAATAGTGTATGTTATCGGTTTATCGATAAACCGATTAACCGAAAAGGACAGAATCGAAATCGAAATCGATAACTCGATAAGGAAAATTTTTAAATCGAAATCGAAATCGATAAACCGAAATCGATAAATCGATAACAAATAATCGATTCGATTAATCGATAAACCGATTCGAATGCACACCCCTAGTGGGAATGGTCAAGAAGAGTCCACAAACAAAACCATACTCCAAAATCTCAAAAAGAGGTTGACCGGCGCTAAAGTAAAATGGAGGGAAATCTTGCCCCAAGTCCTATGGGCATATCGTATGACCTCAAAATCGAGTGCCGGAACCACCGCACTCTTGTTGGTTCATGAAGTCGAAGCTCTAATACCAGTTGAAATAGGAGAACCGAGACTCAGGTTCAGATATGTGATCGAATAGTCAAACAACAAGGCTATGATTACGAGCCTGGAACTGTTAGACAAAAGGCGTGAGGCCGCCCTCGTCTGAATGGCCTCTCGAAAGCAGCATATTAAAAAGTATTACAATCTAAGAGCCAACCTTCGACACTTTAGTGTCTAGGACTTGATACTAAGAAAGGTGATATTGAGCACCCGAAACCCAAACGAAGAAATGTTGGGGCCGAATTGGGAAGATCCTTATCGAATTATCGAGATCACCGACAAAAGGATCGTACAAACTTGAAGCAATGAACGGTGAGCTACTACCGAACAACTAGAACGCGACCTACTTAGAACGATACTATTGCCGAGGTACAACCCCATTCATTTCGTTTCTTTACATATTGGACTAACTCTTGCAGGTGACGATTAAGGAATAATGCCACTTTTAGGCATGAAATCACGCGTTGCACTCTTTTACCCTTGAATGGGTTTTGTCCTAAATGGGTTTTCCAGCAGGGTTTAACGAGGCAACAATGAATCGTACTAACTTAGAATTGAAGACCGATTATGAACAAAAGTCGAGGATTACATCAACAATATCCAAGCTCTCTCTACAATCATCCTCCAATACTGGGGGCCATCACCCTCAGATAATAATTTTAGCAAGAAATATTTTTTTGTGCTCGCATAGTTCAAGCTCGATGGATAGGATTTACTGTAAGGGCTAATTGGTCCAATGAACCATGCCCACATAGACCACACAATCCATAACACAAAGCTTGTAAACATTTTCAACCTTGTATATTGTGCACAAAAGTGTAAGAACGTTTCTATCTTGCAGATAAATATGTTATCTCTAAAAAAGTACCGCATTGTGTTCCATAAAAGACACTGAGCCCAAGGGCCACCTCTATTCTGATCCAAGGGATCATCCTTGCTTGGGGACTGTCGTCCAAGAAAAGTTCGGACGGCCTGGGCCATTGAAGCTCGGGGGCACAAAGCATATTGGGCATGCCCGATTTTTAAGGCTTTGTCCATCCCCTTTCGGGGACTGTTGTCCTGGGCAAGCCCGGATGACTCAGGGTAACAAGCCCATGGGGAAACACCTGAACTTTAAAGGCTACGACCATTCTCATTGGGGGATTGTTGTCATGGGCAAGTCCGGATGACTCGGGTTAACAAGCCCCTAGGGCAACACCTGAATTTAAAAGGCTATAGTCGTCCTAGAACAAATTAAATACATCCGAAACCCATAACCAAAACATAAGGCCTTCAAATTTTAAATCAGTCTAAAGGCTACGTTCGACAAAATTATAAATATGAAATTTCTATGTAAATACGTTAGGGAAAGCTTTCGGTCTTATCAGGCCCCGACATATCTTGAGAAAAATAAAATCTTGTTTTATCCTCCGAACAAGACCTAATTATTGCACACTAAGGCATTCATAATCTTTGCAATCGTAAAGAAAAAAGCAAAAAAGCTTGAAATTTGTCGAAGGAAAAATGCCTTGTATATATTAAAAGATCTTTTCAAAGTTTAAACGGCCTCAACAAAAAATACAAAAGTACAAAAATATCTACAAAGAACCTAAGCATCCTATTCCTCACCGAAGCCTGCCTCATCACCAGGACCATCCGGGTCCTCTCCACCCTCGGATCCGCCAAAACCCCCAGAGTCCTCTTTGTCACATCTCCTTTTTCCGCTTACACATGGTTACCCCGAAAGATGACACGTGTATAGGAGTGTTTCCAATTAAAGTGACATTATTCGAGATGGGATTAATTTCAAGAGTCGCCACTTGGGATAGGTTTGAATTTTGATGTCCCAAGTCACCGGTTTATTTAAGAATCCCAAACCGAGGAAATTTTGACTGCCCAATTGGAGTCTGCGAACTAGAAATTTCTGAGTAAGGAATTCTGTTGACCCGAAGGAAGGTGTTAGGCACCCTCGGATCGCGTGGTTCTAGCGCGGTCGCATAAACTCATTATAAGTGGCTACAATATGATTTGCTATACCTGTTGATCCTGCAATTTTAGATTATTAACTGCTTTTAACATCTTTTAGGGAAATTTGCAATGTTATTAAAACACATCACGAATCGCGTCACATAAATGCACCCGCAATTTTGGACATTTTAATTCCATTGAGAGTGGGATTTGGGTCACATAAATGTGCACCTGAATTTAGGATGGTTTTTTATTAAACACGCGCCTATAGCAACTACGACTTCAAAATTCGTGGGAAGGCCGTGAAATTCGCTAAATGGCACTTCCTATTTTTCTATGTGTTTTATTGAATTAAGGAGCCATCGCATGGTATTTGCTTGAATTAACGCGGCTCACTTTATTTTTTATAAGGATATTCTAACACATGCTAAATTCTCTACTCTTGCTGGTGCTTAAAAGCACTAATTATTTACATACATGCAGTATTTTTGGGAAGATAACATCTGCAACTTATACTCATTCATTGCTAATTACGCACACTGGATTTGAATTTAGTCTAGCCCAGGATACACATTGTATTTGCTGTGACTAACAACTGTTGGGCCTGGTTCGTGACTGGCTTGGGCCTTTATTCGTCCAGCCCAGGAACACGTAGTGTACAATTCCCTGGTGCATACTGGACCTCTCAAATGGACTAGTGTTTATTTGGACGAAAGAGTCCAATTCTTAATAACAATTCTTTAGTTCGAAATTATATACAAAATTGAATATCTACACATCATAAAAAAAATTCTAACGATCGTTTTAATATCAAATTTTAACATTGGATCTGAACCAAATGATTCATATACTCGTCAGTCAGAGTATATGAATCTAACTTTCAAAATTCAATTACGACTCTGATCACAGCTTATAGATCTGAAACAAAGCATGGCCAATGTGTTGAAACCTAAATGAATTAAAACACTACACAATGTTTGGATTTCAACTAGTTATTAAGCTAATATTTCTTGAGTCCGTCATTTTGCAACAAAGCAGGAAATAAGCATCTAAAACAACCAAATCACTTAGTTAACTATACTATCAGGTATTAATGCTTAAAATAATAGTTCGAATGTCCTGATTATTACAAATAAACCAGTCTCTAAAGTTCAGTTATTACAGAATGAAACAGTTTAAACGTCTAATTACAACAGGGGAGTGTATTAACACTAAAGAAGGGAAGAACAAGGTGGGGATTCAACACAAGAATGAAGATAGAAACAGATCTTCATACTAAATACATTTTACTTGAGCTTCAATAACATCAATGAATAGTGAAGGTACCTGTAATTCAGCAGAACGCAAAGCCTATGAGAAATGTAACGAATTTGCTAGTAGCCAATCAAACAGTGCATCAAGGACTTCAGCAGAGTTTTTAGAGAATTAAGTCTTCAGAAAAATGATTCAAACATCACTAATGGTATTTTAATAGATATAAGAAAAGCTAGTACGTATTTTAGCTCTAGGATTCAAAAAAAAGGTTTTGGATCCTCTAAAATGTGCTAAGGGGGTTTCTTTTATAATGGAGCCTTAGGGCATCGACTTTTCTCTTTTTTTTTTCTTTTATTCCTTGCTTTAGATTTGCACTTTTCCTAAATGGTCCGTCATTTCCTGACTTGTGCCTCAAGTTTGAGGAAGAAATTGTGTTTTGCCCCCTTACTAGAAAGTTCTGGGGATTACTATCACATTCCTTAAGGTTCAAATCCCTCTTATACCCCTACTTCCTTTCCTAAATTACCCATATGAAGTTTTAATCTCAGTTATTCCTTGACCCTGGTTTAGTTGCAATTGACCTAGGCCAATCAAGATCGGGTCACATTTTAATCTTAGACTAACACGCTTATGAAAGTTCAAAATTAGCCATAAATAGTCAGGTTTTAAAACAAGTGCCTTAATGTGATTTTCTCATCATTAGACATTATACAGGATGACCATAAAACAAAGGATCAAAATATTCAGAAGAATGAACATATCCATTAACACTTAACTTTTCAGAAATAACTCAATCAAGGTACTCAGAAAAACTTTAAAAATGAGAAACACATAGCAGGGAGTGAACACTCAGTTTATGACCAAAAAATGAGGAAGCAAGTAAAGGTTTAGCGAGAAATAATAGCTTAATTATGCATAAGTACTGAAGATCAAAGTTATAGTGAAATGAGAATCAAGCACTCAGTAGCATAAACTAACTAATCAAACTAGTCAGAACATCAGAGAACAAAACACATGAGGATCATGAGATGAAGATCACAAGCTATGAGAATTAACAGGATGTCAAGTTATTCAAGAAACGAAGGGGTTTCATGCTAAAAGAAAACAAAGGCGTATAACTACTGAAACCACTTCATATGAAGTTGTGTACAAACAATAATTATTTAGAAGAAATCAAAACAATGGGACTTCAAACTAATAGGCATATAACTACTGAACCCATTTCATATGAAATTGTGGAGAAACAGACAATTATTAAAGGAAATCAAACATCTAAAAGCTAAGAAATGAAGCAAATATACATAATACTTAGCTTTTCCTTATGCATGTCCACTTTAGACCATTTCATTGATTCTTGACCCATTTCACAGGGGTTTCAAATCTCCTAGGATAACTAGCATGATGTGTAACCGGTTTAGAAAGGGTTTTGTGATTCTAAGACCCCAATGAGGTCTCAGATCTGGATTTTTTCAGCGGTTGAGGTTGTTTGTGAGTCGTGGGTGTCATGGTTGGGGGGTAAAGGCCAGGGATTGCCTGGGAAAAGCTTGACTAAGTTCTGACATGGTTGGGTTTTTAGAGTTGAACTTTGAATCAATATTCGACACGTTTGGACTGGATTTGAAGGGTGTGACACATATGGTCGGAAAGAGGAGACTGAGTTGTTTTAGGGGTGTAAATTTGGAGGGATTTGGAGTTGGGGTCGCCGGAGATGGGGATTTCGACGACCTTTCTGTGAATATTTGAGCCGATGGGGGGTCATTCGAAGGGAACGGACTACAGGACAGGGAAGGGGAGGTCCTAATGGTTCTATGGTGTAAAGCTAGAGGGGTTTGGAACAAGGCCGCCAGAGACGGTCGTTCCGACCACCTTGTTTTTGAATATTCGAGACGAGGGAGTTTGTTCGACGGGAACTAATTATAGGAAGGGGTAGAGGAGATTGTGGTGTTTTCGTGCTGTAAATCTGGGAAGGTTTGGTTACCAGGCACTGCCGTGAGGCGATTTCCGGCGGCGACGTTAGGATGGTAGGTGGGTGGTCAATGGTGGTCGTGAGGTGGTCAGGGGTGGTCAATGGCAGTGTTATGCCGGAGAATGGATGATACGAGGACGGGGAGGGTTTGGTCTCTAAGTGTATTAGAGACGTTTGGACATATGTATATGGTTTGTGGGGAGGGGGGGGTTGATGACCGTTGGATGAGATGAGATTAACGGATGTGATGAACCCTTTTGAAACAACGTCGTTTGGTATGGTATTGTGTGGACTGGACCGGGGTCAGTAGTTTGGGCTGGGTTATGGTGTGTTTAAAGGAGAAGCAGTTTATGGTTACTCAGGTCTGGCCCAATTGTGGCCAGTCTGAGTGGTTGTGTATATATATATATATATATATATATTTTTTGTCTTTTTTTTTAATTTCTTTTTTAATTTTAATTACTCCAAGTTTTATTTTAAAACCAAAAAATCCTAATTAACAAGTTTAAGCAAAATAATAACAATTAAAAATGCCGGAAATATACCTTTTTTTATTTTAATTTGTAAAATAAACCTATTTAAAAATTAAATCCTAAATAATTTTAAACATGCATCAACAAACACGCACTGGAACACGATCAAATTCTAAAAAATGAAAATTAAAAATAAAGAAAATTCTAAATTTTTAGAGTCCTGTAGGAGCTGTTTCAACCGGGTAAAAATCATATGCTCACAGCTGCCGCTCTTTGCGCGGGAACACGTAGAGTTTTCGTGCAAAGATAAGTGAGCAAATATGAGCGATTTTCGTCCGATTGAATCCTCCATGTGAATCATTTGAAAAAAAATTTCTGACCGAACCCTGCTTCTAAGGTTGCCTACATATCCTTGGCAATAAAGGAATCATGTCAGCGTAGTTCTGGAAGTTTTGGTAGCTGGGACTACCGGGAAACTGTGATTGGTTGCTATTGCTGTTGCTTCTGCTTACTGAGCTCCTTATTACACCAAAAGAAAATCAAAAGCTAAGCTAGCTAAGCCTATCAACCACAAGTTACAAGATTCCTATCTATGAGTTTCTTGAAGCTTGATCTTGAGTCTTGGCCATCTTTTCCGGCCAACTCTGATTTGAATCTTGATGCTCGTTAGTTACAACTACTGGCTCAGTCTTCAATTCTTGAAATAAAGCGGGACATGCTGAGCTTGTGACTTCGATTATATTTTGAGCAGTCTGTGTCTTTGTCCGCCTCATCACTTGGAGTTCACTTCTTTTGTCTCTTTTATTTTCTTCTGTTATGAATTGACACTCATGCTTTCAATCACGCCGAATCTTGTGCCTTAAGGTGACACCTGCTCAGACAGCAACACAAACAAAAGAACGAAATTTTCTACCCCAGTTTTATTGGAAAATTTCGTGAGCTATTTGCAACACACATCTATGCTATTCTTTATTGGAAACAATAAAACTCGGAATTGTGTATCCCTTGGAAAAATTGCCAGGTTATGCTGGGACAGAGAAATGGTTCCACAAGTTATGCCGGGATGAATGAGGAGTTCTAGATTATGCTAGGGGAGTCTGCGGATTATGCCGGGATGAATGAAAAATCCTAGGTTATGCTAGAGGAATCCATGGGTTATGCTGGGATGAGTGAAAAATCCTAGGCACGCTAGGGAGATCTGAGGGATATGTCGGGATGAAAGGAGATCCTGAGTTATGTCAGGGGGATCCACGGGTTATGCCGGGATGAGTGAAAAATCCTAGGTTATACTAGGGGAATTCACGGGTTATGCCGGGATGAGTGAAAAATCCTAGGTTATACTAGGGAGATCCGTGGGTTATGCCGGGATGAAAGGAGATCCTGAGTTATGTCAGGAGAATCCGTGGGTTATGCTGGGATGAAAGGAGATTCTGAGTTATGTCAGGGGAATCCACGGGTTATGCCGGGATGAATGGAAAAATCCTAGGTTATGCTAGGGATAATGCCAGGCAATGGAGGACCTCGGAGATCCTTTTGACTGTGCTGGGGATAGAGGAGGAAAGGAACTACCTTTACGTTATGCTAAGGGTAGAGGAGTGTTAGCTCCGAGACTATGCTGGAGAGTGGAAAGTGTAGGGAGGGAATCCTCAGGTTATGCTGGGGATGTGGAGGGAAACTTCCTCGGTTTATGCTAGAGGGGGAGGAAAGCAATATCTAGTTAATGCCTAGGACACCCACAAGCTGCAAATAGGGGAACTAAGGATTGGGATCTCGTGATATCATGCTCATTTACGAGTGTGCAGAAAAATGAAAAGAAAACTTCCCTTTTGTCGTCGACGCACCACCATCTTTTGTCCTTATGCCTATCCTTTGGTTGTTTTTGCCCTATGTTCCTTTTTGCTTTTCTAAGTTGCACCTGTATCTATTTTAGTTCAAAAACAAAACAAACTGTTAGTTTGAACAGTGATTGGTTTTGCGGCCTTGTCACGCTTCATTTCGACTTCCTTTGTATTTAAAAGCGAACCCTTGGCTTTCCATCCTTGCTTAATTGGCCAGGGGGTCCTCATTTCGGATTGGTATTTGTTCTCGAGCCTTGGGTTGTGAGTTTTGTCCCGCCTTCGATTTTGGGCTTGCTTTTGGGACTTTTGATAAGAATCAACATACTGTTTGGCTTAAACCCCCCGATTTTGCTTCAACTTCACGCCTTTTGACTTTGAATTTCCTTTCTCTTATTTCCTTACTTTTGGGACATTAACTGTCATGATCAACCAGGATTGGCCAAGCGTACTTGATGATGTCGGCCATTCCCTTAATTCTTGCCAGGAGAAAACCGCGATGCCGGCCCTGCTACCTTTCTTTAAGGAATGGTGAGGAAATTAAAGTGGAAAAGGGTGAAGTATGAATTTAGAGAGGTATGCACTTTGAGGGAAAAGAGGGAACTTATATAGAAATAGGAGTCGACGTTAAATGGCGACGACATGCTTCTTGGACTGGATACCCGGCCCAAATCCATTTCTGCTTTTTGACTTCAACTTTTCCGAAAACCAAGGGAACTTACTCAGACCTAGGCAGCAATATTTCCTCCTTCCGGCCAACGGCGCCCTTTGCGGGTTTTCGCCAATTGGCCTCTCTCATTTCTCTTCTCCCGTCGCCCGATAGCTCTCTATACGAGTTTTCACTAAACAGACTCTCTTATTTTGTTTTTGTCTGCTCGCCGTCGTCTTATGGTGCCCGGAGGTTTTCACCAATAAGACTCTCTCAAATATTTCTCTCACAAATTTTATTGGTGTCGAACCCCAACAAATGGTATTTTCCTCCCCGGGGATCTATAACTTTGTAGCCATTCGTATGGATTTGTAACCGAACCAATATATTTCTGCCCCATTTTTTATTTTCGTGGGTAAATGGGGTTTTTATTTTGATGTGACTGAACCTAAAGGAGAGACTGCCTACGTATCCTTTCGGAATCAAGTAAGACGTAGTTCAGGAAACTTGGTCATAAACTAATTTTGTTTGTATTCTTTTTTTTCCTTTTTATTTTTTTTCTTTTTTCTTTTTTTTTAATTGTTTTTTCTTTCTTTTTTTCTTTTTCTTTACTTTTCTTGTTTTTTTTTCCTGCATTTTCTTTTCTTTTCTTTTTCTTCTTTTGAACAACATTTTCGGGTTACAAAGAGGGAGGGGATAGCGGGAGAGTGAAACCTTTGTCATCTCGATCCACCGGGGTCATTGTTGAAGGGGATTTAAACGTAATAACTCTTTACGGCGTCTGCATTTACCGCTGCCTCGGGCTCATCTCCTTCAATGTCGCCCAAGTACAATGCTCCTCTAGGCAATATCTTCATGATGATGTATGTGCCTTTCCAATTTGGAGCAAATTTTCATTTGGCTTCTTGATGATGGGGAAGTATCCGTCTCAAAATCAGCTGCCCGACTTCAAAATTCGTAGGGTACAATTTCTTGTTGTAGGCACGGGCCATTCTTTGTTGGTACAACTGCCCATGGCATATCGCGGCCATTCGTTTTTCATCAATTAATGTCAGTTGCTCCAAACGGGTTTTGACCTATTCACTCTCTTCGATTTCTGGTTCGACAATCACTCGGAGCGAAGGGATTTCCACCTCAGCAGGTATAACAGCCCCAATTCCATAGACCAGCAAATAGGGAGTTGCTCCTACAGATGTACGTACTGCGGTATGATATTCCATCAGTGCGAACGACAACTTTTCATGCCATTGCCTCGAGCTTTGAATCATTTTCGTCAAGATTTGCTTGATGTTCTTGTTGGCTGCTTCGACCGCACCATTAGCTTTAGGTCGCTAGGGAGTGGAGTTTTTATGTGTTATCTTGAATTGTTCACATATCTCTCCCATCAGCAGACTGTTTAGATTAGCCGCATTGTCAGTAATGATAGTAACAGGGATCCCAAAGCGGCAAATAATGTTGGAATGCACAAAATCCACTACTGCTTTCTTGGTAGCAGACTTGAGGGTGATGGCCTCAACCCATTTTGTGAAATAATCAATATCGACCAATATAAATCTATGCCCATTTGAGGCTTTTGGCTCGATCGGTCCGATGACGTCCATACCCCAGGCGGAAAATGGCTAGGGTGCTGACATAGGATGCAGTTCATTTGGTGGTGCATGAATCAAATCACCGTGCACCTGGCATTGATGACATTTTCGAACAAAGCTGAAGCAGTCTTTTTCCATGGTCATCCAGTAATAGCCAGCTCGGAGTATCTTCTTTGCCAGTACATAGCCATTCATATGGGGCGCACATACGCCCGCATGTACTTTGTGCATAATTCTCCCGGCTTCTTCGGCATCCACACATCTCAACAAACTAAGATCTCGAGTCCTTTTATACAAAGTGTCACCACTTAAGAAGAAATTGCTCGCATGCCGTCGGATGGTTTTCTTTTGTTCTCCGGTGGCTTTCTCAGGGTACTCCTGTGTCTTTAGGAATCTCAAGATGTCGTAGTACCATGGCTGTGGGCTAGGTTCTACTTTGGTTGCATTGAAATACCCATGTCTTTCCTTGATTTGGATTTGTAAAGGATCGACATAGACATTCCTAGGGTATGGCAGAATGGAGGCTAAGGTTGCAAGTGCATCTGCTAATTCATTGTGGCAACGGGGGATGTACCTGAATTGTACCAACCTGAACCGTTTGCTGAGGTTTTCGAAATGCTATTTATACAGGAGGAGCTTAATGTCCCTTGTCTCCCATTCTCCTTGAGCTTGTCGGATGATTAGATCGGAATCTCCCATGATTAGAAACTCTTCGACATCTTGGTTAATTGCCATATTCATGCTCATAATGCAAGCCTCATATTCAGCTGTATTATTGGTGAAAAAGAACCGAAGTCTGGCTGTAGCTAGATAATGCTGGCCTGTAGGTAAGATTAAGATTGCCCCGATCCCTACGCCCTTTGCGTTTGCTGCTCCGTCAAAAAACATTTTCCAGACGAGGGTGTCCTCAATTGATATTTCCAATGAGTTCACTTCTTCTTCAGGGAAGTAAGTGTTTAAAGGCTGATATTCGTCATTAACGGGGTTCTCTGCCAGATGATCTGCCAGTGCCTGAGCTTTCATCGCCATACGAGTGACATAAACAATGTCGAACTCGGTAAGCAGGATCTTCCATTTAGCCAGTCGCCCTGTGGGAATTTGTTTTTGGAATATGTACCTTAGTGGATCCAGCCTGGTTATGAGGTACGTGGTATGGGATTGTATATAATGCCTTAGTTTCTGAGCTACCTATGTCAAGGCGCAACACATTCTTTCTAACCATGTGTACTTGGCCTCGTAGCCAGTAAGCTTTTATCTCAGATAATAAATAGCATGCTCTCTCTTTCCCGTGGCATCATGCTACCCGAGAATACAACCGAAAGACCCTTCCAAGACCGTCAGATAGAGAAACAGTGGCCTTCCTGGTTCTGGCGGAACTAAAACTGGTGGATTGGACAAGTATTGTTAGATTTTATCAAAAGATTCCTGACACTCGACCGTCCACTTAACCACTGCATCCTTGTTCAGTAGCTTAAATATGGGCTCACATGTTGAAGTCAATTGGGTGATGAATCGGCTGATGTAATTTAATCTTCCTAATAGACTCATTAGATCCTTTTTGGTATTTGGCGGAGGCAGCTCCCAAATGGATTTGATCTTGGTTGGATCTAATTCAATTCCTCTCCGACTGACGATGAACCCCAGAAGTTTGCCCGACGGAACTCCAAATGCGCATTTAGCCGGATTCAATTTCAAATTATATTTGTGGAGCCTTTCGAAGAATTTCCTCAGATCCTTTACATGGTCGCCTTGCCTCTTGGATTTGATAATCACATCATGGACATACACCTCTATTTCTCGATGCATCATATCGTGGAAGATGGTGGTCATAGCCTTCATGTATGTTGCCCCGTCGTTTTTCAATCCAAAAGGAATAACTCTATAATAATATGTTCCCCAAGGTGTGGTGAAGGCGGTTTTCTCAGCATCTTCCTCATCCATCAGCACTTGGTGATAGCCTGCGTAGCAGTCTACAAAGGATTGAATCTCATGATTGGCACAATATCGACAAGTATGTGGATGTTGGGTAGGGAAGTTATCCTTGGGACTCGCCTTGTTCGAATCTCTATAATCCACAAACGCTCAAGTTTTCCAGCCCTTCTTTGGCACTGGGACCACATTAGCCAGCCATGTGGTGTATCTCACTACCCGGATTACCCCCGCTTCTAGCTGTTTTGTAATCTCCTCTTTGATTTTATCACTAATATCAGGCTGGAATTTTCTTTGTTTTTGTTGTACTAGAGGGCATTTGGGGTATGTAGGAAACTTATGAACCACCAAATCCATACTCAAACCAGGCATGTCGTTGTAGGACCACGCAAATACGTATTTTGAATTCCAACAGGAGTTGAACCAATGAATCTCGTATCTCTTTATTTATGTGGATGCTTATTTTAGTTTCTTTGATTTCATCGAGATTGCCCAGGTTGACCGGTTCAGTATCATTTAATTTAGGCTTAGGTTTGTTTTCAAAGTGTTCGAACTCTCGAGTAATTTCCCTAAAAGCCTCTTCTTCATTGTATACCGGTTCTTGGTTCGTTATTTCACAGACATGCAGTGAGTTTGGGTCGTGGCATGAAGTCTGAGAGCATGTCGTTTTATTTAAAGCCACATTATTGGGGCTGAAGAAAAGATGAAAAATAAAGAAAGACAAAAATCAGAGAAAGTCAAAGAAGGGTGAATGCCAAAATATTGATTTATTTCTTTGAACTTGAAAGATAACAGGGTTTACAATTGAGATTTTAAAGTGCTAAAATGAATACAAACAACCGAGCTAAAACCTGGAATAGCTCACGATGTGGGAAGAGGTAGCAAGGCGAGACTACCGGGTCTCCCGCCTGACTAGAAAAGGTGTGGCCTTCCAATTTTGAAGTTTGGCATGTGGCCTCATATACAGCACTTCAGCGGCGCTTGAACCTTCTCCCGGTTGGACCATGTTTACTTCATAGAGCAACTCCCTCATTGCCCCGCAGATCTCATCAATATTTTCTGCCGTGAAGGTTTCTTCTTCCTCCTCTTCACTGTACTTTGGTTATAAAGCTTTTGTACAAGTGAGGCAGGGGTCATGGTGAGGCCCATCCTTGGCGCTTTCTGCGATTAGCCTATGTGATATCTTCTGCTGTTGGATTAAATCCTAGTCCAAAGAACTTTTCTGTGGCAGGAAAAGCGACCGACTTGGTTATGTCTTGTAGGGAGCTTGCGAGTCCCTTGCTTGGCTTGAAGCCTTGGCACGTCATTTCCTTTGCTACCATAATTAAAGCATTTGACAGAAAAGGCTGAGGGAGCGGCTTTCCCTCTTTATGCTGATCAGATACTACGACTTCAAAAGCTTGTTAGATTATGTGTTCACTGGCTTCCTTGGATTCCAGACAGGGAACAGAGGGTCCTGGTAAATCGATTGTTTGTCCTCCCCATGAACTACAATCTCCTGATTTTCATACTCAAATTTCAGCATTTGGTGTAGGGTCGAAGGAACTGCCCCTGCTGCATGAATCCACGACCTTCCTAGGAGGTAGTTGTAGGAGGTGTTCATATCCAACACCTGGAATGTTACTTTGAAGTCAACTGGACCAATAGTGAGCACCAAATCAATTTTACCTATGGTATCCCTTTTTATTCCATCAAAGGCTCGGACACATACGTTGTTAGGACAAATATTCCCTGTCCTGATTTCCATTCTCTGCAAGGTAGATAGTGGGCATATGTCTACTCCGGAACCTCCGTCGACCATCACTCTCTTGACATAATATCCCTCACACTTGACAGTGAGGTGAAAAGCCTCGTTGTGAGCATCTCCCTCATGGGGTAATTCATTCTTAGTGAACGATATCTGGTTGATAGCGAAGAATCTCTCCCCCATTTTCTCTAGTTGTTCTACAGAGGTCTCAGCTGATACATAAGCTTCGTTCCGTGTTTTGGCCAACACCTGCTGATGTTTGGGAGATTTCATCAAGAGCGACAATAATGAAATCTGCTCAGGGGATTTTCAGAGTTGATCAACCACTTCATACTCCGGCATTTCATTTTTGGAAGAAAACTTTGGCTTCCTCAACATTCACTGGCTTCTTTAGCGAAAATCGCCGTTTGGTAGTGGCGTTCACCTCTTCCATATCTCGGTATTTCTTTGTGGGACATCCCTTTTGGGCTTCTCCGAGGACTTCTTTGCCCTTGTATGTAACAATGGTTTCCTGATAATTCCAACGGATGGCTGGAGGGTTGGTCATGGGCTTCTGTGGCACGCGACCAATAACCACGGGCTCATTCAGCACTGGTGGCTTAATCGATCCCCGTACCACATAGGCCTTCTTGGGCACATACATGGTTTTGGTAAGCTCGAACCTTTTTGGAGGGCTTAAAGTGGGCTGCTTTTCTTTGCGTCCCTGTCGAATGTAGAGTATTGTTTCTTTGGTAGGGTTATCTCAACTTCAACCTCAGCCTTCTTTTCTGCTTCAGGGCATTTGGCTTCCTTTATTTTCTTTTCTTCCATCTTCTTTGCGGTGACTTTTTGTTTTCTATCTTCCTCGGCGATGGCTATGCTGAGCGGGATCAAATTCTTTGTCATCATAGATCATTCCGATCACCGGCCCGTTATTATGAGCCGCTAATGGGTTATCAGTTATATTTTGGACTTCGTCATCTCATAGAAATATCTTCTTTTGATCAATCAAGTCCTCCACCGCTCGTTTTAAGGTCCATCAATTTTCAGTATCATGTCCCTCTGCCCCTGAGTGGTAGGCACAACGCATGCCCTTTTGGTAAGAAGGTGACTCAAGATTCTGTCTGTTTGGGGGTACAGGCTGGAGGAGACCCATATGGACTAGCTTAGGGAACATGCTGGCGTAGCACTCTCCTATTGTGGTGAAGTTCTGCCTCCAGGGTGGCTCTCGGGGACGATAATTATTTTGCTGAGGGCAGGGATTGTAATGGTTCTGAGGAAGTTGATTCCTTGGAGCTTGATTTCTATTGTTCTGCTGTTGAGGTAGGGCGAAGGGCTGAGGGTTCATAAGTGCGTAGGGTTGAGGGACATAGTGCACATCTCTGTGAGGATAGTAATGTTGAGGCTCTCTTTCAGAGAATGCATGCCTGTGAGTATGATGTTTCCTCATCCCAGAGGCTGCCATGGATGCTTCCTCTTTTTTCTTGTTCCTTGGGATTCCTCCCGCCCCTCCTTGTATGGCCTAGGAGGTGGCTCTTATGGTAGATTGACTTAGAATCCTCCCTGTTTTGAGGCCATATTCCACCATCTCCCCAATCTTTATTGCTTCTGCAAATGGTTTGCCCATTGCGGACATCATGTTCTGAAAATAGTTTGCTTTTTGTGCTTGCAGAAAGACGGTGACCATTTCTGTTTCTTCCATGGGAGGTTTCACCCTCGATGCTTGCTCTCGCCATTTAATAGTATACTCTCTGAAGCTTTCAGCAAGTTTCTTCTTCAAATTGGCTAGGAAATTTCTATCCGGGGCGATGTCGATGTTGTACTGGAATTGTCTTACGAAGTCCCGGGCAAGGTCGTCCCATATGTGCCATCGGGTAATGTCTTGATCTATGTACAATTCAGATGAAATACCCACTAAGCTCTCCCCAAATTACTCCATTAGGAGTTCTTCCTTCCCGCCGGCCCCACGTAATTGATTACAATACTTTTTTAAATGGGCGATGGGGTCGCCATGGCCATCGTATTTCTCGAATTTTGGCAATTTAAACCCCAGAGGAAGATGTACATGGGGGAACAGGCACATGTCTGAATAAGACACACTTTTCTGACCACTCAGCCCTTGCATATTCTTCAGGCTTTGCTCAAGACTCTTCATTCTCCTTTTGATCTCATCCTGCTCGGGCGCTTTGGAAGTTTTGTGTGGAGTTTATAGGCTGGCTGAGGGTAGCTGTATGTAGGGTACGGGGGAGGCTCATATTGGTAGTTAGGAGTTTGGAATGTAAAGGATGCGGGGTCAAACACGGGCATTGGTACTGCAGGCTGTGTAGTAGCTGCGCCAGGAGGGGCTGTAAAGATGTTGGGCACTGGCCCAGATGCAAACATTGGAGGGTGGGTTTCAGAGGGCGCCCCAACAAAATTGGTTGATATGGTGGGATGCCCTAGGAGAATGCTTGGGTGACTGATAGGGATAGTATAGGTACTCCCTGACCGTGGAAATAGCTCGGGAAATCCAGGGATGGCGCTGGGAGGTTCCTTCCCATTGGTCCATGCATCCCGCATTTCCATGACACGGAGCCACAGGATCCTGTTCTCTTCGGCCGCTGCAGATTCAGAGGTCGGTACTCTTGTGATTGGACTGTCTTCTGGAATAGGGACGGTGGGTCGGGTCAACTCAGTCGACATCTTTGTATTTCTCTTTGAACGAGTGAAGTATCAGTGTGAAGCCAGTATACCGCAAAACCAATCACTGTTCTAAGCACCTGGACTGTAATTCTAGAAAACGTAATTAGTTCGGGGTAGATGACAAACATGAAGTCACACGTTGAGCATGATGCACCTATACAGATAATGGGTTTCTATATGCTTGCCATAGTCGCATGTGTCATCCAGGCACTTATTTCCATTTCCCTTTGTTTCTTCCCTTTTATTCTTTTTTTTTGTTTTTATCCTTTTAAAGAATACGGTCGAATCCTATAGAGATTGCCTACGTATCATGACTTTGCATGAATCAGACCGAGCGTAGTTCATGGAAACAAACGGTTAAGTAAAATATTTTTTTTGGGATTTTCAATTTTGATAAAGATATAAACTTTGCTTACAATGGCTAATAGAACAAAAAACAACTATCAGACTGGGACTTAATAACCTTACAGACTCGAAAGGACAACAAATAAATTCTTTTTCCAGAAAAATACAAATCTATGAGTACATTAACACTTCAAATGCTTTTGGAGATTGCGGGGCATCATTCAGCCTTGCCGCAGGTTTGCGCGCTAGACTTTCTTGGAGATAGTGGAGATCTTCCATTACTTTTCGGACAAATGTCATAGTAGCGGCGAAGAAAATAGACTTGGTTATGTCCTCACAGTGATTTAATTTAGTGGTGATATAGTCTGCAATTGCCCGCACCTTTTCTCTGATAACCCTTTTTTCTTGTAGTAGACGACCTATTTGTTCGGCACATGCTTCTAAAGTCCGTTCAGCTGCCTGATTTAGCTTTTAAAACTGCCGCAAATCTCTTTCCAGCCCCGCTATTACCGCATAGCAATGCTCTCTCTCGGCTTTGAAATCCTTGGCTTGCTTGGCCATTTTGCTTTCAGCTTTGACAACCCTCTACTTTAAACCAGCACTCTCGTTGCTGCTTCCATCTTTTAACTGTTCCAATATGCGGGCCCTTTCTTCAGCAATTTTAATTAATTGTTTTCGAGCTCTTGAAAATTCACCCTCTGCCTTATTAAGGTCGAAACTGTATTCGGTTTCTTTTCGACACAAGTTCTTTATGAGCTTTTCATCCTTTGTATTCCTCGGAGGATTTTCTGCGGATGCCTTCATTTTCTTAATCTGAGCTCGCAAGACTTCGTTTTCTTTAACCAATACCTTCTTCTCTCCCTTGCTGGCTGCGGTTTGCAGGCTGTTTTCAAATAACAATTCTTGAATTTTCTTTTCTATCCTTCCTATCGTAGCACGGTATTCGTTTTCTTTTGCTAACCAATCCCTCTGCTCTTATGATGTTCCAACGAACTCTTGGAGGTGAGGCCTTTTGGATAGTTTTTCGTGCTCAATTTCTCTCCTATACCAAGCGAGGTACCCCAGAGACATTTCATCTATGGCAAGATCCTATGCACAAGTGCCAGCGGCTAGGTATTGACATTCATTCCAAATTTTGCGAACCATTGCTTCGGGGAACTGACTACCAGGCCCAATTTTGACTATCCGGATGATGAGATCTTTGTCTTTTGGCACTATCTGGCATCTTATGAGTTGTCTCAAGACCCGATGGGGGGCGTATGGTTGGATTCTTATAAGGCCTATCAAGAGAAAATGCGGTTCTGTTGCGGGCATATACACAACTTCATCCACGGAGAGCCAACTGAGTGTCCATTGCATTTGATTTGCAGAAATAGCCCGGAGATGCGACACCCACTCTGCGACGCCCTCTGGTAATTTAAACCCATTCACCCTGTTGTCAACTTCTTCTATGTAACCTTTTGTTGGCAGCCCACAATTCATGAACCGAGGCCTGTGACATAAATGCTCAATCATCCAGATTTGTAATAGCAAGTTACAGCCTTCAAAAGAATCCTCTCCTGCTTTACAAATGGTAAGGGCTTGGAAGATATCAGACAGGATCATTGGAGCAAGAGTATTATTTTCCTGAGTCATCAAAGTAATAACGACACCTGCTATCCGTATATCGATGTTCCCGTCCTTTCGCGGGAATACTAAAATACCCAAGAAAGATAACATGAACGCAAAACATCGATGCTCCTCCCACTTGATCCGATTACCCTTGCTACAAATGAGGTTTTCATGGTTGTTGAATCCTCCGATGTGGCCATACCTCTGGTATATAAACTGGAGGGTGCAAAAGCCAGCCGACAAGTCAGGGTTGTGAATCTTTCTACTAATTTTCAAAACATCCAGAAATTTGTGCACAGCAAGGGCTCTGGGTGCGATCAAGTATTGATGTCTCAAAGGGATCGTATGGGTCTCGATATATCCGACTATTTCCTCTAAAGTCTGGGTTATCTCGAAGTCTGAGAAATGGAAAACGTTGTGGGCCGGGTCCCAAAAAGTGATTAAGGCCTTTATGATGTCTCCCCCGGGGTTGATTTTTAACAAGCTAGTGAGGCTTCCCATATGTGCGTTGACCTTTTTCTGTCCTGTTTCCCCGAGGTCATTCCACCACAGCCGCAACTCCAAAGGAATTTTGTTCATTATCGTGCTCATTTTTCACATTTATTAGGGCGAATTAGTATTCTCAAACCATTTAAAACTGACATTTTATGAAATTCGTTTAAAACAAGGACCGACTTTGCAAATACGGCCTTTCGACACTTCGACGAGAAGGTTTTCCAGGATATGCTTGCTTACCAGGCCGAATAAAATTCAGAGGTAGCCATTTGTGCAAGATTAGCCTTCCGACGTCCCTTGTAGCAACATTCAGCTATTATCACAACAATGGCACTATCCGACTCATTTCAAAGTAAGAGAACTCGAGCATTTCTTGACAGTTTTAAAAAAGGGGGTTGGACCTGGCGAAAATAATTTATCAAAAACTCGGGACATTATTAGAAAACTCCAAAATTTGGTGCCTTTGTTTTGTTGTTTTTGTTGTTTTTATGTGTTTTTAAAAAAAAATTCTGCAGCATTTGGGTGCTATTTGAGCATTGGTTTTAAAAGTTACTACCCTACCACTGCTATTTTCTCAATTTATTCCCTTTGTTTACGGCCGATCAACATGCGAGTCCAAGGCAAATAAATGCGCAAGTAGCACGTAAAAATGCATCAGGGTGGTCTTTTATTTCATGGCACCTGTCCTAGACGGACCCAACCCTGTGTTGAGTCCCCTAAGTCAAAATGCATGATGCAAATAAACGTTCCTACTAGGGATCCGTCATGAAGTTTTGTTATACTAAGTTGAGAACCTTGGTATAGGGCCTAGACTGTGTACTCGAGGGGACAACTCGAGTCGAGGAGGGGGCTACGTACAGGGGACCCGCGAGATCATCGGGCTTTGTAACTTGTCCGGCCTCTTTCTTATTTCAGCGTAAGACACTAACAGAATAGGGAGTCTCAACCACTAAGCACATCCACAGAGGTGAGAAGTGAAGGGTTTCGTAACAGTTTATATATACAGTTCAGATAATATCAAAGCGGTAAGACATGTGGCATTTAGCACATAACAGGTAAGCAAATCAGAAGAAGCCAAATATAACAGCTATTGTAAGCTCGAATTCTTGAACCCTGAGCTAGAGATTCTAGGTTCTTTCCCCAGCAAAGTCGCCAGAGCTTTCACACCTCCTTTTTTCGCTTACACGTGGTTACCCCGAAAGATGACACGTGTATAAGAGTTTTTCCAATTAATGTGACATTATTCTAGATATGATTAATTCAAGAGTTGCCACTTGGGATAGATTTGATTTTTGGTATCCCAAGTCACCGGTTTATTTAAAAATCCCAAATCGAGGAAATATTGGCGGCCCAATTGGAGTCTGTCGACCAGAAATTTCTGAGTAAGGAATTCTGTTGACCCGAGGGAAGGTGTTAGGCACCCTCGGATCCCGTGGTTCTAGCACGGTATCTTATGCTCATTATAAGTGGCTACAATATGATTTTCTATGCCTCTTAATCCTACAATTTAAGATTATTAACTGCTTTTAACATCTTTTAGGAAAATTTGCAATGTTATTAAAACACGTCACGAATCGCGTCACATAAATGCACCCGCAATTTTAGACATATTTTAATTCCATTGAGAGTGGGATTTGGGTCACATAAATGTGCACCCGAATTTAGGAAGGTTTTGTTATTAAACACGCGCCTATAACAAATACGTCTTCGAGATTCGTGGGAAGGCCATGAAATTCCCTAAACAACACTTCCTATTATTCTATGTGTTTTAATGAATTAAGGAGCCATCGCATGGTATTTGCTTGAATTAACGCGGCTCACTTTATTTTTATAAGGATATTCTAACACATGCTAAATTCTCTACTCTTGCTGGTGCTTAAACGCACTAATTATTTACATACATACAGTATTTTTCGGAAGATAACATCTGCAACTTAGCCTCATTCATGGCTAATTATGCACACTGGATTTGAATTTAGGCTAGCCCAGGATACACATTGTATTTGCTGTGACTAACAGTTGTTGGGCCTGGTTCGTGACTGGCTTGGGTCTTTATTCGTCCAGCCCAGTAACACGTAGTGTTACAATTCCCTGGTGCATACTGGACCTCTCAAATGGACCAGTGTTGATTTGGACGAAAGAGTCCAATTCTTAATAACAATCTTTGGTTCGAAATTATATACAAAATTGAATATTTACACATTCATAAAAAAAATTCTAACGATCATTTTTATATCAATTTTTAACGTTGGATCTGAACCAAATGATTCACATACTCGTCAGTCAGAGTATATGAATCTAACTTTCTAAATTCAATTACGACTCTGATCACAGCATATAGATCTGAACAATGCATAGCCAATGTGTTGAAACCTAAACGAATTAAAACACTACACAATGTTTGGATTTCAACTAGTTATTAAGCTAATATTTCCTGAGTCCCTCAATTTTAAACAAAGCAGGAAATAAGCATCTAAAACAACCAAATCACTTAGTTAACTATAATATCAGCTATTCATGCTTAAAATAATAGTTCGAATGTCCTGATTATTACAAATAAATCAGTATCTAGAGTTCAGTTATTACAGAATGAAGCAGTTTAAACGTCTAATTACAACAGGGGAGTGTATTAGCACTAAAGAAGGGAAGAATAGGGTGGGGATTCAGAAAAAAAATGAAGATAGAAACAGATCTTCATACTAAATACATTTTACTTGAGCTTCAATAACATCAATGAACAGTGAAGGTACATGTAATTCAGCAGAAAGCAAAGCCTATGAGAAATGTAGCGAATCAGCTAGTAGCCAATCAAACAGTGCATCCAAGACTTCAGCAGAGTTTTTAGAGAATTAAGTCTTAAGAAAAATGATTCAAACAACACTAATGGTATTTTAACAGATATAGGAAAAGCTAGTATGTATTTTAGCTCTAGGATTCTAAGAAAAGGTTTCAGATCCTCTAAAATGTGCTCAGGGGGTTTCTTTTATAATGGAGCCTTAGAGCATCAGCTTTTCTCTTATTTTTTTTAGTCCCTGCTTCAGCTTTGCACTTTTCCTAAATGGTCCTTCATTTCCTAACTTGTGCCTCATGTTTGAGGCAGAAATTGTATTTTTCCCCCTTACTAGAAAGTTCTGGGGATTACTATCAGATTCCTTAAGGTTCAAATCCCTCTTATACCCCTACTTCCTTTCCTAAATTACCCACCTAAAGTTTTATTCTCAGTTATTCCTTGATCCTGGTTTAGTTACAATTGACCTGGGTGAATCAAGTTTGGGTCACAATTCAATCTTACACTAACAGGCTTATGAAAGTTCAAAATTAGTCATAACTAGTCAGGTTTTAAATCAAGTGCCTTAATGTGATTTTCCCATAACTAGATATTATACAGGATGACCATAAAACAAAGGATCAAAATAACCAGAAAAATGAACATATCTATTGACACTTAACTTTCAGAAATAACTCAATCAAGGTACTCAGAAAAACTTTGAAAATGAGAAGCACATAGCAGGGAGTGAACACTCAGTTTATGAACAAAAAATGAGCAAGCAAGTAAAAGTTTAGCAAGAAAGAATAGCTTAATTATGCATAAGTACTGAAGAACAAAGTTAGAGTGAAATAAGAATCAAGAACTCAGTAGCATAAACAAGCTAATCAAACTAGTCAGAATATCAGAGAACAAAACACATGGGGATCATGAGATGAAGGTCACAAGCTATGAGAATTATTAGGATGTCAAATTATTCAAGAAACGAAGGAGTTTCATACTAAAAACAAACAAAAGTGTATAACTACTGAAACCACTATATATGAAGTTGTGGACAAACAACAATTATTCAGAAGAAATCAAGATGGGACTTCAAACTAATAGGCATATAACTACTGAACCAATTTCATATGAAATTGTGGACAAACACACAATTATTAAAGAAAATCAAACATCTAAAAGCTAAAGAAATGAAGCAAATATACCAAATACTTAGCTTTTCCTTATGCATGTCCACTTTAGACCATTTCATTGATTCTTAACCCCTTTCACAGGGGTTTCAAATCCCTAGGATAACTGGTATGATGTGTAACTGGTTTAGAGAGGGCTTTGTGATTCTGAGACCCCAATGAGGTCTTAGATCTGGATTTGTTCAGCAGTTGAGGTTGTTTGGGAGTTGTGGGTGTCATGGTTGGGGAGGGTAAAGTCCAGGGATTGCCTGGGAAAAGCTTGACTAAGTTCCGACAGGGTTGGTTTTTCAGGGTTGAACTTTGAATCAATATTCAACACGTTTGGACTGGATTTGAAGGGTGTGACACATATGGTCGGAAATAGGAGACTGAGTTGTTTCAGGGATGTAAATTTGGAGGGATTTGGATTTGGGGTCGCCGGAGATGGGGATTCCGACGACCTGTTTGTGAATATTTGAGCCGATGGGGGGTCATTCCAAGGGAACGAACTACAGGACAGGGAAGATGAGGTTCTAATGGTTCTATGGTGTAAATCTAGAGGGGTTTGGACATATGTATATGGCTTGGGGGATTTGATGACCATTGGATGAGATGAGATTAACGGCTGTGATGAACCCTTTTGAAACGACGTCGTTTGGTTTGGTATTGTGTGGTCTGGACCGTGGTTTGTGGTTTGGGTAGGGTTATGTGTGTTTAAAGAAGAAGCAAGTTTGCGCCACTCAGGTCTGGTCCAATTGTGGCCAGCCTGAGTGGCTGTGTATATATATACATATATTTTTTGTCTTTTTTTTATTTATTTCATTTTAATTACTCCTAATTTTATTTTAAAACCAAAAACTCCTAATTAACAAGTTTAAACAAAATAATAACAATTAGAAATCTCGGAAATATACCTTTTTTTATTTTAATTTGTAAAATAAACCTATTTAAAAATTAAATCCTAAATAATTGTAAACATCCATCAACAAACACGCACTGGCACATGATCAAATTCAAAAAAATGAAAATTTAATTTAAAGAAAATTCTAAATTTTGAGAGTCCTGTAGGTGCCGTTTCAACCGGGTAAAAATCATATGCTCACGCTCTTCATCCTCAGGATATGCCAATTTTTTTGGCATCAACCTCGAGCCCCTTAAAATTTCGATCTCGGCCAATAAATCAAATCCACGAGTATGAACCTCCTCGAGGTCCTCCCTTCGGGACTGCCACTTCACATTTTCAATGATGTTTTTCAGGCGGAGCTGCACTGCCTCAACATCAGCTTTGTACTGGGCCAACATCTCATCAGCATCAACCCTGGTTATTTTAGCCATTGACTTGGCTTCTTTAAGCTCTTTGGTGAGGGTATTCCGATTGACAATAGTCGATCCAATTGAGACTAGAGGTCCTCAATCTTTTGGGATCGGGCCTAATCTTTCTCCCTCATCACTCGGAGTTGGGCCTTAGCCGAGCTAGCTAGTTCCAAAGATGGTCTATATTGCCTTTTCACTCCTCGGCCTTGACCTTGATCACGTCCATCACAACTCGCAGTTGGTCGATCTGGCCAATCTTCTGTTGGACCTGCGGGTTCTGTCCATTAGTCACCGTGTCTAGCTCGTCATCACTAACTTAAAAGATATTTACTTGTTACACCAGGTCGGTGTATTCTTTCTAAAACGTGTCCAACTCGGCTCGAAGGATCTTGACCTCTCCTTCATATTGCTCGCTTAGAAGTTTGTGCATGTATTTCTTCTTAGCAAGCTCTTTGGTTTCAACCTCATACTTACTCTGCTTATCCTGATATCAGAGGAAGCTCTCGTGATGAAGTACCAAGGACTGCAAATATGAGAATAAATATTAGAATCATGAGGAACCAAAGATGAAAAATAAAAGTTTGGAAACACCTTACCTGGTTCACGCTTGTTATACTTCTTTGAACATGCATGGCACATCCACCTTGTTCATTTTTCCTGTTCTTCGTCGGTTACTAGGCACCAAAGGTAACTAGATACCCCAACAAAGGCAAAGAGAACCCTGACATCTTCCAGAACGGTGATGATTTTTTTGCTATTTTCGATCAGGATCCGCACTCGAGGGGCAGGGAACTAATTGACCTGTCTCGGGCTCGAGTTAGGTTCATCTGCCTCCAAGGAAAAACGTTTCCTCGGTACGTATAAGTCACCTAAGTTGGTGGCATTTTCCATGGCAGTGGAGTCCACATGGTCAAAAAAAGCAGCGAAGGGGATCGTCCACTCCGTGGTCCCCCCCATTGGGTCATGCTTTCACTGTTTGAGCCTTATTTTACATCGACTTGGTAAACGAGGGTGAATTGGTGATGTCTATCAAAAAAGTGCCTCCTACGGGACACTTCCTGTATCCCAATAAGCCTCAGCTCTGTCCTGCTCATCGACTACCTAGCCTAAGGAAGATCGGCCTCACAGGTTGATAAGTGGGGATTTTGACTACTTATTACCACTTTTTTACTTTCGTTTTAGTCCAAAAGTGCTTAATTGTATTCCCGAAAATTGATAAAATATGCTTAATTGTAGGAGAATTATGAAATGAGACAAAAAGATGAAATCTGACTCAAGAAGGAGTAAATGTGAACTCAAGGGAAAATATCAGGCAAAAGGCATAATGTGTGGGTTGTAGAATTCCATCTGCAGTGGTAGAATGTGAAGTAAAATTTAACAAATGGTTAATATAATATGCAGACTGCAAAATTATTCTGTGGACGTATAAGCGTACAAAGAGTTCAAGTTCAGAGAATTTCCAGTTCAAGATTCAAGGATAAGATGAACGCACAATTATTATGCTACTGTAGAATCTAGCCATGCAGCCGCACATATATTTATGTGGTCCGCAGAAAGGGCCTGTGCAGTCATAATCACTATTGTGCGGACCGTAGAACAAGCAACATGAATTATGCGGCCGTATACCAAGCTTCTTCTAAGACTAAAGAAGAAATGTGGACTGCATATGGAATTGTGCGGATGCAAAACCTCTGAAAGGGCATTTTTGTCCGAAATATTTAGCTGTGTATAAATAGACTTCTTTCACGAAATTATATCAAGTTTTGAATGTCTGAACATCTGTAGCCACTTTTTCTTACTCTTTTAGGCAACTTTAGCTTACTTTAGTGATTAAATATTAGATTTTTGTCTTTTAATCTTTTGTTATGAGTTTAATTATCTTTTCTCTTTATTTTCTTAACTACCCATTATGAGTAGCTAGATATTTAGCTAGCGTTGTGACACAACCCTAGTATGCAAACCTTATGGGTGATTAATTTTATGCTTGTTTATTAATGGGTGTTTGTTATTTAGCTATGTCTATGCTTTATTTGTGAATTAATAGTTGCAAATATTAATTTATGCTTTTTTGACTTAGTCTCTTCTTGAGAAAGAGAGACCTACTCTAGATTAACCTAACTAACAAAGAATTGGTTCAATTAGAAATTGATCAACCCAATTAAAAGGTTCAACCTAGAGATAATAACAACCCGACTTGAGCTCTTATCTACCCTTTCGGTAGATACCCATTTGGTGTTTAGAAAATCAAATTGGGCAAAACCTTTCTCTGACCGAGAGGTATTAAGTGGACAACACAGTGTTGTGAGCTATAATATGTCCCGTTCAATAAAGCACCATGATAGGTTTTGAATGTCTTAGCCTTATGCTTCTTATGTTTTGATGATCTAACAAACTTGTTATGAAGATTCAGGTTGATAACCTTGTCCCATAAGATATACATCTCATGAGAAATGTTCGAAGTCTAAAAATCCACAAATGGATGAACGACCAGAGGGAGGAACACAAAAGGGACCTGATGCGTTGGTCCCTTAGATGTCTCCTGGAACAGAAAATGTTAGTGGCTGTATGCAACTAGTATAAATAGAAACAAAAATGGACCTGCTCCCCTGAGGCTCTCTGACAGAAGTACAGGTCAAGTGCATAGCTGGAACGTACAGAAGAAAGTGACCAACATTTACAGTAGAGGAACACAACCAGGACCTGGTCCGTTGGTGTGTTCTGATAGAAGTACAAAGTTGACTATCCAGCTGGAATGCAACTACCCAGAACCGGCTGTGCAGACAGTGCAACAGTCACTTCTCAATGAGAAGAAGTACACCAAGAGTTGACATCACTACCTATTGTGATATCTTTTATGATAAAATAACCTGGTGCGACATACACTTCCTTTATGCATTCAGTGATATTCTCTCAAGAAGAAGAAGCATTCATGTGGCATTGAAGTCACTGGTGTGCCAAGAAAAGAAGACAACTCCTCTAAGGATCAGTTTCTAGCAAAAACGTATGTATGTCCATAGTTGAGTTGTAATCTTGTTAATTATTCTACATTGGAATTCCTAGTTTGCATTCGTAGAAGCACTGTCTTAGGAACTAACCAAATTTGTAAAATTTAGAGTTTATGTTGTGATTAGGAGTAGTCATAAGTTAAATCCTCTATTACTAGGTGTGGTATAGAGTGTCTTGTGGTAGTGCATCACAAGTTAGTTTGAAGTATTTGCAATACGGTAATTGCAAAGTGGCTTGTAATAGGTAGATTAGAAGTTAGTTGAGTTTAAAGCCTATAGGTGTAGGTCGTGGTTTTTTGATCCCCTTTTGTGGGATTCTTTACGTAGAAAATCTCTGGCCTTCATTACATTCAAGAGTTAGTGCATTCTACGTATAATCTCATAGAGGACCAGGTACTCTATTGTTTGGTGGACTCGTATAAGCTATCAATTGGTATCAGAGCCGGTTTCTCCTATCAAGCTAACACCTAGGATAAATCCTCAAATGGATGCTCCACCAAACTTTGAAGAAGGACAATCAACCTATAGACCTCCCAGATTCAACGGTCAATACTACGGATGGTGGAAGACCAGGATGCATGATTTCATTATGGCAGAAGATTAAGAGTTGTGGGATATTATATGTGATGGTCCACATCTTCCCATGAAGAAGATTGAAGAAACAGGGAAAATGGTGTCTAAATGAAGAAAAGAGTACAACGACATTCAGAGAAAAGATGTAGAAAAGAACTACCGTGCCAAGAAAATCTTGATGTGTGGCATAGGACCTGATGAGTACAATAGAGTCTCAGCTTGTGGAACTGCCAAAGAAATATGGGAGGCGTTGCAAACCGTTTATGTAGGAATCACCCAGGTCAAACAATCTAAAATTGACATGCTTACCACAGAATATGAGCTCTTCAGGATGAAGGATGATGAGTCCATACAAGACATGCACACCCGATTCACCTCTATCATAAATGAGCTTCATTCTCTTGGAGATGCCATTCTAAAAAACAAGCTTGTAAGGAAAATTCTCAGTCTTCTACTTGGGTCTTGGGAAAGTAAGATAAATGCTGTCGCGGAAGCTAAAGATTTACAAACCCTAACCATGGATGAGTTAATTGGTAATATGAAAACATACGAGATAAATAGAAAGAAATACACTGAAAGAAGAGAGCCTAAGAAGGAAAAGAATCTGGTGCTTAAAGCTGAAGGAGCGATTCAAGTGATGAAGATAGTGACATGGCCTACCTTACTAAGAGATTTCAAGAAATGGTTCGAAGAAACGGTAGCATACCAAAGTGGGGCAGTTCAAGTAAAACAAGGAACAATGATCTCTGTCACGGATGTGGAAGTTAGGGCACTTTATCAAAACTGCCCACTCACTAAACATGAGCGGTACAAGAAAAATCCTGACAAAGTAGGAAAAAGGAACCTAGTTCCAGAGAAAAGATTCAATCAAAAAAGTGCTGAAGACAATATCGTTAAGCAGGCTCTCGCTGCTTGGGGAGAATCCTCAAGTGAATCCGAAAGGGAATCAGATACAAAAAAACAGTTCCATGATGGCAGTGGAAACTAAAGCAACAAAGTACGATTCACTGTTCGCGCTAGAGGCTCAGTCAGATGATGATGATGATGAAGAAGATGAAGACGATGGGGTAAAATTTAGGGATGTTAAGAGAAATCCGAAATCCTATTCTTCTAAGAAACTAAGGTCTTTATCAAATGTCTTAATTTATGCTTATTATAGTCTTGTAAATGATAAGGAAATTCTGACTATAGAACTTTGAGAGACCGAACAATCTAGAGATGATCTAATGGTCTGTGTAATGGACTTAAATGGGACCTTAACTAATATTGAACTAGAGAAGGAGGCCCTTAATGAAAAAATAACTAGTGTGGAGAATGAGAGAGACGATATAATGGTAGTAGTAGTTGATCTAATGGAAACAATAGAAGGTCTCAGCAATAAGAAACACACCTTAAAAGAAAAATATCCTCTACTGAAGAGAGAAAGAACGACCTTATAGTGATATGTTCTGATCTAGAGGAAAATATTGAGGAACTCAATAGTGAACATAGGAATACAATTCTTGGGAAAGGGAAGGAAGTAGCCAGTGAGTCGCACATCTTGTTGGAGAAGGAGTTAACTATTGTAAAAACTAGTCTTTACAGTGAACTCAAGAGAAATCAACAACTCCAAGATGAGTTGGAGAAAGTAAGAAATATCTTTAGAAATCCTTGAAGTGGACCTAGTCCTCAGATGTTGTTACTACTATGTATCTCAACAATAGTAGGAACAAGTAGGGCATGGGGTTCCAAAGGGAGAAAACTCCCTACAACCCACACAACAAGTATGTCACTGTACATGATAACTGACTAGGTACCCACTATGGAAACAATGGGAGTTTTAAAGAAACTTGTCAGGCCAGGGTTCAGTTTACTCAGAAGAACAAAGCGTTCATTGATGGAGTGACTACTAGTAAAGGACCAGGTACCACTTGCAAAAAGCGGATGCCGCCTGCGTGGACTAGGAAATCCCTTATTCATCATTTCTTAGTAAGAAGGGACCCAAACTAGTTTGAGTTCCTAAATCTATCCATTGATGTGTACGTACAGGGAGTAGTGAGAAGAAGCAGACTGCAATGGACTACAGACAGTGTATTCCTAAAGCATGCAGCTGAATACACCATGAATCTCTTCTCACTCAAAAAGCCTACTAGAAGGGAATTTATCTTTAAAAAGGAAATAATGGGTACATTCTCAAGTGAATGAAACGGTAGAAAAGGTTTTTTTAGAACTCAGGTGGGAACATGCACTATGTTAATGGCTTAGAAACTGCAGTCACCAATCTGATAACCCACCAAGTGGTCTTAGTGGATAAAGGAAACAAGAACATCCACTCCAACTAAGTATGAATCTACACAAGTTGGTGGAATGAGATGAGTGAAGTCGCAACCACCGAATGAAGAATTGGTATATGCAAACTTCTCACCTCCGAATAAATAAACTCAGCAGGACCTGGTCCGTGGTCCGCCAAACTAACAAATTTCACCCGGACATGAGTTCTCAAAATGAAGGAGGAGAGGGAAAAGGGTGCACACACAATTTTTCAACACCAAGGACTCTATAGCCAAATGGAGTGGTTGAAGGAAAGAACAAAATTGGAAAATACTGCATGGATGGTGTGCATCGCTTATGGAATCACCAAAACTTCAGGGCAAAAGGAATGAATCTTCTTTCTACTCTGAGAGAAGGTGACGGATCAAGTCCTCCAAAAACAAGATTCACCAGGAATTGCCAATTAGAAGAAAATGCCTTGTTCCTGACACCAGAAAGGATCAGGTTGGGAAGTGCAATGCAAATAGACGAGTGAAAGAGTCCTTCCTGGGAACAACCCACAAAACAAGGCCTCAAGGTCTCCAATAGAGGTACACTTGTCAAGGTTCATGCCTCACCCCTTGAGATATCATCTCCTGATGATCAAAATGAAGAGGGGATTGATATGTGGAAAGTATTGCGGAACAGAAAATCAACCTCCAGATATCTACTGTCAAAGCCTCGAAGTAAGGGATGTTCTGGATCAATCAAGATGACCATGGGGTCATAAGAGTCTGATGAAGAAGATCTTCGTTTAGTTGGATTTGTAAGACACCATCAGGTAAAAATAGTTGAAGTATTTTCTAACTAAGTCTAACTCACATCAATACCATTATAGGTAAACACGCATGCCCATAATAGAATCTAAAGGTAGAGGTGTGAACTACGAGAAGGAAGATGCTAAAACCCTTTTTCAAATTTTTTTCTGGTATCAGGTTCCTGTACTCTAGGTTAGTAGTAATGTGCTTAATTTTACATGTCTGTCAAATCCTTTCACCTCCTATGCATGGTAACACTTTCCCACAAACCTACCGCTTTTTTTAGGACTATTCAGAACCTGTTTCGTTCTTCTCTCATCACTAGCCCCTTTTCCAATAAAACTTCTCTTCCCTCTCACGACAAGTCATGAACCTTCTTCTTCATTATATAGCTAGGATCCACCCTTCATATCTTGCCCTCTCTAGCTACTTGTCTGCAAAGTGCTCATCTAATGGCAATAGAAGAATCGTCTCAGTCTACCACTTCTAGCACCACTCCTACTTCATCTTCTTCCTTAAAATCAATTCCAGGTCATCACTATTTCACGCACTCTACCATTTTACATACTTCTGGTCTCTTCTCCACTCCTACGGTCTTCCAATTTCTGGTAAACCCTATTTACCATTATCTTAAGAACCCTATGTCTAGTCAATCCTATGATTTCTCCAAAGAACATATAGGACGTTTCACTCCTCAGGCTCCAAAAGCTCATGAGAATGATCCTGCTAGTATATAAACTCCTCTATGTTGGACTCAATGACCCGCAAGGAGTCACCTGAAAAAGGAAGAAACTCACAATATTATGGCCATAACTACTGAAAGTTTGACGAAATAAAGGAGTTTATCTCTCATCTGAGTATCAGAGGGAAGAGATCTCGCTTCTAAAAATGCAAGAACTGTAACTACTGGATTCCTTGGTTCGTGAGATATTCCCTGAAAACCCTTATGATGAATCCATTTCCCTTCCATGAAAACTCACTCATGTACCCTTCATTCACTCCAAGATCCTAGGGTCTTCCTCAAAATCACTCACCATCAAGTCACTACAGCAAGGCAGTTAAGTAAGAGGAGTGTCAAGCTGAGAAAAATTAGGAAAATGAATCCAAAGGATTTCATCAAGAGTGCGTCAGTAAACCAAGTAGACAAAGATGCTTCCAAAGAACCCGGTTCCTCAGTACAACAATCTGTGACAACTTAAAAATCCAAGGAAAAGGCATTCGCTGAAACTGTTGAGAAACAAAAAAGGTCATCTGTGAAGAATAGTAGAAAGTCTAAACACAGTCAAACTGAGCTGGCCATGTCAAAAGACAATAATGTAGGAATTGCAAGCTAGAAAGTAAAGTCTGCCGAAGAATATAGCAAACCAAAAATGGAAACTCTGATGGAACTTGGTTCAATAAGATCTATGACCAATGACAGCGCTCTTTGGCAGTATAGACTAAGAACTCAGAAAGTGTTGTGGGGACATACATTTGATCCAGCAATTTCAGATATGACAGGGATGCGTCAAATCCGAGAGATTGTGGAGTTCCAATTGTGGGACTCACTTGTTTGAAGATAGAATGCCTCTGGTATACGAAGATGCCATACAAGGTTTTTGCGCTTCTCTTTTCACTATTTATGGGGACCACATCTGTGCTCTTGCAAATGGTGTAGACATTGTAATGGATGCTTCAATATTAGGAAAGGTTCTCAGAATTCCATGTGAATGTATGGAATCAGTTAAGGGTGCGAATAGAGTAAACGTTTGGAGAGCCATCATGAAAGAACAAGCTTTTCAACAGGGGAAACATGTGCACAAGAATGTGTTGCTTCCTGAGTACCAGCTTCTCTTTGAACTGGTTAATAAAGTGCTCTTGCCCCGCTCTACAAGATCAGACATGATCTAATGGAAGCGCTTGGTGAGTTTGTACCAATTAGTTTTCCAGCCACCATGATCGATCACATGCAGAAGGTGGCAAATTTTAAGGGTGGAAATCACGGGCTACCTTATGGCTTTCTCCTAACTCAGGTGTTCAAGTTCTATAAGGCTCCCTTAGAGAATCCCATAATGGGCACATACAAGTAGACCTTCTCTAAGAGAACTCTAGAAGAATGTGAATGTATAGAAAGAGTTGGTGAGAGCATCTCGACCATATCTCAATTGATAAACGCTCAAAATGTAGCCTTTGAGGAATTGAGAAGGCCGAGGGCTCGAAATGCTATATTGGAAACTCAACTTAGTTAATAAGCTAAGGACCCGATTCTATACATGAGGAGGCCACCCAACTGATAAAAGAAAACGAGAAGCTTCTGCTCAATTACTTGAAGAACAACTGGCCACAAATGCTAGACTAGACTTGGTTCTCAAAACCATTGTTGCCTCTTTCTCCAAGCCCCCTTCCTCCAGCGTTTCCTAGGATCCTCTTATGTCAAGTTGTTTTTGCTCCAATATTCTATTGTTGCTATTTTACTTTTGTTTTTTTTTGGTTTGTTTTGTGATGGCATGTTCAAATTAACCATTACTGCTCCTGATTTACTCAGTCCAATGTAAACATTAATGAAATAGCTTCCCTTTCGTTGCCATGTGCAATACCATGTTCCTCTGGCTTCTTTTTTTCTGCCATGTTGTGTGCACCTATGTGGCATGATCTAGCTGTGTTAGACTTCTTTATGCTTATTACCTAGTGATTCTTTTTAGTGATGCCAAACGGGGAAAAATTATAAGGGTAACATGCTTGTAGGTTGTTGACAGAGATCTAAGATTAAGGGGGAACTGACATCTCATCAAAAAGGGGGAACTAATATTAAGGGGGAATTGCTGATATCTCTTCTGGTTAAGGGGGAACTGCTGACATCTCATCCGGTTAATTGTTAATTCTGATCGAAACAAATTCTTTTCATACCTAAATTTGTAATCATCAAAAAGGGGGAAATTGATGGGTTATTAATGTCTTAGCCTTATGCTTCTTATGTTTTGATGATCTAACAATCTTGTTATGAAGAACTAGATAGATAACCTTGTCCCACAGGATACATAACTCATGAGAATGTTCGAAGTCTGAAAATCCGCAAATGGACGAACGACCATAGAGAGGAACACAACAGGGACCAGATGTGTTGGTCCTTTAGATGTCTCCAGAAACAGAACAAGTCAGTGACTTTATACAATCAGTATAAAGAGAAACACAATGAGGACCTTCTCCCTTGAGGATCTTTGACAGAAGTACATGTCAAGTGCACAGTTGGAACATAGCAGAAGAAAGTGACCAACTTTTACAGCAGAGGAACACAACCAGGACCTGGTCTGCTGGTGTGTTTTGACAGAAGTACAAATTCCACTATCTAGCCGGAACGCAACTGCCCAAAAGCGGCTGTGTAGACAGTGCGACAATTACTTCTTACTGAGAAAAATACGCCAAGAGTTGACATCACTACCTATTGTAATAAAACAACTTGGTGAAAGATAGAATTACATTGTACGTTCAGTGTTATTCTCTGAAGCAGAAGAAGCTTTCTATCTAGCATTGAAGTCACTGGTGTGCCAAGAACAAGAAGACAACTCCACTAGGGATCAGTTTCTAGGAGAGTCTTATATATGTCCATAGTTGAATTGTAATCTTATTAATTTTTCTACATTGTAATTCTTAGTTTGCTTCTTAGAAGCACTGTCTTAGGAACAAACCAAAATCGTAAACATTAGAGTTTATGTTGTGATTAGGAGTAGTCGTATGTTAAATCCTCTGTAACTAGGAGTGTTATAGAGTGTCTTGTGGTGGTACATCACAAGTTAGTTTGAAGTCTTTGCAATAGGGTGTTTGCAAAGTAGCTTGTAATAGGTAGATTACAAGTTAGTTGAGTTAAAACCCTACAGGTGTAGGTCGTGGTTTTATCCCATTGTGTGGGATTTTTCCACGTAGAAAATCTCTGGCCTTCCTTACATTCAGCAACTATTGCATTTTACGTATTATCTAATAGAGGACCAGGTACTCTATTGTTTGAGGACTCGTATAAGCTATCACAGCATAAAAGCCCTTGTCCCATTAGGCGAACACACAGGTCTTGGTCACAACCTTAGTTTAATTATGTGGAGTTAAATCTAGGATAGTTAAAGATCATATACCGTAATATATACTCCTAATTACCAATATCATAGCTCTCTGTTGAATTTGACCCTGACTCAAAGTTGGGTATTAATATTGCATCGACCACTTCACTACCTCAAGTAGAGGGTGTGACTTCGATGATATCAATTCTTGGCGTCGCTTTCAGGGAGCTAAAAACAAATTTATCTATATATTTGGTTTTGTGTGTGAATTGTCTTCTTTCCTTCAGAGTTACAAATTTTTTTGTGAAATACTTGTAGGTGAACAATGGCTCTCAATAATAATGATCCTCTTCGAAACATGCCTATGGGGATGTGGACGTGGAAGACGATCAGGTTGAAGAGGTTCCTTTTGAACCTCATGCAAATAGACGAGGCCGAACCCCTCAAGACAATGTTCTTATTCCACACCCTCCTCCATAAAAGCGGCTCCACACCGGGTGTTGCCGAATGAAAGATACACAAGTGCCATAGTCCAGTCCCGCATTAGGGCGGGAAGCATTCAAATCACAAATGTTATGCTTACGTTGTTGGAACAACGAGGATTCTGTTCTAGGGTTACAAATCAAAATGCGTACAAGCACGTGAAAGGGTTTGTTGACACTTGTTGGGAAGTAAACAGTCAAATGTTTCCGAGGATGCTTTACGGTTGAGGCTATTCGATTTCTCTCTAAGGGGGAAGGCATTGTATTGGTTAGAGAGGTTGCCAAATCATTCTATCCATACATGTGATGAATTGGCCGAGAAATTCATCTCTAAGTTCTTTCTCTCAGGCATATGACAACTCTTAGGGATGAGATTCTAGCATTTAAACAAGAACCCAATGAGCCTTTACATGAGATATGGCAGAGGTACTATTCTATGGTGAAAGAGTGACCGAACAATGACATGACAGAGGCTATGATTCAACAAACTTTATATAGGGGTGTCAATACTATCAATCAATGCGCGGTCAACCAATTTTCCAATGGAATGTCGTATGCTGAAGCTTGTGAGATCCTTGATGAAATTGTATATACTTTATCGGCATGGCAAAGTAGAGAAAACGATCCTCAAGGTGATCCAAATGTGATTCACTTGCATAAAGAATTACATGATCATGGGCAAGCAATTGCCGAGTTGACCACCACAATGAATCAACTAGCCAAAGATCAACTTCAACAAGTGAAAGGTCCTAAGAAAGTCAAAGAAATGGAGGGAGTTAGTATGATGGTAAATAAGAGATCAACTTCACTTGTTGAGATTCTTGATGAAATTGCATATACTTTAACGGCATGGCAAAGTGGAGCAAACGATCCTCAAGGTGATCCAAATGTGATTCACTTGCACAAAGAATTACATGATCATGGGCAAGCAATTGCCGAGTTGACCACCACAGTGAATCAACTAGCCAAAGATCAACTTCAGCAAGTGCAAGGTCCTAAGAAAGTCAAAGCAATGGAGGGAGTTAGTATGATGGTAACTAAGAGAGGGCAAAAGGGTCCTCAAGTGCAAAACTGTGTTGAAAATTATGAGCAAGATGATAGTGGGTTTGATCAAGATGAACGATAAAATGAAAAAGAAGTGGAGGTACAATACGTGAACAACTTCCAAGGGAAAATAAACAAAAATCACGGACAGAATCAAGAACAATGGCGACCACAAGGAATTAAGGAAATTGGAAGTCAAACAATCAAGAAAGTTGGAATAATCAAAACATCCAAGGGAATTGGAACAATCGAAGCAATCAAGGAAATTGGAATGCTAAACATAACTAAGGCAATTGTAGTGGCAATAATCAAGGCTAATGGGGAGGCAACAACCAAGGAGGGTGGAACAACAACAATAATCGGGGGTCGTGTTTTCAAAGGTTCCAGGTGTATCAACAACCGAGCAATCCACCTCCCTATCCTTCCCAAGGTCAGAGTTCTTCCAACTATGAGATGTGCCGAATAGAGAACATGTTCAAAAAATGATGGAGAGAAATGCCGACTTTGATGCTCAATTATGCTCTCACAGGACTTTAATTCATAATTTGGAAGTTCAATTGGGGAAAATCTGGCAAGCTTTGAACACTCGTCCTTAGGGGGCACTACCAAGTGATACGGTGGTAAACCCAAAGGGTGGGAACAACATAGGACATACCATGGCCGTCACTACAAGAAGTGGAAAATGTGGGGAAGAAACTAGGGTTGTGCATAGATCGGATCAAATCAAATTTAGCGCATTTTTGATTGGATTTCGTAATTCAAATTTTGGATTCTAGAAAATGCAATCCGAATTTTATCCGAATTAAAATCAGATCAAATTTTGAAGTTTGGATCAAATAAGATTTTCGGATTTCCGATCGAATTATTATGTCTCAAAGTTGAAAATTCAAATGATTTTTTTTTTTGTAAATAGGCAATACATTAAAAAAATTTATGTTTCTGCAATTATGAGAGTACTATGGTGCCAATATAGCTAAATACATCAATTGTAAGCATAATAACTTGGAGGAAATTGTAAAGTAAGTACTAAATATCCAATATTAAAGTTTAGTATTTATATATGCCTAATAGTTTCGTATTTTGGATCGGATCGTATCGTATTAAAATTATACCAATATGAAGTCCAAAATTTTAATAAACCAAATCCGAAATCCAATCCAATCCAAAATCTGAAATCTAAAATCCGAAATTGAACAGATTTGTTCGGATTTTAGATATCCGATTCAAATGAACAACCCTAGATTCAACCACCTCAAGTCAAAAGAAAATTATGTATAATGAGAAATTAGTGCAACAATATAAGATCCGAAACAATAAAGTGCAAGCAAATGATGAGGTGAGAATTTATATTGATGACAACATGGAGGTCATTCATGAGGAAGTGAATCCATCTAGGGAACACATTGTCGACATACCAGAGCCGGTAGTGACAAAGTCTAAGGCACCAATGCCAAGGCCTACTCCTCCATACCCTTAAAGGTTTGCCAAGAAAATAGCGAGAACCAATTCAAAAAGTTCATTGACATGATGAAGAGTCTATCTATAAACATGCCATTGGTTGAAGCTTTGGAGCAAATATTAGGTTATACAAAGTTCATGAAGGACTTGGTAAAAAAGAATAGGTCGATGTATTTAGAAACTATAAAGTTGACTCATCGAGTGAGTGCATTTTTGCACTCAATAGATCCTAAATTGGAAGATCCTGGTGCTTTCACAATCTCTTGCGCTATTGGGAGTGATGACTTTGCCAAAGATTTATGTGATCTTGAAGAAAGTATCAACTTGATGCCCTATTCGATTTTCAAAACTTTGGGGATTGGGAAACCAAGACCCACATCTATGAGGTTTTAAATTGTAGATCATATAATGATGAGATCGTTGGGTATTATTGATGATGTATTGGTTCGTGTTGATAAATGCATCCTCCCGGCGGACTTTGTGATTATCGATTGTGAAGTGGACTATGAGATGCCGATTATTTTGGGTAAACCTTTCCTTTCTACGGCGAAGGCTCTTGGTAATGTGGAAGCCGTTGAGCTCACTTTTTGGATGGGTAATGCAAAGGTAGTTTTCCATTGTGCAAATCTATGAGGCAACCAAATAGCAATGAAGTTTGTTCGTTTGTGGATATAGTGACCGATGTGATTATTAATGAAACAAGTGCCATGGTGAATGTTGATGAAACTTTGGAGGCCGTATTGCTCAATTGTGATGATAATGAAATGGAGGTCTATGTGGAATGTGTGAATGGTTTGCAAGGAATGGGTCGTACACTTGTGAGCTGCACAAATTATCCTTGGATCCTGAGAGTAGAACCATTCATCAAACAAATTAAATACTTTAATTGAGGAGCCTCCCATTTTTGAGTTAAAGCCATTGTCTCGACATCTTCAGTATAAATGTCTCAGCCATTCTTGTAATTTACCGTTACTCTTTCCTCTTGTTTGACTAATGTGCAAGTAGATTCCACATTGGCGGTTCTATAAAAGAGGAAGAAAGCTATTAGATGGACTTCGGTGGAGCATTTTGCATACACAAAATTAATTTGGAGGAAGGTGCCAAACCATCTATTGAACATTAAAGGAGGCGTCAAGAAGTGTTAACACCCAATTTTCTCCTCAAACTATTTTTAAATTTGCATATATACATTCAAAATTACTTTTTATAATAATTGGTATTTTTTCATAATTTTCCATGTTATTAATTCGTTTTTTAATTTATTCAGTACTTTATATCCATTAATTATTCATAAATTACATTACAAGTAATTTTAAAGTATTTCTTACCTCAATATATCATTTTTAATCCTATTAGGATTTAATTATTTCACAAATTAGCCAATATGGCATTGTGTGGCTACAATTACAACAATTTTGCAATTATAGCCTAATTGTACTCTTTATGCTATTTTAATTCAATAATCGGTCATATTATATTTTGAATATTAGTTAATTACCTTAATTTATCCTATTTATCTTTAATTTCATTTTATCTAATTAGTAGTTATGTTTATTAAGTATTTATTTAATTTGAATTGGGTATTTAACAAATGGTCAATTCCATTTTTCGATTCTAGTCTAATTGAATCAGATTCCAGCCCAATTAAATAACCCACCAGACCCAACCCCACACCCTATCCAACCCGGCCTAATCCCTTTCTCAATTTGAGTCGTTGATTAATTTCAATCAACGATCCAGATCCCCTTTACCATCATTAACCTAAGTCTGCCCCCAAACCTTCATTCTCTCATTTTACTCAACCGGTTTCTCTATCTCCCTCTCTCTATCTCTGGTTCTCTCTAGAACCTTCTCTTCTCCCCTCCTCTCTGATGGCCATGTCCACCTTCTTCGTCCACCTCCCTCACCAGAAACCATGGATTCTCATCATCCCCTAGCCTCTACCTCACCCCACACCGATTTGACATAACCCTGAGGTCCTCAGGTGAACCTGGAGAGGTTGAACTCCTATCCATGGTATTTCACGCCATTTTCCAGCCATCCATGGCTGTTTGAGTAAGATTTATGGCTTTCTTGCTAAAACCGGTAACGTTTTAAGTTTTGCTCATCTTCTCTGGGTTCTCTGAAACCTTAACTCTTGAGATTTTTCAATTTGTTTTCTTTTAGATCTTTTGTAGATCTGAGTATATCGAGAGTTATCTTGCTATTTTCCCTTAAAGGTTTGCCGATTTTCTCAAAATGACTCTTCGTCTTCAAACTAGGGTTTGTAACCCCTTTTAAAATGATTTTTCTTTCTGATTGTTGGTATTAATCTATGATTCTTACTATGTTTAAATGGTTTATTTAAGTTTTTTCTTTTATCCGATTCATTATGTTGAAAACCCTTATTTCCTAGTTCTAATCTTGGGTCTTTGAGTGTGTTTTTGATAATATGTTCAATTAGTCTGTAAGCTTCTCATGAACATTCTGTGATTCTGTGACCTTTACCCTATGTTTTCTTGTTAGGTTTCTGACTTCGAATATTCCTCCTTATTATGTGTTTATTCCCAAAAATTTGTCATTATTTCCTCTCATCAGTACCATCCTTTACTTTAAATCATGGATTTATGTGATTATTTTACCATACTTTTATTTGTGTTATATTTCCTTCGTTCAGCTGTGATACTTTCCCTTGGTCAATGTGACCTTTTAATGGTATCCCTGATTCCCTGTGATTGGTATCCTTTATTCCCTACTGATTTTCAACCTCTAATTATTCTCTTGCCTTATTTTGTTGTTGATTATGTTGTCAAATTGATTCTTAGACATTTTCCTTGTTAGAATTTGTCGAACCTAGCCTCTATTATATGCTCTATACTATACTCATTTCCTTATATGTTATATTCCTGTCTCATATGATCCCCTTCCTTATTTGTCACCTTCTTTTTACCGTTGGTAATTACTCACTTAATTAAGGGAGACTTGGCTGATTTTTGATCCATAATTGATTCTGTAGTTTTGTAATTTCATCTTGCCTTATTGAGTTGACTTTCAAACTATTATTCTCTTTTCATTACATGAAAACAAACAAAAACAATTACACTGTTCCGAACTCTCTCTTACACACATACATACTCTCTTACTTGATACTCAGTTGGCTACAAGCCAAAACTGAGTGGTTACATTGCTCTACTGGTCTATTGTTCTACTGCTCTACTTTCCTTCATTGTACTGCTCTTCACTCCTCACTCTGCACTTATTCTCTCATTTTTACAGGTATGTTTTCAGTTAAACTTACAACATAAAAAACAATATCTCTATTTGTATTGCACTTCCTTTTGTTTCTCTAATGCTTGTACTTGTGGTTCTGCTGTCTTCCTTGCAATTAGCATGCCTATTTGGCCTTGTTATTACCCTTTCTCTGTAATTTAGCATGTCTACTACTTTCTTACATTTTCTACTACTATTCTGCACTACCCCTTAACCCCCAATACTTTATAAGCATGTGTTTGTGACATCTAGTTACTATGTGATCCTGAACCCTTCCCCCTAAACCTAATGTGTAACTCTGTTTAGCACCCCTTAATCTAATGTTGTTAAGCTCTTAGCATGAACACTTTGTGATAGACTATTGCTGTGACTATTTAAGTTCTGTAGCACTTCTCTAGTGTTAACCTGTGTGCAAATATGCATTCACATATGAACTACTTGTCCCCAATTCCTCCTTTCCTTGTTTATGTTTGAACTACGTATGTTGATTTGGTTATGAGTTGCTGATTGTCCTATTTCTTTTCATCTTCAAACTGGTTTTTACTAACGAAAACTCTTCTATCGCTTTCCAGAACTTATTTCAAACTAATCATTGTAAAAACTATTTCCAACTCAACTCTTTTAAATCTATGTTAAGCACTCTCACTTTACTTTTAGACCACTAAGTTCTGCTCCTTTTGTGTGAGCCTTGCCTTGGGACTCTTGAGCTCCCCCTGAACTAGGAAACACAAAAGCTGACCTTTCCACACTGCACTTACTCTGTCTTGGCTATGAAATCTAAGTGCGAGCACTGCTCGGGATCCCTTGAGGTCCTTAGGGAGCTCTAACATACCCAGATATGAGAAAGGCTATGAAACAATCTTGGTATCTGAAGTGACTTATTACGTAACTTAGGGAGGAAGTCCTAATCATGTGCTAAAAGTCTGGGCCTGTTTTCAGGCTCTCTATAGTGTAACTTTTATTCTTCTTTTCTACTTATGTAATTCTTTTCAATATTAGTCTATAATATTCTATTGTAAACAAGTAATAGGGCTGGCTAGTGAAAAGGGGAGGGTAGTTATATATGCTATCAACATCAATAGGTATAAACCATGTCTTAGATTTACATTTCCTATATATGCATTAGAATCCATGTGTAAGATTCACCCATTTAAAGCATGTTATGCATTAGATACCATGTTATTAGGTTTACTGTTTCACCATATCATTTGACATCACTTTACCACTTATAAATCCTGTTTTAGGCTAAATAACATCATCAACATAAAAATGTTGCTCATGCACATCTTGAAATCATGCTGTAACTCTTTGAGCATTTAGAAATCATGTTTTAGGAATTCTGCAATCATTTGTCCTTTTCATATGTGCGTGTTAGATACCCTGTTTTAGGATCTCGTGTACACTTGCTCAGTCACACCTAGTTAAACTACTAATGCATGAAAAGGGACATAAAACAGTCTTACGTTTGATTATCCTGTTTAAGTGAAACTGGTCATAGTCTCTACATGTCTTTGTAACATTTAGAACAACATGCTTTAGTAAAATAGCTTCTAATCTGTTTTAATAATTCTGGTAACTGCTGCACATTACTTTACGCCTGGGCAAGACATAGGTAAGAAACTTTAAAATACAACCAGAACCGTCTTTGTGATTAGTGTTTATCTGTCAATGTGTTAAAATCAATAGGCAAACCTGATTTGGACTTCTTCTCTAAGTCACATAATAAATCCGCTGTTATCAGTTAACCTTAGTTGTGCATGAGTCATGCTGTTTATGTGTACTATGTGTGGAGGTACATCTGAGCCTTCTATTTGTCTTCCATGCTCCCCTTTAATCGAAGTCCTATCTGTTTATTATGTGTCGCCTTAGTATTTTAACTTTACACTTGAGGGTCTGCCTAGAACGTCCATTTTAGGATAGGAGTCCTAAATTTCTCCGGGACTGAAAGGAAGGGAAGGGTAACAACATGCAATAGTGGTCAAGACCAATCCTAACATTCACAAATATGCTTAGATTGTAATTCTTTTTAAAATCTAGCTTTTTCATTAGATGTTTCCTTACACCTGTGTATTTAAACTTAAATCCCCTACTATTTGAGCAATACTTGCTTATTTGCTAACTGTACAAATTCATAAAAACTGTTTGGCCGGAAACCACATTAGTGGATCTTGACGGGTGCCTAACACCTTTTCTTTAGGATAATTTCAAGTCCTTACCCTGTCTCCGGTTACCAAATGTGGTTATAAATGAACCCTATAGGTGCCCTAACGCACCTAAAGCGTTAGGTGGCAACTCTTCAAAAGTGAAAACCCCATTTCCAAAAGGAATGAATTGTCCTAACCAAAATGTCATAAACCCGATTTTATGAGAAAAAGGGAAGGAGGTTATCAAATGGTTGGATGTCGGGGTCATATACCCCATTTATGATAGTTTGTGGACTTCTGCGGTTCAATGTGTCCCAAAAAAAGGGGGCATGATGGTAGTCATCAATGACAAGAATGAGTTGTTTCCTACAAGAATGGTGAACGAGTGAAGAGTATGTGTGGACTATCGCAAGCTCAACGAAATCATAAGGAAGGAACGTTTCCCACTTGCCTTGCTTGATCAAATGCTTAATAGATTGGTCGGATGTGCTTTCTATTGTTTCTTGATGGGTATTCCGGCTACAATCAAATTCTTATTGCTCCGGAGGATCAATAGAAGACATCTTTCACTTGTCTATATGGTACTTCTGCATTCTCGTGGATGCAAGCAAGAGCATAAATGATGGCTGAGTCAACTACACCATTAAAGGGGAAGAGCTTCTTTCCATTGTGTTTTCTATGGAAAAGTTTTGCTCATACTTGATGGGTGCCAATGTATTTGTTTATACGGATCATGGGGCACTTCGCTATCCCATGAGCAAGAAAGATTTTGAAGCCTGTTTGATGAAATGCTATTGATACTCAATTTTTCCATGTATATTTTTATATGCAAAATACTTTTAAAATTGTATATATACATATATATGCATATATAAGCATGCCCAAGTATTTTATTATTTTTTCAATTTTTTAAAAGGATGTTTAAACCGATTTATTGCCCTATTTTAGCAATACAAAACCAATAAGTGTTCCTCAAATTATCATTTTATTTAATTCCTATATTTATGCCAATATATTGCTAAGGTAATTTTTGTACATTTTTATAAATCAATTTGGTATTTTTAAGCTAAAATTGCTCTAAATCAATTCTAGACTATTTTGATATTTAAATAGCGTCTATAAATATAAAATTTATCACAATATTTTTAATTTAATTTTTAGATACTACAAAGTAATTTAGTGCCTTTAATTTATTTCAAAAATCATTTATGCTATTTTTTATAAATTAAAAAATAGAAAAGTGGCTATTTAAATGATAGCCTTATTTTATTTCAATTATATCCAAATCAACCACCCCAATAACCCAATTTCAATCTCGAATTGGACCAGCCCAATTCCTATATAACCCGAACCCTAACTAGTTTATAAAACTCGCCCGATCTTTCTTTTGATCCAGGTCATCGATCAATTGTGATCAACGGCCACTATAAACCCTTTACTTTTTTAATTTTACGAAACCCCAACCCTAATTCATTTCCCTCAGAGACGCCGCCTTGAAACCCCTTCGTCTCTCAAACTCTCTCAAACCTTCCTCAACCCTAATTGTCTCATATCATCTTCAACCGTGAAACCGTCCAGAAACCATGGCTGCTTCGGCCATGGTAGTCTTATACTCGCCTCCTGTTACTCCTCTATGCTCGATTCTTGAAGATTCGAGGCTAGACCTCGAAGGTCTTCCTCTAGACCTTTGCCGGCTCGAGGTTTCGCAGCCATCACCGGCCTTGCTATGACGAATTCTGGTTTTCTGAGCCTGACTCTTTCTTCTTCGATGACCTTTTTAAAACCTTTCTCATTTTATGGTTCTTATTTATTCCCCTCGATGTTTTTCTCCATATTTCTTGATTTTTTGTGTATCTATGCTCTATTGGAGTTTTCAAACGCTTTTCCTAGCTTTGTTTTCAAAAAAATCATTTTAAAAAATGCCTCTTTTCGATCTATGGTTTTTGAAATGTTCAAATATTTCTATGATTTTTTCTTTGTCATTTATGTGTTCTTGTAGCATGTTATTATATGATTTTCTTGCTATATTTTCCTATATTGTGGTCTCTTATGACCCTACTGTTCTCTTATGTCCCTCTGCTGTGTTTTCTATATCATTTTCTTCCACTATATTCTTGTTTTTTCTCTCTATCATGCTCTTATATGTTTATCCTATTATGTTTCCCTATATGTTCTTTTGTTATGCTTTTCGGTGTTCTTGTGTTCTTCTATTGTATTTTTTTACTAAGTTCTTAAGTCTCTTTATTTTCTCTTCTACTGAACCCTGTTTAAGTCCCTTATGAAACGATTTTTCTTAAGCATGTTTCTTCTACTATTATGTTGTTCTCTCGTTATGCATCACATCAGTTTCTTCACTCTTCTTGCTTTGAACCTTCTACTATGTTTGCATGTGTTCTCCTGAGTTTTTGAAAGAAACCTCTGAGCCTGTTTCGACTACTTGCTTCCGTATCTCTGTATTGATTCAAGGTGAAAATCCTAGAATTTGAGGGTTCTGCCGAGGTTTGGTTATGTGATTGAACTAGGGTTCTATTATAGAACCCTTGACTCTCTCATACTAAATTTTGAGTTTTTTGAACTAAGTCTGAACTTCTTTACTTACATACAACTCTGAAAGTTTAAATTTCTTCTTCTACTGATTGGCATGACCGTTCTTTCATGTTTAAGCGTGTCTGCATGCTTTATATGTGTGATAAATCTTTCATCCACAAATTTTGAACTAGTGATTGATTCAGGATCTCCTTTTAATAGGTCTAGTTGATTGTTATTGATGCTCCTTAAGTTAATACCTTTTCCAGCTTTCTGGCTTGGTTCATTCATACCAAATCTTTGGATTTATGATTTCTTAGTTGTAGTTTGATTATCTTTCCTTAAATTTTACAACCGTGTATGTCAAAGACCCTGTCCCTAAATGACCCTTATGTATTTTACCTCAATTGCATGCTTTACACAGGTGTTTGATTAATTCCTTCCCATAATTGGTTTTCCCTGTTTGAATCTGAATCCCTTAATTAAGGGAAACCTTGTGTAATTGATTTTCAATCAGTCTTCAATTATTCTCTTACCTTATTTGCTCATGAATTTCAAATTATAAATGTGACCTTCTTTAACACAAAGCACGCACGATTAACACACTTTAGACTCTCACAATCTCGCGCGCTTAAAGTATTCTGTCTTCCTGTTTGCATTTTGGCTTTTGCAAGACTGCTGCTTTTCTTACTTGTTTCCTTGAAGCTGGTATGTCCTTTTTTTTTAACTCAGCAGCCCCAATGTGTTTACATATAGGCCTTATATGCATGTCTACTTTATTGTCTATGTGGACTTTAATATTTAACTTAGTATGCTTGTGTTCTATTGCATGTTTTTTACTATGAATATTTGCTCCCCATCCCATTTCCCCAATGTGATTCTGAGTGGTGACTTAGGGCATGACAACAAGAATTTTTGTCCATGAACTGAGTTTTGGATCAATGAGGTTTAACCTCTAAATAGGATGGAGGGTGTATCAGCATATCCTATTGCTGGGTATGCCCATCAACCTGCTTTTCTTGTGTTCTTGCAAATTTCCCACTCCCCTATACCCCTATGTGCACTGATTTTAAGTTTTCCCCTTTGTCCTTTTCCTTTTTCTCCTTTCGAAATTTCCCTTTTGCATTTGCACTCTCCCTCTTAGTTCCAAGGTTGTGACACCCCTTTTGTGAGCCTTGCCTTGGGACATTGAGTTTCCTTTGAACGTGGACACTTGAGGGCTGGCCTCTTCCACACTGCACTATGTCTTAACATTGTAATGCATTTGGGTGTGAGCACTGCCCAGAGTCCATGTGAGGCTCTTAGGGAACTCTGATATATCTAAATGAGAGAAAGGCTTTGTAACATTGATCTTTTGAGTTAGTTTGGTTCATAAATCAGACAGGAAGTGTGAATCAAGCTCTCCTTGATTGTAACTTTCATATTTTTTATATATTTTTTTACTTTATTTTTGGGCTGTATTAACTTTGTATAACTTTCTGGTATGGTTAGTGAAAATGAAGGGGTAACTATGAATATGTATGGGTAGAAAACTGGCTATAGGAGTCTCTAATTATTGTACTTTTCATAGTTACCATGCCTACATGAATCTCTAATTTCTTCATCCCTTCATGTAGTTACCATGTCTATAAGACTTTTGCATTTGCAGATAGTTATCATACATATAAGGTTTCTGCATCTCATTTAGCTGCTATGTCTATAGGAATCCTGCACTTCCATATCTGTAGCTCCTGCACACATGCATAGAGAATATGCCTATGGGTCATTTCTAATTCTTTTACACCCGCTTTTCACTAGGAAAACTTGGCTATAGGTCCTACTAATAAAAAATGCAATTAGATAGCACAACGTTTGGATAATCATGTTGCAGAATCTCTGCACTCTTCTATGTCTATTACAGTAGTTAAAGTTAAGAAACATCTAGAAAGCATTCCTATAGGGTTCATAATTCAAATCTGAATAGCCTCGCTCGTTTGTAAGTTAACTAACAGTAATAATGCATCGTCAATTGTAGAACTTATACTCTTTCTATTGAATTTGACAACCATTTCTTAAATTAACATGAAATTAGTCCATGCTCTTAATCCCGAAATATGTAGATATCATGCCTATATGTCCCGTCTATTATTTAGGCAAGCCTTAGGGTAACTTATAAATTGAATCAATTCCTTTTCTTAAACTATAACTAGCATGCATGCCTGACTCAGGCTTCCTATCTAAATTATGTAGAAAATCAATCTGCCTCAAATCTTTAAGTTTTAATTATACCTTAACAATATGTATAAGACATACTAAACTATGTGTTTTATCTAGTTTTAAAGGAGGTATTATCTGTCTATATGCTCTTCCTCTAAATTTGCTATATATATGTTTGTTTGTTGCCTTTGTATTTAACCTTTTGAAACCATAAATAAGCCCATGTCTTATCTTTTTAGTATTACTTATCCCAAATACCTCCGTGATTGATAGGATCGGGACGAGTAATGGCACGCAATAGGTAAACGAGACCATTCTGCACTTTAATACCTTAACATGGTGGGAAGGGTAGATATGGATATGATGACCGATGCGCTAATACCACGTGTAGCCCCTTTCTGATGAGTGATTACCGAGTATTGCATTGACGTGATCCATATTATTTATAAACCTAGGACCCTCCTCCATTTACTCTTTTATTCCTTAAACCTTGAAAAATATTTCTTCTAAATCAACTCTCTTCTTTGCTTTCCAACTTTGTTTATTTCTGACTTACATGTGGAAATATCCTATAATGTGATACCCGTACTTGTTTATATATTAGTGAATTTAAGTCACAACAATAGCTTGGCCGGGAACCACACTAATGGATCCTGAAGGGGGCCTAACACTTTGCCCTCGGGATAATTTCAAGACCTTACCCAATCTCTAGTTATCCAAATTGAACCATCCTTAGTGTCTTAATGCACTATTATCATTAGGTGCCGACTCTTCAATTCTCCTAAACCCAATTCCCAAAAGGGAACGAGTTGTCTTCCCAAATGTCCAAAACCTAATTTCGCAAGAAAAAAGGGGCGCGACAGCATGACGACTTTGCTGGGGACTTCTTTTATGCTTTTATCATTTCAAGCTATTACTGTGACTTTACATTTTTTCTATATGACTTTACTTGTTTAATCTTCTAAGCTTTTAATTCCTTCCCCTACTATGGAACTGGCTTGTCTTTTGTTTCTTTCCCTTATTTCTTTTGCTGCATTCCTTCATTACTGTTTTAGAATTATTGTAATTATTACTCTTATGAACATACAAGTACGTGGAAACTTGTTTTAATTATTGCAACTGCATATCTTCAACATCATATTCCACTTGTGCCAAACAAATTATCATAGTTTTTGTGCTATTCCAATATTATCACCCCCTAAATCTAGCAAAGGCGTTTTTACGGTAAAGCCAGTCGATCAACGGTGTGGTCGACGGTTCTGCGCCTTTCCCTCTTGAGTTGTCCGCTTAAGGGTAGCAGTCTAGTACTCCATAGAAACCTTACTTTTTGTAATTATACATGCATCATGGTCAAACCTAGCCGAGTCAGTTAAGTTGTCCGCATAATGACTCTTTAAGATCGCTTTATCCAAAGTCCACTGGGTTTCCCCAAAACCCAAATGGACATTACCACGTTTGTGAATTTATTTGGAGAACTCAATGCTTCTATGCCAATTATTGATATTTAGTAGTCGAGTCTGGTGGGGGTAAGGGACTAACCCTTTGTTTTGCAGAAACATGAGGCACGAGGTCCCCAGATTTGGCATGGTTACCCATATCCACCCCAAACTGCTAAACTGGTGGAAGAATCTTCACTCCACTGATCAGACGCTCATCTAGATATATTTAGGGAACCTATCCTCTCTCTTGAAAGTTCAACCCAACCAACAAAATCATAGAAACTTCCACTCTATTATGGGATTGTGATAGGTCTGTGTTCTATTTCGGAGACATTGAGATGGAATCCTTGCTCGAGGAAATATGAGGACTAGCTGGTATACCGTGGGAAATTCCAGGTTTATTAATGTTGGAATATCGCAAAGGCAAAGGTTTTCTCAAAATGATGGGTCTAAAGAAGAATCCAGACATGACATGCTTGAATGAGTCGTAAATACCCTTTGACTACTTGTATGAGAGATACGATCATAGAAAATATTACCATACTTACCCTAAGGAGTTCTCCCTTACATCATTAGGGCATATTCACCGAAGGGTACTTGTCTTCATGTTTTATTTCTTGGGGATGATAGTGTTTCTAATGAAGAAATCGAGGATCCATAACAGACTAGCCGTGGTCAACAAAACTCTAGTAGAAGGAATTGACGGACAATCGTTCAGTCTCGCACCAATGATTATTGCAGAAATATACGGAGCCTTGGAAAAATGTCAACGGGGATCCATAAACTTCGATGTTTGGAATCTGCTACTTCAGCTTTGGCTCCTGGAACATCTCCAAAAAGGTGAGTACTGACAGGAAATCCATCGAAGGGATTGGGATGATCATATCACTTTTTATAACCCGAAGCGAATGAATTACATGCCCAACATGTTTGCCCAACCAGAGAATGCAAGAGAATGGGTCGAACTCTTTTAAAGTCTGGCTGAGGATTGAGTACAATGGATGTTGGAGTTGTTCCCAACCGAGGAATTCATCATCCGATCTAGGGACACACCTTTCCTAATATTGACCGGCTTAAGAGTAACGTACCCATACACACCTCTTCGGGTCATGAGACAAGCGAGAATGAAACAGGTTAACTTCCGAGCTGAGTTCCAGAATGACGATAGTCCTTACATATGTTAGGCTCGACACGTGGCATTGCAAAATCATCATGGGAAATGAAACCATTGAACAAGACAGATACCACGCGGGTTGTAATCCCTATTATTCAGGTTGGTTGGAGGATAATCATGATGTTTTGGGTCAACCCGGGTTTTTTCAAGGCAACCGAATCATAGATGAAAAGGTCGTGGCACAAATAAAGCACAACCATCTGCGTAAGAGAATCTGAGAATGTGAAAGCGAGCATCATGAGATACAAGAAGCCAATTAGAAACTAATTGAAGAACGGAAGGATATGGCCGTCAGCACTAACAAACATTTGGACCGAGGTATAGTAAAGTTGGAAAAGAAGTTTCTGAAGAGGGCCGAATACTACCGGACTACTGAAGGAAATGAAGGCGGACACCTGAGCAGAGCCTACTTTCCACTGGGAATGCGTGAGATAGGGAAACTGTTTGATGGTGCCGATATTGCCGAATCTGTGGAAGGTCCCTCTGGGACCAAGTAGATAGGAATTTCCATCTTCGCTTTATAAAATGTAATAAGGCTAATGGCCATTAGTGATTTTGCTATTTAGTGTCGTTTTGGGATTCGTCTCTTTTTAACAATGAAATGAAGCATTTAACATTCAAAGTTCTCAAAATCATCTTGTCTTTAGGCCTACCTCGGGCACAATGAGGCCCCTCAAATTAGGACACGCTTTATATTTCAGCAGTACGTGTTCAAATGTTGCAACATTTTTCTAATGATCCTTATTGACTTGTTACCTTTCTTATTTTTTGTTTATTCCCCTCCCCAAAGGTTAGTTCGTGAATTCTAGCAACATAATCATATTTTACGAGATCTAGGGGCCCTCCACCGACTCCTTCTCCCAGTCCTATCAGACACAAAAACAAAAGGAAGATGAAAGATATGAGCAACTCAATTAGGGGTATGCGTCGGTCGGTTATTATGAAATTACGGTTCGGATTATCGGTTTTTGGTTTTGTAATATTGATGACCAAATTAAACCAAAGTATTTACGGTTCGGTGCGGTTTTTTCAAAGTTCGTTTCAATCATTTCCGATTGATTTTTTCGATTTTAAATGGCTCAAGAAAATTAGAAATTAGAAAAGTTTCTAGTTCAGTATTCAAGTTATGAACCATAACGGTGACCATATGAAATTTTTGAGTCTGTGCGACCATATATGGTCTGTGCACTAATATAAATAGATACATGACTATGCATGCATTAATATAACAGGTTTCCAGAGTATGTGCATGTCCTTCTTAATCCTTCTTTAGAACTGGTCGCACCATATGAAAATTTTAATATATATGTTTCTCAAATTCATCAATAAGAGTCTATGAATTAATATAAATATAAATAGATACATGACAATATATGTAATATAAGAGTATATGCATATATATATTCTATTAATATACCCCTAATTTAATCTTTGTCAATTCCAGTTCTTCGCACTTGTCCCGTCTCAAGACATTAGTATGTATCATACCTGATTTCTATTGATTCCATATTTACCGATAAGAACAGAAAACATGCTAAGAAAAAGAATTACCACATCATTTCGGTTTTTTGATTTAACCAAAAATTGAAATACAAAAATCGTAAACCGCACCGAAAAACCAAAAATAAGTAATTTCAAAACTGTGACCGACTTAAAAACCGATTAAACCGAAAACGAAAAACCAGAATTTATGGTTTTGCCAGGTTTTTTGATTCGGTCGGTATTATGCCTACCCCTATTCTCAACTGAACAGGTAGAGGTCAGTCATGGTGCTCTGGTTCCTAAGGAAAAAGCATCCCAATTGGAACAAAAGTTGTTGAAGTTTCAAAAAGAACTCAATCAAGTTTGGAATATGACATGTCTGTCATTTTCTCTCACCAGTCCATAGGTTACTTTTCCGACTGCTTAGAATCCTATACCCCTACAAAATATCTCGAAGCAACAAAATCACCTCGCTCTTCACCACCACTGTAATACTTGCCATACCTCCAATAACACCCCTCCGATCATACTGGATTTCCCGAACTCCAAAAAAGACCACTGCCACCCCTAACACAATACCCCCATCTACGTGGAAAGTGTGCCACATACCATCCAACCCATCGCAAGCACACCCGAGTCTAATGATAAAGACTTACTCATCAAAAACCTGGCTGCAGAACTCAAGAAACTGACTAGTCGAGTTCAGGGTGTCGAAGGAAGTAAAGGGATTGAAGGATTAAACTACGAAGATCTTTGCATACAACCAGATGTCAAACGGACAGAGGGGTAAAGCCCTCCTAAGTTCGAGATGTTTGATGGTACAGATGATCTGAGAGTTCACCTAAGAACATACTGCAACAAGCTGGTTGAAGTAGGAGAAGACGAAAGAATTCGCATGAAGCTTTTCATGAAAAGCCTAAAAGGAGATGCTTTGTCTTGGTACATCAGCCAAGACACGAATAAATGGTATAATTGAGTGGCTATGACGTCAGATTTCATGGACAGATTCTGATTCAATATAGAAAATGCACCAGATGTGTTCTACATTCAGAACCTAAAGAAAAGCCCACAAAAACATTCTGCGAGTATGCCACTCGCTGGAGGTTAGAAGCTGCTAAAGTCAGGCCTGCTCTAGAGGAAGAAAAAATGAACAAGTTTTTCGTCCGGGCTCAGGATCCCCAATACAATGAAAAACTGATGCTGATTGAAGGACAAAAATTTTCTAACATCATCAAGCTAGGTTAGAGGATCGAGGAAGGCATTAAAAGTGGTATAGTCACGAATATTAAAGCTTTGCAAGCCACCAACAAGGCTTTACAGTGTAGTGCTACATCAAAGAAAAGGAACGTGGGTGCCGTAATAGTTGCATAGAGAACCAAATCCCCTGTCAAGTACCAAACCTATCCAATGGCTCCACTCACATATCTGCCTTCTCCAAATTACCATGCACCCCCACCTCCTACATACCAACCCACTTCACCCAAATATTCCCAATCAGTACATATTTACAAAGCCTACAATACTCAACCGCCTCATTATCAATCACCTCTCCCACATCAAAACTTCCCTAGACCTCGACCAAATTTCGATCGCAGACCTCCCAATCAGTATACCTCCATTGGTGAACCAATTGACCAAGTGTACGAAAGACTCAAAGTTGTTGGTTATGTCACCCTTATCCCTACTATAACTCCAGAAAACCCTTCTCAGTAGGTCAATCCAAATAAATCCTGTGCATACTATTCTGGCATGAAAGGACATACCATTGATGAATGCCGGTCTCTGAAGGATAAGATTCAGACTTTGATTGGCAATAAGATCATTGTAGCAAAGGAACATGCTCTGAATGTCCACAATAACCCTCTGCCAGACCACGAGGGCAGAGGTGTTCACATGATCGATATAGAGGATGACCAGGACCCCATGGGATCGATCGATTTCATCACAGAAGGAAACGGTTCGAAGAAGCTATTAGTCACCCTCAATCCGTTTATGGTCCAGAGTCAGCCTTCTGGAGACGCCGAGGTTGAAGCACCATCCTCCGCAAAGACGCCAGCTCCGATTGAGGTTGCGTTTATGTCACCAGCAAACATACCTACACCCTTTGAAGTTGCAGTATTACACCAGTACTTGTTTATATATTAGTGAATTTAAGTCACAACAATAGCTTGGTCGGGAACCACACTAATGGATCATATAGGGTGCCTAACACTTTCCCCTCGGGATAATTTCAAGCCCTTGCCCAATCTATGGTTATCCAAATTGAACCATCTTTAGTGTCTTAATGCACTATAATCATTAGGTGTTGACTCTTCAATTCTCTTAAACCCAATTCCCAAAAGGGAACGAGTTGTCTTCCCAAATTTCAAAAACCTAATTTCGCAAGAATAAAGGGGCGCGACATCATGATGACTTTGCTAGGGATTTTTTTTAGGCTTTTACCATTTCAAGCTATTACTGTGACTTTACATTTTTTTAAATGACTATTTGTTTAATCTTCTAAGCTTTTAATTCTTTCCCCTACTATGGAACTGGCTTGTCTTTTGTCTCTTTCCCTTATTCTTTTACTGCTTTTCTTTACTACATTCCTTCATTACTGTTTTAAAATTATTGTAATTATTACTCTTATGAACATGCAAGTACGTGCAACTTGTTTTAATTATTGCAACTGCATATATCTTCAACATCATCTTCCACTCGTGCCAAACAAAGTACCATAGTGGTTGTGCTATTCCAATATTTTCACCCCTATATCTAGCAAAGGCATATTTACGGTAAAACCAGTCGATCAGCGGTGTAGTCGACGATTCCGCGCCTTTCCCTATTGAGTTGTCCGCTCAAAGGTAGGAGTCTAGTACTCCATAAAAACCTTACTTTGTGTAATTATACATGCATCATGGTTAAACCTAGCCGAGTCAGTTATGTTGTCCGCATAATTACTCTTTAAGATCGCTTTATCCAAAGTCCACTGGGTTTCCCCAAAACCCAAATGGACATTACCACGTTTGTGAATTTATTTGGAGAACTGAATGCTTTTATGCCAATTATTGATAATTAGTAGTCGAGTCCGGTGGGGGTAAGGGACTAACCCTTTGTTTTGCAGAAACATGAGGCACGAGGTCCCCAGATTCGGCATGGTTACCCATATCCACCCCAAACTGCTAAACTGGTGGAAGGATCTTCACTCCAGTGATTAGACGCTCATCTAGAAATATATAGGGGACCTATCCTCTCTCTTGAAAGTTCAACCCAACCAACAAAATCATAGAAGCTTCCACTCTATTCTGGGATTGTGATAGGTCTGTGTTCTGCTTCGGAGACATTGAGATGGCATCCTTGCTCGAGGAAATAGGAGGACTAGTTGGTATACCGTGGGAAACTCCAGGTTTATTAATGCCGAAAAATCGCAAAGGCAGAGATTTTCTTAAAATGATGGGTCTAAAGAAAAATCCAAACATGACATGATTGAAAAAGTCGTACATACCCTTTGACTACTTGTACGAGAGATACAATCATAGAAAGTCTTACCGTACTTACCTTGAGGAGTTCGCCCTTACATCATTGGGGCATATTCACCGAAGGGCATTTGTCTTCATGTTTTGTTTCTTGGGGATGATAGTGTTTCTAATGAAGAAATCGAGGATGCATAAAAGACTAGACATGGTTACAATAACACAAATGGAAGGAATTGACGGACAATCATTCAGTCTCGCACCAATGATTAATGCAGAAATATACCGAGCCTTGGAAAAATGTAAACGGGGAGCCATATCACTTTTTATCACCCGAAGCGAATGAATTACATGCCCAACATGTTTGCCCAACCGGAGAATGCAAGAGAATGGGTCGAACTTTTTGAAAGTCTGGCTGAGGATCGAGTACAATGGATGTTGGAGTGGTTCCCAATCAAGGAATTCATCATCCGATCTAGGGACACACCTTTCCTAATACTGATCGGCTTAAGAGGAACGTACCCATACATACCTCTTCAGGTCATGAGACAAGCTGGAATGAAACAGGTTGTACTGAGGGTCGACAAGATGAGTCACTTCCGGGCTGACTTCCAGAATGACGATAGCCATTACATATGTCAGGCTCGACATACGTGGCATTGAAAAATCATCATGGGAAATGACACCATTGAACCAGAAAGATACCACGCGGGTTGTGATCCCTATTATTCAGGTTGGTTGGAGGATAATCATGATGTTCTGGGTCAACCCGGGTTTTTTCAAGGTAACCGAATCATAGATGAAAAGGCCGAGGCACAAATAAAGTACAACCATCTGCGCAACAGAATCTGAGAATGTGAAAGCGAGCATCGTGAGATACAGGAAGCGAATTAGAAATTTATTGAAGAATGGAAGGATATGGCCGTCAGCGACAACAATTATTTGGACCGAGGTTTAGTAAAGTTGGAAAAGAAGTTTCTGAAGAGGGTCGAAGACTACCGGACTACTGAAGGAAATGAAGGCGGACACCTGAGTAGAGCACTAGGAATGCGTGAGATAGGGAAACTGTTTGATGGAGCCGATAATGCCGAATCTGGGGATGGTTCCTCTGGGACCAAGTAGATAGGAATTTCCATTTTCGCTTTATAAGATGTAATAAGGCCAATGGCCATTAGTGATTTTGCTATTTAGTCTCGTTTTGGGATTTGTCTCTTTTTATCAATAAAATGAAGCATTTAACATTCAAAGTTCTCCAAATCAACTTGTCTTTAGGCCTACGTCGGGCACAATGAGGCCCCTGAAATTAGGACATGCTTTATATTTCAGCACTATGTGTTCAAATGTTGCAACATTTTTTTAATGATCCTCATTGACTTGTTACCTTTTTATGTTTTTGTTTATTCCCCTCCCTAAAGGTTAGTTCGTGAATTCTAGAAACATCATCATATTTTACAAGATCTAGGGGGCCTCCACCTACTCCTTCTCCAAGTCCTATCAGACACAAACAAAGGAAGATGAAAGATTTGAGCAACTCAACTAGGGGTAGGTGTCGGTCGGTTTGGTCGGTTATTATGAAATTATGGTTCTGTTTATCGGTTTTTGGTTTTGTAATATTGATAACCAAATTAAAACAAAGTATTTACGGTTCGGTGCGGTTTTTTCAAAGTTCATTTCAGTTATTTCCGATTTATTTTTTCGATTTTAAATGGTTCAAGAAAATTAGAAATTAGAAAAGTTTCTAATTTAGTATTCACGTTATGAACCATAACGGTGACCATATGAAAATTTTGAGTCTGTGCAACCATATATGGTTTGTGCATTAATATAAATAGATACATGACTATGCATGCATTAATATAAAAAGTTTCCAGAGTCTGTGCATGTCCTTCTTAATCCTTCTTTAGAACTGGTCGCACCATATGAAAATCTTAATATATATGTTTCTCAAATTCATCATTAAGAATCTGTGCATTAATATAAATATAAATAGATACATGACTATGTATGTCATATAAGAGTCTATGCATATATATTCTATTGATATACCCCTAATTTGTTCTTTGTCAATTCCAGTTCTTCGCACATGTCCCGCCTCAAGACATTAGTATGTATCATACCTAATTTACTGATTTCATATTTACCTATAAGAATAGAAAACAAGCTAAGCAAAAGAATTAAGACATCATTTTGGTTTTTTGATTTAACCAAAATTTGAAATACAAAAATCGTAAACCGCACCGAAATACCAAAAAACAAATAATTTTAAAACTGTGCACCGACTGAAAAACTGATTAAACCAAAATTTATGGTTCAGCCGATTTTTTCGGTTCGGTCGGTATTATGCCTAACCCTAATCTCAAGTGAACAGGTACAGGTCACTCATGGTGCTCTAGTTCCTAAGGAAAATGCGTCCCAATTGGAACAAAAGTTGTTAAAGTTTCAAGAAGAACTCAATCAAGTTTGGAATATGACATGTCTGTCATTTTCTCTTATCAGTCCAGAGGTTACTTTCCCGACTGCTTAGAATCCTATACCCCCACAAAATATCTCGAAGCAACAAAATCACCCCGCTCCTCACCACCACTGTAATACTTGCCATACCTCCAATAACACCCCGCCGATTATCCTGGATCTCCAAAACTCCAAAAAAGACCACTGCCACCCCCAACACAATACCCCCATCTACGTGGAAACTATGCCACATATCATCCAACCCTTCTCAAGCACACCGGAGTCTAATGATAAAGACTCACTCATCAAAAACCTGGCTGCAGAACTCAAGAAACTGAGTAGTCGAGTTCAGGGTGTCGAAGGAAGTAAAGGGATTGAAGGATTAAACTCCGAAGATCTTTGCACACAACCAGATGTCAAACTTCCCGAGGGGTATAAACCTCCTAAGTTCAAGATGTTTGATGGTACAGATGATCTGATAGTTCACCTGAGAATATACTGCAACAAGCTGGTTGAAGTAGGGAAGGATGAAAGAATTCTCATGAAGCTTTTCATGAAAAGCCTAAAAGTAGATTCTCTGTCTTGGTACATTAGCCAAGACACGAAGAAATTGTCTAATTGAGTGGGTATGACATCAGATTTCATAGACAGGTTCAGATTCAATACAAACAATTCACCAGATGTGTTCTACATTCAGAACTTAAAGAAAATCCCACAAAAACATTCTGCGAGTATGCCACTCGCTGGAGGTCAGAAGCTGCTAAAGTCAGGCCTCCTCTAGAGAAAGAACAAATGAACAAGTTTTTCGTCCGGGCTCAGGATCCCCAATACAATGAAAGACTGATGTTGATTGAAGGACAGAACTTTTGTAACATCATCAAGCTAGGTGAGAGGATCGAGGAAGCCATTAAAAGGGATATGGTCACGAATTTTGAAGCTTTTCAAGCCACCAACAAGGCTTTACAGTGTAGTGCTACGTCCAATAAAAGGAACGTGGGTGCCGCAATAGTTGCATAGAGAACCAAATCCCCTGTCAAGTACCAAACCTACCCAATGCCTCCACTCACATATCAGCCTACTCCAAATTACCAAGCAATCAACCCACTTCACCCAAATATTTCAAACCAGTACATATTTACCAAGCCTACAATACTCAACTGCCTCATTATCAATCACATCTCCCACATCAAAACTTCTCTAGACCTCGACCAAATTTCGATCGCAGACCTCCCAAACAGTATACCGCCATTGCTGAACCAATTGACCAACTATACGAAAGACTCCAAGTTTTTGGTTATGTCACCCGTATCCCTATTATTACTCCAGAAAACCCTTCTCAGTAGGTCAATCCAAATAAATCATGTGCATACTATTCCGGCATGAAAGGACATACCATTGGTGAATGCCGCTCTCTGAAGGATAAGATTGAGACTTTGATTGGAAATAAGATCATTGTAGCAAAGGAACTTGGTCTGAATGTCCACAATAACCCTCTGCCAGACCACAAGGGCAGAGGTGTTCACATGATCGATATAGAGGATGAATAGGACCCCAAGGGATCGATCGATTTAATCACAGAAGGCGACGGTCCAAAGAAGCTAGTAGTCACCCTCAATCCGATTATTGTCCATATTCAGCCTTCTGAATACGCCGAGGTTAAAGCACCATCATCCGCAAAGACGCCAGCTCTGATTGAGGTTGAGTTTATGTCACCAGCAAACATAGCTACACCCTTTGAAGTTGCAGTATTACCACCTAAGGGTCCTACTCCATTCGGAGTATAGATAGTCGCTCCAACCGCAGTGGTAATGTAGGCTGTAACGCTATTCCACACAAACACCATACCTTGGGACTACATAGCCGAGGCCAAAAGAAAAGGGTTGCGGCACAGGGTATGACAAGAACCGGCAAGGTTTATACTCCGGAACACTTAGCAGAGTCAAGTAGGCAGGCCACCAATCGGCTGACCATCATTGAAAATGGGCCCGGTGATCTCTAGAGAAAGAAACAAGCCAAGGAATACTCAGTGATTGATCAGCTAAACAAAACACCAGCATAGATCTCCATCCTAGCTTTACGACAAAGTTCTGATTCACATAAGAATGCTTTGTTAAAGTTGTTGATTGAGGCATATGTACCGAGTAACATCACCAGTGAAGAGATGGATAACATGGTAGGCCAGGTATTGGAAAGTGACAAGATCACTTTTCCTGAAGATGAGCTGCCTCCAGAAGGTTTGAGTCACAACAAGGCATTGCACATCACTGTGCAATGCGAAAATTATTTTATCACCAGGATCTTGAAGATGGAGGGTCCAGCCTCAACATTTTTCAGTTGGTAACACTCATGACATTAGGAAAGGGGATACACAAGATCAAGGATGGGGCCATTAACGTTAAAGCTTTTGACGGATCCCAAAGGTCCACTATTGGGGAAATTAGCTTGTGTTTGCAAATGGGGCCTACTTGGTTTGATGTTGACTTCCAAGTGATAGATGTGCCGACCTCTTACAATCTGTTGTTGGGACGGCCATGGATTCATGCCGCTGGGGTCGTAGCATCAAAACTACGTTAGGTGGTGAAGTTTGATTGGAACCACCAGGTGATCATTCACGGTGACAGTAGAAATCCCATATACAGTCGCCAGACCATTCCAGCAATTGGAGGGAAAATAAGGATAGGTAGAGAAACTTACCACCACATCGAGCGCGTCAACGCCGTTGACAAATACAAGTGGTGGGACAACAAGATTTAAAGCATATTGCACTGGTGCGTGTATGAACTTGGCAAAAACGTCTAATGAATCGCAAAAACCATCAAGCTCAAGAAACACGACACCACTTTTGGATTGGGATATAAGTATACCTGGGAGGAATTCAACCATTTTTCGCCACCATGGCACGGTCCTTACTATTCCATTGGAGTAGCCAATACCCTGCTTGGAGTAGACTTTTCAACCAGCCGAAGTAATATACCGCTCAGAAGAAGAGGAAGCAGTGGAAGCAATGAGGAATTTGTTCCAAGAAGACGACGTCATGGATTGTTGTGTAATTTTTGAGAAGGAGGGGGAGGAAGGCCCTTCCATACAGGCTGTGAGTGGAGTAGCATGCCTCAACAACTGGACTATAAGAACCACCAAAGCTCGGCGAGCCGCGGGGTAGCGAGGCTGAACAAGCATCATGCCCTATTTTGTTTTTACTTGACTTTCCTTTTGCATATTAATTTTCGTAAGAAAGAGCTCCAATGTCCAAAATAGTTATGGAATTTTGATTTTCTTATAAATCTTACTCTTATTATTTTTTTTCCTTACTTTACTTATACACCATTACTATTATTTATCTTGATGAACCAATAACTGTGATGTGCAACGAGGCAACACAACAAGCGAACATAGACTGAGAGGAAGATGATATACCGGAAGAGATTATTAAGGAAGTTGAGAATTTCGTTAATAGACCTAAGCTTAACTTGGACGAGACTGAGATTGTTAACTTGGGAAATGCAGAAAACATCAAAGAACTACGAGTCAACATTCACTTGTCACCGTAGGAAAAGGAAGAGTACATAGAATTTCTAAGAGAGTATGAAGAAATATTCGCCTGGTCGTGTGATGACATGACTGGGCTCAACACATCTATTGTGGCTCACAAATTGCCAAGCGTCCCAACATGTCCATCGGTAAAACAGAAACTCAAAACATTTAAGCCTGACATGAGTTTGAAAATCAAGGAAGAAGTCACTAAGTAGGTCAAAGCTAAAGTTCTCAGGGTAGTCAAATATTCGACATGGCTAGCCAATATTGTGCTAGTGCCAAAGAAAGATGGGAAGGTTAGAGTCTGTGTCGACTACCGGGATCTCAACCGGGCCAGTCCAAAGGACGACTTTCCTTTGCCGAACATACATATCCTGATTGACAACTCACTAAGCATGAGTTTCAGTCATTCGTAGGTTGTTTCGCTGGTTATGATCAGATCTAGATGGATGAAGAAGATGCTAAGAAAACAGCTTTCATTATGCTGTGGGGGATGTACTACTACAAGATGATGTCGTTTGGGTTAAAAAATGCAAGGTCCACCTACATGAGGGCCATGACCACTATTTTCGATGATATGATACAAAAGGAGATGGAAGTGTATGTGGATGATGTCATTATCAGTCCAAAAAAGCCACTGTTCACGTGGAAGATATGAGAAAGTTCTTCAATAGGCTGGGAAGGTATAGCCTGAAGCTGAATCCCGCAAAATGTGCATTCGAGATTCCAATCGGAATATTACTCGGGTTTATCGTGAGTCACCGGGGAATAGAACTGGATCTATCAAAGGTCAAAGCCATTCAAGAAATTCCACCGCCAAAGAACTAGACGGACGTAATGAGTTTCTTGGGGGAGACTCAACTACATCAGCCGGTTCATAGCACAATCTACTATCATCTACGAACCGATCTTCAAGATGTTTAAAAAGGATGCCATCACCAAGTGGACCGATGAATGTCAGGAAGCTTTCGACCGAATCAAGGAATACTTGTCAACATCGCCGGTCTTAGTCCCGTTTGAACCAGGTAGACCCCTACTACTCTACCTCGTAGTATTGGATAGAGTGTTCGACTGCGTCCTGGGGCAGCATGATGAGACGGGAAAGAAAGAACATGCCGTTTACTACCTAAACAAGAAGTTCACTCTGTACCAGGCTCGCTATTCCATGATAGAACGCACCTGCTGTGCTCTAACTTGGGTAGCCTAAAAGTTGAGTCACTACTTCTGTGCCTATACTACGTATCTCATATCAAGGATGGATCCATTGAAATACATCTTTCAGAAGCATATGCCCACTGGAAAGCTAGGCAAGTGGCAAATCTTGTTGAGTGAATTTGACATTTTCTATGTGACTTAAAAAGAGATCAAAGGACAGGCACTAGCAGATCACCTTGCCGAGAATCCTGTGGACAAAGAATACGAACCCCTAAAGACATATTTTCCTGATGAAGAGGTATCATTCATAGGAGAAGATATTGCAGAATCCTATGACGGGTGGAGAATATTTTTTGATGGAGCATCAAATTTCAAAGGAGGCGGAATAGGGGCGGTCCTAGTATCAGAAACTGGTCAGCATTATCCAGTGTCTGCCAAACTCATGTTCCCTTGCACCAACAACATGGCTGAATACGAGGCCTGCATCTTAGGGCTCAAGATGGCCATTGACATGAACATCCACGAGTTGCTAGTAATTCGGGATTCAGACTTGCTTATACATCAGGTCCGAGAAGAATGGGCAACCAAGAACTCCAAGATACTCCCTTATCTGCACCACGTGCAGGAGTTGAGAAAGAGGGTTACAAAGATAGAGTTCCAGCATGTTCCCAGAATCTAGAATGAGTTTGCCGATGCATTTGCTACCCTATCGTCCATGATACAACATCTAGATACAAACTTCATTGATCCTATTCCGGTGAGGATCTATGTTCAGCCAACCCACAGTGCTCATATCGAATATGAAGCGAATTGAAAGCCTTGGTTTCATGACATCAAGGAATATTTGGAAAAAGGAGAATACCCAGAGCTTGCAGATCTTACTTAAAAGCGCACACTTCGAAGGATGGCCAACAAGTTCTTTAACAACAGAGGAATCCTGTATAGGAGGACTCCTAATTTTGGGTTATTAAGGTGTGTCGACGCAAAGGAAGCACCTAAGCTGCTAGAAGAAATCCATATTGGGACCTGCGGTCCACATATGAACGGTTTTGTCTTGGCGAAGAAAATACTCCGGGCTGGTTATTTTTATTGACTATGGAAACATACTACATCCAGTACATTCAGAAATTCCATCGCTATCAGGTACATGCAGACATGATGAAGGTACCCCCAAACGATCTTATTGCAACAAGCTCACCGTTGGTCGTTCACTGCATGGGGAATGGATGTTATTGGACCAATCGAACCTGCTGCTTCCAACAGACACAGGTTCATCCTAGTAGCAATTGATTATTTCACTAAATGGGTCGAAGCGACATCTTACAGGGCAGTTTCTAAGAAAGTTGTGGCAAAATTCGTCCACGGCCGTATTGTTTGTCGGTTCGGAATTCCGGAATCAATCCTTACTGATAATGCTTCCAATCTTAATAGTCACTTGATGAAAGCTATGTAAAGAATTCTATAGCCTACATACGTCAGATGAACAAAGTTGTAGAAGTCGCTAAAAAAAATCAAGAAGATATTGAGGAAAATAATAGAAAAGCATAAAGAGTGTCACGAAAAACAATCATTCTCTCTATTGGGGTATCGCACCATGGTACGCACATCAACAGGGGCAACCCCCTACATGCTGGTATATGGTACAGAAATAGTCATTCCTGTCGAAGTAGATATCCCACCCTGGAGGATCATATAAGAAGTCGAGCTCGACGATGCAGAATGGGTAAAGAGTTGTTATGAGCAACTAGCTCTTATTGATGGAAAGAGATTGAACACGATTTTCCACGGTCAGCTTTATCAGAACAGAATGACCAGATACTTCAACAAGAGATTCAAGCCAAGACGGTTCACATCGGGGCAGCTGGTTTTAAAGAAAATTTTCCCGCATCAGATGAAACCAAAGGTAAATTCGTTCCCAATTGGCAGGGTCCATACATGGTCCATCGGTTTCTGATAGGAGGAGCCCTTATACTTGCGGAAATGGATGGGGAAGTTTGGCCAAAACCGATCAATTTAGATGCAGTCAAGTGCTACTACGTTTAATCTTCTATTTTCCAATATGATGTAATTTGAACTACGTCTGGCTTGATTCATGTTTAAGAGAGGATACGTTGGAAGCCCTATGGGTTCGTTAACAATTCAATAAAAAAATTATTTTCCATGTAATTGGAAACTGGGGCAGAATTTGAGGAGGACACTCAAAATTTCGAAGTAACTTCAACTGATCATCGCAATCAACCATCAGAAGCAGCAACCCAGTAAATTGGGGCAAACTTTTGAGGAGGACCTACAAAATTCTGAAGCAAGAGAGGTTGCGGTGTCCTGAACCACGTCACAGAAATCGTTTCATCCAAAGCTATTTCAAAATATATCCTCATATAATATTTTTCTTAGACAAACTCATGCGTATTTATTATCAAAATCTCCTTCTTTAGCAATGCTACCCCAATGATACATACCGCGTCATCGTATCAAAGACAGACAGGTCAAGCAAAGTCAGAGGGGACACGAACTAACCTTTCCCTTTCACAAACTCAGGATTTTTCTTTGGATGCAGGAACCCAAGTCGTAAAGTAACATATTATGCAACCAGGAACACATCTCTCAGAATCATCACACCTATTCGCATTCACTATCGAATATCCCAACAGCTACAATACCGCAACCAACAATCAGCTAAGAAATTTCATTACTATTCCTCCTTTATTTCCTACATAGGGCTGCCATTATGCCTTCCGAGGTTAAGCTCTACCTCCACCTGCATTTTTCGCATTGCATAAAGCTACCATTCTTCCTTCCAAGACTAAGCATTGTCTCTATCTGCATTTCTTGCATTGCATAGGGCTACTATTCTGCCCTTCAAGACTAAGTTATGTCTCCATCCGCATTCTTGCATTGCATAAGGCTGCCATTCTGCCTTCTGAGACTAAGCTCTGTCTCCATCTGCATTCCCACATTACATATGGCTACTATTCTGTCTTCCGAGGTTAAGCTCTACCTCCATCTGCATTCCTACATAGCATAAGGCTACTACTCTACCCGAGGTTAAGCTCTACCTCCATCTGCATGGCTAAAATATCTCCACTTTGTTCACATTTTGCATAGCTAAAATATTGCCGCTTTATTTCCATTTGCGTCGGCTAAAAGATCGTCGCGTCATTTACATTTCACATTGGGTGAAAGATCGCCACCTTATTGCATGGCTGAAATATTGCTACTTTATTGTCATCTACATCGGTTGAAAGAACGCCACCTAATTTACATTTTGCATTGGCTGAAAGATCGCCACCTCGTTGCATCGGCTAAAAGATCACACCTCATTGCATCAGCTGAAAGATCGCCACCTCATTGCATTGGCTGAAAGATCACCACCTCATTGCATTGGCTGAAATATCTCCACCTCATTTACATCGTGCATTGTCTGAAATATCGCTGCTTATTGCATTTTGCATTGGCTGAAAAATCTCCACCTTCTACATCTCATGGGCTAAAAGATCGCCAAATTGTTTAGATGCACCATTGTTCGGAGGCACCATCTTTATAGCTGAGAATGCCATGCCATGGACCGAGGACGCCTTTTATCTCTTGCATATCATTATTCAAAGGCATTATCGCTCGGAGTCATAATCCTCATAGCCCGAGGCATCATTTCATGGCCCGTGAACCATGTATTATATGCCTTATGGACCAGGACATCATGGTCTAAGGACGTCATTAACCGTCCAAAGACAATATTCATGGTCCAATGAGAACTTGCATCACGTTTAGATTTATACACAATATATGTTTGCATTGTTTATTTGTAGGTAAATCGGCAAGCGACGACCGTATCAGCAGGAGCGATCCCGCTCCAGTTTCCACAAACCTATTAGACTTTAACCATAATCCCAACCTAAACGTTGCGTTCGTTCTTGGAAAACCTCCATCGACATACTCCACCGATGGATCCTGACAAAATTGGCCATCATATCTTTATCCGACAACTCTTTCATCCTTTTCGGGTAAAGAGGGGCAACTGTTGATACCCAACTTTTCCCTGTACATTTATATATGCAAAATACTTTCAAAATAGCATATATATATATATATATATATATATATATATATATATATATATATATATATATATATATATATATATATATATATATTAGGGGTAGCTGTTGATACCCAAATTTTCTCCTATATATTTTCTCCTATATATTTTCTCCTATATACATATATGTGTATGTGTGTATTTTTGTGTGTGTGTGTGTGTGTGTGTGCATATATAAGCATGTACACGTATTTTATTATTTTTCCAATTTTTTTAAAAGAATTTTTAAACCAATTTATTGCCCTATTTTAGCAAAACAAAAACCAATAAGTGTTCCTCAAATTATCATTTTGATGATTAAATTATTTAATTCCTATATTTATGCCAATATATAGCTAAAGTAATTTTTGCATATTTTATAAATTGATTTTGTATTTTTTAAGCTAAAATTGCACTAAATTGTATTTCTAACCTATTTTAAGATTAAAATAGTGTCTATAATTATAAAATTTATTCCAGTATTTTTAATCTAATGTTATATACTATTAATTAATTTAGTGCCTTTAATTTGTTTCAAAAATCACTTTTGCTATTTTTTATAAATTAAAAAAAGAAAATGTGGCTATTTAAATTATAGCCTTATTTTATTTCAATTATAGCTAAAATCAACCACCCTAGTAACCCAATTTCAATCTCAAACCGGACCAGCCCAATTCCTATATAACTCTACCCCTAACCCGTTAGTAAAATCCACCCGGTCTTTCTTTTGATCCAGGCCGTCGATCAATTGTGATCAACGACCACGATAACCCCTTGCCTTTTTTAATTTTATGAAACCCCAACCCTAATTAATTTCGCTCAGAGACGCAGACTTGAAACTCCTTCGTCTCTCAAACTCTCTCGAACCTTCCTCAACCCTAATCGTCTCCTATCATCTTCAACAGTGAAACCCTCCGAAAACCATGGCTGCTCCGACCATGGTAGTCTTATACTCACCTCCTGTTACTCCTCTATGCTTGATGCTTGAAGATTCAAGGCTATACCTCAAAGGTCTTCATCCAAACCTTTGTTGGCCTGAGGTTTCACGACCATCACCGGCCTTGCTGCGGCGTATTCTAGTTTTCTAAGCCTGATTCTTGCTTCTCCTGTGACGTTTTAAAAGCTTTTCTCATTTTAGGTTCTTTTGAAAACCCTCAAGGTTTTACTCCGACTTTCTAGAATTGTTGTGTATCTATGCTCTATTTGAGTTTTCAAACGCTTTTCCTGGCTTTGCTTTCAAAACAATCACTTTCAAAAAACCACCTCTTTTCAAACTAGAGTTTCTGAAATGTCCAAATGTTTCTATGATTTTTCCTTTGTCGTTTATGTGTATTTGTATCTATTGTGTCCTTGTATCATGTTTTTATATGCTTATTGCTATGTTTTCCTATATTATGGTCTTTTAAAATCCTACTGTGCTCTTGTGTCCCTCTGTTGTGTTTTCTATATCCCGTTCTTCCACTATATTCTTGTGTTTTCTCTCTAGCATGCTCTTATACGTTTATCCTATTGTTTTTCCCTATATGTTCTTTTATTATGCTTTCCGGTGTTCTTTTATTCTTCTATTGTATGTTTTTACTAAATTCTTAAGTCTCTATGTTTTCTACTGAACCCTATTTAAGTCCCTTCTGAAAGGATTTTTCTTAAGCATGTTTCTTCTACTATTATGTTGTTCTCTTGTTATGCTTTGAATCAGTTTATTCACTCTTCTAGCTTTGAACCTTCTACTATGTTTGCATGTGTTCTTCTGAGTATCTAAAAGAAACTCCTTAGCCTGTTTCGACTACCTGATTCCTCATCTCTGTATTTGATTCAAGGTGAAAGCCCTAGAATTTGGGGGTTCTGCCGAGGTTTGGTCATGTGATTGAACTAGGGTTCTATTTTGGAACCCTTGACTCTCTCAGACTAACTTTTGAGTTTTTGAACTAAGTCTGAACTTTTTTACTTACATACAACTCTGAACTTTTATATTTCTTCTGCATTAGACTCTTCTACTGATTGACATGACAGTTCTTTCATGTTTAAGTGTATCTGCATGCTTTATATGTGTGATAAATCTTTTCTTCAAAAAAGTATCGAACTAGTGATTGATTCAGGATCTCCTTTTAATATGTCTGATTGATTGTTATTGATGCTATTTAAGTTAATACCTTTTCCACCTTTCTGGCTTGTTCATTCATACCAAATCTTTGGATTTCTGATTTCTTGGCTGTTGATTGATTCTTTTTCCTTAAGTTATACAACCGTGCATGTCAAATACCCTGTCCCTAAATAACTCATATGTATTTGCCCTCAATTGCATGCTTTACACAGGTGTTTGATTAATTCATTTCCATAATTGGTTTTACCCGTTTGAATCAGAATCCCATAAGTAAGGGAAACCTTGAGTAATTGATTTACAATCAGTCTTAAATTATTCTCTTACCTTATTTGCTCATGACTTTCACACTATAAATACATGACATTCTTTAACACAAATCACACATGATTGACACACTTTAGACTCTCACAATCTCGCACGCTTAAAGTATTCTATCTTCCTATTTGCACTTTGGCTTTTGCAAGACTGCTGTTTTTCTTACTTTATTCCTTGAAACTGGCATGTCCTAATTTTTTGAAATTCAACACCCCCAAATGTGTTTACTTACAGGCTTTATATGCATGTCTACTTTACTGTCTATGTGGAGTTTAATATTTAACTTAGTATGCTTGTGTTATACTGCCTGTTTTTTACTCTGAATCTTTGCTCCCTATCCCATTACCCCAATATGATTGGGAGCGGTGACTTAAGGCATGGCAATAAGAATTGTTGTCCATGAACTCAGTTTTGAACTAATGAGGTTTAACCTCTAAATAGGATGGATGGTGTACCAGCATATCCCATTGCTGGGTATGCCCATCAGCCTGCTTTTCTTGTGTTCTTGCAAATTCCCCACTCCTCTACACCCCTATGTGCACTGATTTTATGTTATCCCCTTTGTCCTTTTTCCTTTTTCTACTTTCAGAATTTCCCTTCTGCACTTGCACTCTCCCTCTTAGTTCCTAGGTTCTGCCCCCCTTCTTGTGAGCCTTGCCTTGGAACCTTGAGTTCCTTCTGAACTTGGACACTTGAGGGCTAGCTCTTCCACGCTGCACTATGTCTTAACCCTGTAATGCATTTGGGTCTGAGCACTGCCTAGAGTCCATGTGAGGCTCTTAGGGAACTCTGACACATCGAAATGAGAGAAAGGCTTTGCAACATTGATCTTTGGAGTTGGTTTGGTTCATAAATCAGACAGAAAGTCTGAATTAGACTTTCCTTGGTTGTAACTTTTAGATTTTTGATATATTTTTTTAAGTTTATTTTTGGGCTGTAATAACTTTGTGTAACTTTCGGGGATGGTTAGTGAAAAGGGAGGGGTATCTATGAATGTGTATGGGTAGAAAACTGCCTATAGGAGTCTCTAATTTCTGTACTTTTCATAGTTACCATGCCTACATGAATCTCTAATTTCTACATCCCTTCATGTAGTTACCATGTCTATAAGACTTCTGCATTTCCATATAGTTATCATGCATATAAGGTTTCTGCATCTTATTTAGCTGCCATATCTATAGGAATCCTGCACTTCCATATCTGTAGCTCTTGTACACACACACCTAGAGAATATGCCTATAGGGCATTTTCCGATTCTTGCATACTCGCTTTTCACGAGGAAAACATGGCTATAGGTCCTAATAATAAAAAATGTAATCAGATAGCACAACATTTGGATAATCATGTTGCAGAATCTCGGCACTATTCTATGTTTATAACAATGTTAATAGTTAACAAACATCTAGAAAGCATGTCTATAGGGGTCATAATTCAAATTTGAATATCCTCGCTTGTTTGTAAATTAAAACTAGCAGTAATAATGCATTGTCAATTGCATAACTTGTACTCTTTTTGTTAAAACTGGAAACATTTTCTTAAATTAACATGAAATTAGTCCATGCTCTTATTCGCGAAATCTGTAGATATCATGCCTATGGGTTCGTCTATCATTTAGGCAAGCCTTAGGGTAACTTATAAACTGAATCAGTTCCTTCTTTTAAACTACAACCAGCAGGCAGGCCTAACTTAGGCTTCCTATATGAATTATGTAGCAGATCAGAGTACCTCAAATTCTTAAGTTTTAATTATACCTTAACAGTACATGTAAGACATGCTAAACTATGCGTTTTATCTAGTTTTAAAGGAGGTTTATCTGAGACTTATTATCTGTCTATATGCTCTCCCTTTATATTTGCTATATATATATATGTTTGTTTGCCGGCTTAGTATTTTAACCTTTTGAAACCACAAATAAGCCCATGTCTTCCCCCTTTGGGATTATTAATCCCAAATACCTCCGGTATTGATAGGATCCAGACGGGTAATAGCATGCCATAGGTAAACGAGACCTTTCCGCGCTTTAATACCTTAACGGGGTGGGAAGGGTAGATATGTATATGATGACCGGTGCACTAATTCCACGTGTAGACCCTCTTTGAGGAGTGATTACTGGGTATTGTATTGACATGATCCATTTTATTAATAAACCTAGGACCCTCCCCTTCCTTTACTCTTTGTTTCCTTAAATCTTAAAAAATGTTTCTTCTAAATTAACTCTCTCCTATACTTCAGAACTTTGTTTATTTCTGACCTTTATGTGAAAATCTCCTGTTATGTGATACCCTTACTTGTTTATGTGTTAGTGCATTTAAGTCACAACAATAGCTTGGCCGGGAACCACACTAGTGGATCCTGAGGGGGCATAACACCTTCCCCTCGGGATAATTTCAAGCCCTTGCCCAATCTATGGTTATCCAAATTGAACTATCCTTAATGTCCTAATGCACTATAATCATTAGGTGGCGACTCTTAAATTCTCCTAAACCCAATTCCAAAAAGCGAACGAGCTGTCTTCCCAAATGTCAAAAACCCAATTTCACGAGAAAAGAGGGCCCAAAAAATGGGTACTTCTATTGCAAGAGTTTGACATTGACATCCGAGATAAAAAGGAAGTGAAAACCAAGTAGCGGACCACTTGTCTCATTTGGAGGAGGAAGAGAGGCCTCATGATGGTCTTGAAGTCAATGACTCTTTCCATGATGAGCAACTTTTGGCTTTCCTGTGAAGGAGATGCCTTGTTCACGGATTGGGAAAATTATCTTGTGAGTGAATCATTCCAAATGAGTTCTTTTAAAACAAAAGAAAGAAGCTCAAACGGGATTGTCAAGACTACTATTAGGATGACCGTGCCTTTTCCGAATTTGCATGGATGGAGTGATTAGAAGATGTGTACCGGAGGAGGAGCAAAGTGAAATTCTTGGGGCTTGTCACTCTTCACCTTATGGTGGTCACCATGGTGGAGTAAGAATGGAGGCCAAATTCTTAAGTTGCAGTTTTTATTGGTCCCCTCTCTACAAGGATGCTATAGTGAGATTGTCAAGCGTTGTGATGAATGCCAAAGGGACGATGGAATCTCAAAGAAAAATGAAATTCCCTATACCGCCATTTTGGAGATAGATATTTTGGATGGGGTATTAATTTCATCGTTTCCATTTGTGAGCTCCTGTGGAAATACCTACATCCTAGTCGTGGTTGATTATGTGTCTAAACTGGTTGAGGCCGTTGCTTTTCCCAAAAATGAAGGGAGAAGTGTGGTGGCATTTTTGAATAAGAACATCTTAACAAAATTTTGTACTCCAAGGGCTATCATAAGTAATGGGGATTCGTATTTTTTGAAACAAGGCCTTCGACACCTTACTCATCAAGTATAGTGTCACTCACAAAGTTATGACCCTCTATCATCCTCAAGCAAGCAGTCAAGTGGAAGTCTCCAACCGGGAGATAAAGAGTATTTTGAGGACAGTGAATGCAAACGGACAGATTGGTCAAGGAATCTTGATGATGCTTTATGGGCTTATAAATCAAGTCAACTCTTGATGCCCAAGGGTCACATTAGAACTATTGGCGCTTAAAACTTTGATATTGTATTGTTGATAATGCATAAGTGTTGTGGGTAATTATTGATCCCAATTAACGTGTGTCTGATACACCTTAGATTAGTTGGAAAATCTCTTAACATATAGATGTGGGAATTACTTTTATTGCTTGAGGATAAGCAAAAGCTTAAGTTGGGGAGTTGATAAGCGGGATTTTTGACTACTTAGTAGCACCTTTTTACTTTGGTTTTAGTCCAAATAATGCTTAATTTTATTCTAAAAAATTAAGAAAATATGCTTAGTTGCAAAGCATTGGGAAATAGCCAAAATATGAAATCCGAATCAAGAAGGAGTAATGTGAACTCAAGGGCAAAAAGTAGGCAAAAAGCATAATGCGCGGACAACAGAATTCCATCCCCGACCGCAGAATGTGAAGTAAAATCTGTCAGAGGGTTAATACAATGTGCGGACCGCAAAATTACTGTGCGACCGCATAAGCTACCAAAGATTTCAAGTTCAGAGAAGTTCCTATTCAAGCTTCAAGGATATACAGACTACACAATTATTGTACGGCGAGAGAATCTAGACATGCGGCCACACACAGATTTGTTCAGTCCACAAAAATTGGCATGTGCAGTCGCACTTACTATTATGCGGACCGTAGAACAAGAAACATGCGGCCACAATCGAGAATTATATGGCCTCAGACCAAGCTCATGCCAAGACTGAATAAGAAGTGCGGACCGCACATGGAATTGTGCATCCGCAGACCTCCAAAAGGGCATTTTGTCCAAAATTTATAGCTATGTATAAATAGATTTCTTCCACGAAATTAGGTCAAGTTATAAATCTATGAACATTTGTATCCGTTTCATGTTACCCTATTAGGTAACTTTAGCTTACTTTAGTGATTAAACCTTATATTTTTCTTGTCACGACCCTAACCTTGAACCCGGTTGTGATGGCCCTCTCGTGAAGACATGGCCAACCATCTGAGACCAAATTCTCATGTTTAAACAGTTAAACAACGCAACATAGTCTAAACAAGGTATAATAATACATAATAGCGAAATTACAAATAATAAATGTGGAAATCAAATCCGATACAACCCTAACTGGGGTGTCACAAGTCACGAGCATCTATAGCTATAATACAATTCTGCTAAAGTTAGAAACTACTACAATGCTGGAAAGGGACAGAAATGATAGAATAGAGACACGGGGCTGCGGACGCCGATAGCTACCTCGTAGTCTCCGAATACCGCCTGGAACTGTAGAAAATCAGCACTTAGGAGCGGAACCAGCGGCGCTTGAATCTGCACATATGGTGCGGCGAGTAATATGAGTACTATAACCCAGTGAGTAACAAATATAAATAATGACCGAAGGAAAGAAAACACATAAAGCATAAGAGATTCTATAATGAAGCAGTAAAATCACTTAAAATCAGGAAAACCAGCAAAACTCAAGTAAAAATGCTCTTTAAGCCAGTAGACAGGTAATTTGAAGATAACTAAGGTAAAGTAAACAAATAAAAATTCGGTCCTCAGGCACAATGTCAACATCCAGCCCCTCGGGCAACATCTCAGAACCATACCAGCCCCTTGGGCTCAATCTCATATCACAATAGGTACCCGCACTCACTAGGGTGTGCAGACTATTGGAGGGGCCCCTTTACGGCCCAACTCAATAACAAGTCATCTCGTGATATCACATCTAGCCTTCGGTCTCATATCAATCAAGCCACCTCTTGCAGTACATGTCTCAAGACCTAGACCTCAAATTAGTATCAGTGTTTCCTCACAATACATGCCCTCAGCCTTTCTCAGTAAAAAATCATCACAACCCCTCGGGCGATAGTAAAATAGTGTTTCTCAACCCAAACATCATTTAAAATAACATTTAAATCTCAAAATTGAATAAAAATGGTTGAGTAGTAAACAATGGAAAGTAATGTGACTAAGTTCAAGTAATAAACCAAAACAGTGAGGAAATATCAAATAAAAGCCCCGAAGGGTTCAACTAATTGGCATTCAACCCAAATATGGCATTCAACCCAATAAACGATGATAACAAATAGTTTTAAATCAAACACGGTAAAACCATCAATTGGGATGGACCAAGTCACAATCCCCAATAATGCACGGCCCAACATTAGCCATCCAGCATGTTCCTCACCTTAATATAGAACTACGATGTGCAAATTCGGGGTTTCAAACACTAAGAAAATCATTTCAAATCATTACTTACCTCGAATTAGCTAAATCTCTAGCTTATGACACCTTTTCCCCTTAAATCGGCCATCACGTGCATCGAATCTATCCAAAATCAGAGCGAATACGTCACAATATGCTAAGGGAAGAAAGCCCAAGCAAAAACAATTGAGAAATACTAAAAATCCCGAAATTAGCAAAACTCGACCGCCGGGCCCACTTCTCGAAACTCAGAAATTTTTACATCATTAGATTCCTAGTCTCCCCATGAGTTCATTCATATCAAGAATACAAAAATCAGAGTTCAAATCACCCCTCAAATCTCCATTTTAAGCCCTCTTTAACTCAAGCCTTAGTCCTCAATTTTTTGTCCTTTAATTCCATTAATTTCAGTCTTAATCCATAAATATTACCATAGAGTGTGTTTTAGGTCCGAATTCCTTACCTTAACGAAGACTTATGATTTCTCTCTTCAGAATCGCCCAAAAAGCTCGAAGGTCGAAGGCAACAATGGTGAAATAACCCAAAATAGTGAATTAAAATAACATATATGCTCTGCCCAGGCCTTTCGTATCTACAGTCCAAAACCTGCTTCTGCGGTACCGCATATGCGGTCAACCTATCTGCTTCTGCGGAAATCACTTAAAGGACCCAACTCGCAACTGCGGTGCACTCGCCGCATCTGCGGCTCCGCAGGTGTGGGGCCCCTACCACATTTGATGTTCTAGACATTGCTCCCCAAAACCGCATTTGCAGATTTCTTGTCCCGCATATGCGACACCGCACCTGCCGTCCCCAAGCCGCAGGTGCAAAAACACCAGAAGCAGCAAATTTTTCTGCAATCTCTCAAGTCTCAAAATCTTTCCGTTAACCATCTGAAATCACCTTGAGGCCCCTGGGACCTCAACCAAAAGCAGACACATAACCCAACACCTTATTCAAGCTTGTTCCAATCATCAAAACACCTCAAACAACATCAAATCTACCAAATCACCTAAGATTCAAGCCTAAGTTTTCTAAAATTTTCTGAAATACGCTTTTAATAAAAAACCCAACCATTCCATGTCCGAATAACCTGAAATTTTGCACACACATCCCAAATGACATAAGAAAGCTAGAGTTACTCTCAGAATTCCATTCCGACCCATGGATCAAAATCTTTTCTATCAATCGAAAATCGCCAAAATATAAACTTCACCAATGCAAGCGTAAATCTACTCCGGACCTCCAAAACCCATTCCGATCACGCTCATAAGTCACAAATCACCTCCCAAAGGTAACCAAATTAGAATACACATTCGAGCCCTCTAACACATAAGTCAACAACCAATTGACTTTTCCAACTTAAGCCCTATTAAATGAGAATAAGTGTATCAAATCTTACTAAAATTATTCTAGATTCGATCTGACCAACCCGATACCACAAAACATTGATAACAAAGCATAAAGAAGCAAAAAGAGAGAAACGGAGCGGTAAATCATGAGACGACTGGCCAGGTCGTCATATCCTCCCCAACTTAATCAAATGTTCATCCTCGAACGAGTCAAGAAACATACTTGAAGCCTCGAATGTGTGAGGATATCTGCTCTACATCTCTCGTATGGTTTCCTAGGTAGCCTCCTCCACGGGCCGACCTCTCCACTGCACCTTTACTGAAGCTATATCCTTTGACCTCAACTTCCGAACCTGATGACCCAAAGTAGCTACTGGCTCCACACCATAAGTGAAATTATCCTCCAATTAAACTATGTTGAAATCCAAACCACGAGACGGATCCCCAATATACTTCCGGAGCATAGAAACATGAAATATTGAATGCACACTCGACAAGCTGGGTGGAAAAGCAAGCTCATAAGCCCTCTCCCCAATCCTCTGAAGTACCTCAAAAGGTCCGATTAACCGCGGACTCAACTTCCCTTTATTCCCAAATCTCATAACGCCCTTCATGGGTGAAACCTTCAACAGAACTTTCTCGCCAACCATGTAAGACATATCTCGAACCTTCCTATCAGCATAACTCTTTTGCCTCTACTACGCTGTACAAAGCCTCTCCTGAATCACCTTCACCTTCTCCAAAGCATCCTCTACCAAATTAGTCCCCAATAGCATAGCCATATCGGGCTCAAGCAACCCAACCAAAGATCTACACCGTCTCCCATACAAAGCCTTATATGGAGCCATCTGGATACTCGATTGGTAGCTATTGTATTAAGTAAACTCTGCGAGTGGTAGAAACTAATCCCATGACCCTCAAAGTTGATGAAACAAGCACGTAACATGTCCTCGAATATCTGAATAGTATGCTCGGAATGTTCGTCCGTCTGAGGATGAAAAGTTATGCTCAACTCAACCTGAGTGCCTAACTCTCGCTGCCCATACCCCCAAAACTGCGAGGTAAACTGAGTGCCCCTATCTGAAATGATGGAAACGGGAGCACCATAAAAATGAACAATCTCCCGGATATAAATCTCTGCTAACCGATTTGAAGAATAACTAGTACAGATATGAATGAAATGGGTGGACTTAGTCACAATCCACAATCACCCAGATAACATCGAACTTCTTCAAAGTCTGAGGAAGTCTAATAACAACGTCCATAGTGATCCTCTCCCAATCCCATTCAAGAAAAACCATCTGCAGAAGCAAGACACCCAGTCTTTGATGATTATATTTCACTTGCTGACAATTGAGATACAAAACTACAAATCCCATTATGTATTTCTTCATTCTTTTCCACCAATAGTGCTGCCTCAAGTGCCGGTACATCTTCGCGGCACCCGGATAAATGGAATACCGCGAGCTATAGGCTTCCTCCGTAATCAACTCCCTAAGTCCATCCACATTGCGCACACAAATCCGGCCTTGAATCCTCGACATTCCATCATCACCAATGGTAACATCTCTGCATCATCATGCTGAACTCTATCCCAAAGAACAAGAAAATGAAGATCATCATACTGGCGCTCTCTGATGTGATCATATAAAGAAGAGGGAGATACCCAATTTATGTAATTTGGCGATTATTTATGCTCCCGCTTGATTATGATTAAATATCATAATATAGTAAAATGATGAAAAATAGGCTCTAATTGTGAATTTCACACGTTGCAGGATGAGGAGCTTGTATGAGGGCTTAAAGTTGTGATTGAGCTACATTGGAGCAAGAAACACCCCTAGGAGCTAAGTACGCGCGAAGACTTGAAAAAGAATCGAGGAAATAAAAGCCTATACTAGCGCGTCAACTAGCGCAATCGCGCTAGTACAAATTGTTGAGGCAGAATGTTAAGCTACTAGCGCGGCCGCGCTAGTCCCAGTTCCGGAAAGAAAATTTTTAGGGGTAAACTTTGAAGTCTGGGGGTAAATTCACTTAACTTATATAAGGTCAAGCTCACCCAAGGATGAATTATCAATGTTTTCATAGTTTTGTGCAAGAAAAAGAGAGGCAGGAGGCAAGGAGGAGGTTTCTACATCGAGTTCTTCTTTTCTCCCTTTTTGTTTTTATGATTTGTGATGAAATTGAATATTATTGAGATGAACACTAGTATGATTGGCTAAAACCTATTGTTCTAGGGTCATGGGTAACACATGAATGTTGTTGTCCGAAGTTTAACTTGGCGAAGTTGATTTTATCATATTGGGTTAATTTTGCTTTTAATTGTTTTGCTGAGTAGCTAACAGAAAAATAATATCTGCAAATCTAGAGTTGAACTTGAAAGTGGGAACTCCAGATTGCATATAGAATTAAATAGAGCAAGTTCTTGAACCTAGGCATCGGGGAACAGATTCACAATTAGGATTGACATATACCTAATTGCCTTGCTTGGTTGAAATAAAGGAATTATAAATGCATTCTTGTTAATCTTAATTTCATAGACATATAGGCATTAAGTTAGCTTGAATAGGTGAGTAAGGACTTGACAGATTCTTATGAGTAATATCAACCATGTCAATAAAAATCTAGATAAATCAATTAGTCATTTTAAGCCAAGAACGCAACTCGATTGTTATCTAGCCTATGACCCTGGAATATTTTCTCCAACTGATTTTTATTCGAAATTGCTATTCGTTTGGTTGATTTTTCTAGTTTTATTTGATATTTTTAGGTAGTAAATCCTTAAATTGTCTATTTTGTGGTAAATCTCTTGAATCGATAAGTTAATCGAGTTTGAATCAGTCAATAGTTAATACTAATTCTTCGTGGGAACGATACTCTACTCACTACTTTATTACTTGAGGATCACGTGCACTTGCGTGAGTGTCTTTGGTCGCAATAAGTTTTTGGCGCCGTTGCTAGGGACTTAGAAATTAGCTACTTGATTGAATTGAGATTTTATTAGTTATTTATTCAAGTTTTAATTTTCAGTTCACCTTGTTTGTGTTAACACAAGCTCTTCTCTTGAATGCGGAGGAATAGAAGTGCAAACAATCTCCTTCATCTTGATTCAGAAATTGAATGAACACTTCATAGAGTGAGGAGGGAAGTAGATGCTAGAAATTGAATTGAAAGAGAGTTGGGACATAGTAATTCAACCACAACCAATAGAGATGGCAGGAAATGACGAGGGCATGTTGATTGAATCAGCAAGATTCAGTCTTGCTAATATGACTCTGGCTATTGTGAACCCTGATATCACAGGGAACTTTAAACTCAAACAATACATGGTGCAGCTGATCCAGTCCACAGGGTAATACGTGGGTCTATCTCATGAAGACCTGCAAAGTCATATTCAAAATTTCTTGGAAATTGTGGACACTTACAATTATCCGAATGTTTCCAAGGACTATGTCAGGGTGGCACTTTTCCCTTTTTTACTGCTTAGGGAAGCTAAGGAATGGTTGTAAAAGGAGCCCGTGAACTCAATCTGCACTTGGGATGATCTAGAAAGGAGATTCTTAATCAAAATTTTCCCCACTAAGAAGACAAAGTCATTGAGGAGTCAGATTCTTTGGTTCGAACAACATGATGGCGAAACACTTCGTCAAGCATGGGAAAGATACAAGAAGCTACTCAGATATTGCCAAAATCATTGTCAGAGCGATGTGGTACTGAGTCACACTTTTGTTGATGGGCTAGATGATGCATCAAAGATGAATCTTGATTCAACTTGTAGGGGGTAGTTGCATGGCTAGACCGTAAAGTGAAATCCAACTCCTTATAAATAACTTCACTGCTAATGATCATAATTGGCAAGGTGATGGTGATTCACACAAGGTAATTAAGCAGAAACCAGATGGAATACTTGAGCTTGATGACTTGGCAGCCATGAGAGCCGAAATAGAAAAATTGGAAAATCAAATGAGTAGAATGACAATGCAACAACCACAACCGATGCATCATGTACAACAAGTGTCTATTTGCTGTGAACTATGTGGTGACAATCATATGAGTGACATGTGCCCCACGAATTCTAAATCCATATACTATGTGGGGCAACAGAGCATAGGTCCAATCAATCAGCATGGTTAATGTGGGAACTCTTACAATCCAAATGGGAAGAATCATACCAACTTCATATGGGGTGGAAATCAGCCGAATTAGAATCATTATAGACCCCAAGGGAATTTCAATCCACCTCAGAAGCCAGGCTGACAAATGTAAGAGAGTACAAATGATTTGCTAAAGAAGTTGTTGCTTGACAATTAATAGCTCAGGACCAATTTCAGAAATCTTGAGAGGCAAATGAAACAGTTAGCAACAAATCAAAATACTAGACCTGCAGGCAGTCTCTCCAATGATATAGAGAACAACCCTCAAGTAAATGCAGTTACACTCAGAAACGGGAGGGAACTAGAGGAAGTGCCAAAGAAAAGAAAAGACAATCCCATACCTGAGGGAGAGTTGATTCCTAAGGTGACACATGAATGAAAAAATAAGGATGCAATTCCAGAGCCAGTGGAGGCTGCAAGGCCACCACCACATCTCCCCCAGAGATTGCAGAAAAAGAATGATGATTTGCATGTTCAGCAAATTTCTCTATATGTTTAGCCAGGTTGAATTAAATATTCCACTCGTTGATGTTCTTCGTGAAATTAAAAAGTATACTAAGTACATAAAAGATATAGTGGCTCACAAAAGAAGATTGACTGAATTTAGACAGTGGAACTTACTGAGGAGTGCATTTCACGGGTCCAAAACAAGCTCCCTCAAAAGCTTAAGGATCCTGATAGCTTCACCATCCCAGTGCGCATTGGTAATATTGATGTCGGTCATGCACTTTGTGTTTTGGGGACGAGCATAAATCTGATGCCCTTATCCTTGTTCAAGAAACTGGGTCTGGGAGCTCCAAGACCAACTACTGTGATGTTGCAGCTGGCTGACACGTTTATAGCACACCCTGGGGGAGTGATTGAAGATGTATTTTTGCAAATTGGGAAGTTCATATTCCCTACGGACTTCATTATATTAGATTATGAGGCTAATGAACTAGCTCCAATAATATTGGGACAACCTCTCTTTGCTACGGGTGATGCAATTATTAAAGTGAGAGAGGGAAAAATAATTTTGAGAGTGGATGATAAGGAAGCATTATTTAACGTCCACAAAGCAATCCAACTTCCCTTCCACTATGATGAGCTCTCAACGATATTTGTTGTTGAGGTGGATGAGCAAATTCTTGACACGAGTGTATATATAAATGAATCTTTAGAGAAAGCACTTATGTTGTTAGATATCCTGGGGATTGATGATGAGGTTGAGGAGATGATGCTTATCCTAGATATATCGTGTGCTTACATGTAGAGGATACACCCCTTTGATCCCCTGAATATGACAGATGGACCTCCTCCAAAGCCATCAATTGAGGAGGCTCCAAAATTGGAGCTTAAACCCCTGCCTCCTCCCCTTCAATATGCTTATTTGAGTGACATTGACACTTTACATGTTATTGTTTCTTCTGACTTGTCTAAATTGCAGGAAGAGAAGCTGTTGAGAGTGCTACGTGAGCATAAACGAGCACTTGGGTGGACAATGTCTACATTAAAGGCATTAGTCCAGCTTTTTGCATGCATAAAATCCACATGGAGGACGGACACAAGCCAAGTGTAGAGCGATAACACCGACAAAATCCAATCATGAAAGAGGTGGTAAGAAAAGAAGTGATTAATTGTCTTGATGCATGTATTGTATTTCCAATCTCGGATAGCAAATGGGTAAGCCCCATTCAATGTGTACCTAAGAAAGGGGGGATGACAGTAGTGGTTAATGAAAACAATGACTTAATTCCACAAGAATTGTTCACTTGGTGGAGGATTTGCATAGATTATAGAAAATTGAACAATGCCACACAAAAGGACGACGTCCCTCTCCCGTTTATTGATCAACTGCTTGATAGATTAGCTGGCCAGGAATACTATTGCTTTTTAGATGGTTATTCGGGGTATAATCTGATTGCCATAGCCCCAGAGACCAAGAGAAAACCACATTTATGTGTCTGTATGGCACGTATGCATTCAAGAGAATTCCTTTTGGTCTCTATAATTCACCTGCGACTTTTAAAAGGTGTATGATGGCTATTTTTACTGACATGGTTGAAAGATTTGTAGAAGTGTTAATGGATGATTTTTTCGTGTTTGGGTGCTCTTTTGATAACTGTTTAATGAATTTTGATAAAGTGCTTGCTAGATGTGAAGAGATGTACCTGGTGCTAAACTGGGAAAAGTGACATTTCATGGTACATGAAGGTATAGTCTTGGGGCATAAGGTGTCCAAAAATGGTTTGTAGGTTGAGGCGATTGAAAAATTTCCCCCACCGACGTTCGTCAAAGGCATTCGCAGTTTCTTGGGCCATCCAGGTTTTTATCGTTGTTTTATTAAATATTTTTCAAAAATTTCCTCTCCCTTGTGTAGGTTGCTTGAGAAAGATGTCTCCTTCAAATTTGTTGATGCCTGTCTGAAAGAATTTGAGGAGCTGAAGGGAAGGTTAGTGACTGCACCAATTATAAGTGCTTCGGATTGGGAGCAACCATTTGAGTTGATGTGCGATGCGAGTGACACAACTATTGGAGTTGATTTAGGGAAAATGAGGAATAAAATCTTTCACTCCATTTACTATACGAGCAAAACTCTTAATGCAGCCCAGATTAACTACACAGTTACTGAGAAAGAGTTGCTTGCAGTGGTGTGGGTGTTTGACAAGTTTAGACCATATCTGGTGGGGACCAAAATTAATCATTTACACAGATCATTCAGCTATCAAATATTTGTTTGAAAAGAAAGATTCCAAGCCGAGACTAATTCGTTGGGTCCTCATCTTGCAAGCGTTTGACTTAGAGATCCGATATCGCAAAGGGACAAAGATCAAGTGGCTAATCACGTGTCTAGATTAGAAAATCGAAGCCATGTAGCTGAAGGAGTGTCAATCAAAGAAAAATTTCCTGATGAGCAGTTGTTGGGAATCACCTCAAGCGAAGCCCCATGGTATTCAGATTATGTGAATTTTATTGGAAGTGGGGTGACACCACAAGAATTGACACCCGATAATAGAAGAAGGTTCCTACATAATATGAGACTCTACATGTGGGATAAGCCATTCTTATATAGGCTATATGCAAATAAGTTGGTGTGAAGATGAGTTCATGAGGAAAGGATGAATGCCATACTACAGGACTGTCACGCTTCGCCATATGGAGGTCATCATGGTGGGGATAGAACTGCCCAAAAAGTTCTCCAATCAAGTTTCTATTGGCCAAAATTGTTTAATAATGTACATGCCTTTGTTAAAATATGTGACAGATACCAAAGAATCGAAACGATCACTAAGAGGCATGAGATGCCTTTGTAGAATATACTGGCAGTAGAGCTTTTTGATGTTTGGGGGATTGACTTCATGGGACCATTCCCATACTCTAATGGTAAAAGGAACATCTTGGTGGCGGTCGACTATGTTTCTATGTGGGTCGAGGACATTTCTCTTCTCACTAATGATGCAAAGGTTGTGGTAAGCTTTGTCAAGAAGCACATCTTCACACGCTTTGGAACTCCAAGAGTGTTGATAAGTAACGGAGGAATGCACTTCTGCAACAAATTGCTGAATAATGTCCTTGCAAAATATGGAGTTAAGCACAAGGTTTCCACAACCGATCACCCACAAACGAATGGTCAAGTAGAAGTGTCAAAAAGAGAGGTAAAGCAGATTCTGGAGAAAAAAGTAAGTGCAAATAGAAAGGACTGGGCTGGGAAGCTAGACAACGCATTATGTGCATATCGAACTGCATACAAGACTCTCATAGGTACTTCTCCATATATATTAGTTTATGGGAAGGCATGTCACTTGCCCATCGAGCTTGAACACAAGGCCTATTGGGCAACTAAAAAGATGAATATGGATATGGACTTAGCTGGTGAGAAGAGGTTGCTACAACTCAACGAGCATGATGAGTTTCGATTGCATGCATATGAGAATGCCAAACTGTATAAAGAAAAGACTAAGAGGTGGCATGGCAAGCACATCCAACATCGAGAGTTTGAGCCGGGGCAAGAAGTTCTTTTGTCCAATTCGAGGTTGAAGCTTTTTCCCGAAAAGCCTAAGTCTTGTTGGGCAGGCCCTTTCGTTGTGGTAAGTAAGCGGCCTCATGGAGCTGTGGAATTGTGGGATATGATCTCAAATGGTACCTTCTTGGTAAATGTCCAGAGGATAAAACATTATTGGGGTGGTGACATTGCACGTCACAAGACATCGGTGGAATTGGCAGATGCTTAAGAATGTGTTGAGTCGTGCCACGACGTTAAATCAGGCGCTGGATGAGAGGAAACCCAACGATAGTTGTAGTTGCTATTTGTAAGTTTTTACAATGTGCTAACCAATGCAGGTGACAAAGAGCGCGCGATATGGCCATCGACAGTGGTAAGAATAGGTGAAAAACATGGGAAAAAATCACCCAGTAGTGCGCTCACGTTACTGACCACGCTAATTGGGTGACATTCTGCCTGCGCTCACAAATTTTAGTTCGACCAAGGCTCACCCAAATTCCTCCTTACCTTCCTTCTCCATTACCCACCTTCTAACACTACATTTATGAGCCCTAGTCATTTTTTTCTTTTTCTTTTTATTTTTCAGAATTTCGTTTGTGTTAGATGCCTTTTTGTAGTAGTTTTTCTTTGTTTTTGTGTAGAAAAACTGGTAACATACGTTTTGGTGCTTGTGGGTGGTAAGTGTGGGATGTTGTTCCACTTGATTTGTAATCTTGGTGAGATTGTGTGGTGGGTTGATATTATAAATTGCTTAAAAGGGATTGTTAATGCCTAATGGACACAAGGCATTTGTGGAAAGGCCTCAATGAACGTAAATATGTAGTTGTGACAACTTATGCGTGTGAAGTCTGAGTAACCACAGTGCGTCTCACTTTTGTGTTGAGCTGTGCTAATGTGTTCCCATTTTTCAGGTATCATGGCACCATCTCAAAAATGCCACACCACAGGTCTATCCTCTATCAGCCAAGCCGGCTCATCCAAAACACACGAGGCAGTCCCTGTATGGACCTTTAATAGTAAATAATTTGTCTCTGCCGAAGCTCTGGACCGTGCAGAGAAGGCACTTCAAAAGTTTATTCTGGAGAGGGGCATTGATACCGGTTCAGTCCAGCAACACTGCCCTCATATGTACACTAATTTGGTAAAGCGGGGATTACAGACCTTCATTAATCCGCCACGGGACAACAATGAAATGGTCATGAGAGAGTTTTATGATAGTCTGCCAGAGCATGACAATGGCTTAGTCACAATGCATCAAAAGGCGGTGAATTCCTTTATTGAGGCTGTTAGAATAGTTATGTAAATAGGAATATGAGTAAATAACCCTAATCCCATATGAATTAGGAGTAGGACATGTTATTTATATAACATAGGACTCATTGTATCATTGTTAATCAATAATAATATTTTCTCACGCGCATTTCTCATATGGTACTAGAGCTACAATAAGAAAATCATAGTTGTGCATCATTCCAACAACTTCCGGGAAGAAAGACCTCGTCACCGTGCAATTTTCCGGCGACCTAAGAGGCTGTGCGTGACAAAATCACTTTCTGTTAGTGTTGTGCAAAATCCAACACCACCACAGGGTTCCCAAGGCTCCGGTGATCAAACCCCAGTAAATCCCACCAGAAAATTCCTCTTCGCGCGCCCTCACTCGCTAGAAACTTCTTGGTAGATCCGACCCACGTGCCCCACGTGCCGGCACGTGAGCACTGTTCTGGTTAGATTTTGAAAAAGATTTTTCCGAACAGTTGGGTCGCCTACTAATTCCAACCCTACCTATCATGTTTTTGTTTGATTCCAACCACTTTGAGTTTTTTCCGATGACTATACTAATTGTTTTGCTGACAGCTATAGTACTTTCCGGCAAACACAATGTTTCCTCCATCTGTTTCAGCAAATTGTCAGTTTATTCTTTTTTGTTATTAGGTGATAATCCAACCATGTCTTTGGGATTCGATGCTTTCGGGTCTAAAAACTCGGGTTCTGGCAATTCCGGTGTTGATTTCCTCAAAACCATTAATGGGAGGTTCAATCTACTTGGCTTGGGCTTCGTGTGTTGAGTTTTGTTGTAAAGGTCAAAGAGTTCAAGATCATTTAACAAAAATGGCAAGCGAAGGTGATGAAAATGTCAAAACACTGTGGGAGAAGGTCGAAGCTCAGTTATGCAGTATCCTGTGGCGATTTATTGATTCCAAGTTGATGCCACTGCTCCGTCTATTCCAGAAATGTTATTTTGTTTAAGAAAAGGCTCGTAATTTATTCTCTAATGACATATCTTGTTTCTATGATCTAATATTGCGAATGACAAGATTGAAGAAACAGGAATTGGATATGTGTACTTTCTTGGGACAAGTACAGGCAGTCATGGAAGAATTTGAAACGTTGATGCCAGTTTCTGCTAGTATTGAAAAGCAACAAGAGCAACGGCAGAAGATGTTTCTAGTTCTTACACTTGCTAGACTCCTTAATGACCTTGATTCAGTACGTGACTAGATTTTGGCTAGTCCAACTGTCCTTATAGTTGATGAATTATTCTCTCGATTACTTCGCCTTGTTACAGCACCAAGTCACCTAGTGAGTTCATCACAAACACTTGACTCATCTATCCTCGTATCCCAGTCAGTGGACAATGGGGCATATCATACTATGGAGAATAGATGAGGAGGAGGTCATTTTAGAAGATCTAGACCCAAGTTCTCTTATTGTCATAAACTTGGACACACTCGTGACATGTGCTATTCTTTACATGGCCGCCACCCAAAAATGCTTATGTTTCTCAGACTAAAACTACAGGTATCCGGGGATTTTCTTTATCTGAAAAGGAGTATAATGAGTTCATTTAGTACCGAACATGTATGCAGACATCTCCACAAGTAGTCTCTGTTACTCAGACTGATACTTCTATTGCTGGTAATTCTTTTGCTTGTGTTTCCCAGTCTAGTAATCTTGGAAAACGGGTTGTGGACTCAGCCGCTTCTGATCATTTCTCTAGTAATAAATCACATTTGTCAAAAATTGTGTATTCACAGTCTCTTCCCACTGTTACTTTAGCCAATAAGTCTCAAAACAAAGCAAAAAGAGTTGGACAAGAGAATCCCCTACCCTCTATCACTCTAGATTCCGTTCTCTATGTCCCTGGCTGTCCTTTTAATCTTGTATTTGTTAGTCGTTTGACTCGTGCTCTCTATTGTGGTATATATTTTATTGATGATTCCTTTTTTATGCAGGACCATAGTACGGGGTAGACGATTGGAACAGGACTTGAATCAGAAGGCCTTTACTACCTTAACTCACTCAATTCCTCTAAGGCATGCCTAGTTAAAGATCCTCCAGACGTAATTCACAAACGTTTAGGATATCCAAGCTTATCCAAGCTTCAGAAGATGGTGCCTAGTTTATCTAGTTTATCTACATTAGAGTGTGAGTCATTTCAGCTCGAGAAACATACCCGAGCCTCCTTTTCTTGTAGTATTGAGAGTCATGCAGAGTCTGTTTTTTCTTTAGTTCATTCTAATATATGGGATCCTAGTAGAGTAAGTTCAACCTTGGTATTTTTTTATTTTGTTAGTTTCATTGATGATCATTTAAGATGTACTTGGATTTTCTTAATGAATGATCGTTCTGAGTTGTTTTCTATATTCCAAAATTTTTGTGCTGAAATTAAAAATTAATTTGGTGTTTCTACTCGCACTTTTCGCAGTGATAATGCCTTAGAATATTTATCCTCTCAATTTACGCAGTATATGATTTCTCAAGGAATTATTCATCTAATCTCTTGTCCTTATACCCCTCAGCAAAATGGGGTTGCAGAGAGAAATAATAGGCACATCATTGAGACTGCTCGCACACTTCTCATTGAATCTCATATTTTGTTGCATTTTTGGGGCAATGTAGTTCTCACAGCTTGTTATTTAGTTAATCGGATGCCTTCATCTCCTATCCAGAATCAGATATCGTCTACAATATTGTTTCCCTAATCACCCTTATACTCTGTTCCCCCTCATGTTTTTGGGAGCACTTGTTTCGTTCATAACTTAGCCCCTGGAAAAGATAAGTTAGCTCCTCGTGCTCTTAAGTATGTCTTCCTTGGTTATTCTCGTGTTCAGAAGGGATATCTTTGTTACTCACCTAATCTTCGTAGGTACTTTATGTCCTATGACGTCATATTTTTTGAGTCTAAACATTTATTTACCTCTTCGACAATTCTGACCACCTTGATATATCTAAGGTCTTACCTATACCGACTTTTAAGGATTCTACTATAGCTCCTCCTTCACCTTCCACCATTGAAGTTTTACCCGAGTCTACTATAGCTCCTCCTTCACCTTCCGTTACAGAAGTCTTACCCATTCCAACCGATGGGGAGTCCAGTGTGGCTCCTCCTAGACTCCCTGCCACAAGAACACCACTCTTGACATATCATCGTCATACGCACCCAGCATCAGGCCCAACTGATTCACGTCCCCCACTTGGCCCTGCTCCTACTACAGACTTGTCTCTTCCTAGTACACCGATTGCACTTCGGAAAGGTATTCGGACCACCCTTAATGCTAATACCCATTATGTCGGTTTGAGTTATCATTGTTTGTCATCACCCTATTATGATTTTCTATCTTCTTTGTCATCTGTTTCCATCCCTAAGTTTACAGGTGAAGCATTTTCTCATCCAAGGTGGCGATAGGCGATGATTGCTGAAATATCTGCCTTACATACGAGTGGTACTTAGGAGCTCGTCCCTCTTCCTTCAAGTAAATCTACTGTCGGTTGTCGTTGGGTATATGTATTCAAGGTTGGTCCGGATGGTAAGGTTGATTGTCTTAAGGCTCGCCTTGTTACCAAGTGGTATACTCAGATCTTTGGGCTCGATTACAGTGATACCTTCTCTCCTGTGGCTAAGATAGCATCAATACACATTTTTCTATCCATGGCTGCTGTTTGCCAGTAGCCCCTCCATCGGCTGGACATTAAAAATGTTGTTTTTCATGGTGATCTTGAGGATGAAGTTTATATGGAGCAATCGTCGGGGTTTGTTCCTCAGGGGGAGTCTCGTGGCCTCATATGTCGCTTGCGCTGGTCACTTTATTCTCTAATGCAATCTCCTTGAGCCTGATTTGGTAAGTTCAGCACGGTTATCCAGTAATTTGGCATGATTCAGAGTGATGATGATCACTCTGTGTTTTATCGGCATTCTGCTTTGATCTCTGTATTTATCTGGTGGTCTATGTTGATGACATTGTTATTACCGGCAATGACCAGGATGGTATTACTAAATTGAAACAACATCTCTTTCAACACTTTCAGACTAAGGATCTGGGCAAACTAAAATATTTTCTAGGTATTGAGGTCACTCAGTCTAGCTCAGGTATCTCACAACGAAAGTATGCCATAGATATTCTTGAGGAGACAAGAATGAAAGGTTGTAGACCTGTTGACACTCCGATGGATCCAAATTCCAAAACTTCTGCTAGGACAGGAGGAGCCTCTTAGCGATCCTGCAAGATATATACGATTGGATGGTAAATTAAATTACCTTACAGTGACAAGACCTGACATTTCCTTTTCTGTGAGTGTTGTGAGTCAGTTTATGGATTCTCCGTGCGATAGTCATTGGGATGCAATTGTTTGCATTCTTCGGTTTATAAAATCAGCTCCAGGCAAAGGTTTATTGTTTGAGAATTGAGGCCATGAGCCGATCGTTGGATACTCAGATGCTGATTGGGCAGGATCACCTTCTGATAGACATTCTACGTATTGTGTCTTAGTAGGGGGAAATTTGGTATCCTGGAAGAGCAAGAAACAGAATGTGGTTGCTCGGTCTAGTGTAGAAGAATATCAAACGATGGCGACATATGAGCTAATTTGGACCAAACAGTTTCTCAAGGAGTTGAAATTTTGTGAGATTAGTCAGATGGGGCTTGTGTGTGATAATCAAGCTGCTCTTCATATTGCGTCAAATCCAGTGTTCTATGAGAGAACTAAACACATTGAGAAATCACTGTCACTTTGTCAGAGAAAAGATACTCTCAGGAGATAATGCTACAAAGTTTGTGAAGTCGAATGACCATCTTGCAGATATTTTCACCAAGTCCCTCACTAGTCCTCGTATTAACTACATATGTAACAAGCTTGGTATATATGATTTATATGCACCAACTTGAGGGGTAGTGTTAGAATAGTTATGTAAATATGAATAGAAGTAAATAACCCTAATCTCATATGTATTAGGAGTATGACATGTTATTTATATATATGTATATGAGACTCATTTTATCATTGTTAATCAATAATAATATTTTCTCCCGTGCATTCTCACAGAGGCAATACGGACGGCATATCAGCTACCCCCTCCTATGCCTGATTATGATGAATTTTATGAGTACGATCGTAACCCAACAAATGCCAAGTGGGAGCGATTTTTGATACAATCTGTGTACCCAAGAAAGGTGGTCTGGATGCAATATGGTGAGAAGTTTCACTCCTCGGCACTAACCCTTGAAGCGAAGTGCTAGTTGTATTTGATTAACAATGTCTGATTCCGTCCTCCAACACTACGGAGTTAAATGGACCCCGAGCTTCCTTGATTTGGTGTTTCATCAATGGTCTGAACTTCGATGTAGCCAAAGTGATGCACGATGAAATATTCGTTCGTTGCCCAATAAAAGGGTATGGGTTCTTTTTCCCTTCTTTAGTGACTCAGCTTTGCAGGAAAGCTCGGGTGCCCAAAAATCTCCGTGTGGTTGGGCTAGTACCAAAAGGCCACAAGTTCCCTGCCGACAAGGTCACCACGGGCAAAGAGCCAGCGACAATAGGTTGAGAGGATAGGATTGTCTCTTATTACTTGGAGGAAGAAGAGGCCGAGCAGGCGGACATGGGGGCCGAAACACAAGCCCATGAGCCCAGTGCAGCAGCTGTAGCACCGCCGAGGGAAGCATCATCTTCAAGAACTGCCAGAATGTCCCATTTCGTCGCTTTGGAGCAGAAGGTGGCCGAGTTACGCTCCTCTGTTACTGAGTTGGGTACTCATGTAGACGCGGTGGCTGACCGGCAGGTGAAGTCGGAGAAGAAATGTTTGGGCTTGCTGAGAGCTCTGCGTCGTGCTTGCTATGTGAACCCAGACACCGTCTCCAACCAGGAGCGAGCCTTCAGGGAAGTTCCTTTACCTCACTGTTTCTTTAATTTTTAAGCCATGGGGACATGTCTTCATTTTAAGTGTGGGTGGGGATACTTCGTTGTATGTACGTAATTGTAAAAGTTGACTGTTTAATTTTGTTTTGGCCGGTTCTACTTCTATTGTTTTGGTATTGAGTAAGAGTTCATTAGTTCAAAATAGGTAAATGGCTTGTCCCGACGACGGATCTCTTTTGGCGTGGTTCTTGAGGACTAAGTCAAAAAAAGGCAAATATAAAGACTCTTCCTGATGACGGACCCTTTAAAATATTTTCTTGAGGGAAGTTAGTCTAGAGAAAATACCAAATAGAATTTTTTATTTTCTTTTTAGGTAGTGTAGTAACTCCCCCTTTGTTTTTCTTTAGGTCACGGTTCTTTTCCAAGGGTTCAACTTCTTTGTTTTTTGGCAAACCGCTAGACAAGCTCCTAGGGCTAGGGTTTTATTATTAAAACAATCAAATAAAGAAGAAAATACAATTTCGAAAACCTACGCAATGAGGAAATAAAATTTGACAGTTACATTTTTCCTATTACCAAAGTTAAGTGATATACTTAGACTTGGTATCACAAAATGCAAACTATAACTGAAAACGATATGTCAATCCTCGAACTTGGCGTTAGCTCCAATACTTGCCTTCCTGCCCGTGCGATGTCACCTTTCCTTCCTCAAGGGAATGAGAAGAAAGTGCTAATACCACCCATAGAGGTCGTAATTATTGGCATCGCATTATTTCTTGGCATGAAACATACTTCAGAGGGAAGACATGCGTCTGAGCCGAAATTATTCTATTGAATTATTCGAATAATGTCGATATTCCAAAAGCATTAAAGCCAAACGTGAGTTATTTCTCTCGGAATTCTGAATAAAACTGCATGCCAAAACAGCATGCTAGATATTCCCATGCTTCAACATAAGCTGAGTTTCAATGGAGAGATATGCGATTCTCTCGAAATGCTGAAAGAGACTGCACACCACGAAAGCATGCGATACATTCCCATGCTTCCTCAAAAGTTGAGTTGTTTGTTTTAATACCAATATTATTGTTGCTCCTCGGTGGTTGCAAGTTTGATGCTGAAGACTGTGCTCCAGCGATGAATGTACAATCCATCCGTATGCTTCTTACGATGAGTATGGTATATTGAGACAGACAATCCATTTTTGAATTCCAAAAGGCTCACTGTAGATTCCCATGGAAATTATAGTTAAAGCTGACCAAAAGCTGATGGAGTCCCAATAAAATTGTCTCCGGAAATGGATAAAAACTGTTTGATTCTTGTCTCGAAATTGCTTGGAGCAATGACTGCAATTCTCTAAAACATGCACCGTTGGATAATGCTTCAAAGCAGCATTATCGAGCAAGTTTGAGTCAAAATTGCATTTATCTCTCTCGAAATTGCTTGGATCAATGACTACAATTCCCTAAAACAGGCAGCGTTGGAGAGTGTTTCAGAGCAGAATTGTCTCGAGCAAATAGTTGGTTGCAGATTTCCACGCGAGAAAGCAGCATGCTGCTGACTGAGCAGTTTGGCCCATGCTTTAATTTAAAAATGACTAAGCTTCACTTTGGTCCATGAGTTGTCCGGTGATCGAGCATTTCCCAAAGCATTTAGGCATGCGAATCCATTACAACATGTAGAGAATCGGGCTTGATGTTTGGCAACATGCAGACACACGCCTTGAAGAGTCGAGTCCAGCTCTCGTTTTTTGTTCCTCCATCTTATTAATGTGCTCAACATTAAATTAATTGAGTTGCATAGCCAAAATGACGCACAAACTGTCAAACTGAAGCTGTACGTTTGTAGTAGAACTTCCATTATGTCCGTGACTAAAGGACATTGAGAATTCTTCACAGAATATTCCAATTGTTAATCTAAATGTTTCTTCTATTCTTTTGAATACCATTGATATAATAACAATGCTTTCTTGTTTGATGACGCTTCCATAGGTTGTACCTCTGTTTAGATGCGTAAAGAACAACGGTAAAACTCTTTTACCTGCAAAACGGAAAGAAAAGTTAGTGAAAGAGATTATTTCCATGATGTCGTTGGTTCCTTCCTTCCCTAATTTCTTGCCACTCTTATTCTCAGTTTTGAACAATGAAGCTTATCATCATTTACAATCCTTCTGCTCAAGACAAAGATTCGAGAATTCAAAACACTCGATGTTACCACTGTCGAGAGCTTGGTTTGCAAGGTGGTCTGCTAGATTGTTTCCCTCTCTGAAAATGTGAGATATCTTGAAATTACACCCCACTTTGAGTATGTTGATTTCCTCTATCGCATCCATAATATTCCATGGCGGTTTCCATTGTCAATTTATTATCTTTTGAAGCATCATTAAATCTGTCTGAAGCCAAATATTGTTGAAGTTCATTGTTTTGCACATTCTCACTGCCTCTACTATTGTTGTTGCCTCAGCTTCATTGTTAGAACCCTCCTTAATTTCTCTTCCTTCTGCATATATCAAGTCACCTATCTCATCTCTTAAACAAAAACCAATTGAACTTCTCCCTAGATTCCCTCTGCATGCTCCATCAGTATTCACTTTTATCCATCCTCTTGGGGAAAATTCCCATAGCACATTATCGTACTTCAGTCGAGGTGTGAATTGCTCCATCATTGTCAGTAGGTCGAGCCAGTTGTGAAGCACATTTAGTCCTGGTTTTTTCTAGTTTTACTAGAGACTGCAGCGTTGATGAAACTTGGTAAATAACTCTTCTTACTGATATTGCTTCTCCATATTTCAAACTATTTCTTCTCTTCCATAACTCCCATACAATGCATGCAGGTAAAGCTTCGAAGACTGACTTTAATCTAGGTATAATTGATGTCGTCCAACCTTTTGTAATTGCTTGTTGTAAAGACAAACCTTCTAATTGAATTCCTGCTCTCGTCAGGAAGTAACTCCAGACACTCGTAGCTGAATTTGATGAGAAGAATAAATGGACTAAAGACTTCTCCTTAGGATCTTCACAACACCAACATTTAGATGCGATGGAGTATCCTATTCTACGCAAGAAATCATCAAGTGGCAGTTTTGCTCTCCACACCTTCCACATGAAGAAAGATATCTTGAATGGTAAGCCTTTGACCCATATCATCTTGTAAGCTATCTTTGGAGTTTCTCTTCTTCTCTAGTAATCCCATGCAGTTTATACTGAAAAATGTCCCCTTGCTTCCCTCATCCAGAATGGTGTATCTAACTCTGCACATTCTTTTGGGGGTCTGATATTCTGCACAATGTCGTTAGCCCACTCTTCAGGTAGGGTTTGAAATAACTTTTCCAAGTTCCATACACCATTCTCAACCATATCACTGACATTGTGAATGTCTTCATCAATGGAAAACCGTGCTGGCATTTGGAAATATAATGCTCCCATCTCTGTCCAATTGTCAAAGCAGAATTGAGCCGATCCCATTCTCAATTTCCAGAAGATTTGATGCTCAATCAAGTCCCTGCATAGAAGCATTTACCTCTAAACGTGGGACCCACCCCTACAATTACAGGATTTAATTTCTTGCAATACTTTTGACACATAAATGCACTCCATAAATTGGGTTTTGTCCTAAAATTCCACCCGAATTTGCAGAACAATGCGTTGGATACATCATGAAGGGATCTGAAGCCTATACCCCCTTCCTCATAGGGCATACATAGGTTAGTCCATGATGACCAATGTCTTGAGCTTCCTCCGACATTGCTGCTCAAGAAATTTTTTGCAAAAATGCTATGTAATTTGTTGATGACATAACTTTGAGGATTAACTGCTAACAACATATGAATTAGGATACTTTGCAGAATATTTGCGATCTATACAGCCCTGCCTCCTACAGAAAAGATTTTGCCTTTCCACGACTTCAGTTTGTACATAACCTTTGTAATCAATCCCTGGTAGTAATCACTCCTTCTTCTGGCATAAAATATAGGACATCCAAGATAGGTCATTGGGAAACTTTGTTTTCCTATACTAGTAATCCTTTCCACCATGTTAATCACCTCATTATTTGTTAAATGATGCATATATATGGCTGATTTGGCTTTGTTCACCAGTTGGCCAGATGCTGATTCATAAGCTTGCAGAACCTCCATCACAAGTCTCAATGAGGTTGTATCAGATGAGTAGAAAAGGACTATATCATCCGCATATGCCAGGTGGTTTATTTTTGGGCTCCATTTTGGTAGTCCAAATCCACGGAAGTATAGGTTAGTATGCAGTGAGTTCAAACCTCAAGACAGTGCTTCTGCTGCTATAATGAATAGAGTAAGTGACAGAGGGTCTCCCTGCTTAACTTCCCTAGATGATTTGAAAAAACCATTTGGCTGACAATTTATTAGAATAGAGTACCAATTATTCCCAATCAAATCAAATATCAAGCCAATAATATCTTCAAGAAATCCCATCTTCCTTAGCACTTTAGTCAGAAATAGCCATGATAACCTATCATATGCTTTAGTCATGTCTAGCTTTATCACAATATTTGGACCTTCTTTTGTTCTTAACCGGATAGCCTTAATGATTTCTTGAGTTAGCAGAACATTCTCAACGATGTTTCTTCCCTTCACAAAACCTTCCTGTTCCTCTCAGATTATGCTGGGTAACAATTCAACCAACCTTTCATGAATGGCCCGCGAGAAAATCTTGTTAACAAAGTTGCTAAGACTAATAGGTCTCATGTCTGCAAAGGTAGTCACTTCTGTTTTTTTTGGTAATAACACCAGGTTTGTGTGCGTCACACTCTTTGGCAGGTGGTGACCGCAGAAGAAAGACTTGACCATGCCGACTACATCTTCTTCAATTATTTCACAGCATGTTTGGTAAAAGGCTCCTGTGAGACCATCTGGACCGCCTGCTGAGTCCCCATTCAGCCCCATGACTGCTTTCTTCACTTCCTCATTAGAAGGCAAAGCCATCAGCCTCTCATGTTGATCATTATCTACCATTGAAGGTACATGGTTTAGAATACCAAAAGCAATAGGAAGTGAACTCTCAGTAAATAATTCCTTGTAAAATTTTACTGCTTCCTCTACTATTACGTGATCTTCTTCAATCCAGTTACCAGAGCTATTCTTGATCCTTGTTAATTTCAGTCTCTTCCTTCTCCCATTAACTTGAGCATGGAAAAATTTTGTGTTTCTATCACCATCTTTGAACCATAACGTGCCTGCTTTTTGTCTCCAAAATTGTTCATCTAATGCAAGGTATTTAAGCATTTCAGCTTGGACCAGTCGTAATCTGTGTCTGTTTATCTATGTAGGATTAACTTCAAATTGTCTTTGTTGAACCATGACCACTTCCTCAAGACTTGAAATCTTCTGGAAAATGTCCCCATATGTAGCTCTGCTCCAGGTAGATAGTGCATGTTTAAGCTTCTTTAACTTGAATTTAAAAATGCTGAAAGGGTTAGCAGTAAAATCAGCATTCCAATTCTCCTTCACTACATCTTTAAAAGATTCATGCTTTGTCTAGAAGTTAAGAAATCTGAACGACTTCTTAATAGGGGGGGTTTTATTGCACATTTTAGTAGAATCGGGCAATGATCAGAGCTGATTTTCGATAAGTGAGTTACCTCCAATCCAGGAAAGGTTTGTTGCAATTCGTAATTGCCTAAACATCTATCCAATCTTTTGAAAATACAGTCCTCTTTTGATCTTCCGTTCCACCATGTAAATATGCTTCCTTTAAATCCCAAATCTTTTAAGGAGCAGGTGTTTATGTAATGTCTAAAGTCATCTACTTCAAGGAGAGAAACTGGCAAACCTCCATACTTCTCCTCCTCGTCCCATATCACATTAAAATCTCCTCCAACCAGCCATGGTAATGTCATATTTTATGCCATTTCATACAGAGAATCCCATAGATCAATTCTTTCAATGCGATCACATTTGGCATAGACTAGCGTTAGGATGAGCTCTGCATGTGTTTTAGTGTTCATCAATCTCAAAGTCAGCTGTTGAGTAATGTTATATAGAATAGTAACTTAAAATATTTCATCAATAAAAGCCCATATCTTGTTTGACACATTCACCACAGCCTAACCCAAACCAATTCTTGCTCTATACCTCTCCATTTTGTGAGACTGCTGCATAGGTTCAATGATTACTATGAATTTAAACTGATGTTTTTGATGCATTGTAATCAGCCTTTGAAATGCTTGCATTCTGTTGACTGACCTCACATTCCATATAATGGCATCCATTAAATGTTTTTGTGTTTGGACAGTGTACTCCTTGTTTGTACTCCAGTGACCTGTACATTTGAATTCTCTTTTGATTGTTTCTTTTTTCCTTTTGCTGGGGATTTTACAGGCTGAATATGCCTTGGTGACAGATCCCCATTCTTCGCAACATTAAGGTAGTTTTGAGCAGTGGATTCCTCATCCATATCGACATCTCTAAGTTCTGCATGAGCAGCTAGGTCATGTGTTTCTACTGGTTCTTTTGCTGTGACAACATCATATGGCTGGTTGGTAAGGTCAGCATTATATTCCTGATCAGAAACTTCAGTAGCAGTTTCTTCATGATCATTGGTGAAAGACTGAGTATTGTTCAACAGAATAATATTTCCTGCTACTTCCTTCAATGTGTTTAATGTTACAGCACTTCTTGCATAGACTTGCAGTGTGTTCTCTTGATTTTTGTCTAAAATTTGCTCTTGATTTGTATCTACATTTTCTACTTCATTCAATACTTGACTCTCATCATTATGAAAAGTCCCTCCTGGATCAATGATATTGATGTTTCCCTCCGTTGTCTTATCTGCTACTGTATTTGTGCATTCCCTTATAAATTGTATATCATTTGCATTGACATTACCATTTCCCCTTTGGTCCTCATTTTCCAGTTCATTTCCTCCAATTTCATCATCACTATGCATCGAATCTGGAATCTGACAATCTTCTAAGACTTCCTCTGTTTGGTTTAGCCATAATTTCCTTGCTGCCCAATTTTCTTTTTCCTTGGCCCTGAATTTGTCAAAATCTGCATCTTCTACAAATTCATTTTCTTTGTTGTTTGCTAATTGTTGGTCGTCTTTTGAGTCCAATGAAAGAATGTCTTGACTTAAAGTATTGACCTGAGCTGCGTTATTTTTGAAAACTCCTTGAACCCATTGGGCAGTTGAGTAATTATGAATATGCTGCTTTTTTCCCAACTCTTGTTGTACACAACCTGGTTGATTCCCACTTGTATTCAAAATTTCTTTGTGCTTTCTGATTGAATGAAGGTCTGCATGGTTTAGTTTCTTTGGTTGAGTGTTGGCTGGTTGTCTTTTGGAAGAGCAAGGAGAAGTTGTCTTTTGTACCATTTGTGTAGTTGAAGCATAAAATTCATGTTCCTTTAAAACATTTTCCTTAGATGTTTGCTGAAACTCATTGTTGCTTTTGGATTTTTGAACTAGGGATTCCTCTACAGCTGCCAGTTGGTTACCTACATTATCCTCATCATTTTCCTTTTATAACACTGCAAATTGGTTGGTAGTTTGGATTTCTTTTTTCACATTGGGATTGTTACCAATAACTATTTGTTTACCATGTGCAGCAGAAACTTCAGTTTGTTTTTCTTTGTTAAGAACCCTATTATCGCGGACTTCCTTCCATTGAGGGCCTACATTACCAACCACTTTGCCGCTGGTAAGAGTCATTATGGGAGCATCGTGTTTTGCAGGCACAGTTTCAACACTTTCTTGTTGATGGACATTTTTCTTTTCCCTTAACTCCGGATTAATTTCTTCAACATTCAAAGATGTCATGTCCTTGTAACTTGCATTCTTTGTAGTATTTTGGTAGGTAGTCGTATCTAATCTTCATCCACTCTCTCCTCACTTCCCCCGATGGCTCATTAACAATATCCATGCGTACTTTTTTAGGTAAATCAGTTAATAAATCAACTAACACCTTAACGCGTTCACAACTTGGCCTTGTCTTGTTAATAGTAGCTAAATAAAGATTAATTGGCTTTCCCACAGCATAGGCCAAAGAAAACAGACATTCTTTTGCAAAATAAGTAGGCAGTAAATTTGGAAAAGAAATCCAAGCCATAACTTTAGGTGTTTCCTCATCGACTTTGAATTAAGAATCATATATCAAAGTTCTCAATTGGTATTCATTCTTTGCCCTGTCGTTTACATAGTAAACGTTCTTTGATAAGAAAGCCACAAAATCTTGCCATAACGTCAGTCTTATCAAAACATGTTTGTCACGAAGGTGACCAATAGTACAGTCGCCTTTAATTCCACATTAAATTGGGATAATTCAACGTAATTCATTGAGCTCAGGCGCACCATATGAAAATTTGCGCACAACAGCATAATGTAGATTTTCAATCAGGTTCATTCGATCTACTTCGACTTCAAAGAAATGTACCATAGGTTGTCCTTGTAAAAACACTGGTCGGTGCATCAGAATCGGCTCAACATTGCATATACCTTGGATTGGAATGTTGATTGTTGCTGGGTTTAAGATATTAGCATAATCCAAAGGTTTGGGTATTGTTGAGGTGTTGTTAGGGATAGGCGAAGTCTCTTTAGAGGGCGGATCAACCATTGGGGTTGACTGATCGCCGGCCGTGGCGGCCATGAACGACGCCAAAGAGAAATCAAACCTGCCAGAATTTGATTGCTGATGATATTAAGACCTGTTTGAAACTGAAAATATCGATCATCTTGAAACCGATACTAGACACAGGTACAACAATTTAAGTCAGCGAAGAGGACGTAAGAAATACGACGAGACAAATCTTTATGGGATGAAGATCTAGCCAGTTTGTTAGATGAAACTGCAACAGCAATACCGTTATAATGAAAAACCAAAAAATACAACAAAAAGAGCTAAGAAAATCCAGATTATGCTGAAGAAGAAACTGCTACAGTAAACCAAATATATGAAATTAAGATCTGGATTAAGAGGTTATAAGAAAGGATGAAAAAAACAGTTGGAAAAAGTATAAGAGAGGATAGGCATTCTTTTCGAACTATAAATGAGATGAAATCAAAGAAAAAGAGGGATGGAAGCTATTGGAAGTAACAATCTCAAGCTTTCTCTCTCTAGAATAGAGAGAAGCTGGAGCGTTTTGTTTGCCATGTGTGTTAGTGTTTGTTCAAATAAATTTTTTTTTACTTCTATCATCTAGAACATGCCCGGTTGGTTTTTCATGCTAATGATACTTTTTTTGGTTGGAGGAATGATCTTAGGCCCAAGGGGTTCAACTTGAATCGGGTATAGGTAGTTTTTGTTCGTTTTATTTTCTTTTTAGTTTTTAGGTTAGGATTAATGGGCTACGAGCTAAAATCAAAAGAGAACCCATAGCGTAGATACACCTGAACACAATAAACACTAGAGTGTAGTGCTTAGTCCTAGTGGTTAAATCTTACTAAAGTGCCTTAAATTGTATGTTTGTCAGTGACTTAGAATGCTCAGAACAGAATGTCTCGATAAGCTAATCTACAATGAGTCATATGCCATGTGTGGTGAGGTCTTTGTGTGGTCCATGTGTTGTACGTTTGTCTAGAACTTGCCCGGTTTGTGAGTCGGAGCAAAATTTTAGGTGATGCTCGGTTTGAAAAATGATTTTAGGCTTTCTTTGATCACTTTGAGCTTAATTGCATACCACAAATAAAATTTATCCCTAGTCGACTCATTTGAGCCTGTAGTATTTTATTTAGCACCCACATTACAATCCTATACCCTTTTTTATTCTTAATAGACATTGTTTTGATCCCTTTTCCTCTTAAAGCACTTTAATTGAGAGCTGAACGCTAAAAGAAGTAAGAAGGAACTAAGCGTGGGGTGGCCTTTGAGTGGAACCAGTAAAAGGAAGAAAGGTGCACTTGTTTGGTAAAATAATACACCAGTAGAAGAAATTGAAAATAAAGGAAAAAAATAGAGATAAATACATTGTTGTCTTGTTTTTTATAGTGGGTATCAATTAATGTAGTGCTTAAAGAAGAAGGGAGCATTTTTTGGGTGATATTGTTTGTGAAAGTGAAGTGGATTGAAGAATTTATGCTTAAAGTTGATTATGTGGTTTGTTAAAGTGCTTAGGAGGGTTAGTCGCTATTCCTAAATATACCCTACCCGTCCCTTAGCCCACATAAGGGGACTGATTGGCGCTGGAGATGGGATAGGATGGACAGCGGCGCGCGGAGTGGCCAAATTCACTGCAGAGCTGGCACTTCCCATTGTACCCGCGAGATTGGCCATTTTTGGAGTAACCACCGCGACCGGCGGCTGAATCGTGGCTGCTACGGCCGCGGCCGTGGCTACCAAAGCGGTGACGGCCTGACTGCTGTCCGGTGAAGAAGGCAGCCGGCAGAGCCAAATCAGATGCGGCGGAGGTGGCCGGCACACGAGCAGTAATCTGAGCCTCCATGCTTAACAGCTTGTCATGTAAATCAGAAAAATAGATGGGAGATTCGCGGTCTTGGATGGCATGAGAGAGTTCAATATACAGATCATCAAGACCATTTAGAACATTAATGAGAAGATCCTCAGAATCAACAGTAACACCCGGGAGAGATAATTCATCCACAATCACGTGAATACCGTGCATAAAATCAGTAATAGATTTAGAACCTTCTACCGGATTATGGAGGTGCTGTTTGAGAGCCATGATACGACCACGAGAAGCAGTGCCATATGTGTGCGCGAGGATGTCCTAGGTCTCTTTAGAGGTTTCCGCAGCGGCAATAAAGGAGATGATCATCAGTGTGATCGACGAGATGATGGCACTGAGAATAAGATTGTCCTGGCGAATCCAGTAAGGATATGCTGGATTGGGGGAAGTCACCTCCTTATCGACAATAGTGGCTGGTGGGCACGGCTTCGATCCGTCCAAGAAGCTGAGGAGGTCGTAACCCCTAAGAAGGGTTTGAATTGGAATTTCCATGCCAAGTAATTAGTGGAATCCAACTTCAGTGGGATCTGAGCCGATGCATTGATGGCAATCGGCTGGAGAAGCTCGTTTGACGTCGGAGCAGCCATGAAGCACGAGGCAAAGGAGAGGAGGCGCTGATCGACGTCGAGAGAGAGAGGGATACCGATTAGTGCAGCGGCGGCGGCCTGCCGATAAGAGCAGCATCGGCGGCGGCGGCGCGGGTAGGGTAGAATTAGGGTTTCTTTGGCGATAAGCCACTGGCGTATGATACCATGTAGAAAGTTTTGGGAGAAGTAATTTTCTCGTATCGCTCACAAAAGTATATATAGAGTACAGGGGTATCAAATCCTACCAACTATAGGACTGTACAATAATGAAGGAAATCAAATCCTACCAACTATAGGACTGTACAATAATGAGAGAATATTCTACCAATAATAAAAATATACACACAATTATATTCTAATACTTATCCAGTTGAAATCACACCAATATAAAACTACAGGAAACGAAGATAAACTTGAGTCGAGCTTTCAATTGATGTTTGAAATAATTAGCAGAAGTACAAATGAATCTGGATATTCAAATCCTAGCAGGGGGTCAAACATTGAGCAGCGGCCAAAAAGCTAACTGGACACGAACACAACGGAACCTCAGATAGAACCTCAGCACATCAATCGAACTCCATTTTCAGAATTAAAACTCTAAGATCAGTATCTCTAATTGGAAGCTCAATCGTAAAATCAGAGAGGAGAACATAATACATATTTTTATTTTGACTCTATTTCAGGTGCTAGCTCGTTCTTCAAATTTGAACCTTGATGCTTGCTAATTGCAGGTGCTAGCTCGTTCTTCAAATTTTCGGATCAAGGCCAGCTATGCAGTGCTTGTGACCTAGGCCATGTCTTGAATAGCCCACATATTTCATCAACTTCTGCATTTGGGTTAACTTCTTGCCTTTTCTCTTTTTTCTTCATTGTGAATAACTTCTGTTGATCACCTGGGACTGTTGATACACATTCTTTCCACGATCTCCTTTTGTTGCTGACTTGAATTATATTCAGAAGTGAATTCCCTAATTCTCCAAGTGGCGCCTGATTGCCAATCTTAAACTGCATTCCCTTGTTCTCCAGGTGGGCGCCTGATTGCCAAAAACTTAAACTGTATTCCCTTCATTTCCCGGTGGGTGCCTGATTTCCAAAACATTCATTATATTCCTTTATTCTCCAGGTGGGCGCTTGATTTCCAAAACTTTAACTGTATTCCCTAATTCTCTAGGTGGGCGCCTGATTGCCAAAAGCTTAAATGTATTCCCTTGTTCTACAGGTGGGCGCCTGATTGCCAAAACTTGAGTTATATTCCCTTGTTCTCCAGGTGGGCGGCTGATTTCCAAAAAATTAAATAGTATTCCCCTGTTCTCCAGGTGGGCGCCTGATTGCCAAAACTTGAACTATATTCCCTTGTTCTCCAAGTGGGCGCCTGATTGCCAAAAACTTGAATTGTATTCCCTTGTTCTCCAAGTGAGCGCCTGATTTCCAAATACTTGAACTCTATTCCCTTGTTCTCCAGGTGGGCGCCTGATCGCCAAAAACTTGAACTGTATTCCCTTGTTCTCCAGGTGGGCGCCTGATTGCCAAAAACTTCAACTGTATTCCCTTGTTCTCCAGGTGGGCGCCTGATTTTCAAAAACTTGAACTGCATTCCCTTGTTCTCTAGGTGGGAGCCTTGATTGCCAAAACTTGTAGTGCATTCCCTTGTTCTCAAGGTGGGCGCCTGATTGCCAAAAACTTGAACTGTACTCCCTTGTTCTCCATGTGGGCGTCTAATTGCCAAAACTTGAAATGTATTCCCTTGTTCTCCAGGTGGGCACCTAATTGCCAAAAACATGTAGTGCTCCTCTGTAACTGCTGCCTTTGAAGCTGATTACAACTAAACTAACAGAACAAAAGAAATTTCCTGCCCCAGTTTGGTACTGTGCGCATTTGTGAGTGTTAATTGAATCATGTTACAAAATATCTCTATGACTTTGAAAGTTAAATCCCATTATCCAGGAGATCTTGAAAACTCCTAGTTAAATGACAACTTTAAATCAAAATTATATCTTCTAGTGGTATGACTTTCGCTAAATCTTGTTATCTAAGAAAGTCTTAAAACTACATCCCATTATACATGAGGGTCCTGAAAAACTCCTAACTGAATCCTATCTCAAGCATGCAATCTTTGAAGCCAACTTATATTCCTTTGGGGTACACTTATGAAAGATCTTGCTATTCATTATTGTTTTGAATTTAAACTAGGTTCCATTTTCCAGGAGGGTCCTGAGAATTTACTGCCAAACATGTCTTGTGCTTGCTTTTACTTAAAGAGGGTTTCTCTGAAACAAACAAAATTATTTACTCCTGTTTCAAATCAAAGAAATATCTTGTCAGTTTAAAAATATGGTGGTTGGTTTTTGGCCTTGACTTTGAGGAAGATTGCTCCTTCACTTCCCATGATAACTGATTTCCACTCGAAGACCTTGCTTGTTTATTAACTAATCACTTTCTATGCCACCCTTATCACAGAAAATACCTCTTCTCCGTTGAAACCCAATACCCTCTATTTGTTGCATTTCTCATAAACTGACATTTACCAAACCTTTGTGTCGCTGCCTACTCAGTGCATACGTTGTTCTTTCTTAACTTAATCCTCTGACCTTGGCCTTGGCCTTGGCCTTGAGGTCTATTGCTCCTTCACTTGGCATGATAACTTTGATTTCCGCTTGGAAGACCTTGCTTCTTATGGGTTAACCACTTTATCTGTCAACCTTATCAAAGAGAATATCTTTGATCCGTTCACCCAACATCTCTATCTGTTGCATTGTTCATAAATATATATATGCCAAACCTTTGTATTTCACATTAATCCCAACATGTTGATTGTTACTAACTAAGTATGATAGTTGTTCTTTCCTGAGTTATGACACTTTGATGTTCTAGCTGGATCTCGTTTTGCGCAATTGAAAAGCTGGTGGCAAATTTTGAAGTCATTGCTCACTTTTTCTTACCAAATAGACTCAGGACGAGAAAGTAAACAAGACAAAAGGAACGGAGTAAAGGATGCTGGAAAGGGATGATTCCTAACAAGAAACTACAAGTAGAAACTTGTTAAATGTGGATACCAGCTCTAATAACTCTAATGACCATGACATGCACCTGTGGTTTATTCTGTCAAGAAAATCTGATGTTCAACTCTTGTTATACCCCTAAACCGTGAAATTGGGCTTCAATGCTCCGATTATCCAATTCGATTCACAATCCTTATTCGTCTTGTGGTGCCCGAAGGGTTTTTCACCATCAAGCCTCGCTCATTTTTTTCTTTTTCTCATCTCACCATCGTCTTATGGTGCTTGTGAAGGTTTTCCCCAGTAAGTCTCTCTCATGCTCTCTCATCTTTCCATCACCTTTCGGTTCCCATGAGGGTTTTCACCAATAAGACTCTCATTTTAATTTTCCCTGCTTAGACCGGAGTGTTGCCTCTGATATGAATTACCTCTACTTTCTTGACTTGGAATCTCTTAAAGACTAATCAGAAGGTCTTTCTTTGGACTGTAATGTGGGCTTTTGGATAGGGTTAGAAAGGAAGGATATCAAAAAGGCTCAAAACAGCTCGAGTGAGTTCAAACTTACAACTTTTGGAATCAGATCTTTTATATAACCACAACTTCTGCTCAAATTTCTTTTCCTGGGGACTCTTGAATTTTTATTTTGATGGGACCGAACTGTGAGGCTGCCTACGTATCCTTAAAAGGAATCAGGTTGAACGTAGTTCATTTCATAGGAATTACTTTGTTGTTGTGATTTTCTCTTTTCTCTTTCTTTTCTTTCTCTTTTTTCCTTCTTTCTTTTTTTGTTGTTATTTTATTCTCTTTTTTTCTCTACTTTTCTTCTCCCTCTTTCTTCTTCTTCTTCTTCTTCTTCTTTATTTTTATTTTCATCATTTCTTTTCTTTTCTCTCTTTTCCTTTACTTACCTTTCGCGCTTGCGTTTCTGATCATTGCTGCTGATTCCAAAAAGAGGGGTATGAATGTAAATAAATAAGACTAAAAGGGGCAACAAAAGATAAAGTGTTTAGATAGCAGAATAAAATGCCTTAGTCATTTAAATCTTCAAAACATGCCAAGTACAAACAAACACAATTTAACCAAAGAAATCATACATAATATCTTTTGATTGCATAAGAGTTGATGGTCATTTCTACACATTTGCTTTCTACATGTGTTAAATACAAAGAATCATTGGACAATACTCTCGTTACCATGAACTGCCCCTGCCAATTTGGGGCAAACTTGCCTTTAGCTTCAACTCGATGTGGCATGATGCATTTCAATTGTGTTTATTTATGTTCTACCTGCTCTAGTTTCACACAATTTGGGCTTGAAGTGATCTCAAAATCCCTTTACTTATTTCCCTCAAATGTCCATATCATTTTCCAAATTGCTTCATGATTAAACTAACTTTTTAAAACTAGGCTGAGAATTACGCGTGCATGTCATTCACTAGATTCAACATGAAAAGGACAATAAAAGGAAAAGAGAACTAAACAAAAGTAACTACAAATAACAGAAGACAGAAAATTACATTAAACAGGTGGTGGAAGTGTTTGAACAACAAAACAAGAAAACTAAACTAGGGTTACAACCTTGGAACAAACCTTAACAACACTAAATGAGATACTACGACTAAACAAACCAGGCAAAATAAAAGGATAGAAGTGTTTGAGTCACAAGAAAATATCCAGATAAAACCCTGAAAATAACCCCGACAACAGAAATGACAACAAAAGAAACCACAAAAACTCCTCTCCGGCTAACCAAGAAATGGAGCATCTTTTCAATTATCAAGCACGGCATCTTAGCCATTGAGTTCTGCATCAATATATCCAAGACCATTACCGACTTCATATCACCAAATTTAGTCAACAAGTTCCCAAGAGCATTCGCATGCTACCTGTCACTGTCATTGATCACCATTACCCCTTCTTAAATCATTTTTTCTATTTCCCTTTTCAAAGAGCGACAATCTTCAACGCTATGCCCTTGGAAATTAGAGTAGTACTTGCATCGTACAGCAGGATTAAAAGCCTTTTGCGTATGGGTCTGGAGTATAGACGAGGAGCAGCTCAATCAGGCCAGAACGCTTTAACTTTTCAAACAAGCCTGAATAGGATTATCCGATGGGTGTGAAAGCATTTTCTTTTTTCAGCAGTCTTTTCATTTTATACTCTGGCCTCGGTTGGAACCTTTTCCGAGTAGGTGGTTAATATGCCTGAGGGGGTGGGTGAGATATTTTTGGAAGGGTTGCGGGTCATCGCTGGACTCGGGGATGTGTAACATTTTGTTATGCATTGTGGACGGGGTATCGGGGAAGTGATGTACATTTCTGGGAATTCAGTGGAGAGAAGGAGCAGTGGGGAGGATTACAAGGATACCCACAGGGTCGATATTGAGGTTGGAAGCATTTAGCAAGAACGATCATTGGACCTTGTCATCGGCAGGACTCAACAACATCTTTTCTATCAATGGGAGGACTATCCCGAGAAACTTGTTCGTTGCACCTGAGCCACATATCCCTAAAAATTTCCTTGGGTTTCTTTTCCATCTGAAGTAGGGAGGAGCGGTCCGGGACAATGTCTATGTTGTGCTGAAGTTGTCACACACAATCTTGAGCCATGTCACCCCATGTATGCCACTTACCGAAATCTTGATGATTATGCCATTCCAAAGCTGCCCCAGTCAAGCTCTCATTGAAATACGCCATCAACAAATCATCTTCTCACCAACACTTCTCATTTCACTACAATAACCCCCCAAATGGGCTAGCGGATCTCCACACCCATCATATAAGTTAAACTTTGGCACTTTAAACCCCACGAGCAGACGAGCGTTAGGGAACATATGCAAATCTTTGTAAGACATGTTGACCTGGTCTCCCACCCCTTGCATGTTCGCTAAGGATTGTTCTGTGCTTTTCATCTTGCCCTTCTTTTCCTTTCACCTTTTCATTTTCAGCATGAAGCTCATCCCGAGAGCTCTTCTTGTATGAGTCAGGAACCTTGCGGACCACCTCTGCGGGGTGGTATTGGGCATCATGAGCTTTGAGTGTATATTCATTATTGGGGATAGTGGATATGATAGGAGGGAAATTTTGGGAAGAGGTAATTGGAGGATAAGCGATGGAGCTACTAAGGTGGTTGGGAGAGCTGTAATAAGCAGGAAAATCTAGAGAGTATGTGGAATCATCTAGCACTATAACCGGAGTTTGGGTAAGGTTAGCATCTAGGAAGGTAAGTGGTGGTGGGGGTGATGCCTTCCCAGTCATCCAGGCCCGATACATGTCCGTAATGTGTTGTCTTAACATCCTTACCTCTTCAACCAACCCATTTTCTTGTTCAACCTATTGCTTTTGAACACCACATCAACCAACTCAATTTTGTTGTCATCTGCCATTGCCTTTTATGTTGTGGAGAGGAGTTACTACTTCAAGAATCACAAACCAACCACCTTTATGCTATGAAGACAGGAACGAAATAGGGTCATCTCGTTAGCATTAGGGCATTTAACAGCAAAACTATCACATTGTGTGCAATGCACCTAGAAACAATTAATGGTTCTAGAATGACTTCGAGGGTCATAAGATCACTTGGCATCATCCCAATTTGTTCATTTAAATCTTTTCTTTTTTGGCACTTCTTGGCTTGCTCATTTTCCTTCCTTTTTTTTTTCTAATTATAACTCTTTTCTTTCCTCTCATTCCTCACGTCCCAGAATTTCACCCCTTTTGTTCTTTTATTTGGTTTTTTCTTTTTTTTAATAATAAAAAATGATTTGATCGAACCCTATGTAGGTTGCATACATATCATGACGCCGCATGATTCAGATCTTTGTGTAATTCTGGAAGATCAGAAATAAAGTAAACAAACTAACGTTCTTATTTTTCTTTTTTTTCTCTTTTAGCTTAAAGACTACTCTGATGAGAACAGAGAAATAAAAGAAGAAAATCCTTTTTTTTATTTCCTACACTTAATGTTCTCTAACCTATTCTAAATTCAAGCTTAACAAGCAAGTATTTTTCATTCTTTTCTTTTTTAAACAAACACTCTATGAGGAATTATTAAGGAAAAAATCCTACAAGAGAAAATAATTTTTTTATTCTCTCTTTTATTAGGAATAAAATCTAAACAATTAACCCAACAAAAATATTTTGAATTTCCATTTGATATCCTTGAAGAAATATTTCGAAATCATAAATGAACAAGAAAAAGATAAACAAAAAATAATGTAAGTTTTTTCTTCTAGATACAATATATCGAAGTTCTCCGGAAAGTAAAAGAATTTTCGTTTTATTTATTTTCATTTATTTCCCAAAGAAGAACCTCAAAAGAAAATCTTTAGGATTTTTGAAATTAATACCTTAAAAAAAACCTTTTAAAAATATATTAAAAGAAATTCTTTTTTTAATTTTTTTTAATTTTAGACCTAATATACTAAAGAAAATATAAAAATCATTTATTTTAAGCTGTAGATATTAATTGCCTAAAGGAAAAACCACCTCAAATGATTTTTTTCAATTTCTAGGAGTAGTATTTCTAAAGAAAATTCTAACGGAAATATAAAACGCAAAATCTTTTTTTTTTGGACTTTTGATTTATTACACACCTTTCCAAATGCAAAATAGAAAGTACAATAATAATAATAATAATAATAATAATAATAATAATAATAATAATAATAATAATAATAATAATAATAATAATAAAACTCGGCATTACTATTCCAAAATTGAAGGTAAAAGACAACATAAAAAGAATAACAGACTCAAAACATAAAAGAAAAATCTCCTTAAGCGACTCCTGAATGATCCTGACTGTATGGTCTTGGGGTGTTTGTCATGCTCACACTTCGATAAGTAGATCCACACCTATGAGAAAATTAGACCAAATAAAGTTGAAGACCTAGAACACTATGTGAGAAGGACACATGCGAAACATGATTGTGGCTATTGCTCTAAAATTAACCTATGTGGCTAAAGGTGACTACAAATGCAAGATTTGGCTAAGACCCCACAAAGCCAAGAACCCGAGATTCACTAGGAAGACTGGAACCTATGTGGTTGCCTACGTATCACGCCCTGAATGAGGAGAATAATGTATGCGTAGTTCAGGCAGATAGGATACGATCGAGAAATTAAAAAAACAACTAGTTAAGAGAAGACACATTTTTGGTCTTTTGTTTTGAAAAATGATGAAACATGTAAAATATTTTTGGATTTTCTTTTCCCTCTCTTTTTTGATTTTTTATTTTCGAAAAATATTAAAAAGTGCAATTTTTTTTGAATTTTTCATTACTTTTTTGTCTTTTTCTTAATAAAAATGTGACAGAAAACGTGATCGAGCCCTACTCGCTTTATCTTCACACTTCAACCTCTTTTTTTTCTATTTTTCATTTTCCCTAAACTATCATTGGTCCGTCAAATGACCTTTATACCCTTGAATAAATGCAACATGTAGCACATAAGATGCATCATGATGGTCTTTTGTTTCTGGATACGCCTATCCTAGACGGACCCAACCCCTGTGTTGAGTCCCCAAAGTCAAATGCACGTGATGCAACAAACATTCCTACTAGGGATCCGGCATGAGGCAATGTTATTCTAGGTTCTAAAACCTAAGTTTATCTGTTCTAGACCTAGCTTACCCGAGCGAACAACTCGAGCCAAGGGGAGCTGCGTACCGGAAATACATAAGCTTCACCAACTTTGCAACTTGTCCGAACCTCGTTCTAAACTTGGATAGACTCTAGACATAAGAGAAGTCACACGAAGTATACCCTTCTCACATGATTTAGAAGACTCGGATAGAAGAAGGGTTTCGTAGCAATTTATATACAGTTCACATAATATCAAAGCGTTAAAAAGCAACATTTAGCACATTAGGCCCAACCATGTAATAAAATCAGATATAACATAAAGCCAAGTATCACAATTCATCTAAGCTCAAATTCTTGAACCTTGAACCAGATATTCTGGATTTGATCCCCAGCAGAGTCGCCAGAATTGTCACACCTCCTTTTTTACTTACACCCTCGGAGGGCATAAGCGAGTTGTTTTCCAATTTAAGTGACAATCGAAATAGGATTTATTTATTTAAGATTTAGAGTCTCCATCTGGGATAATTATGGTGTCTCAAGTCACCGGTTCAAATCCTGAATTGAGGAAAATATTAGCTCTGTTTTACAGTCCGCGAACACAAAAATTCGGGTAAGGAATTCTGTTAACCCGGGAGAAGGTGTTAGGCCTTCCCGAGTTTCGTGACTTTAGCACGGTTGCTCAACTGTTATTATTGGCCTAATTATCTGATTTTAAAATACTTTTAAACCTATGTGCATGTTAACCTTAAACCGTTTTAATTATTTTAAAGAACATTTCTACGTCATCTATAATACGTGTTTGGACGGCGCCAAATGAAATGCACCCACTGTCTGAGAAACATTTTTAGTTATTGTTGTTTAGATTTGGATTTGCGTCACATGAAATGCAACCCGAGTTTAGGAAGGTAAATTATTAAAACAATACGCATAAAGCAACTATGCATTTCTAACTTTACGAGGGCCGTGAAAAATTCGCTAAATGGCGCGCCTTGATTCTAAGGATAAAAATTATAAATTAAATGAGGACCATGTATTTTGAGATTATATTCGGTACGACACGCCTCGATTCCAACATTAAAGGGAATTCAGCACTAAACTTAAACGGCCACAAAACTATATTCTATTTAATATGTCATGCCCCGAATCTATTTTTTTTAAAAAAAATTAAGCAATTACGGAAAGCTTGGGGAACTTCTACTTATTCAAATAAAATCTCAATCCTACGAGTTAACTAACAGGTGTCCAATTAAAAGGGCCAATTAACTTAAAACCAAATTTCTTTAACAAATAGCCATAGATCGAACCATTTCAAGTTGCTATCAAGTTTGGGCCCATTGAATGGCTAACCAACTTTAACACAAAGCTTCTAGTTGTAAACAAAATAGGACTACAAATTCCCACTTGACCAAACACTGTTATCACAAAGCAAATCTAGGAAACAATAACCATCAAGAAAATGGATAAAATAATCAAGGTAACAACCAAAACATGCTAGCATATAACGATAACAAAATGAATATGGATTCGCTAAACTAACAAAATGGAAGGTAAACAAGATGAATGTAAAGAGCTGGACCCTTTATATTAACGACAACATGAGAAATTCTGATTTCCAGCACACTTTGAACACAGATATAGTAATAGGACATCTCAATCCAATTCGAAGAAGCAGGTTTAATTCAATCGTTCTGCTAGCTAGGTTCTTATCCAGTTGAAATTACACCAATATAAAACTAAAGGAAACGAAGATGAACCCGAAGCGAGCTTTCAATTGATGTTTGAAATAATTAGCAGAAGCACAAACAAATCTGGATATGCAAATCCCAGCAGCGGGCCGAACATCGAGCAGCGACCAAAAAGCTAACCAGGCACGAAAACGACGGAACCTAAGATAGAACCTCAGCACAACAATCGAACTCCATTTTTAGACCGATAACTCAAAGAACAATAGCTCTAATTCGAAGCTCAATCGCAAAATCAGACAGGAGAACAGGATACATATTTTTGTTTTGACTCTATTTTCGCTCCCTCCTCTTTCTATCTGTACTACTCTGTTCCTCTCACTGTGCGTGTGTGCGACTGTGTATGTGCTTGAAATGAAGCAGAAGGGTTCAGCGGGAGGGGTCGTGTGTGGTGGAGAAGATGAAATAGTATGGGTTGGCAGGGGTCTGTTGTGAACAGTGTTCCTATTCCCTTCAGGCTAGCGTATTTTTTGGGTGTTATTTTGTGTGTCAGCTAATTGTAGGCGTTAGCTTATGTATCTCTAGGGTCTAATGTGTATCTCTAAGCTCAGTATTTTTTATTTATTTATTTTATTCCAAAGAATAGTGTAGAAGGATATCTAGGATTAGCTTAATAAGTATAAGATACTGAGCTTAAGGAATGAGCTAGAAACTTTGGCCTTTATGACTGACTATGTTTAAAACTAGCTTAATTAACTAAAAGTATTATCAAAATTATTAATTAGCTCTACTTAAGTAAAATAATTATTAAAATAAAGCTGACCATTAAAACAAAACTATTTTTGGTATTTTTTTAAAGATTAAAAATGATTACAAAACATTAATGAACCTATTTTTTGTAATTTTTGTTTCTTGTAATAACATAAAAGTAAAAGAGTAAAAATGAGTTAAAATAGCTATATTATACCTGAATTAAATATTTATGTGCTAACGTTTGAGTTTGTATGGTTATTACAAATAGCATGACAGTGAAATAAGACTCATAGCATGATTGTTTATGTACGTTAATTTTAGAATTTATATAGTATTTATGTATATTACTCTTCATTTGATGTATGTTTGTTTTATCAAAGACTAAGGGTTAGTAAGATCTCAGCCGTGTCAAAGACTTTCTAATTGAAATCATTGGGTCTGATGTTGGCTGAAATGAGGGGGCCTGGTCGAAATCACCTTGTGTCATTTTTGGATTGCTACTATTTCTGGGCTCAATTTTGAGCTCAATCCATACCAAACGTTATTGTTTTGTAGATCTTATACTTCATTTGAGTTCCTTTTTTTATTTCGAAATTCATCCATAGTTAAAAGAAAGTCATTATATTATTACTAAGTGACATCCAGTTTGTATCCTAGATTTTCATTTATGGTTAAAGTAATTACATGGCTGATCTTCATGTAATTAATGGGTTGTTTAAGTTAATGTTGTACTACTGATGGCTTGTTAATAAAGTAAAAACCCAATATGTATTCAATTGGTGTTTTCTAGAAAAAGTTGTTAATATTTTGTGTTACACTGTTTTAAAAGAAAATTAAGCTTTAATAGGGCCTTAACGTCGAATGTTCTCTTATTAGAAGTGGTTGGGCTTGGTAGGGGCCCAAGTGAGGCAACGCTGGTCGAATTCAGACCCGGCATGCCTTTGATTTCTTTCTCTTTCTGCTTGGGGAGGATGGGGGCTCAATGTCGAGGCCTATTAAACCATGGCATTTCTGGTCATCAATTGTGAGCAAGTAACTTATTAGGTTGGCTGTCGGCCCAAGTTTCTCTAAATAGAAATCAAGTTGGCCCATCAAAAATGAATTTGAACAAGGGAAATTTAGAATGCTTAGCTAAGTCTGCTATGCAGTTTTAATTAATGAATTGCTAATAGTTGAGTCTTATCCTATACATTTTGAGATGAGTTGAGGTGTGTCATTCGCAAGAAAAATACATAACTCATGGCCCTCACATTTATACTGAAACTAGTGTGAAAATTACTTGGAACATTCATGACTAATGTAAAAAACACTTTGAACATTCGTAGTTTGCTTTAGATACGTTTATATAAAAACTATCATAGCTACGGGTACGGTTCTCGTACCGAAGCTTGTGATATATAATTTTTAAATTCAGGGTACATTTATGTGACCTGGCCACAACTTCTAATAACGTTAACAAATTAAATATGTTGTAGATCGTGGGTACGGTTCCTGTGACAAGATTCACAATGCGTATCAAATAAATAAGTGTATGACAATCGCAACTTGTTTAAGAAATAATTTCATAAATTCTAAAAAGCAGTAAATTAATTAAAAGCGTTAATAAAGTTAAAAATGTACACTAGGTACAAAACATGTTGAGTAATTAGATAATTAGGCCAATATTAATGATTAAGCTACCGTGCTCGCCTAACATCTTCTCCCGAATTAATAGAATTCCTTACTTAGGATTTCTGATTTCGCAGACTTTTAAATAAAGTCCAAATTCTCCTCGATTTGGGGTTTAAAATAAATTAGTGACTTGGTACATTAAATAAACTATTCCAAGTGGCGACTCTAAAATAAATAAAAATAATTTCATTTTGCAGTTTAATTAGAAAAATTCCCTTATATACCCCCTTGGGGTGTAAAAAGAAGGTGTCCTTTGGTAACTCTGTTGGGGATAAAAACCCGGAACTTCCGGTTCAAGGTTCAAAAAATTGAGCTTAGAGTAACTTTTATAATTGGCTTTTTATCTTATTTTCATGTAAAAATAGCACGATATAGCCAGTTTTTGGACCGGTCATTTAAAAATAGCCAGCGTTTACCAAGTCAATAAAAAATAGCCAATATTTGGCTGCAATATAGACCGATCAAGCATACTACACTGGAGTTCGGTGCACCTGTGTATGAACTCCACCATATTATGCTGGACCGGTATACTTTGCTGGCTCCAGTATAATATACTGGAGATTGGAGCACCGGTGCTTCAAACTCCAAAAGTATTATACTGGACCCGTATACTTGTTGGAACTCCAGTATATTATGCTGGAGTTCTAGCGTATTTATGCTCGAACTCCATTATATTATGCTGGAGTTCCAGCATACTTATCCTGAAAGTCCAGGATAATATGTTGGATTTCAAGTATACTTATGCTGGAACTCCAGCATCATATACCGGAGTATTTTCTGGGTTTTGAACAGTATTTTTTTCTCAGATTTATCTTTACATGAAAAGTGGCTAAACTTGGATTGCTTTTGAAATTGGGTTATTTTTGAACGGCCAGTTGTAAATGTGTCTATTTTTGAATTTATCTCGATTTTTATTACATGTTTGGGCCTAAGTGCTAAATGTCACTTTTTACCGTTTTGATATTATTTGAACCGTATATAAACTGCTGCGTAACCCCTCTCTTCTAATCTTCTGGGAAGTGCACGGTGGTGTGACTTATTTTCTATTAGTGTCATACCCTAATTTAGAATGAGGACCGAATTAGTTACAAAGCCGGATGGCGTTTTAGTTCCCGGTATGTAGCCTCCCCCTGCTCGAGTTGTTTGCTCGGGTAAGCCAGGTTTAGAACAATACAAACCAGGCTTTAATTCTAGAATAACGCAGCCTCATGTCGGATCCCTAGTAGGAACGCTTGTATGCATCATATGTATTTGACTTTGGGGACTTAACACAGAAGTTGGGTCCGTCTAGGACAAGTGTACCTAAAAATCAAAAGACTATCTTGATGCATTCTTACGTGTTGTTTCCATAATTATTTGCTTCAGTTTGCATGTTGACTGATTTTGTAGAATAAGGATAAAAATGGAAAAAATTAAATTTGATTTATGAGAAAGATAATTGCACGGCTTTAAAAAATCTAGTGTCCAAAATATACCGAAACTTTGTCGAGATTTTTTTTTGTAAAAAAAAAGAGGGGAAAAGAAAAAGAAAGAAAGAAGGGAAAATTATTTCAAAATACTTCATGTTTTCTGTTGCGTCAAAACTGATTGAACTACGCGGGTTTGATTCTCACCGGATATCGGATATGTATGCTACCCTCATCGTGTCCAGCCCCGTGTTTTGCAAGAATAACCAAAAATTTGAGAGATGTTGCCATTGTTGTCATAAATAAAACGGGTGATGTCGTTTTATCTAAATAGCCAAATGTCCCAACGGGGCGCCGGAAGGCCGTTTTTGCAAGAATAGTCTCCGAAGGTTTCTTAATTCTTTTCCAAACAAAGCCCTAAAATTTCACTTTTTGAACTGCTGAAGGGTCGTATTAGCAAAAGTAGTCATGTTTATTTTGATTTTGCAAAATGACCCCTTTTTCTTATCAGCTTTAATAAAATTTACTTTGTTTTAGACCGATCACCTTAATCTAAATATGAAGAATAAGCACGAGTCAAAACTTATCAATGAAGGTTACGCCAAGATCCCGTTGGAACTACACATGTGGTGGGAAGATTTGGGCAAGCAAGGACGAGACATGGTCAACCATCACTTGGGGGTGCTAACCAGATTATTAAATATCATGCCTATGGGGGACATAGTAAAAGCACTGGTGACATTTTGGGACCCAGCTCACAACGTTCATTTTCTAGACTTCGAACTTATACATACTTTAGAGGAGATAGCAGGTTATGCTGGGAGTACAGAGGGTCTAAGACATAAATACCTAGTCTATCCAAGAGTTGTCACCCATCACAAGTTTCTAGATTTGCTAAAAATAAGCAGGCAAGTCCAGTATGCAAATTTGGCGGGAGGGTTTTCCACTCTACACTTCATATACCAACGGTATGGACATATATGGAGATTTGAAAACCCGAAAAGCAGAATATGTAGTAAAGGGAACCGCCCAAAGTGGGAAGAGCATGGATGCTTCACTTTCATGGTGGGATTATTAGGTCTTCTAGTGTTTCCCAAGAAGGATATGAATATTGATTTACGGGTAGCCGGAGTCGTCAATACTTTGATTACCAATGCCAAGAGAACCCTCACACCTATAATAGTATCAGAAATATTCCGAGCTCTCATAGCTTGCAAAGCCGAGGTAGATATTTTGAAGGGTGAAATTTATTACTACAAATGTGGATGATTGAGAATTTATGTCATCGCCCTTGGTACATGATCTACCGGGAAAAGCTGCATAGAGGTGTTTGGTACAAGGGTCAATGGGTTCAAGATGCCAGAAGGGGTCATAGATTGGATATCCTGCCTTCTCTCTATAACTGCAGATTAGATAGAATGGATGTTGGGTTGGCTTCCTATTAACGAGGTTGTATATATGCCTTCCACCGATCCTCACTTCCTTTTAATGGGTCTCAGAAATATCCAACCATATGCCCCGTAACGGGTTTTGAGATAGCTGGGAATATGCCAAATAGTCCCCAAGGACGAAGGCCTTAGCATTCATGCAGTCGAGATCCGCTATGATGGCCAATTTCATGAAATAATGGTTCGCCAGATCTGGAGTGAGTGCCAATAACGGCGAACACCCGAGTACGTGATTTATCCAAGGGTGAAGTCTCATCTGGTTACCTTTGTTGGTATAAAAGGAGTGTTGGGTTTGAAGACCAGCTAAGAGACCCCACCTCCAAGAATTTGTTGAAGCATCACAAGAACAATGGTATTGGTTGACCAAAGAAAATGAATACAGAGCCATCATAAACAAGTTGAAGGAGAAATCAGAGATCTTAAATTTGATAAATTTTGGCATGTCGCTGCAAATGCGGGTGAAAAGAAGTAGTTGGCACAAGAAAATTAAGTCCTCCGATCCCGTATTCAAAGAATGAAGATAGTTGCTGAAAACCCAGGAAGGAGCCAAACAGATGAAAGACTTATAAACAATCTTAGGCTGAAAGTATGCGAGTATGGGACTTATTCGGAAAAATCTTAAGGTCGTCTGGCAAGAGCCCAGGAAAAGTTGGCGAAGAACGCAGAAGGAAGGGCAGAGTTTATTAGCAATTAAAAAAGGAAAATAAGATAGAGAAATCGCAAATCTAAAGAAAATGCTAGCTACCCTCGAGAATGAAATGGCTAAACAAACAAAGAACTTCAAGGAGGAGAGGGAAAATTGTTATGCATTGATGTCTTGACTGAAAGAGGATATGCAACAGTTGCAGGAGCAAAGCCATAATGACACTCAAGTTCTGGAAGCTAGATCTCAACAAATTGGGCGCCTACTCCAAGAGAAACGCATAATTAAAGAAATGAGTAGAGGAATTATTGACTATATTGTCATGAAATACCATGACTGCGAGGATATGACTAGATCCACCTTCTTCGCTGCAGTGGTGACTTTTTCTAACCAGATAATGGATGACCCGGATTGCCTCCAAGGAGATCTTGCACATAGGCTCGTGTCGAGACTGACTGATGTCCCGTGGGCCCCTGGAGTAGTTTTGGAGGCACTTATGCATTTTTAATTTTTCTTTTGAGTATGTATTTAAATTTTCTTTCAGAGTCTGTTTTGAGTTTAGTTTTAGTTTTTTAGTTCTTAAGTATGTATGATGGAGTCGTTGTAATAGAGAAAAATTAGAAGTTTTTATTATAATGAAAATTTGAAAAACCTAAAAATTATTTATTTCTTTTATTTTTTCCCTGAACTACGCAATGATCTAATTCACGCAGTGTCGTAATACGTAGGCAACTCCCATCAGATTCAGTCATGCCTTTAGATAACTCAAATAAGAGAGGAAATGATGAAAAGAGGGCACAAGAAAAAGAGGGAAAACAATGCAAAAGAGAGAGTGCAAAGAAAAGAACGCGAATAATGAAAAAAGCAAAAGAAAAAAAGAATTCAAATATCTGGGAGATAATAAAAGCCGTGATGAGACACGCAACCATTGCAAACATGTAGAAAAACATTTAACTGTCTAGGTGCATTGCATTCCCCAACGTGTGATTCCCTATGTGTTAATTGTCTCAAACTAAGTGGTTTGTTGTGTATGTTATTGAGAACGGGTTCTGTTTTAAGGTGGTTGGTTTTGTGGTAACCTGGCTTCGCACCCTTACTTTACAAGATCCAAAGGAAGTGTCGAAATGTTGATAGGGAGTCATCTACCAACAATTCCCCCTCAGAGAATAGTCCGTTATCGGTTATCCCGACGTCAGAGTCAATAAATATTAAGGAGAACAGGGCATTGTGCCTCTGCAAGTTTGAAATGTGGACGCTTGGTCCAATGGTAGACAATTGCCTAGTGCAACACCTAGTTTTCCCGAGCCGATTCCCAGAACAAGTGGAACTTCCAACATCCTTATAAATTACCCGACCACCCCATTCGGATACCCCACTTTGTCAGTGCATTTTGCTGGAACGCTTCTGAGGTTCACCCACATGGACTGATTTCGGGAGTGGATTCTAACATATTCACCGCACCACCAACATCGGCTACGGCACGACCAACATTGCCTAGGCCAAGTTTTAAGCCATTATCCTTTACTTTCCAAATACCACTATTTCAGTCGGACATGACTCATGTCACCCTAAAATCCTACCCTCAACAACCTCGGTATGATTTTACCACAGGACAAGAGGGAACTGTAAAGAATCCCGAGCAAAAGGAGATCACTCAGAAAATGAAAGGCATAGAACAAATTCTGAAGAACATACAAGGCGTGAGTGGCCAGAAGAGTGTCTCTGTTGACTTGTGCATGTTCCCACATGTTCATCTGCCCATCAAATTTAAGACTCCCAAATTTGAAAAATATGATGGAAATAGGGACTCCACAGCTCACCTGAAGAGGTATCGAATCAGTTGAGAGGACCGGGAAGAAAAGAAGAGCTCCTAATGGCTTACTTCGGGGAGATTTTAGTTAGAATTGCTTGTGAATGGTATATGGACCAAGGCATCTCCCACTGGCACATATGAGATGACTTGGCCCGAGACTTTGTCCGACAGTTCTAGTACAACATGGACATAGCTCCAGATAGAAACTCATTGTACAATTCCAAGAAGAAGTCTTCGGAGAGCTTCAAACAGTATACTGTCAAGTGGCATGAACAAGATGCCAGGGGGAAACCCCCAATGGATAAGACCGAGATAGTCAGTGTCTTCCTGCAAGCACAAGAGGCTGATTACTTCGAAAACATGATGCCTGCTATGGAAAAGCCATTTTCAAAAGCCATAAAGACCGGGGAAATGGTAGGGAATGGTTTGAAAATGGGTTGCATCTTGAGCTAATCGGTTATAAGAGCTACTTCCCAAGCAATCCAAAGCGGGTCTAGGGCATAGCAAACCGAAAGAAGAAGGAAGAAGTGGCAATGTGGCTTCAAGTCTAAGAAACCCCCGTCAACCCCGAGATTACTTCGGTTCCTCTTCAAACACCCATACCATTATTACACTCACCAAGATGCGGCATATGCTATGACTCCTCAGCTTTATGCAGCGATGAATGCCCAGCCATACGCTCGACCACAATAACAGTATAACCAAAACTGATCTCTACATCCCAAAAATAATCCTCCTCACAAGGCTCAATATAATCCCCCCCACACAGAATAACTTTCCATGTAACGCTCGTGCCCGTGAACCACCCAGAAAAACTAACTTCACACCCATTGATGAATCATATTCTAGCCTCTTCCCAAAGTTGGTCCAAATACGTTTGTTGCACCCCGTACCTCCAAACAGGTAAAACCCATAGTCACCCTCCTACCATCCCGGTACCCGATGTGCTTACCATTCAGGGGAAGAAGGGAATGACACAGAGGATTGTGGACCCTCAAAAGGGTAGTTGAAAGTCTAATAGAGCAAAAATTGGTAGTGTTGAGGGATGAGGAGGTCCCCCATGTAACCAGTAACCCATTGCCAGTTCACAATGACGGGACAATTATTGAGATGATTTGTGAGGATAGAGAGTTCGACCCAGGTTTAATAGCTATCATTGCTATCGTCGATGTTGAAAATAATCCCAAAGTGGCAGCAAAGCAAGTTAAGGGGGAGAAGAATAGCAACTCCACTCCTCAAAGCATAGAAAAGGTTGTAGAAGCCAAGATAGCGGCAATACCTCCTAAAGATGTCGTAATTTATGTTCCCAGAGCCCCCAGAAAAGGACAGTTCGTGTTGAGTGTCCCCAAAAGGTTCTAGCAAAAGAAGGTTACACTAAAGGGACCTAAGATGTATATACCAAAAGGGACTTATGTGGCGGAAGGGCCGATAATTTCACCCAGGCTGAATGAGTCCGTGGTTATCAGCCGCTCACTATAGAATCCCATGAAGGACCCCATTGTCATTCCTTGGAACTACAATAAAGTAGTAGTGATGTACAAAGGAAATGAAATCATAGGGGAAGTAAATGAAACAAACCCGTCTAGGAAGTACCTCAACTTGAAAGAATTGAACATGACCAAACAGAAGCATTTTCCGCTTAAAAAGACAGTCAGTCTGAGGAGGCAGCAGAATTCTTCAGAAATATGAAAACCTCGAACTACGATATAATTGACAAACTACGGAAGTCTTCCTCCCAGGTCTCACTTTTGTCTCTACTAATAAGTTTGAATGAGCATTACAAAGTGTTGTTGAAAATGCTTAATGAAGCATATGTTCCGATCGAGACAATTGGAGAGAATAGCGGAATAATTTTTCAAAGTCAACCAGATTTTATTCAGCCGAAATGATTTGCCTCCGGAAGGGGCTACCCACAACAAAGCTCTTCATTTGATTGTTAAGTGTGAAGGATACTATGTGAAAAGAGTTATGATGGATTGCGGATATGGGGTTGATATCTTCCCTCTCTCGACCTTATAGAGAGTGGAAATTGGGACTGAAAGGATTAGGCCCAACAATATTTATGTATGTGCTTTTGACGACATTAAAAGGGATATAATAGGGGAGATTGATTTGATCCTAACCATCGGCCTGGTGGATTTTGAAGTAACATTTCAAGTTTTGGACATGGACACCTCCTATAACTTTCTTCTAGGAAGGCCTTGGATCCATGCAGCAGGAGTCGTACCCTCTACTCTTCACCAAATTGTTAGGTTTGAAGAAGACCAGGAAATCATGGTCCATGGAGAAGATGAGCAATCAATTTATAGGGGGTCGTCAGAACCATGTCTGGAGGCTAAAGAAGGTAGCGAGCACATACTCTGCCAAGCTTTTGAGATCATGGTCGGGATCAATGTGGGGAGGGAACTCATTGTACTCAACCATTCATGTCATACGCTTCAATCATCGTTGCCACTAAAATGATCACGCAAGAGTAAAAGCCCGGGAAAGGGCTCGGGGTATCTTTCCAAGGCATCACGGAGACCATCACTCTAACTGCTAGTGAGAAATTCTTCTAAGTGTGTTTCCAAGCCACAAAAGCTAACGTCACATGGCCTAATGAATGTAAGACCAATGGGTGGGTCCTGCCTCAGCCGGTCCCACATCATTCCAAAATATTTGTCAAGCCAAGATACATAGAGGAAGAAGATGAGGCCTTCATGACCGAAGATATTAAGGACATCTGTGGGGCAATGAGGTAAATGTTATATCTGGCTCACATGGTCCAGCCAAGTGAAGGCTCCAGAACTGCTGAGGTGTAGTATATGAGGCCCAATGCCAAGAAAGGCTACTCCATTCCCAGTCAAGCTGGAATCCCGGTAGTTCAGTCTTGCCATCCTTTCTGCATTTCAAGTTATTTTAGGGTGTAACTCGAATGTTTATATTTTATTGTCTTTAAATTCTTATGTAAACCATCTATCTTAAAATTCAATGAAATAAAATCAATACTTCATCATCTATGAATCTATCTCTTTATTCTTTCTGATTTTTATTATTTTTCTTATCTCTCTTTTCAGTTTTAATAATGTAGACTTTAATAACATGACATGCTTGTGGAGTTTATGCCTAGATACTAACACGCTTTCCAACAGTCAAATAATGAATCAAGAACCCGAATATGATGAAGATGAGGCTTTTAGGGAAATAAACCAAAAATTGGAACAATGTGAGATTAAGCCTAAGCAAAACTTAAATGAAACTAAGCCAGTTAATTTGGATAGTTCGGAAGAGGTTCAGAAAACCATGATAAACATTCACACTGATGAAAGAACTAGGGATGCATTGATCCAACTTTTTTTCGAGTTCAAAGACAACTTTGCTTTGTCCTATAATGATATGCCAAGAATTCCCAGCCGCTTTCAATTAGTGTTCATTGTTGAGTGATCGCTCAATATCTGGCTAGAAAAGATGGTCGAGTGTTGATTTAGTGGTGCACAAATTTCCAACTTATCTCGATTATCCACCAATCCAACAAAAACAAGAAAGTTTAAAACAGATATCAGTGACAAGATCAAAGAAAAGGTCACCAGACAATTGAAAACGGGTGTGATCTGAGTGGTCTGATACAGCACATGGTTAGCTGATATGGTCCCAGTGCCAAAGAAAGATGGGAAAACCCGAGTGTGTGTATACTTTCAGGATTTGAACAAAGCAAGCCCCAAGTACACCTTTCCATTACCAAACATCCACATCCTTATTGACAAATGTGCCAATCATCAGATACAGTCTTTCGTGGATTGTTATGCTGGGTATCATCAGGTCTTAATGGATGAAGAAGATACATAAAGACGACTTTCACCATGCCTTGGGGTAATTACTGTTACACGGTCATGCATTTTGGTTTGAAGAACATTGGGGACACTTACATGAGATCTAGAACTGACATCTTTCACGACATGATGCACCAGGAAATTGAGGTGTATGTGGATGATGTGATCATTAAATCAAGAACGTAGGACGATCATGTGCGGGATTTGAGAAAGTTCTTTGAGCATCTATGTAAGTATAACATGAAATTAAATCCAGCTAAATGTGCATTTGGAGTAGCATCTGGGAAACTTTTGAGGTTTATAGTCAGTCGGAGATGCATAGAGTTAGATCCAACAAATATAAATTCTATTCGGGATTTACCGCCGCCAAGAACCAAGAAACAAGTTATGAGTCTATTGGGAAGATTAAATTACATTAGCAGATTCATTGCTTAATTGAGTTCCACGTGTGAGCCCATATATAAGTTGTTGAAGAAAGATACGGCAATTAGATGGACAGATGAGTGTCAAGAGGCTTTTAACAAAATCAAAGAATATCTATCGAATCCATTATTATTGGTCCCGCCCAAGCCTAAAAGGCCTTTAATCTTGTTCTTGATAGTGTTGGAGGATTCTTTTGCATGTGTTCTCGACCAACATGATGTGACCAGGAAGAAAGAACAAGCCATATACTATTTGAGCAAGAAGTTCTCTAGTTATGAAGCCAAGTACCCTTTGTTGGAAAGAAATTGTTGCGCCCTAACTTAGGTCGCTCAGAATACCACATATCTCATAACCAAATTGGACCCCTTGAAGTACATATTCCAAAAACCGATGCCTATAGGAAGGTTAGCAGAGTGGCAAATCCTGCTCACTGAGTTTGACATTGTCTATGTCACCCGCACGACGATGAAAGATAAGCTTTGGCGGATCATCTAGTTGAGAATCGTGTTGGATGAATATCAACCCTTGAGTACTTGATGATGAATATAAACTTTTGAGTACTTACTTTCCGGACGAGGAAGTAAATTCAGTTGAGGTAATTCCAAAAGACAATAATGCTTGGAAAATGTTCTTTGACAGAGCTATGAACGCGAAAGGTGTCGGGATTGGGGCAATTTTGATCTCGCCCAAAAGTCAGCACTATGCGGCCACAGCCCGAATTCGATTTTTCTGTATGAACAACACTGCCGAGTATGAAGCTTGCATTAAGGGCATAAACATAGCAATCAATCAGGATGTGGAAGAATTGTTAATCATGGGAGATTCTGACTTGATTATCCAACAAGCTCAAGGTAAATGGGAAACCCGAGATATCAATGTTACCCCATACATGAAACATGTGGAAGATTTTAAGAAGAGGTTCAAATCCGTCGAATTTAGGTACATTCCTCGGTTTCACAGTGAGTTAGCCGATGCATTGGCTACTATGGCCTCGATTCTGCCTTATCCAGGCAATGTCAACATTGACCCACTGGAAATCCATATTCGAGAAAGATATAGTTATTGCAACACAATTGAAATAGAGTCGGATGTTCAGCCATGGTATCATGATATCAAAAGATACTTGAAAGCAAAGGAATATCCCCAACAAGCTAGTGGAACTAATAGAGAACCATCAGAATGCTTGCTAGTAATTTCTTCTTTAGCGGAGAAGTCTTATATAAAAGAACTCTAGATCTGAACTTTTTATGATACGTGGATCCCCAGGAGACTGGAAGAATCATTAGTGAAGTGCACGCATGAGTGTGTGGGCCCCATATGAATGGATATGTCCTAGAAAAGAAAATCCTCCGGGCAGGTTATCACTGGATGACCATGGAAAAGGATTGCATCGCTTTTGTCTGAAAGTGTCATCGATGTTAGGTACACGGTGACTTGATTCATGCACCGCCTTTAGAATTGCAGCCTATATCAGCATCGTGGACATTCGTGGCTTAGGGTATGGATTCCATTGGGCCAATGGAGCCGAAAGCTTCAAATGGGCATAGATTCATCTTAGTTGCCATTGAATATTTCACAAAGTAGGTTGAAGCAGTCACTCTCAAAGCAGTCATCAAGAAACCAGTGGTGGACTTTATGCACTCCAACATTATCTGTCATTTTGGTATTCCTAAACTATCATTACAGACAATGCTGCAAATTTGAACAGTCATTTGATGAGAGAGATATGCGAACAATTTAAGATCACGCATTGAAATTCTGCCCCTTATCGGTCCAAAGATAATGGTGTTGTTAAGGTAGAAAAAAACATCAAGAAGATTCTTAGGAAAATGATTCAAAGTTCTAGACAATGGCATGAAATTTTACCTTTTTCATTGTTGGAATATTGCAGAACTGTGCGCACATTTGTAGGGGCAACACCCTACCTATTGGTTTATGGCACTGAAGTCGTAATACCCGTAGAAGTTGAAATTATATCCCATTCGAATCATCATTGAGGTTGAGATTGAGGACAATGAACGGGTTAAGAACCGTCTAGAATAGTTAACCTTGATTGATGAAAAGAGGATGGTTGCATTTTTTCACGGGCAGTTGTATCAACAAAGAATGGCACGTGCCTACAACAAGAAAGTGCGGCCTAGGAACTTTGAAGTTGGCCAACTCATCTTGAGGTGTATTCTCCCACATCATAAGGAAGCAAAAGGTCACTCCAAATTGGAAAGGTCTGTACATTGTAGGAAATGGTTGTCAAAAAAGGCATTGTACTTGGGAGACATTGAAGGAAATGACCCTGAAACAACTTTAAATGAAGACCCGATCAAAAGATATTACGTTTAAACCTTCTACGGTACAGATATTCTCCTATTTGGATGATAAAGGCTTTCATTCTCGCTACCCAAACACTGTTAACCCTATGCAAACCCTTTGAGTCGGTTACCCTTCTTTGATTACCCTCATTTGTAACCCGAAAATGTGTAAGAAAAAGACAACACCAGACAACAAAAACAAAAAGAAAGTGAAAAACAAAGTTCCTGAACTATGTTCGACTTGATTCCGAAAGTGAAAAACAAACACCAGACTCTCTCTTGGGTTCAGTCACACCAAAAAATAATCCAATTTTCCCCGAAAGTAAAACTGGGCAGATGTTATAATGGTTCGGTAATGAGTTATGATAGGTTTATGAGAGTTGGATGGTTTGCACAGATCGGGTATCCACTCCAAGAAGCATGTCATGTCTATTCAAATATGCATACACTCCAGATAAGTCCTTCTTTCCTTTCCCCGAAACGGATACTTCTCGTTTAAATTCATTATCTTACCCGTTGTTTATTTTTCTTTGAATCCCTTTCGATTTAATTCTCCTCCAAAATGAATACAAAGAAAACATGTCAAGATTGGTTTTACAGAGTTTTGTTTGACAAAATCTAAAATTCAAGAAACAAAGCACCCAGCCTCAGCAGGTGTACCAAGTCGACCTCGACTAGCCATGATGGCCGATTCTCCAGAGTCAAAAACTCTTAAAAATAAAGGAAATCAAAGTCAAGTTCCATAAAGGCAAAATAAGATGGAAAAATTCCAAGCCCCACACGGGTTAATCATCATGTGGAGCTTTGGAAAGTCAAGATCCTGAGTTTAGAAATGAAACCAATTTCCAGAGAGCCAACAAGCAATAGAGATTTTATTAAAAGAGATGGACCAAGATCAAGTGATTGAAACAATCAAGACCACAAAACCAATTACCGTTTCAAACTGACAAAATGCTCTTTGATATAAAAATAGGGGAATAGGAACAATCAACTCCACAAGGAGCAAGTGCGATAAAAGCAAAGTACGCAGAGATCAAAACGGGTCTAGAGCAAAAGGTAACCTGAAAAAGGGAAGTCCCCTTCAAACTCTTTATTATTCTCCTCAATAAAATGAAAAGTGAAATGAAAAGAAAGAAGAAGAAAATTCAAAACCACCGTAGCATAGGGTCTCCAATCTCTAGCTACGATTTCCCAACATAGGATCTCATTCCCTAGTTGATGCCAGCATAATCTGGTAATCTTTCCAACATAGGGTCCCACCCCCTAGTTGATCCCGGCATAACCCGAGGACCTTTCCATCATAACCCGATGACTTTCCCGACTTATCCCGAAAACTTTATGGCATAACCCGATGACTTTCCCGGCATAACTCGAGGACCTTTCTGGCATAACCCGATGACCTTTCTCTGCCTAAATTGAGGACCTTTCCGACATAACCCAATGACCTTTCTTGGCATAACCCGAGGATCTTTAAGGCATAACCCCATAACCTTTCCCGACATAACCCGAGGACATTTTCTGCATAACCCGATGACCTTTCCTAGCATAACCCGATGACCTTTGTGACATAGCCCGATGACTTTTCCCAACATAACCCGATAACCTTTTTGGCATAACTCGATGACTTTCCCGGCATAACCCGAGGACTTTCCTGCAATAACTCACGAAATTTTCCTAGTGAAAACTGGGGCAAAAATATTTCGCTCATTTTTTTGTTTTGGTGCCTGAACAGGTTTTTACCATAAGGCACGAGGTTTTGAGATGACCAGAAGAAGAAATCTCAAACAAAATAAAAGAAAAGAAAAATAAGAAAAGAAGTTGAACTCTAAATGTAAAACAGATAGAAGATGCAGACTGCTCATAATATGATTGAAGTCACAAGCTTTGCATGTCCCGCCTTGGTCCGAAAAGCTGAAGAAGAATGAACTAGCGGTTGCAGTTAATGAGCATCAAAATTCATATCAAAGTTTGTAGGAAGAACCAGCCAAGACTCAAAATCAAGCTTTAGAAGGTTTATAGATAGGAATCTTGCAACTCATAGCTGATAGGCTTACTTATTTTAACTTTTTATTTTTTCATTTTGGTGGAATAAAGGGCTCAGCAAGCAGAAACAACAACAACAACAGCAGCTAAATCATAGTTTATCGGTAGTCCCAACTACCAAAACTTCAAGAACTCTACTGACCTGATTCTTTTATGGCCAAGGATTTGTAGGCAACCTCAGAAGCAAGGTTCGGTCAGACTTTTCCCAAAAAATGCTTCCCGTGAAGTTTCAAACGGGCAAAAATTGCTCGTAGTTGCTTATATTATCTTTGCCCGAAAACTCTTTGTATTTTCGAGCAAAGAGGGGCAGCTGTGAGCATGAGATTTTTGCTCTATTCAAAATACTTTACAAAATTAAAGAAATAGATTTTTTCCCAATTGTTTGCAGTTTTATAAGATTTTTGTACGATTTTATTAATTATTTTTATTTTTGTCCACGTTAATTCTTATTAAAATCATGAAAATGCCCCCAAAATATCAAAAACATCATGCATTGCATATTGGACTTTGTTTTCATATTTTAGGATTTATTAGTTAAGTACTTTATCAAAATGAAAAAAATCGCAAAATTTTTTTGCTCATTTTTACATTTTAGCCTTTAGTTTTAGATTGGTAATTTCCTCTTCAGTATTTTAAGATTAACAATTTTGGTAAATATTATGAATATATAATTAGTTTAATTTTACAAATCAGATTAAGGTAGGATTTTAATTAATTAAAAAACGGAAAGATTTGGTCTTGATATATTGGGCCAAATTTTAATTAGCCCGAGTATTCCCCCAAATTAATCTAGCCCAATCCCATAAAACAGGTCCAGTGCCCCTAGTCGCAAAACAAAACTGTCTTCTCCTTCTTTCATCACATCTATTGGATTCTTTTGATCCAACAGCTCGGAACTGGTCACTCAATTCCTATAAAACTATCCGAATAGACCCCCAACCCCCCTCCAAAACAAACACAGCCCCTTTCTTTGTCTCTCTAATCACCACCGCTGGCCACCTATCCAAAATCTCCCTACGGCATCGCCTTTCCAAATCCCCACATCATTTTTCTCAAATCTTTATCAAACCGCTCAAATCTTGGAACTGAAATCCAAACCCTAACTTTTTTTCCTTTTTGATTTCTGGTTAATTTTTGGGTTTTGAACCTAAGACTTTCATTAGTCGACTATTCTTGTTGAGAACAGTCGATTAATGGTCGTCCACTTTCATTTTACCCTATTGAAGCTTGTCTGAGTTCATGACTGACTCAAATTCGAATAAGGTATTTGGTAATCCTTTTTCCGGTTTTTTTCTTACTTCTTTTGTTTATCTCCTCATCTTCTTTCTTCTTTTTAGCTGCATGTTTTAGGAAATTGCAAATCTAGGTTTTCTCTTTTCTATTTTCATGAATGTTCAGTTATTTGTTTGCATATGTTTATTAAGTTAATTAAAGCATGCTAGAATTTCAGTATTTGAAGTCTAAATTCAATTACATAAGGTTAGATTAATTAGGTTAATTTTTAGGGGTTTTGATAAAATTAATTGCTCTGTTTTCATTTGTGTTTTGTGTCTCTTTTATATTCGTCTCTTTGATATTCAATGTTTAGTTTAAATAGATTAGAAAAGTTTTAGGAGCTCAACTTATTTGGCCAATCTCTGATTAGTCATTAGGAAACCTTAGCCTTAGTTAATTTGTTTAATTGCAAACTAATTAGGTTAATTTCTAAGGTTCCTTTGTATCTTCATTCTAGTTATTGTTATTTACTGTTTGTTCGTTTTAAGGTTAATGAGGTTGACATGTTAATTAGGAGTAATTTCTTTGAATTAAACCCTAAATGCCCTAAGTTTAAGTTTTAATTTCAGAATTTATTCTAGGAGGTTTCACAAATGTCATTGAAATCAAAATTTAGGTCAAGACTGGTTAGGACTGAAATATCTAATAAATGTACGTATAAAAGTGTATTTTACATAGGGTAAATATCAGAAGGCTCTAGTATTTTGGACAGTTGTCCCACTCTTAGCAAAAAATGCTAAAATTGAGTGGGAAAAAGGACATACAACTGTCAAAGATGTTGTACTATTCCTACATTTCAGAATTTATCTTAGAATATTTCATTTTTTGATGCCATCTAGTATGCCCTATATAAAGAAAAATTACTCCTTCACATTGATCAGATTTTCAGAACCCTAAAACACACTCTAAATAGTTTTAGCTAATGTTTTCTTAGGAGTTGCTTCTCTTTTCCTCTAATCTTAACAAAATCTTGAAGAACTTCTTTGGGACTTTTGGTTTTTCATAAGTCGAAAATGGATTGAATGTGAAGCTGGTGTTTACTGTTGTATGTTGCAGACTGTCAAGTTGAAGTTTTCTGGCTGATTTCTGTTGCTCCTCAAAGATTTTCTCACTTACTCTTTGTTGTACCCAGATATGTTTTGGAACCATTGAGTGACAAAGATGAAGTTATAAGCATGTGGTTTTGAAATTAATCTCCAAAATGTCAAATTTTAGTTCTTTTCCTATGCCTATGATCTCTTCTATTTCTTTAGCTTTAGAGTATTCTTTTACCCTTGTTTAAGTATTCTGGACCTGGTGTTTTTTTAGTCTATGACTTAGTTGTAATATCTAGTGCATAGATGTTTAACTTAGTTCATTGTTAGAGTTTTGTGGTCAATATGCTATACATGTTCAAAAGTGCATGATTTAGTTGCTGAAAGTATTCAACTCACTATCTAGAATTCCAGCAATGTTAAAATTGTTATCTATTTGAAATCAGGATGATTATTGAGAAATTTAATGTTTGAGTTTGTATTTGTTGGCCCAAGAACATGTGAAGTTTTGAAGATTCAAGAAAGAAATCAGATATGGACCAGGTCCATCTTGCGAAACACAATCATGATCAACCTGTACATGTGAGATGCACATAAAGTAGATAAGTCTAATTGATCGAGCAGTAATATCTCATGATATGATCGAAAACATTGCATTGGATAAGGAGAGAAAGACTTCATATATAAAGAGAACACAGTTTAGGATGGTGGTAGTGTTAGAGTTTGAGATTATCATGAACTCTTCTACGATAGAAGAGTAGCAATTGCATCCCAGTCAAACTCTGATTAATAACCTATCTAAATGTCAATGTTGTTCTCTTTTATAAGAAATGCACAAAATTAGAAGATAAACTTAATTGATAGCAAAAAAAGCAAGGCAATTTGCAAGCGATTTATGTGTGATTTGAGTGTGCAATCCTGAAGCTACTTGAACGATATAGAAGAACAAGTTCCATGTGTCTATCTTTTATTCTAGTTCAATTATAGTAGGTGATTTTAATTGTACCTTTTAGCTTTCATAGAAGTAATTGTATTTGGTACTTAGAGTGTTCAAGTTAGAGTAAACTTGAAGTTATCGCGATAGTTGAGGTTGTGTGCCACAACGAGATTAGAGTTAATCCTTAGGTTTACAAAGAGTTTTTGTAAATGTTGTTTTGGCTCAGTGATTTTAGTGGAAGTTTGAGAAAATCCTGCTGAGTAGTAGGTCGCAGTTTTTACACTTTTTGATCCATGTGTTTTCCTTGTAAAAATCTTTGTATTCTTTATTTTTAGTGTTTATTATTCCGCAAACAGTAGTAGTTGAAACACCTAGAAGAACTAGGCTATTCTATAGTTCAGTTAAGCAAAAATTGGGTACCAAACAGATCACCTCTCCCCTCTTGTGTATTATTAACGCTTAAAACATCATTTGATATCAGAGCGGGCTATCCTTGAAGAGGTTAACACCTTAGGAAAAGATCAAGATGAGTGCACCACCTGGAAACTGGGAATGGCAATCCACTGTTAGGCCTACACTCTTTAATGGTCAGTACTATTATTGGTGGAAGGACTGGATTAGAGATAATATCATAGGAGAGGACTATGAAATCTAGGACAAAGTCACTGATGGTCCCTTTGCAACTACAAAGAATAATGCTAAAGGAGTGGACGTTCCAAAGACAACAGGTGACTGCACTGCTGAAGATTTGAAGAAATGACAGAAGAATGCCAAGGCCAAGAAATGGCTTGTGTGTGGATTGAGTCCAGACGGGTATAGAAGGATTCAAAGTTGTACCACTGCCAAGGAAATATGGGACAATTTACAAGTGGCTTATGAAGGAACTCCTCAAGTAAATAGATCAAGAGGAACATTGCTATATTCTCAATATGAGAACTTCACTATGAAGGAAGGAGAAAGTATCCAGGAGATGTACACAAGGTTCACAACACTGACAAATGAACTTAAATCTCTTGGGAGAATTATTCTTGAAGAATAAAAGGTTGAGAAAATCTTAACAAGAGTCTTACCAGTGACTTGGAAAAACAAAATCACTGCTATTCAGGAATCAAAGAACATTGCTACCCTCAAGTTAGATGAACTGACTAGAAACCTCACTGCCTCTGAATTGAGAAGGCAAACCATAAAAATGGATGCACCCTAGAAAGAAAGAAGTCTGACTATTAGAATAGCTGAAGGTGCAGATTTGGAGGATGATAAAATGGCCATGATCACAAGAGATTTCAAAAAGTGCCTAATGAGAGGAAAAGGTTCTTCAAGAGGTACAACCTTCAACAGACCAAGGGCTCCTAAGAAATAGACAAACGAGGGTTGCTACAAATGTGGTAAGATTGATCACATGATCAAGAACTACCCTCAGTGGGAAATTGAATGGAAGAAGGAAAGAGCTGAACGAAGGAATTGGTTCAATACAAAAAGAATAAAGGATCAATAAAGGCTATGGTTGCTGCTGTGGGAGAAACATCAAATGAGGACTCAGAAGATGAAGCTGGAGATGAACAAGCACTTATGGACATTAGAGTATCAGATGATGAACAAGAGGTAAGTTTCCTTCATCTTAAAGACAAGAATAAATTTCCGTCTAAAGAAAAGTTGTCTTAACTATTGCTAGAATTTCTTGATGAGTATGATATAATTAATAATGAGAAGGAAGATCTGTCTAGGGAGTGTGTAATCTTGAAATCCAAGTGCAAAAAATCTAGAATCCATGCTAATGAGAGTGACAATAAAAATACTGAGTTAAAGAACCATGTTCTTAAACTTGACACCAATGTCCTAGAGCTTATGTTTGAAAATTTAAAACTAAAATTAGGAATATGTTAGAAGAAAGCTGATCTCACACATCTCACCTTAGAATAAAACTTAAGAAAAATTAAGGATGAGTTGTACAGGAAGGATGAGCATATAAGTCTTAAAAAAAGATCTAGGGAATGTAAAGTATGAACTAGACAAAACTTGCAAATGGAATAAGGCTTCTGATGTACTTTCCTGGCTACAAGAACATCACAGTAGCAACAAAAGAGGACTTGGCTATGGGACTCAAGCACCTAAGTGGGACCCTAAAAGCAAGCACCTCACACTTCCTGAAAACAAAATTTGCACACACTGTGGCAAGACTGGCTATTACAAAATGAATTTAATGCAAAAGAAAAGGCCATTCAAAAGAAAAAAGCCTTTGTTCAAGAGAAAAATAGGCTGTCTGGGTGGGCTAAAAGGAATTTGATTTACCCCTTTGCGTATAGAAAGGGACCCAAACTAGTTTGGGTTCCTAAAATTAACCCTTGATTTCTTTTTTCAAGTCTAAGTGAAGGGAAGTAGCCAAATATGGTACATGGATAGGGTCTGCTTAAAACATTTGACTAGAAGCAAGAACTGGTTCCTTTCACTTAAGGACTTAAAAGGAGGTAATGTCTCCTTTGGAAATGGGAAGAAATGTGAGACTATTGGAGTTTGAAAGGTAGGTAAGAAAGACTCTTACTCCATTGAGAATGTCTACTTGATAGATGGATTGAAGTATAGCCTAATCAGTGTGTCACAACTGATTGTCAGAGGTAACCTTGTAGCCTTTTTGCCTCTACCAAATGCTTTTTGATTAACCTTACCACTAATAAGATTGTTTTACATGGAAAAAGAACTAACAATATTTACATTGTAGATTTGTCTACTCTTTCAAAAAATGAACTCACTTGCTTAAGTGCGTTGGATAATGATCCCCTCCTGTGGCTCAAAAGACCTTATCATACAATTTTGAACCAACCCAAAAAATTAGTCTCCAAGGACTTGGTGATAGGGATACCTAACATCAAGTTCAAGGAAGACAAAGTTTATGAGACATGTGCAAGGGGAAAGCAGGTAAGATTATCCTTTAAAAGTAAGAAAACGGTAAGAACAACCAGGACGTTGGAACTGGTTTATACGGATGTTTGTGGTCCAATGAGAACATTGAGCAGAGATGGTAAGAAATATGTGATGATACTTGATGATTTTTCACACCTCCTTTTTACACTCACCACCCCGAAGGATAATGTATAAGGGAGCTTTCCAATTTAAGTAACATTATTCGAAATGGATTATTTATGCAATTTTATGTTCAGAGTCGCCGCTTGGGATAGGTTTGTTTTCTGGTGTCCCAAGTCACCGGTTTATTTTAATTTCCAAATCGAGGAAAATTCGACTTTCTATGTGAAGTCTGCGAACCAAAAATTCTGAATAAGGAATTCTGAACTAGAGGGAAGGTGTTAGGTACCCCCGGATCCATGTTTTAGCATGATCACTTAAACCATTATAATTGGTCTATTATCTTATTTTAATGCATGTTTTAGCCTATGGCATGATTTTAAACTATTATCCCCTTTTAATTAATTTTAAGAAGATTTCAATGTCATCTAAAACGCGTCTTTGGACCACGTCACATGAAATGCACCCGCAATCCGAGACACATTTTATTTAAAGTTTTTGAGAATTGGATTTAGCTCACATGAAATGCGCACCCGAATTTAGGAAGGAAAATAATTAAAATAACGTGCCTAAAGCAACTACGTATTTTTAACTTTGCGAGCCCATGGAAAATTTGCTAAATGGCACACCTCAAATTCTAAAGATTTAAAAGAAATAATTAAATGAGGGCCACGCATTTTGAGATTCTTATTTGCATGGCACACCTCAAGTTAATTATAAGGATCCATTAATTAAAAGGCTAAAGGAATCACATCTACTTTTAAACCATGGCCGGATTCGAATTAGAGTCTAAAATTAAGACTAAGTAAAGTCTATTCTTTTTCACTTTTAGAATTTAGGCTGGGCCTAACGTGAGGCCCAATGGCTCAATGAAATCAATAGGATGCAAAGTTCTGGGTCCCGCAACAAATTCCATTTGAGCCCAAGCAAGAAATCTAATTTTGAAGCACACACAAAGCTGGATACCAAAAGGGTTCGTGTGTTGAACCCGTACAATAGCAAAAAACGATCAAACTTTAAAGATGTAGTGACAAGAGGATTTAAACATCAGAGATCCATAAACCCGATATTGAACAACCACAAAATTAAACTAACAATCACTAGACATTAAAGCACTAGCTGGAATCAGACTGACAATTATTTCAAACCATTCGCAAGTTTAAACACATTCGTATGATAATCATTGAGACGCTATAAATCTACAACTACTGAAACTCATGAAACTAAATAATCATGCTCATTTTTAATATTCACATTTAAATCAAAATAAGCATTTCGATTTTCTACACCATTTCTAAGCTAAAACCATTCACATGCCCTTCGCCAGTTCATCAAATAATATCATAATTGCCCTTAGCATCTTTAACCCAATTCAAATATGAAACTAATACCCAAGCATGATTACTCATTCCACCTAGGACTGATGCAGCCTTATGGTATTTCAACTTAACTAAAGCCCTTAACACAATATTTCCACAGTCCATAATTTAAATATAACATGAGGATTCAGCTGTTCAAACAGGAACTAGCTAGACTACATTATGAATCAAGTGACTAAAAAACCATAAACATCATGAGAAAAATACAATTGCGGCACAAATAAAGCTATTGTAATGATTTCAACTCTGTTTTTGTTTCCATCTTAAATTGGACTCCACATTAGATAGAATTCAGAAAATGTACCTGATAGTAAGAGTAAACCAACAAGAGAAGTGAGCTAGGAGTGATTAGAAATAATAGCAGTGGCAAGCTCAAATACAGAAGAAATAGCAGCAGAACCAGCTTCAGAATCAACAACAGAACAATAAGAAACCCAATAATGGAACAGTATTTTCAGATACCAAATCTAAAACCCAGCTTTAACCACTCAGAATTCAAACCATTTTACCCAGATGAATAAAAATGTTTCAGAATTGGAAAACTTCAAAAAATCACCAAAGAGAATTCAATGGAACAGTATCTTTGTGAAATTTTTAGCCATTTTGACTTTTTCTAAATTTTTATACCTTTTTTCGTCTCAAAAAAGCTCTATAAATCTGTAAAATCTGATTCTAGATTTTCTTAGCAACGCCTTTATAGGCAAGCTATTAGAGCAGTAGAAATAGGCTAAGTTTTGCCTTTCAATCCTTCCCAATTTTTTTTCCTTAGAAATCCCTTGAATTGCCTTTCTTGCCTAATAAGGCTATTTTTCAACCTCTAAGAAGCTTCCTAAGATAGTTATTCAAATAATCTTTACCTAGACTACCCAAATTACCCCCGGACCCCTGTTAATTAACCAGATAAACCGAATGGGTATGGGTCAATTTGACCCTATGATCCAATTGCACAACTGGGATTGCCCTTCTTTTCTTAAATGGGTCAGAAAAATCCCAAGACTCAAACAATCAATTAGCCCAATTAAGATTCTAAAATACTAACAAAAACGTAAACACTTTCGGCAATTAAATCTAGACTAATCAATCTATTAGCCAGAATTACTAAATTAATGAACTAAAATAACGGGCTAATGTTATTGATTAAAGAAAAAAATGTGTAGCTAATCATGCATGAACAAATAATTATGGAAAAACTAAAACACACAAACAATGAACAAAACACTTTTGAATTCAAAACGAGTTTGCTGAAAATTAAAGGAACTAAAACAAAACTAAAGGGAACGACTAGCCTCAACTAAAAGGAACATATTCAGAAAGGTCTCTGAGAAACCAAAAGAAGAAGAAGAAGAAGAAGAATTGTAAAAGAAAAAATAAGAAAGGAAGATGAAGAAAGGACTCTGAGAATACCTGTCCAAAACAGGTAAGTAAAACCCTGAATCGACCCTCAAACAATCTGATTTTGGGTCAAATTAGACCCTAATCACCTGTTTTCAATGAAAACAAGCGGCTAAAGTCCAATCCAAACCCAAAACTTTGTCCGACTGGTCGACTCGCACTTTGGGATTTGGGGTTCGTTTCTTTAATTTCATATTTGAGGAGTTTGGGGGATATTTCAGGGCAACAGATTATGGATTAGGAAGAGGGGGTCGTGGTGGCCAAGGGGTCTTAATTTGGGGTCGTTTTATGGTGGCGTCGCCACCGGAAAAAATTGAAATTTTAAGGCAGCTAGCTAGGGTTCCAACTTTCGATCGGACATTTGAGGAATTCTCGGTGGATTTGAGGGAAGGTGGTCTAAGATTCGAGGCGAGGAGAACCTAGGGATCATTTGGTGTAAAATTGAAGGTGATTGGCCGTCGGCCGCCTCCATGGATGATTTTCAGCGGGCGGCGCACGGTGGTTCATGGCGGGGTTTGGTTGGGTTCTGAGGGGTTATGTGTGACAATGAGTGAGGGGTATGGGGTTGTTTGGACACATAAATATTTATGTAATCCGCAGTTCGGGACCGTTGGATCTTCAGTGATCCAACAGTTGTGATTGAATATGCCCAAAACGGGGGCGTTTGGTTAGAGGGGGCACTAGACCGGTTTTTGGAGGGGTTTGGGCCGGGTAAAAGCGGTTTGGGACGGATATTCAATGGGTTTGGCCCGAAAATTGTTCCCCCTTTTTTTATTAAAAATCTTTTCTTCTTTTCTTCTTTCTTTTTCATTTTCAGATTTTTTTATTCAAATTAAAAATTAAAAATAAAACCTAAGTTAATTCAAAAACTACATTATTAAACTAATTGCTTCTCAAAAATTAATTTAGTCCTAAATTAAAAGAAAACTATAACAAATTCAGAAACTAGAGAGTTAAAAATGCAAAAAGGAACTATTTTTGTGATTTTTGTAGTATTAATTAACTAATTATCCAAAAAATATAAAAAAATTGATCCTAAATGTAAATGCAGCATATTTTTGTATTTTTATTAATTAAACATGCACACATAACGCAAACAGACACGAAAATAATGCAATTAATTGTTAAAAACCAAATAATTGAAAGAAAAATTCCTAATTTTGGGAATTCTGTAGGAGCAATTCATGCGAGGCAAAAATCACGTGCTCACAGCTGACCCCTCTTTGCTCGGAGATATGAAGGGTTTTCGGACAAAGATAAATGAAAAACTATGAGAGATTTTTGCCTGCTTGACGTTCCATGAGAAGCATATTTGAAAAAGCCTGACCGAACCTTGCTTCAAAGGTTGCCTACATATCCTTGGCTATTAAGGAATCAGGTCAGTGTAGTTTTGGAAGTTTTGGTAGTTGGGATTACCAGGAAGCCGTGATTTCACTGTTGCTGCTGCTACTGCTTGCTGACCTCCTTATTACACCAAAAGGAAAATCAAAAGCTAAGCTAGCTAGGCCTACCAACTACGAGTTACAAGATTCCTATATATAAATCTCTTGAAGCTTGATCTTGAGTCTTAGCTGGTTTTTGCTGTTGACTCTGATCTGAATCTTGATGCTCGGCAGCTGCATGTGTTGGTTCTTTCTTCACCTTTGGATCAAGATAGGACATGCGAAGTTTGTGACCTCAATCATATAATGAGCAGTCCGCTTCAGCATTTTGGATTCAATTCTTTTGTTCTTTTTGTTCTTTTCTTTATTCTGGATTAAGACTCCTTATTTCGGCCACCTCGAATCCGTGTCTTGAGGTCAAATCTGCTCAGACGCCAAAACAAACAAACGAACAAAATTTTTCTACCTCAGTTTTCACTAAGAATATTTTGTGAGTTATTTGTAACAATAGTCTGAACTTATTCTCTTTTTTTTCCTTTTTTATGAAAGCAATAAAATAAGTATTGTGTCTGTTAGATACGAAAAAGGTTGGGGAATTAAGCCTTAATGTTGGTGAATAACCCGACTAGGGAATGGAGGCCCTATGTCTAAAAACTTCAACTCATGGATTGGAGTCCTAATATTGGTAAAAGACAACTAGGGAATGGAGGCCATATGTCTACAAACTCAACCCAGGGATTGGAGCCTTAATGTTGGTAAAAGGCGACTAGGGAATGGAGGACCTGTGTCTAAATACTCAACTCAGGGATTGGAGCCCTAATGTTGGTATAAATGCGACTAAGGAATTGAGGCCCTATGTCTAAAAACTGAATTCAGGGATTGGAGCCCTAATGATTGTAAATGAAAGTAAAAGATTGAGGTTTGGAAACTATAATTTTTTGTTTTGGATTTGTCGTTTTCTTTCTCTCTTCCTTTTTTTCATTTTCCTCTTTCATTTCATTTTATTTAAATAAAATGCGGGAAAGAATTTTTTAGGAAAACTTCCCTTTATGGTTAATTATTGTTGCGATGCTATTTTAGCTTTTGCACATCTTTTCCTTTTGGTTGAACCTGCTTTTGCACAGTTGCTTTGGCTGCACCTATTTCAGATTTTTCAAACAAAGAAAAATTGTTAGATTGAAATGGTCGTTGGTTTTGTTGCCTTAATGTCTCGATCACTCAATCCTGGCCCGACCCTTTATAGAGAACCTTTGCTGCTTGTTGGTTTTTCTGAAGATTTATCTCTCTTTCAAACCGAGGGACTCAACTTTTTAAGATTAATGACGCCTCACCCGCGTGGGGCATTGACCCTTTCACTTTATTCCGCCTTTAGGGATTTTGCCTTTGGCTTTCTTTTTCTTTCAGCAGTTTTGATTTTAGAGGATCAGCCAACATGGCCAGTCAGGATCGACTTGATGCGCCCACTAAGGCTGGGTATTTTCTTTGGCTCTTGTTAGGCATATCACACCTCCTTTTGGCTATCCACAACCCGGCGAAGGGCGTAGATAAGAGAGTGTTTCCAATTAAAGGACAATCGAAACGGGATTCGTTTATTTAACAGAATTTTAGAGTCGTCACTTGGGAGATTTATAATGTCCCAAGTCATCAGTTTAGAATCCCGAATCGAGGAAAAGAATGACTCTGTTTATGGTCCGCGAACCAGAAATCCGGGTAAGGAATTTTGTTAACCCGGGAGAAGGTGTTAGGCATTCCCAAGTTCTGTGGTTCTAGCACGGTCGCTCAACTGTCACATTTGGCTTAAATCATCTGAATTTAAATTATGATCCAATGTGCATTTTTAGTCTTGTAACCACTTTTATTATTATTTTTAAGAAAATTGCAACGTCGTTAAAACATGCCTCGAACCACGACACATAAATGCACCCGTGAATTTTGACATATTCCAACTTCGTTGGGATTTAGATTTGGGTCACATAAATATGCACCTGCATTTAAGAAAGGTTAATTATTAAAGATGCTTCCTAAGGCGACTAGCACGTTATTATCTTCATGAGAGGCCGTGAATATTCGCTATACAACTCGTCTCAAATTCTAAGTATGTTAAATTCTACGTTTTACAAGAGATGACCAAAAGAAATATTTGATGCTAAAACTATTTGATCCTAAAAATTAACTGCGAAGGTTTATTGTCAATGCCACATTCGAATAGCATGGGTTCATGTATCAACTGGGCCTCATTGGAGCCCAGCTTGACCGCCTTAATCTTGGGTCCAAGGGCAACCCTTTCACTTAACCTTCAAATCAGAAGGGTCATTATTCATCACTGTACTTTGGGCCCTAGCATAAATCCAAGCTGAATCACAGGGGCTATATATATAAACTACTAAAGTTGGTGGGCCAAGTGGCCCAATCAGCCCAAACAGACTTGGCGTGCACAAATAATTGTTACATGCTCGCTCATATCACGCAAGTGACGAGACCAAAGTCACCTGCACAACAAACATAAAGTTCGACTTTAGCTAACACTTAGGAAATCTTAGGTGCAATTATATTACTAACAGGTATCATACAAGGAATTTTAACAGTCCAAATAGTTCTTCAAGTTTGTCCAACCCTTAGGAAACCCAGAACCAAATTGCAACTATTAACAACTATATCGCTAATCTAATAGTCTAAACAGTACAAGATTTGTTCACTTTCAGAGAACTTAATTAAATCAAAGAACCTACTCAAAATGAAGAACAATATATAACAAATTTAACAAAGTTGCAGCTCACTTCATTTCAATTATCAACTGTACTTCTACATTTGTATCAGGCTTAGTAAATGCACCTGGAAAGTGCGAATAGGAAACGAAAATGAAATCAGTAGCAATAGACGGCAAGGCAACAGATCACGACCATAATAAAGCCATCTAAAACCCAGCAGAATACTAGTAAACGATATAATCAATGAAACAAACACTCCAATTGTGCCAACAAGCCCCAAGACCGAATCTAATAGAAACTCTCAAACTTCTATCAAAACATGAAGCTTTTTGAAACAAATCAATGGAACAGTAGTAATTTGATCAGATGTATATATGCTTAATTCTGGCAATCCAGCCTTGCCTTTAAGGGAAAGAATATGTCCCTTTTATAGTAAAAGTGAGTAGGGCCACCCTTAGGCCTATTTTTGCAGTTTGGTCCTTTTGTTTTTAACTTGTCGGCCATGTTTTACTACCCAAAAATCTGAAAACCCCAATTGAACCCTCCCACTAGAAGATTTTGGATATTTCTATTCGATTATTACCTAAGTTGCCCTCAATAACCCTGTTGTTACCCTAAGGACCAGCCTGGGTCAAACGGGTATTGGCTATGAATCCCAAATGGACTCCATGTTTCAGTAAACATGGGCTCAAATTCAAGCCAAGGGGATGCCTTCAGAATGAGGTATTGATCCAAATAGCAAAATGTAAAACCAAACAAATTAACGCATGTGAAAGGGAGGCACAAATTCAGAAAACTTAACTTACACTAAAGGATCAATTACTAAACACGAACAAGCAGGGGACTAATTGATTATTAAATCAGAATAAACCTAACAAAACTATGAAAATGAAATACTGGCTAATGAACAATCGGACTAAATTATCATATCAAGCTAAAGATGGTGAACACATAATCTATCAACGAAATAAAGTAAAGGGGGAATTTAAAAGAACATGTGGAATCTAAATTATTCTTTGGTTAGAAATTTGGTCGACTTTGCATCGATTTATCAAGAGAAAAGAAAAAACAAAGAAGAAAAGTATAAGAACGGATCAAAGGAGAGAAAAAGACTCACCGACTAAAAGAGCTTGAAACCGCAACGACTTTACCCTCTGATTTCATCCTCAAATAACATTATCCATTTGTTCTTAAAATAACAAACGAACAATGTTATCAAAGGGCTAAATCAGTCCAGAACATTGGCAGAAAAGGGACAGAAGACTCGCATACACAAGTCCAGTAGTTGGGCTCCTTAGATCCAAAGATTCAAGCGACATGAACGGGATTCGAGGAAGGGCCATTAACGATTTACAAGGAGGGAGTTGAGGAGAGTGCGTGGTACTAGTTTTGGTGAATTTGGGCAAGGTTGTATTATGGCCGGCCAATTCGAATTCAAATTCGAAGAGAAGGGGCATGATTCGAGCTTGGTTGATTGTAGGGATGAGAAGGGGGGGTCAAGGGGGTGTAGGGGTGTGAAACTGAGTCTATTTGGAGATGGCGCCGCCGTGGGCGGCAGAGGAGGCATCCATAAAACTGAATATTTGAGACGCTGTGGTAAGTTTCAAAGGCTGTAAGTCACAGATTTGGGATGAGGGAGATGGGGGGTTTTCGTGGTGTAATTTTGGAGTCATTTGGTGACCGGCCGCCACCGTAAGGCGATTCCCGGCGGCGGTTTTAGGGAGGGAGACGGTGGTATTAGGGTAGCTCGATGGTGGTGTTACTCTGGTATGGAACTGTATGAGGAGGAAACATTTGTCTCTAATGTTATAACACAAATTCGTACCATTTTATTTGAAATGCAATGTCTCCTGTGGACCGTTGGATGATGGGCGATGGACGTCCAAGATGGAAGGCAGTCAAACGACGTCGTTTGGCATCCCTGGGGTTGGACCGGGTAGGGGATAATTGGACGGGGCATTTAGGCATGGGTTTTCTATCAAACTGGCCCAATGAGTATATATATTAAGCTTGAATTTTCAGGTGTTCTTTTAATGTTTTTCTTTATTATTTCAATTCCTAATAATAAAATCCTAATTAATCTATAAAACTTAATTATCCATACGATTATTATCAAGTAAAAAGATTAAAAGGAAAAACAAAATTACTTAAAATCAATCTTAAATGCACATTAAGCCATTTTTTGAATTTCATTTTCCAATTACTAATTAATTTCTAAGAATGCAAAATTACTCCTAAGTGCACATGCCTCATGTATTTTTGTATTTTCGTTATTTAAAATGCACAAAATGCAAACAATTAACAGAATAATGCCACGAAAAATCAAAATTGCAAATAAACAAACGAAATTATTTTGTTTTGAATTTATGGGAGTAATTTGTATAGGGAAAAAATCACATTCTCACAACTTCCCCTCTTTGCGCGGAAACACGAAGAGCTTTCGTGCAAAGATAAGTGAGCGAACATGAGCAATTTTTGCCCGTTTGAATAATCCGTGAGAAGCATTTTTTAAATGTTTGACCGCACCCTGCTTCAGAGGTTGCCTACATATCCTCGACTGAAGAGGAATCAGGTCAGTGTAGATCATGAGTGTTTGGTAGCTGGGACTACCGAGGCTGTGATTTTATTGTTGCTGCTACTGCTACTACTACTGCTGCTAGACCCCCTTATTACACCATTGTGAAAAATAAAGAAGCTAGACTAAGCTATGAACTATGTATTACAAGAAAACCTATCTATATCTTCCGACTTTCTCTGAATCCTTGTTGCTTTGTTGTCTTGAATTTCTTGCTGTGGAACTTCTTGTTGCTTTATTAACTGGTATTTCCTCCTGTGGAACTTCTTATTGTCTTGTTGTCTGGTATTTCTTCCTGGGGAACTTCTTGTTGACTTCTTGTTTTTCTCTTCTAATTTTGACGGTGAATTGCTGGTATTGCGATGTATTCCGTTGAAATCATTCCCTCGTTCTATAGTTGGGCGCCTGATCATCAAGACTTGACTTCTGAAGGATATGCCCTTGTTTTCAAGGTGGGTTCCTAATTTCCAAAATTTGAAATTTTGAAATATATTCCCTCGTTCTACAGGTGGGCGCCTGATTGCCAAAACTTAAAATTTTGAAGAATATCCCCTTGTTCTACAGGTGGGTGCCTGATTGCAAAAACTTAAAATTTTGGGAAATATTCCATTGTTTTACAGGTGGGCGCCTGGTTGAAAAAATTGAAATTTTGAAAAATATTCCCTTGTTTTATAGGTGGGTGCCTGATTGCAAAAAATTGGATTTTGAAAAATATTCCTTTGTTCTATATGTGGGCTCCTGATTGCAAAAACTTGAATTTTGAAAAATATTCCCTTGTTCTACGGTGGGCGCCTGATTACCTAGACTCGAATTATGAAAAATTTTCCCTTCTCCTACAGGTGGACGGCTGATTACTAAAACTTGCAATTTTGAAAAATATTCCCTTGTTCTACAGGTGGGCGCCTGATTACCAAGACTTGAATTTTGAAAAATATTCCCTTGTTCTACAGGTGAACGCCTGATTAATAAAACTTGCAATTTTGAAAAATATTTCCTTGTTATACAAGTGGGCGCCTGATTACCAACACTTGAAATTTTAAAAATATTCCCTTGTTCTACAGGTGGGTGCCTGATCACTAAAACTTGAAATTTTGAAAAATATTCCCTTGCTATAAAGGTGGGCGCCTGATTACTAAAACTTAAAATTTTGAAAAATGATCCCTTGTTCTACAGGTGGGCACCTTATTACCAAAACTTGCAAATTTGAAAAATATTCCCTTATTCTAAAGGTGGACGCCTGATTACCAAGACTTGAAATTTTGAAAAATATTTCCTTGTTCTACAGGTGAGTGCCTGATTACTAAAACTTGCAATTTTTAAAAATATTCCCTTGTTATACAGGTGGGCGCTTGATTACCAAGACGTGAATTTTGAAAAATATTCCCTAGTTCTACAGGTGGGTGCCTGATTACTAAAACTTGCAATTTTGAAAAATATTCCCTTGTTCTACAGGTGGGCGCCTGTTGTCAAAAATTTAAAAATTTGCGAAATATTCCCTTGTTCTATAGGTGGGCGCCTGATTACAAAACTTGGAATTTTGAAAAATATTTCCTTGCTCTACAAGTGGGCGCCAGATTGCAAAAAACATAAATTTTGTAAAATATTCCCTTGTTCTACAGGTGGACGCCTGATCACAAAAACTTATAATTTTGAAAAATATTCTCTTCTGCTATAGGTGGGCGCCTGATTACTAACACTTAGAAATTTGAAAATATTCCCTTGTTCTACAGGTGGGCGCCTGATTGCAAAAACTTATAATTTAATAAATATTCTCTTGTTCTACAGGTGGACGCCTGTTTGCAAAAGTGATCTTGACGATTCTCAACTGCTGAAAACTTCAAGACTATGATGTGTCTGTGAAAAGGTATTATCTTCCGTTATGTATCACTATGAGCTATATCTGCTGGGGATATGCTGGGGATTAATGATTAAAACTACCTCCCGTTATCCAGGCGGACCCTGACAACTCTTAATTTGATGACAAAAAGGTAATAACTGGGGGGGTTAGTATTTAGGGCTACATCCCACTATCCGGGGGGGTCCTGACGACTCTTGTTGACTCTTGATGGGGAAGTATCTAATCTAAGTCCCATCTTCAGGTGATGACTCTTGCTGACTCAGCTAGGGAAATTTAAAATTTTCCTCTTATCGACTCTTGTTGACTCTGGCTGGGGAGATTTTGGCTCTAAGTCCCATTTTTCAGGAGGATACTAATAACTCTTATTGACTCTGGTTGGGAAAGTATTTGGGTTTAGCCATGCCACCCAACTGTTTGTGCTCTAAGCTAACTCCCATTTTCTAGGAGGGTCCTAACAACTCTAACTGAATCCTACCTTGACATACAAGTCATTTATGTGCCATTTGTTATCCGTGATTACTCCTAACCTTGAAATGAGTCCCATTCTCTATGAGGGTCCTGAGGGTTCCAACCTAAATGCCAGTTCTATTTTCTGGTTGTTTCTGCGACTCTTACTAGGGAGGTGTTAACGCTTGCCTTTGTTACTCGCCCCTGCTTGAGTTTTAAACTGTGTTCCATCTCAACTTTCACACCTATTTTAACCCTTGGTTGTTTCTACTAGATTTTGCTAATTAAATCTTGTCCTGTGGTGCTCTTTACTGGGGAGGGTGTTTATGGAAAACCATGTCCCTTTTGAACTTTAACTAAATCTCACTTCCAGGTGGGTTCTGAGGCTTTGATCATACATATTGTGTGCTGGCTTTCTCCTATGCACGCCCCCCCTTAGGCTCTTCTGGAATTTTCTGCCCCTGTATCAGTCAAAGAAAACTTGTCAGTTTGAAAAATGGTGGTTGGCTCGCGGCATTCTTATTGGAAGTAGCCTCCTCACCATCATATTCTATTGTGTTCAAATTTCCATGTTGATGATCAGTTGCCTGAGTTGGTTGGCTGACCTCTCAAACCTTTACAGCTTTACTTTGCTCCCCATGATTGTATTATATTTCTAGCCCCTTTTCCAAAATCATTGCACCTTTCTCGAGATTGCCAAGTCAATGTATTACGCTTGGCTGACCCCCCGACCCTTGTGGCTTTGTTTTTTTTCTCACCTTGGTGTTACATTTCCGAGCCTTTGCCAAAATCCTTACTCCCTTTTCTGAGATCACCCGATCTGTATATGACGTTCGGTTGGCCCTTGACCTTTGTGCCCTTCCCCAGAATTCCTTATGTTCTTCACTAACGGCTAATGCATTATTATTGGTCAAACCTTGCGGCCTTGTGACCTTTCCCATTTTCGTGTTGTGCCAACTTTGCGTTCCATCTGAGATAGCCCAACCGATGTATGACGCTCGTTTGACCCCAAAATATTTGTGGTTTCATTTGCATACCCTTTTCTGTGTGGTACTCCTTCACTTTGCCGATTCTTGTCTCTTCCATCAATTATAATTTTTATGAATCCGTCCCTTTTTCATTCCACACCTGTTATCTTTGTTACACCTTTGGGCGGCATGCGCCTTGTTCCTTTGGGAGTTTGATAATCGGCTTTGACGTTCCTTTCGTCGTCTTAAACAAAAGTTTTTAGACTTGAAAGAAAATGATATGCAAAAACTCCAAACGGTATTTAGGGTAAAGAATCCCAGACTTGCTTACTATCGAAAAGAAAAGAAAGAAGGCTTATCTGAAGAGGAACAACTAGTTTTCATGATCATGACATGCGCTTCGGCTTAGTCGACCAAATCCGTTTCGATGACCGACCTTCCGCTACGATGCTTGTGTTGTTGTGACCTTTCCGAACCAATCCTTTTAACAAACCCTAACTCGTGTTGCCCTGTAGTGTTCATCCCTCAATTGCCCCTTTCTGAGTTTTGTTTTATCTTACCTTCGCCTCACGGTGCCTGTGAAGGTTTTCACCGATAAAACTCTCTCATTTTATGTTCTCTCATCCTCTCGACGCCTTATGGTGCCCCTGAGGGTTTTCACCAATAAGGCTCTCTCATTTTATTATCTCTCTCATCTGGCTCGGCATGCTGTTCTTGTCAGGAACCCTCTTTAGTTGCTCAACTTGACATCTTTTGAAGCCTGACCAGAAGGTCTTTATTTGCACTGTAACGTGGGCTTTCGGATAGGGTTAGAAAGAAAGGGTATTAAAGGCTCAAAGTAACTCAAATGGGTTCAGAATTACACTTCCGGAATCAAATTCTTACAAAGACCGCAACTTCTTCCCCAGTTTCTTTCTTGGGGACTTTTGGACTTTTATTTGATGTGACCGAACCGTGAGGCTGCCTACGTATCCTTTTAAAAGGAATCTGGTCAAACGTAGTTCATGTGATTCCTCGTTTTAGTTGTTTTTTTTTCTTCTCCCATTTTCTATTTTTCTTTTCTTTTTTCCTTTCTTTTGTTTTCTTTTTCTTTTCTTTTTCCTTTTCTCTTTTATTTTTCCTCTTTTCTTTTTCCTTTTCTCATTTCTTTTTTCTCTTTTCTTTTTCCTTTTATTATTTTTCTTTTCTTTTTCTTTTCTTTTGTTTTTTTCTTTTTCTTTTTCTTTTCTTTTTTTTTTCATTCTTTCCGTTCGTTTCCTTTCATTTCTTTCTCATACTTGCGTTTCTGACTTTGTTATCGATTCCGAAAGAGGGGTATGAAGGAGAATAATTGAAGCTCAAAAGGGTTAGCAAAGGATAAAGTGTTTAGGTAGCAGAACAAAATGCCTTTGTCATTTTAATCTCAAAATTTGCCAAATACAAACAGAAGTCAAGTATAAACAATGTTCTAAAGAAAATCATACAAAATATCTTTTGACAGCATCCGCATTGATAGCCATTTCCGCACATTTCCCTTCCACATCCGTCAGATACAATGCACCATTGGACAACACTCTTGATACTATGAATGGCCCATGCCAGTTTGGAGCGAACTTGCCCTTTGCCTCGGCCTGGTGAGGGTGGATGCGCTTTAGTACCAGTTGACCTACTTCGAACTTTCTGGGACGCATCTTATTATACACAGTGGCCATTCTTTGTGTGTACAACTGGCTGTGACAGAACGCCGCCAGTCTTTTCTCGTCAATCAGACTCAATTGTTCCAACCGAGCTTTGACCCATTCTTCGTCGTCGATTCCTGCTTCGCCCACGATTCTAAGAGAGGGTATTTCAGTCTCGGCCGTGATTACCCCCTCCGTGCCATACACCAATAGGTATAGAGTGGCCCCCACTGAAGTGCGGACAGTGGTGCGATAACCTAACAATGCAAAAGGCAGCTTCTCATAACACTGCCTGGATCCTTCCACCATTTTATGAAGTATCTTCTTTATGTTCTTATTGGCTGCCTCGACTGCTCCTTTTGCCTTGGGACGATAAGGGGTAATGATGTGCGATCTTGAACTGCTGGCATACTTCCCTTATTATGTGACTGTTGAGGTTTGCCCCATTATCGGTGATGACTATTTTGGAGATCCCGAACCAACAAATAATGTTTGTGTGCACAAAATCGACCACATACTTCTTAGTCACTGCCTTGAAGGTTTTGGCTTCAACCTATTTGGTGAAATAGTCGATAGCAACCAGGATAAATCTGTGTCCATTAGACGTTGCGGGCTCTATGGGCCCGATGACGTCTATTCCCCATGTAACGAAGGGCCATGGTGCTGACATTGTATGCAATTCAGATGGAGGAGTGGATTAGGTCTCCGTGTACCTGACACTGGTGGCACTTGCGTACAAAGCTTATACAATCCCGCTCCATGGTAAGCCAATAATACCCTGCCCGGCGAATCTTCTTTGCCAAAGCATATCTGCTCATGTGCGGCCCGCAAATGCTAGTATGCACCTCATTCAACATGGCTATTGCCTACCCAACATCTATGCATCTTAGCAAACTGAGATCTGGCATTCTTTTGAAAAATATCCCTCCACTGAAGAAGAACCCACTGGACAAACGACGGACTATTCTCTTCTGGTCACTCGTGGCTTGCATCGGGTACACACTTTTCCTGATATATTCCTCGATGTCATGGAACCAAGGCCTGCCGTCAAACTCCTCTTCCACCATGTTGCACTAAGCATTTTGCTCATGGACCTGGATATTTATCGGGTCAATGTAAGCCTTGTCTGGGTGATGTAACATTTACGCCAAAGTAGCCAGGGCATCAGCGACCTCATTGTGAATTCTAGGAATGTGCCTGAACTCTAGTGATCGGAATCGTTGAAAAAGATCATGCAAGAATTACCGTTAAGGTATGAGTTTTAAATATCTTGTCTCCCACTCCCCTTGAATCTGGTGTACTAGAAGGTCCGAGTCTCCCAAGACCAAGATTTCCTGGACACCCATGTCCGCCGCTAATCTCAAACCCAAAATGCACGCCTCATATTCAGCCATGTTGTTGGTGCAATAGAAGCGGAGTGAGTTGTGACTGGGTAATGATGCCCTTCTTCAGAAATGATTACCTCTGCTACACCGACACCTTTCATGTTGGCAGCTCTATCAAAGAAGAGTTTCCATCCTGACTTCTCATCTTTTTTCCATTTCATTGATGTGCATCACTTCCTCGTCTGGTAAATATGTGTTCAAGGGTTCATATTCTTGGTCTATGGGATTCTCCGCTAAATGGTCTGCCAATGCTTGTGCCTTCATAGCAGTCCTGGTCATGTATATAATGTCAAACTCGGTGAGCAAGATTTGCCACTTTGCGAGCCTCTCGGTGGGCATAGGCTTCTGAAAAATGTATTTTAATGGGTCCAGTCGTGAGATGAGATAAGTGGTATATGACGACACATAATGTTTAAACTTTTATGCTACCCACGTCAGGGTGCAGCATGTCCTTTCGAGATGAGTATACTAAATGTCACAGGTCGTAAATTTCTGAGGTAGTATATGGCCTGCTCTTTTCTCCCAGTAACATCGTGCTGGCCCAACACGCACCCAAATGAGTTGTCCAGGACTGTCAAATATACGATCAGAGGCCTCCCTGGTTCTGGCGGGACCAATACTGGTGGGTTTGACAAATTCCCTTTTATCTTATCCCGGCACTCTCCCGTCCATTTTATCGCAGCATCTTTCTTCAACAGCTTAAAGATGGGCTCGCAGATGGTTGTGAGCTGGGCGATAAATCGATTGATGTAATTTAGTCTCCCCAGAAGACTCATTACTTCTGTTTTGTTTCTGGGTGGCGGCAACTCCTGTATAGCTTTGATTTTTGATGGGTCTAGCTCGATACCTCGGCAACTGACTATAAACCCTAACAACATTCCCAAGGGGACTTCGAATGCATATTTTGCCGGGCTGAGTTTGAGGTCATACCTGCGGAGCCTCTGGAAGAATTTCCTCAGATCTTTGGCATGATCAAACTGCTTCCTAGACTAGATTATTACACCATCCACATAGACCTCAATTTCCTTATGTATCATATTATGGAATATGGTTGTCATAGTCCTCATGTATGTGGACCTCGTGTTTTTCAAACCGAAAGGCATGACTCTATAACAGTACGTCCACCACGGTGTGATGAATGTCGTTTTCTCTGCATCTTCTTCATCCATTAAAATCAGGTGGTACCCGGCATATAATTCCACGAATGAACCGATCTCATGCTTCGCATAGTTGTCAATCAGTATATGGATGTTAGGCGAGGGAAAGTTTTCTTTTGGACTTGTTTTGTTGAGTTCACGATAATCGACACACAACCTGGTTTTTTTGTCCTTTTTCGGCACAGGCACTACATTAACTAACCAGGTAGGGTTTCGCGTGACGCGAATGACTTTTGCCTCAAACTGCTTGGTCACTTCTTCTTTAATTTTCACACTCACATCAGTTTTGATTTTCCTTAACTTTTGCTTAACGGGTGCGCAAGCTGGGTCAGTAGGTAATTTGTGGACTACAAAATCAGTGCTCAATCCGGGCATGTCGTTGTAGGACCATACAAAGACATCTTTGTACTCCAACAGTACTTTGATTATTTCTTCCCTAAGTTGTGGCTCCAGATGGACACTTGTTTTTGTTTCTCTGATATTATCCGGACTTCCTAGAGTGATTGCCTCTGTATTGTTCAGGTTTGGTTTGGATTTCTCTTCGAATTGGGTCATATCTTTACTAACCTCATACCATGCCTCTTCCTTATCGTACTCTGGTTCATCCTCGTGTTCAATTTCCTGAACTATTATTTCTGGACTAGACCTGTTTTGAAGATTGGGCCGAGGAGTCCTTATGCATGTCAGATCACTGGAACCAACATAAAAATAACTGTAGAAAAGAGAAAAGAAAGAAAAGTAAAGAGAAATGGAAACTATCAGCATTGCTGAAAGGGAAATTGCATTTCACTAGAATCAAAGATAATAGTGTTTGCACATCCAAACGGACGGAAATAACAAATGAGTTGACAACTTGACGCTAATACAAAAAGGAAAATCAAAGCTGACTACCACGACTCCCTCTGAGTGGGAAGAGGAGTGGCTTCCCAGTTATTTATTTTTGCGCGTGTTCCTACAAACTGCATGTCTGCCCTCCTCGATCTTTCTGCGGCCTCAACCATATTCACCTTGCTAAACAGCCTTTCTAACCCCTTATCAAGATCTCCGTCCGTGTCGATCAGCGGGCCGAAAATCTTGGGTCTGGGGCCATTACTGGACTTGACAAATAATTTGGACAACCTTAGGATAGGTTTCGGGAGCACCCAGGCTTGTTGTCTGATCTTCCTGACTCGCCTTATGTCTGCGGCTGTGGGCTTGAACCCTAAGCCAAAAGTGTCTAGATTCTTGGGAAGGGATACTGGTTGCGCAATTCCTTGCAGAGAAGCTCCCAACCCTTTGTCGGGTATAAAACCAGTTCTCAACATTTCTGAAGCTACCATGACGGATGCGATTGTTATCTTTGGGGTTGTAACAACCTTACCTTCTGGGACCTTCTGAACTGACACCGCATAAAACACCTTGTAAACACATGGCCCTTTGATGTCCTCGGATTCAATGAAAGGCACGATCACGTCTCCTGGGGTACACTGATTATCTTCTGCATGCACGACAATCTCTTGCATGTCCCATTCAAATTTGACCATCTGGTACAGTGTAGATGGAACTGCTTTGGCTGCGTGAATCCAGGGCCTACCGAATAACAGATTATAGGATACTGATACATCCAGCACTTGGAATTCCAAAATGAACTCGACGGGCCCTATAGTTACTTCCAGCACTATATCCTACGGTGTCTTTACCCCCGCCATTGAAGCCTCGAACACAGATGTTATTCTTGAGGACCCTTTTCATTTTCCACCTTCAACATGGTCAATGTGGATAGTGGACAAATGTTTGCACTGGACCCATTGTCAACCAAACCTCGGGTGACCATGGCATCATCACACTTCACAGTCAGATAAAGAGCCAGGTTGTGCTTAGTGCCCTCCATAGGCAACTCATCGTCAGAAAATGTGACTTGGCTTACCTCGAATATCTTGTATGCAATCTTTTCCAAATGGTTTACCGTTATCTTATCTGGCTCATGAGCTTCATTCAAAATTTTAATCAACGGCCGGCGGTGCTCGTCTGAGTGGATTAGTAAGGATAACAAAGAGATCTGGGCTGGTGCCTTCCTCAACTGTTCTATGATGGAGTAGTCATGCATTTTCATTTTCTTCAAAAATTCTTCTGACTCTTCTTCTGATACAGCTTTCTTCACTGGTTCAGGGTTATCTTTAGAGGTTCTGCCCTTTCTCAACTCTTCTGGGGCAAAGTACCTTCCTGATCGATTTAAGCCTCGTGCCTCACACACTTCCTCTCTAACTTGTTTCCTTTTGTACATCACTATTGCTTGTTCATATCTCCAAGGAACTGCTTTGATAATGATGATTTGTGGTCGGATTACTAGTTTCACAATAACTGACTCCATGCGGACACCTTCCACAACCACAACGGGTTCTCTATCTGCCTTATGTACTGTTACTTTCGCCTGTTCCCGCTTTGATGCAACCGCGCATGCTGAGCTCCCCTGAACTACGAAAGTTTTAGTGCCTTCTTTTGCCTCGGTACCAGCTACTTGCTGCTTGCAACCTTGGTTGGCTCCCTGGCTTTGATCATCATTGCTGTTTGTGAAGGTCTTCTGGACTCTCCCCTTCTCTCCTCAATTTCAATCATGTTGGTTTCCTGGTGGGTCGGCAGCGGGTTTTGGTTAATATTGGGCACCTCCAGAGTCTGAACCTCAATCCTGTGGGAGTCAATAAGTTCTTGGATGGCTTTCTTTAAATGCCAACATTTTTCAGTGACATGCCCAGGTGCACCAGAACAGTATTCACAGCTGACTGAATAATCTAAATTCTTTGGAGTAGAGTTTGGCAGTTTCGTCTCAATTGGTCTCAACATGTCCCGTTGTCGCAGCCTGTGCAATAGGATAGTGTAAGATTCTCCCAGTGGAGTGAAAGTCTTCTTTTTCTGCACCCTCTCATTTCTCAGGGCCGGATTGCCTCAGAAGGCGGGCCTCGGGGTTTGTTGGTAAACTCTTGGAGGCGGTATTGATTTTGTGGATTTGGGTAAGTGTTTTGAGGGGGTGGAGCACGCCATTGTGCGTGAGCGAGAGGTTTGGTATATGCTTGTGCATGATGGACCGTGAAGCGAGGTTCTGGTTGTATAAAGTAAAGATGTGGTGGTCCATATGGAGTGTGTGGGTATGTCTGGTGGTGAGGACGGGGGTGGCCGTAATGAGATGGTGCCCAAGGCCCGAACAAAGTTTCCGACTCCACTGTCGCTACTTCCTCTTTCTTCTTTTTCTCGAAAGCTCCCCCTGCTCCACCCTAGATGGCTTGAGTAGTTGCCTTAATTGCAGAGTAGCTCATGATTTTATTGGATTTGAGGCCTTTCTCAACCATACTTCCCATCTTGACCACTTCGTTGAAAGACTTCCCTACCGCTGATACCAAATGCCCAAAGTAAGTACGTTCTAGAGCTTACAGAAAATAGTCAACCATATCACTTTCCTTCATGGGAGGATCAACTCTGGCTGCTTGTTCCCTCCACCGGAAACCGTACTCCCTGAAACTCTCGTTGTGTTTCTTTTTCCATCTTTGTTAGAGATAGACGATCCGGATAATCTCGAGATTATATTGAAAGTGGCATGAAAATGCTTGCGTTAAGTCATCCCAGGTATACCACCGATTGGGAACCTATCGAGTATACCACTCCAATGTCGATCCACTCAAACTCTGGCTAAAGTACGCCATTAGCAATTCATCTTTTCCCCCTTCTCCCCTCATTTTACTGCAAAACCCTCTGAAATGTGCGACTGGATTGCCGTGACCATCATATAAATCAAATTTAGGCATTTTGAAACCTGGAGGCAACTGTACATCTGAGAATAAGCAAATATCCTTAAATGCCACGCACACCTGGCCACCTAATCCATGCATGTCCCTGAATGATTATTCCAAACTTCGGACCTGTCTAAGAATTTCTTTTTGATCGGATTTTCAGCTCCCATTGGGATTTCACGACGAGGAGCATAGGAGTAAGGCTCCTGCGCTTTTTAGGCAGGTTCCAGGGGATAGTATTGAGGGTCATAAGCTTGAAGTAGTGGTTCACTGGACGACCTATGTAGTGTAGGAGGCGAAGGTGCCACATAGATAGGAGCGATTGGCGGGCGAGGGTGAGGAGTGACTTTGGGTGGTGGGGCTGGTGGCTGAGAGGTAGCACCCTGATGCTGTGAGTATTTAGGAAAACTTGGAGGCGGATCAGTGACGGACTGGTCAGGTGCTTGGGCCAGTGGCGGCATGAAGGTTGGGTTGGCAGGATAGGTTGGGGGTGGCTGTCCTCTTGCCTATGCCTGGTAAATCTCAGCCATTTGGTGTTTAAGCTTATACATTTCCTCCTTCATAGCATCAATGTCCAATTCCTCTGCCTCCTTCGAGGGGTCAATAATGCTGACATCAGCTTCTTGGTTGGCCATGATTTATTTGCTTTTCGACCGCGTGTTGTAGGAGTGAGTTGCCAGAATGCCGTGAGTACTAGTCACCTGTCTAATTTGGAACTGAAAATCACAACACCAAAGACCCGTTAGTGGTTAGGTTCTTGACACATAAGTGGGCACATAATTGGGTATATATGCACATAAACGACAATTGGTCCCTATATGCATTGGTTGTTTGCGTCATCTTGGCTTTTATTTTCGATGCTCCATTTTGTTTTAGCCTTATTCTCTCCCTCTCCCATATTTATTCAATTTCCAACTTTATTAAATTATGGTCGGATCTTATGTAGATTGCCTACGTATCACGTCCCCGCATGAATCAGGCCAAGCGTAGTTCTTGCAAATAAAAGTGGAGCATAACAATTTGGGAAAATTTCTATAACAACAGACTTTAATTACAAAGAATCGAAAGGTGACAGATTAAACAAATGCTGATAAACGAACTACAGACTCGAACGACAACCAACTACGCATAAAGAAAATACAGACTAGGTTAAACTAATAGACTTTAAAAACTAATAAATTAATAGTGCAATCTTTAGGAGTACATTAATACCTCACGTGCTCCTAGGCCTCACGGGGCATCGTTCGGCCTTTCCGCTGGCTTACGTGCTAAAATCCCTTGGAGGTGGTGGAGGTCTTCCATCACTTGTCGGACAAAAGTCATGGCAGTGGCAAAGAACACGGATTTTGTCATATCCTCGCAATGGCTGCACCTTGTGGTGATGTAGTCTGCGATTGCCCGTACTCTTTCCCTAATAACACTGTGGTGATGTAGTCTGCGATTGCCCGTACTCTTTCCCTAATAACACCCTTTTCTTGCAAAAACGCCCTATTTATTAAGCCCTCACCTCTAGAGTTCGCTCGGCTACCCGGTTCAGTTCCTGGAATTTCCTCAAATCCATCTCCAACCTTGTTATCGCTGCATAACAATGTTCTCTCTCGATTTTGAGATCCTCGGTTTGCTTGGCTACCCTGCCCTCAGCCATGATGACCCTCCGTTTTAACCTAGCAACTTCATCGTCATGTTTTTCCTTTAATTGCTCAATGATGCGGCCCCGTTCCTCCACACTTTTAGCTAATTGCCTCTGAACCCTAGACAGCTCGCCTTCCGCCTTATTCAGGTCGAACCTATATTCAGTTACTTTTTGCCTCAAATTATCTATGAGTTTTTCATCGTTTAAGCTCCTGGGAGGATTTTCTGCGGCTTCATTTATCTTCTGGATTTGGGCGCGTAGTGTCTCATTTTCTTTAGTTAATCTTTTCTTTTCTCCCTCATCTGTTGCGGCTTGCAAACCATTTTCAAATTGCAGTTCTGGACTTGCCTTTCCAATCTTCCTATGGTGGCCTTGTACTCATTTTCCTTGGCTAGCCAGTCTCATTCTTCCTGTGACATTTCAATGAGCTCCTGGATGTGAGGCCTTTTGGGCGGTCTCTCACACTCAATTTCTCTCCTGTACCAGGCAAGGTCTCCCGGTGACATTTCGCCTCTAGCCCGATCCTGTACGCAAGTGCTGGCTTTCAGGTATTGGTATTCATTCCAAATCTTGCAGACCATTGCTTCGGGGAACTGACCATCAGGCCCAATCTCAACTACCCGGATTCTGAGATCTTCTTCTTTTGGCACCATCTGGCATCTTTCGAGTTGTCTTAGGACCCGATGTGGGGCATAGGGCTGGATAATCCTAAGATCCATCAAGAGAAAATGTGATTCTGTTGCCGGCATGTACATGATCTCATCCACAGACAACCATCCTAATGTCCATTCTATTTGACTGTCGGTGAGGGACTGGAGGTAAGAAGTCCATTTTGCTGCACCTTCGGGTAAGTTGAGCTTTTCAGTTCTCGTGTGAAACTCCTCTATGCAAGTTTTCTCGGTGGACCCATGACTCATGAATCGAGTGTGGTGACATAGATGCTCCATCATCCATATTTGCAATAATAGATTACACTCCTCAAAGAAATCAATTCCGGCCTTGCAAGCTGTGAGAGCGCAAACGATTTCGGATACTATCATGGGCGCAAACGTGCACTTGGCCTGTGTGCGTAGAGTTCTGGCAACCCTGCTATCTTTATGTCAATGTTCCCATACATTCTTGGAAATATAAGAAGCCCCGGAAAAGCCACCATAAAAGCAAAGCGTCTGTGTTCTTCCCATTTGACACGGTTTCCCTTACTGCAGACTTTGTTCTCTAGATTGTTGAATCCCCCTACGTGACCATATTTGGAATACAGGAATGAAAAAGTGCAAAACCCTGCCGCCAAGTTCGAATCATATACCACTCTGCTTATCTTCAAGGTATCTAAGAATTTATGCAGCGTTATCACTCTTGGAGCTACCAGGTACTTGTGTCTCAAAGGAATCTCCAAATTTCCGACATATTCGCTATTTCTTCCAACGTTGGAGTGAGTTCAAAGTTTGAGAAGTGAAACACATTGTGCGCCAGGTCCCAGCATGTAACTAATGCTCTTATGTTGTCTCCTCGGGGTACAATCTCCAATAACCTGAGGAGGCCCCCCAAATACTTCTTTATCTCGCCTTGTCCCTCCCTGCCTAAATCATTCCACCATAACCGCAACTCCAAAGAGATTCGGCTTACAAATGAAAAAAGTCCAGTTTGTATTGTGCTCATCCTGCACATTTATTAACGTGAATTAGTGACGTGTAAAATTATTCCTGTTTGATTTCAAAATCAAAAAGAATTTTCCTTTGAAATTTACTTTCTAAAGTCATAAGCCCAGTTTTGCGAATATGACCTTTTAACACTTCCGGAGGAAGCTTTCAAGGATGTGTCAGCTAGCCGGCCAAAAATACAATAAAGATCCAAAGGTGTCCTTTTGTGCAAAATTAGCCCTCTGGTATCCCCTTTGGGAGCATTTGGCTATTTTGACAATAACAGTGTCACTGGATTTATTCAGGATGGCAAATGAAAATTTGAAAATTATTTAAGGCATTTTTGCACAAGGGAGGTTGGACTCGATGGGGGTTGCCTACGTATCCTACACTCAGTGAGAATCAAACCAGCGTAGTTCAGGCAAAACATTTTGTCAAAAACCAAAAACTTTGTTGAAAAACCTCTCTTTCTTTTGTTTTTCCTTTTTCCCCTTTTCCAAAAATCCAGCAGCATTTCAGCGCTACTTGAGCATTGGTTTTACAAAACAAATGGTTAATCTCAGTAAACCCTAGTACCACTTATTTTCTTCATTTTTTCCCTTATTCACAAACAGGTTAGCATGCAAATCCACAACGACTAAGCACAAATGGCACATAATATGTATCAGGATGGTCTTTGCATTTCGGGTCACCTCTCCTAGACTGACCCAACCCCTGTGTTGAGTCTCCTAGGTCCCATATATGATGCAAATAAGCGTTCCTACTATTGATCCGACATGAGGTCAAGTTATGCTATGTTCAACACCTGGGTATTTGTTCTAGGTTGTGTACCCGAGCGGACAACTCGAGTCAAGGAGGGGGCTTCGTACCGGGGACCCGCAAGATCGTTTGGCTTTGTGACTTGTTCGAGCCTCTTTCTTATTTAAGGTATGACACTAACAGAATAGGAACTCTCGACCAGGGAGCACATCCTCGAGGATAAAGAGAGAAAGGTTTCGTAACAGTTTATATATAGTTCAAATAAAATCAAAGCGGTAAAAGCATCATTTTGCACATTAAATCAACATGTATAATCAAATAATAAAAAAAGCCAAATACAACAATTATTATATACTTGAATTCTTGACCCTTGAACTAGAGATTCTGGGTTCCATCCCCAGCAGAGTCGCCAGAGCTGTCACACCTCCTTTTGGCTGTCCACAACCTGGCGAAGGGCGTAGATAAGGGAGTTTTTCCAATTAAAGGAAAATCAAAACAGGATTCGTTTATAAAAGAGAATTTTAGAGTCGCTACTTGGGAGATTTATGGTGTCCCAAGTCACCAGTTTAGAGTCCTGAATTGAGGAAAAGGATGACTCAATCTACAGTCCGCGAACCAAAAATCTGGGTAAGGAATACTGTTAACTCGGGAGAATATGTTAGGCATTCCCGAGTTTCGTGGTTCTAGCACGGTCTCTCAAATGTCACATTTGGCTTAAGTCATTTGATTTTACAATTATGATCCTATATGCATTTTTAGCCTTTTAACCACTTTTATTATTATTTTTTAAGAAAATTGCAACATCGTTAAAACATGCCGCGAACCACGTCACATAAATGCACCCGTGGATTTTGACATTTTCCAACTTCGTTGGGATTTAGATTTGGTTCACATAAATGTACACCCGCATTTAAGAAAGGTGAATTATTAAAGACGCTTCCTAAGGCGACTAGCGTGTTATTATTTTCGTGAGAGGCCGTGAATATTCGCTAAACGACTCGTCTCAAATTCTGAGTATGTTAAGTTCTGCTTTTTATAGGAGATGACCCAAAAGAATGTTTGATGCTAAACTATTTGATCCTAAAAATTAACTACGAGGGTTTATTGTCAATGCCATATTCGAATGGCCTGGATTCATGTAATCAGCTGGGCCTCAACGGAGCCCAGCTTGACCGCCCTTATCTTGAGTCTAAGGGCAACCCTTTCACTTAACCTTCAAATGAGAAGGGTCATTATTCATCACTATACTTTGGGCCCTAACATAAATCCAAGCAGAATCGCAGGGACTATATATATAAACTACTGAAGTTGGTGGGCCAAGTGGCCCAATCAGCCCAAACAGGCTTGGCTTGCACAATAATTGTTACATGCTCGCTCATATCACGCAAGTGATGAGACCAAAGTCACCTGCACAACAAGCTATAAAGTTCGGCTTTAACTAACACTTAGGAAATCTTAGATGCAATTATATTACAAACAAGTATCATACAAGGAATTTTATCAGTCCAAATAGCTCTTCAAGTTTGTCCAACCCTAAGGAAACCCATAACCAAATTGCAACTACTAACAATTATATCGCTAATCTAACAGTCTAAACAGTCCCAGATTTGTTTACATTTAGAGAACATAATTAAATAAAAGAACCTACTCAAAATGAAGAACAATATATAACAAATTTAACAAAGTTGCAACTGACTCCATTTCAATTATCAACTAGACTTCTACATTTGTATCAGGCTTACTAAATGTACATGGAAAGTGCGAATAGGAAAACAAAGTGAGATTAGTAGCAATAGAGGGCAAGGAAACAGATCATAGCCATAATAAACACATCTAAAACCTAGCAGAATACCAGTAAACGATGAAATCAATGAAACAAACACTCCAATTGTGCCAACAAGCCCCAAGACCCAATCTAATAGCAACTCTCAAACTTCTATCTGAACATGAAGCTTTTTGAAATAAATCAATGGAACAGTAGTAATTTGATCAAATGTATATAAGCTTAATTCTGGCAATCCAGCCTTGCCTTTAAGGGCAAGAATATGTCCCTTTTATAGTTGAAGTGAGTAGGGCAACCCTTAGGCCTATTTTTGCAGTTTGGTCCTTTTGTTTTTAACTTGTGGACTATGTTTTACTACCCAAAAATCTGAAAACCCTATTTGAACCCTCCAACTAGAAGATTCTGGATATTTCTACTCCATTATTACCTAAGTTTCCCTCAATAACTCTGTTCTTACCCTAAAGACCAGCCTGGGTCAAACGGGTATGGGCTATGAATCCTAAATGGACTCCATGTTTCAGTAAACATGGGCTCAAATTCAAGCCAAGGGGATGCCTTCAGAATGCGGTGTTGATCCAAATAGCAAAATGTAAAACCAAACAAATTAACGCATGTGAAAGGGAGGCACAAATTCAGAAAACTTAACTTACACTAAAGGATCAATTACTAAACACGAACAAGCGGGGTACTAATAGATTATTAAATCAGAATAAACCTAACAAAACTATGAAAATGAAATACTGGCTAATGAACAATCAGACTAAATTATCACATCAAGCTAAAGATTGTGAACAGAGAATCTATCAAACGAAATAAAGTAAAGGGGAAATCTAAAAGAACAGGTGGAATCTAAATTTTCTTTGGTCAGAAATTTGGTCGACTTTGCATCGATTTGTCAAGAGAAAAGAAAAAACAAAGAAGAAAAGTATAAGAATGGATCAAAGGAGAGAAAAAGACTCACTGACTAAAAGAGCTTGAAAAGACTCCCAAGTCACCGTTTTAAATCTCGAATCAAGGAAGGTTTGACTCTATATTACAGTCTGCGAGCCAAATATCTGGGTAAGGAATTCTGCTAACCCAGGAGAAGTTGTTAGGCACTCCCGAGTTCCGTGGTTCTAGCAAGCCGCTCAACTGTTGTATTTGGCTCAACTATCTAATTTTAATGCATTTATACCTATGTGACAATTTCACCTCAAACGCTTTTATTTAATTGTAAGAAGATTGCAACGTTGTTAAAATGCATCTTAAGTCGCGTCACATAAATGCACCCGTGGCTTTTGACATATTTTAACAGCGTCGAGATTTGTATTTTGATCACATAAATGTGCACCTGGGTTTAGGAAAGTAATGTTATTAAACTAACGCGCCTACAGATTTTTCACGTCTACAACTTTGTGAGGGCCGTGGAATTTAGCTAAACGGCACGCCTCGAATTCTAAAGGTTAAGTCAAACTAATTAAAATATGGGCCACGCAATTATCATTTTTTGTTTTGCACGGCATGCCTTGGATTATTCTAGTCTGATTTCCAAACCTTATTATAAGAGCCATAAATTGTTATTGATTGAGAATGGCATTCCTTAATCCTTCAATTTAAAAGGTAACCACATCTGAGGGGCTATAAATATTTATGCATTTAGCTGGGCTTACTTCCATTGATTAAAGAGAATTCAATTATTAAAGGGCTAATTAACTCAAGACCAAATTGCTTTAATAAGAAATTTGGGATTGAACTCATTTAAATTGCTTTCAGGCTTGGGCCTCAGCGAGCCCATTCCTTAATGAAAGGAAAGTTGACAAGTAAGAAAATGCCATATTAGAATTAGTCAGTCAACATCTGCTATTGGGCCAAATTTAAGCCCAAATTGCCTAACATTAATGTTTAAATCAACAATTATAAACTTATGCAACATTTGTTTCGAATCAACATGTTTTACTTAATCGTATTGTCTTAAGAACTAAAATGAACTAATCCTAAAGCTGGGTTTGAAATCAAATTCAGTTCACTAGACAGCCATCTCTCATGAATTCGAAGGACTCAGAATATACATGACATGAAGAATTAGTGCTATATTATTGAACCATTGACCCACGTTTCAAGCCATGCGAGTGCAAGTTTAGCGGAATTACTGGAAGAAAACAAACCCAAACCGAATTGATTAAACTAATGACCTATGTTGACATGTAATTAGACACAAATCACAACCAAATAGCTTACACCAAGTCAGAACCTGTAGCTATCACATGCTCTTTCAAGTCTACACTATTCTACAACCAAAATAACGAGTGCAGCCTTCGGTTTATACATATTACACTCGATCTAGAAGAATTCACATTCCACTACACTTAAAGCAGAAAATTACCAAACATGTAGCCATGGTGACATGAATAATTCATTAGAAGGCTGAGCTAAAAGAAACCTCAAATAAAATACACGACACAAAAATGAAGAATCTATAGAGAGCTAGCAATGTCATTCATCAACTTAAGTAACATGGCTTCACATATAGCCCAATTTGAGCTTCATTTCCATCCGTGGTTTCGAAGAATACCTGGAAGGCAAAATAAGGAGGAAAGAAAGGGGTCAGCAAAAGTAGAAGAGTATCAGCGGCAGAGATTCGTTCCAAACAGCAATGCAACAGTATCCTCCAGATATTAGACTTGTAACAACTCCAAAATACCCAGATTTCAAGTTATTTCAACCAAAATGAAATAAGACTTATTTCTGAGTTTTAAAAAACAACTAGGAAATCAATGGAACAGTGTTCTTTCTAAAGTTTTTATCCGTGTAGGATTTTAGGCTTTTTCCGGTCTTCTCCTCTCTCTTGAGGGGCAAGTTTGCAACGGCTTAATAGGCAAGCAAAGTAGGGTAACCTTCAAGTCTTTTATTTCAACTTAGTCCCTCATTTTTAAACTTGTTAACCAAGTTATAAATCCAAAATTGCCAAAAACTCCCTGCTAGAATCTCCCATATCAGTAATGAAATATTCCCCAACCCCAAATACCTAGACTACCCTCTGAATTAAGTCTGAATCACTAACATAGGCTAAAGCAAAAATTGAACTGTGAATTCAACAAACCTGATTCTGAACTTGAAAACTTTGATTGACTAACTTTGATCTTATATTAACTGCTAATTAGTACTCAAAGTTACCAGTCAATTAAACATAATCCAAGAGAATAAGCAAAAATTAATTGACAGTATTCAATTATAAACTTGGACTGACTTAAAACGAGTAGAGAAACAAGAAAATCATACCTAACTTAATTTTAATGACAGAAAAATCGAATAAAGGCAAGAAAACTTACTCATGCAAGGTTGAACAAGGCTGATCTTTGATTCGAGCCCCAGAATGATGTGAACCCCGTATCAAATTTTGAACTAAGAATCTGAGAAAATCAAACTTCTAGGGTTCTACCACTTCTGAGATTTGAAATTCGAGAAGCTCCAGTTATATTTGAAGGCTATAGACTATGGATTCATAGAGATTGTTTAAAGTCGAGAAGCTCCAGTTATATTTAAAGTCACACCATAGGCCATTTTCAAATATAACTACTAGCATCAAACAATTAGGATTTATTTTCAAAGGGGGCTGGACCGAGTGTTGTTGGTTCTGGGCCGGGTATGGGGCAGATTTTTGGACTGGTTTTAATTAAAAATTAGCCCAAATGTTCTTTTAATCAAGACTAGTTTTCAAATCTCTTTCTTTTTCTTATTTATTTCTGTTTTTTAATTATTTCCAAATTAAACGAAAAACTAAATTAATTCCTAAACTCAATTATCTTACTAAATTAGCCTAATTATTAATCACATAATTTATAAAAGTTAAATAATCCTCAAATTCAAAATTTAAAGAGAAGAATTCCAGATGAGCTAATTTTGTGGTTTTTTTATTTTAATAGAGCACCTAATTGACCAAGAATATGAAAATAAATCCTAAACACAAAATGCTATTTTTTGAATTTTTTTTATGACTTAAAATGCACTCAACATGCAAGAAAACACATAACTATGCACTTAAATTCTAAAAATCACACAGATAAAGAAAATCCTAATTTTACGAATTTTATAGGAGTGGTTTAAGTTAGGCAAAAATCACATGTTCACAGTTGCCCCTCTTTGCTCGCAGATACGAAGGATTTTTGGGCAAAGATAAGTGAGAAATCATGAGATATCTTTGCCTGCTTAACACTCCATGAGAAGCGTTTTGAAAAGCTTGACCGCACCTTGCTTCGGAGGTTGCCTACATATCCTGGGCTAAAGAGGAATCAGGTCAGTATAGTTCAAGAATGTTTGGTAATTGGGACTACCGAAGCTATGACCTCACTATTGTTTTTGCTATTACTACTGCTGCTAGACCCCTTATTACACCTTGTGAAAATAAAATAAGCTGGACTAAGCTATAAACTATGAGTTTCAAAATATCTTCAGACTTGCTCTTGATCATTGTTGCTTTGTTGCCTTGTATTTCTTCCAATAAAACTTCTTGTTGCCTTGTTGACTTGTATTTCTTTCTGCAAAACTTCTTGTTGCCTTGTTGACTTGTATTTCTTCCTGTAAAACTTTTTGTTTTCTCTTCTTCTATGTTTGATGCTGGATTGTTGGACTTGAAATGTATTCCCTTGTTTTCCAGGTGGGCGCCTGAAGACCAAAACTTGAAATTTGAAAAGCATTCACTTGTTCTCCAGGTAGGCGCCTTATTACCAAGACATGAAATTTGAAATGCATTCCCTTGTTCTACTGGTGGACGCCTGATTACCAAAAACTTGAAAACTGGAAAAATATTCCCTTGTTCTCCAGGTCGACGCCTGATTATCAAAACTTGCAACTTGAAAAGTATTCCCTTGTTCTCCAGGTGGGCGCCTGATTACCAAAACTTGCAATTTAAAAAGTATTCCCTTGTTCTACAGGTGGCGCCTGATTACCAAAACTTGCGATTTGAAAAGTATTCCCTTGTTCTCCGGGTGGGCGCCTGACTGCCAAAACTTGAAACTTGAAATGTATTCCCTTGTTCTGCAGGTGGGCGCCTGATGACCAAAACTTGAAATTTGAAAAGCATTCCCTTATTCTCCAGGTGTGTGCCTGATTACCAAGACTTGAAATTTGAAATGCATTACCATGTTCTATAGGTGGGCGCCTGATTACCAATACTTGAAAACTTGAAAAATATTCCCTTGTTCTCCAGGTGGGTGCCTGATTATCAAAACTTGCAACTTGAAAAGTATTCCCTTGTTCTCCAGGTGGGCGCCTGATTACCAAAACTTGAAATTTGAAAAGTATTCCCTTGTTCTACAGGTGGGCGCCTGATTACCAAAACTTGCGATTTGAAAAGTATTCCCTTGTTCACCAGGTGGGCACCTGACTGCCAAAACTTGAAACTTGAAATGTTTTCCCTTGTTCTACAAGTGGGCACCTGATTACCAAAACTTGCGATTTGAAATGTATTCCCTTATTATACAGGTGCGCATCTAATTACCAAAACTTGTAACTTGAAATGTATTCCCTTGTTCAATAGGTGGACGACTGATTACCAAAACTTGCAATTTGAAAAGTATTCCCTTGTTCTCCAGGTCGCCTGACAACCCAAACTTGCAATTTGAAAAGTACTCCCTTGTTCTACAGGTGGGCGCTTGATTACCAAAACATGCTATTTGAAATGTATTCCCTTGTTCTACAAGTGGGCGCCTGATTACCAAAACTTTTGATTTGAAAAGTATTCCCTTGTTCTCCAGGTGGGCGCCTGACTACTAAAATTAGAAACTTGAAATGTATTCCCTTGTTTTACAGGTGGGCGCCTGATTGCCAAAACTTGCAATTTGAAAGTATTCCCTTGTTCTCCAGGTGGGCGCTTGACTGCCAAAACTTGAAACTTGAGAAGTATTCCCTTGTTCTACAAGTGGGCGTCTGATTGCCAAAACTTGCAATTTGAAAAGTATTCCCTTGTTCTCCAGGTGGGTGCCTGATAAACAAAACTTGCAATTTGAGAAGTATTCCCTTGTTCTACAGGTGGGCGCCTGATTACCAAAACTTGCGATTTGAAATGTATTCCCTTGTTCTACAGGTGGGCGCCTGATTACCGAAGCTTGCAACTTGAAAAATATTCCCTCGTTCTCCAGGTGTGCGCCTAATTACCAAACTTGAAACTCGAAAAATATTCCCTTGTTCTCCAGGTGGTCGCCTGATTAACAAAACTTTCAACTTGAAAAATACTCCCTCGTTCTCCAGGTGGACACCTGAGTACCAAAACTTGAACTTGAAAAGTACTTACTGAAACTTATGCCTTTAAACTTGATTACAACAAAACAAGAGAAATTCTTTCTGCCCCAGTTTGGTGCTGGATGCATCTGTGAGCGTTAATCAAATTCCATGACAACTTTAAAATTAGGTTGTGTTCTCAAGAGGTATTATTTCCACTACGTCTTATTATTCGAGTTATATCTGCTGGGGATCTACTGGGGATATTTGATTAAAGCTACTTCCCATTATCCGAAAAGGTCCTAACAACTATTAATTAGATGGCCAAATGTGTGTGCTGGGGATTAGCATTTAGAGCTACATCCCATTATCCAAGCGGGCCCTGACAACTCCTACGATTAAATCCCATTATCCAGGCGGGTCCTGATGACTCTTGTTGGGGGGATATTTGGGTTTAACCATTCCACTCGACTGTTTATGTTTTAGGCTAAGTCCCATTTTTCAGGAGGGTCCTGACAACCACTAACTGAATCCTATTTCAACATGCAATTCACTTTATGCTCTTTGCTATCCATGATTACCTCTAACCTTTAAATAAGTCCCATTTTCCAAGAGGGTCCTGAGGGTTCCAGATTAAATGCCAATTCTAGCTTCTGGTTGTTTCTGCAAGGGATCATAGTTCAGAATGGTCCAAACGACTCTGATTGGGGGAAGGTGTTTGTGCCCACCCATGTTACGCGCACCTGTTTGAGTTTTAAACTGAGTCCCATTTCCAGGAGGGTCTTGAGAATTTCAACTTACATGCCCCTTTTAACTCTCGGTTGTCTCTGTTGGGGGTTACTAATTAAAGTTCCGTCCCATTGTACTCTTGCTGGGGAGAATATTTATGTCGGATTATGTTCCTTTTTGAGTTTTAGTTGGGTCCCACTTTCCATGTGGGCTGGGATTTTTTATCATACCTGTCATGTGCCTTCCTTCCCCTGTGGATTGCTTCCCTTAGGATCTTCCGAAATTTTATGCCCCTGTGTCAATCAAAGAAAACTTGTCAGTCTGAAAAGTGGTGGTTAGCTTGTGGCATTCTTGTTGAAAACAGCCTCCCCACTGTTGTTTTCGGTTGTGTTTTAATTTTCCGCACCGATGATGAGTTGCCTGAGTTGCTTAGCTGACCCCCGAACCCTTATGGCCTTACTTTGCTTCCCTTTATTGCATTGCACTCCTAGACCTTTTTCCAGAATTCTTACATCTTTCCTAAGATTACCAAGCCAATTTACGATGCTCGGTTCACTCTCTGACCCTTGTTTCTTTACTCTGCTTCCCCGTCTTTGTGTTGAGCTTTTGACCCTCTTGCTAAAACTCTTACCTCTCAAGTAAGTTTTATCATCGAAGCTTTTTGTGAATTCTTCCCCTTGTTGTTTCAACCTTCGCTACCCTTTTTACGTTTTTGGCTGGCATGTGCTTTTTCATTCGGGGGCTAGTAGTAAACTTTGAAATTTTTCTCCTATTTGCTTAAACAAAATGACTTTGGAGACGCGAAAGAAAATGAAATGCAATGACTCATAACTGTTTTAGGGTAAAAGAATTCCAAATTTGGCGACTATTGAGGGAAAAGAAAAGAAACTTATCTGAGAAGGAATAGCTAGTTTTTCATGATCATGACATACACTTCGGCTTAGTCGACTCAGTCTGTCCCGATGATGGGCCTTCGGTTTCCATACTTTGTTGTTGGGCCCATTTTTAACCCAATTTCTTTAACTAAGCCCTAAATGTGCTTGACTTACAGTGTTCTGAATGGATTTCCACCAATAGCCCTTTTTCTAGTTGTTGCTTCTTGTCTTGCCTTCGCCTTATGGTGCCTGTGAGGGTTTTCACCGATAAGACTCTCTCATTTTCATTTCTCTCAGGTCTCGTTGCCTTACGGTGCTCGTGAGGGTTTCACTAATAAGACTTTCTCATTTTTATTATTTTCCTGCTTGAACTAGACTGTTGTCTCGGGGTATGGCCCACCTCTTCTTGCTTGACTTGGCATTTCTTAAAGACTAATTAGAAGGTCTTTCTTTGGACTGTAATATAGGCTTTTGGATAAGGTTAGAAAGACAGGGGTATAAAAGGCTCAAAATAACTCCTATGGGTTCAGAATTTACAACTTTGGGACTCCAAGTCATTATAACAAACACAATTTCTTCCCCAGTTTCTTGATTGGGGCCTTTGGATTTTATTCGGATATGACCGAGCCGTGAGGTTGCCTACGTATCATTAAAAGGAATCCGTTCAAACGTAGTTCATGCCGATTCCTTGTTTTTATCGCTCTGTTGTTGTTTTTCTATTTTTCTTTCTCTTTTCTCTTTTCTCTTTTCTCTTTTCTCTTTTTCCTTTCTCTTTTCTGTTTTTTCTTTTCCTTTCTTTTTATTCTTTTCCTTTCTTTGTTTTGCTTTTTATTCTTTTTTCTTCCTTCTTTTTCTTTCTTTTCATTCTTGCATTTCTTTTCCTTTCATTCTCAACTCACACTTGCGTTTCTGACTTTGTTACTGATTCCAAAAGATGGGTGTGAAAAGAAAGTAATTAAAGATCAAAGGGGATAGAAAATGATAAAGTGTTTAGATAGCTGAATAAAATGCCTTCGTCATTCCAATCTTTATAACATGCCAAGTACAAACAAACATGCCAAGTATAGATAATGATTTAAATAAAGAAAATCATACATAGTATCTTTTAATTGCATCTGAATTGATGGTCATTTCTGTTAGAATATACGCTTAACGCTAGAGGGGGGGGTGAATAGCGTTATATAAAAAACAATATAAACTTGCGGAATTAAAAAGTGCAGGATTGAAATAAGTGCGGTAAGTAAATAATAAGGAACAAACGCACCGAAATTATCCTGGTTCACCACAACCTGTGGCTAGTCCAGTCCCCGAGAGACTCTCTCGAGATTCCACTAACTTCGTTAAGCTTACGGGTGCTTAACAAATCGTTACAAACTGAGAACTTGAGTCACACAAGCCTCAACAACCTTTGCTCGAAGATACCACACTTCAAGACTTCAACCGAAGGAATGAAAACGTTCCTTCTTACAACCACAAGGGATTAACACTTCCCTTCAAGTGTATACAAACACTTAGCACTCAAGACAAGACTCTCTTTAAGAGTAGATATGAGTAAAATAAATACGCTCAAGAACACAGCAACTTTCGTCAAGAGTTTGGCTCTCAAAAACTTATTAAATGAATAGAAAATGATGAATATGAGAGTCTGCAAGCTTTAGCAAGAATATAATCAGTTGTTGTACTTAGAAGACTGATTTTGAGTTGTATTTATAGTGTTCAAAATCCCCACAACCGTTGCCTAATTGCCAATCAAGAATTGCTGATTTTGTGCTAAGATAATCGATTATCTGATTTGCATAATCGATTATTTTCCAATCGTTCAAAAATCATTCCCATATTTTAAGCAGAATAATCGATTATCCAAATCGTATAATCGATTACCTGACAACGTTCAAAAAATCATATGCAGATTTTACTTAGCATAATCGATTATCAGATTGTGTATAATCGATTATCTTTCAGAGTTATTAAAAATACTTTGGCAACGGTCATTTGCATAATCGATTATGCTATAAGGATAATCGATTATCTTTTATATTTTGAAAACTTCGGACAACACTGTCTTAACATAATCGATTATCATAAAGTACATAATCGATTATTTCACAGTCTTGTAAAATTTGATAGACACTGCCTCAACATAATCGATTATCATAATGTGCATAATCGATTATTTTATAGATTTGAAAAATCTGATGGACACTGCCTCAACATAATCGATTATCATAAGGTACATAATCGATTATCTTGTAGCTTTGAAAAATCTAATGTACACTGCCTTAACATAATCGATTATCACAAGGTACATAATCGATTATTGTTCAGCTTTGTAAATCTGGTGTACATTGTCTTAACATAATCGGTTATCATAAAGTACATAATCGATTATCTTTGTCCAGATTTGAGAGGCATGTTTTAAAATCATTTTGGCTAAAATAAAATGTTTGAAAATCATTTTGCTTTAAATTAACTATGTATGATTTGATAAAAATGATTTTATGAGAGAAGCCAAGTCTTGAGTTAATTGTCGGATCAAGATCACAATTAAAGAACGACTCATGTATAACTTTATTTCTTTGCTTGATCATGATCTTTGTTCGTCTTGTGCTTGAATCTCGTTATGTGTCAATTTCGCGCTTGTGCTTGGACCTCGTCATATGTCAATTGCGCGTCGTTTGTCATTTATCAAAACCTACAAATATGAACACACGTTTAGTTTAGTGCCTTGAGAACGTGTTTCAACAATTTCCCCCTTTTTGATAATGGCAAACCAATATCGGGATATGCATATTAGATAATTCATAATGAAGATCCAAGACAAGTATATAGATATGCAATTAGTTCCCCCTCAACATATGAATTCCCCCACAATTTATGCCAATAAATATTAAGTGCATAGCCCTTATTTTTCCCCCTTTTGACATTAGCAAAAAAACATTAGTAAATAACTTGTTTATTGATTAACCAAAAATCCGAGTACATAAAAAGAGACAATGAAACATAGAACAAAAAGAAAGAAATTATTCATTATCATTATTAATTTCCGGCTCGGCATCCGGTACATCTTCCCGAAGGACAATTTGGGCATATGGATAATTGACATGGTCAAAGTATCCATGAAGTTCATGGGAGAGACGAGTGACATTCATATCGATGCGATTCATGGAGGTGGACAGAGACGCAATTTGCTCGGAAATGGTATTGAGGGATACATCGGATGGGGCCGGAGGACGACGTCCCTGAGTTGGATGAGGAGGTGGATGCTCGCCGATATTGGGAAATGAAGATTCTTGTATTTCCCAATGTTTCGTCGCCTTTTTGTGAGGGCCGACGGAAGTGTCGACACCGGATGCAACAAGAAGGGTCATAACGACAAAAGCATAAGGGAGAGGCTTATCTTCCCCAATAGCATCATACATATGGGTCATGACGAACTTGCACCAATTGATGCGAGCTCCAGTGATGATGGCATGCATGAGTTTTGAATCCTCATGAGATATAGTTGTATGATTGAACTTCCGCGGTTTTAGAACGCGGGTGATGACATAAAAAATTAAACGGTATTCGGGGAGCATGTTTGTGATGGTGGGAAGACGATGGTCCGGAGTTGGAAAAAATTCACCGATGCCGATTTGAGTAAAAAGAAGTTGTTCATCCAACAGAGCGCCTTCTTCCCTAGTATAGCGTAAAATTTCTTCCCCATTGCGCGGAAGTTTAGTGATGGCTTTAATATTTGCCTCAGATACAGGGATGTGAATTCCATTGACGGTCGAGAAGAGTTCATCATCTTCGTCTTTCTCGAGATTTGAATAGAAGGCCTGAATTAAGGAAGGATGAATGTAAGGGGTGTGAAGGTATAGGAAATCAAGGAGTTGACTTTGTAGGAGCATATTTGCTGTGGATGGAGGGGCGCTTTGACTAAGAAATCAATTAGTGGAAAATCGAGGAGGGAGGATTTCTCGATTTTCAAACTTTTCAGCGAAGCGCATAAGTTGTTCTTCACTGTTGAATCGTAAGAAGGAGCCATCTTTATAACAACAAACTGGTGGACGAGTGGCGGAAGAGGAGGCAACATTTTTGCCGGCACGAGCACGTTTGGAGTTTCTGCCCGACATTTTGAACAAGTAGTAATAGCCTTTGAAAGAAATTTGAGAAATTTTGAGAGTTTGGGAGATAAGTTTGATGTTTGAGTGAAGAAATTGAAGACTTATAGCACCTATTTATAATGAGAAGGATGGCATTGCATTGAAGATGAAAATCTGCAGAAATATAAGAGACAAAACGGTCAGAAACGGTAACAATTTTGAAATACTGACTGAGGATAATCGATTATTGAACTATGGTAATCGATTATTCTGACACATAGTGCACAGTGATTTTCTGACTCGGGAAATAATCGATTATACTTTTGAGATAATCGATTATTTTAGGAAGTGCAGTAATGAATAGCCGAGACGGTAATCGATTATACAGTTTTAAAAAATCGATTATTGTCACAATTAACATCTGAAAAATAATGTCAACAAAATCGATTGTAAAAATTGATAATCGATTTTTATATTTACCATCCAAAAACCTGCAACGCAAAAGCTGTTAGATAATCTATTGTAGTGTTGTATAATCGATTATGTTAATTTTCCGGCATAATAAACATAAAACGTAAATAATCGATTAGTGATACTTGCTAATCGATTTTCCGGCATAGTCAGCATAAGACAAAAATAAGTGATAATCGATTATCGACTTTAGAGAAATCGATTATTTTACACCATCGTCTTATAATTCCCCCTGCTTTTAGGGTGATACCTGCAAAAGAGAATTAGGCGCCTCCGACGCTCAAGTTAGTAAATTTTTAAAAGAATAATGCAATGCATGACATGGATCAATGTGGAGTCAAGAATTAAGAATTCTTTCTCTAAGAGCTTTGTGAAGATGTTGACCAATTGACAACGTGATCTCTTAAGAAGTGTGTCCTAAGGTGTTCTTAAGAGTGTTTCGAGTACTTACCTTTTGTTCTATGTCGCCAATTACCTTGTCGAGAGGATGGTCTTTGATTGTCCTCCACACGTTGGGCAGTTTCGTTTCTTTCTCCAGTGGTGGCGCTTCCTCCGATGATTGTTCCAAGATTTCATCTTGAATTTCCTTTGGGTTTTCCTCTTGTACTTTGTCTTGAGGACTTATTGTGTTTAAAATACCTGCAAGATCAAAACCAGAATCCTTTCTCGCCAAGCGAGCATTATTTTTGGAAAACACAATATGAGGGGATTCCTCAACAGTTTCGGTTCTATTATTGAATACTCTATATGCTTTGCTACGTGATGAATAACCAAGAAAAATTCCTTCATCCGATTTGGCATCAAATTTTCCCAAATTATCTTTTCCGTTGTTATTAATAAAGCATTTACAATCGAATACTCTAAGATGGGAGAGATTAGGTTTCCTTCCCTTATAGAGTTCATAGGGAGTTTTCATGAGTATTGGCCTTATGACTACTCTGTTTAAAACGTAGCATGCAGTACTCACGGCATCCGCCCAAAATTATTTGGGAATCTTAGCCTCATCGAGCATGGTTCTAGCCATCTCTTCGAGACACCTATTTTTCCGTTCCACCACTCCATTTTGTTGTGGTGTACGTGGAGCAGAGAAGGTGTGCTCAATACCGAGTTCGTTACAAAATTCCGTGAAGAGATTGTGATCGAACTCTCCCCCATGATCACTTGTTATGGAAGTGATGGTTGTGTTCTTTTCATTTTGAACACGTTTAAGAAAACATTTAAAATTTTGAAAAGCCTCACTTTTGTGGGCAAGAAATAGTGTCCATGTAAATCTAGAACAATCATCAACAATAACAAAAGCATAATGATTTCTACCAAGACTTTCAATGCGAGATGGTCCAAAGAGATCCATGTGAAGAAGTTGCAAAGGTCTTGTAGTTGAAACAATATTCTTAGATTTAAAAGATGCTTTTGTTTTCTTCCCTTTTTGACAAGAATCACAAATAGTGTTATTTTCAAATTTCAAATTTGGAAGACCAATAACTAAATTTTGTGAAACCAATTTGTTTAAAAGATGCATGTTGATATGAGCTACTCTACGATGCCATAACCACATATCATCTTCTTTACTCATAAGACAATTCACATACTCTGATGAAGAGTTTTCAAGGTCAACCATATAGATGTTATCAATTCTAAAACCACGAAGAATAATTTTAAAATCACTACGACGAAAAACTAAGCATTCTTCCGAATCAAACAAAACAAGATTTCCCTTGTCACATAATTGACTTCTGCTCAAGAGATTATGTTTTAGACCTTTAACTAGCAATATATGCTTAATGGAAGAGGATTCATTCTTACCGACCGAGCCAATGCCGATAATTTTTCCCTTGTTGTTATCTCCAAAAATAACGTTTCCTCCTTCCTTGTGTTCTAGTTGAAGGAACTTGGATGCGTCTCCCGTCATGTGTTTGGAGCATCCACTATCAAGGTACCAAAGTACACTTGATCCCTTCAAACATACCTACAAGACAAATCAATGAGTTTTTGGTACCCAAGCTGTTTTGGGTCCTTGAGAGTTAGGTGTAAAATGCTGTTGTGCTTGACATGCAGTTAAGTGTCTGTGTCTAGTAAAACAAGCAGGAGCAATATGTCCTATTCGACTACAATAGTGACAAATGACATTGGGATTATGCATTCTTCTAGGTTGGTAGTAGTTGGAGGTACGAAAATCGTTTGCTCTATTTTTGACAATATGGCTATTGCGCAATCCTTGAAAATCATTTCTCCTACTGTTTGTTCTAGGATATGCAGCGTTTCTAGAATAATTGTTTCTAGGTCGAGTATGTCTAGGTTGCGATTGTTGAAGGCCATTTCTAGGCGTTCTAAAATGTTCAAAGTTTCTTCTAGTGTTTGGTCTAGGATACATGTTGATTCTAGGGAGCCTTGGGTTGTTGGGGGATGGCTTCAACTTTTTCTTTAGGCTCGTTTTTGAAGCCTATGCCATGTTTGGTCGATTTCAAATTGACAAGAACATCATTCAAATTTTTATGAGAAGAATTGAACTTATCTAGGGTGACCTTAAGTCTTTCTACTTCATCTTTTAGATGCATGCAAGAAATACAATTTTTACTAGAACTCTCGGGTTTGTCGGCGCTTCTCTTGCCGAAGAATTTGTTTTCTTCTTTCAACTTCTCATTTTCCAAAATCAATTTTTCCAAATATTTTTCTTTAAAAGAGAGTTGTTTTTCAAAATCTTTTTCTTTCAAAGAGGAATTTTTCTTTACGTCTCTAACAGTTTCAGAAGCTCTAATGAATTCACTATACAATTCATCAAAAGCATTTTGCATTTCCTCAGGAGAAAAGAAATTTTTGAAGAAATTTGACATACCTCTTCTTGATTGTCTTCGTGTGCCATGAGACATAGATTTGCGGCTTCGTCTTCTTCATCGTCGCTTGATTCGTCTCCGGAGTCATCTCCCCAAGATATGTATGCTCGTTGTTTCTTGAAGGGTTTCTTCTCCTTTTTGACATTTGGGCAATGTGATTCAATGTGCCCAATTTCTCCGCATCCATAGCACTTTACTTGATCTCCTTGTTGTTTGCCTTTTCGTTCATACTCTTTTCGCATGAACTTTTGAAACCTCTTAATAACGAGTCCGAACTCGTTATCTCCGTTGTTTGAGTCCTCATCATTTTGAGGTTGAGCCGTGCTTGCCTTGAGGGCGATTCTTTGTTTCCTTTGATCATTAAACGGAGGGTTAAGTATAGTAGATTCATAGTTTTTAAGATTACCTCTTAGTCCGTCGATGGTGACATTTGAAACGCCGATAGACTCCTCAATCGCATCGGCCTTGGAGCGCCATTCCGGAGTGAGACTTCGGAGAATTTTTCGGACAAGTTCCTTATCCGTGAAGGTCTTCTTAAGAGCATATAGGTCATTGACGATTTTTGAAAATCGTTCGAACATGTCATCGATCCTCTCGCTTTCCTTCATGTGAAACAGTTCATATGCATGGGTTAGAAAATCAATTTTAGCTTCTCTTACCTGGTCCGTACCTTCGTACGTGATTTCCAGCTTATCCCACATTTGCTTAGCCGTTGTGCAACATGATATTTTTCTGTAATCATTAGCATTTACAGCACAATATAATAAGTTGATGGCTCTAGCGTTGTTCTGCACTTTTCGGATATCATCCGCATCGTATTTATCTTCGGATTTTGGAACCCATTCATTTTCAACCTTTTTGGTTGGAATTTGTTCTCCCTTCGTTATAACCTTCCATAGATGAAAATTATTCGATTGGATGAATATTCTCATCCTCTCCTTCCAGTACGTATAGTTTGTGCCGTCGAACAGTGGTGGTCTGGTGGAGCATTGTCCTTCACCTATTCCTGCATTAAAGTCACGAGTAGAAGCCATGGATTGTTTCTCTCAAACGGTTAAGTCTTTCAGAGAGTTGGGCTCTGATACCAATTGTTAGAATATACGCTTAACGCTAGAGGGGGGGTGAATAGCGTTATATAAAAAACAATATAAACTTGCGAAATTAAAAATTGCAGAATTGAAATAAGTGCGGTAAGTAAATAATAAGGAACGAACGCACCGAAATTGTCCTGGTTCACCACAACCTGTGGCTAGTCCAGTCCCCGAGAGACTCTCTCGAGATTCCACTAACTTCGTTAAGCTTACGGGTGCTTAACAAACCGTTACAAACTGAGAACTTGAGTCACACAAGCCTCAACAACCTTTGCTCGAAGATACCACACTTCAAGACTTCAACCGAAGGAAAGAAAACGTTCCTTCTTACAACCACAAGGGATTAACACTTCCCTTCAAGTGTATACAAACACTTAGCACTCAAGACAAGACTCTCTTTAAGAGTAGATATGAGTAAAATAAATACGCTCAAGAACACAACAACTTTCGTCAAGAGTTTGGCTCTCAAAAACTTGTTAAATGAATAGAAAATGATGAATATGAGAGTATGCAAGCTTTAGCAAGAATATAATCAGTTGTTGTACTTAGAAGACTGATTTTGAGTTGTATTTATAGTGTTCAAAACCCCCACAACCGTCGCCTAATTGCCAATCAAGAATTGCTGATTTTTTGCTAATATAATCGATTATCTGATTTGCATAATCGACTATTTTCCAATCGTTCAAAAATCATTCCCAGATTTTATGCAGAATAATCGATTATCCAAATCGTATAATCGATTACCTGACAACGTTCAAAAAATCATATTCAGATTTTATTTAGCATAATCGATTATCAGATTGTGTATAATCGATTACCTGACAACGTTCAAAAAATCATATGCAGATTTTACTTGGCATAATCGATTATCAGATTGTGTATAATCGATTATCTTTCAGAGTTTAAAAATACTTTGGCAACGGTCATTTGCATAATCGATTATGCTATAAGGATAATCGATTATCTTTTATATTTTGAAAACTTCGGACAACACTGTCTTAACATAATCGATTATCATAAAGTACATAATCGATTATTTTACAGTCTTGTAAAATTTGATAGACACTGCCTCAACATAATCGATTATCATAATGTGCATAATCGATTATTTTATAGCTTTGAAAAATCTGATGGACACTGCCTCAACATAATCGATTATCATAAGGTACATAATCGATTATCTTGTAGCTTTGAAAAATCTAATGTACACTGTCTTAACATAATCGATTATCATAAGGTACATAATCGATTATTGTTCAGCTTTGTAAATATGGTGTACATTGTCTTAACATAATCGATTATCATAAAGTACATAATCGATTATCTTTGTCCAGATTTGAGAGGCATGTTTAAAAATCATTTTGGCTAAAATAAAATGTTTGAAAATCATTTTGCTTTAAATTAACTATGTATCATTTGATAAAAATGATTTTACGAGAGAAGCCAAGTCTTGAGTTAATTGTCGGATCAAGATCACAATTAAAGAACGACTCATGTATAACTTTATTTCTTTGCTTGATCATGATCTTTGTTCGTCTTGTGCTTGAATCTCGTTATGTGTCAATTGCGCGCTTGTGCTTGGACCTCGTCATATGTCAATTGCGCGTTGTTTGTCATTTATCAAAACCTACAAATATGAACACACGTTTAGTTTAGTGCCTTGAGAACGTGTTTCAACAATTTCCACACATTTTCCTTCCACATTTGTTAGATACAATGCCCCATTGGACAACACTCTTGATACGACAAACGGTCCTTGCCAGTTTGGGGCGAACTTGCCATTTGCCTCTGCCTGGTGAGGGAGGATGTCTTTCAATACTAGCTGACTCCTTCAAACCTTCTTGGACGTGCTTTCTTATTATATGCTCTAGATATTCTCTGTTGATACAACTGGCCGTGACATACTGCTGCTAATCTTTTCTCATCAATCAGACTCAATTGCTCTAGATGGGTTTTGACCAATTCTTCATCGTCAATTCCTACATCGGCCACGATCCGAAGGGATTGGATTTCAACTTCAGCCGAGATTACTGTTTCTGTGCCATATACCAACAGGTACGGAGTTTCCCCTACTGAGGTGTGGACAGTAGTGCGATAGCCTAACAATGCAAAGGGTAGCTTCTCATGCCACTACATGGACCCTTCCACCAACCTTTTTAATCTTCTTATTGGCTGCCTCGATCACTCCGTTCACCTTGGGCGGTATGGGGTAGAATGGCGATGTATAATCTTGAACTGCTGACATACCTTTTTCATCAAATGACTATTGAGATTTGCTCCATTATCAATGATGGGGGTCTTCGGGATTCCAAACCGACAAATGATATTTACGTGTAAAAAGTCAACCACGGCTTTCTTGGTCACTTCCTTGAAGGTTTTAGCTTCAACCCACTTGGTAAATAAATCAATAGCCACCAGGATGAACCTGTGTTCATTGGAAGCTGCTGGCTCGATGGGCTCGATGACATCCATGCCCCAAGCAACGAAGGGCCATGGTGTAGACATTGTATGCAGTTCATGGTGGGGAGTGAATCAAGTTTCCATGCACTTGACATTGATGGAATTTGCGCACGAAGCTGATACAATCTCGCCCCATGGTGAGCCAATAATACCCTTCCCGGAGAATCTTCTTTTCCAAAACATATCCGCTCATGTGCGGCCCACAGACTCCAGCATGCACCTCATTCATGAGGGTTGTAGCCTGCCCAACATCTACACACCTTAATAACCCAAGATCCAGTGTTCTTTTGTATAATATCCCTCCACTGAAGAAGAGCCGTTTGACAAGCGACGGATTATTCTCTTTTGGTCACTTGTTGATTGTACCGAGTACACGCCCATCCTGATATATTATTTGATGTCGTGGAACCAAGGTTCACCATCAAGCTCTTCCTCCACCACATTATAGTAAGTGTGTTGATCATGAACCTGGATATGTATTGGATCAACATATGCCTTATTCGAATGATGTAACATTGACGCCAAAGTAGCCAAGGCATCAGCAACCTCATTGAAGATTCTTGGAATATGTCTCAACTCTACTGACCGATTCGCTGACAAAGCTCATGCAGGCATTGCCGGTGTGGTATGAGCTTTAAATATCTTGTTTCACATTCCCCTTGAATTTGGTGTACCAGAAGGTCTGAGTCCGCCAATACCAAGACTTCCTAAACACTCATGTCTGTTGCTAACCTCAAACCAAAAATACATGCCTCATATTCGGCCACATTGTTGGTGCGGTAGAAGCGGAGTTGAGCTGTGACTGGGTAATGATGCCCCTCTTCAGAAATGAGCATTGCTCCTATCTTGACGCCTTTCATGTTGGTGGCCCCATTGAAAAATAATTTCCATCTCATTTTCTTGCCCTGTTCCATTTCATCAATATGCATCACTTCCTTGTCTGGGAAATATGTCTTTACAGGTTCATATTTTTCGTCTACCAGATTCTCGGCCAAATGATCAGCCAATTCTTGTGCTTTCATTGCACTCCTAGTCACGTAGACAATGTCGAACTCGGTGAGCAAGATTTGCCATTTTTCAAGCCTCTCTGTGGGCATGGTCTTTTGAAAAACGTATTATAACAGGTCCAGGCGTGAGCTGAGGTAAGTGGTATATGATGACAAGTAATGTTTCAACTTCTGGGCTACCAAAATCAGGGCATAGCACGTCCTTTCAAGATGAGTATACTTAACCTCGTAGGTTGTAAATTTCTTGCTGAGGTAGTATATGGCTTGCGCTTTCCTCCCGGTGACATCGTGTTGACCCAACAAGCATCCCAATGAGTTGTCCAAGACTGTTAGGTATAATATCAAGGGCCTTCCTGGTTCCGGTAGGACCAACACCGGTGGGTTCCACAAATATTCCTTTATTTTATCAAAAGCCTCTTGGCACTCTCCTGTCCATTTAACCGCAGCATCCTTTTTCAACAACGTAAAGATGGGCTCACAGGTAGTCGTGAGTTGCGCAATGAATCGACTGATGTAATTCAATCTTCCTAACAGACTCATCACCTCTGTTTTGTTCCTCGGAGACGGCAGTTCCTATATGTCCTTGATCTTTGATGGATCTAGTTCAATGCATCGGCGGCTGACTATGAACCCTAGCAACTTCCCTGAGGGGACCCCAAATGCGCATTTTGCTAGGTTGAGTTTGAGATTATACCTATGGAGCCTCTGGAAGAATTTCCTCAGATCTCTGCCATGGTCGAATTGCTTCCTGGATTTCACAATTACATCATCCACATAGACCTCAATCTCCTTATGTATCATATCGTGAAAGATGGTTGTCATCACCTCATATAGGTTGCCCCAGTGTTTTTCCGACCAAAAGGCATGACCCTGTACCAATATACCCCCATCGTGTGATGAATGTTGTTTTCTCTGCATCCTCCTCATCCATCAAGATCTAGTGGTAATTGGCGTAACATCCACGAACGACCCAATATCATGTTTCGCACAGTTGTCAATGAATATGTGGATGTTTGGCAGTGGGAGGTTGTCTTTTGGACTTACTTTGTTGAGGTCACGATAATCGACACACACTCTAGTTTTACCATCCTTCTTTGGAATGGGCACAACATTGTCTAACTAGGTGGGATATCGCGTGACTCCGATAACTTTTGCCTCAAAATGCTTGGCCACTTCGTCTTTGATTTTCACACTTATATCAATTTTAAACTTCCTCAACTTTTGTTTAACAGGAGGGCATGCTGGGTCCATGGGCAATTTTTGAACCACCAAGTCAGTGCTCAACCCGGGCATATCATCGTAAGACCATGCAAAAACATCTTTGTATTCAAGCAACACTTCAATTAGTTCTCCCCTAAGTTGTAGCTTCAGATGGAAACTTATTTTGGTTTCTCTAATGTTATCTGTGTCCTCTAAATTGACTGCCTCTGTATCGCTTAGGTTTGGCTTGGGCTTCTCCTCAAAAAGGCTCAACTTTTTACTAATTTCATCCACTGCTCTTTCCTCATCATACTCCGACTCATCCTCATGTTCTATTTCTTGAATTATTACTTCTGCATTAGACCGATTTTTATGACTGGCCGAAGAGTCCATATGCATGTTAGATCATTTGAGCCAGCATAAAAATAATTGTACAAAAGAGAAAAGAAAAGCAAAGGAAAATGAAAGTTATTAGCACTAAGTAAAAGGGAAATTACCTTTTTTGAAATTGGTAAGATAACAGGGTTTACATATCCAAACGGACGGAACATACCATCTGAATTACAACCCCGGAGATAATCCAGATTAAACTGAAAGAAAAATCAAAGCCGACTACCAAGACTCCCTCCGAGTGGGAAGAGGAGTAGCTTCCCAGTTGTTGACTCTTGCATGGGGTCCCACAAACTGCACATCTGCCTCGCTCAATCATTACCCAACCTCCACCATGTTCACGTTTTCAAACAACTTTTCAAACCTCTCGAGTAACTTTTTGTCAGGGTCAACCGTAGTATTGGCATTCGTCGTTGTCAAACACTTTTTGGCGTCAGATTTCACTATAATGATTTGCATAGGCGAGGTACAGGCTTAGGGAGTGCCCGTACTTTCTTTCTCATCTTTTTGGCTCTCTTGATATATGCACTTGTAGGCTTGAACCTGAAACCAAAAGTCTCTAGGTTCGTGGAAGAGACACTGGCTGTATGATACCTAAAGTGAAGCCCCCAAACCTTTTCCAGGAACAAACCCATTCTTTAGCATTTCAACCGCCACCATAACCACTGCAGTAGCTAACCTTGGTGTTGGAACATGCTCCCCTTCTGAGACTTTCTCCACTGTAACCGAATCATGAACTTGATATACCCAGGGCCCTTTATCATCATCTGCTTTAATGAAGGATACGATAGCATCATTATGAGAATGTAGATGGTCTTCGCGATGCACCACTATTTCTTGTCAATCCCATTCAAATATCATCATCTGGTGCAAGGTAGAAGGCACTGCCTTAGCTGGGTGAATCTTGGGTCTGTCAAGCTATAGGCTATAAGAAACTACCACATCCAACACTTGAAAATCCATAATGAACTCAACGGGACCTATAGTCAACTCCAGCACTATATCTCCTACCGAGTCTTTGCCTTCGCCATCGAACCCTTGAATGCAAATGTTATTCTTATGGATCCTTTCATCGTCTACCTTTAGCTTGTTCAGGGTGGAGAGAAGGAAAATATTCACACTGGACCCGTTGTCAACTAGAACCCGGGTGACCACAGCATCTTCACACTTCACCGTCAAGTATAGAGCCCTATTATGCTCGGTGCCCTCCATGTCAGCGAGAGTGACCTGATTCACCTCGAATATATTGTTTGCAATCTTCTCCCACTGATTTGTTGTTATCTTGTCGAGAACATGGGCCTTGTTCAAAATTTTCATCAACGTCTGACAGTGTTCATCTGAATGGTTAACAAGGAGAGCAGGGAGATCTGAGTCGGCATTTTCCTCAGTTGCTCTATAATGGAGTAGTCCTGCACTTCCATTTTCTTCAGGAATTCTTCTGCTTCTTCTTCTGATACAGCTTTCTTTACTGATTCTAGATTATCCTTGGGGATCCAGCTTTTCCTCAACTCTGCAGGGGCAAAGTATCTCCCTGACCGGGTCAAACCCCAAGCTTCGAAAACTTCTTCTCTAACTTCCTTCCCTTTGTACATCACTATTTCTTGTTCATACCTCCAACGAACGGCTTTATTGTTGACGATTGGCGGCTGAATTATTGGTTTTATGATGACAGGCTCTATGCGAGCACCTTCACAAACTATGGCGTGTTCCCTAGTTGCCCCATGGATTACCACTTTTGCCTTTTCTTGTTTTAGTACAACCATGCTAGATGAGTCCCCCCGAACCACCACAATAAGTTTACTTTCTATCTTGATCAGTGACTTCTCGATGCTCACATTCTCAGTTGGCTTGACTTCACTGGATTTGATCATCATTACCATTTGTGAGGGCTTTTTAGGCTCCCCATCTTTTTCCACTATCTCAATCATATTTGTATCATGATGAGCAGGCAACGGGTTTTGGTTAATGTTGGGTGCTTCCGGAACTTGCACCTCAATCCGATGTGAATCAATAAGTTCCTAGATGGCATTCTTCAGATGCCAACACTTTTCAGTATCAAGCCCAGTGCACCAGACCAGTACTCACAGTTGATAAAATAGTCTATTCTTCTCAGGGGAGGATATAGCAACTTTGCTTCGATCGGCCTCAACATGTCTAGATGCCTCAATCTATGGAACAAGCTAGTATATGATTCTCCCAATGGTGTGAAAGTTTCCTTCATCTACACTCTCTCAGATTTTAGAGTTTGGTTGGCCCAGAAAGCTGGTCTGGGAGGTTGTTTGTAGGCTCTTGGAAGGTAGTTATTTGGTAGAGCTGGGTAATTATTTTGTGGAGCTGGCGCACGCCACTGTGCGTGGGCGGGAGGTTTGGTATATGCTTGTGCATGACGGAGTGAGAAGCGGGGTTCCAAGGGTGGGTAGTAGTGTTGTGGTGGGCCATATGGAGTGTGTGGGTATGCTTGGTGGTGAGGACGGGGTTGAATGTAATGGGATGGAGCTCGGGGCCTGAACCAAGTCTCTGACTCAACTACTGCTACTTCCTCTTTTTTCTTCTTTCCAAATGTTTCCCCATTCCCACTTTGGATTGCTCGAGTGGTTGCTTTGATTGCAGGATAACTCATGATCTTGTTGGATTTGAGTCTTTCCTTGACCATACTTCCCATTTTAACTACCCCATTGAAGGATTTACCCACTACCGACACCAGATGACCAAAATATGTAGGCTCCAAAGCTTGCAAGAAATAATCTACCATCTCACTCTCCTTCATCGAGGGGGTCAACCCTTGCTGCCTATTCCCTCCAACAGAAACTGTATTCTCTGAAGCTCTCATTGTGTTTCTTTTCCAGTTTTTAAAAGATAGATGGTCCGGGACAATTTCGAGATTATGTTGAAAGTGACAGGCGAATGCTTGTGCCAGGTCATCCCAAGTGTACCATCGAGAGTGATCATGCCGGATGTACATTCCAATGCCAACCCACTTAAACTTTGGCTGAACTACGCCATTAGTAGTTCATCCTTTCCCCCTGCTCCTCTCATTTTGCTACAAAAACCCCTTAGATGTGTGACTGGATCGCCATGTCCATCATATAAGTCAAACTTAGGCATTTTAAAACCTGGAGGCAATTGCACATCTGGGAATAAACAAAGGTCTTTGAATACCACACTCACCTGGCCACCTAACCCTCGCATATCTCGGAACGATTGTTCCAAACTTCTGACCTTCCTAAGCACCTCCTCTTTCTTGGGATTTTTGACTAGTTTTCCAACCTCCGCCGGGATTCCAAAACGGGGAGCATAAGAGTAAGGTTCATGGGCCTTGTAAGCAGGTTCTGGTGGGTGGTACTGATTGTCATGAGCTTGAAGCAAAGGCTCACTTGATGATCTGTGGAGTGTCGGGGGAGGAGGTGCCACATAAATGGGAGCAATTGGTGGAGAGGGTGAGGAACAGCTTTGGGTAGTGGAGCTAGGGGTGCTTGAGAAGTCGTGCCTTGGTATTGCAGGTAGATGGGGAAACTTGGGGGTGAATTAATGTGGGATGATCATGTGATCCTGCCAGCGGTGGGATGAAGGTCGGATTAGCAGGATAGGTTGGTGGTGGCTTCCCTCTCACCCATGCCTGATACATTTCGGCCATTTGGTGTTTCAGTTTGTACATTTCCTCCTTCATTGCATTAACGTCCAATTCCTCTACCTCTTTTGAGGGGTAAATGATGCTGGCATCAGTTTCCTGATTGGCCATGATCTGCTTGCTCTTAGACCGCGTGTTGTAGGAGTGGTTTTCCAGAATGCCGCAAGAACTAACCACCCATCTGGGAATGGAAACACCAACACCAACAGTGGTCAGTGGTTAGGTTTCAAAACATGGGTGGCCACATGTTTGGGGATGAATGCACCTAAGCAGTTATCTGTTTCTATGATGCACAAACGTGATAGCTTGCGTCATCCCGGCTGTTATCATGTGTCATCTTTCTCTTCACTCTTGTTTTTTTTCTTTTTTTTTCTTTTTCTTCTTTCCACTCAATTTGTTTTTCCTACATCTCTCGTTTCTTTATTTTACCACCATCTCTCTCATGTTCCTTCCCTTCTCTTCCTCTTCATTATTTTGTTATGGTCAAATCCTATGAAGATTCCCTATGAATCATGACCCCGCATGAATCAGACCGAGCGTAGTTTTGGCAAATAAATACAAGAAATATATTTTGGATTTTCAATTTTCATAAAGTAAAACATTTGATTGCAACTACTAAAACTAACAAACTCTGACTCAATTGCAAAGAACAGACTCTGACTTAAATAGAAATAACTGACTCGACAACCTACTACAGACTCAAATAAAAGAAACTTCAGACTTTCAAACGGACCGACAGATTTGAACAATCATGAATACATTAAAGACTCTAATGCTCTTGGGGACCGGGGGACATCATTCGGTCTCGCCGCAGGATTGCGTGCTAAATCCCCTTGGCGGTGATAGAGGTCTTCCATTACTTGACGAACAAAGGTCATGGAGGTGGCAAAGAACATAGATCTTGTCATATCCTTGCACTGGTTGCACTTTGTGGTGATGTAGTCAGTGATCATTCGTACCCTCTCTCTCTCTTATAGCACCCTTTTCTTGCAACAGTCGCCCAATTTGCTGGGCCCTCGCCTCCAAAGTTCGTTCGGCTACCTGGTTCAGTTCTTGGAATTGTCACAAATTTTTCTCCAACTGTGCTATTGATGCATAACAATGTTCTGTCTCAACCTTGAAGTCCCTAGTTTGCTTGGACACTTTGTTTTCAAACATGACGACCTTCCTTTTTAACCTAACCGCCTCGTCATCATGCCTCTCCTTTAATTGTTCAATTATCCGGGCTCGTTCCTCTGCATTTTTGGCCAATTGTATTCGGGCCCTAGAAATCTCACCTTCTACCTTATTCAAGTCAAACCCATTCTGCGACTTTCCGCCTAAAATTGTCTATGAGCTTTTCATCCTTCGCGCTCCTAGTGGGATTCTCCGTGGCTGTTTTCATTTCTTGGATTTGGGCTCGCAACGCTTTGTTTTCTTTGGCTAGTCTTTTCTTTTCCCCCTCGTCTGCAGCAACTTGCAAACCATTTTCAAATTAAAGGCTAATTGACTTGCTTTTCCAGTTTCCCTATTGTGGCCCTGTATTCATTTTCCTTGGCTAACCAGTTCCATTGTTCTTGTGACACTTCAGTAAATTCTTGGAGATGTGGCCTCTTAGCCGGCCTTCCGAACTCTATTTCTTTATTATACCAAGCAAGGTGCCCTGGTACAACCTCACCTTTATATGCGTCGCGTACCCGAGTGTCCGCTGTCAAGTATTGGCATTCGCTCCAAATTTGATGGATGACGGCTTTGGGAAATTGACCACTAGGACTAATATCAACCACGTGGCAACTGATGTCCTCATCCCTGGGAATCACTTGGCACCTCTCTAACTGTCTTACAACTTCGTCCGGAGCATAAGGTTGGATACTCCAAAGACCCGAACGTCCATTATATTTGTTTTGCATTTATGGCCCGGAGACGTGATACCCATTCTGTAGAACCTTCTGGTAATCTAAGCCCATCGACCCTATTGTAGAATTTATCTATGCAGCTTTTTGTTGACGGCCCATATCTCATGAATTGAGGCCGATGGCACAAGTATTTGATCATCCATATTTGTAACAACAGGTTGCATCCTTCAAAGAAATCTCCTCCGGCTTTACAGGCGGTGAGAGCATGAAAGATTTCGGATAATATCATGGGAGCGAGGGTACTCCTGGCTTGAGTGATTAAAGTGCCGACAACCCCTGCTATCTGTATGTCAATATTCCCGTCCTTCCACAAAAACACCAAAAGGCCCAAGAAGAATACCATAAACACGAAGTACCGGTGTTCCTCCCATTTAAGTTGATTTCCCTTGCTACAAATATTATTTTCCGGGTCATTAAATCCCCCTATATGCCCATACCTCTGATATATAAGCGATGGGGTGCAAAAGTCGGCTGATAAGTCTGGGTTGTGAACCTTCCTACTGATCGTTAAGAAGTCCAAGAATTTGTGTGAGGGCGATGGCCCTTGGTGCAATCAAATACTGATTCCTTGGAGGAATCGTAGGCACCCCAATATATCCAGTTATTTTTCCAGGGTCGGAGTGAGCTCAAAGTACGAGAAATGAAATACATTGTGGATCAGGTCCCAAAATGTAACAAATTCATTTATGATGTCTTCTCTTGGATTAATTTTCAACAACCCGGTAAGCCCTCCCAAGTGCGTGTTGACCCTCTTTTGCCCCGCTTCACCCAAATTGCTCCACCACGTGTATAGCTCCAAAGGGATTTTGTTCATAGCAGTTATTGGCAAATGCTAATTCATGCTCATTCTGCACATTTATTAGGGTGGATAAGCAAAAATCATGATTTATTGGACTCAAAAACAAAATCGATTTTTCAAATTTTTATTGTAAACAAATTAAATCACGGCCTTGCAAATACGGCCTTTCAGCGTTTCCAAGAGAAGGTTTTAAGGTTGCGCCTACTACTGGTCCAACAACTGAAAAATAATCCTAGGCGGCTGTTCTTGAAAAAATAGCCTTCTGGCGCCCTTTTAGGGACACTCGGCTAATTTTGACAAAAACAGCTTTATTTATTTGTCACAAACAAAACCTAGTTCTTTTGGTTTATTTATGTAAAATGGAAGTTGGGCCCAATGGGGGTTGCTTGCGTATCTCACCCCTGTGAGAATCAAACTGCATAGTTCGGGCAAATAAAACTATTTTTGAAAACTAGACTCTTTTTCTTTCTTTTTCATTTCATAAATAAACAAACTATTTTTGAAAACACGGCTTTTTCTCCTTTCTTGGGTGAATAAAATAGACTCTCTTTTTTTCATTTGTTTTTGCTTTTTTCTTCTTTTTTTTCAAAAATTCGGCAGAGTTTTGGCAGTATTTGGACATTGGTTTTCAAAACAAGCGATTAACTCTCTTTACCCTCATACTGCTATTTCTCATTTCTCAACGTTTTGCCTAATATTCATGAGCCGGTCGGCATGCAATTCCAGAATAAATGCACAAGTAGCACGCAAAATGCGTCAGGATGGTCCATTATTTTGGGTGCACTTTTCCTAGACGGACCCAGCCCCTGTGTTGAGTCCCATAGGTCAAATGCATGACGCAGATAAGCGTTCCTACTAGGGATCCGGCATGAGGCTAAGTTATTCTATGTTTAAAACCTTGTTATATGTTCTAGACTGTGTACCCAAGCGGACAACTCGAGTCGAGGAGGGGGCTACGTACCGGGAACCAAAAGGCCATCCGGCTTTGTAACTTGTCCGAGCCTCTTTCTTATTTTCAGGTATGACACTAAAAGAATAATGAGTCTCGACCAGCGAGCACATCCCCGGATATGAGAAGGTAAGGGTTTCATAGCAGTTTATATACAGTCCAAATATTGAAGCAGAAAAACAACACTTAACACAATGAGCACAATTATGCAATAGAATCAGATAATAATAAATCCAGATACAACAATTATCTAAAGCTTAAATTCTTGAACCCTGAACTAGAGATTGTGGGTTCGTTCCCAGCAGAATCGCCAGATCTATCATACCTCTTTTTTAACAACTACACCCCGCGAAGGGCATAGCAAAGGGAGTTTTTTCCAATTTAAGGACAATCGAAACAGGATTTATTTATTTAATAGATTTTCAGAGTCGTCACTTGGGATAATTTATGGTGTCCCAAGTCACCATTTTAAATCCCGAATCGAAAAAGGTTTGACTCTATATTATAGTCTGTAAGCCAGAAATCTGGGTAAGGAATTATGTTAACCAGGGAGAAGGTGTTTGGCACTCCCGAGTTCCGTGCTTCTAGAACGATCGCTCAACTATTGTATTTAGCATAATTATCTGATTTTAATGCATTTATACCTATGTGCCAATTTCACCTCAACCACTTTTATTTAATTGTAAGAAGATTGCAACGTTGTTAAAATGCATCTTGAGTCGCGTCACATAAATGCACCTGTGGCTTTCGACATATTTTAACAGCGTAGAGATTTGGATTTGGGTCATATAATGCGCATTCGGGTTTAGGAAAGTAAGTTTATTAAACTAACGCACCTAAAACTTTTCACGTCTGCAACTTTGTGAGGGCCGTGGAATTTAGCTAATCATCATGCCTCTAATTATAAAGATTAACTCAAACTAATTAAAATGAGGACCACGCAATTGTCCTTTTTTGTTTTGGCAAGGCACGCCTCGGATTATTCTAGTTCGATTTCCAAACAATATTATAAGGGCCATAAATTGTTATTGATTGAGAATGGCATTCCTCAATCCTTGAATTTAAAAGGGAACCACATCTGAGGGGCTGTAAATATTTATGCATTTAGTGGGCTTACTTCCATTGATTAAAGAGAATTCAATTATTAAAGGGCTAATTAACTCAAGACCAAATTTCTTTAATAAGAAATTGCGGATTGAACTCATGTGGATTACTTTCAGGATTGGGCCCCAGCGAGCCCATTCCTTAAAGAAAGGAAAGTTGACAAGTAAAAAATGCCATATTAAAATTAATCAGTCAACCTCTGCTATTGGGCTAAACTTAAGCCCAAATTGCTTACCATTAATGTTTAAGTGAACAAATACAAACTTATGCAACATTTGTTTCAAATCAACATGTCTCACTGAATCGTATTATCTTAAGAATTAAAATGAACTAATCCTAAAGCTGGGTTTGAAATCAAATTCAGTTCACTAGACAGCCACTCTCATAAATTCAAAGTACTCAGAATATACATGAGATGAAGAGTTAGTGATATATTATGGAACCATTGACCCACGTTTCAAGCCAAGAGAGTGCAATTTGGCGGAATTACTGGAAAAAAACAAACCCAAACCGAATTGATTAAACTAAAGACCTATGTTGACATGTAATTAGACACAAATCACAACCAAATAACTTACACCAAGTCAGAACCTGTAGCTATCACATGCTCTTTCAACTCTACACTATTCTACAACCAAACTAACCATTGCAGCCTTCGCTTTATACATATTACACTGGATCTAGAAGAATTTCATTAAACCACTACACTTAAAGCACAAAATTACCAAACATGTAGCCACGGTGACATGAATAATTCATAAGAAGGCTGAGCTAAAAGAAACCTCAAATAAAATACAAGACACAACAATGAAGAATCTATGGAGAGCTAGCAATGTCATTTCATCAACATTAGTTACATGGCTTCACATATAGCCCAATTTGAGCTTCATTTCCATTCGTGGTTTCAAAGAATACCTGGGAAGGCAAAATAAGGAGGAAAGGAAGGGGTCAGAAAAAGTAGAAGAGTATAAGCAGCAGAGATTCATTCCAAATAGCAATGCAACAGTATCCTCCAGATATTAGACTCATACAAACTCCAAAATACCCAGATTTCAACTCATTTCAACAAAAAACAATTAAGACTTGTTTTTGAGATTTAAAAACAACTAGGAAATCAATGGAACAGTGTTCTTTCTAAAGTTTTTAGCCGTGAAGTCTTTCAGGCTTTTTCTAGTATTCTCCTCTCTTTTGAGGGGCAAGTTTACAATGCCTTTATAGGCAAGCAAAGTAGGGTAACTTTCAAGTCTTTTATTTCAACTTAGTCCCTCATTATTAAACTTGTTAACCAAGTTATAAAACATAAATTGCCAAATAATCCCTACTAGAAGCTTCCATATCAGTTATGAAAGATTCCCCAACCCCAAATACCTAGACTACCCTCTGAATTAAGTCTGAATCACTAACCTAGGCTAAACCCAAATTAGAACTGCGAATTCAACTAACCTGATTCTAAACTTGAATTAACTTTGATTGACTAACTTTGATCTTAAATTAACTGCTAAGAAAAACTAAAAGCTACCCGGCGATTAAACATAAATCAAGAGAATAAGCAAAAAGTAATTGACAGTATTGAATTATGAACTTGGACTGACTTAAAACAAGCAGAGAGACAAGAAAAAGCATGCCTAACTTAATTTTAATGACAAAAATATCCAATAAAGGCAGGAAAACTTACTCATGCAAGGTTGAACAAGGTTGATCTTTGATTCGAGCCCCGAAATGATGCGAACGTTTATTCTTCATTAAGAATAAACGAGCACATTATTTCGTGCCCCGTATCAAATTTTGAACTAAGAATCTGAGAAAATCAAACTTTTAAGGTTCTGTCACTTCTGAGATTTGAAATTCAAGAAGATCCAGTTATATTTGAAGGCTATAGACTATGGATTCATAGAGAGGGAGGTATGGGGGTTATCTGGTGTGATTTTGAGGCCATTTTGAAGTAAAGCCACCAGACACGGTGGAGCCAACGATCCTTTCTTCGAATATTCGAGAAGTCTGGGCATGATTCGAGGGATGGTGGTTACATATTTGGATAGGGGAGGTTGAGGGGAGTTAATGGTGTAAATTTGGTGATATTTGGAGACTCGCCGCTAGCGAATGTGATTTCCGGTCGACGGCACATGGCAGAGGACGGCGGCATTACGTTTTTTGTGAGAGGGGTCTGAGATGGTGAGATGGGGGTAGGGTAGGGTCAATCCGACATTTTCATGTTAAATGAATGGGGCTTCTCGACCGTTGGATCAAGTAAACCTAGATGGCTAGGATTTCTCGATACCAACGTCGTTTTGATTCAAAGGGGGCTGGACCGGGTGTTGTTAGTTCTGCGACGGGTATGGTGCAAATTTTTGGGTTGGTTTTAATTAAAAATTGGCCCAAATGGTCTTCTAATCAAGAGTAATTTTCAAATCTCTTTTTTTTTCTTATTTATTTCTGACTTTTAATTATTTTCCATATTAAACTAAAACCTAAATTTATTCCTAAACTCAATTACCTTACTAAGTTAGCCTAATTATTAATCACATAACATATAAAAGTCAAATAATACTCAAATTAAAGATTTAAAGAGTAGAATGCCAAATGAACTAATTTTGTGGGTTGTTTTATGTTAATAGAACACCTAATTGACCAAGAATATGAAAATAAATCCTAAACACAAAATACTATTTTTTGTATTTTTTATAAATTAAAATGAACTCAACATGCAATCAAACACACAATTATGCAATTAAATTCTAAAAATCACACAGATAAAGAAAATCCTAATTTTACGAATTTTATATGATTGGTTTAAGTTAGGCAAAAATCACATGCTCCCAGCGGGCCCTTCCAATTTGGAGCAAATTTTCCTTTCGCTTCCTGGCGATGGGGAAGAATGCGCATTAACACGAGTTTCCCCACTTCGAAATTCCTGGGCCACACTTTCTTGTTGTAAGAACGGGCCATTCTTTGTTGGTGCAACTGCCCGTGGCAGACCGCAGCCATTCACTTTTCATCAATCAGTTTCAACTGTTCCAGAAGGGTTTTAACCCATTCACTGTCTTCAATTTCAGCTTCGACAGTGATCCACATGGAAGGGAATTCGACTTCCGCGGGTATTACGGTTTCCGTGCAGTAGACCAAGAGGTATGGGGTTGCTCCTACCAATGTATGCACCATAATACAATATCCCAGCATCGCAAAAGGCAACTTTTCATACCACTGCCTGGAGCTCTGAATCATCTTTCTCAAAATCTTTTTGATGTTCCTATTCGCTACTTCGACGGCACATTGGCTTTGGGCCGATAAAGAGTAAAGTTTCGATGATTTATCTTGAATTGTTTGCATATCTCCTCCATCTTACGACTATTCAAGTTTGCAGTATTATCTTTGATGATCGTTGCAGGAATACCAAATCGACAGATAAAATTGGAGTGCACGAAATGTACCACAGCTGTCTTGGTGACAGACTTGAGAGTGATGGCTTGAACCCATATCGTGAAGTAATCAATGGAAACTAGTATGAATCTGTGCCTATTTGAGGCTTTCGGCTTGATTGGCCCGATACGTCCATGCCCCAAACAAAAAATGACCACGGTGTTGACATGGGATGCAGTTTTGTGGGCGGTGCATGAATCAAATCACCGTGCACTAACACTTATGACACTTCCAGACAAAACTGAAACAGTCCTTTTCCATGGTTATCCAGTAGTGGCCCGTTCAAAGGATTTTCTTTGCTAAAACATACCTGTTCATGTGGGGTTCGCATACTCTAGCGTGAACTTCGTGCATGATTCTTCTAGCCTCTTCGGCGTTAACACATCTCAACAAATTGAGGTATGGAGTTCTTTTGTACAAGACATCACCACTCAAAAAGAAACCACTTGTGGTGCTATCTAATGGTTCTCTTTTGGTCCATACTGGCTTGCTCGGGGTATTCTTGCGTTTTCAGAAACCTTTTGATGTCATGATACCATGGTTGAGTATTTGGTTCAACTTCAACCGTATTGCAATAACCATGCCGTTCCCGGATTTGGATTTCCAAGGGATCTACGTGAGCATTACTTGGATACGACAGCATTGAGGCCAAAGTAGTAAGTGCGCTGGCCAATTTGTTGTGACAACGAGGGATGTACCTAAACTCTATTGACTTGAATCACCTGCTAAGGTCTTCTACATGTTTTCTGTAAGGTATGAGCTTGACATCTCGGGTTTACCATTATCCCTGAGCTTGCTGGATAATCAGATCTAAGTCTCCGATGATCAACAACTCTTCGACGTCCTGGTCGATTGCAATGTTTATACCCATGATGCAGGCTTCATACTCGGCAGTGTTGTTTGTGCAAAAAAATCGAAGCTGGGTTATGGCTAGGTAATGCTGACCAATTGGTGGGATCATAACTTTTCCAATTACCACACCTTATGCATTTACTGCTCCATTAAAGAACATCTTCCAAGTGGTAGTATCCTCGGATATTGCCTTGACTGAGTTTACTTCTTCATCTAGGAAGTAAGTGTTCAAAGGTTGGTATTCATCATCAACCGGGTTTTCAGCCGAATGATCCGCCAACGCCTGGGCTTTCATCATCGTGCAAGTGACATAGACTATGTCAAGTTCTGTGAGCAAGATCTTCCATTTTGCCAACCTTCCATGGGCATTGGTTTCTGGAATATGTATTTCAAATTATCCAACCTGGTTATGAGGTAAGTGGTCTAGGCTTGCAGATAATGTCTCAACTTCTGAGCGACCCAGGTTAAAGAACAACAAGTTCTTTCCAACAAAGTGTACTTAGCTTCATAGCTGGTAAACTTCTTGCTCAGATAGTATATTCTCTGCTCTTTCTTTCCGGTTATATCATGTTGCCCGAGGACACAACCGAAAGAATTCACCAAGACTTTCAGATACAATAACAGAGGCCTCCTTGGTTCAGGTGGGACCAGGACTGGTGGGTTAGACAGATACACCTTTATTTTATCAAAAGCTTCTTGGCATTCATCCGTCCTCTTGATTGCCACATCTTCCTTTAGCAATTTGAATATGGGTTCACACGTGGATGTCAATTGAGTAATGAACCGGCTAATATAGTTCAATCTTCCCAACAAGCTCATCACATCTTTCTTGGTTCTCGGAGGAGGGAAATCTCGAATAGATCTTAGCTTTGTTGGATCTAACTCAATACCTCTCCGGCTAACTATAAAGCCTAAAAATATGCCCAATAGGACTCGAAACGCACATTTGGTTGGGTTCACCTTCAAATCATATATATGCAATTGATCAATGAATTTCCTCAGATATTGAACATGGTCATCCTGGGTTTTGGACATGATGATTACGTCGTCCATATACACCTCTATTTCTTGGTGCATCATATCATGGAAACTGGCAGTCATGGCCCTCATAGAGGTTTCCCCAACATTCTTTAGACCAGATTGCATGACCCTGTAACAGTATGTACCCCAAGGTGTGGCAAAAGTTCTCTTTTCTGCATCTTCTTCATCCATCAACACTTGGTGATATCCTGCGTAACAATCCACGAAGGAATGTATCTCATGTTTGGTGCAGTTATCAATAAGCATGTGGATGTCTGGCAAAGGAAAGTTATCTTTGGGACTTGCCTTGATTAGATCTCTATAATCCACACACACTCGGGTCTTCCCATCTTTCTTCGATACAGGAACTACATTGTCTAGACATGTGGTGTACCGGACCACTCGGATAACCCTTGCTTTCAACTGTTTCGTGATTTCTTCTTTGATCTTGTCACTAAAATCAGTTTTAATCTTTCTTTGCATTTTCTAGACATGGGGATAATCGGGTAAGTTGGTAACTTATGAACCACCAAATCGACACATAGTCCCGGCATGTCATCATATGACCAAGCAAACACATCTTTGAACTCAAGCAGGAGTTGGATTAATTCCTCCCGGGTTTTTTCATCTGTGTGAATGCTTATCTTGGTTTCCTTGATTTCTTCAGAACTACCCAAATTAACCTGCTCAGTGTCATCTAATTTCGGCTTAGGTTATTCTCAAATTGTTCCAATTCTCGGTTATTTCCCTAAAAGCCTCTTCTTCATCATATTTTGGATCTTGGTTCATTATTTCATAGTTAGACAACGTGTTAGGATCTAGGCATGAAGTCTGCAAGCATGTCATGTTATTTATGGTCGCATTATTAGAACTGAAAAACGAAATAAAAATAACAAAAATCAGAAGGAATAAAAAAATATGGACGATGAAATATTGATTTCATTTCATTGAATTTGGAAGATAACCAGGTTTATATTGGAAATTAAAAGACATGAAACTAAAGAAAAACATCTAAGTTACACCCTAGAATAACTCATGATGCATAAAAGGTGTCAGGATAGGTCTACCACGAGTCCCGCCTTATTGGGAATCGCGTAGCCTTCCAATTATGCAGTTTTGCCTCAGGTCCCATGTACAGCACCTCAGCGGTGCTTGAGCCTTCCCCTGGCTGGACCATGTGGGTTTCATATAGTATCTTCCCCATTGTCCCACAGATGTCTTCAATTGTTTCGGCCATAAAGGCCTCATCCTCTTCTTCTTCATTGTATTTGGGCTTCACAAATTTTTTATACAGGTGCAGCACTGGCAGTGGCAAGACCCAACCATCATTCTTTCTACCATCCGCCCATTTTATATCAGCTAGTGTAGGTCTGAAGCCGACCCCAAAGAACTTTTCACTGGCAGGAAGGGTGATAGGTTCAGCTATTCCTTGCAATGATTTCCTGAGTCCCTTCCCTAATTTGAAGACATGTCTGATCATCTCCTTAGAGACCATGATCGATGCATTATAAAGGAAGGGTTGGGGGAAAGGTGTTCCTTTTTCGCACTGATCTACAACCACAATTTCAAAGGCCTGTAGACTATGTGCTCACTCCCATCTCTTGCTTCAAGACATGGGACTGATGGGTCCCGATAAATTGATTTCTCATCTTCTCCGTAGACCACAATATCTTGATCCTCATGCTCGAACTTCACCATATGATGAAGAGTATAAGGAACGGTCACTGCTTCATGAATCCACGGCCTCCCCAAAAGAAAGTTGTAAGAGGTGTCCATGTCCAAAAGCTGGAAGGTTACTTCGAAGGCTACTGGGCTGATGGTCACAATCATATCAATCTCTCCAATTGTGTCCATTTTGATTCCATCAAATGCACGTACACAGATATTGTTAGGTAGCATTCTCTCAGTACCAATTTCCATGCGTTGCATAGTTGAGAGTGGGCAAATGTCTACCCCAAAGCCCTCGTCCATCATAACCTTTTTCACGTAGTACCCTTCGCATTTGAGTGTCAGGTGTAGAGCTTTGTTATGTGCGGCCCCTTCTAGGGGCAAATCATTTTTCTGAAGGAGATCTGGTTGACTGCGAAATATCTTTCTGCCATTCTCTCCAACTGTTCTACAGAGGTCTCAATAGGCACACATGCTTCGATAAGGGTCTTGATCAATAGCTTTTGATGTTTGGTAGAGTTCATCAACAGAGATAATAGGGAGACTTAAGTGAGAGACTTTGAAAGCTTGTCGATCACCTCATAATCCGTCATTTTCATTTTTTGAAAGAAAGCCTCTGCTTCTTCGGCACTCACCGGCTTCTTAGCTGGGAAGCGCTTCCTAATAGCATTGTTTACCTCTTCCAAATTGAAATACTTTTCAGTCGGGTTATTTTCTGGAACTTTTCTTGAGATTTCTTTACCTTTATACGTCACTACTGACTTATAATTCTAGGGCACAATGGCAAGATCTATCATAGGTTTTTGTAGAGTGTGGCCAATAACCACGGGCTCACTCAGCCTTGGTAGATTAATTGTCCCCCGCATCACGTAGGCTCCCTCGGCGCACTTTGGGTTGTCTTGTTCAGCTCAAACCTCCTAAGAGGACTCAATGTCATCTGCTTTTCTTTGCAACCTCAAGGGACATAGAGAACAACATCTTTGGGGGGCGTTGCCACAGTTTCAGCTTCCATTTTGTTCTCCAAGTTTGGAGGGGTGGTTTTGGTCTTTTTCTCCCATTTGTCGTACTTCAGGGAAATTTTGGCTTCTTTTCTACATCAACGATGACAATGATGCCCTTCAACGCTGGGTCAAACTCCTTATCCTCACAAATCATTCCGATTACTGGCCCGTTTTTTAGGGAAGGCAATGGGTTATTGGTCACATTGGGAATATCTTCATCCCTTAGCCCTATCTTTCCTTGTTCTATCAAGTTCTTCATGGTTCTCTTTAGAGTCCAGCAATGATCTGTGTCATGCCCTTCTGCCCCTGAATGATAGGCGCATCAGGCACCAGCTCTGTAAGTGGGTGATGCAGGATTCTGCCTGGTTTGGGGAACAGGCTGTAGAAGACTCATTCGAACAAGTTTTGGTAATAGGCTGGAATAGGATTCATCGATTGGGGTGTAATTTGGCCTTTTGGGTGGTTCACAAAAGTGGAAATTGTTTTATGGAGGTCGTGGGTTGTAGTGAGTTTCGTAAGGAAGCTTGTTTCTAGGAAATGGAGCTTGACTGCGGTTGTCTTATTATTGTGGCCGGACATAAGGTTGAGCATTCATGACCGTGTATAACTGAGGAGCATAGGCCAGGTCTTGGTGGGGGTAATAGTGCTGCGGGGTTCTTTCTGAGAAAAGGGATCTAGGAGTACGGTGTTTTCTTGCACCCGACGCTGCCATTGATGTTTCTTCCTTTTTCTTGCCCTTTTCTACTCCTCCATACCCACCCTAGATGGCTTGGGAGGTTGCTATTATAGTAGATTGGCTCAAAATTTGACCTATCTTCAACCCATTTTCAACCATTTCGCCAATCTTGATGGCCTTAGTGAACGGTTTGCCCATTGCGGACATCATATTTTGGAAGTAGTTAGCCTCATGGGCTTGGAGGAAAACCTTAACCATTTCAATCTCATCTATCGGAGGCTCTACCCTGGGGGCCTGCTCACGTTATTTAACTGTGTACTCTCAGAAGCTTTCTGAGGATTTCTTCTTCAAGTTTGTCAATGAGTTCCTATCCGGATCAATATCTATGTTGTACTGGAATTGACTGACGAAATCTCAAGCAAGATCATCCTAGATGTGCCAGCGGAATATATCTTGGTCCATGTACCATTCAGATGCGATGCAAACCAAAATTTCTCCGAAATAGGCCATGAGGAGCTTCTCCTTTCCATCGGCTCCTTGTAGTTGGTTGCAATATCTCTTAAGGTGAGCAATAGGATCGTCGTGACCATCATACTTCTTGAATTTTAGGGTTTTGAATCCCAATGGTAGATGTACATGAGGAAACATACATAAGTCCGCATAAGATACATTTTTCTGCCCACTCAAGCCTTGTATGCTTTTAAACTCTGTTCCATACTCATCATCTTTCTCGCAATCTCTTTTTGCTCAGGAGTTTTGGTGGTCTTTTCCTTCCCACAGTGAACTCATACCGCGGTAGCTGGGAGTAAGCATAAGTGGGAAATTGTGGAGGTTCCATTAGGAAGGTGGGTGTTTGGAAGGTAATAGCAGATGGGTTTAAACTGGGCCTGGTCAACGTAGGTTGTGCCGTGGCCGAGCAAGGTAGAGTGGTAAAGATATTTGAAGCTACACCGGACATTAACACCTGGGGGAAAACCTCATAAGGTGTTCCCACAAAATGAGCTAAGATAGTAAGGTGTCCTAGTGGTGTGATTGGTGGAGTGATAGGGATGGTGGAGGTACCACTTGCTCTAGAAAAGAGTTCAGGGTATCCCGGGATTACGCTCGGTGGCTCTCTTCCATTTGCCAAAACATCCCACATTTCCATAACCCGGAGACGCAGGATTCTGTTTTCTTCGGCAACTGCCGATTCCAAGGTCGAGATGCCTGAGATTAGACTATCAACCATGATAGGAATTGTTGGAAGAGTCATTTCTGAAGACATATTGATGCTCTCTTTCGATCTCGTAAAGTATGGGTGTGAAGCCAGATTAAAACCAACTGCCATTCTATAAAAACCTGGGTTGGGAGCAGCAAATGGTTAGTTTGAAACAAATAACACATAGGGAATCGCAGGTTGGGGGTATGATGCACCTATACAGTTAAATGTGTTTCTACATATTTTGCAACGGTTGCATGCTTCATCCCGGCTTTATTTATCCTTTCCTTTTTCATCTCTCTTTCTTTTTCTTTCTTTTCTTTTCTTCTCTTGCTTTTTCCCCTTTTTTGATTTTTCTTCTCTCATTTTCTTTTCTTATTGGAATTATTCACAAAATTATGACCGAATGCGATGAGGATTACCTACGTATCACAACGCCGCGTGAATCAGATCATTACGTAGTTCAAGAAAAATAAATGCGAAAAGTAAGGAAATAATTTTTTGGGGAATTTTTTATTTTCATTAATAAAAACTCCTAAACTTCTATTACAAAATATTTCAAACTACTTCATTTTCTTGGAATAAAAAACTACCAACAGACTCAAAATAAACCAAATACAGACTCGATAAATGAAAAATCAGGAATACATTAAAGCTTCAACTCCTGGGGGCCGTGGGGCATCATTCGGTCTCGCCACGGACCTATGTGCGAGATCCCCTTGTAACCACTCCAAATCACTCATTATCTAGTGGACGAATGGCATCACTGTAGTGAAAAAGGTGGTTCGGGTCATATCCTCATTTGCCTGGCATTTTACGACGATTTCGCCGGCAATAGCTCTAATCCTTTCTCGGATCCTACCGTTTTCCTGAAGTAGACGCCCGATTTGCTGATTTCTAGCTTCTAGTACCTCAATGTCGTGATGGTTTTGGTTTTGCAGCTGTTGTATTTCCTCCTCCATCCGAGCCATTACAGCATAACAATGTTCCATGTCAGCTTTAAAGTCCTTGGCTTGCTTAGCCACCTCATTCTCAAGGGTAGTTAACTTTCTTCTCAGGTTGGTGATTGTCCCTTCATATTTTCTTTTCATTTGTTGCACAAACTGTGTCTTCCCTTCTGCATTCTTCGCCAATTGGGCCCACTTTTGCTAGATTGGCTTCAAATTTTTCTAAATAATCTTGACTCTCGAGTGTTTTCTTCCTCAGACTGCTTATAAGCCTTTCATCTGCCCAGCTTCTTTCCGGGTTCCTAGCTGTTATTCTCATTTTCTAAATTTGAGCCTTGAGGGCTTCATTTTCCTGAGTTAGCTTTTTCTTTCCCTTTCATTTGCGGCAGCATGGATACTTTCGGCAAATTCAAGGTCCCTGATTTGTCCTTCCAACTTACCTATTTTAGCCCTGTAGCTTTCTTCTTTCGCCAACCAGCCCAATTGTTCTCGCGAGTCGTCAATGAATTGTTGAACATGGACTCTCTTAGCAGGTCTTTCAAGAATCTAGAATCTTTTACCGAACCAAACATTGTACTTAGGGTCCACTTCGCCTCTAGCTAGATCTCACACCATGGTCTTAGGTTCAAGAAATCTACATTCATTCCACACCTAGTGAATTCTTCCATCAGAAAATACGGCTTTTGGGCCCAATTCAACAACGTGTATACTCAACTCTTCGTCATGGGGAACGGTTTGAAATCAACCCAATTGGCACAAAATCCTATGGGGAGCATACGGCTGCATGCTCCGGATGCCCATTGGGAGGAGATAACACACTTCAGTTGACATGTATACAGCTTCGCTGACGGGAAGCCATCCGAACGCCAACTCAATTTTATCGGCAGTCAAAGAGCTCAAGTGTGTAAGCCAAGCGTCAGTACCCTGGGGGAATTTAATACCCACTACAGGGCTTTCAAATTCTTCAATGCAACTAAAACCGGTCATACCGTAATTCATATACCCAACCTAGTGGTAGAGATGCTCATGTATCTACAATTGTATTAGCAGATTGTAGCCTTGGAAGAACTTTCCCCCTTCTCGATAGATAATCAAGGCTAGGTAGATTTCAGATAAGATCAGGGGAACAACAGTGCTATTGGCTTTCTTGATTGCAAGATCGACCATTCCTACGAGACCCACTTCTAAATTACCATTGTCTCGCGGACAGACTACAATACCCAAGAATGCTACTGCAAAAGCCAAACCCTGCCTTGCCTCCTCTTTGTCTTTATTTCCGCCGTTGGTCAAACCAGTGCTTGGTGCTTCAAAGCCTTGGGGGCTACCATAGCGTTGATACAGAAACTGGAAAGTGCAACACCCTTCAGATAAGTTTCCGTCTTGAATGTCCCAACTAATACTTAGCAAATCCAAAAATTGTGGGGGGATACCGGTCTTGGAGACACTGGGTACCGACTTTTGAGGTTTCCATTAACGCCAGCATAACCTGCAATTTCCTCTAGGGTGGGTGTGAGCTCAATGTCAGAAAAGTGTAACATATTGCAAGTTGGATCCCAAAAAAGTATTAAGGCTTCAATCGCATCCAACCTTGGCTTAATGTTCAATAGTCCAACGAGACCTCCCAGAACCTCTACCACAGTTTTTCTACTGCCTTTTCCGAGATCATTCCGCCTCCACCACATGTGGAGCTGTAGGGGGATCTCTTTAAGGGGTGCGAAGGGTTCAATTTCATTACTGCTCATCCTGCACACTTATTATGGTGATTTAATTACTCATTTTGACCCATAAAGAGAAACGCCATTTTTCAAAATTTTATTTCAAAAGAAAAACCAAGCTTTGCAAATACGGCCTTCAGCACTTCTGGAAGAAGATTATAAGGCTGTGCTTGCTAACTGGCCAAAAAAATTATCAAAGGTGGCTCTTCTTGCAAAATCAGCCTTCCGGCGCCCTTTTGGGGACATTCGGCTTATTTTACACAAGAATGGCATCACCCTGCTTATTTGTGATAAAAATAAAAAATTTGCTCTTTTCGGGCTATTTTTGCAAAAAGGAAAGTTGGACCCGGTGGGGGTTGCCTGCGTATCTCACATCCGATGAGAATCAAACTGGCGTAGTTCAGGAAAATTTTAAACAAAACAACTATTTTTGAAAAAAATTCTTCCTTTTCACTTTTTTTCAAAAATCCGGCAGAGTTTCAGTACCTTTTGGACACTGGTTTTTTCAAAACGAATAATTATCTCTCTTAAACCTCGCACTATTATTTTCTTTTCCCAACTTTCTTCTATTATTCACAAGCAGGTCGACATGCAAATTCGAAGCAAATAAATGGACAAGCAGCAAGTAGGATGCATCGGATGGTCTTTTCATTTCAGGTACACCTGTCCTAGACAAATCCAACCCATGTGTTGAGTCTCCTAAGTTAAATGCACGTGATGCAAATAAATGTTTCTGCTAGGGATCCGGCATGAGGTTTAGCTATACTAGGTTTAAAACTTGGGTTTATTGTTCTAGACCTGGCTTAACCGAGTGGACAGCTCGAGCTGAGGGTGGGGCAGCGTACCGAGAATAGAGAAGCTTCGCCAGCTTTGCAACTTGTCTGAACCTCGTTCTAAAATTTGGGATAAGACTCTAATAGAAAGAAGTTACACAAAGTGTACACTTCCCAGATGATTTAGAAGACTCGGAGAGAAGAAGGGTTTCGTAGCAGTTTATATACAGTTCACAAAATATCAAAGTGGTAAAAGTATTTAGCATATTGGGCCCAAACATGTAGAAAAATCAAATAATAGATAAAGCCAACCATAACAGCCATTCTAAGCTCGAATTCTTGAACTCTGGACCAATGTTCTGGGTTTTGATCCCCAGTAGAGTCGCCAGAGCTGTCGCACCTCCTTTTTATACTAACCACCCCAAAGGATAGTGTATAAGGGAATTTTTCCAATTTAAGTGACATTATTCTAAATGAGATTATTTATGAAATTATATGTTCAGAGTCACCATTTGGGATATGTTTCTTTTCTAGTGTCCCAAGTCACCGATTTATTTTAAATCCCAAAAGGAAAATTTGACTTTCCTTATGAAGTCTGCAAACCAAAAATTCTGAATAAGGAGTTTTGTTAACCCGAGGGAATGTGTTAGGCACTCCCGTATTCCGTGGTTTTAGCCTGGTCGCTTAAACCATTATAATTGGTCTATTATTTTATTTTAATACATGTTTTAGCCCGTGGTATGATTTTAAACTATTAACCTATTTTAATTAATTTTAAGAAAATTTAAAGGCCATCTAAAATGCGTCTTTCGACCACGTCACATGAACACCCGCAGTCTGAGACACATTTTTTTTAACGTTGTTGAGATTTGGATTTGGGTCACATGAAATGCGCACCCGAATTTAGGAAGGTAAATTATTAAAATAACGTGCCTAAAGCAACTATGCGTTTTTAACTTTGCGAGGGCCATGAAAAATTTACTAAATAGCACACTTCGAAGTCTAAGGATTCAAAAAAAAAAAAATTAAATGAGGGCCATGTATTTTGAGATTTTTTTTGGCACGGAACACCTCAAATTAATTACAAGAATCCATTAATTAAAAGGCTAAAGGAATCACATCTACTTTTTAACCATGGCCGGATTTGAATTAGAGTCTAAATTAAGACTAAGTGAAGTCTATTCTTTTTCAATTTCATAATTTGGGCTGGGCCAAACGTGAGCCCCAATGGCTCAATGAAATCAACAGGACGCAAATTTCTGGGCTCCGCGACAAATTCCATTTGAGCCCAAGCAAGAATTCCAATTTTGAAGCACGCACAAAGCTGGATACCAAGAGGGTTCGTGTGTCGAACCCGGACAACAGCAGAAAATGATCAAACTTTAAAAATGTAGTGACAAGAGGATTTGAAAACCACAAATCCATAAACTTGATATTGAACAACCACAAAATTAAACTAACAATCACTAGATATTGAAGCACTAACTGGAATCAGACTGACAATTATTTCATACCATTTGCAAATTTAAACACATTCGTAGGCTAATTATTGAGATGCTATAAATATGCAACTAATAGAACTCATGAAACTAAATAATCGTGCTCATTTTTAATATTCAAATTTAAATCAATTGAACAAGCGTTTTGTTTTTCTACAACATTTCTAAGTTAAAACCATTCATATGCCCTTCGACAATACATCAAACAATATCATTATTGCCCTTAGCATCTTTAACCCAATTCAGACATGAAACAAATACCAAGCATGATTACCCATTTCACCTAGGACTGATGCAGCCTTATGGCATTTCAACTTAACCGAAGACCTTAACACAACATTCCCACAGTCCATATTTTAAATATAACATGAGACTTCAACAATTCAAACAAGCACTAGCTAGACTACATTATGAATCAAGTGACTAAAAAAACACAAACATCATGAGAAAAATACAACTACGGCATAAATTGAGCTACTGCCATTATTTCAACTCTGTTTTTGTTTCCATCTTCAAATTTGACTCTATATTAGACAGAATTCAGAAAATGTACCTGATAGTAAGAGTAAAAAAATTAAGAGAAGTGAGCTAGGAGTGATCAGAAACAACAGCATTAGCAAGCTCAAATATAGAAGAAACAGCAGCAGAACCAGCTTGAGAATCAACAGCAGAACAATGGGGAACCCAACAATGCAACAGTATTTTTATATACCAAATCCAAGACCCAACTTTAGCCACTCAAAATTCAACCCATTTTACCCAGATGAATCAGAAAATGTTTCAGAATTGAAAAACTTCATAAAATCACAAAAGAGAATTCAATGGAACAGTATCTTTGTGAAAATTTTAGCTATTTTGATTTTTTGTGAATTTTTATACCTTTTTCTGTCTCTAAAAATCTATAAAATCTGATTCTAGCTTTTCTTAGCAATACCTTTATAGGCAAGCTATTAGGGCAGCAGAAATAGACTAAGTTTTTCCTTTCAATCCTTTCCAATTTTTATTTTTTGCTTAGAAATCCCTAAATTATTTCCTTTCTTGCCAAGTAAGGCTATTTTTCAGCTTCTAAGAAGCTTCCTAAGGTAGTTATTCAGAGATTCTTTACCTAGACTACTCAAATTACCCTTGGACCCCTGCTAATTAACCAGATATACCAAATGGGTATGGGTCAATTTGACTTAATGGTCCAATTGCACAACTGGGCTTGCCCTTCTTTTTCTGAATGGTTTAGAAAATTCCAAAGACTCAAACACCCAATTAGCCCAATTAAGATTATGAAATACTAACCAAAATGTAAACATTTTCAATTATTAAATCCCAGACTAATCAAAATGTTAGCCAGACTTACTAAATTAGTGAACTAAAATAATGGACTAATGTTACTTATTAAAGAAAAAATGTAAAGCTAATCATGCATGAACAAATAATAATGGGAAAACGAAAACACACAAACACTGAACAAAACACTTTTGAATTCAAAACGAGTTTGCTGAAAATTAAACAAACTAAAACAAAAAGGGAACGACTAGCCTAAACTAAAAGGAACACATGCAAAAAAGTCTCTGAGAATACCTGTCCAAAACAGATAAGTAAAAACCCTGAATCGACCCCTTCAAACAATCAGATTTTGGGTCGTATTAGACCTAATCACGTGTTTTCGGTGAAAACATGTTACTGAAGTCCAATCCAAACCCAAAACTTTGTCTGATTGGTTGACTCGCACTTTGGGATTTAGGGTTTGTTTCTTTAATTTAATGTTCGAGGAGTTTGGGGGATATTTCAAGGTAACGGATAATGGATTAGGGAATAAGGAGTCGTGGTGGCCAAGGGGTGTTAATTTGGGGTCGTTTTGTGGTGGCGTCGCCACCAGAAAATATTGAGAGATAAAGGCAGCTGGCTTGGGTTCTGGTTTTCGATCGGATATTTGAGGAATCCTGGGTGGATTTGAGGGAAGGTGGTCGGAGATTTGAGACGAGGAGAACATGGGGATAATTTGGTGTAAAAGTGAAGGTGATTGGCCGTCGGCCGCCGCCGTGGGCGATTTTCGGCGGACGGTGTTTCACGACGGGGTTTGGTTGGGTTCTGAGGGGTTGTGTGAGACGGTGAGTGAGGAAGTAGGGGGTGTTGTTTGAACATATAAATATTTATGTAATCCTCAGTTCTGGACCGTTGGATCTTCAATGATCCAACAGTTGTGATTGAATATGCCCAAACAGGGTCGTTTGGTTAGAGGGGGCACTGGATCGTTTTTGGACGGGTCTGGGCCAGGTAAGAGCGTTTTGCGACGGGTATTCAATGAGTTTGGCCCAAAAATGATTCCCCCTTTTTAATTAAAAACCTTTTCTTCTTTCTTTTTCATTTTTCATATTTTTTTTGTTAAAATTACCAATTAAAAATATAACCTGAGTTAATTCTAAAACTAAATTAATAAACTAATTACTTCTCAAAAATTAATTAAGTCCTAATTAAAAGGAAACTATAACAAATTCAAAAATTAGAGAGTTAAAAAATGCAAAAATGAACTATTTTTGTGATTTTTGTAATATTAATTAACTAATTATTCTAAAATATAAAAATGGATCCTAAATGCAAATGCATCATATTTTTGTATTTTTGTATGAACTAAACATGCACACAAAATGCAAAGCGATATGGAAATTATGAAATTAATTCTTGAAAACCAAATAATTAAAAGAAAAATTCTAATTTTGGGAATTCTGTAGGAACAATTCATGCGAGGCAAAAATCATGTGCATATTGATGATTATTCTAGGTTTACATGGGTTCTATTCTTAACATCTAAAGATGAAGCATTTGACATGTTTATTGCTTCTTTTAGAAAGACTCAAAAACAACTAGGGAATCAACTTCTATCAATTAAATCTGATCATAAAACTGAATTTGAAAGTGCTATGTTTGCTGAATTTTGTGATGAGCATGGTATAGATCATAACCTCTCTGCCCCTAGGACTCCTCAACAAAATTGAGTAGTTGAAAGAAATAACAGGACTCTTGAAGATATGGCTAGGACTATGCTTCTTTCTAGCAAACTGCCCCACAGCTTCTGTGCAAAGGCTGTAAACACTGCATGTTACATTACCAATAGGTGCATGACTAGACCTCTGATAGAGAAGAATCCCTATGAGTTACTTAAAGGGAGAAGCAAATATATCTCATTTTAGGGGATTTGTATGCAAGTGCTTCGTGCACATTAATGGAAAAGACTCCATAGGTAAGCTTGATCCCAGAAGTGATGAGGGAGTATTATTAGGATATTTTTCACATAGTAAAGTATATAAAGTGTTCAATAAAAGAACTTTGTGTGTAGAAGAAAGTGTGCATGTAGTGTTTGATCAAACTAACATTCTTTATGAGAGACAAGAACATGAAGATGAGGCTATTGGGCTAGTAAAAGATTTGATTGAAGTCTCAGCGTAAGCTAAAGTGGCACCAAAAGAAAGAACAAGTGATAGAATAGGTTCTTCCATCTAGGGCCACCTGACAGGGGGAATTGACCAAAGAGGAACTAAAACCAATCCCCTAAAGGAACATGTTCATGACCCTATTCCTCAGCAACATAACAAGGGAGAAACATCTAGCATAAATCAGTTGGTTGTGAATCCTCACAAGTATCAAAGTTCTCATCTTATTGAGAACATAATTACTGATCCAATCTCTGGAGTCAAAACTAGATCACAACTAAAGAATTTGTGTTTTTTTTATGTTTTCCTATCTCTTATTGAACCTAAAATTGTTGTTGAGGCTTTGCAGGATTCAGATTGGGTAAATGCAATGCAAGATAAACTCAATCAATTTGAGAGAATTCAAGTTTGGCATCTAGTTCCAAGACCCAAAGAAAGATCAGTCATTGGTACAAAATAGGTCTTCAGAAACAAATTTGATGACGATGGAACAGTTACAAGAAACAAGGCACGACTGGTGGTCTAAGGTTACAGCCAAAGGAGGGCATAGATTATGATGAGACTGTTGCTCCAGTTGAGAGACTAGAGGCAATAATACTTCTCATAGCCTTTGCAGTACACATGGAATTCACTCTTCATCATATGGATGTCAAAAGTTCCTTCCTGAATGGCTACCTAAAAGAAGAAGTGTTTGTGAAACAACCTCCAGGGTTTGAAAGCAAGGAATATCCTGAGCACGTATACAAATAATACAAGGATCTCTATGGACTCAAGTAGGCTCCTAGATCATGGCATAAACGATTGTCTCAATTCCTGCTTGAACATGGCTACAAAAGAGGTAAATTGACAGTACTCTGTTCTTGAGGGGAAAAGGTATGGATCTTCTAGAGGTACAAATATATGTTGATTCGTTGTCCTTGATGAATGTAATAAGTTTTTCTGTGTTAAGACCCTCTACAATTCACCTTTGGTGCAGGATATTGTAAAATGGTATTCAAGAAACGACTGTTAGAGATCGCGAGGTGCGATGGTTCAGGATTGAATGTGTATTTCTAATGCTGACAGCAGGAGAAAGATGATCTTCAGAAAGGTTTAAAAGTTAGTATCTGTCTATTTTTTCAAGTGATACCGAGATAGATTTTGATCTAAGGCATTAACGGAGCACCAATGGATGAGGAAGGACGTGTGGGAAGTATCATGTGGTGGTTTAACTTCTAGAAGGCCAAGTGTAATAGTTAATTCGAACTTGAGCTCGAATGTTGAATCCACTTTTCTTATTCTTTCTCTTTCCTCCCTTATTCTAAAAAGGGAAAAAAGAGAAAAGAGGGGGAGAGGGCCCGGGTGACTAATCCTGCCATAATGTACTTCTACCTATTATAGCACCGGCAACCGAAGTCGAGCATACATACGACGATCTTCATGCGTGAATATCCGGGAGGAAAGAAAGGGCGGTAGATGATAATGAGAAAGGGCGCCGCAGTGGAGGTTGAGTAGTTTCTTAATAAAGTGAGTTTGCCTAAATGGGAGAGTGGAAGAGTAGTATGTGGATTCAGTTGCAGGATAACTACAACATTGAGGAAAGCTTGGAGTGATTTGGGAGTTTTAGTGGACAATGGCTGGGTCTATGGACTTTATTTGAAATATCGGCTATTATACGGCGGGAGATTTGATATGACGGAAAGGAATTGCTTGATATGAAAGATACAACATAACTCTGAATTAGAAGATATTGTCGCACATTTAGTTAATGTCCATGAGGAGTGAATGTACTAATACAATTGGTGGATGGGCACAAGCTCATGATGGATTATGAATGATGTAGTCTTGTACCTCGTGCTGCAGCAATGAAAGATTTCGGTGTGTAATCTCCATAGTTGGGTTATCTCCTGTGAGCAAATCAGCGGTCGCGTGGTTGGTATAGCTTCTGCGAAGAATCCTACTGGCTATCTAATAAGGAGGTCGGACATGTGAATGTGGTTAATGATTCAGAGTATTCATAAATGGGTTACAGAAGGATTTCAAGTATCTTGGAAGATTGGTTGTACTAGATCATGTCAACAATGAATAAAGAATCTTGTTGGGTTCCAAAGTTGTGTAATGGTGGCTTCAAGCTAAGTGGGAGAGTCCCACCACCTACGATTGGGTTGTATGATTATCTTCTTGTGAGCTTTCGGGTTATCAGTGTATTGGTAAGTCGTTTTAGTTAAGGAAAAAGAACATCAGTAGTAATTTGAGCAAAGGAATTGAAGAATGTGATCTATAATGGCATCATCAATTCATGTTCAAGCTTCAGGAAGACTCGGGAATTATGCTTCTCATAGAAGTGAGTTGCATGGAAGGAGATTTGTCCGGGTGCTTCTTTGAGATGGTGGTTATAGGCTTGCTAAGCCTTGCATTTGATTATATTTTGGACCATGTCAGAGTGGCTGACTCTCAATAACTATCCTAATGAATTCAAAGGACAAAAAATACGGTGCCCAAGGGTTCAAGCCTGCAGTGTAGTTAAGAATTGAGCTTGTGAAGCAACTTATGAGAAGAGGCTTAGAACGTTCTATGATGTTTTGACTTGCAATGTAGCGTGGGGAGGAATAGGAGAAAAAGGACTTCGAATTCGTAGAGGAAATATCAAAATGGATGTACCATTCGAGATTCGAATATGCATACAAGAAAGGTATGAGATGGTTCGTGTGATTTGAGACAGCATGGTCTCGATTTACAACGCCACTCGGGTTGTGTGCATTATGTGTTGAATGAAGTTATTATTATTCTAAGACAAATAAAGGTAAAAAAATTGGAAGGGTTGGATTGGTTAGCCATGGTTGACTTGGCATACTTGTGGCAGTAATCAGTTCCTTCAGCGTGATTAAGTTATGCAAGTGATTTGTGATGGTACGTGTGAGGCTTTTCAGAACACCATAATTGATTTTATTCGGAAGTATTCTAGTATTATGGCATGTAATGTGTAGGCGGGTCCTGGAAAAGAACTATGGTGGCTTAAGCCACTACTTGAAGAATTGCACCTTTTGCAGTTGTGAGAATTCACTCGTGTGTGTTTATGGTTCTCTTGGAATGAGTTAAGTAAAAAGCTTCAATCTAAGGAAGTGTTTACCATGTTATTGGTTCAGGAGTTGTGATGAAATTCTTGTACTATCGCATATTGGAATGTTAGGTGCCATAAGTGGTATGGAATTTGAAGGTGAGGATCAAGGTTGTGATTTGGTATTGACAAGGATGTCACGAGCTCGGATGAGCATGAAAGGGATTTGAATGTTTAGAGTAAGATGGCATTGTCTTCAGCGTCACCTGGTAGCGGTGTTTTGTGAAAAAGGCTTTGCATCTTGGTTATGGATTCTTAATTGCTTTCAGCGTTAGCGCGGCCGGTAGTATGGATGTGCAGACTTGTTATCGATTATGGATGGTCGTGGGAGTGTGTCCCACGGGAAGATTCTATAAGTGTGGCATGTATTACTTGATTGATTGAAGAATGAAAACAAGTATAAAGATTTAGGTGATATCATCAATTTGAGAATTTATGCCTAGAGGGCACTCGGTGTCACGACCCCAAACCAGACTCGGTCATGATGGAACCTCTCGTAAAGACAAGGCCAGCCGACACAATTCCCAAATTCAGTTTTAATAGTTTAATAATTCCATTTAAGTCATTTATAAGGATAAATCCCCAACAAGTATAGATTTCGCGAAATAAAACAAGCACGAAAATAAATACAGCCCGACATCGGGTGTCACTAGTCATGACCATCTACCAAGGTCTGAATATAACGATAGTCTAAAAATGTACTAAGTACAGTAATAAAAATGAGAGGAAGGAAACTGTTTTGCGAACGTCGTGCAGCTACTTTGCTAACTCTGATGACTCCACGTTTGAGCAATCAACACCCGCTACTGGGTTTCGAAATACCTGAATCTGCACACGAGGCGCAGGGAATAATGTGAATACTCTAACCCAGTAAGTAATAAGAGTAAATAAAGATTGAGCAGTAGGAAACGATTAATCCACATTTATGATACTCAAAAAGCACAACAGGCTTTCATGTCGGAATACGAGTCAATCGTCTCATTTAAAACCCAGCTCTTGGTAAAAAATCATTTGAAAAGCTTTCCACCAGTTTTAGTAGGGTGTCAATGCCATTTATAGTAAAATAGATAAAAACCACAATCAGCCCATCGGGAAAAACATAGTTCATAAACAGCCCTTCGGGAAAAACAGAAATAAACACCTCTTAACAAAAAAATCTTAATGGAAATAACCAAGACAAATCAGTGAATAAATACTGAATATCTCATAAAATTTCCAGCTTAAATGAAAGTTGCTCAAAGACATTTGTTCAATATTTTAAACAGAGGTTCAATATAAAGTGGAGTGAAAACAACAATTACATCAAAACAAGCCCCTCAGGCAAAGTATCACTCGCATATATGTACGGCCCCTCGGACAAGCCTTTCAGCCTCTCTGTCACTTGAGACTCAACTCTCATCAGTCAGTGCTCACACTCAATAAGTACCATATAGTAACTGTTGCAGCTAGCAGCCCGATCCATATATCATTGCAGTGTGCATCCTGATCCATAAATATAATCGACCGCGCTCACTGGGGGTGTGCAGACTCCGGAGAGATCCTACAGCCCAAGCGCTATATTGCTGCGGCATGCAACCTGATCCAATTTCTCGTTGCGGCATGTAGCCCGATCCATATACATACATATATATATTGTTATGGCGTGCAGCCCGATCAATAAATATAAAATCCTCACAACCAGGCCCTCGGCCTCTCTCTGTTATTAATCTCACTATCAGGCCATCGGTCTGTCTCAGTCATCAATCTCCTAATCACTCGGACCATCAGTAAAACAGGTAACCTAGCCAAATAGTTTTCACGTTTTAAGAATTAAAGTGATAAAACCAGGTTTAAACAACAAACATGTAAATCATGACTGAGGATATGCTTTCAAAACAAATAGAGGTAAAATAGTAAAATGCCCCAAAGGGTCTTAACATGTTGGCACAAGGCCCCAAACGTGGAATACCCCAAAATATAATATCAATCTCTAAAATATGAAAAATCATAAGATTTCAAATCAAATACGCGACTTAACATTCATACAGGATGGACCAAGTCACAATCCCCATCAGAGCATGACTCCACGCTCGTCATCTAACGTGTGTGCCACCTCAAAATGGCACAACGATCTGAAATGCGGGGTTTCAAACCCTCATGACAGTATTTACAATCATTACTTACCTCGATCCGGTCCAAACTCCAGCCCGAGATGCCTTTTCCCGCACGAATCGACTTCCAGATGTTCCAAATCTAACCACAATCAACACGTAATCATTAAAATATGCAAAGGGAACGAAGCCCACTTGAATATATTCAATTTACATCAAAACCCCGAAATTTTCTCAAACCCGGCACCTGGGCTCACGTCTCAAAATCCAATAAAATTAACATCAATGGAATCCTCATCCTCACACGAGTCTATACATATTAGGAACACTGAAATCCGAGTCCAAATGACCCCTTAAATCCTCATTTATAGTCTCTTATTATCAAACCCTAATTCTTCAATTTTTGTCTTAGGTTCCATGACTTACTAGGTGGAATTCACATAATAATCGAGTTTTAAGTCCAAGAATCTTACCTCCAAGTGATTCCCCATGAAAACCTCTTAAATCTCTTTCAAAAAGCTTCAAAAATGACCAACAATGGCGGAACTTAACCTCATTTTCGCATAAATGAGCTTTTAATACATTCTGCCCAGCTAAAATTTTCCTTCACTGCGATCGCGGATAAACCACGCAATCGCAAAGCGCAAAAGGATGACTCCCTCATTTAACTTTATGCAATCGCAACAATCCACATGCGATCGCGAAGCCTTAGCTCCCAAAACTATGCGATCGCAACTAAGCTCACGCGAACGAGAAGGCACATCATACAGACCTACGCGATTGCAGCCCACTCTACACGATCACGCAAGGCAACTCTGCCTCAGACTTCAACTCAGCCTATGCAGTCGCAATCCTTTATACATGATCGCATAGAACAAATGGTCTGCAACAGACCTGAAGCAAAATTTGCAACACGTTAATATGAGATTTCATTCATTTAACCATCTGAAACTCACCTGAGGCCCTCGGGACCTCAACCAAACATGTCATCATATCCCATAACATAATTCTAACTTGTTCCAACCTTCGGAACGCTCAAAACAACATTAAAACACCAAATTTGCATCGGATTCCAGCCTAAGAATTCTAAGAACTTCCAAATTACTCTTTTAATCAAAAACCCGACCAAACCATGTCTGAATGACCTGAAACTTTGCACACACGTTAAAAATGACATAACGGAGTTACTGCAACTTCTGGAATTCCATTCCGACCCGTATATCAAAATCTCACCTATCAACCCGAAAATACCAAAATCTCAATTTCGCCAATTCAAGTCTAAACCTTCCACGGACCACCAAAATGAATTTTGATCACGCTCCTAAGTCCCAAATCACCTAACGGAGCTAACCAAAATAAAAATTCTGATCTGAGATCATATACAAACAAGTCAACTATTGGTCAAGCCTTTCAAAAAGAAAAAACCTTAGAACTGCTCTTCCAATTTCATTCCAACTACCCTGAAAACCAAAACCAACGATTTACATGAGTCATAATACATCACACGGGGCAAGTCATGCCCAAGAACTGGCAAGCAAAGTGCAAAAGCTCAAAAGGACCAATCAGGTCGTTACATCCTCCCCCACTTAAACATATGTTCGTCCTCGAACGTTACCCGTGTTGTTCCAAAAGCCAACCAATCACTGAATAACTTTACCATGAGCATACCCGTGGGTGACCCCAGGTCACCCTATCTCGTATAGGTCCGGAAACACAATGTAACTAAAATTTCACAGTACAACATATCCCATGAACCTTAGAACCACATTTCCACTTCGGAAGTCATCCACAAGATCAAAGTCTTACATATATACTCTAACTAAGCCCGAACAAGCTGTAACAACCCATACTCGCAACCTCGGTGAAATTACATGATATATCACATAACTCAAACGCTTGCAATGATAGCTTCTAATCACAGCAGCTGCACACAGCAACCGAATATCGATAGGAAACCTCTTATCAACTAAAGTCTCATTCAAACACTTCTATATACTGCCAATGATAAATGAAACACGCAGTAAGCCGTAACCGTTTTCTCATATCAACCATTCGTGAAGCCACTTCCCCTTTGGAAACTACCATAGCAAATTTTTGTGACGAACCTCGATGTTATCCTTCCAACATGCTGAAAAGAAATTTGTTTGCAGTCATTCAAGATCCCGACGATCTCACCTAGTCCAACACAACTACTCTTGTGAAATTTACACATCAATACAAACTAAAGCCACGACTTGTGCGATTCGTTCACCAATAATCCACAATCTGAACTTACTCAAATCATGAAAATGACTCAAATGAAAGAGTTGTACCGTGAGCTCACTAGTACCACCACAACACAAAGCTGAAACCCGCCACACAATGTATAAATTGAACACACGAATCTAACATGTAGGATCATACTTACACATAATTTTTCTGCAATGCGCGACCTCGTCCAAACACTGGTCCACATGAGGCATTTTTATGTTACTATGCTCAAAATAGACAACTGTGTGCAATATGATGTCTAATACCAAAGCAACCATCATAATCGCCCCGAGGCAATTACATACCACCACACAACTCGAAAGGACATAACCAATACGCCATCCACCGAGCAGTACCCAGTGCTCTTCCAGCTCGAATCCCATTGAGAGGCCCTAATAACACCACACCACATGTGCCTATAATCAACAAATCCTAACGCCTCGCAACACAAAAAGATAACTCATGGATATCCCCAGATTACTGATAAGCTCATTAGAAATCGAATCAACACATCCCTCAGTATTATAACTCAGAGCCAACCAAGCCGACTCAAGTTAGAACACACATCCACATTGGCCTGCCCACAAACTCCTTATTAAGGAAATCCTGAAGCCATTCCTTCAACTCTTTTAACTCTACCGTGCCATAAAATATAGTGCCCGACATCAAATCGATACCAAAATCAACAACCTTGTCTAGCGACATGCCCGGCCACAAGAAACACATCCAAAAAGTCCCTCACCACCGGAACTGAATCAATATGAGGAGCTTCTGCACTGACACCCTTCACGAGAACCCAATTAAGGAAGACAATACTTCCCAGTCCTCCGCTGGGTCTTCGAAATATGAAACCACTCTACCAAGAACATAATCCGCCAAACCTCGCCACTCGATCCGTGGTATTCTTGGCATAGCCCACTGTGCCGCGATATCACAATAGTCTAGAATAACACAACACGGAGATAACTAGTCTGCACCCAATATCATAATCAAAATTTCGACCTACCAAGCAATAAAATATCCACTCGGTTCTCTAAAACTCGATTCGCTAAACAATGTCGATACACGTGACCATAACAAAAATATATCCTGAACACAAGAACTCCCAATCTCCAAATCCATATAGCACACGAATAACCATACCTGATCCCAATCATCCCACGAGAGATACTTTAAAATTCTTCTGTGCCACCAAGCAAACTCGAATATTAGCATTCAATCTAACAAGAAAGTGCCACAATACTACTGAACTACCATCAACTTAACCACATCGCCTTTTTCTGAAATATATACTCTCATCAAATTTCCTCCAATTAGCAATACCATTTCCTCAATCGTCTGAAACTACCCATTGCCTAAGAGTTTTATCACCTTCCTTTCATAACTGAACTGAACCTTACATATGTAATCTCGATCCTCCATAATATATCGTATATGCCATACCATCATAGGATCATGTGAGAACATCGTATCTCTTCCGATCCACAAGCCACTATGTACTCCACCAACCAAGAACCTTCCATTGAGCCTAATATGGAAGAAAATCACTATACATCCCATGCTCCTCACGCCAGCAAAAAATATACATCTCTCGCCATGGTAGAAACCAACAAGAACTATCTGACTCCCTTTTGCACAAACAAGACTGTCAAAACTAAATCCTCCTAATTCAACCAACCTATGCAGGCGACTAAAAACCCAAGAGCATTACCGAGAAATACCTGCAGAAACTCATTGCCTCATAAACACCCAAGGAACTAATCATACCCTTACCATACCGATCTAGCCTACTAATATGCCATCCCATCTATCCGAGCTCCCTTCTAGTTTACCTTCCACTTGATACTCCTTGTTGCTATAACATCACGATCTTAACCCAGACATACCACACGGGACCCAACCAATGAGCCACACTATCTAAGGCTCATAAGCCGCTAAACACTTTCTCAGTTATTTCTAAGAGCACCACGTTCGAAATGCTTTACTCTGATGCGGCTTCCCATGAATCCAAATTCGTTACGTTTACCTCCCTGATATTGATAAATAGAATCCCATAATTAATATAGAAAATACCACAAGTCTTGATATCTTCCAATGAAAACTCAATTTCTAACCACATATAAAACTTTAAAATACCCAATTGTTACATGTAGAATCTTGAACACATTAGAACCATTATCGAGATTCATTCACTCTATTCAGACTGCAATTAGCATGATCAAACGAAGAGAACCGCTCGTGCCTCAATAGCGTTTTGACACTGCAAAGTGTAATCTCATCCTAGAACAACCAAGCCACTTCTTGCTATATGCACCGAGCATCCATTACCCATAACAACTCAAGACATTCCGTGATTCTCATACACCTATGAGCATGACATAAATTTTGTCAAAATTCCCTTTACTCGAGACATCCTTGGATCTCAATCTCCATAAGCCATAACGGATTCACCAGTACGCTTCAAACTGATACTAACAAAGCACATAACCATGCAATCAGCTAAGCAATAGTGAACCCCCCACTTGGCTTGAAGCCATAGATAAAAACATATACAATAACTCATAACGCATATACTCTATTGATGCCATAAAAGTATAGTGATATTAAACCCAATCCATTATAAGCTCATGAAACACAGACCTTCTACTATTTTAAATCATATGCAAATCTCGCATTCACCCTCGTAATGTTGAACCCCACACTCTTAAGCGATCCAAATTTAAATTGCAACACATATATTACACTTGTAAATGAGATCTCCGAACAGACAACATAAGGATCGCACAACTTCAGAACACTTTGCAGGAGATAACCCCACCTGTTTTGCCTCAAACTAACATTTCTGCATAGCTTCCACCGTCATAAACATTAAGCAGTTACTTAATCTTCCTAAGTCTGAACTCATATCGTAAAATTAAATTTACTTCGATCCCAACTACAACACATGAAAAGATTCTTCACACTCATAACTCGGGGCTATACCTCCGATCGAGATGAAAATCAAGTACCTAATAGTTCGTCTATCCTCCAGCAGACCCTTCTTGTCATTAATAAATCATGGTAATACACCTTGCAGTCACAACATACTCATCATGTATCTATCCAGTCATTACTTCTACCAGTAGAGCACTACCGAACGTATAAGTTGAAAACACTTGCTCACATAACCAGCACCTCATTGCTCGAGCTATAGGTGAAATATCTGGCCTTTAGTCCTCCATACTGGCACAACATCAACACACAAAGATCATATCTCGCCCTTTGATTAGGGATCAAAAACCATCGATGCACATCGACTGACGCTCATGCACGCATACGAACACGTAGAGGGAATTCAAAAAGTTACTTTTCAAGCTAAATCAAGGATGCACGATAAGAATTCCAAGAATGTGGAGTTTTTTCCTAAAGGTTCTGCAGCCTTTCGAGGATAAATACAGACATCTCCGTACTGATATGCGAGACTCTACTAAAACTGCTCGTGACTTGTGAGACATATGTAACCTAGGCTCTGATACAAACATGTCACGACCCTAAACCAGACTCGGTCATAATGGAACCTCTCGTGAAAATAATGCTAGCCGACACAATTCCTAAATTCAGTTTTAATAGTTTAATAAGTCAATTTAAGTCATTTATAAGGATAAATTCCCAACAAGTATAGATTTTGTAAAATAAAACAAGTATGGAAATAAATACAAACCGACATTGGGGTGTCACTAGTCATGAGCATCTACCAAGGTCTAAATATAACGAGAGTCTAAAAATGTACTAAGTACTAAAATAAAAATGATAAGAAGGAAACAGTGCTGCGAACGTCATGCAGCCACCTTGCTAACTCTAATGACTCTGTGTTTGAACAATCAACACCCGCTATCGGATTTTGAAATATCTGAATCTCCACACGGGGTGCAGGGAGTAATGTAAGTACTCCAACCCAGTAAGTAATAAGACTAAATAAAGACTAAGCAGTAGGAAATGATGAATCCATATTTAGGATAAACTCAATAAGCACAACAGGCTTTCAAATTGGAATACGAGTTAGTCGTCTCATTTAAAACCCAGATCTTGGTAAAAATTCATTTGAAAATGCTTTCCAACTGTTCAGTAAGGGTTCAATACCATGTCTTGGCATCCGATAAAACTAACATCAATGGAATCCTCATCCTCACACGAGTCTATAAATATCAAGAACACTGAAATCGGAGTCCAATGACCCCTCAAATCCTCATTTAAAGTCTCTTAATCTCAAGCCCTAATTCTTCAATTTCGGCTTAGTTCCATGATTTACTAGGTGAAATTCACATAATCAAGTTTTAAGTCCAAGAATCTTACCTCCAAATGATTCCCCTTGAATCCCTCTTAAATCTCCTTCAAAAAGCTTCAAAATGACCAGCAATAGAGGAACTTAGCCTCATATATGTGGAAATGAGCTTTTAAAACATTCTGCCCAGCTATACATTTTCCTTCACTGCGATCGCGGATAAAACCATGCAATCACGAAGCACAAAATGATGACTCCCTCATTTAACCTTATGCGAACGCAACAATCCACACGCGATCGCGAAGCCTTAGCTCCAAAACTTATGCGATCGCGACTAAGCTCACGCGAACGCGAAGGTACACCACAAAGAACTACACGATCGCGTAAGGCAACTCTGCCTCAGCTCTCAACTAAGCCTACGCAATCGCAATCCCGTATACGCAATAACATAGAACAAATGTTCTACAACAGACCTGAAGCAAAATCTGCAACACTTTAATATGAAATTTCATCCGCTTAACCATGAAACTCACCCGAGGCCCTCGGGACCTCAACCAATCATGAAAAAATATCCCATAACATCATTAAAACATGTTCCAACCTTCGGAATGCTCAAAACAACATTAAAACACAAAATTTGTATCGGATTCCAGCCTAAGAATTCCAAGAACTTCCAAATTACGCTTTTGATCAAAACACAAACCAAACCACGTTCGAATAAACTGAAATTTTGCATACATGTCACAAATAACACATGGAGATATTGAAACTTCCAGAATTCCGTTCAGACCCGTATATCAAAATCTCACCTATCAACTGGAAAACGCTAAAATCTCAATTTCGTCAATTCAAGCCTAAACCTTCCAGACATCCAAAATGCATTTTGATCATGCTCCTAAGTCCCAAGTCACTTAAAAGAGCTAACCAAATTGTAAAAATTTTGATCCAATATCATATACAAACAAGTCATTTCTTGGTCAAACCTTTCAAATTACAAGCTTCAAACTGAGAACTGCTCTTCCATTTTCATTCTGATTACCCTGAAAACCAAAACCAATGATTTACACGAGACATAATACATCACACGGGGAAAGTCATTCCTGAGAGCTGACGAGCAAAGTGCAAAAGCTCTAAACGACTGGTCAGGTCATTACACTCGGTTTATTGGGTTGTGGATTATGGAGGACTACTTTGGTTATGATGGTTGTACTTGAGTGTTATGGGAAAAGGGGTTATTATGGATCTAGAAAATATTATGGGCCTAGTTTTGTACGATTAAAATCAGCTTGAGGTCTGTGGATGGAATTAAATATGAATGCGGGCTCTATATCAGGTCGAATGTGTTCATTTCAGCATAGCTCCCTTCATGGAGGAGTATTCGGATGTTGGATGTTATTTCGTTGCCATCTTCATGTCATGATATATTGTGCCGTGTGAGTTTTGAAACGGCTTGGTAAATTTCTTATGTATTGAGGTTCTGTGTAAAGATGGTGATATGTGAGCAAGATGGCTTTTTAGTTTTAGAACATATATCCCACCTCAGTTGTGCTTGAGTTTGCTAGCTTATGGCGCTATCTGTCCCCTCAGGGATGGTATTATGCACTTAGTATGCTTGTGACTAATATTCGATATTATGTTGTAATGACCAATTTAGCTCGATATGTATCTCCTTATGTGAATTTTATGTGTGGATCGGGTGGCACGCTGCCATGGGTATGTTGTTTGGATCGGGTTGCACGCCGCAACAGTGTGATGATAATTACAATCCCTTATATTCTATTATGTGTGTTTTCTTTCCCATTTTCTAAGAAAAGTTCATATAGGTTGCGTGATTTGAGTAGTCCCTTCCGGAGTTCACTATCCTTATATATCCCACTTGAATGGGTAGCCTATTGGCATATTGTGGCATCATATAAGGCTTTTGGTCTTGTTGGGGTAGCTTGTTGCCTGAGTAGTTCATACTGGGTAAGACGAGATCATTGGATCTAGGATCTGTGCAATCGGGTTACATGAAGTATAGTAAAGAGCAAAGATTATTATTTGGTTCAAAATGAGGTAATGGATCTTGTAAGAAGCATAGACTCAATGATTGTTGACTTGGTAGTTGGTTATGAATTTCTACGCATCTCTTCCATCGTAGTGGTATTGTGAGAGTTTGAACAAGAATTATATATATCAAAAGGTGCATCGTAAGCATCAGATTCGGGGAATGTTGGTTATTATAATCAAGGAATGTTATTATTGTCATGTGAATGATGTGGTGAATGGTGAGAATTCAGCAAAGTCATGCAGTCATGTTCTGGTGCCTCGTGTAGCGATTGATATGATGTTCATATATTGGAAGCAGGCCTAGCAGAGAATTTCGGATGTTGGAATTCGGCTCTAAGCTTATTTTCTTGAATAAAAGGTAATATCTTCATAATTGAACGAGCTAATATGCTCAATTGGGTTGTATCAGCACGGATAGGTGCACAAGGTGTTAAGCAGTGAATTCAAATAACTCCAGTGGAGTTCTTAGCACGTTTGAGGACAAACGTATGTTTAAGTGGGAGAGAATGTAACGACCCAACCAGTCGTTTTGAGCTCTAGCGTGTCGTTCAGCAGTTTGAGGCCATGAGCAGCTTCACTCTAGGTATTATGACTTGTACGTATGGTTGGAATTTAATTTCGGGAAGTTCAGAGTCGATTTGGAAATAGAATTCTCATTTCAGAAGCTTTAAGTTAAAAGAATTGTTTAATATTAGATTTTTGAATAAACAACCTCGAAAATGCGATTCAAAGGTTTCAACAGGTTTGTAAGATGATTTTGGACTTCGGCGTATATCCGGATCGGGTTTTGGAAGACCCGAGGATGTTTCACCTATTGTGGAAGTTAGCACTTTTTTGAAGAATTTCATAACTTTGCTTTGAAGTACATTTCAGTTTTATCAATGACCATCAACCTTTCAAAGTATTGTGGATCCTGAGCTTGATGAGGAACTTATTCATCTGTTCTTCTTATAATGTTGGCCTTACCTTTGCGGCTTCAAACCTCCACTGAGTAGCATACTCACAAAAAGTATTAGTTGGCTTCTTCTTAAGATTTTGAATGTAGAAAATGCCTGGTGCATTTTCTGTGTTAAACCAGAATTGGTCCATAAAATATGACACCATGCTCACCTAATTAACCCATTTCTTTGGGTTCTGACTGATGTACCAAGACAGGGCGTCTGCACTGAGGCTCCTCATGAACAGCTTCATGAGGATTCTTTCATCCTTGCATACCCCTACAAGATTGTCACAATACATTCTCAAATGCACCTTTCGATCACTTGTTCTGTCAAACATTTAAAAGTAGGAGGTTTGTAACCCTCCGGCAATTCTACATGTTGATGAATACACAAATTCTCATAATTCAGACCCTCAATGCCTTTGCCACCTTCGACAATTTGAACTATGTCAGTAAGCTTCTTGAGTTCTTTCACCATGTTCTTGATAAGCAGGTTCTTCTCGGCAGATTCAGGTATGTATAGGGTCTATTATGGGGTTTGGGGTAAGGTTTCCATGTATATGGGATTCTTTTGATGGACTCTAGGAATCTGGGCATAGTAGTGGTTGTTGGTTGAGTTTTGGGGATCAGGGGTAGGTTGTGGTGCGTTTTGATGAGTGTGATAGGTGGTGGTTTGTGGATACTAATTTGGATGGTGATGATGATGTGGAGGTACTGGTAAAGGATTAGGATTTTGAGGATGTGTGGTGTATTGATAAGGTGCTGGAGGATTTTGTAGATTTTGATTTTGTGTGTTTTGACGAGGTGTCGAGTTTTGGGCATTTGTGTTCTGTTGGTTAATATATGGGACATTAGGGTGAGGGAAAGATTTTCCAAGTTTCAGACCTACTCAATCTCTCCTTGTAACTCCAGTATTTTCTATACCAGGTGCAGGACCAAATCGTTCTATGCTGGAGTATTTTGGCCATCCGAAGTTTCAACACTTTCTGCATTGTCTCTCTTGTTACCACTTAAATCGCATATCTTTCCTTTCCATTTACTTTTGCCTTTAGAATTGTTTGGTGGAGGAGGAGGTGGAGGACCTCTGGATCTAGTGTGATATGCGGATAATGTCGGTATGCACGAACCAACCTTGGGAATGGGAATAATAAAAGAAAAAAAAACAAAAGGTAACCAAGTCAGTAAGAGGTATTGAAGGAATTCTTTCAATATTGAGATATGCTTTGTAAAATAAATTCGCGACCTAATTTGGGGACCTTGTTGTGCCCAAGGTAGACCTAGTGATACATAAACTTGGAGAAAATTGATGCCAATAATTGTGTCATTCCATTAATGTGAAAATAAATCAAATCTTTGCTAAAACTACAATAATAAGAGAGTTACTAATGGCATGTGCCTTATTATAATCGAAATCTAAACTAAACTAGAAAGCAATAAAACAACATTCTCCTAATCTATTCTGTCTTAGAAGGACCTTCCTTGTGCTTGGCTCTTTTGACTCCATCGATCAAATTTCCCAAGTCGTGCATATCTAGCAATAGACAAGACTTTGCTAGGAGCCCTCCTTCATTGCCCTCCACGTTTAGACAGCCTGAAATCCTTTTCCTCATTTTCCCAACAAGTTCCATCAATTGTTGGTCTAGATATTCCAGTCTTTCTATCGACTTGGTGGAAATTTCCTTCCATTCATTGATTGCTTCTATATTTAATTTGTGTTGCTTAAGATGGATAGTTTTAAATTCAAAGACTCTCTAGTGTAACCTCCTGCACTTGACTTGTGCTTCAGTAGAGTCATCTATGATCTTGTTTTTCATATTAATGTCCCGATTGACGTCTCCTGCTATATCATCCACTAGCCATGATGGGTAGAATTACACATGACCAATGTGATATCCATCTGGCTCAATAGTATCCTTTTCCACAACGACTTTCTGATTACAATATGTTGTTCCTCGAACTTGAATGGTATAACTTCCTCTTTAGTATTTGCTTTTGTACTAGACCATGTTGGAAACCCGGGGTATAACCTATTTTCTTCTCACTTGTCTCATTAACCTTATGGGAGCATAAGGATAAATTCCCCTCAACCGAAGTAGTACTAGATGAGTAGTCTCTCTTGACGTGATGATGATCTCACTTCTAGGAAACCATTCGAACATCCAATGTACCTACTCCTCCGTCAGATTACTGAAGAAGCGCACCTGGCTCACAGCATTTCTAGGTTGTGCAAACCAGTCTGGGATAAATTTCATTTTCTTTGGGTGATGGTAAGCTATGTGGTCATTCAATGGTTGACATAGGAGTTCTCGCAGATACCCTCCTCTTTGAAAATGTTCTAGTAACCAAACTTGCAGTAGCGGATTATAACCCTCGAAGTGCCTGAATCTCTTCTTGCATCGATCCAGAGCGCGGTACATTTCAGCCAAGATCATGGGGTTGATAGTGTATGTTAGTCCTTCAATGACTTCCAGTAAGGTCTTGGCAACCATGGCTATACGAGTGTGGATCCTTCCCCCTTTCATCGAAAATATCAGCAACCCCAAAAGGCAGACAATGAACACGTAGACTCGATGGTGCGTCCAACCCAAGAAAGTAATGGCAAGATTATCATGATAAAGGCGGTATGACTTGTTAAGATTGTAACATTCATAAACAAATTCAAATGAAATGTACTTCTTCAAACAAAGCAGTTATCATTTTTCCTGAAACCTAACATTTTCAAAAAAATGGGAGGGGTGTGATTCTCTTATACCAGTAATCTGGGACAATCCCATGGCAGATTAGCGAAACCTCCAATTTCCTCCAAGAGAGGAGCCATCTCTATGTCACCGAAGTAGAAGACAACCCTTTTCTCATCCCAAAACATAGTAGCTATCTCAATAAACGCTCTATTTGGTAAAATGTCTAATAGAGATGGAAAATTATACAGGACCCTTCTTATATGATTCTTGTCGCAAGGAGCGAGATTTTTCCACCTATCCAGCAGCAAAGGTGGGATGTTTTGGACCATGCCGAACCTAGGAACTTCGTGATTCATTTTTTGCAAACAAATAGAGTTAGACCTTTCCCCCTCCAGATTCAACTATTTACACACTAATGATCAACATATTGGCATATTTTCTCCAAGCAATGCACATAACGTGATGGTGTCCATTGGGATTATGGAAATCCCGTCGGACCTTAGACAAGGCTTATCTTATAGAGATATCACATTTGAAAATTTTATAACTTGTACTAGGTTTAACATGATGCATGTACATTTGATGTTGGAGTAAGGTTTATAGAGTGGCCTAGATTGTTACTCTCAAGTGCACAACTTGAGAAAGAAAGGAACAGGACCGTCGACTGCACCGGTGAACAGGCCTATTGTAGGCCCAAATAAAATAGCAAAATACCTAGCATTGCTAGACCTTCAATACTTCTGACATAGCATACTTAGGCCTTGAATAAATAACCACGATCACAATTCCATAGGGGAGTCCAGACCAATTTGATGAGATATATCACCAAGGGTTGCACCACTTGGAGCAACCAACATAAAAACACAGTACATGATAGGGAAGTAGAGCATTAGGGATAATTTGGAGGTCAAAGGGATGACTAAGGCTAAGCCCCTAGTGTGCCAGAGTTCATAAGGGCCTCAATTGGACCCTAAGCAGTGTTCATACTAGGGAAGCCAACAAAGAACCTAGGTATCCTTGGCTTTCAGCCGGCTAAGAATAGGGATTCAAAATACCAAAGCAACAAGTAAAGAGGACGGACAAAAATTCCCAGGATGAATTACACCATAACTTGGTCAGGTAGACTAGCAAAATTTATCAAGATTCAATAGCAAAGCATCACATAGACAAACATCATAGGAAAAGGAAAACAAGTGTGCAAACATACCTAGATTGCACTAGTTGAAATTTAAGGGTCTAAAGTAAAGTTAAGTCAGACCTAACGCCATATCCACACTTGGACAAATAGAGGATACATATATTGATTATCACAAAAAGGAGACAATAGCAAATTAACCAAGGCATACTGAAAAAACATGTTAACATAAGAGCAAAGTCCTAGTCGATTGACAAAAAAAAGTGTTTGCCTTTAGAGAATCAGGATAGCATGAAACAAGTTTGAACAGATCTCATAGCAGTATTACAAAACACTCCGATATACACAGTATTTAGTAAAAGTTCATTAAAATAAAGGGGTTTGCATAGAGATAGGGCATTATCTAAATACAATATGCAAGATAGCATACAACCACAATATTAAAGTCCAAAATTAACATGTTAAGATGTTACTGGGTATAGAACTAATCTTTGGAGATAAGTAATCACAGAGTGAAAATTATAGTGAAGCATGAAATAAACAGAAGACTATTCTCATATGTCAATTAACACAAAATTATATCAAAGTTGAACCAAAGTTCATATAAATGTGCAGAAGAATGAAAGAAATTAAACATTATGAGAGTTTAAACGCTAACCAGTAGCAGAATTAAAAGAGTGCAGCGTTTACTAGCAAAAACCTTAAATCTTTGATGCTTCAAAGTTCACAAGAGCCTCAAGAATGGGCTCCATGCAGTGCTTGCACCGGAGGAGGTAATTCAATTGTTCTAGAGAGTTCGATGGTAACAGTGAGTGAGTGAGAGTGTAGTGAAAAATAGGAGCCGGAATCAGGATTCAAAAAATCTCCCTCTAAGGGGTTCCATGAGAGGGGTTTATATAGTAAAGAAATCGAAAAAGTAAAGATGGAAAAAAAATTATTCAAACAAATAAGGAAAGATATACTAGAATCAATTATAATCAGTTTATTAGGGTATAAAGGGGGATTCAGTAAATCAACAGGAAATAACAATTATCACGCAAAAAATAAAGGAATACAGAAGATTAAAATAGAAAATAAGTAAAATATCATACCAAAAATTATTTAGAGTCAAATTTAGGTAAAATAAAGTAGAAAATAGGGAAACATGGCAAATTAAACAGAAATACGGAATGGAATAGTCAAACACGGAAAAGGAAAAGTATCAATCAAGAACCAGCAAGAAATAAGGGAAAATTTCAAACCCTAGTTCGAAAAGAAAGTATGGATAGTCGAAGATCTCACTGAATTGGACCATATAGAGGGCATGTAGACGAAATATGATCTAAATTTCAAGGTGGTGGAATCCCATTTGGGTACTGATACTTGCCAAAATTAGGGAAAGTACCATATAACATCATAATCTTGCAGATAATTATGAGGTAACACCTAAAAGGCAAGTAAATCAGAGAGGGAGTCTATGATTTACTCGGACTTGGAGAAGATGGGGGAGGCGGCTAGGGTTTCTAACTAAGGGAGAAGAGAGATGAGAGGATACAGAGGTGGTGGGCAAAGGGGGAATGGGGTTGGGTTAGGAGTTAGGTTAATTAAAGGGAGGGTTTAATGGTGGGTCGTTGATCTTGAGAGATCAACAGCCAAGATTAAAAGAAAGTTGGGGCTGATCGTGTAAAGCGGCTACCAACTAGGTTGGGGTTAGTGGGTTATTTTTGTTGGTATTGGGGTAATTGGTGTTAGATAATACGGTTAACGCTAGAGGGGGGGTGAATAGCGTTATAATAAAAATTAGCGTAAACTTGCGGAATTTAAAAATTGCAGGAAATAAATAAGTGTGATAAGTAAATAAATTAGAACAAACGCACCGATGTATCCTGGTTCACCACAACCCGTGGCTAGTCCAGTCCCCGAGAGACTCTCTCGAGATTTACACTAACTTGTTAAGCTTACGGGTGCTCAACAAACCGTTACAACTTGAGGACACAAGCATCAACAGCCTTTGCTCGGAGATACAACAGTCCAAGACTTCAACCAAGGAAACACAAGTTCCTTCTTACAACACAAGAGACTAACACTTCCCTTCAAGTGTACAAAAACACTTAGCACTCAAACAAGACACTCCTTTAAGAGTAGATATGGGTAAAAAGAATACGCTCAAGACCGCAACAACTTTCGACAAGAATTTGGCTCTCAAAAGCTTCTGTAATGAATATAAAATGATAAGCAATAAAGTATGCAAGCTTTAGCAATTGTATGATCAGTTGTTGTGTGTTGTTATTCTTAAAAGACTGATTTGAAGCTGTATTTATAGCTGAAAAACTTTGTATTACCGTTGCCTAATTGCCAAATAAGAATTGCTGATTTTACTCAGTGATAATTGATTGTCAAATTACCACAATCGATTGTTTGCCAGTTCTTCCAAAAATCAATCCCAGATTTTACGCTTAACAATCGATTATCTAAGATCAATAATCGATTACTGGCAACTTTCAAAAAATCATTTCCAGATTTTGCGTAAAACAATCGATTGTCGGAAATCTACAATCGATTACTCAGCAACGTTCAAAAAATCCTTTCCAGATTTTAATTAAAACAATCGATTATAAGAAATCAATAATCGATTACTCAGCAACGTTCAAAAAATCCTTTCCAGATTTTAATTAAAACAATCGATTATAAGAAATCAATAATCGATTACCTGATGGTATTTGAAAACATATTGGCAACGGTCAGTTATACAGTCGATTATACTAAGTTAATAATCGATTATATATCAGTCTTGAAAAATCAATTTAGACATTGCCTCTTGACAATCGATTGTTATAGGTTTACAATCGATTATTTAATAACTTTGAAAAAGTCTGGAAGACACTGCCTCAACACAATCGATTGTCATAAGTTCACAATCGATTATTTTGTGACTTTGAAAAATCTGATGGACACTATCTCTTCATAATCGATTGTCATTAGCTTCACAATCGATTATTTTGAGCTTTGAAAAACTTAGATGGACACTGCCTCATCACAATCGATTGTCATAAGGTTCACAATCTATTGTCATGCAGATTTGAAAAACCTGATGCTTACTGCCTTAACACAATCGATTGTCATAAGTTCACAATCGATTGTCAAGCAGCTGACTTAAACATAATCGATTATCATAAGTACATAATCGATTATCTTAGTCCAGATTTTAGAGGCATGTTTAAAAATCATTTTGACTAAAGTAAATATGCATTATTTAAAATCATTTTGCTCTAAATTAAATATGCATGATTTGTTAAAAATATTTTTACGAGAGAAGCCAAGTCTTGAGTTTAAGTTGTCGGATCAAGATCATAATTAAATACCGACTCATATAAAACTTAATCTCGATCTTTGTCTTGTGCTTGAATCTCATTATATATAAATTTTGCGCTTGTGCTTGGACCTCGTCATGTGTCAATTTGCGCATAGTTTGTCATTCATCAAAACCTACAAATATGAACACACCTTTAGTATAATGCCTTGAGAATGTGTTTCCAACAATTTCCCCCTTTTTGGTAATAGCAAACTTTAAGCGGGATATGCATATTAGGCAATTCATAATGACGATTCAAGACAAGTAAAGATATGCAACAAGTATATAGATATGCAATTTGTAAGCGGGATATGCATATTAGGCAATTCATAATGACGATTCAAGACAAGTAAAGATATGCAACAAGTATATAGATATGCAATTTGTTCCCCCTCAATATATGAATTCCCCCTCAATTTATGCCGATAAGTATTGAGAGTGCATACCCGTTATCTTCCCCCTTTTGCCATTAGCAAAAAAATAATAAATAATAAAAAAACTTTTTTATTTATTAAATCTGCAGTTTCAGACATAATAATGCAAATAATGTCAAGACAATCGATTATTGATACTGGATAATCGATTATATAAAAGAGAAATCGATTGTTCTGTGCGTCAAGCTTTATAATTCCCCCTGCCTTTAGGGCGATACCTGCAAAAATACATTAGACGTCTCCGACGCTCAAGTTAGTAATTTGTAACAAAATAATGCAATGAGAACGTGATCTCTTAAGAAGTGTGTCCTAAGGTGTTCTTAAGGGAGTTTCGGGTACTTACCTTTTCTCCGACGTCGCCAATTACCTGTTCGAGAGGGTGATCTTTGATTGTCCTCCACTCGTTAGACATTTTCGTTTCTTTATCCAATTGTGGTGTTTCCTCCGTTGATTGTTCCAAGATTTCATCTTGAATTTCCTTAGGAGTTTCCTCTTGTACTTTGTCTTTTAAACTATTTAAAATACCTGCAAGATCAGAACAAGAATCCTTTCTCGCCAAGCGAGCATTATTTTCGGAAAACACAATATGAGGGGATTCCTCCACAGTTTGGGTTCTATTATTAAATACCCTATATGCTTTGCTACGTGAAGAATACCCAATAAAAATTCCATCATCGGATTTGGCATCAAATATTCCCAATTGATCTTTTCCATTGTTATGAATAAAACATTTACAACCGAATACTCTAAAATGGGAGATATTTGGTTTCCTTCCCTTGTAGAGTTCATATTCATAAGTATTGGCCTTATGACTACTCTATTTAAAACGTAGCATGCTGTACTCACGGCATCCGCCCAAAAATGTTTGGGAATCTTAGCCTCTTCGAGCATGGTTCTAGCCATCTCTTCGAGACACCTATTTTTCCTTTCCACCACCCCATTTTGTGGTAGTATTCGTGGAGCGAAAAGGTATGCTCGATACCGAGTTCGTCAGAAAAGTCCGCAAAGAGATTTTGATCAAACTCTCCCCCATGATCACTTCTAATTGAAGTGACGGTTCTTTCCTTTTCGTTTTGAACACGTTTAAGAAAATATTTAAAATTCTGAAAAGCATCACTTTTATGGGCAAGAAATAAAGTCCAAGTAAATCTGGAATAATCATCAACAATAACAAAAGCATAACGATTTCTACCAAGACTTTCAATGCGATATGGTCCAAATAAATCCATGTGAAGCAATTGCAATGGTCTAGTAGTTGAAACAATATTTTTCGATTTAAAAGATGCTTTTGTTTGCTTCCCTTTTTGACAAGAATCACAAATAGAGTCATTTTCAAATTTCAAATTTGGAAGACCAACAACTAAATTTTGTGAAACCAATTTGTTCAAAAGATGCATGTTGATGTGAGCTACTCTACGATGCCATAACCAAGAATCATCCTCTTTGCTCATTAAACAATTCACATATTCGGGTGAAGAATTTGCAAGATCAACCATATAAATGTTCTCCATTCTAAAACCACGAAGGATAATTTTAAAATCACTACGTCTAAAAACTAGGCATTCATTCGAATCAAATAAAACAAGATTTCCCTTGTCACATAATTGACTTATGCTCAAGAGATTATGTTTTAAACCTTTCACAAGTAATATATGCTTAATGGAAGAAATTTCATCCTTACCGACCGATCCGATGCCGATAATCTTTCCTTTGTTGTTATCACCAAAAATAACACTTCCCCCTTCCTTGTGTTCTAGTTGAAGGAATTTGGATTCGCCTCCCGTCATGTGCTTGGAGCATCCACTATCAAGGTACCATAGTACACTTGATCCCTTCAAACATACCTACAAAACAGATTAATGAGTTTTAGGTACCCATGCCATTTTGGGTCCTTGGGGGTTAGGCAAATCATAGTGATGTGATTGAGTGTTATGTCTATGTCGTGTAAAACAAGCAGGAGCAATATGTCCAATTCGTCTACAATAATGACAAGTCACGTTAGGATTATGCATCCTTCTAGGTTGATAGTAATTGAGCGGACGAAATTCATTTACTCTATTCTTGACAATATAACTATTGCGCAAATCATGAAAATCATTTCTCCTACCATTTGTTCTAGGATATGCATCATTTCTAGAATAGTTGTTTCTAGGTTGGAAGTCGTTTCTAGGTGTTCTAAAAGGTTCAAAATTCCTTCTAGTGTTTGGCCTGGAATGTGCATTATTTCTAGCATGATTATTTCTAGGTTGCGATTTGTGAAAACCATTTCTAGGTTTGTTGTATCTAGGATGAACATTTGTTTTATTTATCCTAGGTTGAGCCTTAGGTGGTTGGGGGTTGGCTTCAACTTTCTCTTTAGTCTCGTTTCTAAAACCTATGCCATGCTTGGTCGACTTCAAATTAACAAGCACTTCATTCAAATTTTTATGAGAAGAGTTAAACTTATCTAAGGTGCCCTTAAGCCTTTCTACTTCATTTTTGAGATGCATGCAAGAAGTACAATTTCTAGAACTCTCAGGCTTATCGGCGCTTCTCTTGCTAAAAAATTTGTTTTCCTCTTTCAACTTCTCATTTTCTAAAATTAGTTTTTCCAATTCCTTTTCTTTAAAAGAGAGTTGTTTTTGAAAATCTTTTTCTTTTATACTCTTAACAGTTTTTGAAGCTTTAATAAATTCGCTATACAACTCATCAAAAGCATTTTGCATTTCTTCAAGGGAAAAGAAACTTTTGGAAGAAATTTGACATACCTCTTCTTTGTTGTCTTCTTGTGCCATAAGACAAAGATTTGCGGCTTTGTCTTCTTCTTCCTCACTTGACTCGTCACCGGAGTCGCCTCCCCAAGATATGTATGCTCGTTGCTTCTTGAAGGGTTTCTTCTCCTTTTTAGCATTTGGGCAATTTGATTTAATGTGCCCGGTTTCTCCGCACTCATAACACTTTATTTGATCTCCTTGCTTTTTGCCCTTTCGTTCATACTCTTTCCGCATGAACTTTTGAAATCTCTTGATAACGAGTCCGAACTCGTTGTCTCCGTCCTCATCATTTTGAGGTTGGCTTGTGCTTGCCTTGAGAGCGATTCTTTGCTTCCTTTGATCATCAACAAGAGGGTTAAGTATAGTAGATTCATAAGTTTTAAGATTACCTCTTAATGCGTCGATGGTGACATCTGAAATGCCAATGGATTCTTGAATCGCGTCGGCCTTGGATCGCCATTCCGGAGTGAGACTTCGGAGAATTTTTCGGACAAGTTCCTTATCCGTGAAGGTCTTCTTAAGAGCATGTAAATCATTTACGATTTTTGAAAATCGTTCAAACATCTCATCGACCTTTTCGCCTTCCTTCATGTGAAACAATTCATATGCATGGGTTAGGAAATCAATTTTGGCTTCCCTTACCTGGTCCGTACCTTCGTACGTAATTTCCAGCTTGTCCCACATTTGCTTCGCCGTTGTGCAACAAGATATCTTCCTGTAATCATCAGCATTTACAGCACAATATAATAAATTAGTAGCTTTAGCATTATTTTGCACCTTTCGGATATCATCCGCATCGTATTCATCTTCGGACTTTGGGACCCATTCATTTTCAACCTTCTTGGTTGGAATTTGTTCTCCATTCATAATGACCTTCCAAAGATGAAAACTATTTGATTGTACAAATATTCTCATCCTCTCCTTCCAGTATGTATAATTTATACCATCGAATAGCGGTGGTCGGGTGGAGCATTGTCCTTCACCTATTCCTGCAAAAGAATCACGAGTAGAAGCCATGGATGTTTCTCTCAAACGGTTAAGTCTTCAGAGAGTTGGGCTCTGATACCAATTGTTAGATAATACGCTTAACGCTAGAGGGGGGTGAATAGCGTTATTATAAAAATTAGCGTAAACTTGCGGAATTTAAAAATTGCAGGAAATAAATAAGTGCGATAAGTAAATAAATTAGAACAAACGCACCGATGTATCCTGGTTCAGCACAACCCGTGGCTAGTCCAGTCCCCGAGAGACTCTCTCGAGATTTCCACTAACTTGTTAAGCTTACGGGTGCTCAACAAACCGTTACAACTTGAGGACACAAGCCTCAACAACCTTTGCTCGGAGATACAACACTCCAAGACTTCAACCAAGGAAACACAAGTTCCTTCTTACAACACAAGGGACTAACACTTCCCTTCAAGTGTACAAAAACACTTAGCACTCAAACAAGACACTCCTTTAAGAGTAGATATGAGTAAAAAGAATACGCTCAAGATCGCAAAGACTTTCGACAAGAATTTGGCTCTCAAAAGCTTATGTAATGAATATAAAATGATAAGCAATAAAGTATGCAAGCTTTAGCTATTGTATGATCAGTTGTTGTGCGTTGTTATTCTTAAAAGACCGATTTGAAGCTGTATTTATAGCTAAAAAACTTTGTATTACCGTTGCCGAATTGCCAATTAAGAATTGCTGATTTTACTCAGTGACAATCGATTGTCAAATTACCACAATCGATTGTTTGCCAGTTCTTCCAAAAATCAATCCCAGATTTTACGCTTAACAATCGGTTATCTAAGATCAATAATCGATTACTGGCAACGTTCAAAAAATCATTTCCAGATTTTACGTAAAACAATCGATTGTCAGAAATCTACAATCGATTACTCAGCAACGTTCAAAAAATCCTTTCCAGATTTTAATTAAAACAATCGATTTTAAGAAATCAATAATCGATTACTCAGCAACGTTCAAAAAATCCTTTCCAGATTTTAATTAAAACAATCGATTATAAGAAATCAAAAATCGATTACCTGACGGTATTTGAAAACATATTGGCAACGGTCCGTTATACAATCGATTTTACTAAGTTAACAATCAATTATATATCAATCTTGAAAAATCAATTTAGACACTGCCTCTTGACAATCGATTGTTATAGGTTTACAATCGATTATTTAATAACTTTGAAAAATTCTGGAAGACACTGCCTCAACACAATCGATTGTCATAAGTTCACAATCGATTATTTTGTGACTTTGAAAAATCTGATGGACACTGTCTCTTCACAATCGATTGTCATTAGCTTCACAATTGATTATTTTGAGCTTTGAAAAACTTTGATGGATACTGCCTCATCACAATCGATTGTCATAAGGTTCACAATCGATTGTCATGCAGATTTGAAAAAGCTGATGCTCACTGCCTTAACACAATCGATTGTCATAAGTTCACAATCGATTGTCAAGCAGCTGACTTAAACATAATCGATTATCATAAGTACATAATCGATTATCTTAGTCCAGATTTTAGAGTCATGTTTAAAAATCATTTTGACTAAAGTAAATATGCATTATTTAAAATCATTTTGCTCTAAATTAAATATGCATGATTTGTTAAAAATATTTTTACGAGAGAAGCCAAGTCTTGAGTTTAAGTTGTTGGATCAAGATCACAATTAAATACCGACTCATATAAAACTTAATCTCGATCTTTGTCTTGTGCTTGAATCTCGTTATATATAAATTTTGCGCTTGTGCTTGGACCTCGTCATGTGCCAATTTGCGCATAGTTTGTCATTCATCAAAACCTACAAATATGAACACACGTTTAGTATAATGCCTTGAGAACGTGTTTCCAACAATTGGGATGAGGTTTGGGGTTATAGTTATAGGTCCGAAAATAGGCAAGGAATTAGGCAATTATTCAAATATCCCAAAATTTATCAAAGTAATTTATAAAAATGCTTAATAAATGAATAAAATACTATTTATGCACTGAAATACTTAAAATAATAACTTTATATATAAAAATATAAATTTGCTAATAATATAGAATAAAGATCCTTTATGTATGAATATAGTTCATTATTGCAAATTAGATAAATAGCCTGAAAAATACTAATATAATTATGGAAATAGAATTGAAAATTTTTAAAACATATATTATTGGTGCAAGATAATTTTTTTAGGTAACTAAGTCATCACAAAATAATTTAATGCATAATTAATAGATATTTAAATATAAAAAATTAACTTTAAATCTCTAAAAATTATGGGGAAAATTATAAAAATATTTGTATAGGTTTGAACCAAAATTATGGTGCAAAATTAATGTTTGAAAGTTTATATAGTATTTGAGAAAATATGAGGGCAAAATTTGGTATCAACATTCATCGCGAGGTGATGACTATTATTTCTTAGGTTATTTTTTATGGGTCGGCAAAATTTTAGGCGAATGGGGTCCAGTCTCCTAGGACCATGCAGAAAGTGTGGGCTATAGCACATGAAAATCTGAGTATCAAGAGAGATACCAATTTTATGGCCCTAAAATACCCACACAAAAAAAGGAACAGTCATGGTGAGGCGATAACTATTGTTCCTTAGGTCATTTTTATAAGCCGAAAATATTTATGCGTCCAGTTCAGTCTCCTGGGCCCATGCAGATTGTGTGGGTTATAGGACACGAAAATCAAGAAATCGGGTGGAATTCTAGTTTCATGACACAAAATTTTCAAAAAATGAGAAATGGTCATGACGAGATGATAACTATTGTATCTTAGGTCATTTTTAATGGCTCGGAAAATTTCTAGGTGACTCGGGTCTAGTTGCTCGTGTAGAAAATCACTCTATCTATGATATGTGCGCTTTGTTGGTATGAGCATGATTTTCAGGTATAGGTTTTGATGAATGACAAACAATGAAGTCAAATGTCAAACAATGATATTATATGACAAACAATCAAGCTTGAATGCCGAGAAGCATATTGATGAACGGATTGAAATGGAAAAGCCAAAGACGAGCTCAAATGTTCAAAACCGAAGACCCAAGGCGTAGGTCGTTAGGTAGAACAAATATAAGAGCAACGCTTAAGTTATCTCGTCTTTTGGCTCAACATAAGTCATCATAAATATGCATAAAATCATTTTATTAAATCATATTTATCATAAACATATTTTATTAAATCATATTTATCATAAACATATTTTAAATACTTCAAACAAAATGATGTTAAAGTTTTCATCTTAACCAAAATGGTTTTTAAAGTAAGTTTTCAATTCTGCCTCAGAATAATCGATTATCAGTATATGCATAATCGATTATGCTGTAGACCGTTGCCAGTGTTTGAACACTGCAACAGAATAATCGATTATGCAGTATCAGATAATCGATTATTCAGCAGAAAAGCAGCTTCTGATTTTCTGAACGTTGGAGAATAATCGATTATCAGATACTGAATAATCGATTATCTGGGCACAAAATCAGCATAATTGATTGCCAATTGAGCAACGGACACACGCCATTTTTCACCTATAAAAAGAGGTCTTTTGAGTTGATTTTAAACACACAACACCTCCCAATATTGATATACATATTGACATTATTTGAGCATCATTTTAGAGCTTTTGTTGAGCCATTTGAGAGACAACTTTGAGTTGTTCATAGAGCTAAATTTGTACCTCTTTATCTACTCTTGTTGTAAAAGAGAAAGGTGTTTGAGAAGAACATATCTTCTCATTGATTGTCGGGTTCGCTAAGTACCCTAAGTCTTAGTGTGTGAAGTCTTGTGGTGCGGTATCCACGAGCAAGGTTGAAGTCTTGAGGTACAGTATCCTCAAGCAAGTTGAAGTCTTGTAGAGTGTACATCTACGAGCAAGTGTAACGGTTTGTTAAGCACCCGTAAGCTTAACGGAATTAGCGGAATCTCGAGAGAGTCTCTCAGGGACTGGACTAGCCACAAGTTGTGGTGAACCAGGATAAATTCGGTGCGTTCTTTCCTTGTTATTTTAATTACCGAATTTATTTTATTCCTGCAATTTTTAATTCCGCAATATTTATCAATATTCTCGTGCCGCACTATTCACCCCCCCCCCCTCTAGTGACGAGCATAAATACTAACAATTGGTATCAGAGCCTAACTCTCTGAAAGCCTTAACCGGTTGAGAGCGATATATATTTTTTTTCGTTGAGAATATTGAACGCAGGAATAATGAGCGAAGGACACTCCACCGAGAGGCCTCCATTTTTTTATGGAAGAAATTATACATACTGGAAAGAGCGGATGAGAATATTCATCCAATCACACAACTTTCGATTATGGCAAATCATCAAGAAAGGTGAACAAATGCCAACAAAGAAAGTTGGGGAAATCATGGTTCCAAAGGAGGAAAATGAATATGATGCCGAGGACATCAAGAATTTGAAAGAAACGCAACGGCCGTCAACTTACTATTTTGTGCGGTGAATCCGGACGACTATCGGAAAATCTCTTGTTGCACAACCGCAAAGGAAATGTGGGATAAACTCGAGATCACTTATGAAGGTACGTCTCAAGTCCGAGAATCTAAAATTGATTTTCTAACACATGAATATGAACTTTTTAGAATGAGGGAAGATGAAAACATCGATAATATGTTCGAACGATTCTCAATAATCGTCAATGATCTTCATGCTCTCGGAAAAATATATTCGAACAAAGATCTAGTTCGAAAAATCCTACGGAGTCTCACTCCCAAATGGCGCTCCAAAGCAAAGGCTATCCAAGAGTCGATAGGAACCACGGACGTCACAATTGATGGACTACGAGGTAATCTTAAAGCTTATGAAAGCACAATTCTTAATCCGTATCTTAGAAGTAAGTCGAATATTGCCTTCAAAGCCTCATCTTCTAAAAGAGTAGAGGTAAGTGATTCGGAAAGTGATGATGATATTATTTCCAATGATATAATTGAAAATTTTATAAGTTTATGAAGAAGGAAATAAAGAAGGAAGAACCAAGTCCTTCATGTCAAAATTGTGGAAAAATTGGCCACACTAAATCACATTGTCCAAAATCAAAGGACAAGAAAAAGAAGAAACACCATAGGCGCGTAACATGGGATTAGGACAGCTCGAGCGATGAAACTGCCGCATTATGCCTCATGGCAAACGAAGAAGAAAAGGTAAGTACTTCTAACTCTTACTCGTTTGAAGAAATACAAAATGCCTATGATGAATTATATGGTGAATTTGTTAAAGCTTCCAAAACCATAAAAGAATTGAAGAAAATACTTTCTTTGCAAGAAAAAGATTTTGAAAAACAACCTTCTTTAAAAGAAAAAGATTTTGAAAAATTGACTGGTGATAATGAAAAACTAAAAGAAGAAAATGATCTTTTAGAAAATGACATTACTTTTCTTAAAAATAAAATCAAAGTTTTAGAAGAAGAAAATAGATTTTTGGAAAATGACAATGTCGATCTCAAAAATAAAATCAAGGAGATGAATGAAGCCTCTTTAATTGTTCAAAGTTCAAATTGTTCTTCTTGTAGTTCTTTAAAAATGGAGAACGTAGAACTTAGAAATACACTAGAAAAATGTAGTGTAAATGATTCTAGAACAAGTGAGGTAATTAAAAAGGACGATAGAAATAAGGTTAAACCGCCTAGAAATGACTCTAGGATTTTTGTTAATAAGTCTAAAACTAATCATTTTAGACCACCTAGACACAATTCTAGGAATTTTATTAATGAGTCTAGAATGAATAATTTTAGACCACCTAGAAATGACTCTAGGAATTTCAACGCTTCTAGGAATAACAACTTTAGATCACCTAGAACGCATTTGGCTCAACCTAGACATATGCACAATCCTAATGTCATATGTCATTATTGTAACCGGGTAGGACACATTGCACCCGTATGTTTTGCTAAACATAGAGATTCATATTTTGATTATGATTATTATTTGCCTAACCCCCAAGGACCCAAAAGAAGTTGGGTACCGAAAACCTATTTTTAGGTACTTTTGCAGGTGTGCTTGAAGACTACAATATTGTAGTAGATGCACCAAGCACGAAACCTTACTGCATCAAGGGGGAACGTCGGTTAGTTATTTTATTTTTGATAAAAACGTAATAGTTGATATGTGCTAACAATTGATATTAATTATTGATTCATGTTTTGATAAGTTTTATTTTGAATAAAAATTAGTATCAATTATTTTGTTTTGTTAAATGATCGATTCATGTTTTGATGAATATCTTTATAACAGTTGGCATATAATGAAAAACCATCATTATGATTGGTATGGTTTTACGAACACTTGGTAGTATTTGATATGATTATTTTTCTAATAATTGGTATCGTCAATAGTTTAAACAACAATTGGTATACTCTTTTTGCTAATGCCAAAAGGGGGAAGAATTTAGGCGATATGCATCGAATAAGGGGGAATGTCTTCACATTCTAGTATGCTTTAATTGAGGGGGAATATTCAATTAAAGGGGAATTATATTGTATTGTTTGCACGAATTGTATGAGATATAGCATGACGTTAGGGGGAATTCGATATGCATATCTCCTGTTGTTTGTCATTATCAAAAAGGGGAAAATTGTAGAAAATCACTCTATCTATGATATCTGCGATTTGTTGGTATGAGCATGATTTTCAGGTATAGGTTTTGATGAATGACAAACAATGAAGTCAAATGTCAAACAACGATATTATATGACAAACAATCAAGCTTGAATGCCGAGAAGCATATTGATGAACGGATTGAAATGGAAAAGCCAAAGACGAGCTCAAATGTTCAAGACCGAAGACCCAAGGCGTAGGTCGTTAGGTAGAACAAATGTAAGAGCAACACTTAAGTTATCTCGTCTTTTGGCTCAACATAGGTCATCATAAATATGCATAAAATCATTTTATTAAATCATATTTATCATAAACATATTTTATTAAATCATATTTATCATAAACATATTTTAAATACTTCAAACAAAATGATGCTAAAGTTTTCATCTTAACCAAAATGGTTTCTAAAGTAAGTTTTCAATTCTGCCTCAGAATAATCGCTTATCAGTATATGCATAATCGATTATGCTGTAGACCGTTGCCAGTGTTTGAACACTGCCACAGAATAATCGATTATGCAGTATCAGATAATCGATTATTCAGCAGAAAATCAGCTTCTGATTTTCTGAACGTTGGAGAATAATCGATTATCAGATACTGAATAATCGATTATCTGGGCACAAAATCAGCATAATTGGTTGCCAATTAAGCAACGGACATACACCATTTTTCACCTATAAAAAGAGGTCTTTTGAGCTGATTTTAAACACACAACACCTCCCAATATTGATATACATATTGACATTATTTGAGCATCATTTTAGAGCTTTTGTTGAGCCATTTGAGAGACAACTTTGAGTTGTTCATAGAGCTAAATTTGTACCTCTTTATCTACTCTTGTTGTAAAAGAGAAAGGTGTTTGAGAAGAACATATCTTCTCATTGATTGTCGGGTTCGCTAAGTACCCTAAGTCTTAGTGTATGAAGTCTTGTGGTGCGGTATCCACGAGCAAGGTTGAAGTCTTGAGGTACGGTATCCTCGAGCAAGTTGAAGTCTTGTAGAGTGTACATCTACGAGCAAGTGTAACGGTTTGTTAAGCACCCGTAAGCTTAACGGAGTTAGTGGAATCTCGAGAGAGTCTCTCGCGGACTGGACTAGCCACAAGTTGTGGTGAACCAGGATAAATTCGGTGCGTTCTTTCCTTGTTATTTTAATTACCGAATTTATTTTATTCCTGCAATTTTTAATTCTGCAATATTTATCAATATTCTCGTGCCGCAATATTCACCCCCTCTAGTGAAGGGCATAAATACTAACAGCTCGACCCCATGCAGAAGGCGTGGGCTGTAGCACGCGAAAATCTGAGAATCGGGCGGAATTCCAGTTTTATACCCCTAAAACGCTAAAAAATAAGGAACGGTCATGGAGAAATGATGACTACTGTTTCTTAGGTCATTTTTTATAGCCAGCAAAGATTTAGACAATCAGGGTCCGATCACCTAGCCCCATGCAGATAGTGTGGACTATAGCATACTAAAATCTTAGAAGCATGCGAAATTCTTGTTTTATGGCCCTAAAATGCCAAAAAACGAGGAACGATGACTCTTACTCTTTAGGTTTTTTTTATGGGCAAGCAATATTTTTGTGATTCGGCTTCTGTCACCCAAGCCCATGCAGATGGAATAGTCTATAGCACACGAAAATCTAGAAATCGGATGGAATTCTTTTTTTATGGACCTAAAATGCAAAAGCAATAAGGAATAGTCATGGCGAGACGATTAATATTGTTTTTTAGGTCATTTTTTATGAGCCAACAAAATTTTAGGCAATTCAGATCTTGTCGTGCGACCCATGCAGATGGCTTCAGCGATAGCACATGAAAATTTAGGAATCTGGTGAAATTTAAGTTTTATTGCCTAAATACACCAAAAATGAGGAACGGACATGGAGCGGCGATGGCTATTGTTCCATAGGTCATTTTTGATGGGTCGACAAAATATTTGGCGACCCGGGTCTGGTCGTCCGGCCCATGCAGATGACGTGGGCAATAGAACACGAAATTTTATTAATCGGGCAGAATTTCAGTTTTATTGCCCAAAAAATCCATAATATAAGGAAATATTATGGTGAGGAGCTGATAATTGTTCTTTAGGTCATTTTTATGTGCCGGAAAAATTCTACGTATTCCAATTCCGGTCGCTCGAGTCCATGTTGATGGCGTGAACTATAGCACACAAAAATTTAGAATCGGATAGAATTCTAGTTTTATGACACCAAAGTGGCAGAAAATGAGTAATGGTCATGACAAGGCGGTGATTGTCCTTAGGTCATTTTGATGATCCGGAAAAAAAAATTTGCGATGCAAGTCCAATTGCCTAGGCTCATGCAGATGGCGTGGATTATAGCACATGAAAATCTTATAATCGTGCAAACTTTCAGTTTTATGGCCCTAAAACTCCAAAACACGAGGAAAAGTCATGGCAAGATGATGATTATCTTTTTTTAGGTCTTCTTTTGATCGGCCGGCACAATTTTAAGCTATTTGGGTTTGGTCTCTTGGGCCCATGCAAATAGTGTGGGCTATAGCACACAAAAATATGGGAATCGGGAAAAATTTTAGTTTTATGGCCCTAAAATGCCGGAAAAGAAAAGAGGAATGATCAAGGTTAGACGGTAAATATTAATAATTAGGTCATTTTTTATGATCTGGCATAATTTTAGATGATCTGGCTTATGTAGATGGCGTGGGCTAGCATACAAGAATTTGGAAAACAGGCAAAATTCTAATTTTATTGCCCTAAAACTCCAAAAATCGAGGAATGGTCACGGTGAGGCGATGACTGATGTTTTTGATAGCCCAGCAAACTATTAGGCAATCAGGGTGTGGTTTCCCAAACCCGTACAGATGGTGTGGGTTGTAGCACAAGAGAATTTGGGGAAGAATCTCAGTTTTATGGCCCTAAAATACCAAAAACGGATAACAGTCATCGAGAGGTGATGACTATTGTTCCTTAGGTCATTTTTTACGGCAAAGAAAAATTATAGGAGATCTGAGTTCAGCTGCTCGGCCCCATACAGTTGACGTGGGATGTAGCACACGAAAATCTGATAATCGGGTAGAATTTCAATTTTATGGCCTTAAAACGTGAAAATAAGGAACGATCATAGAGAGGCAATGACTTTATATGGTCCAGCAAAATTTTAGGCAATCTGGGTGCGGTAGCTCGGCCCCATGACGATGATGGGGCTATACGCACACGAAAATCTGTAAATTGGGCGAAATTCTAATTTTATGGCCCTAAAACGCCAAAATATAAATAACGGTCATGGCGAGACAATGACTATTGTTTCTTAGGTCATTTTCTATAGTTCGTCAAAATTTTAGGCGATCCGAGTCCAGTTACCCTAGCCCATACACATGGCGAAAATCTAGGACAGGCGAAATTCGAGTATTACGGCGCTAATACACAAAAAATGAGGAAGGGTTATGGCAAGGCGATGATTATTGTTCTTTAGGTCATTTTTTATGGGCAGACAAAATTATAAGTGATCCGAATCCAGTTGCCTGGCCTCATGCAGATGGTGTGGCTATATAGCACATGAAAATCTAGAAATCGGGCATAATTCTAATTTTATGATCATAAAATGGGTAACTGCCATGGCGAGGAATATTTTTCCTTAGGTCATATATGATGCTCCCACAAAATTTTAGGCAATCTGGGTCCGGTCGTCCAGCCCCATACAAACAACATGGGCTATAGCACCAGAAAATGTGGGAATCATACAAAATTCTAGTTCTATGGCCCTTGTACGCTAAAACGAGGAAGGAGTCATGGCGAAGTGATGATCATTATTATTTAGATCATTTTTTATGGGCTGGAAAAATTTTAGGTGATCTAGATCACGTGGCATGTCCTATGCAGATGGTGTGGGCTATAATACACGCAAATCTTAGAATGGGGCGTAATTCCAGTTTTACGACCTTAAAACACCAAAAAATAAGGAACAAACATAGAGAGGCGATGAATATCTTTCCTTAGGTCGTTTTTTATGGGCCGGCAAAATTTTTGGGCGACTAGATCTAAATCGCCTAAAATGTTACGGGCCCACAAATACGATCTAACGAACAATAGTCACGGGTTTTACATGACAGTCCTTATTTTTTAGCATTTTAGAGCCATAAAATAAGAATTTAGGACGATTTATAAATTTTCTTGTGCTATAGCCCATTCCATCTGCATGAATTCTGGCGACCAGCCACAAGTCACCTAAAACTTTGTGGGCCTATCAGAAACGACCTAATAATAATAATCATGGGCTTGTCATAATCATTCCTTATTTTTTGGCGTTTAGGCCAAATAGAGAGAATTCAGGATGATTTCCTAATCCTCGTGGGATATAGTTCACTCCATCTGTATGAATTAAGACGACCAGCTCCGTATCCCCTAAAATTTTGCGGGCACAATTGAACCGACCTAATGAGAAATAGTCATGGTTTCATCATAAGCTTCCTTATTTTTTTGGTGCTTTAGGGCCATAAATCAGGAATTCAAGATGATTTTTAAATTTTTGGGTGTTATAGTCTACGTCATCTACATGAATTTAGGCGACTGACTCCGAATCGCGAAATATGTATGGGCCCTTAAGAAAAAACCTAATGAACAATACTCATGAGTTCACTATGACCGTTCCTCATTTTTTGGCATTTTAGGTCCATTAAACCTGAATTCTGAACGATTTCCAAATTTTCGTATGCTATAGTCACGCCTTCTGCATGAATTCGGGCGATCGGCCTCGAATCGCATAAAATTTTGTGGGCTCATTAGAAAAAACCTAATAAAAATAGTCTAGGTCGCCATGACCGTTCCTTTTTTGGATTTTTAGGTACATTAAACTTAAATTCAAGATGATTTAAAAATTTTGAAGTGCTATAGTCCACATCATCCGCATGAATTTGAGCAACTGACTCTGAATCTGCTTAAATTTTTTGGAGCAATCTGAAATGTCCTAATGAACAATAGTCATGGGCTCCCCTTCACCATTCCTCATTTTGGCATTTAGGCCATAAAATAGGAATTCGGAACAATTTGCGTTTCATGTGCTATTGTCCATGTTATCTATATGAATTCGGGCGATAGGATCCAAATCCCCTAATTTTTTGCGGGTCAATCAGTCATGACTTAATGAAAAAGTGACAATGCTTCGCATGCCTATTCCTCAGTTGTTTGTGTTTTAGAGTCATAAAACAGGAATTCAGGATGATTTTCGAATTTTCATTTGCTAAAGTCCACGCTATCTGCATGAATTCGGGCGATCGGCCCCAGATCGTCAAAATTTTGTGATCCCTTTAGAAACGATCTAATAAACAATATTCATGTGTTCGCCATGACCATTTCGTATTTTTTGGTTTTTTGGGACCATAAGACAGCATTTAGAATGATTTTAAAATTTTCGTGTACTGTAGTCCATGCCATCTACATGAATTCGACCGGCCAGAATAGCCTAAAAATTTGCATGCCCATCAGAAATGACTTAATATACAATATTCATAGGTTCTCCATGACCGTTCCTTATTTATTGGCGTATTAAGGCCATAAAATAAAAAATCTAAATAATTTGTAAATTTTCGTGTGTTATAGTCTACGTCATCAACATATATTCGGACGACTAACCCAAAATGCCTAATATTTTATGGGCCTATCAAAAACGGCCTAAAATGGATTCTCCATGATCATTTCTTATTTTTTGGCGTTTTAAGGCCATAAAACAGGAATAAAGGACGATTAGAAATTTTTTTCGCATGTTATACCACACCATTAGCATGAATTCGGGCGATTGGATTTTAATCGTCTAAACTTTTATGGTCCATCAGAGATGGCCTAATTAACATTAGTCATGCGTTGGCCATGACTAATGCTCATGTTTTGGTATTTTAGGACTGTAAAATATGAATTCAAGATGATTCCCCAAATTTCATGTGCTATAAGTTACATCATATGCATGAATTCGGGCGACCGATCCTAAATCATCTAAAATTATGTGGGCCTATCAGAAACTACCAAATGAACAATAATAATTGATTCGCCATAATTGTTCCTACTTTTTTACCATTTGATGGTTATAAAATAGAAATTCAAGACGATTTCTAAATTTTCATCTATTATAGTCCAAACCATCTACATGAATTTAGAAGACCGGCTCTGAATTATCTAAAAATTTTAATCTAATATGAAACGATAGTCATGCGTTCGCCATGAGCGTTCCTCGTTTTTTTATGTTTTAAGGCCATAAAATATAAATTCAAGACTATTTCAAAATTTCAGTGTGCTATAGTCCGTATTATCTACATGAATTCGAGTGACCGGCTCCGAATCGCCTGAATTGTATGAGCCCATAAAAAATGACCTAATGAACAATGGACATCGCTTTGCCATGATCGTTAGGCTATGCCATATGCACGAATTCGGTCGATCGGCCCTAAATCGCCTAAAATTATGTGGACCAATCAGAAACTACCAAATGAACAATAATAATGAGTTCGCCATAATCATTCCTTATTTTTTAGTGTTTTAGGGTCATAAAATAGAAATGCAAAACGATTTTCAATTTTTCATGTGCTATAGTCCAAGTCATCGACATAAATTCGGGAGATCAGCTTCGAATCCTCTAAAATTTTTGGGTAATTAGAAATGACTTAATGAACAATAATCATAGGTTCATCATGACCGTTCCTCATTTTTTTGATGTTTTAGGGTCATAAATAGAAATTCAAGACGATTTTTAAATTTTCGTGTGCTATAGTCTACCCCACCTGCATGGTCGATTGGCTCTGAATCGCCTGAAATTTTACGGGCCAATCAAAAACGACCTAATGAACAATAGTCATTGCTTCGTCGTCATCGTTCTTTGTTTTTTGGCGTAATAGGGCCATAATACAGGAATGCAACAATTTTTAAATTTTCTTGTGCTACAGTCCAAGCTATCTGCATGAATTCGACCGATCGGCCTAGAATCGCTTTAATGGGGCTACCAGTAACGACCTAATGAACGATAGTTACGGGTTCGTCTTGACTGCTCCTCTTTTATTTTTTATTTTAGGGTTATAAAATTTTATGAGACCATCAGAAATGACCTACTGAACAATAGTCATGGGTTCGTCATGATCGCTCCTTATTTTTTGGAGCTTTAGGGCCATAAAACAAAAGTCTAAATGATTTACAAATTTTCATGTGCTATAGACTACGCCATAAGCATAAATTCAGACGATCGATCCCGAAACGCCTAAAATTTTGTGGGTCCATCAGAAATGTCCTAATAAACAATAGCCATGTGTTCTCCATAACCGTTCCTTATTTTTTAGTATTTTAGCGCCACAAAATAGGAATTCAGGACGATTAATAATTTTTGTGTGATGTATCACACCATCAGCATGAATTTGGGCGACCGGCTTTGAATTTTCTAAATCTTTGAGGCCATCAGAAACAATCTAACGAAGAATAATCAAGGGTTGGCCAATGATTGTTCCTCATTTTTTGGCGTATTCGGTCTATAAAACAGGAATTCAAGATAATTTTTAAAATTTTCATATACTCCACGCCATCTGCATGAATTCAAGCGACCAACTCTGAATCGCCTAAAATTTTGCGGACCTATCAGAAACGTCATAATGAACAATTGTCATTGATTCGCCATGAATGTTCCTCGTTTTTTATATTTTCGGCCATAAAACAAGAATTCATGACTATTTTCAAATTTTCATATGTTATAGTCCACGCCATCTGCGTAAATTCGGGCGGGCAGCCTCGAGCCGTCTAAAAATTTTTTGGGCTCATTATAAACGACCTAATAAATAATATTCATGGGTTTGTATTATTGTTCCTTGTTTTTAGAATTTTAGGGCGATAAAATTGGAATACATGACGATTTGTAATTGTTCGTGTGCTATAGTCCATGCCATCTACATGAATTCGGACAACCAGTTCCAAATCGCCTAAAATTTGCGGGCCCGTTAGAAATGAACTAATGAACAATAGTCATGGGTTTGCCATGATAGTTTCTCTTTTTTGGCGTTTTAGAGCCATAAAATAGGGATTCAAAATGATTTTCAAATTTCGTGTGCTCTAATCCACGCCATCTGCATGAATTCGGGCAACCGGCCTTAATCGCCTCAAATTTAGCAGGCCCATCAAAAATGACCTAATGAACAATAGTCATGTGTTCACCGCGATCATTCCTTATTTTTGGTTTTTTAAGGCTATAAAACAAGATTCAGGATAATTTTTAAATTTTATGTGCTATAGTCCACGCCATTTGTATGAATTCGGGCAACCGGCTCTGTATCGTCTAAAATTTGCGAGTCCATCAAAAACGACCTAATAAAAAAAAGTTTTTCTGTTCTTCATTTTTTGGCGTTTTGTAGTGAAAATTTTTTGGAGTCTATATTCTACCTTAGTTCCCTTTTGCTCCTATAATTACCTTCTTTTTCTTAGAAGTTTGCATATTTTTAGTAGTCTTGTAAACAAATGTCATGCAAGAAGTCAATGGTGAAATTAATTGCTGGGAATAAAAGAAACAGTATAAATACAAGTTTACATCATCAAAATGCCGTATTTACTGTCTGATAAAATGTTAGTACATGACAAACATATTATGTCAATTTTCATTTTTGGCCGTTGTTTAGGACCATCATTTTCGACTTGAAACTGTTCAATTATGTGTTTGAGAGTTATTAGACATTTCTATGGTTCATTAGTTACGATGGTTATGTTAATACCGAAAAAATTAGGTGTTATGCAGAAGTTAGTAACGTAAAATTTGAACAACGATAAATTAGATATCAAAAGAGACAGAAATATATAATGTGGTTCGGTCAATTGACTTACGTCCACAGCGGGGATGAGCAATCCACGATATAAAAAGATAGTACAAAATATAGAAAGAACAACCCCACGAAGAGGCAAACATAAATGACACACTAACACTTGTCCCAAAAAGTTCTCCTTCTAAACACGACTCTCAAACCTCATATGGCTATATTGTGGATGCTACTAAATGAGAATGATGGATATTCAATTTATAGAACTCCAAATATTTTTCTTACAAAAAAAAGAGACTAACTAAATATAGAAGAATTATATAATTTTCTTTCTACAAAAAACAAAAACTCAATTAAGGTAATTATATTGCTTTTTCCTTCAATGAAATAAGAAAACTAAATAGGATAAGAAAATTACAGCAAACATCTAACAGATTGGTCCAAAAAAATGTAATATGACAAAGATATTATATCAATTTAATTCTAACAGGGAAACGATGGCCATAGATATCTGCAATAATATTCTGTAATATATTTAGTTGATTACATTACAGTATTTTGGTTTCATACTTTTGCTCACAGTACTGAATAACACTCAAAATAATTCATAGAAATTAAACTGGATTTAATCAGACTGTTCAGACACTATCAGCTGCAAGCAGTCCATGTCCAAAGATGAACTTCTCATTCTCTTCTGTTAAAATATTTGTCTCATTCAGAAGCCTACAACAACGAAAGAAAATAAATTTTAGTTATTTAAGAGACAAATAAACGTGATATTGTCAAACATGTGAATGAGTGAAATTAATGACTAACCTCTTTATTTTAATTATCTATTGCCAAATTATTTACGCAAATCATCATCATAAAATAATATGTTGAATTAAAGTGATAAAAATCAGTTGTTACAAATATTTGTAAAAAGTTAAAATCACGAAATAAAATTTGGAAAAATGATACTGTATAGTCATTTTTAAAATAATAGCTGAAAAAGTGTATAATTTTATATATATTTTATATATTATATACAAAAATTATCAATTTTGATAGCTATTCATGTAATTATCAATCTCTTGCCAATTGATTCTGAGTAGCTTTATCGAGATCAGAAGCAAATTGTGCAAAGCTTTTAACTATGCGAATTGTGCTTGTTTTAATTTTAATTTACCAGCTACTTATTTCATGGCTTTTATTTTAGATACGGATCCCACTCTGAAAACAGAGATAACCAAATTAATAGCAGGTCTGATTCCAGAATTGAATAGGTCGGCAAATAAGAAGATTTGTCCATCAGTAATGAAAATTACATTAGTAGGAATATAAGTCGAAACATCTCCCGATTGAGTTTTAACTATTGGTAAGACGGCCATGCTTCATTCACCTAAACTAGAACTTAATTTAGCGGCTCTTTCCAAAAGGCGTGAATGCAAATAAGATATATCTCCTGAATAAGCTTCATGATTGTGCGGTCTTCGTACTAGAAGAGACATTTTGCGATAAGCTTGCGTTTGTTTGGAGGGATCATCATAAATGATTAAAGTGTGTGTTCGCGATACATAAAATATATACTTTTTCGATTAAAATACGTAAATAATTTCTGACGGGGAATAAATGTGATAATGCCCCAATAAACTTTGTTAACTGCGATAACAATGTAATACCTCCCTTATGTTTTCCCTTGGGAAGTTTTTGACGAAAATTTTGAGTATTAGAGATTAATAATTATATTTAAGCGTTAGTGAAAGCAAATATATAATTTTAGAAAAATTATTTTCCCCCTTCTAATAAATATACATTTTTTGAAGAATATTTTTAGACAATCAAACATCGGAAAATAATTATTTAGACTTACGATGTATCAACAGTCTTGTTCATAACAGTACGAGAGAGCATGAAAGCAGCATCAAGATACTGAAGTTCTCCATTAATCCTCTCTTTATCCTGTTCTCAAGAACCTCAGCATCTAGTTTTAATGGTTGATCCGAAGCCTATAGGAAAATTATAATTAAGCTATTGATTATGAAATTAAAAAAATAAAAGATAAATAAGGGATTATACCAAAACCCATCCACGTGTATTAGCAAAAGATGGCACGTGAGCAGTGTAAGCTATAACATCTGCAATATGACATCATTAGACAACTTAGCATTAACCTCGAAATATGCATATACATACATATATACATACATATATATATATCGTAAGCGATATTAATATCAAAAAAATAACAAGTAAACAAATTAATAAAATAATAAGTGGTATTATTTTTTATATTCATACCAAATATTTTTATTTTACTTATAATATATTTTTAGTAAAAATAATGCGACAAAACAGTTTCTCGCTTGGGGCTAGGTCAATCCACCCAAAAGGTTAAGGATAAATATGAAACGATTTTTAAATGGTAGGTGAAATAGTGGTCCAAAAATATAACGGAAGATTATCTTATAAAACTAAGTCAAAAGTACTAAGATGAATTTTGAATTATTTCTTGAAAATCTCATATCTCCTTCTGAAATCAAGAGAAGAGAGGAATTGTAACATTGGTCATCCAATAAAAAGATCAAATGAAGTGTTAAATATGGTAGAATTAAGCTTGAAGACTTGTTTCGTAGTGTTGTAAATTGATGAGAACAACCCGTTATGTGAGAGAATTCCAGCAAAACCAGCCTGCAAATATCACAAGTCTAGTAAGTTTTGCTTGTTATATTAACATGCTCCGTATAGTTCAAACTTATTCGGTACATGTATCGATAGAAAATAACAAGTATCCTGTGAAATTAGTTGAGGCGAGCAAAAAATATCTCTGGTACATTACGATTATATTTAGAAAAAGAATGAAGAGAAATGAAAGAACCTGAGTGACAAAGATGCCATTGTAATTGAGTTTGGACTTAATGACACATTCATAGAAAGATTTAAAGTAGAGATGACTGCAAGGCCTCCTTTACGAGGATCTAATAGATCTCCCACTATCACATCATACTTCAATTCGCTCTTTTCCAACTCCATCCTTTTACATGCACAAGTTAGTGGTTAACACAAATAATTTAACTTATATATACTAACGATATAAATAATTTAATTAGTATATTATTGATATAAGTTAATTTTTTGTGACAAGTTATTTATCTTATATTAGTTTCCCTTATTATTTGAAATTACGTATATTTAGTTATTTGTTAAGTGACCTGAACGTTTGGTGGAGAATGATAATTTTAAACTTAACTTAACGTCATTGATGATGACATGAAGCCTACTATCAGCAAAGGCTTCTTGATTTGCCGTAAGGTGTTTGCGGCAAATATTCACAACTTCCTGCAAATATACACAATTTTATCACACTTTCCACATTTTGACTTGCAAGGAAATATAGTGATTAACTATAATATAATCAAGTCGGTTGATGAGATTTATAACACAATAATTAATATATTTAAAAAATATAATTTAATAACCTTTATCCAACTATTTAAATTAAATAATCGAAGGATATATAATATGTGTATCTAATCGTGTATAATTATTTGTATATACCTATTAGGAAAAGTAATAGTAAATCCAACCAACTATTTATGTTAATAAATAATAAATAGATGTATAAAGAAATAAATATATGACTTAATTTAAGCATTGACCAAGTAATAATCCAAACTGAGATTTCATTGATTAATTAACAAAAAATGGAAGAGGATGGTCATAAATCATACTTGATCAATATCAGACATTACAACTTTCCCAAGAGCCTCTCTTGCAGCTGATCCTTCCCCACCTCCCATCATAAACACTGTTTTGGGACTGACCAACAACCACAGAGGAAACGAAAACTGATCATCAATCCACACAAAAAAAAAAAAAAATATATCTAATTTAAAGTCGCACCGAATACACCCACTAGGCGAGGTAAATTGCTTTGTACCAAGAATTTTTCCGTTTCCAGGACATAAACCGAAAATTTTAATTAAGAGTAAATGAATCTTAACCATCTTAGTACGACATAACACAAAATTAAAAAAAGTAATATAAAGCGAAAAAGAGAATATACAATCAGTACAGACATAAAGATAGATCTATGAGAAAAATAAGTACTTGTCATGAAGTAAGAGAGCAGGATGGATCAAGCTTTCATGGTATATAAACTCATCATTTTCAGCACTCTGCATTTTTCCATCAATCAGCAAAACCTGCATATCGTTCATATATACATATCCATATATTAAAATCCTAAAATAATTTTAGAAAATTTTAATTTTTAAATTTTTTTTGGGAGGGGGTTGTTAAAGCCAACCTTTCCAAAGTGCTTTGTGTCTAAAAGTGCTACATCTTGAAACTTGGTGGTACCTTTGTACAGGACACTACAATATTTCATTGTTAGACTCAACGACAAAATCAGGAATTTCATTTAAGATATATATATATATATATATATATATCGGCGATGAATGTTCAGCATGCATTACCTGTTTATGGCTAAAGACCATTTGAGATCAGCTTGAAGAGTCTCTTCAAACCATTGAATATTCTCCCCATTTTCCTCACAATTTTCAGAAATGACATTTGAGTGAACAATTTCTTTCTCAATTGTTTGCTCCATTCTCTAATTAGAAAAATAAAATAAAATGAAAGTTCTCTTTATATGGAGCAATAGGCTATATAAACTCTGATTAACATATAAAGGTATGTACATGCCAAAACTTGTGTACATCATTTCAAATTTATTTCTGGATTGAAGATTATATAAATCTGATCCCATTTTTCATGTGAACATTCAAAATCAAGTCAAACTTTTGGATAATGAATGTACTACTTTTTATTTTATTTGTTCTTCATTACATAATTGTCCTAAATCTTGCAATATATGGATTTGAGTAATCCAACTATAGAGTAGGTGGTTGGGACTTGGGTTGGAGGATATGAGGAAAAATAAATTGAATGCATCATCCATTTTTATTCGTCAACAATCAACTCATTCGAAAAAATCAATTTATGTTGTAAAATATTCTTTCCGATAACACTTATTTTTCATCTTACAAAACTGACTTTGTTATTTTTTGAAGAAAAAAAAATTTACATACTCCCTTTGGTCCATTTTAAGTAATTTTTTTGGTTGTCTTCGCTCATATTAAAAAATTTACTTTTTAGTATTAATTAACAATGTAATAGATCATAATAACTCTAATTTATTCATTAAAAATACAACAAATACTCCTAGTCACTTTATTTAGGGGCAACTTTGAAAAAAAGAAGTTAATTCTTTCCTGATATTTAAAAGAAATCAAATATTATGAACCATAAAAAATCAATTAAAGTGGACCGAAGGAAGTAACATTTTAAAAAATAAGACGTCAATTGTTGATGTTTTAAAATCGAGGAAAAGACCCATATAGTCTCTTACGTATAGGGCTTGACATATTTTTGTCCTTTATCTAAGTTATGAAGACAAATAGTCCCTTATGTTTGAAAAAGGTGGGACACATTTGGTTCAGGTCTAGAGAAAATCAATTAAAGTGGACCTTGATCGTTGCTGACTGACATTCCGTTCCATTTTAACATTTCCGTCTACTTAGACCAAGTGCATCCACTTTTTTCAAACATAAGGGACAATTTATGTCATTAACAAAGATAAAGGACAAAAATATATCATGCCCTATACATAAGGGACTATACAGGTCTTTTCCTTTTTTCAAATCTATCCTTATTATTTTAATTAGCTGTGTTAATTAAGATGGACGCTTGAGGAAAGATAGAGGTAGCTTCTTAAATTGGGATGAAATTCAAAAATAGTCAGATAAAGTGGTTATTCAAAAATAGTCACAGTTCCAAAAGTAATCAAAATTTAGTCACATTTTATGTAAAGATAAATCTGAACGAAAATATTGTTCAATATCAGAAAAAAATACTTATGCTGGAACTCCAGTATAAAATACTGGAGTTCCATTATAATATACCGGTCCAGTATAAGGGTGGCAAAAGGCGGGTCGAGTCAGATATGAGCAGATCAAAGTGGGTGATTTAACAAAATTGATAAATTATTCGGCCCGATCCGTATTTGAGATGGATAAAAATGGTTTTATTTGGCGGATAATATGGTTATCCGTATTATCCATGGTTTCTTAAAAATGATCACTAATGAGAGAATTCCTAGTCTTCCAAACTGTCACAGCCCTAAATCAGATCTGGTCTTGATGGTGCCTCTCGTGAAGACAAGGCCAGCCGAAACAATTCCCAAATTCAGTTCTAGCAGTTTAATACATCGATTTAAGTTATTTATATGGATAAATCCATAATAACTACAGATTTAGCGAAATAAAAATAAGTGCGCAAATAAATACAGTCTGACATCAGAGTGTCACAAGTTACGAGCATCTACTAGGGTCTAAATATAAGTAAAAAGTAGGAAAGGTGCCAAATACATAGTAATAAAATAAAGAGGGACAAAAGCAATGATGCGAACGCCGGCAACTACCTTGCTAAATTCCAATGACTGCCTCCGATCAACTAATACCTGCTATCGAGTTCAGATGTACTTGAATCTGCATACAAAGTGCAGAGAGTAAAATGAGTACTTCGACTCAGTAATAATCATAACTAAAGACTGAGTGATAAGAAATCATGAAAAGTGCATTAACATGTTGTATAGAAGCAGTACAAAACTAGTAAGAAAGCAATGAAGCTGTGAAATTCCTTAAAGCATCTTAGCTCAGTTCAAATTTCTTTAAATTGACTTTTTTCGCAGTTACGCAAATGAATGCAAGATAATTAGTGTAGAAGGCACATAAAATCTGCCCCTCGGGCACAAATACACAATTAAACAGGTAAATGACAAGCAAGTAAGAAAGATAAGCACATAAAGTTCGCTCCTCGGGCACAATATCAAATCATCCGCCCCTCGGACAATATCTCAGAACAATACCAGCCCCTCGAGCAATCACATAGAACAATACCAGTCCTTCGGGCTGTATCTCACATCACAATGGGTACCCACGCTCATTAGGGGTATGCAGACTCCTGGATGGGCCCCTTACGATACAAGCACAATATCAAGCTATCTCATGGCATCATAAATAGGCTCTCGGCATCATATCAATACCAAGCCACCTCGTGACGTACAATCTCAAACCCTCGGCCTCATTATCATAGTCATTATATCACTGCTACGGCATGCAGCCCGACCCAAAAGTATACTCACAATATAGGCCCTCGGCCTTACTCAGTCAAAAATCCCATAGCCACTCGGGCAACAGTAAAATATGACGCTAAGCCCAAAATATCATTTAGAATATTATTTCAAGTATTAAAGCAGAGTAAACATGGATGAGTTTTGAAAACAGTAGAATACAGTGTGACTAAGTACAAGTTTAAAGTCAAAATAGTGAGGAAATATCAGTAAATGTCCCCGAAGGATTCATAGTTGGCACGAGGACCAAATATGGCATTCAGCCCAAGACATGATGATAGCAAATAGTTTTATATCAAACACCTAGTAAAACAATCATTCGGGATGGACTACGTCACAATCCCCAATAGTGCACGATACCATGCTCACCATCTAGCGTGTCTGTCACCTCAATTAAGCATAATGATGTGCAATCCGGGGTTTCATACCCTTAGAACATCATTTACAATCATTACTCACCTCGATTCGGTCCAAACTCTAGCCCGCGATGAGTTTGCATGCACGAATCAACCTCTGAATGCTCCAAATTTAGCCACAGTCAGTACATAATCATTAAAATATGCTAAGGAAACGAAGCACACTTGAAAATATCTCATTTACATCAAAAATCCCGAAATTGCTCAAACCCGACTCCCAAGCCCACGTCTCGGAATGCAATAAAAATTACGTCAATAGAATCCTCGTCCTCACACGATTCTATACATACCAAGAACATCAAAATTGGACTTCAATTGCCCCTTCAAATTTACACTCTCTAAATTCAAGCTTTAATTCCCACATTTTAGGCTTAATTTCTATGATTAACTAGGTATATTTCACATTAGAATCAAGTATTGAGTTCATAAATCTTACCTCCAGGTGATTCCCTGTGAATCCCTCTCCAATCCTCTTCAAAAAACTTCAAAATTGACCAACAGTGGAGGAATTTAGCCTCAAATTCGCAGAAATGAGCTTTTAAAACATTCGCCCATCTCTATTTCTACTTAATCGCGATCACGAAAAACCCATCAAAGTCGCGAAGCACAAACACTGCTGGCCCAATAATTCACTCTACGCGATCGCTTATATACCCATGCGAAAGCGATACTCAAAATCTTCCACCTACGCAATCGAGAATGAGACCACATGACCGCGAATCACAGAAACATACACCTACTTGATCGTAACCCTAACTACGCAAATGCGAAGAATAACCTAGATGCCCTCTGAGACACCTCTACGTGATCGCGAGCCTTTTCACGTACAACAGAACTGAAGCTAAAACCTGCAACTTTTAATATGCAAATTTGATCCATTTAACCAACCGAAACTCACCCACCGGAACCTCAACCAAACATGCCAACATATCACATAACATCATTCAAACTTGTTCCAATCTTCGTAACGCTCAAAACAACATCGCAACACCAAATTCTCATCGGATTCAAGCCTAAGAATTTCAAAATCTTCTAAATTATGCTTTTAATCAAAAATCGAAGCAAACCACGTCCAAATGATATGAAATTTTGCACACACATTCAAAATGACACAACGGAGATATTGCAACTCTTTCTATTCCGACCCCTATATTAAAATCTCACCTATCAACCGGAAAACACAAAAAACTCAATTTTTCCAATTCAGGCCTAAATCTGCTCCGGAACTCCAAAACACATTCCGATCACGTTCCTAAGTCCCAAATCACCTAGCAGAGCTAACTAAATCATAAAAATTTCGATCCGAGATCATATACTAACAAGTCAAACCTTGGTCAAACCTTTCAAATTTCAAGCTTCAAATTGAGAACTTTTCTTTCAAATTCATTCTAATCACCCTGAAAACCAAAACCAACGATTTATATAAGTCATAATACACTACACGGGACAAGTCATGCCCGAGAAATGGCGAGCAAAGTGCAAAATCTCAATACGACCGGTCGGGTGTTACATTCTCCTCCATTTAAACATATGTTCGTCCTTGAACGTGCCTAGAGTTGTTCCAAAAGCCAACCAATCACCGAATAACCTTAGCACTCATATACCCGAGGGTGATCCCACGTCATCCTATCTCATATAGGTCCGGTAACACATTGTAACTGAAATTTCACAATCCAATCTAGCCCATAAACCATAGAACCACATTTCCACTTCTGAAATTATCAGTAAGATTAGAGTCTCACACTTATATTGTGAATAAGTATGAACAAGCTGTAACAAACTATATCTGTAACGTCAGGTGCAATTACATCATATACCACATAACTCAAACATTGGTAGCGATAACTTCTATTCACAGCAGATGCACACAACAATCGGATATTGATAGAAAACGTCTTATCAACTAAAGTCTCATTTCGTCACTTTTATATACTGCCAATGATAAATGAAACATGCTATGAGCCATAAATATTTCTCAGATCAACCATTCATGAAGCCGCTTCTTCGTTGGTGAAAGGTAGTTCTTTAGTTAAAGCAAGGAGAGCAGAAACTAAGGGAAAAAAACCTCGATATTATCCTTCCAACATGCTAAAATCGAATCAGTTTGTACTCATTTCAGATCTCGAAAATCTCATCTAATACTCTGGTGACATGACACATCAATACAAACTAAAGCCACAACTTGTGAAATTCGTGCACTAAAAATAACAATCTGAATGTACTCCAATCATGAAGACGACTCGAACGAAAGGGTTGTAACACCACAACAAAATGCTGAGAACCCATCACACGTTGTAGAAATAGAATATGCGAATCTAGACCGAAGGGTCAAACCTCCACATAACTTCTCTTCAATGCGCGACCCTATCCAAACATTGGACCACGTGAAACACCTTAAGTCACTATGCTCGAAATCAACAACCACGCGCAATTTGATGTCTAGAACCAAAGTAAATCATCATACCCACGATGAAGAAAATAACATACACCATACAAACCCGAAATGATGTAACCGATACGCCATTCACCGAGAAATACCCAATTACTCTTCCTGCTCGACTTCTACTATCAAACCCCAATAGAACCGCAGCATATGTGCCTATAACCAACAAATCATAACGCCTCATAACACAAAAAGGTAACTGATAGATCTTCCCAGATTATTGATAAGCTCAATAATAACCGAATCAACACATCCCTCAATATTACAACTTGGAGCCAACCAAGCCGATTCAAGTTAGAACACACATCCACATTGGTCTTGCCATGAACCTCTTATCAAGGAAACCGTGAAGTTGCTCCTTTAACTCTGTAGATACCATAAAATACGGTGCTCGGCACTAAATCAATACCAAAATTAACAACCCAGATATACCCGGCAGCAGGACACACATCTGGAAGAATCCCTCATCACCGAAATTGAATCAATGGTAGGAGTCTTTGCACTGACATCCATCCCAAAAACCCAAGTAAGAAAAAGTCCTTCCTAGCTATCCGTTGAATCTCCAAAATATAAAACCACCCTACTAGACCATAATATGCCTAACTTTGCCACTCAATCTGTGCCATTCCTGGCATAACCAACATCACTGCCTTAGCGCAATAGCTCAGAATGACACAACGCTAAGACAAACAGTCTATACCTAATATCACATCCAAAATCTAACATACCAAACAGCAAAAGATCCACTCAGATCTCCAAACCCCGACAGTCACTATAGAGTGCCGATACACACTGCCCGAAACCATAATATAACTTGTTTATGAGAATTTCCCATCTCCAAATCCATATAGCACACGGATCACCATATCTGATCCTAATTCCTCCGTCCAAATACATACCACACCTCTAATACCCAATCATTCATGAGAGATACTCTAAAATTCTTCTGTGCCGCCAAGAAAAATCGAATATGAGCAGTCGATCTAACAAGAAGGTGCCGCAATACTTCCGAAGTACCATCAACTTAATCGCATTGCCTTTTCCTGAAATATATACCCTTGTCAAATCATCCCAATTAGCAATACCATTTTCGTAATCGTCTGAAGATCACTTCTCTAATTCTCTAAAGTTTCTTGTTGCCTGAGAGTTTTATGACCTTCCTTTCAAAATTGAACTGTAACCTTGCATGCGCAATCTCATTCCTCCACAACATGTCGCATATACCATACCATCCTTGGATAACATGAGAACTTCATATCCCTTCCGAGCCACAAGAAACTATGCACTCAGCTAGCCAAGACTTTCTGTTGATCTCATTTAGAAGAAAATCACTACACATTCCATGCTTCTTACACTCGAAGAAAATACGCAGCTCTAACCGCAGTAGAAATCATCAAGAACTCTCTGTTTCCCTTTTGCACAAACCATACCTGACATGACTGAATCCTTCTAACTCAACCAAGCTACGGAGGCCACTAAAACCTAAGAGCATTTCCACGAAAAAACTGTAGAAGTACATTACCTCGTAAACATCCAACGAACTAATCATATTCTTGTCATACTGATTCGGCCTACTACCAATCGATCTCATCTTTCTGAGTTTCTATGATTTCACCTTCAACTTGATACTCCTTCTCGTCATAGCATCACAATTCCTCAATTCAGACTCGTCACACGAGACCCAAGCATAAAACCACGCCAGATAACGCTCGCAAGACACTGAATATTTTCTTAGATATTCCCGCAAGCACCACGTTCAAAATACTCACCCTGAAGAGACATTCCACGAATTCTGGACCATTACCTTCACCTTCCTGATACTAATATATAAAATCCCATAATTGATATAGAAATACCACAAATCTTGGCATCGTCCAAATACAAAACTCAGTTTCTAGCCAAAAATGCAACCTGGAAATCCCCAATTATTACATGTAAAATATTGAGCGCATTAAAACCATTCCCGAGAGTCATTCACTCAACTCGAACCACAATTACCCGTCAAAAGAACCGAACAACATGCGCCTCATTAGCACTTCTGACACTGCATCATATAACCTCATTCCAAAACAACCAAGCAACTTACTGCTTTATGCACCGAGCATCCTTTACCAATAACAACTCAAGACATTATGTGATTCGCACACACCTATGAAGCATACTATAACCCTTTTCAAGAATTTTCCTTTACTCGAGCCATCCTCGATCTCAATCTCTGTAGGCCATAACTAATTCACCGGTACGCCTCAACTGGAACCAACATAGCACATAACCGTGCGGTCAACTAATCAATAGAAGACTCCCCCACTTGGCTCGAAGCCATAGATCAAAACACACACAATAACTCATAATGCTTATACTCTACTACTGTCATAATACCATAGTGAGTTTAAACTCGATCCTTCATAAACCGTGAAACACCGACCATCTAGTACATTAAAGCTTCTATAAATCTCGCATTCACCCTCGTAACAATTAAATCTACTCTCTTGAGTGGCCCAAAATTTAAAGTGCAACACATATATTTCACTTGTAAATGAGATATTCTAATAGACAATATAAGGATCACACAACCTCAGAACACTCTGCATGAGATAAGCCACATGCCTTGCCTCCAACTAATATTTCTATATACCTTCCACCATTATATATGTTACGCAGTCACTTAGTCCTCCTAAGTTTGAACTCATACCGCAACATGAAATTTACTTCACTCCCAATTAAAAAAATGAAAATATTCTTCACACACCCATAACTCGAGGCTATCCCTCGAATCAAAATGGAAATCAAGCACCTAATAGTTCTTCTATCCTCTAGCAGACCTTTCTTGTTGCTTCTAAATCATATGAATACATCTCTCAGTCACATCACACCCATCACGTAACTATCCAGCCATCACTTCTACTAATAGGGGCATTACAGAATATATAAGTTCAAAAACACGGCTCACATAATCAGCACCTTGGTGCTCAAGCTATAGGTGAAAATCCGGCCTCAAGTCCTCCAGACTGTCCCAACAACAAACACACAAAGATCACATCTCGCCCCTCGATCAGGGAATCACAATCCATCGATGCACATCTGATGCTGAGTGCTCATTCGCGCATACGAACGCGTGAAAGGAATTCAAAGAGTTACTTTTCAAGCTGAATCAAGGCGCACAATAAGAATTCAAGAATGTGAAGTTTTTCCTAAAAGTTATGCAGCCTCTCGAGGATAAATACAGACGTCTCTATACTGATCCGCGAGACTCTACTAAACCTACCCATGACTCGTGAGAGCTATGTAACCTGGCTTTGATACCAACTTGCCACGATCCCAAACTGGACCCGGTCGTGATGGCGCCTCTCGTGAAGACAAGTCCAGCCAACACAATGCCCAAATTCAGTTCTAGCAGTTTAATAATCGATTTAAGTCATTTATATGGATAAATCCCAACAAGTACAGATTTAGCAAAATAAAATAAGTGTGAAAATGAATACAGCCTGACATCGAAGTGTTACAAGTCACGAGCATTTACTAGGGTCTAAATACAACTAAAAAGTCTAAAATGTACTAAATACAAAGCAATAAAATAAAGAGGGAGAAAAGCAGTGTTGCAAACACCGGTAGCTTCCTTCCTAAACTCCGATGACTCAGCCTCCGATCAACCAATACCCGCTACCTGGTTCAGATATACCTGAATATGCACACAAGGTACAAGGAGTAAAGTGAGTACTCCGACTCAGTGAGTAATAATCATAACTAAAGACTAAGTGATAAGAAATCACGAAAAGTGCATCAACATGTATAGAAGCAGTACAAAACCAGGAAGAAAGCAATGAAGCTGTGGAATCCCATAAAGCATCTTAGCTCAGTTTAAACTTCTTTGAAAATGACTTTTTCCACAGTTATGCAAATGAATGCAAAAAAATTAGTGCAGATAGGCACAGAAAATCCGCTCCTCGGGCACAAATACATAATTAAACAAGTAAATGATAGGCAAGTAAGAAAGATAAGCATATAAGGTTCGCCCCTCAGGCACAATGTCAATAAATCTACACCTCGGGCAATATCTCAGAACAATACCATCCCCTCGAGCAATCATATAGAACAATACCAGCCCCTCGGGCTATATCTCGCATCACAATGTGTATCCGCGCTCACTAGGGGTGTGCATACTCCTGGAGGGCCTCTTACGGCCCAAGCGCAATATCAAGCCATCTCGTGGCATCATAAATAGGTTCTCGGTCATATACCAATACCAAGCCACCTTGTGGCGTACAATCTCAACCCTCGGCCTCATTATCATAGTCAGTATATCATGTTGCGGCGTGCAGCCCGACCCAAAAGTATCCCTCGGCATTACTCAGTAAAGCCACTCGGGCAACAGTAAAACATGATGCTCAACCCAAAATATCATTTCAAATGTTAAAGCAGAGTCAATATGGCGAAGTTTTGAAAATAGTAGAATACAACGTGACTGAGCACAAATTTAAAGTCAAAACAGTATCCCCCAAGGGTTCACATAGTTGGCACGAGGCCCAAATATGGCCTCCAGCCAAGACATGATGATAGCAAATAATTTTCAATCAAATATGCAATAAAACAATCATTCGGGATGGACTATGTCATAATCCCCAACATTGCACGACCACACGCTCGCCATCTAGCATGTGCGTCACCTCAATATAGCACAACAATGTGCAATCTGGGGTTTCATTCCGTTAGAACATCATTTACAATCATTATTCACCTCGATCTGGTGCAAATTTTAGCCCGCGATGTCTTTGCCCGCATGAATGACCTCTGAATGCTCCAAATCTAGCCACAATCAGTACATAATCATTAAAATATACTAAGGGAACGAAGCCCACTCGAAAATATTCAATTTACATCAAAAATTCCAAAATTGCTCAAACCCGTAGAGCCAGGGGTGGAACCAGAAATTAGTGCTAGCTCCATTTCCAATCCACCATTTTGAGCCCTTAAGTATTGGTGGGGTTGCCTGAAAATAGAACAGATTTCACCCCAAGTCCTGACAACCAGGTTTGGAAGCAGCAAACCATAGGGGCTTTCAGATAGTTTCTTTTGAAAAAAGCAGTCCAAAGTATGACTCCCTCTTCCTGGGTCCACGTCTCGAAATTCGACAAAAAATCACGTCAATAGAATCCTCGTCCTCACATGAGTCTATACATACCAAGAACATCAAAATCGAACCTTAATTGCCCCTTCAAATTCTCAATTCACACTCTCCAAATTCAAACGCTAATTCCCAAATTTTAGGCTTAATTTCTATAAGGTAGACTTCACATTAGAATCAAGTATTGAGTTCAAAAATCTTACCTCCGGGTGATTCCCCTTGAATCCCTCTTCAATCCTCCTCAAAAAGCTTTAAAATTGACCAACAATGGAGGAACTTAGCCTCAAATTCGCGGAAATGAGCTTTTAAAACATTCTGCCCAGGTCTATTTTACTTAATCGAGATCGCAGAAAAACCATCACGATCGCGAAGCACAAACACCACTGGCCCAATAATTCACTCAACACGATCGTATATATACCCACGCGAATGCGATACTGAAAATCTTCCACCTACACGATTGCGAATGAGACCAGCGACCGCGATTCACAGAAACATACACCTACGCGATCGCAACTCTAACTACGCGAACACAAAGAATAACCTGGATGCCCCCTGAGACAGCTAGGCTAGCGATCGTGATGAAGAAAAACCTGCAACAGAGATGAAGTTAAAACCTGTAACTTTTAATATGCAAACTTGATCCGTTTAACCACCCGAAATCACCCGAGGCCACCAAGACCTCAACCAAACATGCCAACATATCCCATAATATCATTCAAACTAGTTCCAAGCTACGGAACGCTCAAAACAAATCACAACGTCAAATTCGCATCGCATTAAAGCCTAAGAATTTCAAAATATTCTAAATTACGCTTTTGATCAAAAACGCAACCAAACCACGTCCAAATGGCATGAAATTTCACACATACATCCCAAATGACACAACGAAACTACGTCTGAATGGCATGAAATATTGCACATACATCCCAAATGGCATAACGAAACTACCGCAACTCTCGAAATTTTATTACGATCCCTATATCAAAAATTCTCACCTATCAACTAGAAAACGCGAAAACGTCAATTTCGCCAATTCGGGCCTAAATCTACTCCAACCTTTCAAAACACATTCTGATCACGCTACCAAGTCCCAAATCACCTAAAGGAGCTAACCAAATTATGAAATATTCCAATCTGAGATCATATACTAACAAGTCAAACCATTCAAATTTTTAGCTTCAAACTGAGAATTGTTCTCCCAAATTCATTCTGATCACCCTAAAAACCAAAATCAATGATTTACATAAGTCATAATATATTACACGGGGCAATTCATGCCCGAGAACTGGCGAGCACAATGCAAAAGCTCAAAACGACCGGTAGGGTCGTTACACAAAATTGAGGAACTCCAATTTAAAGATTTATAATGTAAAACTTAAATATATTAGTTATCGATTTTGTTAACCATTTTCTAAGTGGATAATATGGTTTTTTATTCATATTCGACCCATTTTTAAATGGTTCATAATCCAATCCATTTTTTTATGGATAATATGGGTGGATAACTGTTTCCTTTAACCATTTTGACACCTCTGGTCTAGCATAATATATTGGAAATTGAAGCATCCAGTATATTATGCTGGAACTTTTTGAATGTTGGAGTTCTAGCATAATATGCTGGAAGTCCACACACTTGCACCGATCTCCAATATATTATGCTGGAACTTTCCGTGTTACAACAAGATAGTGACTATTTTTCAATAACTTTGCAAACGCTGGCTATTTTGAATGACCAGTCCGAAAACTTACTAGTCCATGTTATTTTTACATTAAATTGTCCATTTTCCCAACAAATTTTTAGTAGTTCATAAAAGGTTTTTTTTTTTCTTCATAATTTATAATGTGTAATGCACTGATAAATGAAAAAATATTGTCTTGGTCGATCAGAATAGTGTCTTCCGAAGAGAGGAAATTGTCGCGCTATGGCAAACTAATAAATGGAGGTCATTGCTTAAGGAATATAGGAAAATAAAATCACCAGAATATTTAATTTCTCTTTCACTTTTCACATTCAAAAATGACAAACATAATAAGCAAAAATATAATCCAGGATGTTTAATTTCACTCCCCATTTTTCACTCAGAAAATGACAAGCATAAAAAAAAATACACAAATATAATCTTGATGATCCATTTACATTATTTTCTGCCCAATTATTCCATACCAAACATCTAGAAATTTAGTTGCACAAGTGACAAAATAAGAAAACTGAAACTTTGTAAGAAACATTCAAGTCTTAAGTAAAGCTGGAAAACCATAACATTCAAGAAACACATTAATGCACACTGCCTCAAAAGGTAGAGAGACTGTGTCATAGAGACAGGGGTCGACTTGTTCAATTTTACTAGTTTTATATAAGCATTTTTTATTTCGTATAAGCTACCCAACACTTCCTTCGAAGTCTTCCGGAGATTCCAAAAAACGATAAAAATAAGTAGAGTGTTATGAAATAGAAGATTCTTACACTTCTATTTAAGGTGAATGTCTTTAATGTACTTAATTAGAGAGATTTTAGAGTCCTATTATTGGTAGCAAGATCTTCCTCCTCCCTATAAATAGAGGTGATCTCTACCATTGTAATTCACCCCTCTCAACTCAATAAGAAGAACTCTCTCTACTCTTCTCTCTATTGCTATTGTTCTTGTTCTATTGTTCTTGTCTTTTGCTTTAGTTTATAACACGTTATCAGCACGAGACTCTACCGTCTCAAGTATCATTCTCGAAAATCCAAGGTATTTTCCCTCTTCCTAATTTAATTTTCGAGTATGTCTGACATTATGAAAAGAAAGTTCGTTGCCCTTGAAATTTCGGGCAAGAACTATATGACATGGGTGTTGGATGCTGAAATCCACCTAGATGCTATGGGTCTCGGAGACACCCTCAAAGATAAAGAAAAAGCATCCACCCAAGATTGTGCGAAGGCCTTGATTTTCTTGCGCCACCACCTTGACGAAGGTTTGAAGATTGAATATCTCACCGTCAAGGATCCACTCGTTTTGTGGAACAGCTTAAAGGAGAGATATGACAACCTGAAGTTGGTCACTCTGCCACAAGCACGATATGATTGGGCCCATCTGAGGCTACAGGACTTTAAGTCCGTTTCTGAATATAATTCTGCTATGTTCAGAATTACTTCTAAACTGAAGCTATGTGGAGATAACATCTCCGATTACGATATGCTTGAGAAAACGTTTACAACGTTTCATGCCTCCAATATGGTACTGCAGCAACAGTACCGAGAGAAAGGCTTTACGAAGTACTCTGAACTGATTTCTCTCTTACTAGTGGCTGAGCGAAATAATGACCTGCTCATGAGAAATCACAAAAATAGACCAACTGGGTCTACACCACTGCCTGAAGCAGATATGGTACACTCGCATTATGCCAAACATAAAAGGGACCATGATCACGGTCATAAACGGGGTCAAAGCCAAGGACGTGGACAAGGAAGAAATTCCAAAGAAGTCCGTCACCCCCCAAAGAGAGATAACCACCGAAAGCAGAAACGGGATCCCGAAGATCCTAAGGCAAATAGTTCAGAAACTATATGTTATCGTTGCGGTGGGAAAGGGCACTGGTCAAAGATTTGCCGTATACCAAGACACTTGGTTGACCTTTATCAAGCATCTCGAAAGAGAAAAGGCCCTGAAACAAACTTTGTCTATGACGACAATGAGGACATCACCCACCTGAATGTGGCAGACTTCTTTGAGCAACCCGAGGAGAAAATAGACCACCTAATCGGCGATGGGACCATGATGAAAGAAGATGGAGTTATTTGATTTTGTTCTACTTATTTGTATTAGTTAGTGAATAATCTAATAGTCATTAGTATTAGCTCGTATTAGCTAGTTCATGATGCAATGTTAGCAGTAGTTCTTTAGAATATCTTCAATATGTTCAAATATCAATAAAACTTTTATTCTCCAGTGGGGGTAATCGACTAGCCTGAAAAACTAGTCGATTATCAACTATTTTCGCATTAAAGTTGAAAAACAATTGATCAACAATCGATTGTCTTTGGCTAACAATCGATTGTCTTGAAACAGTGTGTTCTGGAATTTTTCAAAAATAGCCAACAATCGATTGTCTTTGTCTAACAATCGATTGTCTTGAAACAGTGAGGTCTGGAATTTTTCAAAAATCACCCACAATCGATTGTCTATATCTAACAATCGATTGTCGTTAGGCAGTGTAATCTGGAATTTTTCAAAAATCATCCACAATCGATTGTCTATGTTTAACAATCGATTGTCTATGTTCCAACAATCGATTGTGTGTTTAATAATCGATTGTCTTATGAAAAACGCTGAAATTTTCAAACTGCATAGTAATTGATTATGGACAACATATCTGATTTTGTTAGTCAACTGTTAGTAGCAGATTTTGAAAATATTATGTGACACAAAAGAATTGAACTTGTTTATTCTTATGTTCATGTATTCCTTTTGTATGTCATACCATGGGAAGTAAATTGATTGAAAGGCTCCAGAAGAGCAAATGTAACTCTGCCCAAAGGCATGACGTTTATCTTAGAGAATGCAATATTCTCCTCCAAGTCTAAGAAGAAACTTGTTGAGTTTTAAAGATGTACGCCGGAATGGCTACAATATTGAGACAATGGATGAAGATAATCTTGAATATCTCGTCCTCACTTTAAAGAATGTCTCCGGCCAAAAGAGGGTTATTGAGAAATTCCCGTCTTTATCTTGTGGCCTGTATTGGACAAGAATTAGTGCAATTAAGGCACATTCAACAGTAAATCTAAAGAATACTGAGTCCAATACATTTGTACTTTGGCATGATCGACTGGGTCACCCAGGATCAACCATGATGAGACGGATTATAGAAAGCTCATATGGGCATCCGTTAAAGAATTTCAAAATTCTTTCAAATAATGAATATCCTTGCACTTCGTGTTATCAAGGCAAGCTGATTATCAGACCATCCCCAACAAAGGTTGGGACTGAGTCACCCCAGTTTCTGGAACGTATACAAGGGGACATTTATGGACCTATTCACCCACCTAGTGGGTAGTTTAGGTATTTCATGGTCTTGATAGACGCATCCTGTAGATGGTCTAATGTGTGCTTGTTGTCATCACGCAACCTTGCGTTTGCAAAGTTAATGGATAATAGATGAGAATAATCTTGAATTCTTCATGAAAACGAGGCTGCCCATTTCGGTTTGGGTTCACGCCATTTTGCATGCAGCAATGCTACTTTGTCGGCTGCCCGCTTCGGCTTAGGGTCACGCCATTTCGCATGCAGCAATGCTAGTTCGTCTCTGACTGACGAATTATCACAAATATTCCCTATTGCAATTGGTTTTGGGTCATGAACCCAATATATCCCATTTAAGAAGCTTTGGATGCGCAGTATAGGTGCCTGTAGCACCGCTATCCCGCACCAAAATGGGTTTGCAAAGAAGGTTAGGAATATATGTTGAGTATGAATCGTCCTCCATTATTCGCTACCTCGAAACATTGACAGGAGATTTGTTCACTGCACTATTTGCAGACTGTCAATTTGATGAGACACTTTTCCCAAAATTAGGGGGAGAAGTCGGTGAAACCAAATGGGAAATTTTGTGGAAAAATGTATCATTATCTCATCTTGATCCACATACCTCTATTTGAAAGAAAGAGGTACAAAAGATTATCCATTTGCAAAGAATAGCAAATCAAATGCCTGACGCATTTACGGACTTGAAGAGGATAACGAAATCCCACATTCACGCGGAAAATGTTCCGATCCGTATTGAAGTCCCTATTGGACAAATATCTAGTGTCATATCCAATGAGTCAAATGCACGCCAGAAGCGTGGCAGACCATTAGGTTCCAAAGATCGAAATCCTGGAAAGAGGAAAAAGAACGATCTAAATGACACTATGAAAGAATCACATGAGGACGCTCATGATTTGATTAATTCCGAGATTCACGAAGAATCTATTGAGCCTGAGACTCTTGAAAATACGGAATGCAAGAATGTGAGGATCTCGAACCTCAGTCTGTGGTAGTACAAAATTAATTGAGAGCTCTCGAAGAGCCAATTATTACTATGTTGGAGAAACACAATTGAGTATTGTGCTGTAGTAAGTCTCAAAGAAACTTATTCAGTTTCCAAAAGTACACGCGAAGGCGATTGATGATATTGAGACTATAAATAAAGGAAGGCTTTGATTCTCCTATTACTACAACTTGTAGCGGGGTAATTTGTATATGAAAAGCTACCCGCTTTGTTCTCCAGTTTGTACTACACAAACGAAAGAATGCCACAATAAAGTGGATATCTATTGGTATAAAACCCATGTCATAATAAACCATAAGTTTATTGATAAGTGCACATGTCATGGTGTAAATTTGAAATTTACCAATATTGATAATTTATTCAGTTGACATTCGTGTTAGCCATCTCATTTGAAGTATGATGTGCAAATTCACATAGGTGAATATCAAAGAACTAGAAGTTCTTGTTCTCAGTAATGAACTGACCAACTAAAGAGTTCGGGTTGAAGCCCCTTGATTCTGGAAATATCAAAGGTGAATATGGGCCCATTCACCTGCCATGTATACCACATATGATGCATCTATGATATGGTTACATGCGCCATTGTTATTAACCCGCAGCCTGGCAGTGCTTGCGAGGTAAATCGCTCAGTAATCTAACTTCGAGCATAGTTTCCAGATTCTCTACTCAAGACAGTTCATCTTGATAAGTTGGTTTATATTAAAGTTGGTTTAGCAAGATAATTATTGAGTGCTTCCACTTAATAGCTAAACTGTTCCTTATGAGAACGAAGTTGTATATATCAGTTTCATATAAGTTGTATACAAGAGTATATTCTCCCCTCAAAAGTGGTTCAGGGTCAGGAACCAAATAATTTCATCTTATATTAAGGTGCTGTGTATATTGACATAATGCACAAAGATGATTTCCCAAAGTTGAGGAAACATGTTAGCTTTACTAACATGAGGGGGAGACATGATAAACACTTGAGAAAGTGTTACATGGGATGAATTTTCATTTGTATATGTATATCCCCGAATATCATGATATGAACCTGTAGTTCATAAAAAGGGAAATGCAATTGCAACATATTGCAAAGCATGCTATACGCATTTGTTGACTCAAAGAAAGTAACTAAATGGAAGAGATACAATTCAAGAAGAATTGATTCCATATGAAAGACATGTAGTTTTGAACCTATAGTTCAAATGCTTGAAAGATAAAAGTCAAAGGTATGTATAGTCAGTTTTCGATATCTTATTTGTTTAGTATCACTAATGAAAGTTTGATATGCAGCTAAAGTCTATTATGTGACTTATATGACTTAACTTGAAAGATTCAAGTTGCTTGAAGCATATGCAATTCGTGGTCCTGAAGTACCACATCCTAAGTACAATTTGTGTACATATGTATCTTGCTATAACTATAAGCATGATGGCATTGAGAATGCATCTATGGAGATATTGAAGAGCTATTCCACGACATTATATGAAGATGTTCATATCTATCAAGAATGATGATTTCAAGGTGCGGAATATTTATTCAAGTCAATATGGTTGATTTATTCATCAAGCATCTACCAAAGATCGTTTTGAAGATGATGCACAAGATTGGAATGCAAATGCTCACGGATATAAATCGATGTACTCATTAGGGGGAGTCAATGCGCGTTGCACTCTTTTTCCCTTACAAGGTTTTGTCCCACTGGGTTTTCCTTGCAAGGTTTTTAACGAGGCAACCAATAGGCGCATATTCAAACATGTGTACTCTTTTTCCTTACTTTAATTTTTCCCATTGGGTTTTGGTTTTAAGGTTTTATGAGGCACATCATTGAATAGACATTCAAGGGGGAGTGTTATGAAATAGAAGATTCTTACACTTCTATTTAAGGTGAATGTCTTTAATGTACTTAATTAGAGAGATTTTAGAGTCCTATTATTGGTAGCAAGATCTTCCTCCTCCCTATAAATAGAGGTGCTCTCTACCATTGTAATTCACCCCTCTCAACTCAATAAGAAGAACTCTCTCTACTCTTCTCTCTATTGCTATTGTTCTTGTTTTATTGTTCTTGTCTTTTGCTTTAGTTTATAACATAGAGCAAATACTCGTAAAATTGTGATTTTTGAAGAAAAAAATACTCTTAATATCAGAAGTTGAGTGGAAAACTGATAATAGAAATTTGATATTAAACTGAATTATGCATATCACTAGAAAAAATAATGCAATTTTTCAATGGCCAAAAAATTCTCTCTCAAAATTGAAAACTTTTTCAAAAAAAATTGAAAATCATTATCAAAATTCAAATAATATATAACCAAACACCGAGTGGAAATTGCTGCAAGCACACACTAGGTGTAAAATACAAAAAACTCCATGAGTTAATGCAGGTGCAATCACTGCTGAACAGTGAAGACAAATGAACGCACCACGGAAAAACGGCAAAATTGATAGAGCAGAAGTTTCATTCAAGCAGTACGATTGTCGATGTAACAAAAAGCAATTCTCCAAACATCTCTATATAGAGTACCTAACTTTGATAAAACAAAACTAACACTCAACTTAAACAAAATACAGTATTTTGAAAATTGTTATAAGATGATGAAACTGAAGCTAGCTGTCTAGCTAATTGGAACAGAAACCTCAGTGTCAACTGGCACCACTGGTGGTGGAAGGATGTTGTATTCTGTTTCCTCCTTGGGAGGATGGATTGTGACAAGATCTGGAAGGGGTGTTGTTGGACCTTGTTTTCCTTTGGGATCCCAATCAAGCATAATCTTGACCTTGATGCCAAGTACTCCCTATGGAACAAAAGAAAAATAAAAATCACATCAAAACCCGAAAGACACAAATAAATAAAAAGCAACCACCAGGAACAGCAAAACTAAAGCGTTAAGCAATCTTAATTTTACCTGTCTCATGAGAATGTGTCTAACAGCAGAGTCAATATACTCTTTGACAGGCTGCCCAGAAGAAATCATGTAACCATCTTTGAACTTCATGGACTTGGCACGCTGAGCTCTCAATTTTCCACTAACAATCACCTGAATCAAGTAAATGTGAGGAACTACTACAATCTATTATTGTGTCATGAGCAGATAGAGAATTGAAGAAGCATACTTCACATCCCTTGGCTCCACTCTCCATGATAAATCTCAGGACACCATAGCATGCCCTGATAATGTTGGAGGATACTTGTTAGACCAACAAAAAAATAACTAAACTGGTCAAACAAAAACCATAAAAAAATACATATGGAAACAAATTAAGCATGTTGCAAACCAAGGACAGAGGTGTAAGAATTACAACTCAGACGTCTTTAGCCTGCTTCAGCTGATATAGTCATCTTCCAACACAAACTTGGTACCACATAAAACCTATTTGCTTTATAGATGACAGGAGACATGGAGGACTAAACCGCACATAGAAACACATATGGAAACAAATTAAGCATGTTGCAAAGCAAGGTCAGAGGTGCAAGAAGATACATCTCAGAAAATATCTTTAGCCTGCTTCAGCTAATATTGTCATCTTCCGACACAATTTTAGTACAAGGTAAACCTATTTGCTTTATAGATGACAGGAGGCATGGAGAACTAAATTGCACATAGAAACACATATTGGAAACAGATTAAGCATGTTGCAAACCAAGGCTAGAGGTGTAAGAAGTTACAACTCAAAATGTCTTTGGCATGCTTCAGCAGATATAATCATCTTGTGAAACAAATTTAGTACAAGGCAAACCTATTTGCTTTATAGATGACAAGCACAGACGATCAAGATACCTAGTTCCAAGTTAACACAACGGAGCATTCTTTACAAATATGTCCTCGCCAAAATTACTGCATAAGACTAAATTACATCATGAGAGTGATGGCATGGAGGACTATAACTCTAGTCATCATCCGACACATGATTGGTACTAGAAAACCAATTTGCTTTGTGGATGACATAGAACCTTCTAAGAGATCCAAGATATTGCTCTTCTTATACAAGCATTACATCTTAGATCATGAGGACCATGTAGAGACAACAATATTTTAGCAGGGGAAAACATTGCAGAAAACAAAGGCACAAGCACATTATCTTTACAAGTTAGAAAAACAAAGTGGAAAAGCACAAGTCACTAGAGCACAAAAGCAAAAGGTAGCATATGGCTGATAGATTGAAAAATACCTTCTAACAGCAAGGCCACCAAGGAGCTTGTATCGAAGTGACTCAGCCTGAGCAACAGCACACAGTCCTCTGTTGTTAACCTTCTCAGCATATAGCTCAACAGTGCCCTCTTTAAAGTTGAATCTCTTCTGGACAACTGATGTCAACTCCCTGATCCTCCTTCCCTTCTCACCTAATAAAACCAAATGTACCAATAATCAACCACACACACCAAAGATAGATTACCAACAAGACTTAAATCCATTTGATACACACTACTTGTCAAAGGAAAGGAGGAGTATTGCATGGCAGAATTAATTCAAGGAAATATATGACCAAATACATCATGAGAGAACAACTTCTTCATCACTTCTCCTCCGTGCTTGTTCCTTTATTTAGAAAATCAAAAAAGGCACTCCAAATAAGGATATAAGTAGCATTATTCATTCTCTTTCACCCTCGAAAATCTTCTCTTAATCTTCCCAAAAGTATACTCCCATAAGTCCCATTATGGGACACTTTTACATTTTAATATGCAACAAAAAGAATGATATATTTAATCTTACAAAACAATTCAACTTTAAACTTGACATTTTACCTTAATTAGATTTTTCATAGCCACACAAATGTCCATATCACATAAAATGCTAAACAATTTAACTTTAAACTAGTCCCTTTGCCTTAATGAAATGATTTTTTGCCACACAAACATCTATCATGTAAAATGCTAAACAATTTGACTTTACACGTGTAGTTTTACCTTAATGAAATGATTTTTAGCCACAGAAATGTCTATATCACATAAAATGGGACAGAGGGATTATTATCCAATCAAACCACTAATGCAGAAGCATACTCCTGGAGATGACATAATACCAAAACTTCATTGTAAACATACGCAATCAATTGGATCTGGAAGTTAACACACAGATAATTATAACTATGAACTTTGCAACTAGCAATAAAATAATCAAACAGAAATTGCCACATAAATAACAGTTCGAGTCAAAAATGAGTAACAACTGCAATATAAATTATGAACGAAGAAAGTTAGAGGCACTACCGAGAACATTCTGGGTACGAGTGGCTCTGATGATGATTTCAGTCCTCATTGGAGTAACCCTAACCTCAACTCCAGAGTATCCATCCTCAGCCAACTCACGTGTCAACACCTCGTTCAGCTCAGCGAAGAATACACCATCGGCAACAAACTGAACCGGCCAAATGTATTAGTAACTTTTCAAATAAATCACAAATGTGATACCTATAGATATATGGCGAAAAAAAATGTTACAAACCTTTCGCTTTTTGCTAATCTGAGTCGCCATGTTCGCCTTCGGAGTTTGAGAGCTTTAGCAAACAAGAACTATTAAGCTCAACTTCGGCGTTGGATTGCCAGAAATATGCGGTCTAGGGTTTTTCGCATTCTGTGGCATGGTTATATATATGGTGCAACCTAGGGTTATGTTACTGGGCTTTCTTTTGGGTCAGAACAATTGAAGGCCCAGCCTACAAAACTCACTCGTACCTTGTGTTAAAATGTGGGACTTACAGGGAAAATTTATTTTGTAGCACTGTTACTAGCAATGTCAGTTATGCGAAATATAAAATAAAAAATTTTACTTATAATATATCTATGGGGTGGAAAATGGGGTCCTAGATGTCGGGTACCTATGTATTTTCCCTTAATTAAAAGGTATCAAATTTAATTCATGAAATATAGCTCGTCTAATTTTACCAAAGATTAAATAAAGGAATTTTTACATATACCATATAGCAAATCTTATTACCACTCATGTTTAAGGTTTGTGTTTATTACATTTAAGTATACCACCTTTCAATTTATGTACCAAAATTCTATTTAAGGCTTAATTATCAACTTATTAATTATAGGCTTGATTTGTGGAACTGAAAATCTTTTCAGATTTTATTGTACACGTTTGTTCTCTCTCTTACGAACAAAACCCACGATTTTCTCCCCTTTTTTAATTACCCTCCCCCCACGTATTTTTACCAAAACCGATTTCTCTCTCTCTCTGCTTGAATTTCATCCGCCATTGTCGAAGCTTGAACAGTTTCAGATCGAGAAGTTCTTCTCAATCCACCATACTTTCAGTCCATAAAATTGTATCAAAGCCAGAAACCCTCTACAAAACCGATTTCTCTCTCTCTCTACTTTGAAGTCGGATAACATGTCAGTTTGTATGTCCTTTGTCGTGTAAATAGTCTTAGGATCACAATACTTTGGAACGACAATGCTACCAACTATTGCTGCAGTACATGTGTGCTGTATGAATGTTTCGTCCATTCGGCAGCATGTGTGTTGTCGCCTAAAACTTCTTATCTTGAATAATGAAGAATCATGAATTGACGTTGCCTTGAAATGCCATTTGCAGTTCTCAGCTACACATACAAGCCAGTAGCTACAAAAAAAAACCAATTTTCAGACATATTTATTAAAAACTACAATTAACTACAAATTGACTACAATTAACTACAAACTGACTACAATTAAATCAAAACTGACTACAAGTAACTACAAACGGACTACAATTAACTACAAACAATTAACTACAAACTGACTACACGTAACTACAAACTGACTACAATTAAATACAAACTGGCTACAAGTAACTACAAACGGACTACAATTAACTACAAACTGACTACAATTTAACTACAATTTGTATAAACAAACCTAGCTTCAATAATCTGGAATCTGGAAGAACTACAATTTGATTGACTATCACGCTGTAAATTCTGATTTTCGGTATTTGATGTACAAGAATGAGAGATTTTCGAAACTGAAATCTGAAAGAACTACAATTTGATTGACTATCACACTGTAAATTCTGATTTTCGGTATTGGATGTAGAAGAATGAGAGATTTTCGAAACTGATGGCTACGTATGAGAATTCACGCAGAGAGATTTGCGCTGGGGTTAGATCTTTTAAGGTTTTAAAAAGATCATTTAATTAAAACAGAATCAAACATTAATTGGGATGCTTAAAATCTGGCGCTATTTTAGGCTATAAAATCAGCCAGATATGGTTTGGTACATTTTTGGTAACGAAAACATGGAATATGCGGGTAATAACCAAATAAGGCACAATAATGATAATAAAGTTTGCTATATGGCATATTTAGGTAAAAATCCCTTAAATAAACTCACTTTTAAGCCAATTTGGAGTATATAGGTCGTCCAAACTGACATAACCATGAAAAGGTTTAAGAAAAATCAAGCTTTGTTTGGTAAAATAGAATATAAACAGAAAATAAAAATAAAGAATATTTTTATGTTGGACAAACTCGATCATGACATGTTGTTTTGTCCAAATTATCCGTGTACATCGAGATCCCACTATACGTTGGGCCAATTAAGACCCAATCCACATTCAAAATGACAAGTGCACTAACAGCCATTCTCGAAGGTGATATTTAGATATTAGTCAATACTTATTTTGTTTAAAATTTTAAAATAAAAAATTTAATTTTAGAATACTTTAGTTTTGAAAAATTGAACAAAAAAACTGAAATTCAGAACGCAATGATTAATATATAAATAAGAGACATTTAGGGTGACTACTTGGTGCCATTTCTACCATTGATTTTGGGGATCTTGACACAAATAGCCGGTTGAATAAATTATTTACTTTTTCTAACTTAGTATACATTAATTATATATGATTAACCACATATTATATATAATTTAAATATATTTTATACAATTATTGATTATTTTTAATTTAAGCAATTGAATAAGCCGTTAGTTTATCCTTCTTAATTTTGTGTGGCTTTATTTTAGGAAAAATGACACTATATAGCTGCTCTTAAAATAAAAATTAAAAAAAAGTATCTCTCTCTCTCTCTCTCTCTCTCTCTCTCTCTCTCTCTCTCTCTCTCTCTCTCTCTCTCTCTGTGTGTGTGTGTGTGTATGTGTATATATATATATATATATTCTTTATGTTATATACAAAATTATACAAATTTTATATACTTTTCGTCTACCAAACGTAAATAGTTTCTGGCGTTGGCTATTTGAGCAAATAAGTATTAAACCAATTGATGATGAATTAAAAGGCGAATCTTAGTTGAACTTAGTAAATTCTAATCCGAATATAATAGAGCATTTGAGAAACGAATAGTGCTCAAGAGCATTAAATATACACTGTGAATGACAATAAATATGACAGTATAAATGTGTAATAAATATAAATAGTGGCAATGATTGTAATGAGAAGGATCTACCACCATTGGGATGTCCATTTTCTCTGTCTGCGATGCAAAAAAAGTGAGAAGTCGGGATAGATATGGAATCTTTGAATTTATGGACAAAGTTTGAACAACGTGTGTTTCAACAATATCATCAACGAAACAAGATAATTTTTGGATATTCTCTTTTGTTAACCTTTACAATGTGTTCTTTCTCCAAAAGTTTTGAAGATCCCCTTTTTGTTTATTATTTCTTCCTATTTATATCGGATATTTCCCAAAAACCCTAAAAGTATAGCAAAAGGAATATCTTATGTCAACTTCTGAACTATGCTACCATTATATTCTCATTTTGGTTGCCCCTTTTTGACACCAGCATTTGTGAGAATAAACTTTAGTCGTTATATCATGGTTGACCTCGTCCATTGTCTTACTTATCCGTTACCTCTGAGTTACCAAATTTGGACCTATACAGTTAGTCTATCCGCTTGTTGAGGTCATACCCCATACGTCCACGATAATCGGATATCATTTGCCTTTATCTCGAGAGAATTTGGCCATTGAACAAGCTAGGTCGACCAAAACCGAAAGGACGACACAACCAGCAGAGTCATGATTGATGTGGTTGTCATGGGGTGACATCACAGCCATGCACGTCATTATTACATATCTTCCCAATACATCGTCTGCGTGCCTGTTGCTTTGGTTTTGGTGCCATTGACAAATTTTCTTTGATTATCGCGTTATCCAGCCCTATAAATAGATACGTGTTTCGTTTTTTAGAAGTTTCCAACATCCATCTCCTCGCATGAACACTATTTTTCCTTTGATCTTCTTTGCCAGTTCTTACTATTGACTTCGCTTTCATGATTCTATTTCTCTCATTTTTACCCAGTCATCACCTCTTTCTTCGGGTTTAGTAGCATACCTTTTATCATTGAGAAGTCACAAACCCTTTGCATTCATGATGAAGTTTCCGACACCACTCCGTTGTTTGTGGCTTCTCCTTCTGGCGGTGAGGATCTCGTGGTTGGGGAGGGTGAGACTTTTCTTACCGTACATAGAGGAGATAGTTCTCAGAAATCCCTTATCTAGAAGCGATTTCCATAAGGAACCTTCTCCCGCTCCCATTCCGGTGATCTCCAGAATCGGGCTATCTCATATAGCTGAGCTTCGATCTACATATCATATCCCTTCTCATGACGACATAGTTCCGGCTGGTGGTGACATCGTGGAGGTCCATCGACCTGGGTACTGTGCTTTTTATGTAGACCATTTCTTAATTGGTTATACTCTCCATCTTCTTTCGCTGGAAGAGGAATTCTGCCGATTTTACAACGTCCACCTGGCACAGTTATCTCGGTATTTGTATAAAGCTTTCCTGATGCTAACAAAGTATGCGAAATTGGCCGATTGTGAGGTTGATATCCGCCACCTATTACACTTGTTTTCACCAAGTTTTTACATAGGCATTATGATACACCTACGATGTTGCGGGACCAGAGGGCTGATAGTTGGAATGGACGATAGGACGAAACAGAAGTTTTGGCATAAGTACTTCTTTATCAAAATTGAGCACTTGGAGGCGGAACCTGCTGGATTTCCCAAGCAGTGGAATCATAATCGTAGGCGTCGATGGCATACACTTGTTATCATCTTTCGTCCCTTTGTTTTTCATCCATTTATGGTTTCTTTGTGTTTTTTTAGATGAGAGGCGTGCACCTTTTCTCATCATCGGCATTGAAGACTAGGTGGCTCGCGTGTTACCTCACATGACAGGTATTCGAGATTGGGCGGTTTTCTACAAATGCTTTGGACGAAGATCCCGTCTAGTAAGTGTTACTTTTGTTTTGGACTTCTATTATTTGTTGATACGACCTCTTTATGGTGACAGGACGACGTGCTGCCAAAAAGAAAGCTCTAGTGCCAGCATTTCGCCAGGCCATTGCATCGACACGGATGCAATTCACTTTGTCTGAGTCCGTCTGTGGAGGTCGTACTCAAACTTTGTCAACTAGGGACTCCCCTCCTTGGAATGTCATCATATGCAATGATATCACTTTCCGGCCTATCTACCACCTTGTGAATGAGTCGTCTAACAAAGAGGAGTCGCCATCGAGAAATAGAAGGAGAATGGAACTTGGAAAGACTGTCGCCACTAGTGTTGAAAAATGAAAGGTCGTTGCCTCAGGAGCGGCGTCCTCACTTGTGACGGATGTAGGGGATGTTTTTATGGTGGATGTTATTATGGCGGGGAGGTACCCTATGGCAGAAGGGGACACCAAGGTGGGGAGCCTGCACTGGACGCTGAAGGTAGCGCGTCATTAGCGACCGGAGGATATGGAGTGGTGCTCACAGAGGTCAATGGTTCGGGCTCGGATATCGATCCCGAATAGGTGCGGGCCTTTTTGGAGAGAAATACACGCGTGGAAGTGGGGATGAAGGGTCCAAATTGACACATAATCATTCTCGTGGTTTATAATTTTTTGGCAAACTTTGAGCCGGCGGTGCCGTCCTTCACCACCTTGTGTGCCACTTCTGAAAACGCGACACTTCAGACGATGAATGATGTAGAGCTATCGCAAAGTAATTTTGGCATGGCTTTGCAAGTAAGTGTTTTTTACTTTTCCTGTTAGGATTTGTTTCGCATGCATAATGTACGTATGCATACTTTCTTTCCTTTGCTTGTCATACCCTCATCATGGAGATCGAGCGTGACCGGAGGGATGAGTAGAGGATAACTATTTTTAAGAAGGTGACCTATAAGTACAAAGAGTACGGTACCGAGCACCGTGCGTTGGCCGATATCTTTACCCAAGATAGTGAGTTTCAGTTATTCCATGACGGGTATAAGTGGAAAAAATGAAGAGTTGTCACGGAAAGTTGAAGTGTTGAAGGAGAGGGATGATGAGGTGATGAAGGTCATAGGTTGCTGTGGTGAGCTTAAGGCGGCTCTTAAGGACAAGGAGGATGAGCTCGAGGTGATCAAGAGGATGATGGTCGAGAACACCGATCTTCAAGCACCGGTGGTTTCCTTTGCTGTTGAGCTTGGGCAAAAGGAAATGGAGGTTGTCAATCTGAGGGGCGAGTTAAGGTGTTAAAGTCGATGAATTGACTCGTGCTGAAAAAGGCAGGGTGGCCTCCATATCCGAAGTAGCGGCCTTGGATAATGCCTTTTGTATTTGTAGGTCTGAGCGGGATAATGAGTTGGAAACGTCGACGCTCAAGGTAGCGAGGTTAGAAGATCAGATCCAAGATTTGGAGCGGAGTTGTCTGGATTAAATGAACAAGTTGTTGCTTTGAAGGCTGAGGAAGTGCAAAGGCAGTCACAATCGTCTACTTCTCATACTTCTGTCGATCCCGTCGTGTCGCGGGAGTTGTACGAGATGTAGGGGTGTGCATTCGATTATCGATTCGATTTTGACCCTTATCGATAATTACTTATCGATTATCGATTTTTACATATGCTTATCGTTATCGTTTCAATAAGGTTTAGATTTTTTCGATTTCGATTTATCGATTTTTGGGGCTTATCGATTCAATTATCGATAACACCAATAAGCACCCTTTCCGTTTTAGGTAAGAGGCGGAGGAGCTCCATTTGCATTAGGGGCAGCAGCTGGGTAGTACAACTCAAACCCAGCCCCAACGTCAAAGCAAAAAACTCAGAAATGAGTTTTTACTTTCAAAGGGAAAAATTAGGTGCGACTAGAGATTTGCTCATCAAGCCCAAAAATGGAGCTGCCGGCAGAAATTGCAATCTCCAATAATACACGCCAGTTTAAGAAGCGAATCAAAAGTAGCTAAGCTAAGCTACATAAAACTACTGCTCCATGTGGTGGCATTTAATAAGCTACAGAATATAGCAATACATCCAGCCAATCTGGAGTTACAGAGTGCAGATCCTTCTTTTACCCATTATAATTTATCAACAGCTTGGTCCTTCTTTCATATTTCGACGTATAAGTACGAAGATCAAGTTGTGTACCTGGAAATCAGTTTATAAATGAAGAAGAAGAAAGATCAGCAGCAGCAGACAGCAGTACATCATCATTCAGCAATACAACAACAACAGCAATAGGATTCAGAACAGCTCAACAAAAAGAAGAAGAAAGATCAGCAGCAGCAGACAGCAGTACATCAACATTCAGCAATACAACAACAACAGCAATAGGATTCAGAACAGCTCAACAAAAAGAAGAAGAAAGATCAGCAGCAGCAGTACATCAGCATTCAGCAATACAACAACAACAACAATAGGATTCAGACCTGAAATGTCAATAGCAAACTTTGGCTGCCCATCGGAATCTACCAGCAGAAGGAACAGTTGCTTCATTTAGAGTATTTTGGATATTCTGTAGAGCTGGGAATGTTAAGTTCACAAAGGAGTTGTTGTAGCTGTCAAAAAAGCTCATTACCAACTGCCACATATCTGTAGACAGATTAAAATGCATCATACAAAACTGAACTTAAGAACTTTGTAATACATAACATTCTTTTACAAAGTATATTATTTAAAATAGAGAACTTACATAACAACTAACAAACTCTAGCAAACATCGTCGGTGGAAGCTTCTCCTCAAGCCGTATTGCATTCAATCTGGAAATGAAACAAATATCATACCTCTTACTTAAGGAGATCCATAAACGTAACCATGTGATTTCATCTCAAATATACAACATAAGGAATGAGCAAGGACATGAATGAAGCTGCAATCATCACACAAAAATAAATTGGAAATAATTAGATTTGAAAGCATCATAAGACATAAGCCAAACATGACCCAAAAAAGCATCATAAGTATACGCTGAGATATTCTCAACTATAGAAATCTATGTGAAGCTGCACGATTTACACAATCTACAGACAGCTAAGATCAGAAGCCAGATAAACATTTTATGGTTAAAGAACTAAATCTTCCCACCACCCAAGCCGTCAGAGTACTCTTCTTTCATGTAATCAATCCACATAAGCTTTCATAATTTTGAAAAAAAAATCACTCTTCAAGAACTCAATTTCCTCAATTTCTGAACCGCTAAAATAGTTTTATTTAACATAAGTGGAGCCACATAGAATTACAAGAGCAAATTCTCATTAAAGATATATTTTAAAAAAAGATTAAACACGAATGGAGAATTTTTGTCATGAACAAATCTTTCCAAACATTTGAGTTGCCACTAAATAATCGTGTTTCACATAAATGACCAATGTAAAATAATAATAACAAATAGCCACTTAGAATATATATATAAAATTATAACCGAAACAATAAAATGATCAAAGAGGAAAAAGCAATGGCAAACTCAGCGGCTACAAGGGGTAGCTAACCAAGAGAAAGGCACAAATCTGTTTTGCTATTTGAAGAATAAATCTTGTACTATAAAAGAAAAAATTGCAGATATGAGAGGATGACAATTAAAAAACCTTCACATCAGCCATGAAATTGGAGCGAGAATTAGACAGATTAAAAAGACATCAGCCATTATATTCAGTCGTCAAAATTTAGAAGTCTAAAGAGAACCGAAACAAATTGGGGAAAAAAAGAAATTGGGGAAAAAAAGAAATTGGGGAAAAAATGACAATAAAGCTGACCTGAAAAATGAAAAGAACTTACAAAAAGCACTTCAGAATGGGAGAGAGCGGCGATGTTTCTTATTAATGTTTGGGAGAAAATGAGGAAGAAGATCGAAGAAGAAGCTGTGCAGCACAGGGTTAGGGTTAGACAGAATAGTTTTCGGTATCTAATGTATTATATTATCAATTATGTATAGCAGTATATATGCGAAGGGTTAGACCAGCGAAGCAGCGAAGAGCTAAGGATAGGGTAGTAATATTATTATGAAATAAGGGTATATTTGTCTTTTTAATATATCTTATCGATTTATCGATAAACCGATAAACCGAATGGCAAAAATCAAAATCGAATCGATAAACCGATAAGGAAAAGTTTTTGAAATCGAAATCGAATCCATAAACCGATAAACCGATATCAATAAACCGATAACAAATAATCGATTTGATTTATTGATAAATCGATTCGAATGCACACCCCTAACGAGACGTGGGTTCCCCGAAGGTCGACAGGAAGGTTTTCGAGGCGGGTCTTGAGGTTATCCATGTTAAAGTACGTGTGGTCCCTGGTTTTTGGGTCAATTGTGTGTAGTATTTTGCGTAGTTGTTTGTATATCTCAAAGTAACTCGAGAAAGGTCGAGTGTAAAGTAACCTGAGCGAGGTCTAGTGTAAAGTAATTCGAGCGAGGTCGAATTGTTAAGTAACTCGAACGAAGTTGAATGTTAAGTGATTCAAGCAAGGTTGAATATTAAGTAATCCGAGCGAGGTCGAATGTCGAACATTAAGTGATTCGAACGAGGTCGAATGTTAAGTGATTCGAGCAAGGTCGAATGTTGAGTGATTCAAGCAAGGTCGAATGTTCAGTGATTCGAGCAAGGTCAAATGTTGAATGATTCGAGCGAGGTTGAATGTTAAGTAATTCGAGAAATGTTGAGTGCGGGATGCGAAAAAGAAACTTGATAGAGAATAAAAATATTACTTTATTTCATTCATTGGAGAATATCTTGGTAGAGACTACAAAATACATGTCTGTTTCATATATATATATATTGGATTAGTTTCCATGTATCTAGTCCCTTCATCGCTCGGCCTGGGCAAGCAATCGATAGGCAGGGTGATGATTCATACTTCAACTTCAAGACGTCCTTTTGTCGCCTCGTTAAAAACCTCCACGAAAAAACCAAATTGGGAAAAAACCTGAGTCAGAGAAAAAGTAACTTGAAAGGCGTCCTTTTTTAGAAGTTGAAGTATATGAGGTAGGCGACATTCTAATTTTTTTTAGTATTTTTCCTTCCATTGTTTCTGGTTGGAATGCTCTTTTACTTGTTGTTGCCGTGAGTTTTATGGCCCGTCCCAATTGCTTCCCAGTTTGCCTTCTTTCGAGTCTTTGCTCGCTTGTGTTTTGGCCTTGGGAACATAGTCTCCGACTTTGAGTGGTCGTATTTTGGCTTATTTGTTGTAGTAACTTTTTGCTTGTTGTTTTTGGGATACCATTCTTACGTAAGACATGTCTTTTCGTTCTTCTGTCTCGTCAACATTTTGTTTCATGTTCTCATCAATGTTTTCTCTGCTTTCATTGGAGTACCTCAGGCTAGGCTCCCCGACCTCGACAGGTATCATGGTGTTAGTCCCGTGGACTAGTGAATATGGCATTTCGCTTATACTCACATTCGGCGTGATACAGTAGACCCATAGTACCTCTGGTAGCAATTCTGGCCATAGCCCTTTAGCGTCCTTGAGCTTTTTCTTTAAGATGTTCAATATTATTTTACTGGAGGATTCGGCTTAACCATTATTGGCGGGATGATATGGCGTGGAGAGTATTCGCTTGATGTGCCATTTTTCAAAGAACTCGGTGGTCTTTTTCTTGATTAATTGGTGTGAGCACGTGATTTTTGTCTCGCTTGACATATTCCTATCAAATTCATTAGATTATGATTTTTCTTTTGTTTGAATTTTTAGGTACAAATTGTGTGATTTTGTATTTATTTGCGGCTTTCTTTTATTATTTGAATTTTTGTGTGATTTGGTGTTTATCTGCGTCTTTCTTTTATTATTTGAATTGTTAGAATTTATTTGCGCGATTTTGAATTTGTTCGAATTTTATGAATTAATTGCATAATTTTTTGTTTATTTGCATGTTGCACGTTTAGTTTACATAATTCATAAAAAATTTAAAAAATGGCATCTAGGATCTAAATTTTACATCTAGGTTATTAATTAGTTAATATTGAAAATAAGGAAAATAATAATAAAATTGGTTAATTTTCTTTGAAATTTAGAATTTAAGAGTTTATTTAGTTATTTCTTGCTTGAATATGTTTTTGCTATTTTTACTGCTATTTTTATTTTTATAAAATCTGAAAAAATATATAAAAACATGATAATAAAACAAAATACAAAAATATATAGAATAGGTGCTTTTTGGGCCACATCTTGCGTTAATCCTGGACCAAAACCACCATATTCATCAAAATCGACCCAGACCCAATGGTTCCTACCCGATCCAAAATATCAATTCCGAAAACGAAGTCGTTTAATGTCGTTTGATCTCAACCGTCCATGCTCTTTAATCCAACGGCTCAGTTTGAGCCTCACACTTTAATAGAAGTGTCTGAACGACACTCACACCCTCAGAGACACACGGTATAACACCATTGTGCCTCCACCGCACCACTACTGTCCGCCACCGTCGGCGGCGTAACTCCAATAACCTCCAAAATTACACCCCGGAATCCCCTCACTTCCTCTTTCCAACCCCTCTAAGATCACCCCTCGAAACCCCATAGAACTTGTCGAATATTCGTTCAAAGCGGGGCAGCTCCGCCTTCCACGGCGGTGACCGATAGCCAACGGCTCCCAAGACAACACCACACACTCCCCTCTTTCCAACTCCATTATCAGGCACCTTACAGTGTAGCCCCAACCCCTCGAATATCCATTGGAAATCGGCCGCTCCGCCATGCACGGCGGTGACCAACCTCCAATGGCTTCCAGACCATCACCACCCACCCCTCTAGCCCTCTTCTACCCAAAAACACACCCAGATCCTTTCAAATAACTCCCAGACCCCTCCAGTTTTAGAACTAGCCTGACCTAGTTTTGTGGTCAACCCTTAAAAGGCCGTTTGAGTTTCGAAACGGAGTCGCACGTTTGTTTTGGCCCAAAAACAAACCTGTGACTCCGCTTGGAGGCTCAAATTGATTTCAACCAAGTTTAATTGAAGAAAAATCAATAAGTTTGCCTTTCTTTTTTTCTTCTTTATTCTATTTTGTTTTTGTATTAGGTGAACGACTCGTGTGGTTTAATTATAATTGTGAATTCCATCTACTCTATGTTTTGGTTTCTCTTAGCATAATAGCTTCCATATTTTCTTGCAATTTCAATAGTATTCTTGATTTCTGTGTTTGACTGTTGATTAATGGTTCACCTGCAATTAGAATTGGTTACGGTTGGTTTGGTTTGCTTTTAGTTTTTAATCCAGCATAACAACCTCTATGTTTTTCTTTTAATTTCAATAGTTTGAGTGTTGATTAATAGTTTGCATGCAATTAGGAGATTGGTTACGTTTTGTTACGGTTGTTTTAGTTTTTAACTATTTTAGGCAAGCATAGTATCTCCCAATTTTGATTCTGACTTGATTCAAATTTTGTTAATAGCATGATAATTGTAGCCTTCCATGTTTTTCTTTTAATTTTAGTAGTTGATTTAGTTGTGTGATTTCTGAGATTGATCGTCGATTATTCCTGATTACTAGTTCAATGACATTAGGGATTGGTCATAGCTGTTAGTAGTTAACTACAGGATTTATGTTAGCTGTTAGTAATTAGTTATAAGATTAGTAAAATAGTAATTTCAGCAGCAAAAGGGTAATATAGGATTTTCACTTAATTTTGGTAATTTTTTGAATAAAACAGGGTAATATAGAGTTTTAACCTGACTTTGGTAATTTGAGGAACAAAATAAGGGTAGTATAGGTAGTCTATAAATAGAAGACAATACTAGAATCCTTTAGATCCTTCTAGAAGGGGACCTTAGTCTAAAATCAGTAGTTTTAGTGCAGTAACTTGGGAAACAAGTCAAGAATAGCCGAATGTTACCGAAAGGGACGCCGGAAGGCTGACTTTGCACAAATAGCCACCTTTGAGTCTTATTTTGGCCGGTCAGGAGCACAACCTTAAAATCTTCCTTCGGAAGTGCTGAAATGCCGTATTCGCGAAGCTGGGCCCTGATTTTAGAAAATAAATTTTATAAAAGAAAGAGGTCAGTTTTAATGTTTTGTGGAGTCAAGTAGAACAAAATCTTGAGATACTAATTCGCCCTAAAAATGTGCAGAATGAGCACGGATCAGTATTTCCCGATAACATTCACGAACAAAATTCCCTTGGAGCTACACATGTGGTTGAATGACTTGGGGGAAGCGGGGCAAAACAGGGTCAACATGTATTTGTGAGGACTTACTGGGTTGCTGAAAATTAACCCGAGGGGAGATATCATAAAGTCATTAATCACATTCTAGGACTCGGCTCACAATGTATTACATTTTTCGGATTTTGAACTCACACCGACATTTGAAGAAATAATTGGATATATTGGGACTCGTAGGATTCCTCTGAGGCACCAATACCTGATTGCACCAAGAGCCCTTGCTGTGCACAAGTTCCCGGACTCCTTAAAAATCAGTAGGAAGGTTCACAACCTAGACCTGTCAGCCAGCTTCTGTACCCCGCAATTTATATATAAGAGGTAGAAGCACATATGGGGATTCAATAACCCGGAACACCATACTTATAGCAAAGGAAACCAACTCAAATGGGAGGAGCATCGATGATTTGCATTCATGGTTTTCTTCTTGGGTCTTTTGGTGTTTCCGCGAAAGGATGGAAATATTGATATACGGATAGCAGGGGTCGTCAGTGCTTTAATAACTCAGGCCAAGAGCACCCTCGCTCCTATGATCTTATCCGAGATCTTCCGTGCTCTCACCACCTGTAAAGCGGGAGGAGACTTCTTTGAAGGATGTAACCTATTGTTACAAATATGGATGATCGAGCACTATACCACTGGCCTCGGTTCATGAAGTATGAGTCGCCAACAAAGAGTTGTATAGAAGAATTCTAGAACAGTATGGGATTAGGTTACCTGAGGATGTCACAGAATGGGTGTCGCATCTCCGGGTTTTCACTGCAAATCAAATAGAGTGGACATTCGGGTGGCTCCCCATGGATTCAATCGTGTATATTTCCAGCCACCAAAACTTATTTCCTTATGATGGGTCTCAGAAGTATCCAACCCTATGCACCATACAGAGTACTAAGGCAATTAGATAGATGCCAAATGATTCCCGGAGACGAGGATATTAGCCGCCATGCGGTTGAGAATAGCCCTAATGGTCAATTCCCTAAAGCCGTCGTGCGTCAAATCTAGAGTTAATGTCAATATTTGACAGGGGGTATCCGAGTACGCGACATATCTAAAGGCGAGGTTGCACCGAGATACATTGCTTGGTATAAAAAAAAATAGAGCCCGGACGGCCAACTAAAAAACCGCATCTCCAAGAATTTGTTGCGACATCACAAGAACAATGGGACTGGCTAGCTAAGGAAAATGAACACATAGCCACCATAGGAAGGTTAAAAAAAACAGGCCAAAGAGCTTCAATTTGAAAATGGTTTTGCAAGCCGTAGCAGATGAGGGATAAAAGAAAAGATTAACTAAAGAAAACGAGGCGTTGCGAGCCCGAATCTAGAAAATAAAACCAACCGCGGATAATCCCCTCAGGTGCACGAAGGATGAAAAACTCAGAGACAATTTGAGGCGAAAAGTAACCAAGTATGGGTTTGACCTGAATAAGGCGGAGGGCGAGCTATCCAGGGTTCGGAAACAATTAGCTAAAAGTGCGGAGGAACGAGCCCGCATCATTGAGCAATTAAAAGAATAACATGACGTTGAGGTTGCTCGATTAAAATGGAGAGTCATCATGGCTGAGAACAGAGTGGCCAAGCAAGCCGGGGACCTAAAAATCGAGAGGGAACATTGTTATGCAGCGGTAGCAAGGTTAGAGATGGATTTGCGGCAATTCCAGGAACTAAATCAGGCAGCCGACCGAACTCTAGAGGCAAGGTCCGAGCAAATTGGGAGATTGTTGCATGAAAAGGGTGTTATTAGGGAAAGAGTACAGGCGATCACAGACTACACCACCACAAAGTGCAACCATTGCGAGGATATGACAAGATCCATGTTCTTTGCCACCGCCATGACCTTTATTCAGCAAGTGACAGAGGACCTCCACCACTTCCAAGGGAGTTTAGCATGCAAGCCTGCCCTGAGGCCTAATGATGCCTTGCGAGGCCCAAAAGCACTTGAATCATTAATGTATTCATCTAGATTACACTTCCTTTTGTCAAAAATATATTTAAAAGTCTATTAGTTTACCCGGGAGTCTGTTTTCTTCTTTTATGCATAGTTAGTTGTTTTTCGAGTCTGTAGTTTGCCTTTTATCAAAGATTGCTAGTTTCTTGTTTAATTTGTCAGTCCTTCGAGTCCTTGTAACCGAAGTTTGTTATTATGAGGATGGAAATTTCCAAAATATTTTTATGCTTCGCTTTTTACTTGCAAGAACTACGCTTGGTCTGATTCATGAGAGGTTATGATACATAGACAATCTACATAGGATTCGACCACATTTGAATAAAATAAGAGACAGAGTGAATGAAAGAGGGAGAGAATAAGGCTAAAACAAAGGGGCTTCGCAAATAAAGAAATAAAAGTCGGGATGATGCAAGCAACCAATGCATGTAGTGACCGATTGTTATGTAGGTGCATTCATACCCAATATGTGGCCGCTTATGTGCCAAAACCTAAACGTTAACGAGTTTTTTTGTGTAATTCCAATTTCATATTAGACAGATGATCAGTACTTGCGGTATTTTGTCAACCCACTCTTACAACACACGATCTAAGAGCAACAAGTCATGGCCAATCAGGAAACCGATGTCAGCATTATTGATCCCTCGAAAGAAGTATAGGAATTGGACGTTAACGCCATGAAGGAGGAAATGTATAAGATAAAGCACCAAATGGATGAGATGTACCAGGCATGGGCAAGAGGACAGCCACCCTCGACCTATCTGGCTAATTCAACCTTCATCCAGCCACTGGCCCAAGCACTTGACCAGTCCACCACTGATCCACCCTCAAGTTTTCCTATCTATTAACAACATCAGGATACGACCTCTCAACCACCACCAGCCCCACTACCTAAAGTCACTCCTCACCCTCCTCCGCCAATTGCCCCCGTCTATGTGGCACCTCCGCCTCCTAAACTCTATAGGTCATCAAGCGAACCCCATCTTCAAGCTTATGACCCTCAATACTATCCACCAGAACCTACTTACAAGACCCATGAGCCTTATTCTTATGTTCCCTGTCCCGAAATCCCGACGGGAGTTGAAAAACCGATCAAAAATCCTGAGCAGGAAGAGATACTTAGAAAGGTCTGAAGTCTGGAACAATCATTTAGGGACATGCAGGGATTAGGTGGACAGGTGAGCATGGCGTTCAAGTATCTTTGTCTATTTCCGGACGTGCAGTTGCCTCCAGGTCTCAAGATGCCTAAATTTAACTTATATGATGTGCAAGGCGATCCGGTCGCGCATCTAAGGGGGTTTTGCAGCAAAATGAGGGGAGCAGGGTGAAAATATGAATTGCTAATAGCATACTTTAGCCAGAGTATAAGTGGGTCGGCGCTGGAGTGGTATACTCGGCAGGATCACAATCGATGGTATACTTGGGATGACCTGGCGCAAACGTTTTCCTGCCACTTTCAATATAATCTCGAGATTGTCCCGGATCGTCTATCTCTGACGAAGCTGGAGAAGAAACAAACGCGAGTTTCAGGGAGTACGATTTCCAGTGGAGGTAACAAACTACTAGAGTTGATCCTCCCATGAAGGAGAGTGAGATGGTTGATTATTTTCTACAGACTTTGGAACCTACCTATTTTGGACATTTGGAGTCAGCAGTGGGGAAGTCTTTCAACAAAGTGGTCAATATGGGAAGCATGGTCGAAGAAGGCCTCAAATCCAATAAAATCATGAGCTACCCCCAAAGCCCGCCTTCCGAGCCAATCCAGTCCTGAGAATTGAAAGGGTGCAAAAGAAGAAGACTTTCACCCCCACTGGAAGAATCCTACACTAGCTTATTCCACAGGCTGCGATAACTGGATATGTTGAGACCAATTGAAGCGAAATTGCCAAATCCTCCCCGAAGAATCTAGATTATTCTGTCAGCTGTGAATACTGTTCTGGTACACTAGGGCATGACACCGAAAAGTGTTGGCATTTAAAGAAAACCATCCAGGAACTTATTGACTCCCACCGGATTGAGGTGCAGACCCCATAGACGCCCAATATTAACCAAAACCTGTTGCCGACCCATCAGAAAACCAACATGATTGAGATTGTGAAAAGAAAGGGAGAGTCCAAAAGGTCTTCACAAACAGTAATGATGATCAAAGCCAATGAGGTTAAGCCAACTGAGAATGAAAGCGATGAGAAGCTAATAACCGGGGTAAACGAAAGAGGCAGCAAACCTGTTATAGTTCAGGAGAGCTCAGCATGCGCAATCGCGCCAATGCAGGAACATGCAAAAGTAACAGTACATGGGGCCGCTAGAGAACCTGTCGTGGTTGTGGAAGGTGTTCGCATAGAGCCAGTTATTGTAAAACCAGTGATTCAGCCACCAATCATCAACAACAAAGTTGTTCCTTAGAGATATGAGCAAGCAATAATGATGTACAAAGGAAAAGAAGTTAGAGAGGAAGTGTGTGAAGCCCGGGGTTTAACTCGGTCAGGAAGGTACTTTGCCCTGGAAGAATTGAGGAAGGGCAGAATCTCTAAAGATAACCCATAACCAGTGAAGAAAATTTTTTCAGAAGAAGAGGCAGAAGAATTCTTGAAGAAAATGAAAATTCAGGACTACTCCATCATAGAGCAGTTGAGGAAAACACCAGCTCAGATTTCTTTGTTATCCTTACTAATCTACTCAGATGAACACCGCTGGGCGTTGATGAAGATTTTGAATGAAGCTCATGTCCCAGACAAGATAACGGTGAATCATTTGGAAAAGATTGCAAAAAGGATATTCAAGGTAAACCGGGTCACATTTTATGACGATGAATTGCCCATGGAGGGCACTGAGCACAACCGGGCTCTTTATCTGACTGTGAAATGTAAAGGTGCTGTGGTCACCCGAGTTTTGGTCGACAACGGGTCCAGTGCAAACATTTGTCCACTACCCACATTGACCAAGCTGAAGGTAGAAAATGAAATGGTCCGCAAGAATAACATATGTGTTTGAGGTTTCGATGGCGGAGGCAAAGACACTGTGTGGGATATAGTGCTGGAAGTGACAATAGGGCCCGTTGAGTTCACTATGGAATTCCAAGTGTTGGATGTAGTAGTCTCTTATAACCTGTTGTCGGGTAGGCCTTGGATTCATGCAGCCACAGCAGTGCCATCTGCACTGCATCAGATGGTCAAATTTGAGTAAGACAGGCAAGAGATTGTGGTGCATGGTGAAGACAATCAGTGCACTTCAGGTGACGCGATAGTACATTTCATTGAATCCGAGGACAACAAAGCGACATGGGTCTACCAGGTGTTTGATACTGTGTCAGTTCAGAAAATCCTAGAAGGTAAGGTTGTCACGACCCCAAAGATAGAAACTACGTCCGTCATGGTGGCTTCCGAAATATTGAAAAATGGTTTTATGCCCGGCAAGGGGTTGGGGGCTTCTCTGCAAGGCATTGTGCAACCAGTGTCCCTCCCCAAAAATCTGGACACTTTCGGCCTAGGGTTCAAGCCCACAGCCGCGGACATAAGGCGATCTAGGAAGCTAAGGCAGAAGGCTTGGGTTCTCCCAACGCCCATCCCAAGGTTGTCCAGATCATTCGTTACTAGCAATGGCCCCAGACCAAAGTATTCCGGCCCGCTGATCGACTCGGATGGAGATCTTGATAAGGGGTTAGAAAGACTATTCAATGAGGCGAATTGGTTGAAGCAGAAGAAGGATCAAGCAGGGCGGATGTGCAGTTTGTGGGAGCATGCGCAAAAATCAATAATTGGGAAGCCACACCTCTTCCCACTCGAATGGAGTCGTGGTAGTCAGCTTTGATTTTCCTTTTAAGTCTAGTTTGGGCTAGCGTCAGAGTTGTTAATTCAATTGTTATTTCCGTCCATTTGGATGTGTAACTCTATTATCTTTGATTCTAATGAAATGCAATTTCCCTTTCAGCAATGCTGATAGTTTCCATTTCTCTTTTGTTTTTTCTCTCTTTTGTACAGTTATTTTTATGCCGGTTCAAGTGATCTAACATGCATATGGACTCCTCGGCCCAATCTTCAAAACAGGTCTAGTTCAGAAATAATAATTCAGGAAATAGAACATGAGAATGAACCAGGGTATGATGAGGAAAGGGCATGGGACGAGATTAGTAAAGAATTGACCCAATTCTAAGAGGAACCCAAACCAAACCTGAATGATACAGAGGCAGTCAATTTAGGAAGTCCGGATAATGTCAGAGAAACAAACATAAGTGTCCATCTGGAGCCACAGCTTAGGAAAGAAATAATTGAAGTGTTGCGTGAGTACAAAGATGTCTTTGCATGGTCCTATGACGACATGCCCGGATTGAGCACTGACTTGGTTGTCCACAAGTTACCCATTGACCCAGCATTCCCGCCTGTCAAGCAAAAGTTGAGAAAGTTCAAAACTGATGTGAGTGTGAAAATTAAAGAGGAAGTGACCAAGCAGTTTGAGGCAAAAGTCATTCGAGTCACACGATACCCCACTTGGTTAGCTAATGTTGTGCTTGTACCAAAGAAGGATGGTAAAACCAGGGTGTGTGTTGATTACCGTGGCCTCAACAAAGTAAGTCAAAAGACAACTTTCCCCTGCCGAACATCCACATATTGATCGATAATTGTGTGAAGCACGAGATCGGGGACCTATTATTATAGAGTCATGCCTTTCGGCTTGAAAAATGCCGGGGCAACATACATGAGGGCCATGACAACCATTTTTAGTTATATGATACATAAGGAAATTGAGGTCTATGTGGATGATGTGATAGTAAATTCCAGAGAGCAAGTTGATCATGTCAAAGACCTGAGGAAATTCTTTTAAAGACTCCGCAGGTATAACCTCAAACTCAACCCGGCAAAATGTGCATTTGGGTTCTCCTCAGGGAAGCTGTTAGGGTTCATAGTCAGCCGTCGAGGCATCAAACTAGACCCATCAAAGATCAAAGCTATACAGGAGCTGCTGCCGCTAAGGAATAAAACAGAAGTGATGAGTCTATTGAGAATATTGAATTACATCAGTCGGTTCAGTACTCAGTTCACAACCATCTGCGAACCCATCTTAAAATTATTGAAAAATGATGTTGCGGTGAAATAGATAGGAGAGTGCCATGAAGATTTTGACAAGATAAAGAAGTATTTGTTGAACCCGCCGGTATTGGTCTCACTGGAACTAGGAAGGCCTTTGATCTTATATTTGACATTCTTGGACAACTCATTTGGGTGCGTGTTGGGTCAGCACGATGTTACTGGGAGAAAAGAGCAGTCCATATACTACCTCAGCAAGCAATTTACAGCCTACGAGGTTAAGTATACTCATCTCAAAAGGACATGCTGCGCCTTGACGTGGGTAGCCCAGAAGTTAAATCATTACTTGTCATCATATACCACTTATCTCATCTCACATCTGGACCCATTGAAATACATTTTCCAGAAGCCCATGCCTACAGGAAAGCCCGCAAAAAGGCAAATCTTGCTCACTGAGTTTGACATTATCTACGTGACTAGGACTGCTATGAAAGCACAAGCATTGGCAGACCATTTAGCTGAGAATACTATAGATGAAGAATATGAGCCCTTGAACACATATTTCCCGGACGAGGAAGTGATGCATATTAATGAATCGGAACGGGATGAGAAGTCGGGATGGAAATTGTTCTTCGATGGGGCTGCCAACATGAAAGGCATTGGGATAGGAGTGGTGCTTATCTCTGAAGAAGGGCATCATTACCCAATCACAGCTCAAATCCGCTTTTACTGCACCAACGACATGGCAGAATATGAGGCGTGCATTTTGGGCCTGAGATTAGCAGCAGACATGGGTGTATAAGAAGTCTTGGTCTTAGGAGACTCGTACCTTCTGGTACACCAGATTCAAGGGGAGTGGGAAACGAGAGATTTAAAACTCATACCATACTGGCAATGCTTGCATGATCTCTGTCAACGATTCTGGTCAATAGAGTTCAAGCACATCCTCAGAATTCACAATGAGGTTGCTGATGCCTTGGCTACTTTGGCATCAATGTTACATCATCCGGACAAGGCTTATATTGACCCGATACATATCCAGGTCCATGACCAACATGCTTACTGTAACATGGTGGAAGAAGAGCTTGACGACGAGCCTTGGTTCCACGACATCAAGGAATATATCAGGAGAGGTGTGTACCTGGTACAAGCCACGAGTGACCAGAAGAGAACAATCCATCGTTTGTCAAGTGGGTTTTTCTTCAGCGAAGGAAAATTATACAAAAGAACGCTCCATCTTGGCGTGTGCGGGCCACACATGAGCGGATATGTTTAGGCAAAGAAGATTCTCCGGGAAGCATATTATAGGCTCAATGGAGCGGGACTGTACCAGCTTTGTGCACAAATGCCACCAATGTCAGGTGCATGGAGACCTAATTCACTCTCTGTCGTATGAGTTGCACACGATGTCGGCACCATGACTTTCATTGCTTGGGGCATGGACATCATCGGGCCCATTGAGCCAGCAGCTTCTAGTGGACATAGGTTTATCCTGGTTGCTGACTATTTCACCAAGTGGGCTGAAGCCAAAACCTTCAAGGTAGGGACAAAGAAGGGCGTGGTCGATTTTGTGCACACAAATATCATTTGTCGGTTCGGGATCCCCAAGACGCTCGTCATAGACAATGGGGCAAACCTCAACAGTCACTTAATGAGGGAGGTATGTCAGCAATTTAAGATCACGCATCGAAATTCTACTCCATACCGCCCCAAGGCAAACGGAGCCGTTGAGGCGGCCAATAAGAACATAAAGAAGATACTTCATAAAATGGTGGAAGGGTCCAGGCAGTGGCATGAGAAGCTGCCTTTTGCATTGTTGGGCTATCGCACCACTGTCCACACTTCAGTAGGGGCCACTCCTACTTGTTAGTGTATGGAACAAAGGCAATATTCCCAAGTGAAATTGAAAACCCCTCTCTTCGAATCGTGGCCGAAGCAGGAATCGACGACGAAGAATGGGTCAAAGCTCGGTTGGAGCAATTGAGTTTGATTGATGAGAAAAGCTTGGCAGCGGTATATCACGGCCAGTTGTATCAACAAAGGATGGCCAGAGCATATAACAAGAAAGTGCGTCCAAGAAAGGTTGAAGTGGGTCAATTAGTATTGAAACGCATCTACCCTCATCAAGCCGAGGCAAAGGGCAAGTTCGCTCCAATCTAGCAAAAAATGTTTGTCGTGTTAAGAGTGTTGTCCAATGGGGCATTGTATCTAACAGATGTGGAAGGAAAATATGTAGAAACAGCTATCAATTCAGATGCAATCAAAAAATATTATGTATGATTTTCTTTGTTTGAATCATTGTCTATACTTGGCACTTGTTTGTACTTAGCATATTTTGAAAATTGGAATGACGAAGGCATTTTATTCGGCTATCTAAACACTTTAACCTTGGCTAACCCTTTTGAGCTTTAATTATTTTCTTTCATACCCCTCTTTCAGGATCGACAACAAAAGTAAAAAACGCAAGTGTGAGAAGGCAGTAAAAGGAAAGGAAAAGAAAGAATGAAAAGAACGGAAAGAATAAAACAAAAGAAAAGAAAAAGGATAGAAAAACAAGGAAAGAGAAGAGAAATGAAAAAAAACTAAACAAAGAAAACAAAAGGAAGAAAAGAAAAACAAAAAAAGAGGAGAAGAAAAATAACAACAAAAATAAGGAATCGTTATGAACTACATTTGACCTGATTCTTTTTAAAAGGATACGTAGGCAGCCTCACGGTTCGGTCTCATTAAAATAAAAATGAAAAAGTCCCCAAGCAAGAAATTGGGGCAGAAGTTGTGGTTTGTTAGAATTTGATTCCGAAAGTTGTAATTTTGAACCCATTTGAATTGCTTTGAGCCTTTGATATCCTTTCTTTCTAACCCTATCTAAAAGCCCACATTACGGTCCAAAGAAAGACCTTCTGATCAGTCTTTAAAAGATGTCAAGTTAAGCAAGTAGAGTTGATTCATGTCAGGGGCAGCACTCCGAGACAAGCAAGAAAGATGATAAATGAGAGAGTCTTATCGGAGAAAACCCTCACGGGCACCTTAAGGCGACGAGAGGTGAGGGAAATAAAAATGAGGGAGCCCCACCGGTGAAAACCCTCACAGGCACCATGAGGCAAAGGTGAGGCAAAAAGCAAAACTCAGAAAGGGGCTATCCTTGGATGAACACTGTAAGGCAAGCCAAGCTAGGGCTTGGTCAAAGGAATCTGGTCAGAAAGGTCATAACAACAAAAACACGGCAATAGAATATCGGTCATCAAAACGGATTGGGTCGACTAGGCCGAAGTGCATGTCATGATCATGAAAACCAGTTGTTCCTCTTCAAATAAGTTTTCTTTCTCTTCTTTTCAACAGTCAGTGAGTCTGGAATTCTTTTCCTAAACACTATCCGGAAATCATTGCATTTCATTTCTCTTTCGAGTATCTAAAGTCTTTGTTTAAGCAAACGAGAGGAATTTCAAAGTCGATTATCAATTCCCAAAGGGACAAAGCGCATGACGCCCAAAGGCATAACAAAGATAACAAGTGTGGAACAAAAAGGGGAAGGATTCACAAAAAAATAGTAATTGATGGAAGAGACACAGTCGGCAAAGTAGAGGAACACCACGCAAGATGGGGATGCAAAGTAAAACCACATATATCGAGGGTCAATCAAGCATCATAAATGGACCAGGTAATCCCAAGAAAGGGTAGAGATTTTAGCAAAGGCTCGAAAATGTAACACCAAGATGAGAAACAAAACAAAGCCACGAGAGTCAGAGCATCAACCAAGCATAAACACCCTAACTCAGCAATCGTCAGAAAGGGCGTATAGGGCTCCTGGCAAAAGTGGAAAAAGCACAACACAAAGGTGGAAACCGTCATGAGAGTTGACCCAGCATGATATATCAACTCGTCGATCGTCGGGAAGGGGCATAAAAGAATTCTAGTAAAGGGTCGGAAGTGCAAACACAAAGTAGGGAGCAAAATAAAGGCATAAAGGGCAAGGGCTAACCAAATATCATAGACATACTGGGTGATTTCAAAAAATGGTGCAAGGATTTTGGCAGAGGAGTGGAAAGGTAACACAAAGAAAAAGAACAAAGTGAATCCGCAAGGTTCAGAGGGTTGACCAAAGCATGATATATCAACTCACATCATCAGGGAAGCACATAAAGAATTTTGGCAAAGGATTAGAAATGTAACACAATGATGGGGGGAGGGGCAAAATAAAGACTAGAGGTTTCGAGGGGTCAGCTGAGCAGTTCAAGCGACTCATCATCAACATGGGCAATGGAACACAACGGAACATAACAGCGGGGAGGCCGCTTTCAACAAGAATGCCGCAAGCAAACCAGCACTTTTCAAACTCACAAGTTTTCTTTGATTGACACAGGGGCAAAAATTCTGGAAGAGCCTAAGGGGGAGGCCGCCCACAGGAGAGGGCAGGCGCACAGCAGGTATGATCGAAATCTCAGGGCCCACCTGGAAGTGGGACACAGTTAAAGCTCAAAATGGGCATAGTCCGTCATAAATATCCTCCCTAGCAAAGCAACAGGACAAACTTTAACTAGCAAACCCCAACGGAAGCAGTTGGGGGTTAAAACAAGCATGGAAATTGAGATGGAACACAGTTTAAAACTCAAACAGGTGCGAGTAGCATGGGCAAGCACTAACACCTTCCGCAATAAGAGTCCCGGAAACCCTCCTGGACTATAATCACTAGCAGAAATAACCAGAAGTTGGAATTGGCATTTAAATTGGAACCCTCTGGACCCTACTGGAAAATGGGACTTATTTAAAGGTTAGAGGTAATCATTGATAGCAAAGGGCATAAAATGACTTGCGTGTCGAAGTAGGATTCAGTTAGAGGTTGTCAGGACCCTCATGAAAAATGAGACTTAGCTTAGAACACAAACAGTTGGGTGGCATGGTCAAACCCAAATATTTCCCCAACAAGAGCCATGAGGACCCTCTTGAAAAAAGGAACTTAGCCTAAAACACAACAACCCGGTAACATGGGCAGGTCCAAATACTTCCCCAACAAGAGTCATCAAGATCCGCCTGGATAATGTGATTTAATCGTAGGAGTTGTCAAGACCCGCCTGGATAATGTGAAGTAGTTTTAATCAACAGTCACCAGCAGACCCCCGACAAATATAACTCATAACAAGACACAGTGGAAAATAATATCTTTTGAGAAACTTAACATAGTCTTAAAGTTATCATCGGTTAAGAATTGTCAGGACCCTCATGGGTAATGGGACTTAGCTTAGATTTCGAGATATCTGGTAAGACGATATGATTAACACTCACGGATCCGCCCAGCACCAAAGTGGGGCAGGAAGAATTTTTTTTGTTTTGTTTTGTTGTGATTAGGTACACATGCAGCAGTCTCAGGGAACGTTTTTCAAGTTTTGAGTTTTGGTAATCAGGCGTCCACCTGGAGAACAAGGGGATACATTTCAATTTTGGTAATCAGGCGCCCACATGTAGAACAAGGGAATATTTTTCAAAATTTCTATCTTGGCAATCAGGCGCCCACCTGTAGAACAAGGTAATATTTTTTCAAAATTTCAAATTTTGGTAATCAGGCGCCCACCTGTAGAACAAGGGAATATTTTTCAAAAATTTTAAATGTTGGTAATCAAGCGTCCACTTGTAGAACAAAGGAATATTTTTCAAAAATTTCAGGCTTTGGCAATCAGGCGCCCACCTAGAGAACAAGGAAATACATTTCAAAGTTCAAGCTTTGTAATCAGGCGCCCACCTGCAGAACCAGGGAATATTTTTCAAAATTTCAAGCTTGTAATTAGGCGCCCACCTGCAAAAATAGGGAATATTTTTCAAATTTTTTAATCAGGCGCCCACCTGCAGAACTAGGGAATATTTTTCAAAATTTCAAGCTTTGTAATCAGACGCCCACCTGTAGAACAAGGGAATATTTTTCAAAATTTCAAGCTTTGTAACCAGGAGCCCACCTGTAGAACAAGGGAGTATTCTTCCAAAAATCAAGTTTTGGCAACCAGGCGCCCACCTGTAGGACAAGGGAAGATTTTCTTTCAAGTTTGGTAATCAGGCGCCCACATGAAGAACAAGGGAATATTTTTCAAAATTTCAAGTTTTGATAATCAGACGCCCACCTGTAAAAAGGGGAATATCTTGCAAAATTTAAGTTTGGTAATCAGGCACCCACCTGAAGAACAAGGGAATATTTTTCAAAATTTTAAGTTTTGATAATCAGGCGCCTATCCGTAAACCAAGGGAATATCTTGCAAAACATAAGTTTGGTAATCAGGTGCCCACTTGCAAAACGAGGGAATATTTTTTAAGACGCAAGTTGGGTAATCAGGCGCCCTCCCGTGGAATAAGGGAGTATTGTCCAAGATGAAGGTTTGATAATCAGGCACCCACCTGCAAAACAAGGGAATACAGGTCAAGTCCAACAATTCGACATCAAACATGAAAGAAGAGAAGGTAAGGAGCCAACAAGGCGACAATGAGTTTACAAGAAGGAATTCCAGCCAACAAGGCAACAAGGAGTTCACACGAAGGAAGACATAGATAGGTTTTTTTGTAACTCGTAGTTCATAACTTAGTCTAGTCTTCTTTTGTTTTTTCACGAGGTACAATAAGGAGATCAGCAAACAGCAACAATGGCATTAACAGTGAAATCACAGCTCATGGTAGTCCCAACTACCAAATACTCCAGAACTACACTGACTTGATTCCTTTATAGCCAAGGATATGTAGGCAACCCTTGAAGCATGAGTTCGGTAAGATAGTTTTCAAAATGCTTCTCATGGAATGCAAAGCAGGCAAAAATATCTCAGTTTCTCATTTATCTTTGCCCGGAAACCCTTCGTGTCTCCGAGCAAAGAGGGGCAGCTGTGAGCACGTGATTTTTGCCTCGCTTGACATATTCCTATAAAATTCATTAAGAATTTTCTTTTGTTTGAATTTTTAGGAATTAATTATGTGATTTTGTGTTTATTTATTTCTTTGTTTTATTATTTGAATTTTTTGTGTGATTTTGTGTTTATTTGCACCTTTCTTTTATTATTTAAATTGTTCGGATTTATTTTCGTGATTTTGAGTTTGTTCGAATTTTGTGAATTAATTGCATAATTTTGTGTTTATTTGCATGTTGTACGTTTAATTTACATAATTCATAAAAGGATAAAAAAATGGCATCTAGGATCTAAATTTTACATTTTTAGGTTATTAATTAGTTAATATTGAAAATAAGGGAAAATAATAACAAAATTGGTTAATTTTCTTTGAAATTTAGAATTTAAGATTTTATTTAGCTATTTCTTGCTTGAATATAATTTGGCTATTTTTACTGCTATTTTTATTTTTATAAAATCTAAAAAATATATAAAAGATAATAAAACAAAATACAAAAATGTATAGAATAGGTGCATTTTGGGCCAAATCTTGCATTAAACCTGGCCCAAAACCACCATATTCATCAAAATCGACCCAAACCCAATGGTTCGTGCCCGGTCCAAAATATCAGGTCCGAAAACGACGTCTTTCGATCTCAACCATCCATGCTTTTAATCCAACGGCTCAGTTTGAGCCTCACACTTTAATAAAAGTGTCTAAACGACACTCACACCCTCAGAGACAAAAAACGCCCTCATCGTACAGTCCAGCAGTCGGTGTAACACCATCGTGCCTCCATCGCACCACCACCGTCCGCCACTGCCGGCGGCGTGACTCCAATAACCTCCAAAATTACACCCTGGAATCCCCTCACTCCCCTCTTTCCACCCCCCTAAGATCACCCATCAAAACCCCATAGAACTTGTCGAATATTCGTTCAAAGCGGGGCAGCTCCGCCGCCCACGGCAGCGCCCTGTGGCCAACGGCTCCCAAACAACACCACACAATCCCCTCGCTCTCCTCTTTCCAACCCCATCATCAGGCACCTTGAAATGTAGCCCCAACCCCTCAAATATTCATTGGAAATGGGCAGCTCCGCCATGCACGGCGGTGACCAACCTCCAATGGCTTCTAGACCATCACCACCCACCCCTCTAGCCCTATTCTACCCAAATACACACCCAGTTCCTTTCAAATAACTCCTAGACCCCTCCAATTTCTGAACCAGCCTGACCTAGTTTTGAGGTTAACCCTTAAAAGAGCATCTGAGTTTCGAAGCAAAGTCACACGTTTGTTTTGGCCCAAATACAAACCTGTGACTCCGCTTGGAGGCTCAAATTGATTTCAACCAAGTTTAATTGACGAAAAATCAATAATTTTGCCTTTCCTTTTTCTTCTTTCTTCTATTTTGTTTCTGTATTATATGAACGACTTGTATGGTTTAATTGTAGTTGTGAATTCCAGTTAGACTTATGTTTTGGTTGCTCTTAGCATAATAGCTTCCATATTTTCTTGCAATTTCAATAGTATTCTTGATTTCTGAGTTTGAGTGTTGATTAATGGTTTACCTGCAATTAGGAATTGGTCACGATTTGTTTGGTTTGCTTTTAGTTTTTAATCTAGCATAACAGCCTCTATGTTTTTCTTTTAGTTTGAGTGTTGATTAATAGTTTGCATGTAATTAGGAGATTGATTATGTTTTGTTCCGGTTGTTTTAAGTTTTTAACTGTTTTAGGCTAGCATAGTAGCTCCCAATTTTTATCCTGACTTGATTCAAATTTTGTTAATAGCATGATAGTTGTAGCCTTCCATGTTTTTCTTTTAATTTTAGTAGTTGGTTTAGTTGTGTGATTTCTAAGATTGATCGTCGAATATTCCTGATAATAGTTCAATGACGTTAGGGATTGGTTATAGCCGTTAGTATTTAACTACAGGATTTAGGTTAGTATTCAGTAATTAGTTATAAGATTAGTAAAATAGTAATTTCAGCAGCAAAAGGGTAATATAGGATTTTCTCTTAATTTTGGTAATTTTTAGAATAAAATAGGGGTAATATAGAGTTTTTAACCTGCCTTTGGTAATTTTAGGAACAAAAGGGTAGTATAGGTGGTCTATTAATAGAAGACAATGCTAGAATCCTTTAGACCCTTCTAGAAGGGGACCTTAGTCTAAAATCAGTAGGTTTAGTGCAGTAACTTGGGAAACAAGTCAAAAAATAAAGGTCCAAGTAGGTAAAGTCTGAAAATCAAAAGAGGGACTAATTGTTAATTTATAATAAGAGGGTTGCCCTAGCCTTTGGCTATAAAAAGGGACTCCAATTCATTCAAAAAGGAGGTTGTACACAGTCTGAAAAATTCATGAAAATTCCAGCAATAGTCAGGAAATTAATCTTCCAATTCCTGCAATTACAACACAAAAAAATCAAAAATATTATTTCGTTGGAACACCTGAGAGTTAATCCTTCAAAATTTGGGCATTCTAGACTCTAAACCAGCAGGAAACCAAAAACATTCTTCCATTAAGAGTTCAGCTAAGTTCAGGGTAGCTTGTTCTGATTTCTGGGGTATTTGCATCAAGTAGCTTAGGTTTGGGTTATTTCTGAAGCATATTGGGTGTGTTCCAGTGGATTTGATGTCATTTTTAAAGTTGTGTTTGGTTTGTTTCTTGGATCTGGCTACCCCTGTTGTGTTACTCATTAATTTGGTTGCTGAGCTTCAGAATTGCTGCTGACTCCTTACCCCCTTTGTACTTTGATTACCAGGTATTCTTCTCCCCATGGTAAATGCTGTTAAATCTAATGAATGTGAAGACTAAAGAAATTTGAAATCGAAGCACACTTTACCCCCATGTGATTTTATCAACTGCAATTATGGTTAATTAAGTCTCATGTGATTGTATGTACTAGCTTGGTACTATTAGACCTGTCATAGTTGTGCTATATTTTGTGTGAATTAGACCTTTAAAACTGATTTGCCTTGTAAATAAGTGTGGGACTGTTCCTGGACTATTAATGCTTGCTTTGGATTTCATAAATGAGTGTTGATAGTCGTCCAATCCTGTTAAAGGGTTGAAGTAGTCTACGAAACAATGAATCTGGTGATTAGGAAGTGAATTTAAAAAATGAATTTTCTTTGATCTGGACTAGTTGAGTTTGATAACAGGTACATGAATGTGATCTGGTGTTGTTAAAAGTAGTGTATCTCGTTTTTTCTTGGGAAATGGCCATGTGTTCCAATTTAGGGTACTTTATGGGTTAACACAAATTTGATGTTAGATAGTTATTCAAATAGTTAATCAGAAATATGATGTACGCTAATAAGGTTCAACGGAATTAAATTGAATAGGGACAAAAGCTTACCTGCTGATATTCACCTGTTCGATGTTGAAACCCTCCCTGACAAGCCCAAACGGCTCACCTCCTTAGTGGGCTAGTAGTTGAGCGCAACTGCTCAAATATTGTCTGAAAAAAAAACAAAGCCTGATCCCTTCCCATGGGCTGAAATTCGGCATCTCTCTAAAGGATGAAATTGATAATTTGGAACTTTTCCTAATAACGTGCCACCAACTAGTAGAACCTTGGTAGAGATGAATCCAACAAAAAACCTTGGTGGTCTAGGAATAGCCTTTTAAAATGATAAACGAGGCACGTCAAATGAAACCCACAAATTGCGTGGCCCTCATAATATGCTTACTAAAACATTTAGAGAATTCGGGACACGCCGTTTAGCGAATTTCACGGCTTTCCGCAAAGATAATAACGCGATAGTCGCTTTTAGGCACGCCTTTTTAATAATTTTATCTTCTTAAATACGGGTGCACATTTATGCGACCCAAATCTAAATCTCAACAGAGTTGGAATGTGTCAAAAACCACCGGTGCATTTATGTGACGTGGTTCGAGACGTGTTTTAATGACGTTGCAATTCTCTCTAAAATAATAGTGGTTTAAAGTTAAGAAGCACATAAGTTGAAACATGTTCTAAAATCAGTTAATTTAAGCCATATATAATAGTTGAGCGACCGTGCTAGAACCACGGAACTCGGGAATGCCTAACACCTTCTCCCGGGTTAATAGAATTCCTTACTCGGATCTTTGGTTCGCAATATCATTCTTTCCTCGATTGGGGATTCTAAGCGGTGACTTGGGACACCATAAATCTCCCAAGTAGCGACTCTGAAATCTCTTAAATGATTGAATCCAGTTTTGATTGTCTTTTAATTGGAAAAACTCCCTTATCTACGCCCTTCGCCGGGTTGTGGATAGCCAAAAGGAGGTGTGACAATTGGGGCCCATTCTTATGAATAATTTCTTTAGGGTTGCTGAAATGACATATAATGTTCCTCCATATGGATGTGATGACTTCCTATTCACCTATTTGGATGAACACACATGCTTCCACCTATTTGGACAAGTAGATAGTTAAAACCAAAAGGAAATGTACATTACCTTGCCCTGTTGGGAGGGGTCCGACAATATTCATTGCCCATTTGATGAATGACCACGGCAAAATAGCAGAGTAGAGGTGTTCGCTCGCTTGATGTATCATAGGTGCGTACATTTAGCATTTTCGCACCTCTTGACATAATGTGTGGCTTCCTTCTTCATAGCTGGCCAATAATAACCTGCCCGAATGAGGATCTGACAAGGGCTCAGTTGCCTGTGTGGGCACCACAATGGCCTTTGTGTACTTCTTCAAGCACATGCCTTGTTTGATTCGGCCCTAGGCACTTCACTAAGTCCCCCAAACGTTCTCTTGTACATGTCATGATTTATGATGTTGTACCTGGCCACCTGCATTCAAATCTTTTTATATTCCTTTTTGTCTTGTGGGAGTACTCCCTCCTGCAAATATGTTATGATGCGATTCCGCCAGTCCTAGGTCAAATTTTTACATTGTACCTCAAGTTGGTCTACTGACGAGTAGATGAGGGTGACTACATTTTCCTTAGTGATGTTTTTGGTGGCTGCTTCTACTTTGATGAGGCCATATGCCTCGATGTTTTGCGCTTGAGGTATCTGATCAAGTCGACATTCATCGAATTCTGGCAATAATTTATGAATTTTTGCCTTGTACTTTTGTAACCTCTATTATTTGATTTGGAAAGTCCTTATGACTTGGTTGACAATAATTTGTGAGTTGCATCTGAGGACGACTCATCTTGCCTCGTATCTGAGGGATATCTTTAATCCTGCAATTACGGGCTCATACTCGGCCTCAATGTTAGTTATATCGGGACACCATATGGATTGGTGGATAACTTCACCTGTTGGGACCTTGAGAACGAGTGTCAATCCATATTCTGACACTTGTGATGCACTATTAGTGTATAGGACCCATCGGTCGAGTAGCCCACGTGGGGTACAAAAGGTTTCCTACTTGACCTCGAGCATTTTGGCATTGAAATCGACGACAAAGTCGGTGAATACCTGTGATTTTATCGTTGTTCGTGGCTGATATGTTATATCATGCTCGCTTAATTCTACGGCCCACTTGGCATGTCTTCCCAAAAAGTTGGGTTTATGTAGGAGCTCCATAGGGGGAAGGTCATTATCACCGATACGGGATGGCATTGAACATAGGGTGTAGGCTTTCGTGAAGCAATAACCAATGATAAGGCATTTCTCGAGGTGGGGGCACCTCATTTCGGCACCGACCATGGTTTTGCTAATATAATAACTTGGAGATTGCGTACCTTTATTTTTGCAGACCAACACTTCTCTTACCGCGACTTATGAGATGGCCAAATATATTAGGAGGCGTTCGCCATATTCTGCTTTGGGGAGTAGTGGGGAAGAGGATAAGTACGCCTTTAGTCCATCAGGACATCGATGCATTCTGAATTCCACTAGAGCATGTTGTCCTTTTTTTCGCACGTTGAAGAATTTTTGCTATATGTCAGATGGCCATGAGATAAATCTCGATAGGGCGGCTATGAGGCCTGACAGTTTTTGCACCTATTTCTTGCTGGTTAGCACTTCAGGTATCCCTTCAATGTCTTTGATTTGATTCAAATTGACTTCGATGCCTCTTGGTGATACCAAGAAATCGAGAAATTTACATGAGATTACGCCGAAGGCATATTTTTCGGGATTCAGTTTCATGTCGTACTGCCTTAATATACCGAAGGCCTCTTTCAAGTGGTCGATTTGGTCTTCTTTCCTTTTTGATTTGACAAATATGTCATTGATGTAAACTTTCATTGTCTTACCGAGTTGATCCTTCAACATCTTGGTGACCAACCTTTGGTACATTGCCCCTACGTTCTTCAACCTAAATGGCATGACTTTGTAACAGTAAGTTCCTGATGGGTGATGAAAGTAATTTTCTTTTTATCCTCCTCCTCCTCCATGAGGATTTGGTTGTAACCGAGTAGGCATCCAAGAAACTTAACAATTCGTGCCCTGTTGTTGCGCCGATGAGCTGGTCGATGTGAGGCAGGGGAAAAGAGTCTTTTGGGCATCCATTGTTTAGGTATGTGAAATCTACACACATCCGTCATTTCCTGTTTTTCTTTTTTACCATGACCACATTGGCGACCCATTAGGGTATTTTGATTCCCAGATGGAACCACTGGCGAGCATCTTATCCACTTCATCAATGACGGCCTCATTGGTTACGCTGTTGCATTTTCTTCTTATTTATCACACTAATAGGTAGAGTTGGTCGACATTCAACTTATGTGTGACGATGTATTTCAGGATGCGCGGCATATCTGTACGGGAGAAGGTGAAAAAATTGGCATTGTCAATTAAAAACTTGTGATATTTACCTAGTTTTGAGAGTTTATGTCCGGTGTAAGCCTTTTTGCTGCTTTCACTACTGTCCAATTGGACGATATCGAGGACTGCTACCGTTGACTTAGCGGCTTCCGCGATGTCAGGGTCTCCAATGACTGTTGTTTGTATGTCGAGTCTGTCCTCAAATTTGGTAATATCTATGCTTCTTAGTTGTTCCCTTTAGCTATTGGGTGTATGTGCAATCCTGGGCCATACAATAGCATTCTTGGGCGGTGAATTCAGATGCTGAATATCCTCTATGGAGTAGGGAACTTGATTACTTGATATAGGCTTGACGGGATGGCCCTCATGGCGTATATCCATGGCCGCCCTATGATGGCATTGTAAGTATTGTCTTGGTTTATGACATGGAACGTTGTTTCTAAGGTGACGGCCCCAGCCAGAACGGGTAGCGTTATCTCCCCAGAGGTTCACTCAACTGCATTGTTAAAACCTCTTAGTGTTATGCAATTCGTTACTATCTTGTCTTCGAGTCTCATTTGTTTGAGGACTCAATGTTGGATAATACACTCGCCACTTATGTCGTCTGCCATTATTCTTTTCGCATCAGTATCTGAAATACATAATGTAATAACAAGGTCATCAAAATGAGGGAAAGTCAAACCGTCGGTATTTGATTTATCAAAAATGATACTATCTCTGAGTTTATCGTACCATTCGTGAGTGGTCAACCGTTTCAGTTTATGTGTAGTGGTGAACTTCACATGGTTTATCACTGCCTTATCGCATTTGCTGATGATCATTTGGATTGTGCAGCGGAGGGAGGGTGGCTTTGGAGGCCCCTGGTGTTGTTCATATTTGCGGCCGAAGTTGGCTCGCCTACGGTCGCTCATCAGTTCCCTCAGATGCCTTTGGTTTAGCATGTTTACTGCCTTTTGCCATAAAACTATGCAGTCTTTAGTTTTGTGACCCTGCTCCTGGTGAAATTCACATAGGACATTTGACTTTCGGGTACTTGGGTCGGACTTCATCTTTTCTGGCCATTTCACCTTTGTGCCAAGCTTTACTAGTGCGTACACTATTTCTGAAGAGGAAACACAAAAATTATGAGCAGATAAAAGTGGAGGCATACCTCTTTCATTTCGCTGAGTCCCTGTATGTGACCTGGACGGTCCTTCAACATGTCGAGGAGATGGTGGGACGATTGTTCTAACGTAGGGATGATGTCTTTCTCGGTTGAGATGGGGGCCTGACTGATATCTTCTACTGTCGTTATGATGATCTTTTCTCGACTCCATTTGAATTGATATCAACTATTGTGTTGGACCGTTAAGGTCGTTTTCATCGACTCTCACCTCGGTGCAGTAATCATTGTGGATTTCTTCCCAAGTGGTGGGAGGGTATTTCAAGAGCTTGCTTAATAACCTTTTAGTTGCTCTCGACCCATTCATGTTCAACCCGCTCTAGAAAGCTACTACCGCCATCCTTTCTGATACATTTGGTAGGCTCATTCTCACCCTGCTAAACCGAACCTGGAAGTCCCTGAGTCCCTCGCCAGGCAATTTCCTAATGGCGAATATAGTATTCACCCTGGCCTCCACCTTTTTAGCCCCTGCACGGGCGGTGACGAACTTGTCGGCCATTTTCTCGAACGTTGCTATTGACCGCACTGGTAGTTGTGAATACCAGGTTAAGGCTCCCCTCATTAAAGTTTCGCTAAACTTTTTCAGTAACACTGATGGTACTTGCTCCTTCAAAAGGTCGTTTTCCTTCACCATTATGATGTAATAGATGATGTGATCTTTGGGGTTTGCTGTACCATTATATATCTTAAGGTACGGTGGCATTTTGAAGGTTTTGGGAATGGCATGTGGAGCTGCTTCCTCACTGTACGGGTGTTCGACGAACCAACCGACGTCTCGTTTTGGTAGCAACTTTGGGGTTCCCCGTATCTTATTGACCCTTTCTTGATGTTCCCTCATCTGGTTGCAGAGTGCCTTGTTTTCATTTTCTATTTCTTCAATTTTCAGTACCTTCATCAACAGTGGTGTAAGTGTTACCTGTTTGAGGGACGGGGTGCTCGCCAGTGATCGTTGTGATATCTGCTTACGCAGTATTTCTGCTCTCCCTTTGAATGGGTTTGTCGAGTATGTTGTTTAGAGTGCTTGTCAGCCACTCTTCTAGTAATTTTTTCACTACTGGGGGTGCTTCCTCAACTATAGACGTTGAGGCTCCCCTTTCGCGTGAAGTTGTTACGCTTTCACGAGGGGTTGGTGAATCACTCTGCATGGGCATAGCGCTTGGCTTCACTTTCTCCTTATCTTCCCTGCCATCGTTGATGGCATTCAAGATATTGGTAGTGACGCCTACTATTGCTTTTAATCTTGCATCTCCTTTTCCTGTCATCGTTAGTTTGTGCAAACGAAAGAAGGATGGCTTCATTTTTTTTATCTAGAAGGAACTAAGATTGCAACTAAAACCTCCCCACAGATAGTGCCAAATTGTTTGAGCAAATAAGTGCTAAGCCAATTAATGATGAATTAAAGGGCGAATCTTAGTTAAACTTCATAAATTCTAGACCGAATAAGATACAACACTTGAGAAACGAGTAGTGCTCAAGAACATTAAATTGGCGAATTTAGTACACTATGAATGACAATAAATATAATTGCATAAATGTAAAATAAATGTAAATAATGGCAATGAATGTAATGAGAAGGATCGACCAGTTATTATATGATTGGGATGTCCCTTTTTTCTGTCTGCGACACAGAAAAGTGACAAGTAAGGAGGGATATGAAATCTTTGGATTTATGGATGAAGTTTGAATGTGTGCTTCAACAATATTATCAACGAAATAATACAACTTTTGGATATTCTCTTTTGTCAACCTTTACAATGTGTCATTTCTCCAAAATTTTTGAAGATCCCCTTTTTGTTCCATATCTCTTCATATTTATAAGAGATATTCCCAAAAATCCTAAAAAGTACAGCATAAAGAATATCCAAAATAATATTCTTTATGTCCACCTCTAAACCTATGCTACCGTTATGTTATCAACTTGGCTGCCTATTTTTTAAACCAGCCTTCGTGTGAATGACCTTCAGTCGTTATATCTTGGTCGACCTCGTCCTTTATCTTACTTATCCGTTAGCGCTGATAATACTCCTTTATATTTATGTTGTTGTGTCGAATGTAAATTAAACTCATATTTTGATATGAGAAAGGTGGAACTCAAGTTTCTTCCTCTTTTAACTCCGGGTGAAGAAGAAAACATCTTATGGTTTTCTTCACCACGTCTCCTAACCATCTGATGGAACTTCTCTTCCGTAATTATATAATTTTTCTTATATTTGATAAATAAAAGAGTAAAAGTTTGTTTCTTTTTTTTTTATCTTGGCAGAATGGCCTAAATAACACCCATACTTGTACCACTTTGTCATGCTAGTCCCCCTAATTTATTTTTTTCATTCATACACTTTAACTTGTTCAAAACTTATGTTTTAAACCCTTCTTACGGTGGACCAAGCACATATGGCAAAATATTGGTTGAGCTGGACAAAATGAGTATAATTTATGCGGATAATGGAGCGTGAATATGAACATTTTGAACCAGGAATAATTAAAGAAAAAGCAAAATTTATTAAAATAAGAATAAAAAATAAATAAGGAAAAAAAAAAAGAAAAAGGCAAAAGAGATATAATGTACGCTTCTTCTTCTTCTTCTTCTTCCCCACTCTCCCTCCCCCAAACACCCCTTCCCTTTTCGTTACTTGACAAGGATCTCTTTTGGGTGCTAATGCATCTCTGTCAGTCCAAGCTTCTCAATTTCTTGGAGTTAACCCCAATTATGTTTGTTTTACTGATAAGTTTAATGAATAATACAATGACTATGAAGAATGGGCGGCTTGGACATGGGTATTTTCAAAATAGCAGATGGAATTCTAAGGTTCACTATAAGTGTATTTCCGTTCATCGTTTTACTCTGCCAATGTGGCTTGGTGGAGTGAGTTGGTTGGGCGACTCGGATGGTGATGACTTGCAATTTGTATTTGCAGCCATGGCGGTATATCCAATTTCTTGCCTTGTCTTCAATATTATAGATCTGAGCCTTAATTAGAAGGTTATTTTATTAAGTGCAAACCTACAGGCTCTTTTCCATTAAATTTCGAAATTCGGAGTAGAAAACCAACAACCGTCGGTCCTCCATTGATTTTCCTCCATTTTAAGTCTCCGTTCCACCATTGATTTTCCTCCATTTTGAATCTCTATTCTTGTGACGACCCAAAGGGTCATCGCCTATTTCTCTATCCATTCTGTGTCTCAGAGGCCTTGAAAACCTCATTTAGGATTGGCTTAATTTGCATGCATAGTTTGGATGTGTAGCCAGAAAAAAGCATAAATATGAATTCTGTGAGAAAAATGCTAACTCTATTTATATTAAAATGATTAAATTTGACTTTGGTTAATATTTTGGAAAAACGGACCCGGACCCGTGAATTGACGGTCCCGGGGGTCCGTAGGAAAATATGGGATTTAGGCGTATGCCCGGAATCGAATTCCGAGGTCCCAAGCCCGAGAAATTAATTTTTGCTTAAAATTATTTTTTGGAATTAATTATGGAAATTGGAAATGAAAATTGATTAGAAGACTATGGTATCAAGCTCATATTTTGGTTCCGGCGCCCGATACAAGTCTCATATATAATTTAAGCACTTTCTGTAAAGTTTGGTTGAAAACGGGCGTCGTTTGACGCGTTTCGGACTTATAATAAAAATTTGATATTTTATGAAAATTTGGAAGGGATCATGAGATTTGAGGTTTGATTCGATGTATATGATGTCATTTTGGCGATTTGATTGCACGAGTAAGTGCGTATGATGTCTTTGAGGTTGTGGGTATGTTTGGTTTGGAGCTCCGAGGGTTTGGGTAAATTTTGGATAGGGCGTGAGTGCATTTTTAACCTTGAGAAAAATCTTGCATTTCAGTTATGCAATCTTCGCATTTGCGAAGAAGGTCTCGCAAATGCGAGCCTATAATCGAAAATGCGAGAAAGGGGGAATCTTGCATTCGGTCGCAAATGCGACCATCTTGCTCGCAAATGTGACCATCTTGCTCGCAAATGCGATGTTGAGCCAGTCGCAAATGCGACATTTAGGCTCGCAGATGCGAAGTCCCTCCCTTTGCCAAGTGTTTGCAAATGCGACATGCCTCCACAATTCCCAAGTTAGCACGGTCGGGGTTTGCAATTGCGAACCCCAGTTCGCATTTTCCACATCTGGGACCTGCAATTTTCATACCTAGTCGAATTTTCACCATTCTTTCAAAACCCAAACTCATTAGGCGCTTTTTCAAGCACAAGTTTCATTCCAAATCATTTGTAATTCGATTTTTTCTCATTTCTTTTTATCTTTAACATCATTTAACATGTATTCAAGTTAAAATCAAGGATTTCTATGGGTGAAATTGGATTTTGGGTTGAACCTAGATTTTTTTATAAAATTGGGGATCTGGACCTCAATTTGAGGTCCGATTTCAAAATGAATCATAGATATGGATTCGTGGTTTTTGGTTCGAACCTCGGATTTTGACCACGTGGGCCCAGGGGCATTTTTGGACTTTTGGGCAAAACTTTGGGAAATTCATTTTTATGCATTCAAATTGATTCACTTAGCATTTGTTGATGTATTTAAGTAATTTGTGACTAGATTCAAGCAGATTTGTAGTGGATACCAAGGGTAAAGCTATAATTGAGGCTTGAGTTGAGTTCAAAGCATTGAGGTAAGTGTTCGGTCTAACCTTAGCTTGAGGGATTATGAGTTGTGTCGAATTTGCTATTTGATTCTTGTTGAGTACGACATATAGGCATGGTGACGAGTATCTAAACGTTGGTGTCGAGCATGACCGTGAGCCTTTAAATATCGAATATCTTGATTTCGTTGTATCTATCATGCCTTAGTTATGATTCCTATTTCCCAGATAAAGTTGTGGAAAGAATTGTGACTTATGAACATTGTAGAGCGATGGCTCCAGTTGTGTAACAAATTGTGAGAGTATAAGTGATAATTAAAACTCTTGAGCATTGGCTCGGGTTGCGAAGTGAACCGTGATACAAAAGTGAGAAAAGAGAAGAGATCATTATAATGCCCCCTTACTGGTATATTGTTAGGTTGATGGTTCCTTGTTTATGTGTTGTAATAAGTTTAGTTATAGCTAAAGTAATTAGATGTCGAAATGAGATTGGTTATGGTTGAAGTAGTTAGGTGTTGTAACAAGTTTAATTATCGTCGGGGTAGTTAGGTGTAGAAACGAGTTTGATTACAGTTGAGGTAGTTAGATGTTAGGGCAAGTTTGGTTATAGTTGTCGTAGTTAGATGTTGGAACAAGTCAAGTTATAGTTGGTCCTTCCTTGCCGGGCCGTTTGAATTGTTGTTGTTATTTCCCTTGCTGGGAAGTTATTACATTGTCTTGTTCCCTTGCCGGGATTATATTGTGTATTGTGTTGATTGAAATAGGAGCGGGTGGTGCGCCTACCACAAGATATTGAAATAGGAACGGGTGGTACGCCTATCACAAGATACTGAAATAGGATCGGGTGGTATGCCTACCACAAGATATTGAAATGGGAGCAGGTGGTACGCCTACCAAAAGATATTAAAATGAGAGCAGGTGGTACGCCTACCACGTTATATTGTAAATGGGAGCGGGTGGTATGCCTACCACGAGATTGATTGAAATAGGATCGGGTTGCACGCCTGCAACAAGATAAACTGAGTATGAAAGATGTCTTATTTCCTATTCCGTGTTAGAAGCTTAACTGTAGATATTTATCTTGTTATCTCTGGTATTTTGTTTCTATCTATTGCCCCTAAAGCATGTTCCTTTCCCCAATTTTTGTTGCTGTTTTCCGTATATATGTGTATGTCTATCTGTACAGGTTCATCTGGAGTCTGGTCCTAGCCTCGTCACTACCTCGTCAGGGTTAGGCCAGACACTTACCAACACATGGGATCGATTGTGCTGATGCTACACTATGTGCTATTTTGCACAGATCCGGGTGGTGGAACAACATTTGAGCAACAATATTAGATTAGGAGCCAGCCTTCAGTCCAGCGAGACATCAAGGTAGCCATGCAGGCGTCTACATGCAAGACGTCTCCTCTATCCTTATTTTAGTCTTTTATCTCTTTGTATTTGAGACAAATAGTTATATTTTCTTTCAGACGATTGTATTTGGCACTCTTAGTAGTTCGCAAGTATTGTGACACTAGTCTTGGGTAGAGGCTTATACTGAATATTCTGCATTTCGGTTCAGTTTTCTATAATTAAGACTTTCACTTATTATTTAATTTCGATGTTGTTATATTATTGCCGATAATTGTTAAAAAGGGATTTTTGTTATTAACGGAAAGTAATTAAATTTTTCTTGACTAGCTCCCATTAGTAGGCGCCATTACGACTCCTGAGGGCGAAAAATTCGGGTTGTGACAAGTTGGTATCAGAGCACTAGGTTACATAGGTCTCACAGCTCACAGACAAACTTGGTAAAGTCAGAGGGATCGGTACGGAGATGTTTGTATTTATCCTCTAGAGGCTACAGAGTTAAGAAAATTTCACACTTGTTCTTTCTTGTCATGCGATTTTTTTCTCAATGCTAAGTTGAAACCTTCACTCTTGTCCTTTTGCAAATGCGAGGTCACGTACCGCTTCTTCAGCCGAGCAGCAGCACAACCCGGTGATAGATTAGCTACGTCTTCGGAGGATTTGCGAAGGTTGGATAGGTTCCACCAAGCTTTTCAGAAGTACTTTCAGCGGTGCATCTTCCGAGGATTTCCAAGGTTATCTAAACAGCTTTCATGAGGTTCTCATAAACATGGGTGTCAGGGAGACTAATTGGGTCGATTTTTCTACTTTTTGCTTGTCTGAATATGTCAAGACCGGTTGGAGGGATTATTGATTGGCTATACCAGTTAGGTCCTCAGTTTGGACTTGGGCTCAGTTCACACAGTTAATTATGGAAGAATTTCTCCACATCACTCAAAGAGAGGTATTAGAGGTGGAAGTAGAGATTTTAGAGGTAGAGGTGAAGGTATTAGAGGTGGAGGTGCATGTACTGCTCTGGGTTATGGTAGAGGACTTTTGGTTTTATCGTGTGCCGTATTTGGTCATGCCTAGTGATTCTATTCTGGTGGATCATGTTTAATGATCATTTATAGTGGTGATTGGAGGTCTTGATACTCGTGTAGATTTTCTTCTTCTGGATATGGTTGATTTCGACGCCATATTAGGGATGGACTGGTTATCACCTTACCATGCTATCTTGGACTGCCATACCAAAATTGTGACCCTAGCTTTACCGGGTATACCTCATTTAGAGTGGAGAGGGACTCTAGGTCATTTTGTCAGTAGTGTTATATCGTATGTGAAGGCTCAACGTATGGTCGAGAAGGGGTGTTTGGCTTATTTGGCTTATGTTCGGGATTCCAGTAATGAGGTCCCCTCTATCGATTCTATGCACGTTGTTTGTGAGTTCCCTGACGTTATCCTTCATACGTATCGGATGTCACCGGACAGGGATATCGATTTCTGCATTAATCTGGTTCCGGGCGCTCAACCCATTTTTATATCGCCATATCGTATGGCCCCGCCGGAGTTGAAGGAGCTAAAAGAATAGTTGCAGGATTTGCTTGAGAGGGTTTCATTAGACCCAATGTCTCTCCTTGGGGTGCGCCGGTGTTATTTGTCAAGAAGAAGGATGGGACAATGAGAATGTATACTGATTACAGGTAATTGAACAAGGTAACGGTCAAGAATAAGTATCCACTACCGATGATTGATGATCTGTTCGATCAGCTTTAGGGTGCCAGCGTATTTTCCAAGATTGATTTGCAATCTGGCTACCATCAGTTGAGGATTATGGCATCTGATATCCCTAATACAGCTTTCCACACTCAGTATAGGCATTATGAGTTCTAGGTCATGTCATTTAGGTTGACCAATGCCCCAACAATGTTTATGGAGTTGATGAACCGAGTGTTCAGACCTTATTTTGGACTTGTTCGTGATAGTCTTTATTGATGATATATTGATATACTCCCACAGCCAGGAGGGGCACGAGCAGCACCTCAGGGTGGTTCTTCAGAATCTGAGGGATAGTCAATTATATGCTAATTTTCGAAGTGTGAATTTTGGTTGAGCTCAAATGCATTTCTGGGTCATGTTGTATCAGTAGAGGGTATTCAGATAGACCCAAAGAAGATTGAGGCAGTCAAGAACTAGCCTAGACCAGCATCAGCTAGAGAGATTCGGAGTTTCTTGCGGTTGGCAGGCTACTATCACCTGTTCGTAGAGGGTTTTTCATCTATTGCAGCCCCGATGACCAGGTTGACCCAGATGGGTGCCCAGTTCAGATGGTCGGAGGAGTGTGAGGCGATCTTTCAAAAGCTCAAGACAGCTCTAACTATAGCAGTGGTGTTGGTTTTGCCCACAGGTTCAGCGCCCTACACAGTCTTATTATGATGCTTCCCGTGTTGGGCTTGGTGTAGTGTTGATGCAGGACAGAAAGGTCATTGCCTATGCTTCGCGGCAGTTAAAGATTCACGAGAAGAATTATCCGGTTCATGATCTAGAGTTGGCAGCCATTGTTCATGCATTGAAGATTTGGAGGCATTATCTGTACGTCATGATGTGTGAGGTGTACACTGATCACAAAAGCCTTCAGTATTTGTTCAAGCAAAAGGAGTTGAATTTGAGGCAGAGGAGGTGGTTGGAGTTGTTGAAAGATTATGATGTTACTATCTTGTATCACTCGGGGAAGGCCAACATGGTGGCCGATGTGTTGAGTAGGAAGTCAACCAGCATGGATGGTCTTGCTTATATTCCAGTTGGCCAGAGACCGCTTGCTATGGATGTTCAGGATTTGGCCAATCAGTTTGTGAGACTGGATGTTTCTGAGCCTAATCGTGTGTTGGCTTGCACGGTCGCTCGTTCTTCATTATTGGAGCGTATATGTGATTGGCGGTTTGATGATCCCCATTTGTGTGTCCTTAGAGACATGGTGCAACGTGGAGGGGCCCAGCATGTTACATTAGATGCCGATAGAGTCTTGAGATTTCAGGGGGCGAGTTTATGTGCCCAACGTGGATAGGATTCGAGAGTTAATCTTAGCGGAGGCCCATAGTTCCTGATATTGTATTCATCTGGGTATTGAGATTTCAGGGGCGAGTTTGTGTGCCCAACGTGGATGGGATTCGAGAGTTAATCTTAGCGGAGGCCCATAGTTCCTGATATTGTATTCATCTGGGTATCGCGAAGATGTATCAGGATTTGTGGCAGCATTATTGGTGGCATAGAATGAAGAAATATATTGTTGCGTATGTGGTTCGATATTTGAATTGTCAGCTGGTTAAGTATGAGCATCAGAGGCCTGGGGGATTGTTTATGAGGATTGAGCTTCCCGAGTGGAAGTGGGAGAGGATTACCATGGATTTCGTTACTAGACTTCCGTTGACTCGAAAAAAGTTCGACGTAGTTTGGGTCATTGTTGATGGGCTAACCAAGTCAGCGCATTTCATTCATGTGGCAGTCCCCTATTCATCCAAGAGATTAGCTAAGATTTATATCTAGGAGATTGTTCGCCTTCATGGTGTGCCGGTATCTATCTTTTCGGATAGGGGTATGCAGTTTAACTCACGTTTTTATAAAGCAGTTCAGCGAGAGTTAGGCACTCGGGTAGAGTGGAGTACATTATTTCATTCCCAGACGGACGGTCAGTCCGAGAGGACTATTAGGATCTTAGAGGATATGCTCCGAGCATGTGTCATTGATTTTGGAGGCTCGTGAGACCAGTTCTTTCCTTTAGCAAAGTTTTCCTACAATAACAGCTACCAGTCGAACATCCAGATGGCCCCTTATGAGGCTTTATACGGTAGGCAGTGTCGATCTCCGGTTGGATGGTTTAAGCCAGGAGAGGCTCGGTTGTTGGGTACAGATTTTGTTCAGGAGGCCTTGGACAAGGTCAGGATCATTTAGGATAGGCTTAGCTCAGTCCAGGAAGAGATATGAGGATCATAAGGTTCTAGAGGTAGCTTCCATGGTTGGTGAGCAGGTATTGCTCCGAGTGTCGCCTATGAAGGGTGTGATGAGATTTGGGAAGAAGGGAAAGCTTAGCCCTAGGTTTATTGGTCCGTTTGAGATTATTGGTTGAGTGGTAGAGGTGGTTTATAGACTTGCATTGCCGCCTAGCTTATCAACCGTGCATCCAGTTTTTCATGTATCCATGCTTTGGTGGAATCATGGTGATCCAGCCCACGTGTTAGATTCCAACACTATCCAGTTGGACCAGGACCTGTCTTTTGAGGAGGAGCCCGTAGCTATTCTACTCCAGGAGGTTCATCAGTTGAGGTCGAAGAGTTTTCCCTCTATTCGTGTTCAGTGGAGAGGTCAGCCTCCTGAGGCATCGACCTGGGAGTCCAAGTCTGATATGCGGAGCCGTTATCCTCATCTATTTCCCGATTTAGGTACTTCTTCCTTTTGTCCGTTCGAGGACGAACGGTTGTTTTAGAGGTGGAGAATGTGACGACTCAAGGGGTCATCACCTGTTTCTCTATTCATTCTGTGTCTTAGAGGCCTTGATAACCCCATATAGGGTTGCCTCGATTTGTGTGCACAGTCTGGGCGCGTAGCCGGAAAAAAGCTTAAATATGAATTCTTTGAGAAAAATGATAAATTTTTTATATTAAAATGATTAAATTTGACTTCGGCCAATATTTGGGTAAACGGACCCGAACCCGTGAATTAACGGTCCCGGAGGGTCCGTGGGGAAATATGGTATCAGGCCCGTATTTTGGTTCTGGCGCCCGATACAAGTCCTATATATGATTTAAGCACTTTCTGAAAAGTTTGGTTGAAAACGGACGTCGTTTGACGCGTTTCAGACTTAAAATAGAAATTTGATGTTTTATGAAAATTTGGAAGGGATCATGAGCTTTGAGGCTTGGTTCAGTGTATATGATGTTATTTTGGAGATTTGATCGCACGAGGAAGTCCGTAGGATGTTTTTGAGGTTGTGGGTATGTTTGGTTTGGAGTCTCGAGGGTTCGGGTGAATTTTGGATAGGCCCTGAATGCATTTTTAACCTTGAGAAAAATCTGGCATTTCAGTTCTGCAATCTTTGCATTTGTGAAGTAGGTCTCGCAAATGCAAGCTCGCAAATGCAAGCCTGTGATCGTAAATGCGAGAAAGGGGGGATCATACATTGGGTCGCAAATGCAACCATCTTGCTCGCAAACGCGATATTGAGCCAGTCGCAAATGCGACATTTAGGCTCGTAAATGCGAAGTCCCTCCCTTTGCCTAGTGTTCGCAAATGCAAACATGCCTTCGCAATTCCCAAGTTGGCATGGTCGGGGTTTGCAATTGCGAACCCCGGTTCGTATTTCGCATATCTGAGACCTGCTTTTTTCATACTTGGTCGAATTTCTACAATTTTTCACCATTCTTTAAAAACCCAAACTCCTTAGGCGATTTTTCAAGAACAAGTTTCATTCCAAATCATTTTAAGTCGATTTTTACTCATTTCTTTCAATCTTTAACATCATTTAGCATGTTTTTAACTTAAAATCAAGGATTTCTATGGGTGAAATTAGGAATTTTCGGTAGAACCTAGGTTTTTCTAAAATTGGGGATTTGGACCTCAATTTGAGGTTCAATTTCAAAAAAAAAATCATAGATATGGATTCGTGGAGGAATGGGTAACCGGATTTTTGTTCGAACTTTGGGTTTTGACCACGTGGGCTCGGGGCATTTTTAAACTTTTTGGGCAAAACTTTGGGAAATTCATTTTTATGCATTCAAATTGATTCACTTAGCATTTGTTGATGTATTTAAGTAACTTGTGACTAGATTCGAGCAGATTTGTGGTGGAATCGAGGGGTAAAGCTATAATTGAGGCTTGAGTTGAGTTCAAAGCATCAAGGTAAGTGTTCGGTCTAACCTTAGCTTGAGGGATTAGGAGTTGTATTCAATTTGCTATTTGATTCTTGTTGAGTACGACGTATAGGCATGGTGATGAGTATATATACGTTGGTGTTGAGCATGACCGTGAGTCTTTAAATGTCGTGCCTTAGTAATGATTACTATTTGTTGTGTAAAGTTGTGGAAAGAATTGTGACTTACGAACATTGAAAAGCGAAGGCTCCAGTTGTGTAACAAACTGTGAAAGTATAAGTGATAATTAAAATTCTAGAGCATTGGCTCAGGTTGTGAAGTGAACTGTGATATAAAAGTGAGAAAAGAGAATAGACCATTATATTGCCCCCTTTTGGCTCTATTTTTAGGTTGATAGCTCTTTGTTTAGGTGTTGTAATAAGTTTAGTTATAGCTAAAGTAATTAGATGTCGAAATGAGAATAGTTATGGCTGAAGTAGTTAGGTGTTGTAACAAGTTTAATTATCGTCGGGGTAGTTAGGTGTCAAAACGAGTTTGATTACAGTTGAGGTAGTTAGATGTTGGGGCAAGTTTGGTTATCGTTGTGGTAGTTAGATGTTGGAACAAGTCGGGTAATAGTTAGTCCTCCCTTGCCGGGCCGTTTGTTGTTGTTATTGTTTCCCTTGCCGGGAAGTTATTACATTGTCTTCTTCCCTTGCCGGGATTATATTGTGTATTGTGTTTATTGAAATGGGAGCGGGTGGTACGCCTACCACAAAATATTGAAATGGGAGCGGGTGATACGCCTACCACAAGATATTGAAATGGGATCAGGTGGTACGCCTACCACAAGATATTAAAATGGGAGCGGGTGGTACGCCTACCACAAGATACTGAAATAGGAACGGGTGATACGCCTACCATGTGATATTATGAAATGGGAGCTGGTGGTATGCCTACCACGAGATTGATTGAAATGGGATCGGGTTGCATGCTTGCAACAAGATGAACTGAGTATGAAAGATGTCTTATTTCCTTATTTCGTGTTAGAAGCTTAACTGTAGATATTTATGTTGTTATCTCTAATACCTAGTTTTAGTTGCTATTTCTGTTTTTTCTCCGTATATTTATATATGTCTATTTGCACAGGTTCATATGGAGTATGGTCCTAGTCTTGTCAGTACCTCGTCGGGGTTAGGCCAGACACTTACCAGCATATAGGGTTGGTTGTGCTGATGCTGCACTCTGTGCTATTTTGCACAAATCCAGGTGTTGGAGCAGCAGTATTAGATTGGGAGCCACCCTTCATTCCAGCGAGACACCGAGGTAGCCCTGTAGGCGTCCACATGCCAAGCGTCTCCTCTATCCTTATTTTGGACCGTTATCTTTTTGTATTCGAGACAAACAATTATATTTTCTTTCATATGATTGTATTTAGCACTCTTAGTAGTTCGTGAGTATTGTGACACCAGTCTTGAGTAGAGGTTTATATTGAATATTCCTCATTTCGGTTCAGTTTTTCATAATTAGGACTTCCGCTTATTATTTAATTTCGATGTTGTTATATTATTGCCGATAAATGTTAAAAATGAACTTTTGTATTAACGAAAAGTAAATTAATTTGGCTTGCCTAGCTCCCATTAGTAGGCGCCATCACGACTCCTGAGGGTGGAAAATCCGGATCGTGACAATTTTGCCATTGATTTTCCTCCATTTTTAATTTCTATTCCGCCATTAATTTCCCTCCATTTTCAATTTCTATTCCGCCATTGATTTTCCTCCATTAAAATGAGGGAAAAATTGAGTTTGGGGGGGGGGGGGGATAATAATTATTTTCCATTATATTTTCATATGTGGATATAATAAATGACCTGGAGCATGCGTGATTTAATTTTCTTGACGTGACAGCCAACGTGGAGGAGATTGAATTACACGCACTCCAGCCTCCTGTCATAAGCATTTATTATATACGTTTTGAAGGAGTATAAGTGTTTAATTGATAAATTGTTAAGTTTGGGGACCGACATGACAAAGTGGCACAAGTATAGGTGCCATTAGGCTATTCTGCCTTTTAACTTTTCAAACTTCCAAAGTGAGTGTGTGTTCATTCATAATAGAGAAGGTAACATGGCTAGGGCTATACATGAATCGGATTGGTTATCTTTTTATCAGAATTAAACCAAACCAACCAGCCTAACATTTTGGGTTGGTGTTATTTTGTCAACTTTATCAATCTTTTTTGGTTTTTTATTTTATTTTGCATGAATTGTATCTCAATCTTACTTTATTAGGGTCAAATAAAGTTTTGATAAGTTAAAACTTGTTTAGTAAAAAATAAACAAATTGATGAATATATTATCTATTAAAATATTTTCGTGGATAAATGTTTTAGTAATATATGATAGTTTTTTTTTGTCTAATAATAAATTTTTTGTTGATGTATGCTTTCAACTTTAATCGAATTTTAATAAATAAACATAAAAATCAATATAAAATCAAAATAATGATATGTTATGTTATGTCTAATTTTAAAAACTAAAGAGGAAATATCATTTCAAATTTTAAAAAAAAATACAAGAGTTTATTAGATCTTTATATAAGATTATGAAAAAACAAAGAACTTTAACAAATTAAAATAATACTTGATAAGAAATTATGAGACAAGCGAGAATCAACTATTATTTAACGTATATAAAAGTGGAAGCTTATTTTCGTTCAATTAAGTATTTCATCATGTGAGAAGATTATAAGTATTTATAGATATTTTAAACAAAAAATTCTACAAAAATTATCAATCTATGTCACGACCTCAAGCCCATGGTACGTATTGTTCATTTCGAGTCCAGACCCGCATAAATTTATCTTTTTGGGTTATGCCATCTCGAGTCACAAAAGCGCGCGTATCATATGCATTTGTATCGTGTCTTGCATAGTTATTTACTTTCATCTCCTATTCTGATGTCAGATTCGCTTAAGGTGGCATGTGCATCTCTTCTTTAGAAACTAACTAGCTCAAAGCGAACAATACGTGACATTTTCTTGGGACGTGACAAATAAGATATCAGACCCGAATCTCTCTAAGTACGATAGAGGGCAAACCTCAGTGGCCAACTAAGTTTGGATGAATCTCACATCTTTGAGAAGTTGGTAGGGCAAACCCTAGCAAAGACACTGCGCCTTAAGGGTGGGAGGGGAGGGTGGGGGAGTGTGAATATGATGCCCATGATAGAGGGCGGACTGATGAGGGCGGGTCAAGTAGGACTGACAGTCTTCTAGGATGGCAAGCTTTTGAAGAAGGGTTGCACATGTCACCTTAGGTGAACCCCACATCGGAATGGGAGAAGAAAATGAAGAACTATATAAGCCATGTCACAAATTCACATGATACTCGTGTTATTAGGGCTTGAGGTCAAGTGGCCCAAAATGATAAATTTGTGTGGAACTTGGCCCAAAACAGACAATACATGCCATGAGCTTGGGTTATGACAACTTATGTGTTGGTTTGGTTTGAATTCTTTTTATTCAATTCCCAATTAAAATCAATCATTTAATCGATCTTTCGCTTTGATACGATTTTTCGATTGGTTTGAACACCCTTAAGAGCATATGAAAAGTGCAAAAGGATCTTTTTATAGTAATTGAGATTTTTTATTCTTCAATCAAGAGGTATGTGCTATGTTGATTAATATTTTACTTACATATATATATATATATATATATATATATATATATATATATATATATATATATATATATATATTATGAATATTTTTTGTTATATATTTATGCATAATGTCGCAGTTGTATATCTATCAAATTTATGTTATTTTTATCATTGCGTATTTCATTCCTAATGAACCGCAGTAACTATTTAAAATCTGTTTGGTTCTATTAATTTATTTGTGACATATAACTTTTCTACAATTAGTAATATGTTATGAAATAATATAAGAACAAGAACAATAGAGAGAAAAGTAGAGAGAGGAGTATTCTTATTGATACTTTGGGATGATTTACAATGGGGTAAGACTCCTCTATTTATAGGAAGAGAAAAGACTTAGCCTCAAAGTAGAACTCTTCTATAAGATAGACATTTACTCTAATTAGAGTTCTATTTATAACACTCCCCCTTGAATGTCTATTCAATAATGTGCCTCGTTAAAACCTTAACTAAAACAAAACCCAATGGGAAAAAATTAAAGAAAAGGAAAAAGAGTACACATGTTTGAATATGCGCCTATTGGTTGCCTCGTTAAAAACCTTGCAAGGAAAACCCAGTGGGACAAAACCTTGTAAGGGAAAAAGAGCGCAACGCGCATTAACTCCCCCTGAAAAGAGCATCAATTCACATCCTTGAGCATTTGCATTCCAATCTTGTGCACCATCTTCAAAACGATCTTTTGTAGAGATTTGATAAATAAATCAGCCATATTGATTTGAATAAATATTCCGCACCTTGAAATTATCATTCTTGATAGATATGAACATCTTCATATAATGTCGTGGAATGACTCTTCAATATCTCCATAGAGGTATTCTTGATGCCATCATGCTTATAGTTATAGCAAGATACATATGTACACAAGTTGCACTTAGGATGTGGTACTTCAGGACCAAGAATTGTATATGCTTCAAGCAACTTCAATCTTTCATGGATTGACATATAAGTTAAGTCATATAGGCCATATAATAGACTTTAGATGCATATCAAGTTTTCATGTCATGCTAAGCGAATAAGATATCGAAAACTGATTACACATACCATTGACTTTATACTTTCAAGTATTTGAACTACATATCCAAAACTACATGTCTTTCATATGGAATCAATTCTGCTTGAATTGTATCTCTTCCATTTAGCCAATATTTTTGTTTGTATTCAACAAACATAAGATCCTCATCGATATTTAGCGCTATCATAGATGTCGTCGACGAACATTTTATATCGGTTCCAGTAAATTTTCATAAAGACATAACATGGAGATCTCTTTATTCATATATTCAGGTACCTAAATCTCTCATGAGATTTTATGAAGTGTTATGTCATGTGATCTTCTAGATCACTTGCCTCCCCATTATGATCACTTTGATCATTTGCTCATCTTCTTTATTAAGAAGTTATTTTGAAACCGATTTGTCTATACGCTTTAAGCGTATCAAAGACTTTGGCCTTCTGGGACTTAATATGAGCATTTGCAGTGAGAATATAGTTACTTTCTTTGGGTCAGCAAATGCGTATAGCATGCTTTGCAATATGTTGCAATTGAATTATCTTTTTATGAACTTCAGATTCATATTATGATATTCGAGGATCTATATATACAAATGATAATTCATCCCATGTAACCTTTTCTCAAGTGTTTATCATGTCTCCCCCTCATGTTAGAAAAGCTAACTTGTTTCCTCAACTTTGAGAGTCCATCTTTGTGCATTATGGTGTTAATGAAAATATACACCGCACATCAATAATAATAAGATGAAATTATTTGGTTCCTGACCCCGAACCACTTGTGAGGGGAGAATATAATATACTCTCGTATACAACGTATGTCAAACTGATATATATAACTTTGTTCTCATAAGAAACAGTTTAGCTATTGAGTGGAGGCACTCAATAATTATCTTGCTAAACCAACTATGATATAAACCAACTTATCAAGATGAACTATCTTGAATAGAAAATCTGGAAATTATGCTCGAAGTTATATTACTGAGCAATTTACCTCGCAAGCACCGGCCAGGCTGCGGGTTAATAACAATCGCACATGTAACCATATCATAGATGCATCATATGTGGTATACATGGCAGGTGAATGGGCCCATATTCACCTTTGATATTTCCAAAATTTATGGGATTCAACCCGAACTCTTTAGTTGGTCAATTAATTAATGAGAACAAGTAATACAAGAGAATTCGTAAAGAACTTTCTAGTTCTTTAATATTTACCCATGTGAATTCTCTATTACTGCACATCATACTTAAAATGATATGGCTAACCCGAATGCCAACTGAATAAATTATCAATATTGATAAACTTCAAATTTACACCATGACATGTGCAATTATCAATAAACTTCAAGTTTATTATGATATGGGTTTTTATATCAATAAACATCCACTTTATTGTGGTATTCTTGTGTAGTACAAACTGGAGAATAAAGTGGGTAGTTTTTCACATACAGATTATCCCGCTACAAGTTGTAGTAATAGAAGATATCAAATCTTTCATTTATTTATAGTCTCAATATAATCAATCGCTTTCGCATATACTTGGAAACTGAATAAGTTTCTTTGAGACTTACTACAACACAATACCTTATTGGTAATCAATTGTGTTTCTCCAACATAGTAATAATTGGCTCTTCTAGAGCTCTCAATTAATTTTGTACTACCACAAATTCATCAACATCCATGTGGTGAATATCTCTTTTAAAGAGAAAGTTATACCATTATGGTCATGTCAAAATTATATGCAAGATATGTTTCTTGCATTATTATTGTCCTTTGATAATTACATTGACAAATTATTTTGGCGTACAATAGGTACGTGACCAATGACTATTCATTCCATGACATTATTTTCATATATCATCTCAAACCTCCTTCTAGGGGTGAGTGTGGTATATTCAATACCAATTTCATGTTCATATTCTTCCAATAATGAATATGTATTCATGAATCAGTTGTTGTCACATTCACTGCGGGGATATGTAATTTTGTTATCCTTTTCAAATCTGTAAATGCGTCTAGCATTCAATTTGCTATTCTTTGCAGATGGATAATATTTTGCATCTCTTTTTCACAAATAGAGGTATGTGGATCAAGATGAGATAATGATGCATTTTTCCACAAAATTTCCCGTTTGGTTTCACCAACTTCTCCCCCTAATTTTGGGAAAAGTGTCTCATCGAATTGACAGTCTGCAAATCGTGCAGTGAACAAATCCCATGTCAATGTTTTGAGGTAGCGAATAATGAAGGGGGATTCAAACTCAACATATATTCCTAACCTTCTTTGCAGACCCATTTTGGTGCAATATGGCGGTGCTACATGCACATATACTGCACATCCAAAATTCTTAAGTGGGATATATTAGGTTCATGACCCAAAACTCATTGCTACAGGGAATATTTGTGATAATTCGTTGTTCTGAGACGAACTAGCATTGCTGCATGCAAAATGGCGTGACCCCAAACCGAAGTGGGCAGCCTCGTTTTCATGAGTAAATGAGGAATTCAAGATTATTCTCATCTATTGTCTCAATATGATATCCATTTTGAATGATCCTTTAGACTTGGAGGAGAACATTGCATTCTCTAAAATGTTGTTCCTTTAGGCAGAGTTATAGTTGCTCTTCCGGAGCCTTTAATCAATTTACTACTACCAGAAATTGTAGTAACATCTGCCTTACACATACTTAAATGAGAGTAATGTTTCTTCTCCTTGAATATCGTATGTGTGGTACATGAATCAATTAATCAAAAGAGATATACGAACATGAGAATAAATAAATTTAATCCGTTGCTTCATAATTAACCAATATTTTCAAAATCTGCTGAGGTTAGTCGATTAACTTAGTTAATAGTCGACTAACTTGGGAAGCAGTCATCAGGTTAGTCGACTATCTAAATCAGATAGTCGACTATCTTGCCTTGCGGAAAAGTCCAGTTTTAATGTGAAATATTAGTTAGTCGACTAACTTAGTAAACAGTCATCAGGTTAGTCGACTATCTAAATCAGATAGTCGACTATCTTGCCTTGCGAAAAATCCAGTTTTAATGCGAAATATTAGATAATCGACTAACTGTTAGGTTAGTCGATTAACTCTACTGGAAAATAAAAATATCTTTGAAATTTAAGCATATTGAAACATTCTAAAGAACTAATACTAACATTATATCATAAGCTAACTAATACGAGCTGATACTAATGACTATTAGTTTATTCACTAACTAATACAAATAAGTAAAATAAAATCAAACAATTCCATCTTCCTTCATCATAGATCCATCACCAATTAAGTGGTCTATTTTCCCCTTAGGGTGCTCAAAGAAGTCTGCCACATCCAAGTGGGTGATGTCAAAATTGTCGTCAGAGACAGAATTGGTTTCCGGGCATTTACCTTTTAGAGAAGCTTGATAAAGCTCAACCAAATGTCTTGGTACACGGAAAATTTTTGCCCAGTGCCTTTTTCCACCGCAACGATAATATATAGTTTATGAACTATTTGCTTTTGGATTCTCATCGCATCGTGCTTGTGGCAGAGTGACCAACTTCAGGTTGTCATATCTCTCCTTTAAGCCATTCCACAAGATAGGTGGATCTTTGACTGTGATATATTCAATTTTCAAACCTTCATCAAGGTGATGGCGCAAGAAAATCAAGGCCTTAGCACAGTTTCAAACCTTCATCAAGGTGATGGCGCAAGAAAATCAAGGCCTTAGCATAGTCTTGGGTGGATGCATTATTTCTGTCTTTAATGGCCTCTCCAAGACCCATTGCATCCAAATGGATTTCAGCATCCAACACCCATGTCATATAGTTCTTGCCCGAAATTTCAAGGGCAACGAACTTTCTTTTCATAATGTCAGACATAAAACAAAATTACATCAAGAGCGTGTCCATACTTACGGGCTTTATTACAATTATCACATTCACTTCAGGGAATGGATCATAATCATTTGTATGTGCTATATACAATCTCATGTCAAATATTACTTTCATAAAGTGAAAGATTATTTTGAGAATCTTTATTATTCTTGTTATCACAATGATGACGATTATAATTCTGTCTATTGCCACGTCCACATCCATTGATACCTTCACGGTAATAATTTTGTCTTCTTTCAGACTTATCACATACTGCTATCACATTCTCTAAAGGGAATCAGAATGAAGCAAATTCAATGGGACGGATTTTCAATTCTTTGCCCACAATCATACATGAATTTAATCATGGCAAGACATAGAAATTTTACCACTTCACGTGTTTATAATTTCTTACAAACTCCATTAGAGTTATAATCAAACTTTGTTGTCTATGTTTGTATATGAAATCAAATCGTAGAATTTCAAGAATTTGAAAGGGAAAAGTAAATTACTTACCTTTAAGGTATACCAATAAATGTTGTGATATCAAATATACCTCTTGAGTTTCCATCCGGTTGCATTATTTTATGATGATACCATCTCTTCTATTCTTCCGTATAGAAATTCTCATATGGAGCAGTAGCAATCGTTATTACACTCTTTTGCTTGGAAATTCACCTTCAAAAAGAAAACAAAAGTAAACAACGAGAAAGAAAAAAAATTGAAGAATTTCAGAAACCAAATATCACAAATCTCGTTTCACTCAAATAGAAAAATCCAAACGACGGAACACGAATTAGAGTGGATGAATCTGATTGCAACTCGAGATTCTGAGAGCGATAATTGCTGAATATTAAATTCAATTGGTTAGAGACTCGAGCTGATAACGTGTTATGAAATAATATAAGAACAAGAACAATAGAGAGAAAAGTAGAGAGAGGAGTATTCTTATTGATACTTTGGGATGATTACAATGGGGTAAGACCCCTCTATTTATAGGAAGAGAAAAGACTTAGCCTCAAAATAGAAATCTTCTATAAGATAGATATTCACTCTAATTAGAGTTCTATTTATAACATAATATAAAAAAAGTATTTAGTTCTAACGAAAAGTTGGAGGGAAGAAATATCTTTCTCTTTAATTATAGTGTAAATGTGTGAAAGAAGTTAAAAAAGAGGAGATTAATACATACTGCCAGTCCTTTATTTAAAAAATAGGAAAAAACTTTCTGAGTTTCAGGAGTAAATTGTGTGAAAAAAAGAATGATTATATAACTAAAGAGACCTCTGGAACCTTTGCAAAAGCCATGAACTATTTCTCGAATTTTGATCAATGAAAATCTTTATAAAATTCTTAGTTCCGCTTTTAATATCATGCATGATCATCATTTTTTACTCTTTATTTTTCTTTAGTTTCTAATTAAACCAATTTTAATGAAAGTGCTTTTATCCTCTCTTTTTATTATATTTTAATTTTAATTGTTTTACTGGGACATTTTGTCTAACTGAACTTTATGCGCTTTGTTTGACAATGTGTGTTTAGTACGTAATTGATTGGGTTTTTAATACCTTTTAACGTCTATATTATCTCCTTTGTTAATGTAATATTTGCTCTTTTGAAATATGAACTTTTTAACTATTTAAGCATAATAACAGGTGAAACAGAGGTACACCGTACACTATATTTATCTATACTATATTAAAATTATGAAGGACCTTAGAAAAATATTATTTGTCCTTTTTATAAATAGATTTCATATTTGACAAAATCGTATTTAATTATTTTTCTAATATTAAAGGAATATGAAATTAACTAAAATTTTGATTATTATATTTTTCTTAATTATTCGATTATATTGGAAGTCTCTTTTAGACACTAAAATTGATTATAATTATAATCATTTTTAATTACGTTCTTTATTTGAAAAATATTTTTCGTTTTATTAATACAAACTTGGTGATGTCTGGATATGTTGGACACGAAGTCAGATACTCTATAAGTAAATGAATTAAATAGTATATTATTGTAATAATTTTGGAGAGAAATATATTATTTCATCAAGTATAAAATTAATTTTCGAAAGAATTACTCCAACAAATATGAAACCAAGTGTGACAGATTTAATAATATTGGTGTATTACTATACGTTATAGTCTTTCATCATAAACCTTGTTTTAGATATATATTTAATTATATTTTATAACTTCTTATAATGCGGATAATTATTTTAAAACAAATAGACTTTTATATGATCTATTGTCACTTTTTATAGATATCATATACCACTGTTCATATTTTGCGAGTAAATAATTTAAAAAAATTTACTTCAAATTTTTTTATATGTGGATATGCTTGAATGAAGAATATCTTTAGTTCTAAGCCATTAAATTTTATTAAATCTAATAGCAAGTGAAGAAAAGAAAAGTAAAAAATATTCATTAAACGTGCTTTGAATATAAACTTTTGTTCTTTGATAATTAAAACTTCAGAGTAATATGATGGATAATTAAAGAATATTAACTTCCATTTGTTAACATCAAGATTAAACCGATGAATCATGGAAATTATAGAGAGAGAAAGTAGAGAGAAGGAGAAGTAGGTGAGAAGTCTCTCGAATGTCAGAGAGAAAATTTTATTAAACCGAGAAAACAAATTACAGAAATGAAGTCCGGGGGTCACAAATATCTGTGACCCCAATATATATACTTGGTACATTGGGTCGGGTCAATAACCCAAAGAGCACAGGGCTCGGATCATCTGATGGGCTCACAGAGGCTCAGATATGACTCTCAGGGATTGGGCTCGGGGAGGCCCAATCCAGACATTTCATCATTGCCCATTAATTGTATACCAAAATACAATAAATATACATTGGGTATACAGTTTGCATTATGTGACTTCAAGTATCTCAACACCCCCCCTCAAGATGGAGGGGGGAACCACCTTCAACTTGGGAAGCAGCGGAGCCAGCAAAGTACCCGGCAATGGCTTAGTTAGCAAATCAGCCGGCTGTCGAGTAGTAGGCACATGAAGCAACCGCAAGAAACCAGAGAGCAACAAGTCCCGAACAAAATGACAATCCAGCGCAATATGTTTGGTGCGTTCATGAAAAACAGGATTGTTAGCAATATGAACAGCAGCCATACTATCACAAAAAACAGAAATAGGAGTGGAAACAGAGACCCCAATATCACCCAACAAGCGACAGAGCCAAGTCAACTCAGCAACAACTTTGCTTAGGGCTCGGTATTCTGCCTCAGCAGAGGAAAGAGAAACAACTGGTTGTTTCTTCGATTTCCAACTGATCAAACAACCACCCAAGAGCACACAAAACCCAGTAACAGAGCGCCTAGTATCAGGACAGGCAGCCCAATCACTATCAGAATATCCAGTAACAGAAAAATCAGCATGATCAGAATAAAATAAACCCAAGGAAGGAGTGCCTTTGAGATATCGCAGAACATGTAGGGCAGCAGTCATATGAGGAAGTCTGGGGGATTTGAGAAACTGACTCAGGTACTGAACTGCATAACAGATGTCAGGTCAAGTGTGAGTCAAGAAGAGCATCTTGCCAACTAAGCTCCTGTACTGATCAGGAGAGGGCAAGAGATCACCAAAATCAGCATGAAGTTTGACATTGATGTCCAAAGGGGACACAACAGAGGACACAGTTGCACAGTCAAACTGATGCAGCAACTCAGAGATATACTTGTGCTGATTGAGGTGCATCCCACCAGGGACAGCAGACACTTCAAGACCCAAAAAATAATGCAAGGAACCTAAGTCCTTGATTTTAAACTGAGCATCCAGAAAGGTTTTCAGAGCAGTCAGTTCATCACGGTCATCCCCAGTTAAAATAATATCATCCACATAAACATCAACCACCACAAAAGAACCAGGCTTGCCCTTGAGGAACAAAGAGTAGTCATTGAGAGAGTGAGTATAACCTCTGGAATAGAGGGCAGAAGACAGTTTGGCATACCACTGCCTGGAGGCTTGTCTCAGCCCATACAAAGACTTTTTGAGTTTGCAGACCAGAGGAGGAGAAGGAGAGGAAGGAGAATCAGAAGCAACAGAGACAGTCAAACCAGGAGGGAGTTTCATGTAAACATCCTCATCCAAATCACCATGAAGAAAAGCATTATTCACATCCAACTGAAAAAGGGGCCAGTGGTTCTTGACAGCCACAGCAATAAGACACTTGACAGAAGTCATTTTTATCACTGGGGAAAAAGTTTCAGTAAAGTCAATCCCCTCAACCTGAGTGTCACCCCTTATAACCAACCTGGCCTTATACCTTTCAACACTGCCATCTGCCTTATATTTAATTTTGTAAACCCATTTGCAACCAATGGGTTTCTTACCAGGAGGAAGAGGAACAACATCCCAAGTCTGGTTTGTGTCCAAAGCTTCAAACTCCTGTCTCATGGCAGCTTGCCAAGCTGGGACAGATGCTGCCTGAGAATAGTAGAGAGGCTCAAGTTCCAAAGAGGAGGAAGAAGAGCCAGAGAAGGCAGGGAGTTGACACACATAATCCTTAAGATAGGAAGGAGGATTATGATGTCTGGTAGACTTTCTGGGAGCTGGGACAGATGGAGGATCCAAGACAGGAAGGGTGACCATAGGACTGATTGGGGCAGAAGAAGCAAGCTGGACAGGTGAGTCAGAAGAGGAAGGAGAGTGGGGAAGAGGAGAATCAGAGAGATCATCATGTTCTCCAGAGGGGGGAGAAGGAAAAGTAGGAGCAGAGGGAGGAACAGAGAGAGAGACATTTTTGAAGGGAAAGACTGATTCATGAAATTGGACATCCCTGGAGACCAAATACTTCTTGGAAGCATAATCATAAAGCCTGTAACCCTTTTTGCCAAAAGGATAACCCAGAAAAACACAAGGAATAGCCCTTGGCTTCAATTTGTCCCTTTGAGGAATGGGAACAGTGGCATAGGCCAGGCAACCAAAAACCCTCAAGTGAGCATAGGAAGGAATGTGGCCATACAGGATCTCATGAGGAGACTTGTTATTTAGCAATCTGGATGGGAGCCTGTTAAGGAGGTAAGTGGCAGTCAATAAGCAATCCCCCCAGAAGGATACTGGCAAGCCAGATTGAAAGAGCAAAGCTCTACAAGCCTCAAGAAGAGTTCTATGTTTTCTCTCAACCACACCATTTTGTTGAGGGGTGTGAGGGCAATAGGTTTGATGGATGATCCCCTGACTACTAAAGAAAGAAATGCCTTCATTGCTAGAGCCCAACTCTAAAGCATTATCACTTCTAACAGTCTGAACCACAGCATTAAATTAGGTTCTGACCATGGCAAGGAAGGACTTAAGCATAGAAAAGGCATTACTTTTGGATCCCAACAAGTGTGTCCAGGTTGCCCTTGAAAAATCACCAACAATGGTAAGGAAGTATTTGCAACCAGATGAGGTTGAAGTATGGTAAGGTCCCCAAGTGTCCACATGAATCATTTGGAAAGGTTTAGAAGTTCTAATTGAGCTATCAGGGAAAGGTAGCCTGGTTTGTCTGGCCATAGGACAGACAGTCAAGGAAAGGATTGTTTGGAAGCACAATGAAAAGGCAGACCAGAAATGCATCATGCTGGCAAAAGGAATGTGTGCAAGTCTTAAGTGCCAAGTGTAATTCACATCAGAAGTAAGATCATTATTACAAGTGGAACTATTTACATGAAAATGCACAGAAACAGTCTTGTGATCAGACAAAATCATTACAAGAGGACACAGAGAGCAAGTCAACAACTTGGTTATCAGTACCATTACAAGAAACAGAAACAGGAGAAACAGAATTAGAAAAACATTTAACAAAGGGAGAAGGGGAAGGAGGAAACCAAGCTAGTTTATACAATCCAGCAGCTTGTCTACCAAGATCCAGTTGCCTCCTCAGAGAAGGGTCCTGTATCATGTGTAGAAAGCAGGAATGTTCAGTGAACATAACTATACAATGTAACTGCTTTACTAACTTGTGAACAGAAATCAAGTTGTGTTTAAAAGAGGGGACAAGCAGCACATTGTGAAGAGTAATGGAGGGAGTCAAGGCAAAGGAGCCAGTACAAGTTACCTTCACTTTATAACCATTTGGAAGAGTAACAAGGTAAGGCAGAGTTAGAGGAATAATATTAAAGAGTAGATTCTTATCATGAGTCATATTATTAGAGGCACCTGAATCTATTATCCAGGTGACAGAATTAATGTGAGTAAGCAAGCAAAGTTTGGAATCAGAAACAGGGTTCTCAGTCAACAAAGTACCAGCAAAGTTTGCAGCATATATGGGAGAAGGAGTTTGAGCAGTGGATTCTCGTAGCTGGGGCTGGTGTAACAAGTTCATCAGCTGGTCATAATCATGTTTGCTCAACCCTGGAATCACAGAGCTTTGGCCATCTAAGTTTGTAGCAGACTGATGGTTAGCAGAAGGATTCCCTTGAGGAACAGACAATAATCCATCAGAAATAGGAGAATCCAGACCAGTACTCAGATGTGCAGCAGCAGGCCTCCTTCCCTTGTTAAATGTGGGACTTTGTGGATACCCATGTAGCTTGAAACACTTATCAATTAAGTGTCCAGACTTTTTACAGTATCGACAAAACAATGGTCCCCTGGTTTGATCAAAACTGACCCTCTGTCTAAAAGGAGGAAGGGCAGCAGGCACTGAGGCCTTGTTAAATCCAAAGGCTGCCTGTTGGTATGCACATTGAAAGAGACAGAGGTAGGATCAAATTGAGAAGAAGACTGAACTTGCCTTTGTATCTCATCATTGAGGACAATATTATATACACAGTCAAGGGAAGGAGGGGGCTGCATCATCAAGATATTACTCCTTTCTCCCATATACACCTCATTCAAACCCATCAAAAACTGAAAGACCTTGTTATCATCACATTCCTGAATTATACTATCTTTTGCAGCGCATGCACATCTCAGACCATGATTAACACACATAAAATCAAGTTCATCCCACACACTTTTCAGTTTGTTGAAATAGGAAGCTACATCGGAGGATCCTTGAGAGGTGGGGGACAACTCTCTTTTCAGTTCATATATTTTGGACCTATTTGCAGTCCCATATCTAGTCTTAAGTTGAGACCATATGCTCTGTGCAATGTCAGCATACTGCATAGATTCAGCAATAGAAGGGGAAAGGGAAGCAATCAATCAAGAAATCACCATACTGTTGCACCTATCCCACAACCTTTGTTGAGCCACATTGGTGGCAGGTCGGGCGTATGTGCCATCAACAAAACTGATTTTATTTTTGGCCGACAAGGCAACAAGCACTTTGCGTCTCCAGCCCCCATAACCACTACCCGAAAAGGGAATGGGAACAAGTGGTACCCCAGGGACATCAGACGAGTACAGAAAAAGAGGACTAGAGGAATCTACAGCAGTAGAAGCAGTAGTGCTTGTGCTAGAAGCCATAATGAACCGGCTTAAAAAGGTTAACTTTTCAACAAACAGGATACTACCAAAACAGGTATACAAACACAGTAACCAACAAGCAAACTACAGTTAGGTCAAGTAGTCACAGAAACCACCAGATGCTCACAATTACAGAGTCAAGTAATCACATATAAAATCGAGGATAGGGACAGAGTTACCCTCCTTCTTCGCGATCGGAGAAGATCAGCCTTCAAACAACAGAGAAACCCTAGGTATCAAACCCTAGGTATAGCTTTTGAAAAAACGAACTTTACCTGAGATCTGGTCAGGAACGTCGGAAATACACCCAAAGCGTCCAGAAAGTGATAATCGAGCCACCGGAATATGGTAAAACCTCAGGTTAAACCGTCAGAAACCCTAGAAGTCGATATGTCACCCAAAATCAACCAACCAAAATCATCACAAAGTCTTTATAGAGTGTTCAGGAGAGGAAAATACACTCGGATATCATGAAGAGACACTCAGAAAGGTCTCTGATAGACTGAAATCATCATCGACGAATCGGTCTCAGAAATCACCCCCAAAAACCTCGAAACGGATTTCATCCAGGACCACGAAACACACAGAAACATGATCGGATCGTCGTCGAGGCTTTGATACCATGTTAACATCAAGATTAAACCGATGAATCATGGAAATTATAGAGAGAGAAGTAGAGAGAAGGAGGAGTAGGTGAGAAGTCTCTCGAATGTCAAAGAGAAAATTTTATTAAACCGAGAAAACAAATTACAGAAATGAAGTCCGGGGGTCACAAATATCTGTGACCCCAATATATATACTTGGTACATTGGGTCGGGTCAATAACCCAAAGAGCACAGGGCTCGAATCATCTGATGGGCTCACAGAGGCTCAGATATGACTCTCAGGGATTGGGCTCGGGGAGGCCCAATCCAGACATTTCAACATTGCCCATTAATTGTATACCAAAATACAATAAATATACATTGGGTATACAGTTTGCATTATGTGACTTCAAGTATCTCAACACCATTTTGTTAGATTAACTCAACTTGTAAGAGAGTAACCACTAAGATTGAGAAAATAAAAAAATTATCAAGTACCCTTAAGCAAATGTAAATTAAGCAAATAATATTTGTTAGCTAATTATAGGAGCGACTCGATGAAATTAATGGCCTAAAGACAAAAATTATATCATTAAATTCATGCACTAATGAGGAAAATTAAAATGATTATTTTTTATTTATGGATCAATCAAACGAGACAAAAAATAGTTATTTTAGAAATTGAAAAGTTAATTCATAAGAAGCACAAATATGAACTAAATATGGTAGATAAGAAAACTCAAACTTAAAGAGGGAGATAAAAGTACTAATTAACCAGAGAATTTTTTTATCATAATTTATTCACTCGTTCGAATAACTTTAATCAAATAAAAAAAGCATATAATTTACAATATTTTACCAAGGATAATCATATATATTAAGAACATAGTCTGCAAAGAAATATTAGGTCAAGTATAGAAATATAAAATATTACAATTATCATCATAAAAAAATATAAATACAAACATTATATAATTTATCTACCAAAATTCTTAATCATTGCAAGTTCATAAGACACTAATAACTCTGTATTTAAATATTTCGCTGGTATAATATTTATTTTTTAATTTAAATTTATATTTCATTTATCTTAACGTGAATTGCTATTACACTAATTTATTCTAATTATATTTTATCTATTTTGAATTGATAGATACCAAAAATACGTGTAACACACGTACACTAAATCTAATTATTCTAAATATTCTCGTATGTAGATTGAACACGTATAGAGAACTTATTCGTATTTTTTGTTTTCTTTCCTTGTAAATTTTTTCTAAAAGGAAAGGAATGGATCCATTGAAGGAAAAGTGGGGTAAACCACTCAACTAAAATTGGAAAATATTTAGAGATATAACCACTGACCAAATTTATTGCACTAAACCTAATTTGTGCACTATATTATATCTTTTAATTTTATACTAGAACTTTTACAATTTTCTTAAATATTCGGATTCATTTAGCTATTCAAATTTAATCTATGATGTGGCGTTCAGACTGTCAAATGAACTTTGCAACTACTATGGAATATTTTATACCACAATTACTAATATAACACAAGTCAAATTTATTTTAAATTCATATTTAGTCAAACTCCATTATATTAAAGTGAATATTAATAGGTGATCAATTATTATACAATAACAACTCTAACTCCAATCCAGTTATAATTTGGCGTATGAGAGTAAATGTAATTTCCCCAACTTCGCATCCAGAAACTTGAAAAAGTTGAAGGGGTCACTTGACATAATGAATTCGGCGAATTTATAGGCGCAAAGCCTATAGCCTGGATTTAGAAGCCCAATCATTGCGATAGCGAGCAGAGTCAAGCCCAATCACTATAATTCAAGACGGAGAAACTCAAAAATAATTAGATTTATAATTGTTCATACAAAAATAATCGAAATATAATTATTTTTGTGTAAAAATAAATTTGAACGAAATATAATTTGAAATCGAAAAAATACTCCAGTATAATATACTGAATTTTCAGTAGAACATAGCGATCCAACATAATATACTGGAGATTGGAGCACCGGTGCTCCAGTTTCCAGTATGTTATACTGGAGCTAGTAAAGTATATCGGTCCAGCATAATATGTTGGAAGCTCATACACAAGTGCACCGAACTCCAGTATATTATGTTGGACCGGTCTCTGTTGCAGCAAAATAGTGGCTACTTTTCAATGACTTGACAAACGTTGGCTCTTTTTGAATGACCGGTCCGAAAATTAGCTAGACATGTTATTTTAACTAATTTAGAATATCTGGGAGAAATTCAAAAATAGTTAGATTTACAAGTGGTCATTTTTCATGTAAAGATAAATTTGATCGAAAACAATGTTCAAAATCCGGAAAAATACTCCAGTATAATATATTGGAGTTCCAGTATACTTATGCTGGTATAATATACTAGAGATTGGAGCACCGATGCTCCAATCTCCAGTATATGATACTGGAACTTTCCGCGTGTTAGAATTCCAACATAATAGGCTGGAAGTTCATACACAAATGCACCGATTTCTAACATATTATGCTGGAACTTTCCGTGTTACAGTAAAATAATAGCTATTTTTCAATAACTTTGCAACCGTTGGCTATTTTTAAATAATCAATTCAAAAGTTAATTAGCCCGTGCTATTTCTACGTAATATTTGACGATGATTCAAATCGAGGGACAATCTTAAGCGAAATATAATGAAGTAAGATGAGGGAGAGGTTATACGTAATTACACATATAGCATTTGGAATGGAAGGGCAGAATGTTAAATTAATGATATATATATATATATATAAAATTTTGTTGTGGAATAGCAATACAATGAATGGGGAAAATTTTGATGTTCAAACTAATACTTGCTTGGTTAATCAGTTCTTACGTATTATCCTTCATTTGGTTTAATTGGTAATCATTTTTCTTTTTTTCAAATTATAAGAAAGTTCTTTACAACGAAACGTTTCATGTTTGAAAGATGAGTAACAAGGTTTACTATTTGTTATCGGAGTATATGATAATTATGGATTATAAACTTATACAATCTTCAACGATATTATGCTAACTAATTTTATCACTAACATTAAAACCAAATCTAGTTTGGATATTAAAGCGTTCTAATATAGGTCATACAAGTCAAGGGTAAAAATAGAAATGAACTTCTATGTAATTTAAAATCTAAAACATGTTCTGAATGATACACTGCATATCTAGATAATAATGTGATGGCAATTTTATAGGGAGTAGAAAAGTAGCACTTAATAGAGTGTATCAGTAATGATGAGCTTATAAGTAATGTTGAATTATTTATGGTGGCATTAGTTATATTGAGATAGTATTTTGTTTGGTGTATTTAAGGTTTTGAAAGAATAGTTCTGTCTTTCTACATTTCGCTTCATGTATTAAAAATTATAATATTGCTAATTTCATAGTTTGGTACGTATAAGAATAGTGTTTGGCCCAAAAAAATATTGAACCTTTTAGTTAACCCAATCAATAATGAATTAAAGGGCGAGCTTTAGTCGAACTTAATAAATTCTAAACCGAATGCAATAGAATATTCGCGAGGCGAGTAGTGTTCAAGAACATTAAATAGCACATTTAATGCTCAATGAGTAGCAGTACATATGATAACATAAATATGTAATAAATGTAGATGATGACAATAAATATAATAAGAAAGGATCTACCACCCAATTATTGTATGATTGTAATGTTCCTATCTTCTGTTAGTGACATGGAAAACGAAGTGATGAAATTGGGTGTGAAATCTTTGGGTCTTATGAACAAAAATGGAATAACTCGTGCTTGAATAATATAGACAGTGAACAAGACAACTTTTGTATATTCTCTTTTATAAACCTTTACAATGTGTTCTTATAAAAAAGTGAAGACCCCCCCCCCCCCCCCCCCTTTTGTATTTTTCTCTTTTTATTTATAAGGGATATTCGCCCAAAACCCTAAAAAGTATAGCACAAAGAATATCCCAAGGAATATTCTTTATGTCTATCTTGAACCTATTCTACCGTTATTTCTTCATCTTGGGCTTGGCTACCCATTTTTGGCACCAGCCTTTTTAGAGCGACCTTCAATCTTCACACCATGGTCGATACCGTCCTTTATCTTATTTATTCGTTGCTGCCGAGTCACCAAATTTGGACCTATATAGTTAGTCCTTCCACTTGTTAAGATAGTGGTCCTGTACGCCCTCGATAAACGGACATGATTTGCCTTTGTTTCAGAGGAATTTGGCTGCTGAATAAATCGGGTCGACCAAGATCGAGAGAACGGCCCAACCATGGGAGTCATGGTTGGTGCAGTTGCCCTGGGATGACGTCATAGTTACACGTGCCATCATTATGCATCTTCTCTAGGCAGCGTCTGCGTGCCTGTCGCTTCGATTTTGGTGTCGTTGTCAATCCTTTGACTCCATTCTCACGCCATCAAGCCCTATAAATAGATGGGGGTTTCATTTTTCAGAAGTTTCACCATCTCTTTTGCTGTATGAACATTGCTCTAATTCGATCTTCTTTACTGATTTTTGTTATTGATCTTGCTTTCATGATTCCGTTTCTCTCCATCTTACCTAGTCGTTACCTCCTTCTTCAAGTTTAGTAGCATACTTTTTTTGTCGTTGAAGTGTCGCAAACCCTTCATATTAGTGATGAAATTTCTGGCGCCACTCCGTTGTCGATGGCTCCTCCTTCCGGTGGTGAAGTTCTCGTGGTTGAAGAGAGTGAGAGCTTTCCTACCGTGGAGGAGATAGTTCCTACATATCCCTTGTCTAGAAGCGATTTCTTTATGGAACCTGCTCCTGCTCCCATTCAGGTGATCTGAGACCGGGCTATCTCATATAGCTGAGCTACATATCATATCCCATCTCACATCGAGATAAAATCGGCTGGTAGTGACATCATGGAGGTCTATTGACCTAGGTATTGTGCCTTTTATGTATACCCTTTCTTAATCGGTTATACTCTCCCTCTTCTCCCACTGACGAAGGAATTTTGCTGATTTTATGTCTGTCCGACAAAGCTATCCCCGTATTTGTATAAAGCTTTCCTGATACTGACATAATATGCGAAATTCACCGGTTGCGAGGTCGGTATCCGCCACCTATTACACTTATTTTCACCAAGTTTTTACAGAGGTACTATGGTAAACATGCAACATCGCGGCACCATAGGACTGTATTGGGAATGGACGACAGGACGAACCGGAGGTTTTGGCACAAATACTTCTTTATCAAAACCGAACACTTAGTATCAGACCCTACTGGATTTCTTGACCAGTGGAACCATAGTGGTAGGTGTTGTTGGCATACGCTTGTTATCTTCTTTTCGTCCTTTCATTTATCATTCATTTATGGTTTTCTTATTTTTTTAGCTGAGAGGTGTGCTCTCTCTCCTATCATCAACATTGAAGACTAGGTGGCTCGCGTGTTGCCTCGCATGGTGGGTATTCGAGATTGAGTTTTCTACAAATATTTTGACCGAGAGCGAGATAATGAGCTAATTACCAAGAATATTTCCATAAGCCTTGTTTGTAGACATGTGATTTTTGACCCTTCCCAAGATTTTTATATTTTAACATGTAAATATTTAATTTAGGCCTAATATTAATATTTCAATTAATTTTGACTCGTTTACTTTACTTTATTACAAGGAAATGAAAATTACAAAAAATAGTTTCATTAATATTTTGTAGTCATTTTTAATCTTGAAAAATACTAAAAATAGTTTTGTTTTAAGAGTTAGTCTTATTTTAATAGTTATATTACTTAAGTAGGATTAATTAATAAATGAGATCGTATTTTTAGTCTCGTTCGTAGAGAAAGAATACAACTTGGGCTCGAGCAACCTATTTTTAGGCCTAGTTTTTGGACCTGGTACATAATTCTCAAGCCCATAATTCCTAGGCCCATAACCCCTAACTTAAAAAACGTATAAAATAATTAGACTCTAAGACCTATAACAGGACTACAAAATAGACCCTAGGGAGCTACTCTGATGAGCGACCATGCTAAAACCACGGAACCTGAGAATGTCTAACACCTCTCGGGTTAACAGAATTCCTTACCCGAATTTCTGTGTTCGCGGACTGTAAAACAGAATTAATCCTTCCTCGATCCGGGATTTATAACCGGTAGCTTGGGACACCATAAATTATTCCAAGTGGCGACTCTGGATGTTAAATAAAAATAATCATGTTGACTATCGCTTAAATTAGAAAAAACTATATACCCTTTCAAGGGTAATAAAAAGGAGGTGTGACAGCTCTGGTGACTCTACTTGGGAAAAGAACCCAAAATCTCTGGTTCAGTGTTTGAACTTAGAATATCTGTTATAGTTGGCTTTATTTATTATCTGATTTTTACGTGTTTAAGCATAATGTGTTAAATGTCACTTATTACCGCTTTGATATTATTTGAATTGTATATAAATTATTACGAAACCTTCTTCTCTCCGAGTCTTCTAAATCATCTGGGAAGTACTTCGTGTGACTTCTCTTCTGTTAGAGTCATATCCCAATTTTATAACGAGGTTTGGACAAGTTGCAAAGCCGGTGAAGCTTTTGTATTCCCGGTATGCTGCCCCATCCCTCCCCATTCCCCGGCTCGAGTTGTTCGCTCGGGTAAGCCAGGTCTAGAGCAAATAAACCTAGGTTTCAAATATAGTATAACATAGCCTCATGCTGGATTCCTAGTAATAATGCTTATTTGCATCACATGCATTTGATTTTTGCGACTCAACACAATGGTTGGTCCGTCTAGGACAGGTGTACCCAAAATAACAAACCATCTTGATGCATCATATGTGCTACATGTTGCATTTTTTCTAGGGTAAAAGGGTCATTTGGCAGACCAATGAAAGTTGAGCGCACATGAAAACAGAAAAAAAAGAAAAAAGAGGGTGAAGTGTGAAAATAAAGCAAGTAACGCCCGGTTATGTTTTCTGTCACATTTTTGTTATGAAAAAAACATGAAAAATTCAAAAAAGATTTTGCACTTTCTTGTCATTTTTCGAAAAAACAAATCAATCAAAAAAATGGGGAAAAGAAAATCCAAAAAGTGTTTACATGTTTCATCATCTTTCAACAAAAGAAAAAGACAAAAAGTATCTTTTCTCTAAATTAGTTGTTTTTTAATTCTTGCCCGTATCCAATCTCCCCGAACTACGCATACCTGATTCTCATCTTTCGGGACGTGTTACGTAGGCAACCCACATAGGGTCCGGTCTTTCTAGTGAGTTTAGGTTCTTGGCTTCGCGGGGTGTTAGCCAAATCTTGCATTTTTGCCACATAGGTTGACTTGAGAAAAATAATCACAACCATATCTTGCATGTGTCCGGTAGGGAATGTTATTGTCTCATATAGTGTTGGTTTCAATTTTCTCATACAAGTGTAGATCTACTTACCAGAGTTTGAGCATAACAAAGTCTCAGTACCATTTAGTCAATATTGCTCATTCAAGAGTGGATTTAAAGGAGATTTTTTCTTCTTCTTTATGTTTTGAGTTTTTCGTTTTATATCATCTTTTATCTTCTAGTTTTGTACAGTTTGTTGACTCTTTTGTGATTGTATTTCCTATTTTGTATTTGAAAAATATGTGATATAAATTAAAAATTCAAAAAAAAAAAAGATTTCCGTTTTATATTTTCGTTAAATGTTTTCTTTAGAATACCAACCCTAGAAGTTTAAATAAATCTTTTATGATTTTTCTTAGTAAATTAATATTTATAACTCAAAATAAAGATTGCTTTTATATTTTCTTTCGTATATTAAGACAAAAAATTCAAAAAAAGAAGAGAATTTCCTTTTAGTACCTCCTTAAAGATTTTCTTTAAGATATTAATTTCAAAATCCAAAAAGATTTTCTTTTGAGGTTCTTCTTTGGGAAATTAACAAAAAATTATTTTTTTTAAATATTTTCATTAGAACTTTAGGATATTATACATAAAAGGAAAAAATATACTTTATCCTTTGTGTATCTTTAAAGTTTCTTCCTTAGGCAATTAAGAACTGAAATCCAAAAATATTTTTTACATCTTGTTCATTTCTCATTTCGAAATCTTTCTTCAGGGATATCAAACAAAAATTCAAAATATTTTTCTTGCTTTATTCTTTAGATTTCTTTCCTAATAAAAGTAAATCAAAAAACATTTTTCTCTCGTAGAGTATTTTCCTTAATAATTTTTCATAGAGTCTTTGTTTCAAAAAGAAAAAAGAAAAAATATATGCTCGTTAAGCTTGAGTTTAGAATTGGTTATAGAACATTAAGTCTAGAAAATTAAAAGAAAAGAGATTTATTTTTTAGTTCTCTTTTCTCATCAGAGTAGTTATTAAGGTAAAAGAAAAAAAGAAAAGAAAAAGAAAAAGAGAACGTTAGTTTGTTCCCAATCTTCCCGAACTACGCAAAGATCTGATTCATGCGGTGTCATGATACGTTGGAAACCTACATAGGGTTCGATCGAATCATTTTTTTATTATTAAAAGAAAAAAATAAAAGAAAGAGAGATGAAATTATGGGATGTGAGAAATGAGAGGAAAGAAAAGAGTGATAATTAGAGAAAAATAAGAGAGGCAGGAAAATGAGCAAGCCAAGAAGAAAAGAGAAGAGAAGATTCAAATGGACAAATTGTGATGATGCCAAGTGACCCTGTGACCCTCGAAGTCATTCTTGAACCGTTAATTGTTGCTAGGTGCACTGCACAATGTGATGTTTTAGTTGTTAAATGCCTTAACGATAACATAATGACTTCATTTTGTTCCTCTTTGTTATCCTCATTATAGCAAAATGGTGGTTGGTTTGTGGTTATTAAACTAGTAACTCTTCTATACAATACAAAGTCAAAGAGCAAGGTAGTCATAGCTAGCAAAGACTTGGACACAGGAGTTATTGATCAGCCCAAGGTAATTGTTGAATCAGAATCTGAGTTGAAAGAAGAGGTCTTAAGGTTTAAAGGACATATGGCCGAAATATACCAAGCCTAGATTAGTGGACGTCCTCCACCAGCAGTTCCCACTGACTACACTAAAAGCCTTGTCACCATTTCGCCACTATCACAAGTCCAGGATACCTCTCCACAAGTTTTTCACACTCCACCCCCTATAACCACCTCATATTATGTTCCTTTGACCACTCATGTTCTTATAGCTCATCCACCTACTACCTTTCCTCGATCCTCTAGCGAGATTGTGTTCAAAATCCCCGATGCCCAACACTGTGCTCCAAAACCAAATTTTCAAAGTCTCGGTTCCATACTCTCACGCTTCTTATTTTGAGCCTCTCGCTAAGATTGCAAAGCCTTCTAAGATGGTGGAGCAGGATGAGATATCCACGAAGCTGAAATGGTTTAAGATGCCAAAGTTTAATTTGTATGATGCGAGTGGAGATCTAGAAGCAATTCTGAAGGTTACATCAGTGAAATGAGAAGAGTTGTTGATGGTGTATTTTAGTGAGAGCATGATTGGGGCAGCTTTGGAATGGAATACTCGTCAAGATATAAGTAAGTGGCATACATGGGATGATATGGCTCAAGATTTTATGCGACACTTTCAATACAATATAGACATTGTCTCAGACCGCTCCTCCCTATCTCAAATGGAAAGAAACCCAAGGAAGACATTAGGGAGTTTTGGTTCATATGGAACGAACAAGTATCTCAGGACAGTCCTCCCAATGATGGAAAAGATGTTGTTGAGTCATACTAATGACAGGATCCAATGGGTATTCCTGCTAAATTCTTTCAGCCTCAATACCAACTCCGTGAACATTCCCAAACTCCATATAACACACCCCAATATTATCCTCCAAATAACTTCTGGCCATTTTTTCAACCACTAGGTCACACCCTAGGGCGAGCACCAGCATCCCAAAATTCTCGTGTGCCTTCACGGTATTTTCGAGCATCGAACAATCCTAGAAAAATAAGACATGGAGGGAAACAAAGGCAAAAAGATAAATTCACTCCCATTGGAGAATCGTACACAAACTTGTTTAAAAATTTAATACATTCTGGCATGATTGAGCCGCTCCTCGGCTATATGCCGGACCCATATGCAAAAGGATTTGATCCTAATGTACGGTGCATATACCATATTTCATGCCCATTGGAGAATCGTACATAAACTTGTTTGAAAATTTAATACATTCTGGCATGATTGAGCCGCTCCTCGGCTATACGCCGGACCCATATGCAAAAGGATTTGATCTTACTGTGTGGTGCATATTCCGCTCCAATGTCCAAGGGCATAGAATTGAAAGTTGTCATGCTTTGAAAGGGAAAATAGAAAGAATGATTCAATAAGGAATAATTGTGGTCCAAGGTAGTAATACCCTAAGTGTCACACACATAATCTTCTACAGGTACATGACAACACACATATTGTTGGGATGGTTTGCAATGACTAAAAATCGGTCAAAGGAGTCAATGAGCCACTTGGTAAAGTTAATGATACATAAATTGGTAATGGTCTTGGTAATATTGATATGGAACTCAGTGGCTAAGATGCTGAGCTTGGTAATTGGAAAAACGCTCCTTTCTTGGCTAGTCGGGGAGGAGTCTTGGTGTTTCATATTGTTGTCATTTCTATTGTCCGAGTTATTTCAGGGTTGTAATCCGGATATTGTCTTGTGACTAAAACCATTCTATCCTTTTATTTTGCCTAGTTCTTTTAGTCATACTGTCTTTATTAGTGCTATCTAGGTTTGTTCCAGGGTTGTACCCTAGTTCATTTTGCAGTTTTTGCTGTTCGAACTGTTTTACCGTATGTCTAATGCAATTTTTTATTTTCTGTTATTTCTAGTTATTTTTGTTTAGCACTCTTTTCCTTTTATAGTTCTTTTCATGCGGGCTCTAGTGACATGACATGCACACATAATTCTTTGCCTGGTCTTAAAAGTTAGTTTAGTCATGAAGCAATGAAGCAATGTTAAGGATGATTTTGAGGGAAATAAGTACATATTTGGACATTTTGAGAACATTTGAAGCCCGAATTCACGGTTTAGGGGCATAACAAGAATTGAACATCAGACTTGCTTGACAGATTAGGCCACGTAATCCAAAGGTACATGTCATGATCATCAGAGTTGGTATCCACATCCGATAAGTTTCTACTTTGTAGTTTTCTTGCTAGATCTCATGTCTTTCCATTGTACCTTACTATGCTCCTTTTGCTGTTCAAGTCCTCTTATGAGTCAGTTTGGTCAAAACAAGTGAAAAACGACTTCACAATATGCTACCAGCTTTCCAATTGCACAAAGCGGAGTCTGGCTAGTGCATCAAAGTGGTATAAGTCAAGAAAGAGCAATATACACACTAAATTGGTAAAAATCTATGTGTATTGGAATTCATGCGAAATACAAAGCTTCGGTAAATGTCCAATCATGAGAAAAATACAACAGATAGAGATGTTGGGTTTGAACGGATCAGAGGTATTTTTTATGATAAGGGTGATAGAGAAAGTGGTTAGTCAATAAACAAGCAGGGTCTTTTGAGTTGAAATCAAAGTTATCATGGGATGTGAAGGGGCAATTGCCCTCAAAGTCAAGGCCACAAACCAACCACCATGTTTAAATTCACAAGTTTTCTTTGATTGAAACAAGGAAGGAAATCTCATTTGTTCCGGAGAAATCCTCCATGGGGAAAGTAGGTGCTAGATGGGCTCGGCAATAAGTTTCTCCTGGATGACGGGAAAAATGACGAGGTCTGGTGAGAAATCCACTTTTGGGAAGTATAATTTGGTATTTAAGTTTTCACTTTTGAGAAGAGGTTTGGTTTGAAATTTTCAAGATAGAGGAATTTAGTTTAGTGTTTATTCTGATAACAAGAATCGGTTAACACTCACAGATGTTCTCGAGATCAAATCGGGGCAGAAAAATTTCTTTTGTTTTGTCTTTTTTGTTATAATTAGGTTCAAAGGAAAAGCTGTTTCAAGAAGAAGACAATTTCGAGGAAAAACAGTGCAAATGTTGGTAATCAGGAGCCCACCTGGAGAACAAAGGGAAAGCAATGCAAATGTTGGTAATTAGGAGCCCACCTGGAGAACAAAGGGGAAACAGTTCAAGTGTTGGTAATCAGGAGCCTACCTGTAGAACAAAGGGAAGCAGTTCAGATTTTGAGGAAAAATAATTTAAATGTTGGTAATCAAGAGCTCACCCAGAGAACAAAGGAAAAGCAATTCAAGTGTTGGTAATTAGGAGCCTACCTCGAGAACAAAGGGAAGCAGTTCAAGTTTCGAGGAAAATATGTTTAAATGTTTGTAATCAGGAGCCCACCTGGAGAACAAAATGAAACCAATTCAAGTGTTGGTAATCAAGAGCCCACCGGGAGAACAAAGGGAAGCAGTTCAAGTTTCGAGGGAAAACTGTTTAAATGTTGGTAATCAGGAGCCCACCTAGAGAATAAAGGGAAAACAATTAGGGTATCGGTAATCAAGAGCCCACCTGGAGAACAAATGGAAGTAGTTCAAGTTTCGAGAAAAAAATAGTGCAAGTGTTGGAAATCAGGCGCCCACCTAGAGAACAAAGGGAAAGCGATTCAAGTGTTGGTAATCAGAAGCCCACATGGAGAACAAAGGGAAATAGTTCAAGTTTCTAGGAATATCATTTAAATGTTGTTAATTAGGAGCCCACCTGGAGAACATAGGGAAAGCGGTTCAAGTTTTGAAAATCAGGCACCCACTTTGATAACAAAGGGAAAGCAGTTCAAGTTTTGGAAATCAGGCGCTCACCTGGAGAACAAAGGGAAAACGGTTCAAGTTTTGGAAATCAGGCGCCCACCTGGAGAACAAAGGGGAGATTCAAGTATTGCTAACCGTTTAAATGTTGTTAATGAGGAGTCCACTTGGAGAACAAACAGAAAGCAGTTCAAGTTTTGTAAACCAGGCACCCACCTAGAGAACAAAGGGAAAGCAGTTCAAGTGTTGGAAGTCAGGCGCCCACCTGGATAACAAAGGGAAAGCGATTCAAGTGTTGGTAATTAGGAGCCTACCTAGAGAACAAAGGGAAAGCAATTCAAGTGTTGGAAATCAGTCGTCCACCTGGAAAACAAAGGGAAAGTAGTTCAAGTTTTGGAAATCAGGCGTCCACCTGGAGAATAAAGGGAAAGCAGTTCAAGTCTTGGAAATCAAGCGTCCACCTAGATAACAAGGGGAAAATAATTCAAGTTTTGGAAATCAGGCGCGCACCTAGAGAAAAAAGAGGAAGCAATTCATGTTTTGAAAATCAGGCGCCCACCTGGAGAACAAAGGGAAAGCGGTTCAAGTTTTAGAAATCAGGCGTCCACCTGGATAACAAAGGGAAATCGGTTCAAGTTTTCGAAACTAGGCGCCCACATGGAGAACAAAGGGAAAAAAATTCAAGTTTCAAAGGAAAGGAATACAATTCAAGTTCAGCAATCAGACGTTTACCTGGAAAACAAGTCAAGTTTCAGAGGAAAGGAAGATAATTCCAAATATTGGTAATCAAGCGCCCACCTGGAGAACAAAGGGAAAACAACAAAGTTTCGAAGGAATACAATTCGAGTATTGGCAATCAGGAGCCTACTTGGAGAATAAGGGAATTCATCTTCGAACTCAATTCAAGTCAGCAACAAAAGAAGCTCGCGGCAAGAATGCCAGTCAACCTGGAGAATAAAGGAAAGCGGTTCAAGTCTTTGAAATCAGGCAGCCACCTGGATAACAAAGGGAAAACAATTCAAGTTTTGGAAATCAGGCGCGCACCTGGAGAACAAAGGAGAAGCAGTTCAAGTTTTTGAAATCAGGTGCCCACCTGGAGAAAAAAGGAAAGCGGTTCAAGTTTTGAAAATCAGACGCCCACCTGGAGAACAAAGAGAAAGCGGTTCAAGTTTTGGAAATCAGGTGCCCATATGGAGAACCAAGGGAAAAACAATTCAAGTTTCAGAGGAAAGGAATACAAGTCAAGTTCAGCAATTAGGCGTCCACCTGAAAAATAAAGGGAAAACAAGTCATGTTCAGAGGAAAGGAAGATAATTCAAATGTTGGTAATCAGGCACCTACTTGGAGAATAAGGGAATTCACCTCAAAATGCAATTCAAGTTAGCAACAAAAGAAGCTCGCGGCAAGAATATGAGTCAACAGTCCGAGGTGATTAACAGAAGTTAGTCACAATCCAGAATAAAAGAAGAAAGGCAAGAAGTGAATCCAAATGCAGAAGCTGATGAAAGATGTGACATGCTCAAGATATGACTGAAGTCGAAAGCATGGTATGTCCGATTTTGATCCAAAAAACTGAAGAAGAATGAACTAGCACCTGCAATTAGAAAGCGTCAAGGTTCAAATCAAAATTCTGCATGAAGAACCATTCAAGACTCAAATGAAGCTTCACAAGACTTATATATAGGAATCTTGTAACTCGTAGTTGATAGGCTTAGCTAGTTTTTTTTTTATTTTTTGATTTTTTTATGTATTAACAGGACTGCGCACTGGAACCTCGGCGGAACGGCACCTCGACCGGCTCTCCATCTCAGTATACTCCATCATTGTTTCTACTTCTGAACTACACATAGCCTGATTCCTTTATAACCAAAGATATGTAGGAAGCTCATATATCAGGCTCGGTCACCTTATCTTTCTCTTAGTTTTGGTCTCTCTAAATAAGGGTCGGGTCCAAAGACATGTTTAGTCGTTCTTTGTCTGAAAAATCTTCACGTTTTCAGTCAAAGAGGGGCAGGTGTAGACGTGTGATTTTTGACCCTCCCCAAGATTTTCTATATTTTAGCATGTAAATATTTAATTTAGGACTAATATCAATATTTCAACTAAATTTGACTATTTTACTTTATTTTATTACAAGAAAATAAAAATTACAAAATAGTTTCATTAATGTTTTGTAGTCATTTTTAATCTTGAAAAATACCAAAAATAGTTTTATTTTTCTGTCTCGATCGCGGGGAAAGAATACAACTTCTGCTCGAGCAACCCATTTCTAGGCCTAATTTTTGTACCTAGCCCATAATTCCCAAGACCATAATTCCTAGGCTCATACCCCTAACCTAAACAATTCTATAAAATAATTAGACTCTAAGACCTATAAAAGAACTATAAAAAGAGATCCTAGGGAGCTACCCAGATGAGCGACCGTGCTAAAATCATGGAACCTAGGAATGCATAGCACCTTCCCTCGGGTTAACAGAATTTCTTACCTGTACTATAAAACAGAGTCAATCCTTCCTCGATTCGGGATTTAATATTGGTGACTTGGGACACTATAAATTATCCCAAGTGTCAACTCTGAATATTAAATAAAAATAATCTTATTTTGATTGTCACTTAAATTGAAAAAAACTCCCTAAAATACCCTTTTATGAGTAGTAAAAAGGAGGTGTAATAGCTTTGGCGACTCTATTGGGGAAAAGAACCCAGAATCTCTGGTTTTGGGTTCAGAATTCGAGCTTAAAATATCTATTATAGTTGGCTTTATTTATTATTTGGTTTTTACGTGCTTGAGCTTAATGTGCTAAATATTACTTTTACTGCTTTGATATTATTCGAATTGTATATAAATTATTACGAAACCCTCTTCTCTCTAAGTATTCTAAATTATCTGGGAAGTGTACACTTCGTGTGACTTCTCTTATGTTAGAGTCATATCCCAATTTTAATTTGAGGTTCGGACAAGTTGCAAATTCGGTGAAGCTTCTGTATTTTCGGTACACTGCCCCCCTCCCCCCGGCTCGAGCTGTCCGCTCGGATAAGCCAGGTCTAGAACAAATAAACACAGGTTTTATATATAGAATAACAGAGCCTCATGGCGGATCTATTGTAGGAACGCTTGTTTGCATCACGTGCATTTGACTTTGGGGACTCAACACAGGGGTTGGGTCCGTCTAAGACAGGTGTACCCAAAATAACAGACCATCTTGATGCATCCTATGTTCTATATGTTGCATTTCTTCAAGGGTAAAATGGTCATTTTGCCGACTAATGATAGTTGATGGCAAATAAAAAAAAAGAAAAAAAAGAGGGTGAAGTGTTAAAATAAAGCAAGTAAGGCCTGATTATATTATCTGTCACATTTTTGTTAAGAAACTAAAACATGAAAAATTCAAAAAAGATTTTGCACTTTTTCATCTTTTTCAAAAAAAAAAAGAAGTCAATAAAAAAACGGGGAAAAGAAAATCCAAAAAGAGTTTACATGTTTCATCATTTTTCAAAAAAAAAAAAGATAAAAATATATTTTCTCTAAATTAGTTATTTTTTTAATTCTTGCACGTATCCAATTTGCCCGAACTACGTCTGATTCTCGTCTTTCGGGGCATGATACATAGGCAATCCACATAGGGTCCGGTCTTCCTAGTGAGTTAGGTTCTTGGCTTCGTGGGGTCTTAGCCAAATCTTACATTTTTAGCCACATAGGTTAACATTAGAAAAATAGTCACAACCTAATCTTCGCATGTGTCCGGTAGGGAATGTTATTGTCTCACATACTGTTAGTTTCAATTTTCCAATACAAGTGTAGATCTACTTACCAGAGTTTTGTTGGAAACATGTTCTCAATGCAATATACTAAAACGTGTGTTCTTTTGTGTAGGTTTTGATGAATGACAAACGAAGCGAAAATTGATATATGACGAAGTTCAAGAAACAAGCGTACAATCGATATACAACGAGATTCAAGCTCAAGACAAAGTTTTATAAGTTTAATTGAGTCATTCTTATTTGTGATCTTAATCCTACAACTTGACTCGTAACATGGCTTCTCTCATAAAACTATTTTCCAAAATCATGCATATTTAATTTAATGCTAAATGATTTTAAATCATGCATATTTACTTCAGTCAAAATGATTTTTAAACATGCCTCTAAAATCTGGACTAAGATAATCGATTATGTACTTATGATAATCGATTATTTTAAGCCAAGACTGCATGACAATCGATTGTGAACTAATGACAATCGATTGTGAGTAAGACAGTGAGCATCAGGTTTTTCAAACCTGCATGAGAATCGATTGTGAACAAATGACAATCGATTGTGACTGAGGCAGTGTCCATCAAAGTTTTTCAAAACTCAGAATAATCGATTTTGAACTAATGGCAATCGATTATGTTGAGACAGTGTCTTCCAGCGATTTTCAAATTTATTAAATAATCGATTGTTACATTGGACAATCGATTGTCAAAGAGACAGTGTCTAAAATGTTTTTTCAAAAACTGATAAGTAATCGATTGTTGACTTTGTGCAATCGATTGTGAAGCTGACCGTTGTCGTAAAGTTTTCAAATACCGTCAGGTAATCGATTATTGATTCTGTATAATCGATTGTTTTGATTAAAATCCGGAAAAGATTTTTTGAACGTTATTGGGTAATCGATTATTGATCCTGTATAATCGATTGTTTTGATTAAAGTCCGGAAAAGATTTTTTGAACGTTGCTGAGTAATCGATTGTTGATTCTGGACAATCGATTGTTTTTGGTAAAATCTGGAAAGGATTTTTTGAACGTTGCCAGTAATCGATTATGGATTGTAAGTAATCGATTATCAAGCGTAAAATCTGGGATTGAATTTTGATCTGACTGGCAGACAATCGATTGTTGGGGTTTGACAATCGATTGTCAGTGAGTAAAATCAGCAACTCTTAATTGGCAATTAGGCAACGTAATGCCAAGTTTTTCAACTATAAATACAGCTTCATTTCAGTGTTTTAAACACAACAACATACTACAACTGATCATTACATTGCTATAAGTTTGCATACTTGTGTTTATCATTTTATATTCAATTTCATAAAGCTTTTGAGAGCCATATTCTTGTCCAAAGTTGTTGTGATCCAGAGCTTACTTCTTTTACTCATACCTACTCATAAAGGAGTATTTTGTTTGAGTGTTTAGTGTTTTATACACTTGTAAGAAAATTATGATTCTCTTGTTGTAAGGAACTTGTGTTTCCTTGGTTGAAGTCTTGGAGTGTTGTATCTCCGAGCAAAGGTGTTAAGGCTTGTGTCCTTAAGTTGTAAAGGTTTGTTGAGCACCCGTAAGCTTAACAAGTTAGTGGAAAATCTCGAGAAAGTCTCTCGGGGACTGGACTAGCCACGTGTTGTGGTGAACCAGAATATATCGGTGCGTTTTTACCTTTTTGTTTATTTAACGCACTTATTTATTTCCTGCAAATTTTAATTTCCGTAAGTTTACGCTAAATTTTAGTATAACACTATTCACCCCCTTTAGCGTTAAGCGTATTTTCTAACAATTGGTATCAGAGCCCAACTCTCTGAAAACTTAACAGTTTGAGAGAACCATCCATGGCTTCTACTCGTGACTCTTTTGCAGGAATTGATGAAGGACAGTGCTCCACACGACCACCTCTATTCAACGGTACAAATTACACGTACTGGAAGGAGAGGATGAAGATCTTCATTCAATCCAACAGCTTTCACCTTTGGAAGGTGATAATGAAGGGAAACCAAATTCCAACAAAGAAGGTGGAAAACGAATGGGTTCCCAAGTCCGAGGATGAGTATGACACGGATGACATCCGAAAGGTTCAAAATAATGCTAAAGCAATTAATTTATTATATTGTGCTGTTAATGCTGATGATTACAGGAAAATATCGTGTTGCACAACAGCAAAGGAGATGTGGGACAAGCTAGAAGTTACGTACGAAGGTACGGACCAGGTAAGGGAAGCAAAAATTGATTTCCTAACCCATTCTTATGAATTATTTCACATGAAGGAAGGTGAAAAGGTGGACGAAATGTTTGAGCGATTCTCAATAATCGTAAATGACCTACATGCTCTCAAGAAAACATTCACGGATAGAGAGCTCGTTCGAAAAATTCTTAGAAGTCTCACACCGGCATGGAGATCAAAGGCCGATGCAATTCAAGAATCCATTGGCGTTTCAAACGTCACCATCGACGCACTAAGAGGTAACCTTAAGACCTATGAATCTACTATTCTTAACCCTTTTATTGATGATCAAAGGAGGCAAAGAATAGCTCTAAAGGCGAGCACAAGCCAACCGCAAATTGATGAGGAAGGAGACAACGAGTTTGGACTCGTTATCAAAAGATTTCAAAAGTTCATGCGCAAGGAGTATGAACGCAAGGGCAAAAAGCAAGGCGAACAAATCAAATGCTACGAATGCGGAGAAACCGGGCACATCAAGTCAAATTGCCCAAACCTCAAAAAGGAAAAGAAACCTTTTAAAAAGCAACGCGCATATATTTCTTGGGGAGGTGACTCCGGAGATGAGTCAAGCGAAGGAGAAGAAGACGAAGCAGCAAATCTTTGCCTCATGGCACAAGAAGATAACAAAGACGAGGTATGTCAAATTTCGTCTCAAAACTTCTTTACTCTTGCTGAAATGCGAACTGCTTTTGATGAATTATATACTGAATTTATTAAGGCTTCAAAAACTGTTAAGGGCATAAAAGAAAATGCTTCATTAAAAGAAAAGGATTTTCAAAAACAGCTTTCTTTGAAAGAAAAGGATTTAGAAAAACTGGTTTTAGAAAATGAAAAGCTGAAAGAGGAAAACAAGTTTTTTGGAAAAAGAAGCGCCGATAAGCCCGAAAGTTCTACTAAAAATTGTTCTTCTTGCTTGCATCTCAAAAATGAGGTAGATAGACTCAAAGGTACCTTAGATAAGTTTAATTCTTCCCACAAGAATTTGAATGAGGTCCTTGTAAATTTGAAATCAACCAAGCATGGAATAGGCTTTAAGAATGAAGAAAAGGTTGAAGCCAAACCCCAACCACCTAAGGCTCAACCTAGCACTAATAAAACAAATGCTTATCCTAGAAATAGCAATCCTAGAACCAATATGTATGCTAGACAAAATGTTGAACATTTTAGGAGACCTAGAAATGACTTACCACCTAGAAATAGTTACCCTAGAAATGATGCATATTTTAGGCCAAATTTTGAACCCCTTAGAAGACCTAACAATGGCCCTCAACCGAGAAACAATCACTCTAGAAATGCTGCCCATCCTAGAACTCATAGTAGGAGAAATAATTCTCATGAAATGTAAAATAGTCATAGTGTTCAAAATAGAGTAAGAAATTTTCATCCGTCTAGTTACTATGAACCTAGAAGGATGCATAACCCAAATGTGACCTGTCATTATTGTAGACGTATTGGTCATATTGCTCCTGCATGCTTTACACGTCATAGACATATTACTCAATTGCATCATTATAATATGCCTAACCCCCAAGGACCCAAGATGGCATGGGTACCTAAAGAACATTAATTTGTTTTGTAGGTGTGCTTGAAGGGATCAAGTGTACTATGGTACCTTGATAGTGGATGCTCCAAGCATATGACGGGAGATGAATCCAAATTCCTTCAATTAGAGCACAAAGAAGGAGGAAGTGTTATCTTCGGTGATAACAATAAAGGAAAGATCATCGGCATCGGCTCGGTCGGTAAGGATGAAAATTCCTCTATTAAGCATATATTACTTGTTAAAGGATTAAAGCATAATCTCTTGAGCATAAGCCAATTGTGTGACAAGGGAAATCTTGCTTTATTTGATTCGGATGAATGCTTAGTATTTAGACGTAGTGATTTCAAAATCATACTTCGTGGTTTTAGAGTTGATAATATTTATATGGTTGATCTTGCTAATTCCTCACCCGAATATGTTGATTGTCTTATGAGTAAAGAGGATGATACTTGGCTATGGCATCGTAGAGTAGCACATATCAATATGCATCTTTTGAACAAACTGATTTCTCAAAACTTAGTTGTTGGTCTTCCCTTTTTAAAATTTGAAAATGACTCTATTTGTGACTCGTGTCAAAAGGGGAAGCAAACAAAAGCATCTTTCAAATCTAAAAACATTGTTTCAACTTCTAGACCATAGCAATTGCTTCATATGGATTTATTTGGTCCTTCTCGCATTGAAAGTCTAGGAAGAAATAGATATGCTTTTGTGATTGTTGATGATCACTCGAGATTTACTTGGACTTTATTTCTTGCCAATAAAAGTGATGCTTTTCAAAATTTTAAATATTTTCTTAAGCGTGTTCAAAATGAGAAAGAAACAACCGTCACTTCAATTAGAAGTGATCATGGGGGAGAGTTTGATCACAATCTCTTTGCGGACTTTTGTGACGAACTCGGAATCGAGCATACCTTTTCCGCTCCACGTACACCACAACAAAATGGGGTGGTGGAAAGGAAAAATAGGCGTCTCGAAGAGATGGCTAGAGCCATGCTCGACGAAGCTAAGATACCCAAACATTTTTGGGCGGACGCCGTGAGTACCGCTTGCTATGTTCTAAATAGAGTAGTAATTCGGCCGATACTCATGAAAACCCCCTATGAACTTTATAAGGGTAGAAAACCAAATATTTCCCATTTTAGAGCTTTTGGTTGCAAATGTTTTGTTCATAACAATGGCAAAGACCAATTGGGTAAATTTGATGCTAAGTCGGATGAGGTATTTTCATTGGATATTCCTCACGTAGTAAAGCATATAGGGTCTTTAATAAAAGAACCCAAATTGTGGAGGAATCCCCTCATGTTGTATTTTCCAAAAATAATGCTCGCTTGGCGAGAAAGGATTCCGGTTTTGATCATGCAGGTATCTTAGATAGCTTGAAAGACAAAATACAAGAGGAACCACCCAAGGAAAATAAAGATGAAACTGAGGAACAACCAACGAAAGAAGCGCCACAATTGGAAAAAGAAATGAATATGCCTAACGAGTGGAGGACAATCAAAGATCACCCTCTCGAACAGGTAATTGGCAACGTTGGAGACAAGGTAAGTACCCAAAACTCTCTCAAAAATACCTTAGAACATACAACTTTTGTTTCTCAAATTGAACCCAAAACCATCTCAGAAGCAATTGGGGATGAATTTTGGACCTTGGCAATGCAAGAGGAGCTTAACCAATTCGAACGCAATGACGTTTGGGATTTGGTGCCAAGACCCGAAGGTCATACCATAATTGGTACGAATGGGTTTTTCGCAATAAACTAGATGAAAATGGTATAATCACTAGAAACAAAGCTAGGCTTGTAGCAAAAGGCTATAATCAAGAAGAGGGTATTGACTATGAGGAAACATATGCTCCCGTAGCTAGATTAGAAGCTATTCGCTTATTGCTTGCATTTGCCTCTTCTATGAATTTCAATTTATATCAAATGGATGTGAAAAGTGCTTTTCTAAACGGTTTTATTCAAGAAGAAGTTTATGTTGAACAACCCTCCGGTTTTGAAGATTTTAAATCTCCCGATCATGTTTTCAAACTCAAAAAGGCTCTTTATGGTTTAAAACAAGCTCCCCGAGCTTGGTATGAAAGATTGAGTAAGTTTCTTTTGGAAAATGATTTCATTAGGGGGAAAGTTGACACAACTCTCTTTGTTAAGCATAAAAACAATAATATTTTATTAGTTCAAATATATGTAGATGATATTATATTTGGTGCTACTAACAATGTTTTATGCAAGGAATTTTCCGATTTAATGACAAGCGAATTTGAGATGTCTATGATGGGTGAGTTAACATTCTTTTTGGGATTACAAGTAAAGCAAATGAAAGAAGGTACATTCATTTGTCAAACCAAATATTGCAAAGAATTGCTGAAACGATTTGAGATGAACAATGCAAAAGAAATGGCAACTCCCATGAGCACATCCGATCATCTAGACAAAGATGAGAAAGGTAAGGAAGTCGACACCAAAAAGTATCGAGGTATGATTGGCTCTCTTCTTTATCTTACTGCTAGTCGTCCGGACTTCATGTTTAGCGTGTGCTTATGCGCTCGTTATCAATCGTGTCCGAAGGAGTCTCACCTTACTGCGGTAAAACGGATTTTAAGGTATCTTGTTGGTACTACAAATGTGGGTCTATGGTACCCCAAAGGCTCTTCATGCCAACTTGTTGGCTATTCCGATTACGATTTTGCTGGATGCAAATTGGACCGCAAGAGCACTAGTGGTACTTGCCATTTGCTCGGTAGCTCTCTCGTCTCTTGGTTTAGCAAGAAACAAGTAAGTGTTGCATTGTCCACAACCGAGGCTGAATATGTAGCCGCGGGGAGTTGTTGCGCTCAAATCCTATGGTTGAAACAACTCTTGGACTATGGCCTAAGTCTTAATCATATCCCTCTTAGATGTGATAATACTAGTGCCATATGCTTGACGAAGAACCCCGTTCTTCATTCGCGAACGAAACACATTGAAATTAGACATCATTTTATTAGAGATCACGTTCTCAAAGGCGATGTCGAAATTGAATTTGTTGAAACCAAAAACCAACTGGCAGACATCTTTACAAAGCCTTTAGAGAAAGAGTCCTTCTTCCGAATTCGCAGTGAACTCGGGATCCTTGACTCCACGTTGATCTAAGTCATGCATTGCATTTTTTTTTACATGATTCTAACTTGAGCGTCGGAGACGTCTAATCCTTTTTTGCAGGTATCGCCCTAAAAGTAGGGGGAATTATAAAGCATGACGCGCAAGAATCGAGTCTTCTTCAGAAAAATCTGTTTCCCTCATCTAATAATCGAATATCTCGTATCAATAATCGATTGTAATGCTATCATTTGAGCTGTTATACTCTCTTTAAATAATCACACTTTTTTTTCCAATAAATAAACAAGGTTTTATTTCATCTTTGGCATCTTAGTATTATTTTTGCTAATGGCAAAAGGGGGAAGATAACGGGTATGCACTCTCAATATTCATAAGCTTAAATTGAGCAGGATAACGGGTATGCACTCTCAATATTCATAAGCTTAAATTGAGGGGGAACAAATTGCATACTTGTTACATGTATATACTTGTCTTGAATCGTCAATATAAATTGCTTGTCTTGCATATCCCGCTTAATGTTTGCCATTATCAAAAAGGGGGAAATTGTTGGAAACACGTTCTCAATGCAATATACTAAAACGTGTGTTCTTTTGTGTAGGTTTTGATGAATGACAAACGAAGCGAAAATTGATATATGACGAAGTTCAAGAAACAAGCGCACAATTGATATACAACGAGATTCAAGCTCAAGACAAAGTTTTATAAGTTTAATTGAGTCATTCTTATTTGTGATCTTGATCCTACAACTTGACTCGTAACATGGCTTCTCTCATAAAACTATTTTCCAAAATCATGCATATTTAATTTAATGCTAAGTGATTTTAAATCATGCATATTTACTTCAGTCAAAATGATTTTTAAACATGCCTCTAAAATCTGGACTAAGATAATCGATTATGTACTTATGATAATCGATTGTTTTAAGCCAAGACTGCATTACAATCGATTGTGAACTAATGACAATCGATTGTGAGTAAGACAGTGAGCATCAGGTTTTCCAAACCTGCATGACAATCGATTGTGAACAAATGACAATCGATTGTGACTGAGGCAGTGTCCATCAAAGATTTTCAAAACTCAGAATAATCGATTATGAACTAATGATAATCGATTATGTTGAGACAGTGTCTTCCAGTGATTTTCAAATTTATTAAATAATCGATTGTTACATTGGACAATCGATTGTCAAAGAGACAGTGTCTAAAATGTTTTTTCAAAAACTGATAAGTAATCGATTGTTGACTTTGTGCAATCGATTGTGAAGCTGACCGTTGTCGTAAAGTTTTCAAATACCGTCAGGTAATCGATTATTGATTCTGTATAATCGATTGTTTTGATTAAAATCCGGAAAAGATTTTTTGAACGTTATTGGGTAATCGATTATTGATCCTGTACAATCGATTGTTTTGATTAAAATCCGGAAAAGATTTTTTGAACGTTGCTGAGTAATCGATTGTTGATTCTGGACAATCGATTGTTTGTGGTAAAATCTGGAAAGGATTTTTTGAACGTTGCCAGTAATCGATTATGGATTGTAAGTAATCGATTATCAAGCGTAAAATCTGGGATTGAATTTTGATCTGACTGGCAGACAATCGATTGTTGGGGTTTGACAATCGATTGTCAGTGAGTAAAATCAGCAACTCTTAATTGGTAATTAGGCAACGGTAATGCCAAGTTTTTCAACTATAAATACAGCTTCATTTCAGTGTTTTAAACACAACAACATACTACAACTGATCATTACATTGCTATAAGTTTGCATACTTGTGTTTATCATTTTATATTCAATTTCATAAAGCTTTTGAGAGCCATATTCTTGTCCAAAGTTGTTGTGATCCAGAGCTTACTTCTTTTACTCATACCTACTCATAAAGGAGTATTTTGTTTGAGTGTTTAGTGTTTTATACACTTGTAAGAGAATTGTGATTCTCTTATTGTAAGGAACTTGTGTTTCCTTGGTTGAAGTCTAGGAGTGTTGTATCTCCGAGCAAAGGTGTTAAGGCTTGTGTCCTTAAGTTGTAAATGTTTGTTGAGCACCCGTAAGCTTAACAAGTTAGTGGAAAATCTCGAGAGAGTCTCTCGGGGACTGGACTAGCCACGTATTGTGGTGAACCAGAATATATCGGTGCGTTCTTTCCTTTTTGTTTATTTAACGCACTTATTTATTTCCTGCAAATTTTAATTTCCGTAAGTTTACGCTAAATTTTATTATAACGCTATTCATCCCCCCCCCCTCTAGCGTTAAGCGTATTTTCTAACAAGTTTGAGCATGACAGAGCCCCATGACTATTTAGTCAGGATTGCTCATTCGGGAGTGTATTAAAAGGAGATTTTCTTTTCTTTTGAATGTTTTGAGTTTTTATTTTTATGTCATCTTTTACCTTCTAGTTTTGTACAGTTTGTTGGCTTTTTTATTTTTATATTTTCTTTCGTATATTAAGACTAAAAATACAAAAAAAAAAAGAAAAGAATTTTCTTTTAGTACCTCCTTAAAGGTTTTCTTTAAGATATTAATTCCAAAATTTGAAAAAGATTTTCTTTTGAGGTTCTTCTTTGGGAAATTAACAAAAAATAATTTTTTTCATTAGAACTTTAGGATATTGACATTGAAGGTAAAAATATACGTTTTACTTTACTTATCTTTAAAATTTCTTTCTTAAGTAATTAAGAACGGAAATACAATAATATTTTTTTCATCTTGTTCATTCTCGTTTTGAATTCTTTCTTCAGGGATATCAAACAAAAATTCAAATTTTTTTTGTTTGGTGTATTCTTTAGATTTTCTTCCTAAAAAAGAAATTCAAAAAATATTTTTCTCTCATAGATTTATTTCCTAGAGTCTTTGTTCCAAAAAGAAAAAAGAAAAAATATATGCTCGTTAAGCTTGAGTTTAGAATAGGTTATAGAATAAAAAATTCAAAAAAAAAAGATTTGTTTTTTTATTCCTCTTTTGTCATTAGACTTGTTATTAAGGTAAAAGAAAAAAAAAGAAAAAAGAAAGAAAAAGAGAACGTTAGTTTGTTCCCAATCTTCCTGAACTACGCAAAGATCTGATTCATGTGGTGTCATGATACGTACGCAACCTACATAGGGTTCAATCGAATTACTTTTTTATTATTAAAAGAAAAGAAAAAAATAAAAGAAAGAGATATGAAATTATAAGATGTGAGAAATGAGAGGAAAGAAAAGAGAGATAATTAGAGAAAAAATAAAAGAGAAAGGAAAATGAGCAAGCCAAGAAGTGTAAGAAAAGAGAAGAGAAGAGAAGATTTGAATGGACAAATTGGGATGATGCCAAGTAAACTTGTGACCCTCGAAGTCATTCTGGAACTGTTAATTATTGCTATGTGCATTGCACGTAATGTGATATTTTTAGTTGTTAAATGCCCTAACGCTAACATAATTTATTTTGTTCCTCTTTGTTATCCTCATTACAGTAGAAGGGTGGTTGGTTTGTAGTTATTAAACTCTTACTCTTCCATACAACATAAAGTCAAAGCAAGGTATCCTTGGCTAGCAAATACTTGGACACATGGTTTATTAATCCGTCTATGTGAATTGTTGATTCAGAATCTGAGTTGAAAGAAGAGGTCTTAAGGTTGAAAGGACAGATGGTCGAAATATACCAAGCCTGGATTAGTGGGCGTCCTCCACCATCAGTTCCCACTAACTACACTAAAAGCCTCATCATCATTCGGCCACTGTCACAAGTCTAGGAATCTCCCTACAACTTTTTCACACTCCACTGCCATAACCATCTCATATCACGTTTCTTTGACCACTCATGTTCTTGTAGCTCATCCACCTGTTACCTTTCCTTGATCCTCTAGATAGACTGTTAAAATCCCCAATGACCAACGTTGTGCTCCAGAACCAACTTTTAAGGTCTCGATTCCATACTCTCACGCTCCTCATTTTTAGCCTCCCCGTGAGATTGCAAAGCCTGCTAAGACAGTGGAGAAAGATGAGATATCCAGGAAGTTTAAAGGGTTTAAGATGCCAAAGTTTAATTTGCATGATGGGCGTGGAGATCAAAAAGATCATCTGAGGGGTTATGGCAGTGAAATGATAAGTGTTAGCAGGAAAGATGAGTTGTTGATGGCGTATTTCACCGAGAGCCTACCTGGGGATTCTTTGGAATACATTACTCGTCAAGAGATCAGTAAGTGGCAGACATTGGATAACATGGATCAAGATTTTATGCGACACTTTCAGTACAATATAGACATTGTCTCAGACCCCTCCTCCCTATCTCAGATAGAAAATAAATCCAAGGAAGGCTTTAGAGAGTTTTGGTTCAGATGGAACAAACAAGTGGTTCCAGATAGTCCTCCCAATGATAGGAAAGATCTTGCTGAGTCCCATCAATGATAGGATCCAGTGGGCATTCCTGCTAAACGCTTTCAGCCTCAATACCGACCCCATGAACATCCCCAAACTCCATATAACCCACCCCAGTATTATCCTCCGAACAACATCAGGCCATCTGTTCAACCACTAGGTCACTCCCTAGGGCGGGCACCAACATCCCAAAATTCTCGTGTGCCTTTATAACATTTTTCGAGCGTCGAACAATCCTAGAAAACTGGGGAATCCTATACAAACTTGTTTGAAAAGTTAAAACATTCTAGCTTGATTGAGCCACTCCTCTGCTATACACCGAACCCATATGCAAAATGATTTGATCTTATTGTATTGTGCATGTACCACTTTAATATCCAAAGGGAATATCATTGAAAATTGTCGTGCTTTGAAAAGGAAAATAGAAAGAATGATTCAAGAAGGCATAATTGTGGTCCAAGGCAATAATAACCAAGTGTCACAAATAATACTCTACAGGTACATGACAACACACAAGTTGTTGGGATGGTTTGCAATGATGACGAGTTGGTCAAATGAGTCAATGAGCCACTTGGTGAAGTTAATAATATGGAAATTGGTAATGGTCTTGGTAATATTTATGTAAAACTCAGTGGCTAAGACGCGATATTTGTTATTGGAAAGACGCTCCTTTCTTGGATAACCAGAGAGGAGTCTTGGTGGTTTATTTTATTGTCATTGCTGTTGTCCGGGTTATTTCAGGGTTGTAATCCAAATATTGTCTTGTGACTCAAATCATTCCATCCTTTTATTTTGCATAGTTCCTTAAGTCGTAGCAACTCGTTTAATGTTATCTAGGTTCGTTCCAGGGTTGTACCCTATCTTATTTTTCTTGTTTTGTTGTTGGAACTGTTTCACCGTCTGTCTAATGTAATTTTCTGTTTTCTATTATTTCTAGTCATTTTTGTTTAGCTCTCTTTTCTTTTTATAGTTCTTTTCATGCTGGCTCTAATGACATGACATTCACGCATAATTCTAGGCATGTGCTTAAAAGTTAGTTTAGTCATGAAGCAATTAAACAACTTTGAAGATAAATGGGGAATTTGAGGGAAATAAATACATATTTGGACATTTTGAGATCATTTGAAGCCCAAACTATTTGAAACTTGGGCAGATAGTTTGGGAAGTTAATGGGACGACATGAATTCATTAAAGGAGAGTGCATTCTAGACAATTTGAAGCAAGCAATTTTGAGTCCAAGTGCACCTCAAGTAACAAGATAAAGTCAAGGAAGTTTTCTCCGAATTGACGGAGGATATCTATTGTGAAAAGAGAATCACCCAATGAGGGTTTTGGACTTGAAAAGGCGCTAAAGAAAAATAGAAGGCATATTAGTAATATCAATGCCGAAGCCACAAAAACTATTATGCATGATCTTCAATTTTTATTTTAAGTTGCATATGTTGTACTTGGCATTTTAAGGGATTGGGAGGCGCTCTATCAGCTACCCAAACACTTATACCATTTGACAACCTTTTGAGCATGTACTATTTTCTTTGACCTCCCCTATTTTGGAATCAAGTTAGAGTCATACGAAAAAAAAAATGTCTCCATAGGTGTATTTTAGAAGGTTCATTCCAAAAGGAAAATTCAAAAAAAGAAGAAGAGAAAAATAGAGATAAAAAAAAAGGGAAAAGAAAGAAAAACAGAAAGAAAAGAAAATAAAAAGAAAAAGAAAAAGAAAAAGAAAAAGAAAAAGAAAAAGAAAAAGAAAAGATAAAGAAAGAAACAACAAAAAGTAGTCTTGAGAACTATGTTTGACCTGATTCTTGTAACCACAAGATACGTAGGCAGCATTACAGTTCGATCATACTCAATAAAATATTTCATAATCCCACGAAGTTTAGAGTGGGGCAATCTTTCTTAGTAGCTCCATCAAAAGAAAAAAAAAATCAAATTCCCTTGTTTTAGAAATTGGGGCAAAGTTTTTTGAATGGATTCAAAATGTTGTAAATAAATTAACCCGTTGTCTTAGTTACTTTGAGCCTTTATGATATCCTTTCTTTCTAATCCTATCCAAAAGCCACATTACAGTCCAAAAAAGACCTCCCAAATAATCTTTGAGATGGTGGTGAGTTTATACATGCCAAGAGTATATAATGTTTTTACCCTGGTTAATGCCCTGTCATCTGCAGAATCATTGGAAATATGAAAAAAAGAACAAAATGAGAGAGTCTTATTGGTGAAAATCTTCACATGCACCATAAGGCGATGGTGAGTTGAGAGAAGGAATAAAATGAAAGAGGCATGATGGTGAAAACCCTTCGGGCACTACAAGTAGAATAAGGATCGTGAATCAGATTGGATACTCGGAGCATTGAAGCCAAGTTTCATGATTTAGGGTTATAACAAGAGTTGAACATCAAACTTGCTTGACAGATTAGGCCATTTAATCAAAAGATTCATGTCATGGTCTTTAGAATTGGTATCTACATTTGATATGTTTCTACTTTGTAGTTTTCTTGCTAGATCTCATGTCTTTCCATTGTCCCTTACTCTACTCCTTTTGCCGTTCAAGTCCTCTTATGAGTCAGTTTGGTCAAAACAAGTGAGAAACGACTACAAAATATGCTACCAACTTTCCAATTGCACAAAGCGGAGTCTAGCTAGTGCATCAAAGTGGTATAAGTCAAGAAAGAGGAGTATGTGCACTGAATTGGTAAAAATGTAGGTGTTCTGGAATTCATGCGAAATACAAAGGTTCGGTAAATGTCCAATCATGAGCAAAATGCAATAGATAGAGATGTTAGGTTTGAACGGATCAGATGTATTTTTTATGATAAGGGTGATAAAGAAAGTGGTTAGTCAATAAACAAGCAAGGTCTTTCGAGTTGAAATCAAAGTTATCATGGGAAGTGAAGGGGAAATTGCCCTCAAAGTCAAGGCCAGAACCAACCACCATGTTTAAATTCACAAGTTTTCTTTGATTGAAACAAGGAAGGAAATCTCATTTGTTCCGGAGAAATCCTCCATGAGGAAAGCAGGTGCCAGACGGGCTCGGAAGTAAGTTTCTCCTGGATGATGGGATTTAGTAAGTTTTGAGAGCCACGAAAATGACGAGGTATGATGAGAAATCCACTTTTGGGAAGTATAATCTCATCTTTTGGGAAGTATAATTTGGTATTGTTTTCACTTTTGAGCAGAGGTTTGGTTTGAAATTTTCAAGATAAATGAATCTAGTTTAGTATTTTTTCTGATAACAAGAATCGGTTAACACTCACAAATGTTTTCTATATTAAACTAGGGCAGAAAAATTTCTTTTGTTTTGTCTGTTTTGTTATAATCAGGTTCAAAACATAAAAAGTTTCAAGAAGAATACTGTTTCGAGGAAAAACAGTGCAAATATTGGTAATCAGGAGGCCACCTGGAGAACAAAGGGAAAGCAATGCAAATGTTGGTAATCAGGAGCCCACCCGGAGAATAAGGAGAAAACAATTCAAGTGTTGGTAATCAGGAGCCCACCCGGAGAACAAAGAGAAGCAGTTCAAGTTTCGAGGATAAACAGTGCAAATGTTGGTAATCAGGAGTCCACCGGAGAACAAAGGAAAAGCAATTCAGTGTTGGTAATTAGGATTCCACCTTGAGAACAAACAGAAGCAGTTCAAGTTTCATGGAAAAAACCGTTTAAATGTTGGTAATCAGGAGCCCGCCTAGAGAAAAATTGAAAGCAATTCAAGTGTTGGTAATAGGGAGCCTACCTGGAGAACAAAGGGAAGCAGTTAAAGTTTCGAGGGTAAAGCTTTTAAAAATTGGTAATCAAGAGCCCACCTGGAGAACAATGAAAAAGCAATTCTAGTGTTGGTTATCAGGAGCTTACCTAGAGAACAAAGGAAAGCGGTTCAAGTTTCGAGGAAAAATAATGTAAGTGATGGAAATCAGGCACCCACACGGAGAATAAAGGGAAAGCCATTAAGGTATTAGTAATCAGGAGCCCACCTGGAGAACAAAGGGAAACAGTTCAAATTTCGAGGAAAACCCATTTAAATGTTGATAATCAGGAGCCCACTTGGAGAACAAAGAAAAACGGTTCAAGTTTTGGAAATCAGGCGCCCACCTGGAGAACAAAGGGAAAGCAGTTCAAGTTTTTGAAATCAAGTGCCCACCTAGAGAACAAAGGGAAAGTGTGTCAAGTTTTGGAAATCAGGTGGCCACCTGGAGAACAAATGGAAAGCGATTCAAGTGTTGCTAACCGTTTAAATGTTTGTAATCAGGAGCCCACCTGGAGAACAAAGGGAAAGCGATTCAAGTTTTGGAAATCAGACGTCCACTTGGAGAACAAAGGGAAAGCAGTTTAAGCGTTGGAAATCATGAGCCCACCTACAGAACAAAGGGAAAGCGATTCAAGTGTTGGTAATTAGGCGCGCTCTTGGAGAACAAAGGGAAAACATTTCAAGTGTTGGAAGTCAGTCGCCCACCTTGAGAACAAAGGAAAAGCAGTTCAAGTTTTGGAAATCAAGCGCCCACCTGGAGAACAAAGGGAAAACAATTCAAGTTTTGGAAATCAGGCGCCACCTGGAGAACAAAAGGAAATAAGTTCAAGTTTTTGAAATCAGGCGCCTACCTAGAGATCGAAGGAAAGTGGTTCAAGTTCTGGAAATCAGGCACTAACTTGGAGAACAAAGGGAAAACTGTTCAAGTTTTGGAAATCAGGTTCCCACATGGAGAACAAAGGGAAAAACAATTCAAGTTTTAGAGGAAAGGAATACAATTCAAGTTCGGCATTAAGCGCCCACCTAAAAAACAAAGGGAAAATAAGTCATGTTTCGGAGGAAATGAAGATAATTCAAATATTGGTAATCAGGCGTCCACCTGGAGAATAACCGAAAAGTTTTCAAGGAAGACAGTTCGAAATTGGCAGTCAGGTGCCTACTTGGAGAATAAAGAAATTCACCTCAGAATGCAATTCAAGTTAGCAACAAAAGAAGCTCGCGGCAAGAATGCGAGTCAGTAGTCCGTAGCGATTAACAGAAGTTTGTCACAATCCAGAATAAAAAAAGAAAGGCAAGAAGTAAATCCAAATGCAGAAGTTGATGAAAGATGTGAGCTGCTCAAGACATGACTGAAGTCACAAGCATGGAATGTGCGATTTTGATTCGAAAATCTAAAGAAGAATAAACTATCACCTGCAATTTGAAAGCTTCAAAGTTCAAATCCTAAGTCTGTACGAAGAACCATTAAAGACTCAAAACAAGCTTCAGAAGACTTATAGATAGGAATCTTGTAACTCTTAGTTGAACGTCTTAGCTAGTCTTTTTCATTTTTTTGATTTTTTATGTAATAAAAGCATTGCGGAACGGAACCCCGGCGGAAAGGAACCTCGATCGGCTCTCCACCTCAGTATAGTCCATCACTATTTCTACTTCTAAAATACACATGGTCCGATTCCTTTATAACCAAAGATATGTAGGTAGCTTAGATACCAGAGCCCGGTCACATTCCCATTTCTCTTAGTTTTGGTCTCTCCAAATAAGCGTCGAGTCAAAAAACCTGTCTTATCATTCTTTGTCTAGAAACTCTTCACATTTCAAGTCAAAGAGGGGCAGCTGTAGACATGTGATTTTTGACCCTCCCCAAGATTTTCTATATTTTAGCATGTAAATATTTAATTTAGGCCTAATATCGATATTTCAACTAATTTTGACTCTTTTACTTTATTTTACTACAAAAAAATAAAAATTACAAAAAAAAAAGTTTCATTAATATTTTGTAGTCATTTTTAATCTTGAAAAATACCACAAAAAAGTTTTGTTTTAACAATCAGTCTTATTTTAATATTTATTTTACTTTAGTAGGATTAAGTAATAAATGAGTCATATTTTCAATCTCATTTGCAGGAAAAGAATACAACTTGGGCTCGAGCAACCCATTTTTAGGCCTAATTTTTGGACCTAGCCAATAATTCCCAAGCCCATAGTTTCTAGGCCTATACCCCCTAACCTAAAAAACCATATAAAATAATTAGACTCTAAGAACTATAAAAGAACTACAAAAATAGACCCTAGGGAGCTATCCACATGAGCGACCGTGCTTAAACCATGAAACTTGGGAATGCCTATCGCCTTCTCTCGGGTTAACAAAATTCCTTACCCAAATTTCTGTGTTCGCAGACTGAAAAACAAAGTCAATCCTTCCTAGATTTGGGATTTAAAACCGGTGCCTTGGGACACCATAAATTATCCCAAGTGGAGAATTTGAATTTTAAATAAAAATAATCCTATTTCGATTGTCACTTAAATTGGAAAAACTCCCTTATATACCCTTCCTGGGTAGTAAAAAGGAGGTGTGACATTGTTCAACGTTGATAATCATCATATAAAGCATGGACACTATATAACGGAGTCACAAAAATCACAGTATAAGACTCACGGGCGTGCTTGACACCAATATATAGATACTCGTCATCATACCTATATGCCGTACTCAACAATTAACACGTAGCAAATAAGACCAAAACTCTTATTCCCTCAAGCTAAGGTTAGACCAAACACTTACCTAAATGCCACAAACACAATCAACCCTCAACTGCCGTTTTACCTGTTGATTTCACCATCAACCCGCTTGTATCTAGCCATAATTTACTTAATAACATTAATAAGTGCTAAATAAACCAATTCTAATGCGTAAAAACAGGTTTCCCAATGTTTTCCCCAAAAAATTTAAAACCCGACTCGGGCCCATTTGGTCTTTCGAACCAAATCCCGATCACCCATTCACTCACGAACCCAAATATATAATTTATTTTGAAATGGAACCTCAAATCGAGGTCCAAATTTCCAAAATTTGAAAATCCTAAATCCTACCCAAGAATACCCAATTTCCCATGAAAACCCTTGATTTTGAAATGAAATCATGTAAAAAGATGTTATAGATTGAAGAAAATAAGTTAGAAACTACTTACTAATGGTTTGGAGAATAATTTTTCTTTGGAAAATCGCCCAAGAGATTTTAAGGTTTGAAAGAGTTTTAAATATGGGTGAAATCCCGTCAAAATCTAATTTAGTAGGTCTCAAATGTCGCAATTGCGACCGGGGCTCACAATTATAAATCCCTTTGGAATCCTATCAGCTTCGCATTTGGAAGAAATAGTCGCATTTGCGACCCTGCCCCTTTCGCATTTGCGACCAAAATGTGGCATTTGCGAGCATAGCCCGCCCAAGCTTGGTTGGTAATTGCGATGCCTGGGTCGCATTTCCCAAGCCTGAGAACTTTGCATTGCCTGATCTCGCAATTGCAAGATCATAGGCCTAGGCGAAAATATCAGATTCCAGCTGAAATTTCCTATGTCTAATTCACCCTGTAGCCTATCCAAAACTCATCTAAGCCCTTGAGTAGGGCTCCTTATCGGCGAGATTGGGCAGTTATTTACTCTTAAAGATTTGGCTTTTCAGTTATTAGCTTTTAAAATTTTCTAGCCACCGAATAAGATATCGGGCAGATTGGTATTGATTTAGCTCTTATCGGGCGGTTTATCTGCCTAATTCAACCAATATATGCAAGAAAACGAGACTGGTGGTAGAATCAAAGATCCCAATTTTATACCGTCCACCTGATTTCCTTCTGCTTGGACATAAATAAAATCTGAATTCTCTGTATCATAAATGAACTTCCGTCCAAAAAATTGAATGGCATATCCTTTCTGCAGGTAATAAAAAAACCAAATACACGCAAAACAAAATGGTCATCTAATAACTTGAATTGTCCAACCAAATATATCGTAAAACCGAAATACTACAACTCCTTTGCCCTACAAGAAAGGACAACTAGCGAAAAGCTAAATGAAGCAGAGGTACATGGACGAGAAACCTATATAAATTTAATTAATACATAGCAAGAAATCTTTAATAATCTGATATATTTTCTTCGCTATACCAAAATTTTAAATGCACTGAAATCTAGTAGCCCACGGGGGTACGAGAAGCTTCCTGCTCGACCTCGGGCATTATTTTGGCACTGAAATCGCCAACGAAGTCAGTGAGAACCTGTGATTTTATCACTATTTGCAACTGATATGTTATATCGTGCTCGCTTAATTCTATGACTCACTTAGCTGGTCTTCATAACAATTCAAGTTTATGTAGGATGCTCCGCAAGGAGAAGGTCGTTATCACCAATATGAGATGGCACTAAAAATAGGGGACTAAGCTTTTGTGAAGCTGTTACCAATAATAAGGCCAATTTCTCAAGATGGGGGCATCTCGTTTCGGCGTTGACTAGCATTTTGCTAATATAATAAATTATAGATTGCGTACCTTTGTTTTTGTCTACTAACACTATGCTTATTGCGACTTCTGAGATGGCCAATTATATTAGGAGGCATTCGCCAGGTTGTGCTTTGGCGAGTAGTGGGGGCGAGGATAAGTATGCCTTTAGTTCCCTAGTGACGTCGATGCATTCTAAATTCCATTGGAGCCCTTTTGTTCCAGCACGTCGAAGAATTTGTGGCATCTGTTAGATGACCATGAGATTAACTCGACAGGGCAGCTATACGACCTGTAAGTTTTTGCACCTGTTTCTTGCTAGTTAGCTCTTCAAGTATCCCTTCAATGGCTTTGATTTGATATGTATTGACTTCGATGTCTCTTTGTGATACCAAGAAACCTAGAAATTTGCCAGAGGTTACACCAAAGGCATATTTTTCGAGGTTCAATTTCATGTCGTACTGCCTTAATATACCGAAGGCCTCTTTCAAGTGGTCGATATGGTCTTTTTTCCTTTTTTATTTGACCAACATGTCGTCTATGTAAACTTCCATTGTCTTGTCGAGTTGATCCTTAAACATCTTAGTGACCAACCTTTGGTATGTTTCCCCTGTGTTCTTCAACCCGAATGGCACGACTCTGTAACAATACGTTTCCCGATGGGTGATGAAAGTAGTTTTCTACTGTCCTCTTTCTGTATGAGTATTTGGTTGTAACCTGAGTAGCGTCCAAGAAGCTTAAAAATTCGTGCCCTGCCATTGCATCGAAGAGCTGGTCGATGTGAGGCAATGGAAAAGAGTCTTTTGAGTATGCCTTGTTTAGGCCTGTGAAATATACACACATCCACCATTTCCTATTTTCGTTTTTACCATGACCACATTAGCGACCCATTGGGGGTATTTTTATTTCCGGATGAAACAGTTGGCGAGCAAATTATCCACTTCATCACTAATAGCCTCGTTGATTGCAACACTGAATTTTCTTCTTATTTTCCTCACTGGTGGGTAGAGTAGGTCGACATTCAACTTTTGTGTGTCAACGTCTTTCGGGATGCTCGACATATCTGCTTGGGAAAAGGCAAACAAATAGACATTGACAATTAAAAACTTTTGAAATTTACTTATTTTTGAGAGTTTATGTTTGATGAAATCCTTTTTGCTGTTATCGCTAATGTCCAGCTGGACGGGATCAAGATCTTTTACTATTGACTCAGCGACTTCAAGGATGTCGGGGTCCTTGATGACATATGTTTGTACGTCGAGTTTGGTCCCTGACTTCGGTAATTTTTATGCTTCTGAGTCTATTCCTTTTAGTTGTTGAGTGTATGTGCAATCCTAGGTGATACGATAGCATTCTTGGGAAGTGCGTTGTTCGCCTCGGATGCTGAATATCCCTCATGGAGTAGGGAACTTGATTACTTGATATAGGCTTGACGGAATTTTCCTCATGGAGTGTATCGATGGCCTCCCTATGATGGTGTTATAAGTTGTGTCTTGGTTCATGACATGGGACATGGTTTCTAGGGTGATACCCCTGGCCAGAATGGGTAACATTATCTCCCCGGAGGTTCACTCAACTACATTGTTAAAACCTGTTAGTGTTATGCAGCGTGGTACTATCTTGTCTTCGAGTCTTATTTTTGTGAGGACTCGAGGGTGGATAATACACGCACTGCTTACGTCATCTACCATTTTTCTTTTCACAGCAAAATCTATACGTAAAGTAATAACGAGAGCATGGAAATGAGGAAAATCGAACCGTCAGTATCTAACTTATCAAAGATGATACTGTCTCCGAGGTCGTCGTATCCTTCATGGGTGATCGACCGCTTCAGTTTGTATGTAGTGGTGACCTTCACATGGTTGATCGTTTCTTTATCGCCTCCGCTGATGATCATTTGGATGGTTGAGGCAGGGGAGGGTGGCTTTAGAGGGTACTGGTGTCGTTCATGGCCGCGGCCAAAATAGTCTCGTCCACACTCGCTCATCAGTTCTCTCAGGCCCTTGGTTCAACATGTTTATTATCTCTTGCCGTAAAGCTATGCAATCCTTGATTTTGTGACCCCGCTCCTGGTAAAATTCACATAGGACGTCCGACTTTTGGGTACTTGGGTCGGACTTCATATTTTGTGGCCACTTCACCTTTGTGCCAAGCTTCTCTAGTGCGTACACTATTTCTGAAGGGAAAGCAGAAAAATGTGAGCAGATAAGAGTGGAGGCATATAATAACTAGGGATTCTAGCAAATTTTATGCTCATTTTTATCTAAGTTTTGGATTAAAAATATGTACAAGTATTTCCGAAAGCTAGCTTATTGTTCTTGTTTGCAGTGTTTGGTCAAAAAGAGACAAGGAAGTAATAATCACCAAAAAAATGAGTGAAATCTGCACAAGTTCAAAGTTGAAATCAAAGGCGCTGACAGCGAGAAATAGCAGCGGGCGCGGAGGGTCTACCACGGAGGCGGTTCTAATGCCTCTCTCACTGGATTGAGGATTCTGATAATGTTCTTGAAGCTTAATAAGTTACCACTGCCAGCAGTGAAATTGCACAGTAGCGGTGTCATCTAACGAGGCCGCGGTCAAATTCTCGCTGTCAACGGAAGTAGGAATTAGAGAACTAAGATTGGAGCTCAAATTGAAGACTGCATTCCACGCACATTCGCGACCACAGATGGAGGAGTGCTGAGGCAGTAGATTTTCTCAGCGGACTCAGAGTTTAGACCAAGTTCGGAGGAGAAGAACCGCGGTCCGTCCTTGCTCGCTGAGGCGACCTATTTTCCTCTATCAGCGGAATCTCCGTAGGGGCAATTTTTTCCGGAAATTTAATTATATATGAATAGTATTTTTCCATAATTTAGGGTATTTGTTGTTTTGTGGAGCACGTGAACAACCACATTTTACCTTTTTGAGTAATTTAGAACAACTTTAGCAATTAATTTTATATTTTACTCTTGTAATTACTTTTTATGGCTTATGTTTCATCTCCATATTTGATTTCCTCTTTGATTATGAGTAACTAAACCCATTAGCTAGGATTGTGACCCAACCCTTGTGTGGGTATTTAACGGTTCTTCAATTTTAGGGCTTAAATATTTATGGGTTAATTATATTTAGCTTGATTTATCCTTTAATTGTTGAATTGGTGGTTGTAAACACTGATTTGTGTCTTTTTGACTTAAGCTTTTCTTGAGCAAGAGAGACTAAGTCTAGAAAATTCAGGCTAACAAAGAATTGGGGTGCATTCAAGACATTGATAGTCCCAATCAATGGGTAAACCTAGAGATAGCAAAAGCCGACTTGAGCCAATTTTGCTTGCATTATGTAAACACCCAATTGGGCTTAGAAAGCCAATTAGGGCAAAGTCTTTCAAACTACAGAGAGTTATAGAGTGAGTAACTATGTGCAATGGTTATATCCTCATCTTAGTTACAACAAGTTTTCCCTAAGTTTTAGACCCCGTTAGATATTCAGATAGGTATAAGCCACTTCCCTAGTGCCTTTTTACCAATCGAGAAAACCTTACAAAAATATCATATTTAGCTTATTTTCATTCTTCATTAGTGTTAAAAGTACAATAGTAACCAAAACAATTTAAAAGTGCAATTAAGAACATCGCACATAGCTAGGTTAGATATATACCCAATTCCAAACTAATATTAGCTTTATCTAGATTAAATCCCAACCTTTCGTGTAAAAGTTGCATCGACCATTCTTGGCATTCTATTGTGGTATAAGGTTGGAGAAGATCACTTTTAGGTGCCGTTACCGGGGAGCTAAATGGTTTTGGCTATCTATCTGATTAGTTTTGTGTCTTGTTTTTCTTTTCTTGTATTTTACTAACTTATGTGAGTCAATTGATTCAGGTACAACATGTCAAACAATGATCCTCTTGGAAATATTCTTCCGGGGAAAGAGGTAGATGGTAATGGCAAATATGAGGTGCCTCTAGTACCTCAAGGACAAAGAATAGGCCGTCAGGCTAATGAAAATACTCCAGACCCTACACCGCCTCCTCCAAGAGTCGCTCCTCGGGTGCTTCCAAATGAAATATATGCAAGTGTAATTGTCCCACCCCGGATCTGGGCGGGCAATTTCCAGATTAGAAATGTGATGTTGACTTTATTGGAGCAATGAGGGTACTACACATTCACTCCCCATCAGAATGCATATAAAAATATTAAAGGCTTTGTAGATACCTGCTGGGAAAGCGAACATACAAATGATTTGGATGATGTATTGAGATTGAGATTGTTCCCTTTTTCACTTAGAGGGAAAGCTCTGGACTGACTTGAAAGTCTTCCCAACCATTCCATCACTACGTGTGATAAGTTGGCATACAAGTTTATAGCTAAGTTTTTCTTGTAGGGGCATATGGCGACATTGAGAGATGAGATCTTGGCCTTCAAACAGGAATCTAATGAATCACTTCATGAGATCTGGGAAGGGTATCAAACAATGGTGAAAGAATGTCCGAACAATGACATGACCGAAGCATTGATCCAACAAACATTCTTCGTGGCATTAACACGAACAATCAGTGTGTAGTGAACCAACTAGCAGGGGAAATTTTATGAACATGCCTTATGCTGAGGCATGTGAGATCTTGGATTAGATGGCAGATACTTCCTCAGCTTGGCAAAGTCGAGGTAGTGTGCCACAGGGTTATCCCACTGTCATTCACCAGCACAAAGAGCTCCACGACCATGGCCTGGCAATAGAAGAGTTAACCACAACAATGAACTAGTTGAAAAAGCTCAATTGCAGCAAGTTCAAGCACCGAGACAAGTAAATGCTATAGAAGGTGTCAACATGTTAGTCAATAAGAGGTAACAAAGAGGTCAACAAGGTCAAGGTAGTCTAGATCAATATGCGCAGGGTAACAGTGGTTTCAACCAAGATGATGCGTATGGTGATCAAAGTGAAGAAGTACAATACATAAACAATTACCAAGGACAAAGGGGCAATTCTCCTAACCAACAACAATAGCGGAGATACCAAGGAAACTGGGGAAATCAAAACCAACATGGAAATAACAACTAGGGGAACAACAATCAAAATTGATTAACCAGGGAAACTGGAGTGGAAACAACAAGAATTGGGGAGGAAACAACAACCAAAGGAGTTGGACTAATGGAAATCAGGGGCAAGGCTTTCAAAAACCTATGATATATAAACAACCAAACAACCCACCTCTATTTTTGTCCCAAAGTCCTAGATCATCGAACAATGAGATAGGAGGGATTGATATGATGCTTGAAGAAATGATGAAAAAGAATACCGACTCTGATGCCCAGTTGGCATCCTATAATACTTCAATCCAAAACTTGGAAATACTCACCCTAAGGAGGCTTTACCGAGTGATATGGTAGTAAACCCGAAGGGTGGAAACAATACCGGGCATGCAATGAAAGTGATAGCAAGAAGCGGTAGAGGTGGTGAAGTGAATACCTCCAAGCAAAAAGAAGTTGTGAGTGATGAGGTTGAAGTGCAAGATGATGATGTTCCAATAGTTGATGAGCAAGTGAGTGAAGAGAATTGGAACACTGAAGTGAGAATTGATATTCATGATAATGAGGTGGAGACTCAAGATGACGTGAACTCGTCTAAGGAACACGTAATAGACGTACCGAAAATGGTAGTGCCCAAGGTTAAGGATCCCTTTACAAGGCCTCCTCCACCTTACCCTCAAAGACTTTTGAAGCAGACAAACGAAAACAAATTTCAGAAGTTTATTGAGATGATGAAAAGCTTGTCGATAAATATTCCTTTTGTGGAAGCTATTGAGAAAATGCCGAGTTATGCTAAGTTTATAAAATAATTGGTGACTAAAAATAGATCTATGGATTGTGAGACCATCAAAATGACTCATCAAGTAAGTGCAATTGTGCACTCGATGGATCCAAAGCTTGAAGCTCTTGATGCTTTCACCATTCCATGTACCATTAGGAGTGCGGATTTTTGGGTATTGTGAGATTTGGGAGCAAGTGTCAATTTGATGCCATACTCTATGTTCAAAAATTTGCATATTGGTCAACCGAGATCTACTTCAATGAGATTCCAAATGGCGGATAGAACACTGAAGAGGTCGCTTTGTATTATTAATGATGTTCTTGTCCGAGTGGACAAGTTTGTTTTGCATGCTGACTTTGTGATTTTGGACTACGAAGTCAACTATGAGGTATCGATAATATTGGGAAGACATTTCCTTGCAACAGGGAAGGCATTGGTTGATATGGAAGTAGGGGAGCTTACCTTCCAAGTCGGTGACAAAAAAGTTGTCTTTCGTGTGTGCAAATCAATGAGGCAGCCGAATAGTACTGAAGTTTGCTCTTATGTGGATCTTGTCACAGAGGTGATAGTTAATGATGCTAGTGCCATGATCAATATGGAGGATCCTTTAGAAGCGGTATTGTTGAACCTTGATGTGAATGAAGATGAAGATACGATGGAGTGTGTTGCATGGAATGGTTTCTTATTCTTATGAGCCCCATAAGCTTTCTTTGGATCTTGAGAATAGAAAGACTCCACCAACAAAGACCTCATTTGAGGAATCTCCCATTTTGGAGTTGAAGCCTTTGCCTTTACACCCCATGTATGAATTCTTGGGCCTTAGTTCAACTTTACCTGTCATTCTTTCTTCTTGTCTTACTAACGTGCAAGTAGATGCCACATTGAAGGTGCTCCAAAGAAGGAAGAAGGCAATTGGATGCACTCTAGCTGATATTCGGGGAATAAGTCTGCCTTTTGCATGCACAAGATTATTCTTGAAGGTGATGTCAATCCCTCCAAAGAACATCAAATGAGGTTGGACGAAGCTATACAAAAGGTTGTCAAAAAGGAGATGATCAAGTGGTTAGATGCAGGGGTTGTGTACCCCATCTTGGATAGTTATTGGACTTTGCCGGTGCAATATGTGCCGAAGAAGGTGGTATGACTATGGTCACTAATGAGAAAATTAAGTTGATTCCCACCAGGACTGTCACCGGATGGAGGGTGTGCATGGACTACCAAAAGCTGAATAAAGTGACCCGTAAAGATCATTTTCTATTGCCCTTTCTTGACCAAATGTTGGATAGACTTGCTGGGCATGCCTTCTACTGCTTTCTGGATGGGTAATCAAGTTACAACCAGATTTTGATTACTCTGGAAGATCAAGAGAAAACCACTTTCATATGTCCATATGGCACCTTTCATTTTCTAGGATGCCATTTGGTTTGTGTAATGCACCGGCTACCTTTCAGCGGTGTATGATGGCTATATCTACCGACATAGTGGAGGACTTCTTGGAAGTATTCATGGATGATTTAAGTGTTGTGGGTGACTCCTTTTATGACTGCCTGAAGAATCCTAACAAAGTGCTAGCCCGGTGTGAAGAGACAAATCTTATGATTAACTGGGAAAAATGCCACTTTATGGTCGAGGAGGGCATTGTCCTCGACCATAAGACCTCTAAGAACGAAATAGAGGTGGACAAGGCGAAGATTGAAGTGATTTCAAAGCTTCCTCCTCCTACTTTAGTCAAGGGGGTTAGGAGTTTTCTTGGGCATACGGGGTTCTACCGAAGATTCATCAAAAAATTTTCTAAGGTAGTGAATCCTTTGCGTAAATTACTGGAAAAGGATGCAAAGTTTGTGTTTAATGATGAATGCATGAAGGCTTTTGAACTTCTCAAGTACAAGTTGACAACCACTCTCATTATTACCGCACCCAATTGGAGCTTACTTTTTGAGCTTATGTGTGATGCAAGTGATGTTACGGTAGGAGCGGTCTTGGGTCAAAGAGCAAACAAGATGTTTCACCCAGTGTATTATGCAAGAAAACCAATGAATGATGCTCCAGTTAATTACAGGTGACAGAAAAAGAGTTGCTAGTAATTGTGTTTGCAATGGATAAATTTAGGTCGTATCTCATTTGTGCCAATGTGATAGCTCATACTGACATGCAGAACTCTGCTACTTGATGACAAAGAAGGACTCTAAGGCTCAGTTGATGAGATAGGTTCTATTGCTCCAAGAGTTTGACCTTGAGATTATTGATCGGAAAGGGTGTGAAAACCAAGTGGCGGACCACTTGTCCCACTTGGAGGAGGAGGGGAGGTCCCATGAAGGTCTCAAAATTAATGACTCATTTCCTGATGAGCAACTCCTCTCTATACCTGTGAATAACATGCCTTGATTCACGGATGCTGTCAACTTTCTTATGACTGGTATTATTCAGTGTGAGCTCTCTTCTGACCAAAGGAATGAGCTTAAACGGGACAGCTTGGACTACTACTGGGATGAGCCTAATTTGTTTAAAATTTATAATGATTGTGTGATCCGGAGATGTGTTCTGAAAGAGGAGAAAATGAGAATTTTGTATGCTTATCATTCCTCTCCCTATGGTGGTCATCATGGTGGGGCGAGGACAACTTCAGAGGTGCTTAGCTGTGTTTTTTATTGGCCTACATTGTACAAGGATGCGGGTGAGCTTGTGAAGAGATGTGATGAGTGTCAGAGAGAAGGTGGAATTTCAAAGAAGGATGAAATTCCTCTCACTACTATTCTTGAGGTTGACATATTTTACGTGTGGGGCATTGACTTTATGGACCCTTTGTGAGTTCATGTGGAAACACATACATTTTGGTGGCCGTTGATTATGTTTTAAAATGGGTTGAGGTCGTGGCTTTTCCCAATAATGAGGCCTAGAGTGTGGTGACTTTTCTCAAAAAGAATATCTTTACTCGGTTTGGCACTCCCAGAGTAATCATCAGTGATGGGGGTTCTCATATTTGCAATACGACATTCGACACTTTGCTTGCATAACATGTTGTCAATCACAAGGTTTCAACCCCATACTATCCTCAAGCTAGTGGGCCAGTTGAAGTCTCCAACAAGGAGATTAAGAGCATATTGTCAAAGAGTGTCAATGCAAATAAGACTGACTGGTCAAAAAACACTGGATGATGCTTTGTGGGCTTATATGACTGCTTACAAGATTTTGATTGGTACGTTCTCGTGCCGGTTGGTGTTTGGGAACTCTTGACATCTTCCAGTTGAGTTAGAGCACAAGTCCATGTGGGCTTTGAAAAAGTTAAATCTTGAATGGAATGTTGCAGCAAATCTCCGGGTAGAGCAACTCAATGAGCTTGATGAGTTCCGATTTCATGCCTATTCCAGCTCGTCCTTGTATAAGGACAAGATGAAGTAATTACATGACAAGTATGCCCGTAGCAAGGAATTCAAGTAAAGTGACTTAATTCTCTTATTCAACTTCCGGTTACGATTGTTTCCGGGGAAGCTCAAGTCAAAATAGAGTGGACCTTTTGAGGTGGTGTTTGTAACTCCGGTGGTGCTCATGATTTGGAAAACAAAATGGTGAAATCTTCAGAGTTAAGGGGCTAAGAGTGAAGCACAATCATGGCAAGTTTGATGACAGCCACGTGGTTGCAATCATCCATCTCAAATGATTGATGGTAACATGTGTTGGGCCGCAACGTTAAATCACACGCTTCTTGGGAGGCAATGCATGTGTTTTTCTTCTTTTTGATATTATTCTTAGTGTAGGATTTGTTTTTGACTAACTGGTTGTAAGATGTGTGTAGGAATGTATGATGCAATGCACTGGAAAAGTTTTGGCACTGTCTGAAGTTGGACCGCTGACAACGCTCCACGTTCCGCGGTCAGTGGTGACCATATTGTGGAGGCATAAGTTGGTAGCGGATGCGAGCTTGAAAATTCCAAAACGAGACTTCTTTGAAGTTTCATCTGCGCCTGTGATGCATTTAGCGCAACCAACAATGCCTTTCTGTGGTCGTGTGCCATTTCTCGATCTCAGTGGCAGTTACAAACAAACAACCCTTCTGTTCGTCAAAAGTGCGGACTGCAGTGGTATTCTGCGGCTGCGCCAGGTGAGTTTTGTGGGTCATAGGATGCTTTCTATAAATAGGAAGTCATGAGACCTTTTACCCTTTTCGCTCTCTCCACTCTCAAGTAAATTTTTTTACTATTCACCCAAGCCCTAGTCCGACACACAACAAATTAGAAGTCCCATCACTTACAACTCAACTGGTAATTTCAACTCAGAATTGTTGTTCAATTTGTTCTTGTTTTTTATTTATTAGTTTTTGCTTCTTCTTCCTCTTTTTGTTTTAGTTTTAACTTAGGGTTCATTAATGTAACAAAATTAGGCTTAAATAGTTAGGATTGATTAATGAATACCTATTTAGGGTTAATATTATATATGATAACCACTAAATGCATGAAAAATTGAAACCCTAGGATTGCTCAGGTCGTTTTTGAATTTCGCGACCATAGATGTTTCTCCGTGATCAGCCTTCATGAGATAAATCTGAGTTTGCAGAGAAGTCTTGATTACCGTGGTCACTGGCGGTGTACATGTTAATAGAAGTACAAATATTAGTTCGCAGACACGGTACAACTTCCGCGGTCGTGCCTAATTTTGCGCGATCAGCAGGACTGTAGTATCAAATGATGGAAAGTCTTATCCCCATACCTCCATGGACGCGGCCCTTTTTCCGTTGTCAGCTGTATGCATCCCGCTGTTATGCTTCTTTATCATCTGTCAGTGGTCTACAATGTTTTCAAGCACTGTCAGTTATTCTTCAGATTTTCTTTACTGCTTCTTCTAACACCAGTACTAACAATATTCTACTGATTATGTATGCAGACAATGGTTAAATCTAGATGAGGCAGTGATACAAAAGGGGAAAGCAGAGTCCTCCCAGGGTAGGGGATGAGGAAAAGTTACCCAGAGCAGTCTGGCAATTAACTGGAAAAATGCAGAAAAGTATCAGAGCTGCAGATAAAGTTGCATACCACTCTGAGGGTAGTGAGTATGTTCTCTTTCGTGAGGCCTCAGAGAACATACTCACTACCCTTAGGAGATTTATATTGACAGACGTGCCTACACCCCAAGCTACTCCTACTTCTCATGTTTCTTCTGAGTCATCTGATTGCTCAACAGAGAGTATTGAGTCCTCAGCATTAGCCTCTCCTACCCCTCCCCATATAGACTGGAGCCCATAGATGTTGATGCTAAGGCACTGGATGACGGGAGAGGGGGGATACCCAGACTTGAGATTTAGACAGGACAAGAAACCCGGAGGTGTGGTAGCAAAGGTTTGTCAGTGAGTATGCCTATCACAAATTTAAGGAGTGGTGGTCTCAAAGTTTACTCATACATGAGCATCAGTTAATAGAGTGGGATCTTCTTCCCCAAAACCCTAGTGTGAAGTAACACTTTGATGAAAGAGTAGGGTAGAAATACTTCATAAGTTGGGTGCCATATGATAATGAGTACCTAGTCAAGGAATTTTATGCCAATGTCGCCCACATAATAAAATGGCACATTTGTGACTAAGATGGGAACTTGAAGATCAAGTTTGGTGGAAATACCCTTAATGACTATATTGTTTTTAATGGTGAGGATAAGGTGGCCATGGATGAGGCAAATGTGGTTGGCATCACTACTAGCTCTCCCGGACGCTACTCCATCTTGGTTGGCAGCAGGGTCCCTGTCTACTGGAACACCCTAACTTTGAGCCAAAGGGTCGGGAGACATTCGTGTGCAACATATTAGAAACACCCTAAACTTTGAGCCAAAGAATTGGGAGACATTCTTGTGCAACATATTAGACCCAGTACTCATGACAGTGGCATGCTGATTTCCTGGGCGATTATAGTGGTGGCTATTATGGTGGGGTTCCCTATCAATCTCGGGAATATCATGTTTAGGGTAATCACTAAAGTGGTCAATAAGGGTGAGAGTTCCTACACTTTTCCGAACTTCCTCACCATGTACTTGGAAGATCAGGAGGTTGAGAAAAAGGATTTCGATACCAAGGTGAAGCCCAAGAAGCCCTTCTCATGGTACAAACTTCAAGGTCTAGGCAACCCCAAATCCAAAGGCAAATCAACTACTTCTACTGGCCAATCTGAAGAGCAAGTGGTAGTGGTCACTACTTCTGAGCCTCCCACTACCATACAAGATCCTTCCCCCGGACCATCTACTTCCATACCTTCATCAGTGCCCTTCTCGTCACCATATACTTTGAATGCACAGATGTTGAACCAAACCCTCTTCAACATCAACATTTGGATGTAGGCAACAACTTCTAAGCTGTCTATAGTATCCAGTTTAGTGGTAGCTCAGTCAGTTCCCGCACAGCACCGGGTGCTACCTTCAATGGAGGAATCTCTCAAGAAGCTCCTGGACAACCAGAAGAAGCTCCTAGACAACCAGAAGAAGCTCCTGGACAACCAGAATCTCATCATAGATGCTTTTGAAGTTCAAGGAAAATCAATTAAGGAGCTGAAGAAGACTCGAGCCTCAAAGGAGACTGTGAATCTATTGAGATGAGAGGTAGAGAAGATGAAGTCAACTGGATCCATACTATTGGAGCTATTATTAAAAGATCCACTGCCAGCAGCTCAGACATATCAGGTATCAAAGTAGGAAGATGATGGGAAGCCTAGGAGGAGACGATCGATTCTTCAGGCTGATGACTTGGAGATTCAGCTAGAGGACCCTGAAGAAGGTGATCCAGGGACCCAGCCACAAAACCCCGTAAAAAGAGGACCATAGGGAGTTTTCTTTACTCTTTAACCTCCTCATTGATCTTCTTTTTTGCTATTAGCATTGAGGACAATACTAGTTCTTATTTGATGGGGTGGTCCTATTTTTTTGTGATACTGGGATGTAAATATGACACTTATTTTTCATTTATTTTTATTTTTCACTTTGGAATGTTTATAACTTTACCATTAACTTTTTTGCTTTTTGTATTTTTCAAGTTTGGTATGTATATAAAGTTACTTTTCCATGTATATATTCATTCCCTATGTATATTTGTCTCAATCCCTTTTTATACATATTAGTTTACTTTTCGTATTTTACTTCATAACTTCTTTTGCAATTTTACTTAATAGCATAGCTTCTTATTTCATTTAGTAGCTTTTTTAGTTCGTAGCTTCTTATGTTTACAAGTTTTCGTAACCAATAAGCCATTGGTTTTCTTAATGCCACGGTTCAACCCAAAGGTGTAGTTTGTGTGAATGGATGGCTCTTCCCGATGATGGATGTCATGAAAACCTTTTTAAGGGTGTGAGTCTATTTTCTTTTCATTTTAGGGTAAATAGTATCTAGTAAAAAATAGTGCTAGGCAAAGCTTCACTTGGGCCTAACACATTTACCTTTGACCTTATGGTTAAAATAAATTGATGGGTATAGGATGTTGATAGTTGTGACCTTGAGACTTTTGTGTTGACTAAATAATAACTGAGTGGTTTTTCGGAACCATTTATGTTTCTCAAATCTTAGCCAAGGTTCTTGTGGGCCCTCCACTCTTTCTCTTTAGCAATCCTTTAACTTCTGCGGTGAATTATTGATTTGCAAATCCATGTCCCATGCCAATAAGTCTAGAACTTACCCTGAATATTTGTCTAGGTAAAATCCTAAGTGTAGCTCACCTTGAGAAGTGATTATAGGCTCTCCTTGATCCCAATTGAGACTTGAAAACATCCATAAGCCAAAAATGATATCCCTTGTCAACCCCGTTGAGCCATAACCCTTTTTTTGTTAAAAATCATAATATAAGCCTTTATTTGTTGTAAAATGATCCTCTCTAGGCACCCTATCTTTCCTTAGAACAAATTGGTAAAAGCATAAGTTTGGGGAAATAGATGAGGAATACAAATACCAAAAACCTACAAAAGAAATAAAATGGAAGGAAAAAGAAAAAAAAAAGCCAAGAAGTTAAAAAGAAAGTGAACAATGTAGAATAAATGTAGGAATTCAATAAAAGCAAAGATGATAGTCTTGGAAAGACTATAAAGGAGAAAAAGGATTGACATCAACAAGAAAGGGTGATAGTCTGTCTCTCTATCCCTTAAGAAAGAAGGAAATGACTCAAAAAGTCAAGAAAATATGAGCCAAAATAAAGTGCATAAGGAAAGATTAAACCTTCATAGACCGGTATATCCTACCTTAAACCAATATCCTTCATTACATTCCCGAAAAATTCCTATATGATCTTGAGTTGGGTGAGCTTATATTAGTGGTGACTCACATAAGGGGCACACTAATGGTACTTAGAGCCGTACATGTGACCTCCCTTTGAGAGAGATGAGTGTGTTTTCCACAATCCTCGTTTTGAGCGCTAAAATGTAAAAGTGAGGTTTGCATATAGAGAGTCGAGAATATGAGTTTGGGTTCCACAACGACCAATGTAGTAGAAAGAGTTTCCTTGATGAGTTGAGTCAACTCTTGATGATTTTGTTTCGCATTAAAGCCATGGTGCTAAAAAGGTTGTGCATTGTTAATAATGCATTTTAGTCGAGGGTAATTGTTAGTCCCAATTAATTCTTGATGAGGTTACTTTAGGACAACTGGAATCTTTCTTTCTTTTATCTTGAGAAGGTGGGAATTACTTTCTTTACTTGAGGACAAGAAAAATCTTAAGTCTGAGAGAGTTGATAACTAGGAATTCTAGACTATTTTATGTATCTTTTTGCTTAATTTTTGGATTAAAAGTATGTACTAGTATTTTTTGAAAGCTAACATATTGTGCTTGTTTGCATTGTTTGGTCAAAAAGAGACGAGGAAGTCATAATCCACTAAAAAAAAGTGAAACCTGCACAAGTTCAAAGTTGAAATCAAAGGGCGCCGACATCGAGAAATAACTGCGAACGTGGAAGGTATACCGCTGAGGCGGTCCTGATGTCGCTCTCAGCGGATTGAGGATTCAAAGAGTGTTCTTGAACCATAACAAGTTACCTCTGCCCGCAATGAAATTGTGCGGTAGCGGTGTTATCTGACGCGGTCGCGGTCCAATTCTCGCCCTCGACGGAAGTGAGAATTAGAGAACTAAGTTTGGAGCTCAAATTGAAGACTGTGGTCTGCGCACATATTCCGCGGCCATGGCTGGAGGAGCGCTGAGGCTGTAGATTTTCTGCTCTCAGTAGATTCACAGTTTAGACCAAGTTCAGAGGAGAAGAATCGCATTTCGCGCTTGCTTTTGCGCGACTGCGGAAGTCCAAGCGCTGAGGCGACCCATTTTTCGCTGTCAGCGAATCTCCATTAGGGAAATTTTGTCCGAAAATTTTAACTGTGTATAAATAGTTATTTTTCAGATTTTTAGGGTATCAGTTATTTTGTGGAGCACGTAAGCAACCACGTTTTACTTTTTGAGTAATCTTAGAACATCTTTAGCAATTAATCTTAAATTTTACTCTTGCAGTTACTTTTTATGGCTTATATTTCATCTCTATATTTGATTTATTCTTTGATTATGAATAGCTAAACTCATTAGCTAGGGTTGGGACCTTATCCTAGTGTGGGTATTTAATGGTTCTTCAATTTTAAAGCTTAAATGTTTATGGGTTAATGATATTTAGCTTGATTTATCCTTTAATTGTTGAATTGGTGGTTGTAAACACTGATTTGTTCCTTTTTGACTTAGACTTTTCTTGAGAAAGAGAGACTAAGTCTAGAAAATTTAGGCTAATAAAGAATTGGGGTGCATCCAAGAGATTGATATTCCCAATCAAAGGGTTAAACCTAGAAATAGTAATGCCTGATTTGAGCCAATTTTTATTGTATTGTGTAAACACCCAATTGAGCTTGAGAAAGACAATTAGGGAAAAGTCACTCAAACTACCATGAGGTATAGAGTGAGTAACTATGTGCAATGATTATATTATGATCCCAATTACAACAAGTTTGCCCTACGTTTTAGACCCCATTAGGTACTCACCTAGGTTTAAATCGCTTCCATAGTGCCTTTTTACCAATTGAGAAAACCTTAAAAATATTATACTTAGCTTATTTTCATTCTTCATTAGTGTTAAAAGTAGAATAGTAACCAAAACAAAGCATGAGTGGAAGTGCAATTAAGAACATCTCACATAGCTAGATTAGATAGAAACCCAATTCCTAACTAGTATTGTCTCTCTGTGGATCCGATCTCGATATTTTAGGTAAAAGCTTATATCGACCACTCTTGCGATTCTATAGTAGTATATGGTTAGATCCGATCAACATACCTCTTTTATTTTCCTGAGTCCTTGTATGTGGCATGGACGGCCCTTCCGCATATCGAGGAGATAGTGTGATGGCTGTTCTGATGTAGGGTTGATGTCTTTCTCGATTGAGACGGGGAACTAACTAATCTCTTCGACCGTTATTACGACTTGATCTTTTCTTGACTCTGTTTGAACTGATGTCAACCATCGGGTTGGACCGTTAAGGTCGTCCTCGTCGGGTCTCACCTCGGCGAAGTAGGCATTATGGATTTCTTCCCAAGTGGTGGGAGGGTATTTTATGATTATGCTTAATGACTTTCTGGTTGCTCTCAACACGTTCCTGTTCAATCCATTCTGGAAAGCTACTACCGCTGTTTCTTCTGATACATTTGGTAGGCTCATTCTCACCTTGTTAAATCGGGCGAGGAAGTCCCTGAGTCCCTCGCTGCGCGATTATCTAACGGCGAATATATCATTCACCCTGGCCTCTACCTTTTTAGCCCCGGTATGGGCTGTGACAAACTTACCTGCCATTTTCTCAAATGTTGTTATTGACTGTGCTGACAATTTTGAATGCCAAGTTAGGGCTCTCCCCGTTAGGGTTTCGCAAACTTTTTCAGTAACATTGATGGTACTTGCTCCTTCGAAAGGCCATTTCCCTTCACCACTGTGACGTAATAAATAATGTGATCTTCGGGGTCTGTAGTGCCATCATATATATTCAAGTACGATGGCATTTTGAAGGTCTTGGGAATGACATGTGGAGATGCTTCCTCGCTGTATGATTGTTTGACGAACCAGCCAACGTCTCATTTTAGAAACAACTTTGGGGCGCCCGGTATCTTATCGACCATTTCTTGATGCTCCCTCATCTGGTCGCGGAGTGCTTTGTTTTCCTTTTTTATTTCTTCTAATTCATTTGGAATGGCTACAAGTGTATTATTACATGCATCAATAGTGGGTAAGTGTTACCTATTTGAGGGGCGGGTTGCTCGCCAGTGATCGTCGTGATATCTGCTTGTGCGGTGTTTCTGATCTCCCTTTGAACGGGTTTGTCGAGTATGTTGTTTAGAGTGCTTGTCAACCACTCTTCCAATAATCTATTCATTGCTAGTGGTGCTTCCTCGGCTGTAGACGTGGAGGCTCCCCTTGCGCTTGAAGATATTACGCTTTCATGAGGGGAAGGTGAATCACTTCGCGTGGGCGTAGCGCTTGACATCACGTTCTTGTTATCTTCCCTACCATATTCGTTGATGATGTTCAATATATTGGTAGTGATGTATGTTATTTCTTTCACTCTTGCATCTCCTTTTCCTGCCATCATTAATTAGTTTGTGCAAGAAGAGATGGCTATTTTTTTTATCTAGAAGGAACTAAAATTTCAACTAAAACCTCCCCACAGACGGCGCCAAATTATTTGACCAAAAAAATATTGAACCTTTTAGTTAAACGAATCAATGATGAATTAAAGGGCGAGCTTTAGTCAAACTTAATAAATTATAGACCGAATGCAACCGAATATTCGTGAGATGAGTAGTGCTCAAGAACATTAAATAGCAGATTTAATTCTCAATGATTACCAGTGAATATGATAGCATGAATATATAATAAATGTAGATGATGGCAATAAGTGTAATAAGAAATGATCTACCACCCAATTGTTGTATGGTTGGAATGTTCCTTTCTTCTGTCAGCGACGTGGAAAAGGGAGAGATGAAGCTAGGTGTGGAATCTTTAGGTCTTGTGAACAACAATGGAATAACGTGTGCTTGAATAATATAATCAGTGAACAAACAACTTATGTACATTCTCTTTTGGCAATCTTTACAATGTGTTCGTATTAAAAAGTCAAGATCCCCTTTTATTCTCTTTCTCTTCCTATTTACAAAGGATATTCCCCAAAAACTCTAAAAAGTACAACATAAAGAATATCCCAAAAAATATTTTTTGTGTCTATCTTGAACCTATTCTACTGTTATTTCTTCATCTTGGCTACCCGTTTTTGGCACCACTTTTTTAAGAGCGACCTTCAGTCTTCACATGATGGTCAACTCCGTTTTTTGCCATATTTATCTGTTGCTATCGAGTCATTAAATTTGAACCTATACAAATAGTGTTAGATAGATGTTGAAAAATAGTTTGTACTACCTAACTCGGAATTGATAATATCAAAATCGGTACATATATTATTTTCTCTAATATATTTACCGAACAAATCCATAGACTACTAATCTTGTACGTATTATTCACCTCTTACAGTGAATAATTTACCTATAGCTTGTCCAGGAAAGATGTATAAGATATTAATCTTGTTCGCTTAACTTACCACTTAGTTACGTTCTGAAACTTACTTTAGGTAAATAATGTTCTTTAACCTAAGCGAATTCCTGTAAAGTAAAATGCATTTCAAATATGAATGCTCTTAGAATTTTCAACACCATCATCTGACACATAGCTTTTTTTTTAAAAATAATTTTAAAGAAACATCTTATACCAAAACTTTAGAAAAATATAATGTAAAGAAAGCGTGTTTTTGGAGAAAAGTTAGAAATAAAATAAATTTTTAATATTTTTGGGCTTTTTTTATTGAATGGAATATTATTTATCTTGCGGCTTGGTACATTATCCACATAAAATAATCCCTATATCATGGCTATTATTTTAATTAGTAAGCTATTAGTCACTAGAAGCATGGGCAATGATCAATCTAATATGTTACTCTATTCATAGTGAGACAAATATAACTGGATCCAACTAATTAAGTGATGTAGGCAGCTAATCTATTACCATAATATATCTAGTATAATATTTTAATCTTTGTAACTGTAAGGTGTAAGGAGAAATATATCATTATTATCAAAATAATAATAATAATAATAATAATAATAACCAATAAATACAGTTACTAAATCCACGCGAACTCGTATTAATAATTTAAGTCCGCCCCTAAGGGTGGGATGGGGTGGGGGTAGGTTTTTTCTAACCTATTTGCTGGAACTGCAAGGGACAAATAAGTGAAGAAAATGCAGATTCCCACTTCACATGTGATGTTTAATATTTAAAGCATGTTTAGTTTCTCATATTCTTGGACCAAAACAAAACTGGCCCCTCTTGATTTTCTCTAATTTCTAATATTATATCCCCCTCATGATTACCTCACTAAAACAGGATTAATTTCTACAGTTTTGTCATAACTATTGAATCACTGATAATTTAACATTTTCTGTCTATAATTTGTAATAATTGTCCAATAAAAGCTAATAACGATACTATGACCAGATTTATTTTATGAATAATAAGTTACAAAATCAGTAATTTAAAAATGACAAAGATTAATTTACTGGCTTTTTATTATAATCATTGTAAGCTACGTAGAATCACAATTTGATAAGAGACTTTGTATGGTTATAAAACTATCTCGAACATTCAAATAAGAACGTTAAATGTCCCTTCTTTCTTTTTTTTCCCCCCCTTCTTTTTCCTCTTAATTTTCTTGAAATAATGCATATATCTTCTTTTCTGATAACCAAAAATTGTGCGTTTATTTTGTTCCGTACAATATTCGAAATTTATATTGAGGTTCATTGGTAAAATTAGAATTTTGCGCTGAAGACTCACACCGAAAGAAAAGCTTACAAAGGCGATATTATGCTCATGTCTCAAATCTAAAATATATTATTATGAATGCAGGAGTACTTACCTCTCTATCACAATTTATGTCGGTCCTAAAATTGTGTTATTAATATCCCAATTTCAGCTTCATTTCTATAATTCATTCTCTTCCTGTTGTCCCACGGAAACAATTTGTACTTTTTGAGGTAATATTTGGTTTCATATTTCCTCAATCCAATTATTGATGAATCAATAAGTTGAATGTGTAGTTTAGACCACAAGTGCCACATTTGGTTGCGTCCACTTATTGTCCTTTCAATTTGACTTATTAGGCGCTCTTATAGTCTATAAGTTATAACTTCACCCTTTTTCTTATCTCCAACAATAACTAGTAATAAACTAGAAAAAAAAAAATTAGGTATGGAGTCGCCAACAAAAATTATGGTAGAGCGATAAATTCTTTTTTATTTTAATCATAGGTTTTAAATTCGAGCTTTGATCCTAAATCGCCTTTATTAGGAAAAACTTTACTCCTCAATATTGAATTTTTTTGTGTGATCTCCAATTTTTGTCGTGCCCCAATACTGTATCGCACACCATGTAGAAAAAAAAATAGGAAAAGAAACCATTATCAATAATAAATAAACTTAGAGGTCTTGAAAATAAGCAATTGTAAATTGGAGTTTGGGGGGGGGGGGGGGTATGCAGTCTTTTATTTTTTTTGTTGTGTTTTAACGGTTATAATAGGTTAACTATTTATTGCAATCTTAGGTTACTTAAACCAATATTACTATAAACATTTACTTAACTATATGCACCATTTTTAACATTAATTTGTTTACCAATTTATACAGAAAATATATGTATAAAAAATATAAAATTTTTATATAGTTTTCGGTTATTATTTTTTACAGCGATTATATAGTCTCATTTTTCCAATAACTTTTAAGTTAAAAAGTAATAAGTTGAGGTTGTCTAACTTATTATTTTTGGCTTGTTTTAAGTAACATTTAACTTATTTTAAATATTTGTTTACAAATTCAAATAATGTAAAAAATTAAAAGAGCTTAAAAGTTGATTTGAGCAGTTTAAAAATCAATCCAAACACCCTCTCAAATAGACAGATCTCATTTAGGTTAGAAGTAACTAAGGGATAGGTTTCGTTCGAATGGTAAGTACTATTTTATTTTTAATTAGAGATTTTATTCGAACTTTAAGGGTGTGTTTGGTAAATTAAAAAATTATTTTTCGAAAAATACTTTTCAATTTTTTATGTTTGGTTGGTTTAAATGTTTAAAAAATATTTTTCTTATCAATTCATTTTCCTCCGCTTGGAGGAAAATATTTTCCAAAGCTCCTTTTAACATTCTCCATCCTCACCAGTCCACCCCACCCCTCTCCAAAATAAACTATTTTTTTTAAATTTCAGTTTTTTCGTTATCACCCACTGTACTACCCCTCATCTTCCCCCCCCCCCCCCTCCGACCTTTTTTTTTTTGTAATTACAAATTTTATTTTTTTATTTTTATACACCATCCACCTCAATCCCGCCACATGTCCCTCCGCCCTAGAAAAACAAATTTAAATATATTTTTTAGTTAAATTTTATTATTTATCAATTTAAAGGTTAAAAATTTTACAAGTTCCAAAATTATGAGTTTGGAGGTTTATGTGTTTGGAAGTTGATGTGTTTAAAAATTATAAAGTTTACAGGTTCGAAATTTCGCGGTTTTAAAAAGTTTAGCGGTTCGAAAGTTTATGAAATTTTGTTGGTCCAGAAGGTTGTTGGTTTGAAAGTTTATGGCTTCATATTTATTATATTTAAATTATTTATGAATACTTTTGAGAAATTATTTTTCTTAATTTACATACTAAATATCAAAAAATAAATAAGATTATTATTTATTTTCAAAAAATATTTTTTTGGAAAATATATTTTCCACAGAAAATATTTTTCATTATTATCAAACACACCCTAAATATAAGGTTATTTTTATTAGGAAGTAAATGTACAAATATCGATATCGAGTGAAAACAAAAAAGAAACAAAGCCTTCTCAAGCAAATCACCAATAATTGTTGGCCACACTTTCTTTTCTCACATCAAAAATTAGGATCCCATATTCAGAGGGTCCACCAACAAAGACACCTGCTTAACCAATTGTCCATGTTTGCATTGTCTTTGTCTTTTTTATCTGAAATTTCAGGGCGTCAATGATGTTTTTCTTGAACACGTATCCTAATAAAACTTTTCACTGTTCTTTGTATGATTTAAATTAAAATTAGTTAGCTCAATCTTTACTCTTAATTGATCTAAAGTTAGTACTTATCATTACACATAAATATGTATATCTTTATTTTAAAAAACATTATGTAATACATGTAAATCATTTGTACTATTATTTTCTCAAAGGGATACTAAAAAGGGGGAGAGTTGAGGGGATGACAGCCAGGGGGACGCTAAGTTGAAGAAAGGAAATTGAATCCTTTTTGTTGACAAATTATATTGTGAAAAAAATGATTTTTGTTATAAAATAGAAGTCTATTTAGAGTGAATGTCTAAGAGTTTTAGCTTGAAGCTAAGTCATTCCTCTTCCTATAAATAGAGGTGCTCTCTACCATTGTAAATAACCCAAGTATTAATAAGAATACTTCTCTCTCTCCCTATTCTCTCTCTATTTGCTCTTGTTCTTGAGTTATTGTTCTTGTCTTTTATATTATTTCATAACACGTTATCAGCACGAGACTCTACCGTCTCAAGAACCATTCTCGAGAAATCTAAGGTATTTCCCTCTTCCTAATTTAATTTTCGATTATGTCTGACATTACGAAAAGAAAGTTCGTTGCCCTTGAAATTTCGGGCAAGAACTATATGACATGGGTGTTGGATGCTGAAATCCACTTAGATGCTATGGGTCTCGGAGACACCATCAAAGATAGAGAAAAAGCATCCACCCAAGAATGTGCGAAGGCCTTGATTTTCTTGCGCCACCACCTTGATGAAGGTTTGAAGATTGAATATCTCACCGTCAAGGATCCACTCGTCTTGTGGAACGGCTTAAAGGAGAGATATGACAACCTGAAGTTGGTCACTCTGCCACAAGCACGATATGATTGGGCTCATCTGAGGCTCCAGGACTTTAAGTCCGTTTCTGAATATAATTCTGCTATGTTCAGAATTACTTCTAAATTGAAGCTATGCGGGGATAATATCTCCGATTATGATATGCTTGAGAAAACATTTACAACGTTTCATGCCTCCAATATAGTACTGCAACAACAGTACAGAGAGAAAGGCTTAACAAAGTACTCTGAACTGATTTCTCTTCTACTAGTGGCTGAGCGAAATAATGACCTGCTCATGAGAAATCATGAAAATCGACCCACTGGGTCTACACCACTGCCTGAAGCAGATAAGGTGCACTCTCATTATGCCAAACATGAAAAGGACCATGGTCATGGTCGTAAACGGGGTCATAGCCAGGGACGTAGACAAGGAAGAAATTCCAATGAAGTCCATCACCCCCCGAAGAGAGATAACCACCGAAAGCAGAAACGGGGTCATGAAGATCCTAAGGCAAATAGTTCAGAAACTATATGTTATCGTTGCGGTGGGAAAGGGCACTGGTCAAAGACTTGCCGTATACCAAGACACTTGGTTGACCTTTATCAAGCATCTCGAAAGAGAAAAGGCCCTGAAACAAATTTTGTCTATGATGACGATGAGGACATCACCCACCTGGATGTGGCAGACTTCTTTGAGCAACCCGATGGGAAAATAGACCACCTAATCGGCGATGGATCCGTGATGAAAGAAGATGGAGTTATTTGATTTTGTTCTACTTATTTGTATTAGTGAATAAACTAATAGTCATTAGTATTAGCTCGTATTAGTTAGTTCATGATGCAATGTTAGCAGTAGTTCTTTAGAATATCTTCAATATGCTCAAATATCAATAATATTTTTACTTTCCAGTAGAGGTAATCGACTAACCTGAAAAACTAGTCGGTTATCTCATATTTCGCATAAAAACTGCAAAACAATCGATTGTCAATGATCAACAATCGATTGTCTTTAAAACAGTGTGATCTGGAATTTTACAAAAACAGTCAACAATCGATTGTCTATGATTAACAATCGATTGTCTTTAAAACAGTATTGGAATTTCAAAAACAGTCAACAATCGATTGTCAATGTTTAACAATCGATTGTCGTTAGACAGTGTAATCTGGAATTTTTCAAAAATCATCCACAATCGATTGTCTATGTCTAACAATCGATTGTCGTTATACAGTGAGGTCTAGAATTTTTCAAAAATAACCAACAATCGATTGTCTATGTCTAACAATCGATTGTCGTTATACAGTGAGGTCTGGAATTTTTCAAAAATAACCAACAATCGATTGTCTATGTCTAACAATCGATTGTCTTAAGACAGTGTGATCTGAAGTTTTTCAAAAATAGCAAATAATCGATTGTCTATGTTTAACAATCGATTGTCAATGCTCAACAATCGATTGTGTGTGTTTAACAATCGATTGTTTTATGAAAACGTTTAAACTGAAATTTTCAAACTGCATAGTAATCGATTATGGAAAACATATAATCGACTATCTGATTTTGTTAGTCAACTGTTAGCAGCAGATTTTGAAAATATTATGTGACACAAACGAATTGAAGTTGTTTATTCTTATATTCGTATGGAGTAAATTGATTGAAGGCTCCGGAAGAGCAACTGTAACTCTGCCCAAAGGCATGACGTTTATCTTAGAGAATGCAATATTCTCCTCCAAGTCTAAGAAGAACTTGTTGAGTTTTAAAGATATCATTCAAAATGGATATCATATTGAGACAATAGATGAGAATAATCTTGAATTCTTCATGAAAACGAGGCTGCCCATTTTGGTTTGGGTTCACGCCATGCAGCAATGCTAGTTCGTCGGCTGCCCACTTTGGTTTGGGTTCATGCCATTTTGCATGCAGCATTTTAGTTTGTCGGCTGCCCACTTCGGTTTGGGGTCACGCCATTTTGCATACAGCAATGCTAGTTCGTCTCTGACTCACGAATTGACACAAATATTCCCCGTTGCAATTGGTTTTGGGTCATGGACCCAATATATCCCATTTAAGAATTTTTGGATGCGCAGTATATGTGCCTTTAGCACCGCCATCCCGCACCAAAATGGGTCTGCAAAGAAGGTTAGGAATATATGTTGGGTTTGAATCGCCCTCCATCATTCGCTACCTCGAAACATTGACAGGCGACTTGTTTACTGCACGATTTGCAGACTGTCGATTTGATGAGATACTTTTCCCAAAATTAGGGGGAGAAGTTGGTGAAACCAAACGGGAAATTTTGTGGAAAAATGCATCATTATCTCATCTTGATCCACATACCTCTATTTGTGAGAAAGAGGCACAAAAGATTATCCATTTGCAAAGAATAGCAAATCAAATGCCTGACGCATTTATAGATTTGAAAAGGATAACAAAATCACATATCCTCGAAGTGAATGTGACAACATCTGATTCACGAATACATATTCATTATTGGAAGAATATGAAGATGAAATTGGTATTAAATATACCACACTCACCCCTAGATGGAGGTTTGAGATGATACCACACTCACCCCTCGAAGGAGGTTTGAGATGATATATGGCATGAATAATCGTTGGTCACGTACCTATTGTACGCCAAAGTATTTTGGAAATATGACTATTAAAGGACAACGATAATGCAAGAAACATATCTTGCATATAAGTTTGACATGACCATAATGGTATAACTTTCTCTTTAAGAAAGATATTCACCACATGGATGTTGATGAATCTGTGGTAGTACAAAATTAATTGAGAGCTCTAGAAGAGTCAATTATTACTATGTTGGAGAAACACAATTGAGTATTGTGCTGTAGTAAGTCTCAAAGAAACTTATTCAGTTTCCAAAGTACACGCGAAAGCGATTGATTATATTGAGACTATAAATAAAGGAAGGCTTTGATATCTCCTATTACTACAACTTGTAGCGGGGTAATTTGTATATGAAATGCTACCCGCTTTGTTCTCCAGTTTGTACTACACAAACGAAATAATGCCACAATAAAGTGGATATCTATTGGTATAAAACCCATGTTATAATAAACCCGAAGTTTATTGATAAGTGCACATGTCATGGTGTAAATTTGAAGTTTACCAATATTGATAAATTATTCAGTTGACATTCGTGTTAGCCATCTCATTTTAAGTATGATGTGCAAATTCACATAGGTGAATATCAAAGAACTAGAAAGTTCTTTACGAATTCTCTTGTATCACTTGTTCTCATTAATGAACTGACCAACTAAAGAGTTCGGGTTGAAGCCCATAAATTCTGGAAATATCAAAGGTGAATACGGGCCCATTCACCTGCCATGTATACCACATATGATGCATCTATGATATGGTTACATGCGCAATTGTTATTGACCCGCAGCCTGGCCGGTGCTTGCGAGGTAAATTGCTCAGTAATCTAACTTCGAGCATAATTTCCAGATTCTCTACTCAAGACAGTTCATCTTGATAAGTTGGTTTATATCAAAGTTGGTTTAGCAAGATAATTATTGAGTGCTTCCACTTAATAGCTAAACTGTTTCTTATGAGAACAAAGTTATATATATCAGTATGATATACGTTGTATACGAGAGTATATTATATTCTCCCCTCACAAGTGGTTCAAGGTCAGGAACCAAATAATTTCATCTTATTATTAATGTGCCGTGTATATTGACATGATAATGCACAAAGATGATTTCCCAAAGTTGAGGAAACAAGTTAGCTTTACTAACATGAGGGGGAGACATGATAAACACTTGAGAAAAGGTTACATGGGATGAATTATCATTTGTATATGTATATCCCCGAATATCATGATATGAACCTGAAGTTCATAAAAGGGATAATTCAATTGCAACATATTGCAAAGCATGCTATACGCATTTGCTGACCCAAAGAAAGTAACTAAATGGAAGAGATACAATTCAAGAAGGATTGATTCCATATGAAAGACATGTAGTTTTGAACCTATAGTTCAAATGCTTGAAAGTATAAAAGTCAAAGGTATGTATAGTCAGTTTTCGATATCTTATTTGTCTAGCATGACATGGAAAACTTGATATGCATCTAAAGTCTATTATATGGCTTATATGACTTAACTTGAAAGATTTAAGTTGCTTGAAGCATATGCAATTCTTGGTCTTGAAGTACCACATCCCAAGTACAATTTGTGTACATATGAATCTTGCAATAACTATAAGCATGATGGCATTGAGAATGCATTTATGGAGATATTGAAGAGTTATTCCGCGACATTATATGAAGATGTTCATATCTATCAAGAATGATGATTTCAAGGTGCGGAATATTTATTCAAGTCAATATGGTTGATTTGTCAAACGTCTACCAAAGATCGTTTTGAAGATGATGCACAAGATTGAATGCAAATGCTCAAGGATATAAATTGATGTACTCATTAGGGGGAGTCAATGCGCGTTGCACTCTTTTTCCCTTACAAGGTTTTTTCCCACTGGGTTTTCCTTGCGAGGTTTTTAACGAGGCAACCAATAAGCGCATATTCAAACATGTGTACTCTTTTTCCTTTCTTTAATTTTTCCCAATGGGTTTTGGTTTTAAGGTTTTATGAGGCACATTATTGAATAGACATTCAAGGGGGAGTGTTATAAAATAGAAGTCTATTTAGAGTGAATGTCTAAGAGTTTTAGCTTGAAGCTAAGTCATTCCTCTTCCTATAAATAGAGGTGCTCTCTACCATTGTAAATAACCCCAAGTATTAATAAGAATACTTCTCTCTCTCCCTATTCTCTCTCTATTTGCTCTTGTTCTTGAGTTATTGTTCTTGTCTTTTATATTATTTCATAACAATTTTATTAATATATTTAAATTATTGAATTCTTTTAACATAAGAGAAAAATATAATAAAATGGCAAAAGTGATTCAAAATTTGCTATTAGTTGTAGATACAGATATATAGCATAGTATTTTCTTAAATTTTTATATAAATTTCTGGATCGACGATGGGACCCAAGGATTATGTTTGTGGGATCAAATGGAAGCCAATTTGCAAAAGAGAAAGAAACCTAAGTAGATAAGCATTTTCAAGTTACAGTTCAGTTCTATCTCAAAAGAAAGCCATTTGGGTCCCTTTGTCTGTATTGTTGGGAATCACTACACATATATCTGTCCTTAGAAATCTAATGCCTTGTTTGAGCTTTGAAACTTCCTTTTTAATTCTATTTTTGTAATATTTAAATTCCACCAATTTAATTATTTATTCAGTTATTTCCCTATCAATACTATCCATAAGACTATCGTTGGATGGAACAAACATTAAACATAAACAAATTGGGTGAAAAATATTTACTAAAATCTTGGTCAAAGACCCTTCATTTCTCGTCTGAGATTCCTATCTTGTGGTGCTGTGTGATTGGGAACTAAAAAGATCTAATCTAAAAGCTGCTTTCTCTCCCCAAAATGTCTCAGCGCATCTTTGCAGAAATGTATGTTTCAATCAAAGTACCCCCTTTTTCCCTTTCTTCTCTTTCTCCACATGAAATCACCAACAATAACTTTCCCCAAAACAGATATTTATAAATAAAGGATATATAAAATAGTTGTTTTGGTTTAATTATATGTTGTCCGAAATTCAGATTTAAAATGTGTGAATGACTCATTTAAAGGAAAATGCTTTCTATTAGGAGATTTTATGTTATGAGGGCTTAGAGAGTTTTGATTTGAGTCCAAGGTGTAGCTTAATGACCAATAAAGTAAATAAAAAATCATGAAGTCTCAATTTCAATTTCCAGCAAAGACAAAATACCATGGACGAAGCTAGAGTGTCGGGAGCGGGTTCGATTAAATTCAGTAGCTTTGTTTCGAACCCTGTATTTTTCTTAAAAGAAAATTATTGAATATGTATGCATTAATTAATTTAGAACTCAGTAATTAAAACGATTAGAACCTCAAATCAATAAGTTTAAAATTCTGAATCGGAGTCTGCAATACATATTAGGTTATTTCTTCCCATATATCCAAATCTTGGGGATAGAGTTTTTTAATACCTGTTTCTGATAGGAGAAGTCATGTATCTTTCCATAAAATTAATAAGAAAACTAGCTTGAATACCACAATGATTAAAAACAAAATAAAAGAGCTTTGATTCATTGGAGGACTTGAAACAGTGTCTGCCACTAGTTGCTGTTATCACCACCAAAATAATATGAAAAAGAAATCTGACTTTGAGCAAAAGGAACAAAAGGAGTTTAGCAAAAAGTGGTATGGAAGAAACTTTATTAGAAGAGAATGAAGGGAAAAATCTGTAAAGACCAATACAAAATATATATCATTAGACTGTTGACAAACTTAAAAAGTTAAAACATTTACACAACATACCTTTTAACAAAAAATGAATATATTTGTGCTCGTTCAAAAAGAAACAATAAAATAGAAACAAACAACAGCTCATTTGATTTTGAACTGTCAACAAGATCAAGAATTTACCAACAAGAAGATACAAACATTTCTTTTTGCTTCAATTAGATCTGCAGATGAACATTAACAAAGGAACACATTTCTTGGGGTCATTATTTTTGAGTAAGGTACTAAATAAAGTACAACTACAGGAAAATTTAAAAAAAAAGGTTATACTATTAACTAATCACTAATTTATCTTCTTCTACCTCAGAGAATTTAGGGATTTTCTTGTTTCCACAATGATAAAAGAATCAAGAAAAAGGATTTAAAAAAGGACTTAACTTTTTAATCCTTTTTTGCCCTTTTAAACATGAGGCTTGCTTCTCTTGTGATTAGCTTTTCCATCTGATCTTAAAACACCACTTGAATCTCCTTCAGATGAAGCATCAACTGATTTTGTGAAATTACAAGAAAGATCAGCATAAAGATCAACAACTCTTCTGATATTATTGTTAAGCTCTCTGATTAAACCAACATTTCTGCTCAAATTATCAGGAATCTTGGACTCGTGATTCTGATTAATCTCATTGATTAGTAACCTATTTTGATCCAATATGTTCTGCACTTGCACAAAACTCTTCTGAAATGTCTGAAAAACTTTTCCATCTACTTGACTACCATTACCTAAGCCTGAAAATGTATCTCCCTCCATAATCCCTTTTGTTTTTTTTGGTCCTTAGTTGTTGAAGAAGAATCCTCTTTTCAATTCAAAATAGGTTCTGCAAAAATAGATCCAAAATAAAAGGACCACAAAAATAGAAGACAATAATTAGGAAAAGAAAGAAAAGGGAGCATATTTAAAGCTAGTTTTAAAAAAAGAAAAAACATCATAATAACTTCTCATCTGTACAGCTATAGTATTAAGTAAAGACTAAGGGTCGATTGGTATGATGGATTAGAGGCTGAGACAAGATTTCAATCTTGTGGGATCAGAATTCAAATTCTATTAAGTTACTGATTCTACGTTAATAAATTGTAGATATTCAATGAGCTTTTTCAGAAAAATACAATGTTTGCACCAACATTATTGAGTTTAGCAGAACCCACAAGGGACATTCCGGCTCTGCCCCGGTGTTGGATAAGGAAATATAATCTTGAGATAGAAAATTTAGTATCGCCTTATACCTTATTGGTTATTAATCATGTGATAAGTTATCCCAAGATGGGAAAAAAATAACACATGTAGCCAATAAGAAATAATATTAGGATAATCAATCCTGACATAACTTACCTCAGTATAATTAATTTTAGCATAACTTGTGTTCAAACCAAACAACCCTTAAGAGACAAAACATGGTAAGTATTCTTTTATATGATTTGTTTAAGAACAAGTTGTACAAAACAGACAACATTCTGAAATTGAAATCATGATTTCTCAGTTTTTCACCCCATGGGTTCTACTTTTTAACAAGGATAGACAGATTTTTGAGAAAAATGGAGTATACAATTATTAATATCATTATTATTATTATTATTATTTTAGGTATTATGAGATGGAAAAAAGCAGATCCTATTTTCCATAAAAGGGAAACTTTTTAGTGCGTACTGTTTGTATACTCCCCTCAGCTAAACGACCTAAGTAAGCTCAGAGTATTTGAAAGAAGAATCTCCAGACCCAGAAATGACCAGTCTATTTTGCAGTGCAGATTTGGCCATAACTCTCATATTGGTTCAAAAAATGCACAGAGACTCACTATAACCACCCACCCACTCACCCTCATATCCCCCCACCCCTATATAAGGAGTGAAAAAAACAACTTGAGAGAGAAATAAGGTGAAAAGAAAAACATTAGCATTTTAAAAAAACACAATATATCACAAACCATAAAGAAGAAACAAAACGGAATTCAAATTTGGAATTTTTGCAGAAAAGTCTTTCAAAGTTGCAGAAGCTTAAATTCCCAAAATTTGAATTAAAAAAAACAACATATATTTGGGGGAAGGACTGTACTTAAAAGAAGTCTAGAACTTCATTGAAAATTCTTCCTCAACACAAAAAGTTATAAAAGGATACAAATTCAGAAAAATAACATAGAAATAATAGTTGAGGGACTGAAAGCTATAAAAACCAAGACTTAATACAGATTTAACAAACCTACCACACTTCCAAAAGTGAAGAAAAAATCCCTCTAACACTCAAAACACAGAGAAAAGAGAAGAATAAACAGACGGTGTATAATTAAACATTATACATATATATATATATATATATATATATATATATATATATATATATATATATATATATATATATATATATATATATAAAGCTGAATTGGGAACGTACCTTGAAAATCTGAGAACATTATAGTTAGGGAAGAGAGGCAATAGACATAGATTGGAAAAGCCGAAATGATCGGCGATTGAATCGAATCTCCCAAAAGAGGGAGGAGAGAGAGAGAGAGAATATGTAGATTTGACAGTCACGCTACAACGCACCCTCGTTTATATCTTCTTCCTCTCTCTTTTCTGTCTCAATTTAATACTACTACTTCCCCACTTATAATCTTATATTGATAGGAGTAATATTTTTTTTTTCTTTTTGATTCCCTAGGCCGATTAAATTTAATGGGCGTTTGACATAAAAATTATAAAATTCCAGAATAAAATAATATTTAAAAATTAAAATTATATTTGGATATGAATATAATTTTAGGTTAGTTTTTAAGTTTTGTGAGTGATTTGAGTGAAAATTTTGAAAAGAGCTTTTTAGAGTTTTTCAAATTTTCGAAGAATTCTAAAATTCATCTTCAAATGAAAATTAAAAATTTTATGGTCAAATACTGATTTCGAAAAAAAAGTAAAAAATTTTCGAGAAAAAGTGAAAAACGGTATGTCCAACCAGGCTCTTAGTGGGCGTTTGGATATAAGAATTGTAAAATTCCAAAATTGGGGGAAAAAGAATTTCAAGTGAAAATGGTAATTGCAATTTAGAGCTATGTTTGGACATGAATATAATTTTGAGTTGTTTTTAAAGTTTCGTGAGTGGAGTAAAAATTTTGACAAATAACTTTTTGGAGTTTTTTAAAATTTTTAAAATTTTAAAATACATCTTCAAGAGAAAATTAAAAATTTTATAAACAAACACTAATTCCAGAAGAAGTGAACCTTTTTTCTTTTTTGGAAAAAAGGAAAAAAATCTATATCCAAACGAGCTCTTAGAGTTGCAGTTGAAAGTTTCATACGGGTAAAGCACCCCTTAATAAAGTAACTTTATATACAATGCTTGAACCCGAAATATTTTATTAAAGATAAATAAATACTTGCTGTGAAAATAGCATAAACTAACTATTTTTTGGATTGGTATTGAAAAACAGTCATCATTTGTAAAGTCATTGAAAAATAGCTACTATTTTGTTGAAACACGAAAAGTTCGAGCATAATATGCTGGATTATGGAGCTCCTTCATATAAAATTCCGAAATATGATATTGGAACTCCAGCACACGAAAAGTTCTAATATAATATATTGAACGTTAAAACCACTACGTATAAACTTCTAGCATATTATATTAAAATTCTAGCACATTATGCTATTTTTAAATTATCACTTCACCACAAACGTTGTTGATAAATTGAACGTCCACCTTTCTTGTGTTTTGGATTTCCACCTATTTGGTAGGATAATGTAGTAATTGAATTAATCTACTACCCTCAATTTGTTATGCTATGTAATTTATATCATGCAATGAATTGTACTATAAAAATTGTTTATGCGGTCATTAACACTGAATTATGAACTATTGTGTGAAGTTTAATAATAAGAAAGAATTATTTTTGTCAGTAAATAGTTGAAACCCTATGTTACTTAAATATATTTGTATTTTATATTTTATTATGCATAAAATAATAAATGGATAATCGCATAACTTAATTTGAGTATTATTTTAATATCACCAATCAAATGATGCAGTATTTATGCGACAATTATTTTCTTATACAGTCAATGAAGCGATGTATTATCTTAAGTATTAATTATTCTAATATAACCAACCGATTGTTATAGTGTCAAACGGTTTTATGCTATCAAGGTGCATTTCAGTTTATTGTATGAATTGCATATTTATTTGTGACATTGTGGCGAAACTAAAAAATTTAATCGGAAGATTAGAAAAAAATGCACAATGAATGAATACACTTGCCTATCAAGAGGATTCACAAAACATTTAGTTTTACTTTAGTTACATAATATGGAATTTCATACTAAAGGAATCTAATTGAACCCTATCAATACACTTAGCTCCGCCACGACTCTTACATAATAATTTATTTTGAAATTTTTTACAAAGATATACATCCTATTTATCATAAACTAAAATTATTTTAAAATATTATTTTTTATACCTATTTTTATATTTTATAGTAAAATAAGTATTTATGGTATATAGTACCACTGATGCATAAAATAGGCATAAAATACGCTATTTATATTTTTCCTCTTTCTTAGACAGCTTGACATGCCTATTTTTAAGATGATTGCCATAACAATATTCATGAATACATGGCGTGAATACACGCGTGTACAACTTGGTTGTCATGATTTTAGGCTTTTTTACTGTTGTATTTACGAATACAGCAACACGTATACATGTGAATACATGCGCGTACAGCTGGATTGCCCTGATTTTAGGCGTATTTTGCTGTCGTATTCATAACTACATGGCGCGAATACATGTGAATACATGCGCGTACAGTTGGACCGTCCTGATTTTCGGCACTTTTACTGATGTATTCATGAATACATCAGCGTTAATACATATGAATACATGCGCGTACAGCTGGACTACCTTGATTTTAGGCGCTTTTTGTTGTTGTATTCATGAATACATGGTGCGAATACATGTGAATACATGCGCATACAACTAGACTGCCCTGATTTTTAGGCGCTTTTGCTGTTATATTCATCAATACAGCAACACGAATACAATGAATATACTATCGTAACAACTGAATAGTAGCTATAAGAAGTAATTATGTATACGGTAGCTATAGAAAATTAATAGCCACTAAACAATACATAATAATTTTTGAAAATTTCTCAATTTTTTTGTACTGTGTATAAAAGTTTAATTAGTTCCCATATTTAGGAATTATTTGCATTTTGCTTAGTTCGGTAGCACCTTTTTTGGTCACATTAAAAAATAAGCATCGAGCTAGCTGCTAATTCCAATAATAATGCTGCTAGTTCTAAATGGTAATCATTTATCAAACAAAGAGCTAAAAGCGACAACATAAATTTCACAAGTTTCGTTCATTGTAATGATGCAAACATCGATCACTCATTTTTTATTTGAATAATAATTAAGTGAAAGGGATAAATATCAATATCACTTTCATGAAGTTGCATTCACATTTCTCATGACAGACATGTATTAATTAGCGTTCGGAAGAAGAAACCCCATCTTAATTCCAAAATTCATGAAAATTTATTTAGAGATAAAGAAAAAGAGGGAAAAGAAAAATACCTAAAATGCTGAGTTCGATATAACTCATATTATACTCAGCTCAATATTTGCTACATATGGACGGGTCACATTCCTTGGATGATTTATGATAGATCAATTATACATCGTCAGATACTTTAATACTAAAAGTTTCCTTCTCTCACGTGACTAACATGTGAGGAAATATAATAAGTTGTAGGAATAAAATATTTTTGTTATTGCTAGATAAATCAAAGTAGGATAACTGCACATAATCCCTCTCCTTTGCTATTCTTTATTTTTTCAGATGCAAGTGTATATAAATACATGTACAAGCAATGAATAAGATATACAGAGAACCTTTCAATTAAAATTTCTTCTTCAATTTCTTACGTGGTATTAGAACAATAAGCCTGATCCAACAGTCCAAAATCAAATTCTTTTACATCAGATTGATCGTCAAAATTAGTAACCTAAAATGCCTGACACAACCACGACATCTACTGGTGATACGAGCAATATTGCTAAACTAATTAGCTATGATGTCAATCACCCTTATCATCTCAACAACTTTGATTCACCTGGAATAACTCTAGTCAATACTGTGTTTGATAGAACAGAATACCCAGGGTGGAGGAGATCTATTCTCCTGTCTTTGTCAGCCAATAAGAAGCTTGATTTCATCAATAGAGCCTGTCAATCTACAGATATGATATCTCCAAAGTATGAACAATGAAATTGAGTGAATGACATGGTCATCTCTTGGATCCTAAATGTTCTCTCAAAAGATATTGCAGACAGTGTGATATACGCCAAAACTACAAAAGAGCTTTAGGACATCCTGGACCAGAGATTTGGGAGATCAATTGGAGTCAAGCTTTATCATCTGAAGAAGGAGTTATCATGATTAGTACAGGTAAACAGTGACATTTCAGGATACTTCACTAAGCTCAAACGACTATGGGATGGATCAGATGCTTTGAATGTTATCATATATTATGTCGATACCCACGTTTTAACTCATATTTTAAATAGTATATATATATATATACACTTTCAAATAGTATATTTATATCACCATTTAGTTTGTGAACCTATCAGGCATTTTACATAATTTTTAGAGGTTTTAAATCAATTTCTTTCTGTATTTTATTGTATAAATATCCAATAATTATATTTTAAATTATGTTGTGATGATTTAATCATTCAAACTCATAATTTACAGCAAAATGTATATTTTAAATATATTACTGCATTTTTTATAATTATATTTGCATTTTAGGACTAATTGTATTTTTTTTTTGCAATAATAGCTCATATTCATGTATAATTACATTATTTATGCAAAATATATCTTTTTATATATTTATAATGCTAGGTTATTATTGTTAATCGTTTTAGTGTACAAATAGTATTTTTTTGCTATTTATTAATTACTTTTATAAATTATTTCTTGCTAAATATTGGGTATTTAAAAATTAGCCTAAATTCATAATCAATTTCAGACTTAATAACCCAGCCCAACTACTTTGGCCAAGACTGAACGACCCTGCTAATACTCGATTAGTCGTTTTATTTTAACTCGCTCCGTTTGTTTTTAATCCCTGAAAGGTCAACGGTCTACATCATTTCACCCATTTTTTATATAACCAACCCTCCCCCTCCCCCCCTCCCCCCTCCCCCGGAAAAAATCCTAGTCATTCCCTCCAACCTGCCGCCCTCATATGCTCTCATATATCTTCTCTTCTAAAGAACCCTAGCCGCCACCCCTAAATCCCTTCTCCTAATCCCGTTGATAATGAGATTTTACCATTATTTGCTTACTTTATTAGTCTCCTCTTACTACCGATTGTTTGTGTGTGGTGTTACCTAGTTGCTTGCCTAAACATGGCAAGAAAATCTCATCAAAATTGAATCAAAGTCGGTTCAAATTCTTGACCTTTCTGCTATTCCATCTATATTCTTCCTTTATTCTATTATAGGGTACGAATCTTTACGTATTTTATTGATTCTTACTTACCATAAAACTAGGGTTTACATATCTCTTCATATCGAACCAAAAGTGATTGAAATCTCTTATTTGGAGTGATATTTTGTCTATATTCGTCCTATTTTATGTGATGTTTAATTTTTATTTTGATTCTGCCATTTTTCACTTTCCCTAAAACAATTATGGTTTTAGATTTTTCTTTTTTTCTTACCGATTTTCGGTTAGATGTGATGTTCTTTCCTTTATCGTACTTGATTGATGATTTTCCTTGTTTTAGTGTTTAATTTCTATTGTTATATAAACTCATTCTCCTTTTCCTTTTTTGCACAGACATGAATCATTATAATCTCACTAAATTTAAAAAGCTCTATTATGTTATTCCTTCATTATCTCATTCTATTTTGGTTCTTGGCCGACTAAAAGCCAAGGCCACCAAAATTATGGGTTCTTGTTCTTTATTGATACTAGAACACTGTAGATTTTTGTTTTTTCTTGTATTTTCGCTTAACCGTAGGCTGAAATCCAAGGATACCTAGGTTCTATCATTGACCTTCCTAGTGTGAGCACTGCTCGAGGTCTATTTTGAGACCTTTGTGAACTCTGAGATACTAGGGTTTAAGGTTCTTTGGCACTCTGTCCTAAATGCTCCATTCTACCCCCTTTCTACCTACTGAATGAACCAAATGGGCTTGTGTACATGGCTATTTTCTAAATATTTGATGGCTACTGGATTTTTGGCAATGAAGATTATTTTTTGGGTTGTTGTGAAACTATGTGGACGTAAAATTTAAGGCCTGGCCCGGCCCGGTATACTTTGGGCCTGTCTAAGGACTAATATAGTTATTTTATAACTTTGTAATTTATTTCATTCATTGGGCCTGTAATAACTCCGTAATAATAATTGCGGTGTTAGTAAAATTGGAAAAATGTGTTATCTTTAATATTTGTATGAAACGGGTAGAAATCCTGCCTATAGCCATTTAATTTGCTCGAACATATTCTGATTCTATGCATGTTAGATAACCTGCCTATAGGACTTCAATGTTTAACATATTCTACTTCTACATGATTGCTAGATAGCATACCTATATGAAATAAAATGACAAATCTTTCAATTGCAACATATTCACTAAATACCATGATCATAGGATTATATTAGTTTATATGCTACGAATCTGCATTTTAGAAATCATGCATATAAGGTCTTAATTGGTTAATCTGTTGTTGTTATTATTATTCGCTTAGGAGATACGCCTATAAGAGACAAAACAAGTTTCAATCGCTAACTATACAAATCCTGCCTATAGGATAACCCCACTCGCTTTTAAGTGCTAATATTGAACTTTCAAATACTGTTCATTGCAATGATTAGAAAGTATGCCCATAGGATCAAGCTAAGTAATTCTGAATATTTTCCATGGTCATCACTGCCAACTATTGCACCTAGATATCATATCTATAAGTTTAAACATTCATAATCTAATTTTAGTAATCAATACGCAATACCAAATTCCCTAAAATATATAGTTTCAGAAAGCATGTCTCTAAAATAGTGCCTTGCATCTAAAACTGCCAGTATGTTTTAAAATTCGAAATCACATAGAAGTCATGCCTATAGGATTTAAGGACCCCATATCGTATTAATTCTGAAACTGTATAATGTGTTTGCATGCATTTATTGTCTTAGTGTGGAGGCTAACTTGATTATATATTTTTTGAATGTCACATACTTTTATTATTTTAAGCAATTGAGTTAAGTCTAGAACCACCCAAAATAGAGGTCCAAACGCCTTCTAGACCATAGGCATGGGATGGGTAGTCCACATAGAAGGTAAGGCTTAGAATTAATTAGTGCGCCTTAGGTGCCAACTTAAAGATAGTAGTCCGGTAGAAGGAGATGATAGTATTTACCCGATGAATAATACGAGTAAACCCCAATCTCGAAGAGTTACGAAGTATTATTTATGTTGCAGGGTGATCCTTTAGGCTAAAAAACTTAGGACCCCCTCCCAACTTGTATTACTCAGTGATTATTTATTTATTGATAGATTTTGATAATAATGTCCAACTTCTTGTCTCTCCCTCTTGTTTTAGACTAGTTAATATTATTTGAGTTCAGTCGGTACCCACAGTTGTGGACCTCGAGGAATGCCTAACACCTTCTACTCGAGGTAATTTTAGCCCTTACCCAATCTTGGTGACGTAAATTTGTTAAATTAGAGTAACTTGTAAATAGGTGACCTAATACACCTCAAAACTATTAGGTGGTGACTCTTTCGTTAGCACCCTTCCTTAAAAGATTTATCACGTGTCGAACTCGAGTTCGTGAGAAAAAGGGGGCGCGACAGCATGGCAACTTTGCTAGGAAGTTTTAGGCTCTTACCTTAAGGGAACTTGGTCTATATGAACTAGTCTTCTATGATAAACATGTCTTTATTTGTGATTAGCCGACCCGTCGTCACATGAGTTACCACTTCAGTTTCCCCGTTTTCAGCTTCTTTATGCTTCATTATCATAATCTTATGTGGTCGAGTTGGCTCAGAGAGGTCTTGGTAGGAAATGGGATACTTAATCTCTTTAAGGAAGGTTTAGTTTGGAAAGGTCAACCGGATCTTGGCTTATGAGTTAAAGGGTTCGGATGTGATTTTCGGTGATTCGGTTAGCTTCGGGGGATGATTTGTGACCTAGGAGCGTGATCGAAATTTATTTTGGAGGTCTGGTGTAGAATTAGGCTTGAATTGGCGAAGTTGGTATTTTTGCAAATTTCGACTGATAAGTGAGATATTGATCTGAGGGTTGGAATGGAATTCCAAGAGTTTCTTTAGCTTCGTTATATCATTTTTGATGTGTGTGCAAAATTTAAGGTCATTCGGATGTTGTTTGGTTGGGTTTTTGATCGAATGCGTGTTTCGAAAGTTTTAGAAGAACTTCGGCTTGTCAATGGTTTTGATGGTGTTTGATGTGCTTTAATGATTGGAACAAGTTTGAATGGTGTTTTAGGATGCATGGGTGATTTTTGTTGAGGTCCTGCGGGCCTCGGGGTTATTTCGGATAGTCAATCGGATCAAGTTTGGCGTTTGAAAGCTGCAAGTTTTTCAGCCATTTCGTTGCAGAGATTTTTGTTCATTGCGATCGCGGGGGTGATATTGCGATCGCATAGAAGCAATTGGTGAATGTAGGAGTTTGCTCAACGCAATTACATTAAGGTGGTAGCGATCGCGTAGGGTTACTGGGTGAAGCTTTGCATTCTCATGAAGAGGTCCGCGTTTACATAGATTTGGGCAACAAGGCTTCAAGATCGCATGGGCTGGGCTGCGATCGCATAGTGTTAAATTTGTAGGTGAAAACTTTGTACATCGCGGTCGCAAGCCTGGGTTGCGATCGTATGGAAGGAAATCTGGTCTGACAGAAGGGTTTTTAAATTCATTATGTTGCGCGAGCTAAGTTATTTTTCCACCATGTTTGAGCATCCTTAAGAGCTTTTAGATGGGAATTGAAGGGAAGTTCGACTGGGATTGCTTGGAGGTAAGTCCTATGAACTACAAATACGATTATTATGTGAGATTAACCTAGAAATTCATGCAAATTGAGCAAAAATGGGAATAACTAGGGCTTGAATTTTTAGTATTTCAAATTGGGTTTTAAAGGGTCATTTGATCTCGGAATTTGGAGTTCTTGATATGTATAGACTCGTGGCGAGCCTAGGAATCCGTTTTTGTGAATATTTTTTAGTTTCGAGAAGTGGATCTGGGGCTCAGGTTTTGCCAATTTCAAAATATTTTCTATTTTTGATTGTTTTCAATTGGGTATTGTTCCATTGGCATATTGTGACGTATTCGTTGTGGTTTTTATCAGATTCGATGCATAAGGAGGTTGATTTGAGAGGCAAGGGAATAGCGATATAGGATTTTGGATGGCTTGAGGTGAGTAATGATAGTAAATGATGTCCTGAGGGTTTGAAACCCCGTATTTGCACAATGCAATGCTATATTGAGTGAAACACGCGCTTAATGATGAGCGCAGGGTTGTTTACTACTGGGGATTGTGACTTGGTCCGTTCCGATTGATATTTTTACGACGTATTTAACTGAGATGTGTTTTTTATCAACATGATTTGGGCTTCTTGCTGATTACTTGATTCCTTCATGGATTTTATCATTGTTTCCTCACTATTTGATATACTATTTGAACTCAGTCCTGTTGATTAGTACTGTTTTACAAACTCATCCACTTTTAATTAAATTTGAGATCTAAATGATATTTCTAATGTTGTTTGGGCTGAGCACTACTATTTTATTGATGCCCGAGGGGCATATGATGTTTTTCTGGACTGAGTGAGGCTGAGGGAATGAGATACATTTATATGCTACGATGTGGATTGAGTGTGATGTGAGAAGGTTTTCAGGCCTTGAGTTGATGTGAGAAGGCTTTCAGGACTTGAGTGTGATGTGAGAAGGCTTTCAGGCCTTATGTTGATATAGCGTTTGGGCTGTAAGGGGCCCCTCTGGAGTCTGCACACCCACAGTGAGTGTGGATACCTATATGATCTGATACAGGGCTGATACTATGTTGAGTGAGTGATACTGAGCCCGAGGGGCTGATACTATGCTGAGTGAGTGATATTGAGCCCGGGGGGCTGATACTAAGTTAAGTGACTGATACTGAGCCCGAGGGGTTGATTCTATGCTGAGCGATTGATACTAGGCCAGAGGGGCAGATCACTACTCACTTTTTAATTGTTGCTTTACCTGATTTACCTGTTTTAAAAAAAGAGATTTCATTTGATTCTTTACGGTTTTACTGCTTTAAGTGATTTACTGCCTAGTATAGAATTGCCTTGTGAATTTATGTGTTTTCATGCCTTCGGTTATTATTTATTATTATTACTCACTGGGTCGGAGTTGTCACATTACTCCCTACACCATGTGTGCAGATTCAGGCATAAAAGAGTCCGCACCTGAGAATTGATTCCTTTCATACCAGGCACCGAGTTGAGATACGAGGTAGTTGTAGACGTTCGTCGTCCCTTGTCTCCCTTATCCTACCTTATTTATGTTTTCCTCAGACTGTTATATTGGATATTATATTCTGTAGACTTATAGCAAACTCTGTAGAAGCTTATGACTTGTGAGACCCCGATTTGGGCTGTGTTAGAATGGTATCATTTGCGATTATCGTTGTTTCCGCATTTATAACTGTTTTACACGTGTTTTGGATTAGTTAAATGTTGATTTTATGTTAACAGAGGTGTTTTCATTGTTCTGGCTGGCCTCGTCTTCATAAGAGGCGCCATCACGACCAAGCATGGGGTTTAGGGTCGTGACAAGTTGGTATCAGAGCCTAAGTTACAAGGTTTCGCGAGTCATGAGTTGGTTTAGTAGAGTCTCGCGGATCGGTACGGAGACGTCTGTATTTATCCTCGAGAGACTGTAGAGTGTTTAGGAAAACTTCACATTCTTGAAATTCTTGTCATGCGAACTTGTTGACCGAGCACTAAACTTCTCTTTAGTCCATTCTCTCACAGATGGTGAGGTCACGGGCTATCGGACGTGGCAGGCGACCAAAAGTACCACCCACTGAGGCCACCAGAGGTAGTGGACACAGTCGTGGTAGAGGCAGAGCAGTAGAGGCAGCACCTGTGGATCCTCCAGTTTCCTCAGCTCAAGATCAGGCACCAACTATGCCCATTGTGATTCCAAGTCTTCAGGAGACTTTGGCTCACATATTGACAGTTTGCACCGGCCTGGCTCAGGCAGTTTTAGCCACCACACCAGCAGCTACTTCGGAGGCTGGGGGAGGCAATCAGACCCCTGTCGCTCGCACACCTGAGCAGGTAGTGCAGGGCTTACAGACCCCAGAGGCACCTCCAGCTCAACGAGTTGCACCATTCTAGGAGTTCAGGGTTCCAACTATGCTTGAGGATGAGCAGCGTCGCCTCGAGAGGTTTGGTAGACTCCAGCCTCCAACATTTAGTGGAGCTGAGGGTGAGTATGCACAGGGTTTTCTTGACAGGTGTCAGTAGATGCTCCGTACAACAGGGATTCTGGAGTCTAGTGGTGTGGAATTTACCACCTTTCAGTTTACTGGGGCTGCCTTCACTTGGTGGGAGGCGTATGAGAGGCGTAGGTCGGTTAGTGTAGCTCCTTTGACTTGGTAGGCATTCTCCACTCTCTTCTTGGAAAAGTATGTACCACAATCCCACAGAGAGGAGATACTCAAGCAGTTCGAGTGGCTATGGCAGGGAGATATGACGGTGTCTCAGTATAAGATGAGGTTTCCAGAGTTGGCTCGTCATGCCGTTTGGATGGTTCTGACTGATCGCGATCGTATCAGGAGATTAGTTGATGGCCTTAACTACCATCTCCATGTTCTAATGACTAGAGAGAGAGTATTTGGTGCTACATTTGAGGAGGTAGTTGATATATCTCGAGAGATTGAGGCTGTTCTCCATTAGGATCTAGAGGAGAGGGAGGCCAAGAGGCCTTGGGGTTCTGGCAGTTACAGTGGTGCTCCTTCGAGGGGCCAGTTCCAACATGGTAGGGGTCGTTCTTTCAGGGCGTCCCAGTCCCAACCATCATGGGGCATCTTCAGGTCGTGGTTATCATGGTTCTCAACAGAGTTAGCCTTCACTCAGCGCTCTTCCATCACAGAGTTTATTTCGTACTCCGGCTGCCCAGGGTTCTTCCAGGCCGAGTGCATAAGCTAGTCACTCCGGTGCGAGGGGTTCGCTTCAGTCCCATTCCCCAGCACCTGGGAGTTGCTATGAGTGTGGAGAGTTTGGGTATATATGCAGGCAGTGTCCTCGTCATGCTGCTAGCTCATGTCAGAAGAGGGGTCAGTCCTCGTCTTCTGGTCCAGCTTCTTCAGCACCCGCCCAGCCAACTAGAGGTAAGGTTCTGGCAGCCAGGGGCTGCCCCAGAGGTGGAAATAGATCAAGAGGTGGTCAGGCTCGTTTTTATGCTCTTCAGGGCATGACAGATGCCATCGCTTCAGATGCTGTCATTACAAGTACTATCTCAGTCCTCCACAGAGATGCCTCAGTCTTATTTGATCCTGGTTTCACCTATTCTTATGTGTCCTCATATTTTGCTCATTATTTGGGTACGTCATGTTTATGTATCTACCCCGGTGGGCAACACTATTGTTGTAGACCATGTGTACCAGCCATGTTTGGTTACTATTAGGGGTCTGGAGACCCAAGTTGATATATAGTTATTGAGCATGGTGGATTTTGATATTATTTTTGGCATGGACTGGTTGTCTCCGTGTCATGCTATTCTAGACTGTCATGCTAAAATAATCACTTTGGTTGTACCTGGTGTACCGAGGATCGAGTGGCGTGGTGTGACTGATTATGTTCCTAGTAGAGTGATTTCATTCTTAAAGGCCCAACGTATGGTTGGGAAGGGTTGCCTTTCATATTTGGCGTTCGTCAGGGATATTGGAGTCGAGACTCCTAGCATTGATTCTATTCCAGCTGTAAGGGAGTTTTCCGATGTATTTCGTGCAGACCTTCCGGGTATGCCACCGTACATGGATATTGATTTGGTTATTGACCTGGTGCTGGGCACTCAGCCCATTTGCATTCCGCCATATCGTATGGCACCAACGAAGTTGAAAGAATTGAAGGATCAACTTCAGGAACTGCTAGATAAGGGGTTCATTCGGCCTAGTGTGTCATCGTGGGGTGCATCGGTTCTGTTTGTAAAGAAGAAGGATGGCACCATGAGAAAGTTCATTCACTACAGGCAACTGAATAAAGTGACAGTGAAGAACAAGTATCCCTTGCCTCGAATTGATGATTTGTTTGACCAGCTTCATGGAGAGAGGGTGTTCTCCAAGATTGATCTTCGTTCGGGCTATCACCAGTTGAAGATCAGGGATTCAGATATTATTAAGACAACTTTCAGGACTAGATATGGGCACTATTATTTTCTTGTTATGTCTTTTGGGCTGACTAATGCCCTAGCAACGTTCATGCATTTGATGACCAATGTATTTCGGCCTTATCTGGATTCGTTCATTATTGTTTTCATTGATGATATTCTGGTGTACTCGTGTAGTCAAGAGGAGCTCGCGCAACATTTGCGAGTTGTATTGCAGAGATTGAGGGAGGAGAAGCTTTATGCAAAGTTCTCCAAGTGTGAGTTTTGGCTCAGTTCAGTGGCTTTCTTGGAACATGTGGTGTCCAGCAAGTATCTAGGTCGACCCGAGGAAGATAGAGGCAGTTCAGAGTTGGCCTAGACCGACCTCAGCCATAGAGATTCGTAGTTTCCTTGGTTTGGTAGATTATTATCGCTGGATTGTTTAGGGATTTTACTCTATTGCATTGCCCTTGACAAAGTTGACTTAGAAGGGGGCTCCATTTGTATGGTCGGATGAGTGCGCGGAGAGCTTTCAGAAGCTCAAGACAGCTTTGACCACTGCCCCAGTATTGGTCTTGCCATCAGCTTTAGGTTTATATATTGTATATTGTGATGATTTGAGAGTTGGGATCAGATGTGTGTTGATGCAAGAGGGTAGAGTGATTGCTTATGCTTCTCGTCAGTTGAAGCCCCACCAGAAGAACTACCCTGTACATGATTTGTTGTTGGCTGCTATAGTTCATGCTCTGAAGATTTGAAGGCACTACTTGTATGGTGTATCTTGTGAGGTATTCACCGATCATCGGAGTCTTCAGCATTTGTTCAAGCAAAATAATCTTAATTTGAGGCAACAGAGGTGGCTAGAGTTACTCAAGGATTATGATATTTCCATTCTGTATCACCTGGGGAAGGCCAATGTAGTGGTTGATGCCTTGAGCTGAAAACAGTTAGTATTGGGAGTTTGGAATATATTCCAGTTGGGGAGAGGCCCGTTGCAATTGATGTTTAGGCCTTGGCCAATCGGTTGGTGAGATTAGATATTTACGAGCCTAGTCGGGTGTTGGCTTGAGTGGTTTCTCGGTCTTCCTTATATGATCGCATCAAAGAGAGCCAGTATGATGATCCGCATTTGCTTGTCCTTAAGGACATAATTCAACAGGATGATGCCAGAGGCGTGACCATTCATGAGGATGGTGTGTTAAGGATGCAGGGCCGGATTTGTGTGCCCAATATGGACGGGCTTTGGGAGTTGATATTGGAGGAGGCACATAGCTCGCGGTATTCCATTCTTCCAGGTGCCGCGAAGATGTATCGAGATTTAAGGAAGCACTATTGGTTGAGGATAATGAAGAAAGATATTGTATGGTTTGTGGCTTGGTGTCTCAACTGTCAACAGGTGAAATATGAGCATCAGAGAACGGGTGGCTTACTTCAACGGATGATTATTCCCGAGTGGAAGTAGGAGAGAGTCACATGGATTTTGTGAGTTGTCTTCCTCGGACTTTGAAGAAGTTAGATTTGATTTGGGTGATTGTGGATCGGCTGATCAAGTCCGCATACTTCATTCCGGTATGTACTACCTATTCTTTGGAGCGGCTGGCAGGAATTTTATCCGGGAGATTTTCTGATTGCATGGTGTTCCAGTGTCTATCATCTCAGATAGAGGTACTCATTTTACTTCTCAGTTATGGAAAACTTTTCAGCGAGAGTTGGGTACGCAGGTAGAGTTGAGCACAACATTTCATCCTCAGACGGACATGCAGTCCGAGCGACTATTCTGATATTGGATGACATGTTGCGTTCCTGTGTTAATTGACTTTGGAGGTTCTTGCGATGAGTTTTTACCGCTTGCAGAGTTTGCCTACAACAACAGTTATCAGTCGAGCATTTAGATGACTGCGTACGAGGCTTTGTATGGGAGGGCAGTATAGATCTCCAGTTGGTTGGTTTGAGCCCGACGAGGCTAGGCTATTGGGAACAGAGTTGGTGCAGGAGGCTTAGAGAAGATGGAACTGATTTAGGAGAGACTACGTACAGCTCAGTCGCGGCAGAAGAGTTATGCGGACCGGAAGGTTCGAGATGTGTCTCATATGGTTGGTGAGAAGGTCTTGCTGAAGGTTTCACCCATGAAGGGTGTATTGAGGTTTGGAAAGAAAGGGAAGTTGAGTCCGCAATTTATTGGGCCTTTTGAAGTACTTAGGAGAATTGGGGAGGTGGCTCATGAGCTTGCCCTGCCACCCAGCCTGTCAGGCATGCATCTGATATTTCATGTATCTATGCTGCAGAAGTATGTTGGGGACCCGTCCCATGTATTGGACTTCAACACAGTTCAGTTGGATGGTGATTTAGCCTATGAGGTGGAGCCGGTGGCTATTTTGGGTCGTCAGGTTCGAAAGTGAGATCAAAGGATATAGCTTCGGTGAAAGTGCAGTGGAGAGATCGGTCCGCAGAGGAGGCTACTCTGGAGACCGGGCGGGAGATCCGAAGCAGATACCCTCACTTGTTTGAGACTTCAGGTATGTTTCTTGGCTCGCTAAAGGACGAGCGTTTGTTTTAGTTGGGAAGGATGTGACGACGCGACCCATCGTCACGTGAGTTACCACTTTGTTTTCCCTGTTTTCAGCTTCTCTATGCTTCATTATCCGTATCTTATATGGTCGAGGTTGTTCGGAGAGGTTTTGGTAGGAAATAAGACACTTAGTCTCTTTAAGAAAGGTTTGGTTTGGAAAAGTCAACCAGATGTTGACTTATGAGTTTGAGGCTTCGGATGTGATTTTCGGTGATTAGGTTAGCTTTGGAGGATGATTTGTGACCTAGGAGCAGGACCGAAATTGATTTTGGAGGTCCGGTGTAGAATTAGGCTTGAATTGGCGAAGTTGGTATTTTGGCGAAGTCCGGTTGTTTGGTGAAATTTTGATCCGAGGGTTGGAATAGAATTCCAAGAATTGTTGTAGCTTTGCTATGTCATTTGTGATGTGTGTGCAAAATTTAAGGTCATTCGGACGTCGTTTGGTTGGGTTTTTGATCGGATGTGTGTTTCGGAAGTTTTAGAAGAACTTCGGCTTGAATTCAATGTAATTCGATGATTTTGATGTTATTTTAATGTATTTTAATGATTGGAACAAGCTTTAATAGTGTTTTAGGATGTGTGGGTGTTTTGGGTTGATGTCTTGGGGGCCTCGGGGTGATTTCGAATGGTCAATCGGATCAAGTTTGGCATTTGAAAGTTGCAGGTTTTTCAGCCATTTTCTTGCAGAGATTTTTGTTCATTGCGATCGTAGGGGTGATGTCACGATCACATAGAAGCAGATGGTGAAGGCAGGAGTTCCGCATACGTTTGGGCAACAAGGCTTCGCGATCGCATGGGCTTGCTGCGATCGCACAGTGCTAAATTTAGAGGTGAAAATTTTGTGCATCGCGATCGCAAGCCTGGAGTTGCGATCGCATTGAAGGAAATTTGGGATGAAAGAAGGGTTTTAAAATTCATTAATCCGAGCTAAGTTATCCTTCCACTATTTTTAGCAACCTTGAGATCTTTTGGACATGATATAAGGGGAGTTCGACTGGGATTGCTTGGAGGTAAGTCCTATGAGCTAAAAACACGATTATTATGTGTGATTAACCTAGAATTTCATGCAAATTGAGCAAAAAGGTGGAAGAACCAGGGCTTGAATTTTTAGTATTTCAAATTGGGTTTTGAAGGTTCATTTGAGCTTGGATTTGGGAGTTCTTGAAATGTATAGACTCGTGGCGAGTCAAGGAATCTGTTGTTGTGAAAATTTTTGAGTTTCGGGAAGTGGGTCTGGAGCTCGGGTTTTTCCAATTTCAGAATTTTGCTATTTTTTTATTTTTTTTGATTGGGTATTGTTCCATTGGCATATTGTGATGTATTGTTGTGGTTTTGATCAGATTCGACATGCGAGGAGGTCGATTTGAGAGGCAAGGGCATAACGAGCTTGGATTTTGGCCGGCTTGAGGTGAGTAATGATAGTAGATGATGTCCTGAGTGTTTGAAACCCCGGATTTGCACAATGCAGTGCTATATTGAGGTGAAACACTCGCTTAATGATGAGCGCGTGATTGTTTACTACTGGGGATTGTGACTTGGTCTGTCTTAATTGATATTTTTACCATGTATTTAACTAAGATGTGTTTGTTATCAACATGATTTGGTCTTATTGCCATATTTGATCTTCTTGCCGATTACTTGAGTCCTTCGTGGATTTTATCACTGTTTCCTCACTATTTGATACACTATTTGAACTCAATCCTGTTGATTAATACCGTTTTACAAACTCAGCCACTTTTAATTGAATTTTGAGATCTGAATGATATTTCTAATGTTGTTTGGGCTGAGCACTACTATTTTATTGATGCCTGAGGGGCTTATGATATTTTTTTGGACTGAGTAAGGCCGAGGGCCCGAGATACATTTATATGCCACGAGGTGGCTTGAGTGTGATGTGAGAAGGATTTCAGGCCTTGAGTGTGATGTGAGAAGGCATTCAGGCCTTGAGTGTTATGTGAGAAGGCTTGCAGGACTTATGTTGATATAGTGCTTGGGCCATAAGGGGCCCCTCCGGAGTCTGCACACCCACAGTGAGCGCAGGTACCCATATGATCTGATATACAGCCCGCAGGGCTGATACTATACTGAGCCCGAGGGGCTGATATTATGCTGAGTGACTGATACTAAGCCCGAGGGGCTGATAGTATGTTGAGTGACTGATACTGATCCTGAGGCGTTGATTCTATGTTGAGCGATTGATACTGGGCCCGAGGGGCAGATTACTACTCACTTTTTAATTGTTGCTTTACCCGATTTACTTGTTTTTTAAAAAGAGATTTTATTTGGTTCTTTATGGTTTTACTGCTTTAGGTGATTTACTATCTCGTATAGAACTTCCTTGTGAATTTATGTGTTTTCATGCCTTCGGTTATTATTTATTATTATTACCCACTGGGTCGGAGTACTCACATTACTCCCTGCACCATGTGTGCAGATTCAGCCATAGCAGAGTCCGCACTTGAGCGCTGATTCCTTCCAGACCAGGCGGCGAGTTGGAGCTACGAGGTATTTGTAGACGTTTGCATCCCCTTGTCTCCCTTATCTTACCTCATTTATGTTTTCCCCTTTCTATTGTATCAGATATTATATTCTGTAGACTTATAGCAAACTTTGTAGAAGCTCATGGCTTGTGACACCCCGATTTGGGCTGTGTTGGGATGGCATCCTTTGCTATTATCGTTGTTTCTGCATTTATAACTGTTTACACGTGTTTTGGATTAGTTAAATTTTATTTTTATGTTGACAAAGGTGTTTGCGTTATTCTGGCTAGCCTCGTCTTCACGAGAGGCGTTATCACGACCGGGCGTGTTTTTAGGGCCGTGACATTATTATTTTGTTGTTACATGAATATCCTGCTTCAGTTTCCCTTTTATTGATGCCTGTACACCATTTTCCCCGTTTTCGCTTTAATTGAATTCACATTAATATATTTTTCTCAATTTGGTCATAATATGCATTTTTCTTTAGACATTTTTAATAATTAATACATCATGTCTCTCCCTGCCCTCACTCCCTTGTCTACTTTATTACAATTTCCACGTTGGGGAACTAGCTTCTTCTTCATTTTCCTTACTTTTATGTCTTTGTGTTATATTTAACACAGCATTTGTTGTTTTTCATCATGAAAAATATTTGACAACGTATTGTTTTATCTTTGCATAAAGCATGCTCTATATCATATTCCACTTGTGCATAATTAATACAATAGCGGCGCTCGATGAGTGTCCGCGCTCTTCCTAAAATCACCCTTTAGATTTGGAAAGGCTTATTTGTGGTAAAACTAGTTGATCAGTGGTGCACTTGACTGTTCTGTGCCTTTCACTCTTAAGTTGTCCGCTTGAGGGGCTCTTCTAGCAATTCTCACTCTAATATTAGTTGTGCGTGCATCATGTCCAAACCTATTATGGGTTAGAACGTTGTCCGCATAATAACTTGCTTAGGAAAGCCTTGTCCAAAGCCACCAAGATTTTTATAATCCTAATAGAAACAATCATGATCTGTGCATTATTTGGAGAAAACATGCTAATATGTTGATCATTAACGTGTAAATATCCATCCGGAGAGGGAAAGAGATAACTTTATTTGTTTTGCAGAAATGTGGTACGAAGTCCCCGGGTTCGGCATGGTTCGAGTTACCCCACCTTTGCTCTGCTAGATTGGTGGGAAAACCTCTCTCCAAGTGACAGAAACCATATGAGAGATTCCTCGGGAAATTTACCCTCTATGTTAGACATTCAACCAAGCAAAGCATCAATTGAGGCCGACACCATGTTTTGCGATGAGAAGAGGGCCATTTTCTATTTTGGTGACATAGAAATGACTCTCGTTTTAGAAGAAATAGGAGGTTTCGCTGGGCTCCCGCGGGATAGCCATGTTTTGTTGGTACCGGAAAATTGCACTTCATGAGGTTTCTTGAAAATGATGGGTTTCTAGAAAAATAATGATTTAGTCTGTCTGAAGAAGTCTTACCTACCATTTGATTTCCTCTATAAGCATTATGAACACAACAAGTTATACCACCTTTACCATGATGAGTTTGCCATCACTTCTTTGGTTTAGACTCACCGCCGAGTTTGTGTATTCAATGTCTGTTTTCTGGGGATATTGGTATTCTTACTACAAAAAAAGGATCCACACTCGCCTAGCAATGGTACCCTAAGGCTTTAATTGAGGAGATTGAGAGGCAAACTTACACTATTCTCCCTATGATTTTGGCCAATATGTAACGGGCTTTAGACCACTGAAAAAAGAGGTATAGGCATTTGGAGGGTTGTAATCTATTCCTACAAGTATGGTTGTTGGAGCACCTTGAGAGAGGAGAATACCATCAAGAACTTCTGCGGCGACCATGGAATGACCACATAGCCTATCACCATTCGAAGAAAATAAATTTTATCCCAAACAGGTTTGCGCAACCAGAAAGTGATGTGAGCTGGGCACACTTCTTCAGCAATCAGGCTGATGACAAGGTACACTGGATGTTTTAGTGGTTCCCTAGTAGTGATTCATCATCAGGTCGAGAGATACTCCTCATCTAGTGCTAATTGGATTGAGGGAATCTATCCTTGTGCTCCTACCAGGGTTATGAGACAAGTTGGGAGAAAACATGTTATACCACGACTTTCCAAAATGGTTCAGTACAAAGCATACTTCCAAGGAAATGCCATTCCACTGAAGTTCGAGGCACAACAGATGTGGCATCAAAAGATCATTGTGGAGAAGGAAATCATCGAGCCAGATTGGTATCAAGCCGGCCATGTGCACTTCTATCCATCATGGTTGGTAGCTGATATAGCGGGAGATGTCAAGCCGAGGATTAATCTGAAAGATAGGGTTATCTACAACCTGATAAAGCAAAAGCAAAATATAGAATGTTGCGCAAAAGGGTTCTTGAGTCTGAAGCCAGGCATTTGGAACAACATAAAGTGGACATGGAAGCAATCAACGAGTGGAGAGAAATCGCTACTAAGCCAATAGAAAGGTTGGAATATTTTTAGTAGTGGTTAATGGATCTTGAAGTGAAAATGAGAAAGAGGGTTTCATGTTGTCAAAATATGGATGGAAATGAAAGAGGGTTACTAGCAAGGGCATATCTGTTGTTGGACATGCGCGACTTGAGGAATCTGATTGATAGAACAAAGAAGGCCAAGCATGGAGAAGGTCCCTCTAGGACCAAATAGATTAGGAATGATCTTTTTACTTGCTTTCTAGAATCATTTTAGACTTCGGTTGTAATAAGGCACATACCATTAGTGACTCTTTTAAATTGTTGCCGTTTTAGTTGAGATTTGGTTCATTTATCATATTAATGAAATGACATAGTTATTGACATTGATTTTCTCCAAATATATATGTTGCTTAGGCCTACCTCGGGCACAATGAGGTCTCCAAATTAGGACACGCATTCTGCAATATATGTTTAAATACCGTAAACATCCTTCTAGCACTCCTTACTGACTTGTTAACCTTTTTGTTTTCTTCTTCTCTTTGATAGTTTATTCTCATCCCCTAAGCTTGGTTCGTGCATACCACACCATATCTAAAGGTCCTCTAACTCCTTCTTCTCCAAGTGATCTTAAAAGAACGAGAAAAGCTAAAATGGACGATATGAGTGGTATTAGGAAAGACAACTCCACAAATGCAGAGGATGTTGAAACTTTGGATGGTTAGAGTACTCCGGCACATAATGACTTGGTTTTACGATTAGGACAGAAGATTGAAGTTACAAGGAAAATTTGAGCAGGTCCAGAACTTGGGAAATTTTCCCTTACCCTGAACATCTCCGATATAAACCAACATAACACAAAAGCTTAAAAACCGACACCTTCCCAGAGCATACAAAACCAACAAAATCCTCCCGCATCTCATCAGTATGCCACACCTTCTTAAAATCTTAATCCCTTACTAGTACCAACCCCTCCACAACATCATCACTGCCCAACTCAATACCCACAAACCACCACCTACGATACTCCTCAAAACGCACCATAACATGCCCTGATTCCCAAAACTCAACCAACGACCATCACTATGCCCAGATTTTTGGAGTCTATCAAAGCAATCCCATATACGTGGAAATTTATCCCACACTCCGCAACAAACCTTATACATACCTGAATCCATCAAGAAAGACCTGCTTATAAAGAACATAGTAGAAGGACTCAGGAAACTTATAATTCGAGTCCAAGGTATTGAAGGCAGTAAAGGTATCGAAGGCCTGAATTATGAAGACTTCTGCATTTAGCCGGACATAGAACTACTAGAGGGTTACAAACCTTCTAAGTTCGAAATGTTCGACGGGATAGGCGATCCGAATGGACACTTGATAACATAATGTGTCAAGCTTGTAGGGGTTGGTGAAGATGAAAGAATCCGTATGAAGCTGTTTATTAGGAGCCTCACTAGAGACGCCCTGTCCTGGTACATCAGTCAAAATCCGAAAAAATGGGTTAACTGGGTAAGCACGGCGTTAGATTTTGTGGATCGGTTCAGGTTTAATACAAAAAATGCGCCATACGTCTTTTATATTCAGAATCTTAAGAAGAAGCCAACAGAAACTTTCTGCGAGTATGCTACTCGATGGAGGTTGGAAGCTGCAAAGGTAAGGATAACACTGGAAGAAGAACAGATGAATAAGCTCTTCATGAGAGCTTAAGATCCACAATATTATGAGAGGTTGATGATCATTGAAAACCATAAGTTCTTTGATATCATTAAACCGAGAGAAACAATAGAGGAAGGACTTAAAAACGGAATAGTGACAAATTTTGAGGCACTCCAAGCTACAAACAAAGCCTTGCAGTCAGGAGGCATCTTTAAAAAGAAAGAAGTTGGTGCAGTAATGGTAGCCCAAGGCCCGAAGTCTCCTCTTGCATACCAAACACCTCCACCCATATATCAACCTTCATCCCCTAGATACCAACAACCTGCTTCCACCTACCATACTTATAACACTCAACAAGTATATTACCACTCACCACCACCAGCCCACCAAAACTACCAAAAACCCAGACCAAATTTTGACCGCAGACCACCCAGACAATACATTCCTATTGCTGAACCCATCGACTAATTGTATGAGAGATTAAGAGATGCCAATTATGTCACTTCTGTTTCCATTGTTGCCATGGAAAACTCTTCCTAGTGGGTTAATCCAAACAATACATGTGCCTATCACTCAGGCATGAAGGGTCATACTATTGATGAATGTGGCACTTTAAAGAATAAGATACAGAAGCTGATTAACACCAAGGTTATACAAGTAAAAGAAGTTGCATCCAATTTTTGCAATAATCCCCTCCCGAACCACAAGGTGAAGGGGTAAATCTGATCGAAACCGATGAAGAATGGAATCCAGAAGGATCAATTGGACTCATTTGTAAAGGGGATGAACCTAAAATACCTCTAGTCACTCTCACACCTATTATATTGCAAATTCAGTCACCGATTGAGGTTGAAATAGTTATGCTAACTCCGTTTGAGGTTAAAGCAACAACGCCCTAAGGCACACTAACCCCGCTTTAAGTGGAAGTAACTGCACCCTTCAATGTGACGGTAGCACCTAACCCTTTTTATCACTCTAAATATATACCCTAAGACTATGTTGCAGAAGCAAGAAGGAAAAGAAAGGGGAAAATGGAAGAAACTGGTGCAACCCAAGGTATGACCAGGACAGGTAGGGTTTACACGCTCGAGAATTTGGGAGGAACAAGTAAGGAAATTTCCCCGAAGCAACGTATCATTGAAATTGGCCTAGTCGATCTTTGGAGAAAGGTGCAAGTAAGAGAGTATTCTATGGTTGATCATCTGGACAAAACCCTGCTCAGATATCCGTTCTATCATTACTATAGAATTTCGAGGCACATAGGAATACAGTGATGAAAGTTTTGAACGAAGCTTATGTACCCAATAATATCACTAGCGGAGAAATGGCCAACATGCTAGGAAATGTGTCGGAAAGCCACAAAATCACTTTTTACGAAGACGAGCTACCGCCAGAAGGACTGAATCACAAAAGGCATTGTATATCACAGTGCAGTTTGAGGACAAATTCATTGTCAAGGTCCTGATAGATGGGGGTTCAAATCTAAATATTTGTCCATCGACTAGTTTGAAGAGGTCGGGTAAAGTTTTGCATGAAATACGAGCAGGAAATATGAACATGAAAGCATTCGATGGGTCCCAAAGGGCCACGATTGGGGAAATCAACCTATGTTTGCAGATGGGCCCGACTTGGTTTGATGTTAAATTTCAAGCATTGGACATATACGCCACATACTATCTGTTGTTGGGATGACCTTGGATATATGTTGTTGGGGCTGTAGCCTCCACTCTACATTAGATTGTGAGTTTTAATGAAATCACCAGGAAGTAATCATCCACGGGGACGGGAATAATCCTATTTATACCAATCAAATTTTTGCGGTTGTCGAAAATAGAAGGAAGTTAAGTAGAGAAATGTACAATCGCATCGAGCGCGTCAATGCAATTGAGAAACAAAAATGGTGGAGTAATAAGATTGAAAGCATATTGTCATGGACAGGGTATGGATCCAACAAGGGTCTCGACAAAAATCTCCAAGGGATCACCAAAACAATACAACTAAAGCGTCACGACACAACTTCTGGCTTGGGGGTCGCCACCACGGCGTAGTCCTTATTACCCACTTGAAAATCCAACACTGCATCTGCACCAGACATTTCAACAAACTGACGTGAAATGGGAATCTGAAGAAGATGAAGCTTTAGCTGGCCTAAGGAAACTACTTTTGGATGATGAAGACATAGATTGCAATGTAATAGTTGAGGAGGAGGAGGAGGAGGAAGGACTGAAAATTCAGACCGTGGAAAAAGGAGATGTTCTCAAGAACTAGGTTGCTGCACAATCTCGACCCCTTTGAATTCCTGGGTAGCATGATCTATTTTTAAAAGTAATTTTAATCATTTAATACATTTTCAGTATTTTGTGTTAGATGTATTTTGTTTTGAAATAATTGCTGAAATCATCGAGCTGTACTTGTTTTTATGTTTTCAAAATTACTTAATGCATTGCTATTTTAGTATTTGTTATTATCTTTTACCTTTCTCTCTACAGCATTGTCATTACTTATCCTGAATAACCAATAACTATGATATGTAATGAGACGACGCAATATAAGAATAATGATTCAGAGTAAAATAGAAGAAGAAGATACGATACCTGAAGAAATTGTTAGAGAAGTTGAAAATTTTGAGAACAAGCCTAAGTCCAATTTGGACGAGACCTAGATAGTCAATTTGGGAAATTCCAAAACAATCAAAGAAACTCGCATAAGCATTCACCTGTCACCATCAGAGAAAGAAGAGTACACTTGTTTCTTCAAAGAGTATGAAGATATTTTTTCATAGACTTATGATGACATGATTGGTTTGAGAACATCTATAGTAGCACATAAACTACCTACCAATTCGATGTGTCTGTATGTAGAGCAGAAACTCAGAAAGTTCAAGCCGGATATGAGTATGAAAATTAAAGAGGAAGTCACCAAGCAGATCAAAGCTATGGTTCTTAGAGTGGTCGCATATCCTACTTGGTTGGCTAACATCGTGCCAGTTCTGAAGAAGGATGGGAAGGTCAAAGTGTGTGTAGACTATCGGGATTTCAACAAAGCAAGTCCCAAAGATGATTTCTTATTACCCAATATACGCATACTAATCGAATACTGTGCTAAGTATGAACGCCAATCCTTTGTGGATTGTTTCGCGGGATATCATCAGGTCTGGATGGATGAATAAGATGCTTAGAAAATAGCCTCCATTACTCTGTGGGGAATGTACTATTATAACATAATGTCGTTTGGCCTGAAGAAGCAGCCACTTATATGAGATCTATGAAAACCATTTTCTATGACATGATTCACAAAGAAATAGAGGTGTACGTGGATGATGTCATCATCAAATCCAGAATAAGCACAGATCATATAGAAGACTTGAGGAATTCTTTAATCGGCTTCGAAAATACAATCTAAAATTAAATCCTGCAAAATGTGCATTCAGAATCCCTACCGGAAAATTGCTAGGCTTCATCGTCCGTCGCTGAGTGATTGAACTAGACCTGTCAAAGATCAAAGCTATTCCAGACTTGCCACCTCCAAAGAGCAAAAAAGATGTGATGAGTTTCTTGGGGTGTCTCAATTACATCATCCGCTTCATAGCACGATCGATCGTGTTCTATGAGCCGATTTTCAAAATGTTAAAGAAGGATGTTGCAGCAAGTATTCTTTGTTGAAACGCACCTGCTGTGCCCTGATGTGGATAGATCAGTAATTAAGGCATTACTTTTGTGCCTATACCACGTATCTCACATCAAGGATGGATCCTCTGAAATACATTTTCCAGAAACCTATGCCTGCAGGGAAACTAGAGAAATGGAAGATAATGTTAAGTGAATTTGGTATTGTCTATGTGACTCAGAAGGCAGTCAAGGAACATGCGTTAGCACATCATATTGCACAAAATCCCGTGGGAGGAGAATACGAACCATTGAAAACATATTTTCCTAATGAAGAAGTATGATTTGTAGGGGAAGATATCACCAAAACTTATGATGGTTGGAGAATGTTCTTCAATGGGGCCGCAAACTTCAAAGGAGTGGGTATTTGAGTTGTTTTGGTGTCAAAGACATGTCAATATTATTCGGTATCTGTAAAACTCAGGTTTTCGTGCACTAAAAATATGGCAGAATACGAGGCTTGCATCTTGGGGCTTAATTTGGCCATTGACATAAATATCCAGGAATTACTGGTAATGGGTGATTCAGACCTTCTAGTACATCAGGTTATAGTGGGCTACAAAGAATACCAATATTACCATATCTATATCACGTGCAAGAGTTCATGTAGAGGTTCAAAAAGATAGATTTCAAACATGTTCTGAAAATTTAAAATGAGGTCGCAAACGCACTGGCCACTTTGTTCTCCATGATACAGTACTCGGACAAGAACTTCATCGACCCTATTCCAGCAAGAATCCATAATCAGCCAGCTTATTGCGCTCACATTGAAGAAGAAACGGATAGGAATTCGTGGTTATATGATATCAAGGAATACTTGGAAAAAGGAGAGTATCTAGAGCATGCAAATCATACTAAGAAATGCACATTCTGAAGATTATCTACAAAGTGGAGGAATTTTGTATAAAAGGACTCCAGACCTAAGATTATTACGCTGTGTTGACACCAAGGAAGCTTCCAAACTACTAAAAGAGATACATGCCGAAACTTGCGGACCATGCACGAACAGTTTCATTTTAGCCAAGAAGATATTGAGGGCATGATATTTTTATGGATGACAATGGAAATAGACTACATCATGTATGTCCAAAAGTGGCACCAGTGTCAAATACATGCATATATGATAAGGGTACCACCAAATGAACTCAATGCAACAAGTACACCTTGGTCTTTTTTGGCTTGGAGAATGGATGTCATCAGTCCGATCGAGCCCGTCGCTTCGAACGGACACATGTTCATTTTAGTGGCCTTAGACTACTTTACAAATTGGGTTAAGGTTGCATCTTACAAGGCTGTAACCAAGAAAGTCATCGTAGATTTTGTCAGGGATCGTATTGTTTGCCGAATTGGGGTACCAGAATCCATCATCACTGACAACACCGCCAACCACAATAGTGACTTAATGAAATACATGTGTGAAACCTTCAAAATCAAGCATAAGAATTCCACAGCATACATGCCTCAAATGAATGGAGCTGTGGAGGCCGCAAAAAAGAATATCAAGAAAATATTAAGAAAGATGGTATACAACCACAAGCAATGGAACGAGAAATTACCATTTGCCTTATGTGATACTGTACCACAGTCCGCACATCAACAGGAGCAACTCTCTACATGTTGGTCTACGGTACTGAAGTTGTCATTCCCGCCGAGGTTGAAATTCCTTCCTTAATTATACAAGAAATCATACTCAGTGATCCAGAATGGGTACGGAGTCACTATGAAAAACTTGATCTTATTCACGGGAAAAGAATGAATGTGGTATGCCATGGTCAGATTTATCATAACAGAATGTCCAGAGCCTTCAACAAAAGAGTCAGACTGAGACAGTTCGTACCGAGGTAGTTGGTGCTGAAGTGAATCTTTCCACATCACGATGAAGCCAAAGAGAAGTTTTCACGCAACTGGAAAGGTCCTTACATAGTTCACATAGTACTAATATGAGGAGCACTCATACTTACATAAATGGACGGAGAAATTTGGCCAAAACCTATCAACTCATATACAATTAAAAGATACTATATATAGATTATTTGCATTTTTCATCTGATAGAACTGAACTATGCTTTACCTAATTCCTGTTTAAGAGGGGATACGTAGGCAACCCTATGGGTTCAGTCACATCTTAATAAAATCTTCATTTTCTTCATGGTCAAAAATTGGGGCAGAATTTTGAGGAGGACCCTTGAAATTCTAGAGCAAGTTCAGCCAATTTCATCATATGCAGAACAATCAAAGAATCGATCATTACACTGAGGCGGAATTTTGATGAGAACCCTCTAAATTGTTATGCAAGAAAGTCGCAATGTCTCTAAAAGTGTCACAGTTGTTGGTTCATCTTATTTACTTGATACTGCATACCATTATGTTTTAAATAACTACATTTATCAAATGCATGCATATTTTTCGAAAACTTTATTTTTATGACAATCAGATGTTACCTAAGGTAACTCAAACAGGAGCCCCAGAGCCAAGCAAAGCAAGCAGGCGATGAAACGAACTAACCTTCCTGCAAAATTCACAATTTTTCTTTGGATGCATGCACAATAAGTATAACAAGAGTATTCGCAAATACATACATATCAAAATCAGTATCTTCATAACGAACAAATTGCCAAATGCAAACATGTCTCCAGATAAGAAATACTCTATTATCACTCATTATCTTTTATTTGCATGGGGCTAAGCCTGCCTCCTTTACATAAGGCTAAGCACTGCCTTCCATTGCATGAGATTAAGCCATGTCACATTTGCTTGTATGAGACTAAGCATTGTCTCCTATTTTGTATAAGGCTAAGCCCTGCCTCCTCAATTGCATAAGGCCAAGAATTGTCTTCCATTGCATGAGACTAAGCCATGTCTCCTTTCCTTCCACGAGACTAAGCATTGTCTCTCATTTTGTATAAGCTTAAGCCTTGCCTCCTCAATTGTATGAGGCTATGCACTGCCTTCCTCTGCTTGCATAAGGTTAAACACTACCTTCTCTTCATATACATAAGGTTAATCTCTACCTTCATTCCTGCATAAGGCTAAGCACTGCCTTTCTTTGTATGAGACTAAGCATTGTCTCCAATTTGCATGAGGTTACGCATTGCCTCTATAACTGCATAAGCTAAAGAACTATCTTTCCTCACATATGACTAAACATTGTCTCTAAATTGCATTAGGATTAACCATGCCTCCTTTACTTCATAAGTCTAAGAACTGCTATTTTGCATGATACTAAGTATTGTCTCCTATTTGCATGAGGCTAAGCCATGACTCCTTAACTGCATAAGGCTAAGCACTGCCTTTTTCCGCATGAGACTAAGCAATGTCTCCTATTTCCATGAGGCTGAGACCTACCTCCCCTTCTTGCATAAGGCTAAGCAAGTCCTTTTTCTCAAGACCAAAGGCTATCTTCATTACGCCATCTTAGAACTAACAACATCCTCTACTTACCCAGGGCTAAGCTCTACCCCAATCGTATACAAGTCTAAGATATATCTTGTTTTGCCTCTTCATATGACTAAGCATCATGTCCTTGCATCTCATGGGCTGAAATATCACCATTTTATCTAAAGGCGTCATAGTGTAAAGGCATCATCTTCATAGCTTGAAGACACCATGCTATGGCCTGAGGATCTCTCGATATTGCACATTATTATTCAAAGGCGTAATGGTTCAAAGGCACCATTCTCATGGCCCAAGAACGTCATTTCATGGTTTGTGAATCGCTTATCTGACAATTAATGGCTCGTAACATCATGGTCTAAGGACATTATCCTCACTTTCCAAAGACAATCTCCATGGTCCAAAAGGGAATTTGCATCATATTTCCCGTAATAATCCATATATATATTTGCATGCATCGTGTTTTAATTTTGCATGTACTCAAGGAAGTAACTGTTCTGCAAGCAGGAGCATCTTCGCTCCAATTTCCGTTCATAATGTTCACACTCTGCAAATGTTTTAAACATAACTGACCATCATCAATTCTCTCTTCATACCCTATGTCTATTCAGATACTTGTTGTATAACACATCCGTTATGTTTCAAATTCACATTCATAACTCCACATAAATCCGTCTGATATTATCCTTCCCAAAAGAACCTTTCCGAAATGTACAACCACTCATATAACAACTCCATCAGTTTCGCTCACCGTTGGATCTAGAACTATACATGGCCTGATTCCTGTAAAACTAGGGATATGCAGGCAATTTTAAAACCAGAGTTCGACCTATATTTTTAAAATCATCCCACAAAATCGGTCATTATTTTTTTACCCGACAATTCTTTCATCATTCTGGTAAAAATGGGCAGTTGTTGATACCCAATTTTTTTTATATTTTTAAATGTGTGTGTATATATATATATATATGTGTGTGTGTGTGTGTGTGTGTGCGCGCGCGCGCGCACTTTCAAATAGTATATTTGCATTATCATTTAGTTTGTGAATGGATATATGCATTTTTCATAATTTTTAAAGGTTTTAAATAATTTTTATTTTTATATTTTATTGTATAAATACCGATAATTATCCTTCAAATTATTTGTTTGGTGATTTAATCATTCAAACTCGTCATTTACACCAACATGTATGTTTTCAAATATTTTACTGCATTTTTTATAATTATATTTGCATTTCAGGGCTAACTGCACATTTTTTGCAATATAGCACATATTCATGTATAATTACATTATTTATGCGAAAAATATCTTTTTATATATTTATAATACTAATTATTATATTTAATAATTTTAGTGCACAAATAATATTTATTGCTATTTACTAGTTACTATTATAAAATATTTCTTGCTAAATATTGGATATTTAAAACTTGCCTAATAACCCAACCCAATTACACTGGCCCAAGACCAAACAACCCTTTCTAATACTCGATTGGTACCCGTTATATTTTAACCCGCCCCGTTTATAATTAACCAAACCCCCTCCCCCGCCTCCCAAAGCCCTAGCCATTCCCTCCAACCCGCCACCATCATATGCTCTCATCTCTCTTCTCTTCTGAAGAACCCTAGCAGCCACCCCCAAATCTCCTCTCCTAATATTGTTGATAATGGAATTTTACCATTATTTGCTTACCTTATTGGTCTCCCCTCACTACTGATTATTCGTATATGGTATTACCTAGTTGCTTTCCTAAATATGGCAAGAAAATCTTATTAAAATTGAATCAAAGTCGGTTCAAATCCTTGGCGTTTTTGCTATTCTGTCTATATTCATCCTTTGTTCTATTATGGTACGAATTTTTGTGTATTTTTGTTGATTCTTACTTACCTTAAAGCTAGGGTTACAGATCTCTTAAAATCGAACCAAAAGTCGTTCAAATCTCTAATTTTGAGTGATATTTTGTCTATATTCATCCTATTTTGTGTGATGTTTGATTTTTATTTAGATTTTGTCATTTTTCACTTTCTCTAAAAAATTACGGTTTGAGATTTTTCTCTTTTTCTTACTGATTTTGATTGCATGTGATGTTCTTCCCTTTCTCGTGTTTGATTCATGATTTTCCTTGTTAGGGTGTTTAATTTCTACTTCTATATAAACACATTGCCCTTTCCCTTTTTCTACACATGCTTGAATCACTATTTTCTCACTAAATTTAAAAAGTAATATTCTGTTATTCCTTTACTATGTCATTCTATACTTTGGTTCTTGGCAGGCTGAAATCCAAGGCCACAAAAATTCTAGCATATTGTTCTTCGTTCATATGCAGAACACTGTGGATTTTTGTTCTTTTTATATTTTCGCTTAACTGCCGGCTGAAAGCCAAGGCTACACAGGTTCAATCATTGACCTCCCTAGTCTGAGCACTGATCGTGGTCTATTTTGAGACCCTTTTGAACTCTGACACACTAGGGTTTAAGGTTCTTTGGCACTCTATCCTAAATGCTCCATCCTATCCCCTTTCTACCTAGTGAATGAGCCAAATGGGCTTGTGTACACGGCTGTTTTATGGATCTTTGATGGTTACTGGATTTTTGGCTATGAAGATTATTTTTTAGGCTGTTGTGAAACTATGTGGACTTGAAATTGAAGGCCTGGTGGCCGGGTATACTTTGGGCCTGACTAAGGCCTACGGTAGTTATTTTATAACTTTGTAATTTGTTTCATTCATTTGACCAGTAATAACTCTGTAATAACAATTGGAGTGTTACTTAAATTGGAAAAATGGGTTTACTATTATGTAATTTTAGTAATGCAATACCAAATTCCCTAAAATATATAATTATTCGGAAAGCATGCCTCTAAAATGGTGCCTTGCATCTAAATTGTCTGCATGTTTTAAAATTCGGACTCACATAGAAGTCGTGCCAATAGGATTTAAGGACCCCTATCTCGTATTCACTCTAAAATTGTATAATGTGTTTGTGTGCATTTGTTGTCTAAGTGTGGAGGCTCAATTGATACCCTTTATTGCAATTACGTGCAGTCCTATCTGTTTTTTTGACTGTCGCCTTTTTGTTATTTTGATCAACTAAGTTAAGTCTAGAATCACCTAAAATAGAGGTCCAAACACTTCCTGGACCATAAGCATGGGACGGATAGTGCACGCATAAAGGTACAGTTTAGAATCAATTAGTGTGCCTTAGGTAACAACTTAAAGAAAATAATCGGGTAGCAGGAGATGATAGATGTGCCAACTGAATAATATGAGTAACATCTCATCTCGATGGAGTTACGAAGTATTATTTATGTTGAATGGGGTGATCCTTTAGGATAAAAAACTTAGGACCCTCTTACCTTCTTGTCTTAAAAATCGTTCATTTGTTTATTGGTAGATTTTGATAATAATTTCCAACTTCTTCTCTCTCCCTCTTGTTAGACTAATTCATATAATTTGAGTTCGGTGGGGACCCACAGTTTTACACCCCGAGGAATGCCTAACACCTTCTCATCGAGGTAATTTGAGCCCTTACCCAATATTTGGTGACGCAAATTGGTTAAACTAGAGTTACTTGCAAATAGGTGTCCTAACACACGTCAAACTCATCAGGTGGCAACTCTCTCTTTTAACACCTTCCTTGAAAGAGTTATCACATGTTGAAACCTGATTTCGCGAGAAAAAGGGGCTCGACATTTTGTTCATGTTTTTATCTTTTTGAAAGAAAGGGAAAGTTGACTAAGCCCCTTGAGGATTAGTGATTGATCAATTCCCAATTGGATTAAATATATCTATGGAAAAGCAAGAGGAAATATCCTCATAATGAATGGATGTTGCTTATTCACTTCTCTTGCAAGATGAATATCAAAGAGAAGCTTTTGCAAGTGCACATTTTAACTCTCATCGGTATCATTCATGGTAGTTGGAGAGGACAAGTAGCCCAATACACAACTTCTAGTAGATTTTGTAGCTTTTATGATCATAAGACAGGGGAAGCATTATCATAAACTCAGAAACCAATCATAAAGAGGAGCAACCATTGTACCCACATATAACAACATATTTGTTAAGCCTTTGTAGAGGTTTAAAGGGAAAAAGAAGTACAATCCAAATGTGTCTTGTACCTATTGTGAAACAACAGTACATACACAAGAGGATTGCCGCAGAATTATTGATTTCAAGAAGATTTTGAGTTCACCAATCACAAAGGTTATCAGAATCAAATTTTAGTAGGGGTAGGCATTCAATATTTTGATTCGATATTTAAGAATTTCGGTTCGGTATTCATTTTATCAATTGTGTATATCAAATACCATACCAAAATATTTCGGTACAACTCAGTATTTCTTATTTTGGTTCTATTCAGTTTAGATTTTAACCAAATCTCCCCCCACTCCATTAACTAATGTCTGTGTTGATCATTGTGCTAATACATGGCTATGTTCTTTTTAACGCTGGATTATTATGTTCAAACCTAAACAACTTCTCATGCCAATCTGCTTTTGTAATAACTCCAAATAAAACTACGTATGTTTCTTGATTTCTAGTTTGTAGTGTAATGCAGTTGCATGCATGTGTACTAGAAATGATATATTAGGAAATAAACAATAAATATCAGTATTTTATCCTCTCCAATCTCCATCCGACCTCAAATTTCCTCCATAAATGTTGCCATAATTTCCCCCAAAACAAATGAATTTAAGGAACTTATAGAGTTCAAGGGAATGCAATTTATAGGTAAGCCAAAGATAATAAAGCTCTTACAGAAAAGGATGCTGCAATAGAGGCACTAGCATGGTTAACTCAAACTTCTGAGAAGAATGATGATAAAAATTAGGGTGGCAAAATGGTTCAAAGAAAATAGTTAATCACCCATATTATCCACTAAAAATGGGTTGGATAATGAACTTTTTAAAAATGGGTCAAATATGGATAAGAGCCATATTTTCCATTTAGAAAATGGATAACCAATAAGTAACCAATGGATAACCAAGGGGTCTAACTATTACATTTGTAAAGCCTCAAATTGGAGGTTCCTCAAGTTAGGGAGACTGGGAATTCTTCCAAAAGTGATCATATACAAGAAGTCATACATAATATGGGTAACACATATTATCCGCCGGTTAATCCCTTTTTATCCGTATAAAATATGGATCAGGTCGGATAATTGATCTATTTTTATTACCCGTTTTCGACCCGAACTATATCCGACCCGACCCGTCTGTTTGCGACTCCTAATGAAGATGATAAATCTCCTCCGGATGTCACTGACAACATGCTTAAACTTCTTGGTAAATTCAGGTGAACAAAGCGTCGCTAAGGATGGACGGTAAATATTTTCTTTTAGAGTTGGTAGTGTGGACCATTATGGAGTAAATTATTTTGGTATTCTAGTATGCCGAAATACCAAAATATGAAAAATGCAATACTGTATACCATATCAAAATACCAAAATACCAAAAATTCTATACAGAAATAAACCAAAATACCAAAAAAATCAAAACTAAAATACCAAATTAATTTGGTTTGGTTCGGAATTTGATTTTTTGAATTTTATGCCCACCCCTAAAATTAAGAAAAATATAGTACTAACACATGAGGAAATGAGAATTCAGCAAGACAAAGCACTGAGCTCAACAACAATAATTTTGGACAGCAACTCAGCAAAGAACAAATTGCAGAAATGATGCACATGTATAAGCAGGCAAATTAGCTCAGGCATCAACACTAATGCAGTTACTGGTACTATTCTAAAATACTCAGATTCAGTGTTTACTAGTCTAAAATCATACACATAGATCTTTGATTCAGATGACTCTGAGCATTGTGTTTTGACCCTAATTCTTTCCTGTTTCTAACTCCACTTCTTGTACCTTTAAATATCAGTTTACTACTTTACCAAACTCTTTTAAAGTGGTTGTTACTCATATAGGGAGTATTTCTGTTCTACCTAGTCACATCCTGAATAATGTGTTACATATTCCATAATTCAAGTATAATTTATTGTTAGTTCATAATTTTTGTGTTAAGTTCAAGTATGATGTCCTATTCGCATCTATTGGGTTTGTATTCTAGGGCCTTTTAATGAAGAGTCCACAAGCTTTGGTTGAAGTTAGAGAAAGACTCTACTTACTGGAACCAAGTAGTCTTAAGTCTAAGGGTCTATTCAGCAGTAATGTACTTTCAATTCCAAAAAGAAGAAATTCCTTTTCATAGTCTGTATCTTTTTCTAGTCCAGTTCAAGCTAATGTTGCTTCTGATGTTAAACTTTGACATGCAAGATTGGAACACTTCCTATTTCAGCAATGAAACATTTAGATTTTCTCTATTGCGAGTCAAATTCAAAGTTAATCTGTGATGTTTGTCCTAAGGCTAAGCAAACTAGGAATCCTTTTTCTATCAGTAGCATAAAGTTCAAGCATAATTTTGAACTTATACATGTAGACATATGGAGACCTTATAAGTCAAATAAGTATAATGGTTTCAGATATTTTCTTACTATAGTAGATGAATATAGTAGAGGAACGTAGATATTTTTGTTAAGTGCAAAAAACAATGTTTTTCTTATGCATAAATATTTTTTGTCTATGGTTGAAAGGTAATTCAATGTGAAAGCCAGAATGATAAGATCTGACAATGCATTAGAATTGGGAAAAGGTTCATAAGAGGCACCTTTCCTAGCATCAAAAGGAATTCTGAACTAATTGTTTTGTGTAGCAACTCCTCAACATAATAGGATTGTTGAGAGGAAGCATAGATACCTCTTAGAGATTGAAAGAGGTTTAATGTTACAATCCAAGTTACCTGTATCATATTGGGGTGAATCTATCCCAACTGCCAAACATCTTATTAATAGGATGCCTTCTAGTGTTATTAAAAGAAAAACACCATATGAAGTTCTATTCTAGGAGAAGCCCAAGTATGATCATTTAAGGAATTTTCGATGCCTTTGTTATGCTTCAACAATAGCCCAAGGAAGAGTCAAGTTTAATGAAAGGGCAACAACTCGTGTTTTGCTTGGTTATCCCCTTCATCACAAGGGATATAAGCTATTATAATTGTCCATACTGAGAGTATTTGTGTCAAGGAATGTGAAATTTCATGAAACCGGAACATCACACCAACCTATATTCCCAAGATCAATATTTACTACAGAACATATCTATTCACCTTTATCACAGGATCAATCCTAACCTATCTCTTTAGAACATGAAATTTCTGACATTTTCTACTCACCATCACCAAGATCTTCATACACTCCTCTTCATCACCAATTATCTCCTAGCCCAGTTCCTTCTCAACCTATCCTAGATACATCATATAATAGCTCACTTGTTTTTATACCTAAGCAGCCTACACTACTGAGAAAGTCAGGAAAGATTTCCAATCAACCAGCCTACCTGAAAGATTATATATGCAATAATATCATATTCATAGATGTAGCAGCAACTTGCTTCAATCAACCAAGTAAGCCTAGGGAATATTGTTTCTCTTCTCTATCACCCAACAATCAACATGTGGTGCAATCCCTCTCTACTCTCACAGAACCTAACAACTTTGGACATGCTTGTCAATATCTAGGTTGGATAGAAGCTATGGATTCAAATATTAAAGCTCTAGAAGATAAGCACACATGGGATGTTGTTCAATTACCTAAAGGGAAAAAAGTTCTACCTTGCAAATTGGTTTATAAGGTAAAGCATTTGTCAGATGGAAGGATTGAAAGGTTGAAGGAAAGGCTGGCGGTAGGGGGATATATGAGGGAAAAGTATAAGTTTGGGGGAGAGAGACGAGGATGGCAACAAAGTAGTAAAAAAGCACATAAATGAAGAAAAGAAAATGCAATAAAAAAGAAAGAAAGCAAAAGTCAAAAAGAATGTTCAATGTGAAAAAGAATAAAAAGGGATTCAAGAAAAGCAAACAAAGAAATGTGTCGAAAGTTAAAAAATGAGAAAAGGTTGAAATGCATGAGAAAGAGTGACAATGTGTCTCTCTAACCCCTTAGGAAGAAGTGAAACGACTCAAAAAGTCAAGTGAATTGTGCCAAATGAATCAAAAGAAGTGCTAAAGGGAAGGTGGAACCCACTTGAAAAAAAACATATCCTACCCTGAACCAAAAGCCTTCACAGACTCCAAAAAAGCCCTATATGATCTTAAATTGAATGAAGCTTGCATTAGTGGATACTTATATAAGGGGCAAGCATATGGTACTCAGAGCCAAACTTGTGACCTTTTCTTAAGAGAGATAAGTGAATTTTCATTAACCTCGTTTGTGTGCCAATACTCTAAAAGGTAGCTGAAATTTTTTGGATTTTTCTTTAAGGGGATGGATCTTCTTTTGTTTGCTTGAGGACAACAAAATCTTAAGTTTGGAGGAGTTGATAACTAGATACTTTGATGTATTTCATGCTCCTTCTTGCTTACGCTTTAATTATAAAGTCTTACAAATAATCCCAAAAGACTCATAAATTGTGCTTGATTGTAGGTTTGATCAACAAAGTGATGAAACGTCAAAGATCAGCTCAAAAGGAGTGAAACCTATACAAGTACCAAAGACAAGACAACTCAGGACAAACGGGCCTATTGCGGCCGCACTACACTTTGTGTGGTCCGCACTAGAGAGATTCAGAGACATGTAATTTAAGGCATCAAAACAGTGCGGCCGCGGTACATATTGTGCGGTCCGCACTAAAGACACCGCGGCCGTACTACCTTTTTATGTTGTCCGTGGAAGAAAACTTCAGAGAGATATCAAGTGCCTAGCTTCAAGCCTATGCGGTCCGCGATCGTGTTTGTGCGGACTGCGTTAGATGCCTCCGCGGCTGCGGTCCACTTTGTGCGGTTCGTGGAGCCCTAGTTCAGAGAGTTGATTTTGCAGAGTTCAGAACCTAGTGCATCCGCACACTATTTTATGCGATTTGCACTGATCCCGCAAGGGCATATTTATCCAGTTTTTCAGCTTAGTACAAATAAAATCTTTTTCTATTTTTAGGGTATCAGATATTTTCTGAACACTGGTGTGCTCGCGGGAAGTAATTTTGTAAGCCATTTTTGGGCATTTTAGCTTAGCTTTGACGATAGAATCTCTATATTTACTTTAGTGTTTATTAATATGTCTTTATCTTCATTTATTTCTCTCTTCTTTTTTTTTCTTCAAGCATGAGTAACTAAACTCATTAGCTAGGGTTATGACTCAACCCTAGTGTGGGTAATTGATGGATATTGCAATTTAGGGTTAGATTGACTATGGGTATTTGCTATTTGGGTTAATTTTATGGTTTAATTTATGAATTAGTGGTTGCAAACACTAGTTTGTGCTAAGTTGACTTGGCCCTTCTTGAGAAAGAGAGCCAAAGTCTCCAAAATTGACCGAACAAGGAATTGGGATGGACTCAAAAGAATTTATATTTCCCAATTAATGGGTTAAACCTCGAAAGAGTAATTACCCAACTTGGACCCTAGTTGTTTGAGCTAATTTTCCTACCCATTTGGTCTTGAGAAAGTCAATTTGGCAAAATCACGCTCTCTACCGAAACGTGTGAGAGTGGGTAAAATTGTGCAACGGTTATAACATATTTCCCCAACCATATTAATCATGTCTTGGAAGCAATTACCCGTCAATTAGTCACCTAAGTGAAAGTCACTACCCTAGTGCATTTCTATCTATTCGATACAACTCTTAGCAATTTTCGCTTAGCATAATCTAGTTGCAATTTGTAATTAGCAGTTGATAATAATAGATTTTTAAAGAAAAACCCAAAATATGATTAGAAGTGACATTTGGAGCAATTACACAATTCTAGCCTAGATAGATACTCGGCTATTTTCCTAGCTCCCTGAGAAAATCGATCCCGACCCTCAAATCGGGTAAAAGTTATTGCGATCCTCTATTTCTACTTTATAGTAGTGCAGAGTTGGCAGCGATAAGAAACCCCATCCTAATTATAAGAACCGTGGAGATTTGCTTTGATATAGAGAAGAAGGGTGAAGAAGAAGAAGACCTAGAAGTCGTGTCTGTTCGGACCAAATGCTGAGTTCGATATAACCCATATTATACTCAGCTCAATGTTTGGGACATGTGGACCGGTCACAACCCTTTGATGAATTTATGATAGATCAATTATACACCATCAGATACTTCAATACTAAAAGCTTTCTTCTTTCACGTGACTAACATGTAAGGGAATATAATTAATTCTAAGAATAGAATATTTCTATTATTGCTAGATAAATCAGAATAGGACAACAGACAACTGTAGATAGTCTCGTTTCTTTGCTATTCTTTATTTTTCAGATGCAAGTGTATATAAACACATGTACAAGCAATGAATAAGATACACAAAAATCTTTCAAATTAAAGTTTCTTCTTCAATTTCGTACAATTAATGTTTGCTTCAAAAAATTGGAAAACCCATTTTATAAAATTTTAAATAAATTGCATAAATTATGAAAAAATGGTACTAAAAAGATTTTTTTTCCTTCTGTACTACTGCTGCATCCGATCGATTATATATATGATTGTATGATAAAACACAAATTTTAAAGGAAAAAAGAATAAAACTTTCAACATACAAACTAAACATGTTACAAATTTATAGTCTTACTATTATTCACTTAAAAAACTTTTAAAGAGTAAAAGACCGATTATACATATGATTGTTCTAAACTCTGTATTTATTTTTAAAAAAATATTGAATATTTTCAAATTATTACTTTAAAATTCAGTAGTATTAAAGAAGTACATTTCTGAATTCATAAACTTTAAATACTAACTCCACCTTTATTTACGACGAATCTGCCTTAGAAAACTTAGGATTAATAATTAACTCAACCTTGTAATTTTGTCATCTATTTTCTAGTCTTTTGCCCTTTTTAGGTTTCTATTTCTTAAAAAAATGCACTTGCTTCTTCAGACAGCCCTCCCCCCTTACCAACCCTCCCATCGCCATCAGATGTAAAGTCAGAATTTAAAATTTTTGGGTTCTAAATTTGTACTCGAATTCATGACTCATCAGTTACTGGATTTACAATTAAGTATTTTTATATATATAATAAATTTTTTAATATAAATATAATATCGAAAAAAAAGTTATTGAATTCGTCTGAATCCGTAGGTATAACTCTCGTTCCGCCCCTGGCCATATTATTTTTAATTTAAGACATTATTTGCAGAATTTCTTAAAACACGTGAAAGAAATATTAGCATTTTTTTAATTAGAAAGAATTAGTTATTCCGAAAGTTGAAAGGTTGAACAACATTAAAGGTCATAACTTCTCTCTCTCTCAATATATATATATATTTCCTCTATTCATTTTTACTTAGCACGTTTTGACTTTTCACGCCCCTTAAGAATGAAGTACATAATTTACCATGATACACATATTAATTGATAAATATTTAATTGAATTTGAGAAAATAATTTGAAATGAGTAACAAATAATGTGGGTATAACAAAAAAAAGATTCTCTTAATACACATAAAGTGTCAAGTATAAATAAAAATCTATTTTTAGTATACATGACAAATAAAGTGAATGGACAAATTTTAATGTATTTTATGTTATTAAATTAGAATACGATGGATAGTTACATAGTGTAAGTCCTATTAAGCAAATGGTGTAAAAATATTGTGCAATATTAGTGCACATAAGTTAAACTCGCATTTAAATGAGAATAGATCTGTAAGGATGAATACAAAGTTAGTGTTTTAATTTCAAGATGATTGAAGAATGTCACTGATTTAATGACTGAGGAATAAGCAGAAGAAGATAGAGTAGAGAGTAGGATGAAGAAGAGGAGAAGACTATTAGAGAGAGTTATTATCAGATCTTATTATTCCACTTAACTTCAATAATGATGTATACAAAAATATTTATAGTTGCTAAACAAGTTTATACTAATTAACACTAACTAACTAACTTGTTAACTACCATCTTAATAGAATAACTACCTAGCTGGTGTAATTACTAAATTATCCTTATTACAACAACAACAACCCAGTATAATCCCACTTAGTGGGGTCTGGGGAGGGTAGTATGTACGCAGACCTTACCCCTACCCTTGGGTAGAGATGCTATTTCCAAATATACCACTGGCATCCTTCCCTCCAAGAACTTCCCACCTTGCTCTTGGGGAGATTCGAACTCACAATCTCTCGGTTGGAAGTGGGGGTTGCTTACCATCAGAGCAACCCCTCTTGTCTTAAATTATCCTTATTAGCTAAGTAATATAGACACATGTTCTCTCAGCTACTCCATTTTGCTGAGGTGTATAGACACATGTTCTCTGATGTATTAAGCCTAATTTCTTGAAAACATCACTGCAAAATGTATTAACAAATTCGGTGTCATTGTATGTTCTTATTGTCTTAACCATCTTGTTGAATTGTGTTTGAACAAAGATAAAAAAATACTAAATAACAACACATGCATTAGACTTTGTTTTAACAGGTAGATTCATGTCATTTTGGAGAAATCAACTATCGTCAAGAAAAATTTATTTCCATCAAAGGTAGGAATCTTGTATGGTCACCAAGTATCCATATGCATCAGCTCAAAAACTTTAGTGCTTTTAATAAAACTTCCTGAAAAAGGTAGCCTGCTTTGTTTTGCACAGGGACAAACATTACATTTTTTTACTACTTCTGCTATAGACTCAGCTTTATTCTGAAGCATTTTCTTACAGACATATGCGCAAATCTTCCATATAGACTTATATCTTCAGCTGTAAACCCTTCCTTGACAAGAAGGTTGAAATTCATATCCTTGTTAGCAAGCTAACTTAGCAAAACGTATAGTCCATCTATTTTTTTTACCAATCTCCTTCACCCTCCCATTGAAGAGATCATGGAAAATACAGAAATAAGGATAGAAGGTTGTTGCACAAGCTAGCTCTTTAGCCATCTTTGACACATGCATTAAATTGAATTTGAACTGAGGCAGATGGAAAACATTTTTAAGTGTATTCCTAATTGATATTGAGCCAGTTCCAGTGTGAGTAACATGGGACGCTTCACCATTAGGTAGACATATCCTCTTTGTATTAGTATTTTTAACAATAGAGTCCTGATTTAGCATTTCAATATTAGACACCATGTGGTTTGTTGCACCAGTATCAATAATCTATTCTTTTGGATAATTTGAGACTAATAAAGCAGTACTCATACCTACAGCATTTGCTGCAAAACTAGTGTTGCTGCTTTCAGTGTTAGTTTTGTTGAGACTTTGCAATATTTGTTCATATTGATATTTTGTAAATGCTCCTATCCGTGGCACTTGCATTGACTGTGAATTATTAGCATGACCAAAATTTTGAAAAGTGTTAGTCATCTGAGGCTATGCTTGCTGATAAGTTCCAGTTGAGTTCATATTAGGTTGTTGATTTGGCATTTCTGCAAGCACATTATATGTTGTTGGTCCTCCTGTTTCACCATTAACTTTCTTTTTAAACATGAAATCTGCGGGGTAACCAATAATCTTGAAGCAATTTTCTTTTTTATGCCCCTTGAGTTTACATAAATCACATTGAACATTGTAATTTCTTTTATATCTTTAATTTCCCACATTTCTTGTATACATTGCTACATCATAATTTTCTATTAGATTTGCACCTAAGATTCCAGATGTATTAGCTATTGCCTTTTGACTCTGATCACTTATGATCATTGAATATGCTTGATTAACTGTTTGGAGAGGGATTCTCATGAGAATTTGACTCCTGGCTTGTGAATAGGATTCATTGAGACCCATAAGAAACTGATACATTTTTAGCTTTTGCAGATACACCAAAAAGTCCCTAGATCTTGGACAATCACATCCAGGAATTGGTATTAAGGATTAAAATTCTTCCCACGTATCCTTCAATTTTGAATAATATATAGATATATATAAAGTGCATTGGATCAGTGTGGCTATTTCTTTGTGCAAGTTAAATGTTCTTACATCATCTACCTTATAAAACCTCTCATATAGATCATCTCAAACCACATGAGCGTTATAGGAATACATTATGCCACCAAGAAGACTACTATTTATAGAATTCATGATCTATGATAGTACAATAGCATTCACTCTCTCCCAATGATTTCCTACAGTTGCATGAAAGTTTTCTTTCCTATAAGAACCATCTACCATCCCCAATTTATTCCTTCCTAGCAAAGCGACACGCATTAATCGATACCAAAAAGAGTACTACTCGATCCCTGTTAGCTGAAAAGAGATAATCTGTATACCACTCACATTTGAGGGATACAAAAACAAAAGGTGATTATAATCAATACATGCTGGCTAATTGGATGCTCCAGGAGACGTTAGATTCAATTGAGAAATATTGTCTTGTTGATCACCCATTTTGCAGATTTTGAATTGTTTCGATACAACCAAGAATTGTAAGGATTGAATTTGAATTGCGGAATTGGATCAAATCAAAGCTGGATTTTGCTTTGATTGCTCTGATACCATGTTCTAATTTCAAGATGATTGAAGAATGTCACTGATTTAGTGACTGAGGAGGAAGCAGAAGAAGACAGAGTAGAGAGTAGGATGAAGAAGAAGAGAAGAACGTTAAAGAGAGTTATTATCAGATCTTATTATTCTACTTAACTTCAATAGTGATGTATACAAAGATATTTATAGTTGCTAAACTAGTTTATACTAATTAACACTAACTAACTAACTTGCTAACTACCATCTTAACAAAATAACTACCTAGCTGGTGTAATTTCTAAACTATCCTTATTAGCTAAGTAATATTTCTTTTAATAATTAGCTTTCAGAAGAATAAAAATATTGTTGATAAAGAGTAAGATAAAGTTCATTGTCTTGGAGCAAAACTATATACATTTGATAGTCGTAGAATATAAAATTTGTCTATTATTTATACATAACATTTGAATTTTTTTTATATATATAGAAAAGTTTTTATAAAACACTTCACACATATTTCTACCGATCTAGGGGCAGCATATAGACAGCAGAATTAGGCCATTGACTGAAGACAGAATTTATTTGTTTTTTCTTGGTACATTAGAAAAGTGATAGAATTAATTTGTGCTAAGCTGCTAAACTTCCTCTCATTATGCTCTTTCTTTCTTAATTCATTTCGCACTCGTTTGAGAATCAATTTGACAAAACAATTGGAGTCAAATCAAGTCATACTATTTTTTATCAAAATTTTGGATATTTAGGGATTCAATGAAAAAATATTTATAAACTATTTTTTTTCATATCAAGATGGCAAAAAAAATATTGTTTATATATGTTAGTTGTCCCTTAATCTAAAAAGTGGTGAACATTTAGAAACGAAAAGTTTTCTAAAATTACTTTAGTAATATCTTATATGATACAAGTATTTTTGATCAATTATTTTAATTCTTAGAACTAGAATTTGATATAAAAAATAACGATATTTACAACTGATAATTGAAAATTGTCATAATTTCAAAAATAATCAAATTTTAGCTATTTTTTAATGTAAACATAATATGAAGGAAAATATTTTATTATAAATTCTCTGAAAGCTCTCTACACTTTTTTATTTCATTCACACTTCTTCACATATAAAATAAGCTATCAATACCCATATTTACAATAATATGAAACCTATTTCAACTAGAAACAGGAAAGCCTATTCCTATATTTATTCTAACTACAAATTCTATTTAGACATGAATTAAATAAAATAAATCCTAAATAACAAAGGTTTCATATTATAATTTTGAATTAATTTTCCAACATTCTCCCGTAATTCAAAGTTGTATACGTCTGACTTGTTCGTTTTGCCGTATGTTGGAGCACTTCTCTCCAACTTTCAATTTTGATGAAGCACATATCTCCATCCCTCAATTTTTTTGAAGAACCTGTCTCCAACTCACGTTGATGCACTTTGTCACCAACACTCAATTTTGTTGAAGCCCCTGTCTCCAACTCATATTGATGTACTTTTTCACCAACTGTTGATATATTTTGTCACCAACACCACAATTTTATTGAAGCACTTTTCTCCAACTCACATTGATGCACTTTGTCACCAACCATTGATGCACTTGTCACCAACACCCAATTTTGTTGAAGCATGTGTGTCACGACCCGGATTTTCCAACCTTCGGGGATTGTGATGGCGCCTAATAATGGGAGATAGGCAAGCTAAATATTAATTACAACTCCTTAACCATATAATTCTTTTTCATATTTATCAACAATAAGATAAAAGCAACCGATTTAATTAAGCAAGCGGAAGACTTAAAATTAATGAAAACGAATAACAATACGGAAGTTCAACATAGCCTCTATGTAAATCTGGTGTCATAACTCACGAAATCCTAGGATTCACTAAATACGACGTCTGAAAGAAAGTGTAAAATGTTTGTCACGAAATACATGAGATATAGACGAAAATAAAGATAGAGGAGATGCCAATGCCTGCGGACGCCTGCAAAGCTACCTCGGTGTCTCACCGGAATGAAGGCTCGCTCCCAGGCTATTGCTGCTGCTCAAAAGTTGCTCTAGTATCTGCACCTAAGTGTAGAGTGTAGCATCAGCACAATCGACCCCATGTGCTGGTAAGTGTCTGGCCTAACCATGGCGAAGTAGTGACGAGGCTAGGACCAGACTCCAGATAAAAATGTACAATTACATAATATATGGTGAAGGAAACAACGGGAAATAACAAGTAAAACTGGGGAGGGGAAACATGCTATGGGGATAGCAAAATGAACAAAATTCTCAGAACTGACAAAGAACCCACTATAAAGTTACTAACACGAATAAAAATATATAAAACAACTTTCACGTAAATGCTCATCTCGTTGCAGGCGTGCAACCCGATCCCATTTCTTAATATCTCATGGTAGGCGTACCACCTGATCCCATTTCAATCAATATCTCGTGGTACGCATACCACCAGATCCCATTTCATCAATATCTTATGGTAGGCATACCACCCGATCCCATTTCAATCAATATCTCGTAGTAGGCGTACCGCCCGATCCCATTTCATCAATATCGTGTGGTAGGTGTACCACCCGATCCCATTTCACCAATATCTTGTGGTAGGCGCACCATTAGATCCCATTTCATCAATATCTTGTGGTAGGCGTACCACCCGATCCCATTTCATCAATATCTTATGGTAGGCATAGCACCCGATCGCATTACTTCCAACACATTACATAAAATGGATCCCAGAAAGGGAACAAGACAATGTAATAACTTCCCGGTAAGGGAATACAATAACAACAATTCAAATGTCCTGGCAAGGGAGAGTCAGCTATAACCAATTCTATTCAATTTTTACTTGGCACAGTTAAAACCAATACACAGTATCAAGGATCATCAAATCAAATCTTTAATAGGATCAATTAAGGGTTCACAACTATCAATTTAAGACTCACGGTCATGCTCAATACCCAACATATGGATACTCGTCACCATACCCATACGTCGTACAAAATACAAACACGTAACAATTATGACTCAACTCCTAATCCCTCAAGCTACAGCTAAACCGAACACTTACCTTGATGCTTCAAACTCAATTTAAACCTCAAGTATGGCGTTACCCCCTGATTCCACCATAACCGCTCGAATCTAGTCACAAATCACTTAATTACATTAATAAATACTATTGAAATCAACCCCAAAGCATGAAAATAAGTTTTTACAAGGTTTTATCCAAAAGGTCAAAAATGACCCAAGACCCACATGGTAAAAACCCGAGGTTCGAACAAAAACTCGATTACTCATTCCCTCATGAACTCAAATTTATGATTTATTTTGGAATCGGACCTCGAATTGAGGTCCGAAACCCCCAATTTTAGAAAACCTAGGTTATACCTAAAATTCCCAAATTTCCCCATTAAAAACTTTGATTTGAAGTTGAAATCATGTTAAAAGATGATAAGGAGACGGGAAAACAGTTTAGAAATCACTTACTAATCATTTTGGAGAAGAAGAGTTGTTTGAAAAATCGCCTATTATGTTTTGGGGTTTTGAAGAGTGTAAATGACTACAAATCCCGTCTTTTTATACCCTCCAAGAAGTCCCAGCGCGGACCGCGCAAGAAGGACCGCGGCCGTCTGGTAGATCTAGAGGTTTCTGGCTCTCTGAGGCTGGCTATACGGACCACGCATGAACGACCACGACCATGTAGCTTCCATCACAGACCGCGGCCGCGCTGGCTCCTCAACGGCCGCACACGTTTTCATGCGGACCATGCCAGAGGGTTCCAAGATCTTCAATATTACAACTCTCTGATTCTTCCAGTGCGGACCGCACTGATAGATAGAGCGCATGGTTAACCTGGAACATTGCTATTTTTAAGTCTAAGACCTCCCGAAACCTATTCAAAACTTACCCGAGCCCTTGGGGCTCCCAACCAAACATACACACCACCTCAAAAACATCTTACAGACTTACTCGAGTGATCAAATCACCAAAATAATATCATATACATAGAATCAAGCCCCAAAGCTAAAGATTTTCATTCAATTTTTCATGAAACATCAATTTTCAATTTGAAGTCCGAAATACGTCAAATGACATCCGTTTTCAACCAAGCTTTACAGAAAGCGCTTAAATCACATATAAGACTTGTACTGGGCGTCGGAACCAAAACACGAGCCTGATACCACAATCTTTTAATCAATTTCATTTTTCAATTTCTTTCGTTATTTTCAGGAAACAATTTCACATAAAAATTTATATCTCGAACTTAGGACCTCGGAATTCGATTCCGGGCATACGCCTAAGTCCCATATGTTCCTATGGACCCTCCGGGACCGTCAAATCATGGGTCCGTCTCCATTTACCCAAATATGTGGACCGAAGAAAATATTAATCATATTAATATCAAAATTCATCATTTTCTCGCAGAATTCATATTTAAGCTTTTCAGCTATGTGCCCAAACTGCACACACAAATCAAGGTTTTCAAGGCCTCGGAGACACAAAATGAGTAAGAACATAGGTGATGACCCTTTGGGTCATCATGTTCTCCACCTTTAAAACAACCGTTCGTTCTCGAACTGACAAAAGAAAGAAGTATCTGAGGCGGGGAAAGAGATAAGGATAACGGCCTCAGATATCAGACTCGGACTCCTAGGTTGATGCCTCAGGAGGCTGAACTCTCCACTGAACATGCACAAAAGGAAAACTCTTTGACCTTAAGTGTCAAACCTGTCGATCTAAAATAGCCACCGGCTCCTCCTCATAAGACAGGTCCTTGTCCAACTGGACAGTGCTGAAATCCAACGCATGGAATGGATCGTCGTGATACTATAGAAACATGAAACGCTGGATGCACGACTGACAAGCTAGGCGGCAGGGCAAGTCTATAAGTCACCTCTCCCACACGATCAAGAATCTCAAATGGACTGATGAACCTAGGGATAAGCTTGCCCTTCTTACCAAATCTCATCACGCCCTTCATAGGCGAAACTCGGAGCAGTACTCGCTCACCAACCATGAAAGCCACATCTCAAACCTTGCGATGTACATAACTCTTCTGCCTGGACTGAGCCGTCCGAAGCCTATCCTGAATGATATTGACCTTATCCAAAGCCTCCTGAACTAAATTTGTACCCAATAACCGAGCCTCTCCCGGGTCAAACCATCCGACTGGAAACCAACATCGCCTACCATACAACGCCTTATATGGAGCCATATGAATGCTGGACCGGTAGTTGTTGTTGTAGGCGAACTCTGATAATGGAAAAAACTAATCCCACGAGCCTCCAAAATTAATGACACATGCTCGGAGCATATTTTCCAATATCTAAATGGTTCGCTCGGACTGCCCATCCGTCTAAGGATAAATTGATGTGCTCAACTCAACCTGGGTGCCCAACTCTCGCTGAACGGCTCTCCAGAAGCATGAGGTAAACTGCGTACCCCGATCCAAAATGATAGATATCGGCACCCCATGAAGGCGAACAATCTTTCTGATATAGACCTTAGCTAACCTCTCGGATGAATAAGTGGCTGCAATAGGAACAAAATGTGTTGACTTGGTCAGTCTATCAAGAATTACCCAAATCGCATCAAACTTCTTTCGGGTCAACGGGAGTCCAATAAAAAAATCCATAGTAATACTCTCCCACTTCTACTCGGGAAGCTCAATCCTCTGAAACAGTCCACCAGGCCTCTGATGCTCATACTTAACCCGCTGACAGTTCAAACATCAAGCCACATATACAACAATATCCTTCTTCATTCTATGCTACCAATAGTGTTGCCTCAGATCCTGATACATCTTCGCGGCGCCGGCGTGAATAGAATACCGAGAACTGTGGGCCTCCGCTAATATCAACTCTCGAATCCCATCAACATTGGGCACACAAACTCTTCCCTGCAATCTCAAGACACCATCGTCACCTAAGGTCACCTTCTTGGCACTTCCACATTGTACCGTGTCTCTCAGGACACACAAATGGGGATCACAAAGTACCGCTCACGGATACGCTCCAACAGTGAAGAATAAGTGACCGTGCAAGCTAACACTCGTCTAGGCTTAGAAATATCCAATCTCATGAATCGATTGGCCAAGTCCTGAACATCCAAAACAATCGGTCTCTGGCTGACTCGAATACAAGCAAGACTACCCATGCTGGTTGACTTCCTACTCAACGCATCGGTCACTACATTGGCCATCACCGGGTGATACAAGATAGTAACATCATAATCTTTCAACAACTCCAACCACCTCCTCTACCTCAGATTCAACTCCTTCTGGTTGAATAGATACTGAAGACTCTTCTGATCAGTGTACACCTCACACATCACACCATACGGATAGTGCCTCCAAATCTTTAATGCACGAACAATGGCTGCCAAGGCCAAATCATGAACCAGATAATTCTTCTCATGGATCTTCAACCGCCTCGAAGCATAGGAAATGACTCTGCCATCCTGCATCAATACTGCACCAAGCCCAATACGAGAAGCATCACAATAAACTGTATAAAGCCTTGAACCTGTGGGAAAAACCAATACCGATATTGTAGTCATAGCTGTCTTGAGCTTCTGAAATCTAGCCTCACACTCATCTGACCATCTGATCTAAGCACTCTTCTGGGTCAACCTGGTCATCGGGGTTGCAATAGATGAGAACCACTTCATGAACCGACGATAGTAGCCTTCTAACCCCAAGAAACTCTAAATCTATGTATCTAAAGCTGGTCGAGGCAAGTTCTTGACTGCCTCAGTCTTTTTCGGGTCCACCTCAATACCCCCTGGTGAAACGACGTGACCCAGAAATGCAACCAAACTCAACCAGAACTCACACTTCGAGAACTTAGCATATAATTGGCTATCCTTCAGAGTCTGAAGAACCACTCTGAGGTGATGCTCCTGTTCCTCCTGGCTGCGGGAGTACACCAAAATATCATCAATAAAGACTATCACGAACATGTCCAAATATGGCCTGAACACTTGGTTCATCAACTCCATCAATGCTGTTGGGGCATTGGTCAACCCAAATGACATGACCAAGAACTCATAATGCCCATACCGAGTGCAAAAATCTGTCTTAGGGATGTCAGATGCCCTAATCCTCAACTGATGGTAGCTAGTTCTCAAGTCAATCTTGGAAAACACCCTGGCACCCTGAAGTAGGTCGAACAAATCATCAATCCTCGGCAGTAGATACTTATTCTTAATCGTTACCCTGTTCAATTGCCGGTAATCTATGCACATCTTCATCGATCCGTCATACTTCTTGACGAATAACACCGGCGCGCCCTACGATGAAACACTGAGTCTAATGAAACGCTTCTCTAGCAAAACCTACGACTGGTCCTTTAACTCCTTCATCTCTAGCGGCGCCATACGATATGGCGGGATAGAAATGGGATGGGTGCCTGGAGCCAAATCAATACATAAATCAATGTCCCTTTCGGGTGACATGCCCGGCAGGCCTGAAGGGAAAACGTCAAGAAACTCCCGAACAATGGGAACAGAATCAATAGAGGGGACCTCAGCACCGTAATCACAAACATAAGCCAAACACCCCCTCTCGACCATACGTCGAGCCTTTACATATGAGATAACATTACGAGTGGAATGACCAGGAGTCCCTCTCCACTCTAAACGGGGCAAATCTGGTAATGCTAAGGTCACGGTCTTGGCATGGCAATCCAAGATAACATGATACGGGGAAAACCAATCCATCCCTAATATGACATCAACGTCAACCATATCTAAAAGCAACAAATCGACACGGGTCTCAAGACTCTCAATCACTACAACACAGGAACGATGAACTCGATCGACCATGTAGAATCACCCACTGGTGTAGACACATATACAAGAATACCCAAAGTATCACTATGCATGACCAAGTACGGTGCAAAATAAGATGACACATATGAATATGTAGACCCTGGATCAAATAGCACTGAAGCATCTCTATCACAAAAGAATAGTACCTGTAATGACTGCATTTGAAGACTCAGCCTCTGGTCTGGCTGCAAAAGTATAACATCGGGGTTGGGCCCCATCTCTTTGAACCACATCTCTAGGACGACTGGCTGTTGACTGGCCTCCATCCCTGGCGGCCTGAGCTCCAGCTCTATGACCTCTACTTCCACCTCTAGCACCTTTACCCCTGCCTCTAACCGGCTGGGCAGGCTATGGAGCATGTGGTGTTTGTAGCATGGCACGGGAACCCTGTTGTGAGGAACTGCTCGAAGCTCGAGGACAATACATAGCGATGTGCCTCAAGTCGCCACAAGTAAAACAAGCTCTCTGATGCTACGACTGGCGACCCTGGAAACTCTGAAGCGGCGGTGCAATTATAGGTGCTGATGGGGCACTATAAGGCTGCTGATCGGAATAATGCGGCTGAGAACCACGACCACCTGAAGTACCTGAGAAACCTGGAGTGTTGATTACCCTAGAAACCTGGAGTGCTGACTGGAAGGGTATAGGAGAATGACCCATATCGTATGAATCTCTACCTCTAGATGAGGCAACACTAAATCGGCATGACTTACGGGGTCTCTTGTCTGCTCTACGAACACCCCCATGTGTCAATACCATCTCAATCCTCCGGGCCAAATTGGCCGCCTCTTGAAAAATGATATCACTTCCCGCCTCTCTAGCCATCTGGAGACGAATAGACTGGATGAGTCAATCAATAAATCGTCTCACTCTCTCCCTCTTAGTGGGGAGTATGACAATAGCATGGCGAGCCAACTCAATAAACCCGGTCTCACACTCGGTCACTGACATGGAACCCTGATAGAGACGCTCGAACTACCTCCGATAGGCCTCATGTTGTGTGACAGGGAGAAACTTTTCCTGAAATGTATGCATGAACTGCTCCCAGGTCAAGGTTGGAGACCATGCTGGTCTAGCTAAACAGAAATCCCTCCACCAAGTCTTGGCAGTTCCAGATAGGTGAAATGCACCAAAATCAACTCCATTGGACTCAACAATACCCATGTTTTGAAGAACCTCGTGGCAGCTATCCAAATCATCCTGAGGTTCCTCGGTGGGTGCACCGCTAAAGGTGGTAGTGAAGAGCTTGGTGAACCTATCCAACCTCCACAAAGAATCTGCAGTCATAGCCGCTCCACCGCCTATTTGAACAACCACTCCCGGATGAACTGCCATAGTTGGCTGAACCACTGGAATTTGAACTTAGGGAGCTACCTGATCCGGAGTGCGAGTAGCAGGAGTCTGGGCCCCTCCTCCAGCCTGAGAGATGGCTAGTGCTACAAGAAGCAACCCTGCTCGGGTGACGCTCTCCATAAGACCCACTAACCCGACCAGAGCGTCCTGAAGAACTGGCATGGTAATGAACCCCTCTGGGACCTGAGCTGGGACCATCGGAATTGCTGGAGCTGGGCTCGGAACCTCCTCGTCGAAATCAACCAGAGGCTCCACCACTGGTGCTGCTGCTCGGGGCTGAGCTCGGCCTCTGGCACGGCCTCGGCCTCGCCCTCTGCCCCTAGCGGAGGTTTCCTGGGGCTCGGGCTGCTGATCAAAAGATGAGGAAGCGCGTGTTCTTGCCATCTGCGAAGAATAGAGTAGAAAGACAATCAGTATTTGAGAAACAGAATTGCACGACAAGAAATAACAAATGTGAAATTTTCCTAACTCGGTAGCCTCTGCGAGTAAATACAGACGTCCCTGTACCGATCCCTCAGACTTTACCAAGTTTGTCTATAAGTTGTGAGACCGATGCAACCTAGAGATCTGATGCCAACTTGTCACGATCCAGATTTCCCAACCTTCGGGGATTGTGAGGGCGCCTACTAATGGGAGCTAGGCAAGCCAAATATTAATTATAATTCCTTAACCACATAACTCTTTTTAATATTTATCAACAATAAGATAAAAGTAACCGATTTACCTAAGCAAGCGGAAGACTTAATATTAATGAAAAATAATACCAATACAGAAGTTCAACATAGCCTCTACCCAAGATTTAGTGTCACATAACTCACGAACGGTTAGGATTCACTAAATACAATGTTTGAAAGAAAGTGTAAACTGTTTGTCTCAAAATACATGAGATACAGACGGAAATAAAGATGGAGGAGACGTCGATGCCTGCGGACGCCTGCAGGGCTACCTCGGTGTCTCACTGGAATGAAGGCTCGCTCACAGGCTACTGCTGCTGCTCAAAATTTGCTCCGGTATCTGCACTTAAGTGCAAAGTGTAGCATCAGCACAACCGACCCTATGTGCTGGTAAGTGTTTGGCCAAACCCCGGCGAAGTAGTGACGATGCTAGGACTATACTCCAGATAAACCTGTACAATTACATAATATATGGTGAAGGAAATAACAGGAAATAACAAGTAAAACTGGGGAGGGAAAACATGCTCTAGGGATAGTAAAATGAACAAAATTCTCAGAACTGACAAAGAACCCACTATAAAGCTACTAACATGAATAAAAATATATAAAACAACCCATGTAAATGCTCTTCTCGTTGCAAGCGAGCAACCCGATCCCATTTCTCAATATTTTGTGGTAGGCGTACCACCCGATCCCATTTCAATTAATATCTCATATTGCGTGTACCACCCGATCCCATTTCATCAATATCTTGTGGTAGGCATACTACCCGATTCTATTTCAATCAATATCTCATGGTAGGCATACCACCCGATCTCATTTCATCAAAATCTTGTGTTAGGCGTACCACCCGATCCCATTTCATCAATATCTTGTGGTAGGCGTACAACTCGATCGTATTTCATCAATATCTTGTGGTAGGCATACCACCCAATCCCATTTCATCAATATCTTGTGGTAGGCGTACCACCTGATCCCATTACTTCCAACAAAATCACAAAATGAATCCCGGCAAGGGAACAAGACAATGTAATAACTTCCCGGTAAGGGAATACAATAACAACAATTCAAATATCCCGGCAAGGGAGAGTCAGCTATAACCAATTCTATTCAATTTCTACTCGGCACAGTTAAAACTAATACTCAGTATCAAGGATCATCAAATCGATGCTTCTATATGATCAAATAAGGATTCACAACTATCAATTTAAGACGCACGGTCATGCTCAACACCAACATATGGATATTCGTCACCATGCACATATGTCGTACACAACACAAACATGTAACAATTACGACTCAACTCCTAATCCCTCAAGTTAGGGTTGAACCTAACACTTACCTCGATGCTTATGGCTTTACCCCTTAATTCCACCATAAAACCGCTCGAATCTAGTCAAAAATCACTTATTACATTAATAAATACTATTGAAATCAACCCCAAAGCATGAAAATAAGTTTTTACAAGGTTTTATCCAAAAGGTCAAAAATTCCCCCAGGCCCACATGGTCAAAACCCTTGGTTCGAACCAAAACTCGTTTACTCATTCCCCCATCAACTCAAATATATGATTTATTTTGGAATTGGACCTCGAATTGAGGTCCAAAACCCCCAATTTTAGAAAACCTAGGTTCTACCCGAAATTCTCAAATTTCCCTATTAAAATCTTTGATTTGAAGTTGAAATCATGTTAAAAGATATTAAGGAGTGGGGAAAATAGTTTAAAAATCACTTACCAATCGTTTTGGGGAAGAAGAGTTGTTTGAAAAATCGCCTCTTATGTTTTTGAGATTTTGAAAAGTGTAAAATGACTGAAAATCCCGTCTTTTTATACCCTCCCACAAGTCCCAGCGCGGACCACGCAAGAAGGACCGTACTCATACTGGTAAATCTGGAGGTTGTTGGCTCTCTGAGGCTGGCTACGCGGACCGCGCATGAACAACCGCGGCCGCCCAGCTTCCGCCGCGGACCGCGCTGGCCCTTCTGTGGTCGCGCTGGCCCCTCCACGGCCGCACACGTTTTCAGGCGGACTGCGCTAGAGGGTTCCGGGACCTGCAATATTACAACTCTCTAATTCATTTAGCGCGGACCGCACTAGTAGGCGGCGCGGCCTTGCCGGTTAACCTGGAACACTGCTATTTTTAAGTCTAAGACCTCCCGGAACCTATTTAAAACTCACCCGAGCCCTCGGGGCTCCAAACCAGATATACGCACCACCTAAAAAAATCCTACGGACTTAATCGTGCAATCAAATCGCTAAAATAACATCATATACATAGAATCAAGCCCCAAAACTTAAGATTTTCTTTCAATTTTTCATGAAACACCAATTTTCCATTTTAAGTCCGAAATACGTGAAATGACGTCCGTTTTAAACTAAGCTTTACAGAAAGTGCTTAAATCACATATAAGACTTGTACCGGGCGTGGGAACGTAAATACGAGCCCGATACCACAATCTTTTAATCAATTTCATTTTTAAATTTCTTTAGTTATTTTTAGGAAATAATTTCACAAAAACCAAGTCTCATATTTTCCTATGGATCCTCCGCGACCGTCAAATTACGGGTCTGAGTCTGTTTACCCAAAAATATGGACCGAAGTCAATATTAATCATATTAATATCAAAAGTCATCATTTTCTCACAGAATTTATAATTAAGCTTTCCGGCTACGCACTCGGACTGCGCATGCAAATCGAGATAACCCTAAATGAGGTTTTCAAGGCTTCGGAGATACAAAATGAGTAAGAACACAGGTGATGACCCTTTGGGTTGTCACATCATGTCTTCAACTTCCAACTTTTTTAAACATCTTTCCAGCTTTTTGGGAAGAGTTTCTTCATCTTGTACCATATTTGTTTGCACCTCTTTAAACTTGCTTTTTTCTTGAATCTGTCTTGATACTTTTCATCGAATTATCTAATTTTGTTGACAACTATTTATAATTTTCAATATATTTTTTGGCCAGACGGGCGACACACATTAGCTAGCGATGTCCCCCGACAGCGAAAGCTACTTGATTCTCTCCCATGATCGTAGAAGCTCTGATACCTATTTGAAGGAAAAGATTATATTTAATTCTCTCTTAAGGCTCTCTACAATTCTATATTTCATCCACACTTCTTCACACATAAAATAAGCTAGTAATACCCCTATTTATAATAGTATGAAACATATTTCAACTAGAAATAGGAAAGTGTATTCATATATTTAACATAAAATCTGAACAAAAATGCTTTTAAAAATTTAGAAATATTCCAGCATAATATGCTGGAGTTTGAATTTTTAACGTATGAGCTTCCAGCATAATATGCTGGAGTTTGTTTTTTAACATATGAGCTTCCAGTATAATATGCTGGAGTTTCATAATGTGTTGGAGTTCCAACATAATATGCGAGACGTTTATATGTAGGAGTTCCATAATCCAGCATAATATGCTGGAACTTTCCTTGTGTTGGAATTCCAATATAATATGCTGGAAGTCTATACGCATGAGCTCCATAATTTAATATAATATGTTGAAACTTTCGTATTTCAATAAAATAATAATTATTTTTTAATGACTTTGCAAACACTAACTAATTTTATTACCAGTAGAAAAAATGAGTAGCATGTGCGATCTGCACCTTGTCAAGAGGGGAGGGATCCATTATCCTATCACACTCTACGTTGAGAAATAGAAAAAATGCATTTATTTCGTATTTTAAAGTGTAAGTGCATTGTTACAACAAATAATTCATTCTTTTAGGGTGTGGACATTAATTAAGCGTTCACACACATGACTATTGACAGCCTAGTACAGCTACACATTGTCGACTCTTTCCTGTTGATTATTTTCGTAGTAATTAATTAAATTTTTTCTCAAAAAGTATCAGATCCACTTAAACCAACAATCGATATTCTAACAACCCTACGAAGGTTTAATTAATGTGCGAGCTTTGAATTGGCCAATTCACCTTTTATTTTATGAAAACAGTTCGTATTTAATAAAAATTTACTCGCGCCTTTTGTTTAAATACCAAACAACTTCAACTTACATGATTAAGTGATTTAATCATGTAAAATCAATATTAACTAATCATGATTAAGTAGGAAAAGCTGGTACGTAACATCTTATATTTATAAATCTGATGTAAATATCCAATGTAAATAAGTCAAAATTAAAGGAAAACAAACATTTTAAGATAAAATAAAATTTGGAAGAGAAGAGAATGTTTAACGTGTAGCACATTAATGATTTAGTGTATAAAATAATGAAGAAAACAAGTTTCATGTGAGGGAAAAAGGCATAGAAGAAACAACTTGGGTTTCGGCTTCAAATGAGAGTTAAATTTCTGTCATTTTGAGGAATTATTTGGTAAGGTTTGTAGTTCCAAGAGTGTGGCATCATGTGGAAAAAGAAACAGAACAATTATAAAATGGTGAATCGTTAGAGAATATTTATTAATTTCTTCTGTTCATTTTTTGGTCTTTTTCTTGTGGTCTAAAACAAGTAATTTTTTCAGATTTCAAGAATAAATTAATTATTTTTTTCCTAATTGTTCTTGGAGTAAATAGTGTTGAAATATGTGTTAGAAATATTTATATGAGATAATAAAAATTAATATAATCAATTATATTATTAATTAATATTAAAATATAAATTTTCTAATTTATATGAAAATATTCAAAAAGTCACTTATTTTGAATCGAATAAGCATTCAATAATACTAATGATAGCTCAACATTTGCGTGCTTCAACGCGCCGCAGATGTTCGTTTTGGCCGATACTAGGAATTACTACACTTCAAAATAAAATAATCTGAAACACATCGAACAACTCGTTACAGCCACTTATATTTAAACACGTGAAGATTCAGCCTCGGGAGATCTATAGGCTCGGTCCCGAGCCTACTCAGATTTCCGGACCTATTGATTTGCTAAGTGGGACCCAATGTATACAGCTAGTGAACACGCCTTCCAACGTTATGCTCCTGACGTAAACAAAGTACTGTTATGAACACACATGCGTGATTGCGCTACAATTCTTTGATTCTTTTGTTTTTGGAATGAAGTCCCTCAATTTGGCCATATTACTAGAAAGGTTAAAAATTTATCGGCATTGTCTCTATCAAATTGTACTAATTTATTACGATTAAATAATAAATTAAATAATATTATATTAAATTTTCTTTTGATGAATAAATGGAAATTTTACCTTGTCAATTTTTGGCAATGTCATTTTTCTCTGTGCTTTCACACAGGAAGGATCCATATATATATATATATATATATATATATATATATATATATATATATATATATATATATATATATATATATTTGTATTTATTAATACATATATTAAATATTTTTAAATTGATATAAGCACTTGGTGTGAATAATATTTACATATTACTTCATCCGTTCATATTATAATTTTACCCATAATATGATAGTAGTTTCAAAAGTCTTGGGGAATGAGTAGTTAATAATAAAGTTAAAACAGAAAAGAAAAAATGTCTTTATCTTCTTTTAATATAATAAATAAGTAAAAGTAAATATATATTTTTAGTATAATGAATACGTAAATGTGGACAAAGGTAATATAAAGGATGTCATCATTTTGGGTGCAATTTGCTTTTCATTCTTTAAGTAAATATTAATTCAACTATTCTATTTTACGTGATGCTATTACACTTTGGGAATTCAAAGAAATGTATATTTTGGAGATTTTATAGATTTTTTAGAAATTTTATATATTAACTATTATTGCCTTTAGTGCTCTTTCTTTCTTTCTCTTTTTGTAAAAGTTTAAATATGTAAATTTTATTTCATAACTTTTGATGAATTTATATACAAATTCACAGAGAAGTAAGTAATTTGATTTGACCCTCATACTCCTTCCAGTTCAGCCACATAAAATAAAACAAATAGAGTATTAATATTTGATAGAATCTATAAATTTTATAAAATAAGTCTTTTTCAGATGATCAAAATTAGAATTCTACTACATAATAATTAAAAAGATAGCATATATTTGAAGTGTTAACTAAAATTATTATTATTATTATTATTATTATTATTATTATTATTATTATTATTATTATTATTATTATTATTATTATTATTATTATTATTATTATTATTGTTGTTGTTGTTGTTGTTGTTGTTGTTGTTGTTGTTGTTGTTGTTGTTATTGTTATTATTGTTATTATGCCACAATTTTTAACAAATTGGAATAGCTGTATAAATTTTCATTGATCACGATATTTTAATTTAGACTCATCTCAAGTCAATTTTATATAACATAAAGGTTAGCAAACCATGAATGAAGTCACTCCGGACAATGACCTTAATCATATCACAATCCTTCTTATCTTCGTATGGTAATTCTAAATTATGTAAAGAAATAAGAAAGAAAAAAAAAACATATGTATCAGTAACAATTTCCGCGTCTTTTTTTTTTGTTGTCAAAAGAATAACTAATATAATATTGTTACTACAACTAGACATGCTCCTCTAAGTATCAAAGTTGCCAAGGTTAGTCAAAACATTACAAACATCACTAGAAATAGATCTAAGATATGTAGCTCCAGAAATATCCAACATAAGACTAAGTAAAACAGCAGTTGGTGATAGTACTAAAATAGTAGGAGCATCAATTTTTCTAATGTTTAGTCCTTCCTTAGCTAAGACAAGAGGGGTTGCTCTGATGGTAAGCAACCCCCACTTCCAACCGAAAGGTTGTGAGTTCGAGTCTCCCAAAAAGCAAGGTGGGAAGTTCTTGGAGGGAAGGATGCCGGGGGTCTATTTGGAAACAACATCTCTACCCAAGGGTAGGGGTAAGGTCCGCGTACATACTACCCTCCTTAGACCCCACTAAGTGAGATTATACTGGGTTGTTGTTGTTGTTGTTTTAGTCCTTCCTTAGCTAGTAAGTCAACGGCTTTGTTTTTGCTCCCGAAAATAGTGTTTCAATTCCGAATCTCCTAGCTGCAGCCTTAGTATCCTGCAATCATGTATGATATATGTATATTGTGGGGAGTTAGTTATGAGCATGTTAATAATCTTTGTTGAGTCCGTATCGACCTCCTGAGGATGAAGGCCATGAGCATAAGCTAATTTTAGACCACATAGAGGTGATATGAGCTCACTATACGTATGATCAGATTGAGGAATCTGCATTTAGTATCCTAGCATCTAATCCCCTTGGCTATTTTGGAAAACGCCGCCAATACCTCATGCTCCATATTGAAATGCTCCATCAGTATTGAGTTTGAAGTGATTTTGTTTAGGAGGATGCCATTTGACGTGGAGACGTAGAGGTGCTTTGGTGTTGCCGTCATTTCTCGCTAGAGCAACATACTCTATAGTTCGCATATATAACAGATCAAAAGAAACAGAGTATGTGAGGTTATTGTAGAGGTTGTTATTTCTGGTGATCCAAGTATGCCAAAGACGAAAGGAAAATAGTTCTTTCCATGTGTAGTTTGCATTTGGTAATATAAGATGGAGGTTTGTAATATTGTCCAACCAACGTTACCAAAAAATGTAATTTAGGTCAAAGCTTGAATTTTAAAGAAGAAATCGGGTTACTGATAATCAAAGAGACTAAAATATAATTGGCTTGCAAAGAATAAGAATAAAGCAATAAAAAATTATATTTCACTATGATCTCAAGAATGTTCTCTGTGTCCCTACAAATGATAACGGATTATTCTAAATAATAAAGAACATTTAATGAGACGTTACATAATCATTGCTATTAAATATTGAATAACTAACGTATCAGGTATTTAATAATGAATGTAGACTACTTTTTGTCATCAGATTCGTGTCTTCAATGCCGTTTATATCCGTTCATATTGAACGCCTTGGATATATACGAGAATCGTATCTAAGATTCTCTCTCGTGAATGTTTTCTTTTCTTCCACCGTGTCTGTTGTCTCGTGTCTTTTAATCATTTATTGCTCTTTGACTGTTTGACTAACCCACGTGTCATGCCACGTCACCTTTAATAAAAAACTCAATTTATTTCCAATACAGATAGTCCTCCCACTTTTCATTTATTTACCAATTAAATAATTGGGAAGTGGATCCTGAAAAAGAATTTTTGCCACAATTAAGGCTAGTGTCAGTATCGACATCTTTTCTGTCTTTCTCATTTAATACCGTGTACAAGATTCATATGTTGGAGAGTTCTCGTGTCAACCTTCAATCTTCCCTTGATTTCTACTTAGCTGAACATGAAACAACGAAGACCACTTTAGCTACGTAGGGAAAAGATTATAAAAACCTGGAGAAGCATTACAATTCCTTGGCTGAGAATTTTAACTATGAGGTCAACTGGGACTTCTTGAAATCTCGTCGTGATACTTAAATGGGGGATTCTCAGGAAAAATTTGACTTGAAATCTGAGTTAGCCAAAGTTTTAGACTTGATTGAGAAGAATGAACAGCCAACCGAAAATCCTTCTCCTGACCAGGTAATTGACATCTCTTCTCCAACAGTGGAAACTCTCGGGGTTGAAGAGCCTTTGATCATAGAAGCAACAGCTGAAGTTACTGAAGTTACAATTCCAGTAGACGAGGGTAACTTATCTATAACACAGCCTTTAGGAACAGAAATTCATGTGTCTACTGCTTCTCATGAAGTTTCAGCCGAGCCCAATAAAGATGCGACTCCTACCGCTCCAATCACTTCAGTGACCAATGAAGATGTTTAACATTTACTTCTTTTTTGTTTGATTCTGATGATGTGATGAAGTCCCCAGTTTCTATAATGGGGCATCTGTTTCAGAAAATGTATTGTAATAGCTAAGTTTTTTCCCTTTGCTTTTTATGTTAGGAAGTTTGTATAATACTTCTCCTTTAATTTTTGCAGAATGATTTTACCTTACGCTTGCCTATTTTTCTTGTTAGGACTTAGAGAATAAGTTAGAATTTTTTATCCTTTTCAGAAAATGCTTTCATAATTCTTCTCATGTGTTATCAACATGAGGAAAAATAAAAGAGGGCCCTTTTATTTATTGACACTTAATGAAGAAGACGTCTCAACTTCATAATGGTGTTAATATACGATGAAAGAGATAGGAACATACATGTTTCTCATAAAACAACTTTTGTAAAGTTTTAGTTCATGAACTTTGATAAGTTTATTGAGTATTACATGCATTGAAGTACATCTATAACTTTCTCGCAACTGTTTTCTTTTAACAAATTTACAAAATATACAAGGTTTTTATATAACATGTTCCGATACATAGTCATGTCCCTGCCTTTTCATTCTTAGGAAGGGTTTAAGCAATGACTTCATTGTTCTAAGAAAGAAAGAACACTATGATAATTCTCGTAACTTGAGTCGATTTGAAAATCTTGAATTTTGCTCTCTCGTATCTATTTTCTGCACATACTTATGTGTATATAGTACAACCCCCCAAGTGTTTGAGTGGTGGAGTATGAAGCCTCGAACACTTGTATATTTGCTCCCAATCTTTGGTCCTTTTTCTGAAACAGAAAAACATACGGGACTCGGAGGTGCGATTATAGATGAAGACTTCCTAACTCGTTTTTATTTCTGCACATACTTATGTGTATATAGTATAGTTCCCCAAGTGTTTGAGTGGTGAAGTATGAAGCCCCGAACACTTGTATATTTGCTCCCAATCTTTGGTCCTTTTTCTGAAACAGAAAAACATACGGGACGCGGAGGTGCGATTATAGATGAAGACTGCCTAAGTCGTGTTTATTTCCATCAGATTATTGTAACCCTGGGCTAGGAATTTAAGAGTATTCCAATTTGTCGTGCAGGCCGTGACTCATCATTTGGCACGAGTTAGGGTTTTTGCCTAGCATCTAAAATCGTTAGTATAATTTTATCAATTCAAAGAAAAAATTCTAACTTGGAGATACTTGACCGTGGGTACTTTCATTAGAAGTAATACCTCTTTAAATGAACGGCATTCCAATGTGAAGGTATAACCTTGACTTCCATTGTCTCTAGCTCGTATGCTCCTTTGCCCGCAATTTCACGAATTCGATAAGGTCCTTCCCATGTTGGACTTAGCTTTCCTGAACTAACTGACTTTGTAGATTGGAAAACCTTTTTTAACACAAAGTCCCCAACTTTAAAAAACCTGAGGCGTGCTTTCTTGTTGTAATACCGTTCAATCACTTGCTTTTGAGTTGCCATCCTTATCAATGCAACTTCTCTTCTCCCTTCAAGTAAGTCAAGATTTACTCGTAACTCTTCATTGTTCGAGTCTTCTTTTGCTTGAATACGTTGTGTACTAGGTTCACCTATCTCAACTGGTATCAAAGCTTCTGCACCATAGACCATTGAAAATGGTGTCTCTCCTGTACTTGTTTTTGCCGTCATTCGATATGCCCATAATACCGCTGGTAATACTTCAGGCCAATTGCCTTTTGATTCTTGTAACCTTTTCTTTAGGTTGTTGATAATTACCTTGTTTGTAGACTCTGCTTTCCCATTACCTACTGGATGATATGGGGTCGACATAATTCTTTTGATTTGCCAATTTTGAAAGAATTCTGTGATTTGAGCTCCTATAAATTGTGGTCCATTATCACAAACTATCTCCTTTGGAACACCAAAGTGGAAAATTATATTTCTCCAAATGAAATCTTTAACTTCTTTCTCTTGTACCTGTTTAAACGCTCCTGCTTCTACCCATTTAGTGAAATAATCAGTAAGTACGAGTAGAAACTTTACCCGACCTTTTGCCTGAGGTGATGGTCCTACGATGTCCATTCCCTATTTCATGAAGGGCCACGGAGCTATGACACAATGTAATAACTCTGCTGGTCTATGCATTTTATTTGCATAACTTTGACTTTTGTCACATTTAGATACGAAATCAATTGCTTCTTCTTCCATTTTAGGCCAGTAATATCCCGCTCGAATTAATGTTTTAACCAGTGATCTACCTCCTGCATGATTTCCAAAATGTCCCTCATGTACTTCTCTCATCACATATTCTGTTTGAGAAGGTCCGAGACACCTGGCTAATGGTCCACCAAACATTTTACGGTACAAGTTTCCTTGATACAAGCAGTAACGAGCGGCTATCTTCCTTAATGCATGAGCCTTCACCTTGTCTTCAGGTACGGTTCCGTGCTGCAAAAAAGACACGATTTCATTTCTCAAATCCCAAGTTAAATGATTAAAACTTACCTCATTTTTGTCAGGGTCAAGAACAGAGTGAAACAAATGTATAATTGAGGCATTCACATCTTTTGCTATATCTGCTGCAGACGCGAGGTTGGCTAAAGCATCTGCTTCCAAATTCTCTTCTCTTGGGATTTGCATCACTTTCCAAGTTTGGAATTGTCTTATTAACTCCCGTACCTTTCCGAGGTATTCTTGCATCCGAGTTTCTCTAGCTACGTAATTCCCCAGTATTTGATTGAATACTAACTGTGAATCACTTTTGATTACAATTTGCATGATACCAAGTTCTAATGCTAGCTCCAAACCTGCAATCTAAGCTTCATACTCTGCTTCATTATTAGTTACAGGGTGACATTTTATAGCTTGTCTAATTGTTTCACCCGTAGGTGGTATAAGAACAATTTCTAAACCTGCCCCCTTTACATTAGATGAACCATCGGTAAATAATAGCCAAGTCCCCGGATTAGCTCCGTTAAAAACTTGTAATTCTTTTTCTGCTTCTAGATGTATGCTTTGACTAAAATCAGCTACGAAATCAGCGAGTACTTGAGGTTTGATAGCAGTTCGAGGTTGGTAAATTATTTTGTACTCACTTAATTCTATAGCCCATTTTGCTAATCTTCCTTATAATTCATGTTTATGGTATATATTTCTTAAAGGAAAAGCAGTAACAACCACAATATGATGACATTGAAAATAAGGTCGTAGTTTTCTAGATGCCATGATGAGAGCTAATGCTAATTTTTCTAGTTGTGGATACCTTGTCTCTGCATCTAATAAAGTTTTACTTACATAATAAATCAGAGATTGCCTACCTTGGTCTTCTCGTACTAAAACATCACTTACCGCAACTTCTGATACTGCTAAATAGATGAGTAACTTTTCACCTTCTTTAGGTTTAGCCAATAAAGGAGGATTTGATAAATAAGTTTTCAAATCCCTAAGTGCTCGTTGACAGTCTTCATTCCACTCGAAATGGTATTGCTTTTTGAGTGCAGAGAAGAATCTGAAGTTTTTTTCTGATGATTTTGAAATAAACCTCCCCAAGGCTGCTATCCTTCCTGTTAACCTCTGGACTTCCTTTTTACTAGTAAGGATGTCAGGTATTTCTTCAATTGCTTTAATCTGGGAAGGATTCACTTCAATTACACGGTTAGAGAAAGGAAAACCTAAAAATTTACCAGATGCAACTCCAAATGCACATTTTTCAGGATGAGTTTCATATTAAATTTTCACAAAATTTCAAAGGTAACAGTTAAATGAGAAATATGGTCATCGGAATGCTGTGTTTTGACGAGCATATCGTCTATATATACCTCCATTGTCTTTCCCAAATGTTCTTAAAACATTTTGGTAACTAACCTTTGATAGGTTGCTCCAGCATTTTTTAGACCGAAGGGCATTACTTCCCGGTCTGTGATGAAAGAAGTTTTTTCTTCATCACCAGGGTCCATTTTAATTTGATTGTACCCCGTATATGTATCTAAAAAACTTAAAAGTTCATGACCTACAATTGCATCAAGCAATTGATCTATGTGGGGTAAAGGAAAAGAGTCTCTTGGGCAAGCTTTATTTAGATCAGTGTAATCTACACAAACTTGCCACTTACCATTCTTTTTAGGTACGACCACCGTGTTAGCTAACCAATCAGGATATCTTACCTCACGAATGGACCCGATTTTCAAAAACTTTTGGACCTCATATTGAATTACTTGATTTTTGAAAGCTCATTGCTTTTTTTTTTGCTTAATTGGGGTGAAAGATGGGTCTTCGTTAAGCTTATGAGTCATCACATCCGGTGGAATACCTGTCATATCAGCATGGGACCAGGCAAAACAATATATGTTAGCTTTTAAAAATTCAATTAACTTGCCTCGCATGCCGGGATTTAGATTGGCTCCCACGTAAACTTTTTTCTCTGGCCATTGTTCAAATAACATCACAGCTTCGACTTCTTCTATCGTTGTTTTGATATTATCGTTTTCTTCAGGTTCTTGAATTACATCGGGCCTCGAATCTAAGTCTGTTGTTTCAGTTGAAGTTTGATTGCTGATACCTTCAACTATTTTCAATAATTGCTATTTTCCTTTACCTGCGATGCTCATATCTGTTATTGCATTGATACTCTTGGCTATTTGTTGATCCCCTCGGATTTGACATATTCCCCAAGGTGATGGAAATTTAATGACTTGATGTAAAGTTGATGGAACAACATCCATATCATGGATCCAAGGTCTCCCCATGATTACATTGTATGCTATTTCCAAATCCACTACCTGAAACTTAGTTTCTTTAACAACACTTGTAGCGTAAGTTGTCAGAGTTACCTAACCTTTTGTTACCACGCTTGAATTGTTGAAGCCTGATAAAGCATGCGCTTTTGGAATCATCTTGTCTTCAGCTTGCATTTCTCGCAGTACTATTAGTATAATAATATTTACAGAGCTACCTGGATCAATCAAAACTCTTTTTACATCAGTGTCGAATATAATTAAAGATATTACCAGAGCGTCGTTATGCGGTGTAGTCACTCCTTCCGTATTTGCATCATCGAAGCTTATTCTCCCCTGTTCTAAGATTTGTCGTACTCGCTTGCCGTGTGTGATCGTCATTTTGGAAACTTTGTTCGAAGCCGTATATGTTACTCCGTAAATATCTTCTCCTCCACTGATGACATTTACTATCCTCTTAGGTGAAGGTGGTTTTGATGGCTCTTGCCTATTTTTTCATGTAGGATTGCTTTTCTTTTTCACTGAACAACTTCGTGAGGTAGCCTTGTTTCAGCAGATGATCTACTTCACTTTGTAAAATTTACATTCTGAAGTTTTATGCCCATGGTCATTGTGAAATTCGCACCAATGGTCTGGGTTCGTCTGTTTGGGTTTGAACGCATCTCTTTTGGCCACCGTACCTTATCTCCCATACTCATTAGAACAGCTACAAGCTCGGAATTAGTTACATTAAAACTATGACCAGCAAATCGTGCCATTAAATTTCTATCATCATCCCATGGCTCTTGGTTAATTCTATCACCTTTGAATCTGGATGAAGATCCGGTTCCCCTATCTCTCGACCTCTGATCATAATATTGATTGTTTTGCCTAGAACGTGGGTCTCTTCCTGCAGGTCCCATATATGGATCGTGCATGTTCTTACCTGACCTTTTTTCGGCTTCAGACCTTCGGGATCCGCTTCTGTCTTCTCGTTGAGGTTGAGATACAGTATCCTCTTCAATTCTAAGCTTCGTACCATATCTGTTATAAACATCATTCCAAGTAGTTACGGGAAATTCATGAAGGCTTTCTTTAAGTTTTCTCGTGGCTTCTGAACTTTTGTCATTCAAATTGCTAGCAAAAGCTATTGCAGCCCAATTTTCTGGTACACGGGGCGACATCATTCTTTCACGTTGGAATCTATCAATGAAATCTCTGAGCAATTCAGTGTTCCCTTGTTTGATTTTGAAAATATTCTCCATTCTCTTTTCCACCTTTTGAGCTCCCGAATGTGCTTTTATGAAAGAATCTGCAAGCTCAGTATAATATTTTATAGAATTTTAAGGTAAGAGAGAGTACCATGTTAATGCTCCCTTGGTGAGTGTTTCTCCAAACTGTTTGACCAACAGTGATTCTATTTCTTGTTTGGTCAAATCGATGCCTTTCACTCCCGTCGTAAATGCAGTTATGTGATCACGAAGGTCCGTTGTACCATCATATTTTGGGATATCAGGCATTTTGAATTTCTTTGGTATCGGTAAAGGAGCAACACTTGGTTTCCACGGTAGTTGCGAGTATTTATCCACGTCTACTCCTTTTATTACAGGTGGAAATCCAGGGATTTGCTCAATACGCTCGTTCTGCTCCTTGAGTTGTTTATTCAAGGTTAGTACCAAAATTTGATGATGAGAATTATCTGTATTACCTGGTTCTCCATCTTGTGAGTCACTAGGAACTGTTTCATTGCTAGAATCAACTAGACCAGAGCGAGGGTTTTCCAACGTGTTATTATTTAGTGTTGCTGGTGCTGCAGGAAATTGATAAACTAGGGCTCGCAAGGCTTTGTTAATTTGTGAGTCGATTATTTTCTTTAACAGCTCATCTCTTGTTTCGGCTCCTCCATCATTATGTTCAGACATATCGTTTGGAGTTCCTTCACGAGATCCACGTGGATAAGTTTGAAGGTTAGCATTATTGAGTTCCCCATCATCAATTTGTTGGTTCAGATTTGCCTGGTTGTTGTCGTCGTTGTTGTTCGACATATTAACAATAATATTGAATGTTGATTTAGCAGGAACGGATTATCATATTTCCTGTAACGAAACCAATTCGTATAACCAAAAATGTAATTTTGGTCAAAGCTTGTATTTTAGAGAAGAAATGGGGTTACTGATAATCAAAGAGATCGAAATATAACTGGCTTTCAAAGAATAAGAATACAGCAATAAAAAATTGTATTTCACTATGATCTCAATAATGTTCTCTGTGTCCCTACAAACGATAAAACTTCCTCCTTTTATAGTTGACAAGGAGTAACGGATTATTCTAAATAATAAAGAGCATTTAATGAGACGTTACATACTCATTGCTATTAAATACTGAATAACTAACGTATCAGGTATTTAATAATGAATGTAGACTACTTTTTGTCATCAGATTCGTGTCTTCAATGCCTTTTTTATCCGTTGATATTGAATGCCTTGGATAGATACGAGAATCGTATCTAAGATTCTCTCTCGTGACTGTTTTCTTTTCTTCCACAATGCCTGTTGTCTCCCGTGTCTTTTAATCATTTATTGCTCTTTGACTGTTTGACTAACCCACGTGTCATGCCACGTCACCTTTAATAAAAACTCAATTTTTTCCCAATACAATTGACAAGAGTGTGAATACTAGTAATACCAAGTCTTTGCCAAAAGGATTTAAAAATTACGCAATTAACAAAAATAAGATCAAGGGTTTCTTCACAAGATCTGCATATGGAGCATTGTCTATCAATATTAATGCCTATGAGTTTAAGTAGACTCGGGTTGATAAACGAAATGATAACATAACCAAATGAAGAATTTTATTCTATTTGGTGTCTTGAGCTTCCAAATCCAAGAGAAGTTGAGAGTGACTGAATGACTAAATTTGATAAGCCTCCGAGTAGTTTTTGAGTTGAAACTGCCGATTTTTGTTAGTTTCCAAATTGTCCTATCTTCATGTTCAGGGAATAATTACAGTTAAACACTATTAATAGTGTTAAGTAACTGGGATAGTAGGTCAAAATAAATATTCTTGAGGTTCCAATATCTATTTTCATTGAGATATGCAATATTAAAAGCATGTTCAACATCAGCTAAAGGGCCTTCTATAGTGGCTCTAAGATTGGGAGTATTGGGTAAACATTAGGTATGCTAAAAATTAATGCTTTTACCATTTTCAATAATCCAACAGATACCTTGATTATAAAAGTACCACACCTTAAGAACGTTGCTCTAGATAATTAAATCAGCTCTACGTTTATGAGTTTCAGACTGGAAGTTTATATGAGAGCGACAATATTTATTAATGAGGACTCGAGCCCAAAGGGAATGAGGATTGTTAAAAATTTGCCATGCGAGGCTCGTGTGAAGAGTTAAATTCTTGTTTTTAGCACTAACTAGACCTAATCCATCATTATTCTTAGTATCAGTCAAGGTATGCTAATTAACAAGATGAAGTTTTGGCTTTTTGCAGTAGATCCTCATATGAAGGTACACTGGGTTCAATAAATGAGATTATTGATTTTTTTGGGGAGTTTGTTGTATTGCATAATATGGTTTGAAATATCATTAAGAATAAATGTTGCAAGGGGTAGTCGACCTGCCATATTAAGGATTCTAGTCTTCTAACCTGTAAGTTTCTTATTCATGTTATCAATGACGAATTGGAAGTCTCTTGACTTTATTTTTAGTGAAAAATAAAAAAACCTAAGTATTTAACAAAAGTGAAACTTTGCTTAACTTGGAGTGCATGAGATAGAATTTCCTTGATGGTGGGATCACATTTTGCAGAGAAAAGAACTTTTGATTTATCAAGGTTTATTTTATGACTGGCCTAATTGTATAATTAACAAGACAGTAATAACCTCCTGAAATAAATTAATTTGGCAAGTTTCATGTCAATTACTTCCTTTTTAAGTTTGCATCTTGAAGTAGCAATATGAAAGAACTAATGTTGTTCACGAACAATGGTCCTGTCTTTTCCACATGCCACGACAAATAAACCAATACTCCCTCTGATTCAATTTATGAATTTGTTTAGCTGGGTTTGGAGTTTAAGAAAAATTTGTAACTTTTTGAATTTGTGGTCCTAAACAAGTTAAAAAGGAATTCAGAGTATTTATGTGGTTATAAAAGCTTCCAATTAAGGATAAAATTGGAAGTTTAAGCTAAATTATTTTCAAATTTAGAAATTAATCATTTTTTTTGGAACAAATAAAAAAAACATGTTCACGTAAATTAGAATGAAGGAAATACTAAATGGCCCAAATGAAAATTTCCTAAAATGGGGATCAATTGGATGTACCAATTAACTTGAACAATCTATGGTCTAGGACTAGTTATTATTGAGATGGAATAAGTATAAGATTGACTATGGACTTGACAACAATCTAAAATCTACAATCAAGCTAACCTAATTAGTTATTTAATCAATTCATCACGATTTACAAATTGTGTAGGCAAAATGGGGGGGAAACGGCTCAAAATCGTTTCTTAAGTTTGGGCCTTGGACTCAAGATAGTCCATATTGTATGAGGTGAATCACCAATAGCTCTCAAAGTAGCCTAAAGTAGTGTAAATTTGGTCTAAGTTAACAAAAATCAAATTAAATCAACGGAAGATTTCAAATAAAATGAACCCTCAAGGTTGTCCTAGTGGCAATTGATTTGAGTCTTGGAGTTTGCTTACTTTCAAGGTCTCAAGTTCGAAATTCACTAGGTGCAAACAATTTGAGGGCCATTGGATTGGGAAAAATCCGAATTAACCGTAGTGCACTTGCGGGAAATCCTTTACCGACGACCTCGGCACCCCCAAAATTAGTCGGGGTTCTTAAAATTTCGAATATCCCGTACAAATCAAAAAAAGATTTCAAATAAAATGAACATGTAAAATTAATAGACTCTTAATTTTATTGTTGTTGGGTCGCTATTTTTGACTGTCACGTAAAGCAGACACTTGTGGATGCTGTTAATGATGTATAAGGTATTATTGTAAATGCGATTATAAGCCAGCAATTACCAAAGTGTTATGAAATAATATAAAAGACAAGAACAATAACTCAAGAACAAGAGCAATAGAGAGAAGAGTAGAGAGAGTTCTTCTTATTGATACTTAGAGAATGTTAGGAGTGATTTACAATGGTAGAGGACACCTCTATTTATAGGGAGGAGGATGATTTAGCTACCAAGAATAGAACTTTATAATCTCTCTAATTAAAGACATTCACCTTAAATAGAAGTGTATTTATAACACTCCCCCTTGAATGTCTATTCAATGATGTGCCTCGTTAAAACCTTAAAACAAAACCCAATGGGAAAAATTAAAGTAAGGAAAAAGAGTACACATGTTTGAATATGCGCCTATTGGTTGCCTCGTTAAAACCTCGCAAGGAAAACCCGGTGGGACAAAACCTTGTAAGGGAAAAAGAGTGCAACGCGCCTTAACTCCCCCTGATAAGAACATCAATTTATGTCCTTAAGTCTTCACATCCCGATCTTGTGAACTAGCTTCTTGAAGGTTGACTTTGGTAGAGATTTTGTGAACAAATCAGCCATATTGTCGCTTGAACGAATCTGTTGAACATTGATATCACCATTCTTTTGAAGATCATGTGTGAAGAATAACTTTGGTGGAATATGCTTAGTTCTATCTCCTTTTATGAATCCTCCCTTCAATTGAGCTATACATGCTGCATTGTCTTCATACAAAGTTGTGGGTAGTTTATCACACTTCAAACCACATTTGTCTTGGATATGATGTATTATCGACCTTAACCACACACACTCCCGACTTGCTTCATGAATAGCAATTATCTCGGCATGATTAGATGAAGTAGCCACAATTGATTGCTTAGTCGATCGCCAAGATATGACGGTTTCTCCACAGGTAAACACATAACCCGTTTGAGATCGAGCCTTGTGTGGGTCGGACAAATATCCAGCATCAGCATAACCAACAAGATCCGGGCTGCAATTCTTGCCATAAAATAAGCCCATATCGGTAGTTCCATTTAGGTACCGCAATATGTGTTTGATCCCATTCCAATGTCTCATCGTAGGAGCCGAGCTAAATCTTGCTAAGACATTAACTGAAAAGGATATGTCAGGTCTTGTAGTATTTGCAAGATACATTAGTGTGCCAATTGCGCTAAGATATGGTACTTCAGGACCAAGTAGCTCTTCATTCCTTTCTTGTGGTCGGAATGGATCTTTGTTCACATCAAGTGATCGAACAACCATCGGTGTACTTAAAGGATGTGCTTCATCCATGTAAAACCGTTTCAGTACCTTTTCTGTATAGGTAGATTGATGAACAAAAATTCCGTTTGCCAAATATTCAATTTGCAAACCAAGACATAGTTTAGTCTTTCCGAGATCTTTCATCTCGAATTCATCCTTTAGATAATCAATTGCCTTTTGGAGTTCTATAGGGGTTCCAATAAGGTTTATGTCATCGACATATACGGCAAGTACAACAAATTCCGATGTTGTTTTCTTTATAAAAACACACGGGCAAATGGCGTCATTTATATAGCCTTCTTTTAACAAGTACTCACTAAGACGATTATACCACATTCGTCCAGATTGCTTTAGACCATACAAGGATCTTTGCAATTTAATTGAGAACATTTCCCGAGATTTTGAGTTGTGCGCGTTTGGCACCTTGAGTCCATCGGGAATTTTCATGTATATCTCATTATCAAGTGAGCCATAAAGATAGGCAGTAACTACATCCATTAAGTGCATGTCAAGCTTTTCATGGACAGCAAAACTTATGAGATAACGAAAGGTTATCGCATCCATTACAGGCGAATATGTCTCTTCATAATCGACACCAGGCCTTTGAGAAAAACCTTGTGCAACAAGGCGTGCCTTATATCTTTGTACCTCGTTTTTCTCATTTCTTTTGCGTACAAAGACCCATTTATAGCCGACAGGCTTAACACCATTAGGTGTTTCAACTATAGGGCCAAAAACTTCACGTTTTGCCAGCGAATTCAATTCTGTTGCTTCTTGCCACTTTGGCCAATCCTGTCTTTTTCGACATTCTTCAACAGATTGAGGTTCGAGATCCTCACATTCTTGCATAATGCTAGATGCTACATTATAAGCAAAGGCATTATCCACCACAATATCCACTCGATTAATATTTGCCTCAATATTAATTGGATTTAGGGATAGTTCTGTATTTTCCAGAGTCTCGGGCTCAATGGATTCTTCATGAATCTCAGAATTTGTTAAATCATGAGATTCTTTCGTGGTGTCATTTTGATCATTCTTTTTCCTCTTTCTAGGATTTCGATCTTTGGAGCCTAATGGTCTGCCACGCTTCAGGCGTGCATTTGACTCATTGGATATGACACTAGATGATTGTCCAACAGGGACATCAATACGGATTGGAACATTTTCCGCGGGAATGTGGGATTTCGTTATCCTCTTCAAGTCCGTAAATGCGTCAGGCATTTGATTTGCTATTCTTTGCAAATGGATAATCTTTTGTACCTCTCTTTCACAAATAGAGGTATGTGGGTCAAGATGAGATAATGATGCATTTTTCCACAAAATTTCCCGTTTGGTTTCACCAACTTCTCCCCCTAATTTTGGGAAAAGTGTCTCATCAAATCGACAGTCTGCAAATCGTGCAGTAAACAAGTCGCCTGTCAATGTTTCGAGGTAGCGAATGATGGAGGGCGATTCAAACCCAACATATATTCCTAACCTTCTTTGCGGACCCATTTTGGTGCGGGATTGCGGTGCTATAGGCACATATACTGCGCATCCAAAAATTCTTAAATGGGATATATTGGGTTCATGACCCAAAACCAATTGCAACGGGGAATACTTGTGGTAATTCGTCGGTCTGAGACGAATTAGCATTGCTGCATGTAAGATGGCGTGACCCCATACCGAAGTGGGCAGCCTCGTTCTCATAAGTAATGGCCTTGCAATCAACTGCAGGCGTTTAATTAACGATTCTGCAAGACCGTTTTGAGTGTGAACATGAGCTACAGAATGTTCAACTTTTATCCCGATTGATAAGCAATAATCATTAAATGCTTGGGATGTAAACTCAGCAGCATTATCCAGTCTAATGGACTTGATTGGATTATCTGGAAATTGTGCTCGTAGTCGAATTATTTGTGCCATTAACTTCGCAAACGCAAGGTTGCGTGATGACAACAGGCACACATGAGACCATCTACAGGATGCGTCTATCAAGACCATGAAATACCTAAACGACCCACTAGGTGGGTGAATAGGTCCACAAATGTCCCCTTGTATACGTTCCAGAAACGTGGGTGACTCAGTCCCAACCTTTGTTGGTGATGGCCTGATAATCAACTTGCCTTGATAACACGAAGTGCAAGGATATTCATTATTCGAAAGAATTTTGAAATTCTTTAACGGATGCCCATATGAGCTTTCTATAATCCGTCTCATCATGACCGATCCTAGGTGTCCCAATCGATCATGCCAAAGTACAAAGGTATTGGAATCAGTAACCCTTTGGTTTACTGTTGAATGTGCCTCAATTGCACTAATTCTTGTCCAATACAGGCCACAAGATAAAGACGGGAATTTCTCAATAACCCTCTTTTGGCCGGAGACATTCTTTGTGATGACGAGATATTCAAGATTATCTTCATCCATTGTCTCAATATGATAGCCATTCTGGCGCACATCTTTAAAACTCAACAAGTTTCTCTTAGACTTGGAGGAGAACATTGCATTCTCTATGATTAACGTTGTGCCTTTGGGCAGAGTTACAATTGCTCTTCCGGAGCCTTCAATCAATTTACTACTTCCAGATATTGTAGTAACGTTTGCCTTACACATATTTAGTTGAGAGAAATACTTCCTTTCTTTGAGTATTGTATGTGTAGTACATGAATCAACTAGGCAAATACTTTTACAGTTGGACGTTGATCCAAGTTCGCTTTGTGAGATATCCATATTTGCTATCCCATAGTTTGACATACAAAAGAGATACACGAACATAAGAATAAACAAGTTCAATTCGTTTGTGTCACATAATATTTTCAAAATCTGCTGCTAACAGTTGACTAACAAAATCAGATATGTTATCCATTACTTTGCAGTTTGAAAATTTCAGTTTAAACGTTTTCTTCAAACAATCGATTGTTAAACACAAACAATCGATTGTTAAACACAAACAATCGATTGTTGAACATTGACAATCGATTGTTAAACACACACAATCGATTATTTGCTATTTTGAAAAACTTCAGATCATACTGTCTTAAGACAATCGATTGTTATGCATAGACAATCGATTGTTGGCTATTTTGAAAAATTCCAGAGCACACTGTTTTAAGACAATCGATTGTTAAGTATAGACAATCGATTGTTGGCTATTTTGAAAAATTCCAGAACACACTGTTTTAAGACAATCGATTGTTATGCATAGACAATCGATTGTTGGCTATTTTGAAAAATTCCAGATTACACTGTCTTAACGACAATCGATTGTTAGACAAAGACAATCGATTGTGGATGATTTTTGAAAAATTCCAGATTACACTGTCTCAACGACAATCGATTGTTAGACAAAGACAATCGATTGTTGATCAATTATTTTTCAGTTTTAATGCGAAAATAGTAGATAATCGACTAGTTTTTCAGGCTAGTCGATTACCCCTACTGGAAAATAAAAATTTTATTGATATTTGAGCATATTGAAGATATTCTAAAGAACTACTGCTAACATTGCATCATGAACTAACTAATACGAGCTAATACTAATGACTATTAGTTTATTCACTAACTAATACAAATAAGTAGAATGAAATCAAATAACTTCATCTTCTTTCATCACGGACCCATCACCGATTAGGTGGTCTATTTTCCCCTCGGGTTGCTCAAAGAAGTCTGCCACATCCAGGTGGGTGAGGTCCTCATTGTCGTCATAGACAAAATTTGTTTCAGGGCCTTTTATCTTTCGAGATGCTTGATAAAGGTCAACCAAGTGTCTTGGTATACGGCAAGTCTTTGACCAGTGCCCTTTCCCACCGCAACGATAACATATAGTTTCTGAACCATTTGCCTTAGGATCTTCATGACCCCGTTTCTGCTTTCGGCGGTTATCTCTCCTTGGGGGTTGACGGACTTCATTGGAATTTCTTCCTTGTCTACGTCCCTGGCTATGACCCCGTTTACGACCATGACCATGGTCCTTTTCATGTTTGGCATAATGAGAGTGCACCTTATCTGCTTCAGGCAGTGGTGTAGACCCAGTGGGTCGATTTTCGTGATTTCTCATGAGCAGGTCATTATTTCGCTCAGCCACTAGTAGAAGAGAAATCAGTTCAGAGTACTTTGTAAAGCCTTTCTCTCTGTACTGTTGTTGCAGTACTATATTGGAGGCATGAAATGTTGTAAACGTTTTCTCAAGCATATCATAATCGGAGATATTATCTCCGCATAGCTTCAATTTCGAAGTAATTCTGAACATTGCAGAATTATATTCAGAAACAGACTTAAAGTCCTGGAGCCTCAGATGAGCCCAATCATATCGTGCTTGTGGCAGAGTGACCAACTTCAGGTTGTCATATCTCTCCTTTAAGCCGTTCCACAAGATGAGTGGATCCTTGACGGTGAGATATTCAATCTTCAAACCTTCATCAAGGTGATGGCGCAAGAAAATCAAGGCCTTCGCTCATTCTTGGGTGGATGCTTTTTCTCTATCTTTGATGGTGTCTCCGAGACCCATAGCATCTAAGTGGATTTCAGCATCCAACACCCATGTCATATAGTTCTTGCCCGAAATTTCAAGGGCAACGAACTTTCTTTTCGTAATGTCAGACATAATCGAAAATTAAATTAGGAAGAGGGAAATACCTTAGATTTCTCGAGAATGGTTCTTGAGACGGTAGAGTCTCGTGCTGATAACGTGTTATGAAATAATATAAAAGACAAGAACAATAACTCAAGAACAAGAGCAATAGAGAGAAGAGTAGAGAGAGTTCTTCTTATTGATACTTAGAGAATGTTAGGAGTGATTTACAATGGTAGAGGGCACCTCTATTTATAGGGAGGAGGATGATTTAGCTACCAAGAATAGAACTCTAGAATCTCTCTAATTAAAGACATTCACCTTAAATAGAAGTGTATTTATAACACAAAGGCTATTTTAAGTAGCAATAGCTAATGTGATTTATAAGTGGTAATGTCTAATGCAATAGTTCAAATATCAGATGCCACTTAGTTCGTAAATATCGATTTATAAGTCACTAGTAATAGCGATTTGTAAATGCGATTAATAAGTTGTGATTACTAAATACGATCATCAAAAGCTCTTTATACCCACCGGAAAGAACAGAAGCGCTTTTTAACAATGCTCTTCCAACCATACCTCGTTTCCTTATATTCGGCGTTCTCTGAAGACAAATGAAAATCGATAAAGAGCGAAAAATAGAAAAAGAAATTAAAAGCAAACTGGAAGGAAGGCAAAGAGTTGCAGAAGTTGAGTTTAGTGTCATAAAATAGGGAGACCTCTGTTTTGCTAATCTATTGCAGGTATCCATTTCCTTATTTTGTATCACTATGGTATTTTCTCTGTGTTTTTCTTTAGTGCCCGTTTGGTACTGGTATAAGGGATAATTAATTTCGTAATTAAATTTGAGATTAGTTTATCTCTGATTGGTTGAGATAGGAAGAATTCGCGATATAATCGGATTGTAGTGTTCTTTTACCCTATGGAAGGGTGGGATAGCAATGCTGCGATAATTAATTTTGTGATAACTAGTTTCCCAACCAAACAACCCCTTAGTCCCCGTTTGGCCGGGAGTTTTGCCAAAATAAATTTGAGATTTATTTTCAAAATTCATGTTTGGCCATAAATTTTGCCCATATTTTGGCAAATCCCAAATCCTAAAATCAACCTAATTGCTAATTTTGGCCCAAAATCCCAAAACTTGGGAATTATACATATTTTTCTAAAATAAAGTTGGAAAATATGTTTTGTAAACGTATATCCAAACACATTTTCATATTCAAACCAAACTTCACCCAAATTAGATTTTTAAAACAAATTTGGAATATATGCCAAATGGTAGCTTAGTGTTTATTGTGCTTCAGAGAGTTTCTTTGACCATAGTGTACCGAGTTATTGTTGGTGTTGTTGATGAGAAAGTTTGGAATTTTTTGGTCATATTGTACTGAAGATAGAATAAAATTTGGAAGCCTGGTTTTGAAATGTATAACGTGATCCATAGCACATTTTGGTTTTCTTTCCTTCTATCAAGAGTGCTTCTATGTGCTAAAATGTACCCTGTACTTGCTATAACCAGGCCAAACCGTATTTTTTAGGAAATTCAACTACTATTGCTACAACCTAGTTTATATCTTGGAAATTGTAGTGATGATTTTGGATTAGGAATTTGTGGGCTGCAACCGAGGATCTATTGAAAATAGCCTCTCTACCCCTACTTGTAGGGGTAAGTTGTGTTTACACACGACCTTCCCTAGGTATGTTGTTGTCGTAATTTATGTGCTGCTGTTGCAAGCTTAACATGAAACTAGTGCATATGAATTAGGAATAACAAAATTATACAGTATGCGGAAGGGGGTAGAGGTTATTTCATTTATTTCAATGTATGGATTCACTCCCACATTTTACTTTCCTGTTTTGGGGAATACATGCTTTTTAAGCAGTTTAGTTTTCTGCCAAACATGATGCACCGTACACTGCATATCAATTCTAACTGTATAATGTTTTTTCCCGTAGGAAGGATCAGTTGGACACAATGGTCGAATACAACAGAGTGAAGGTCAAGTGTTTGATTGAATTTAGTAGAGGGTTTTTACGTATGTATGGTCAAACTTCTGTTATTGATTCAAAGAAATGATCAAAAGATCTTTATTTGCCGGAGCCAATGATAATGCATGGTTACTTAACAGGGGGAATTAACCGCAAATACTAGTTTATCTCATTATTGTTGATAAAATGGCCTAGTCCTTCACATCTACCGAGCATTGTGCTCCAAAAGGTACTAAGAGAGGTTAGCCCATGCCACAATATCTCAATTGGGTTATATGATGTTAGCCCTAGCAGTTAGTAATATATAACTTGAATTTTATGCACAATCACCCCCTTCCCCCTCCTAAAAAAACAGAAAGAGGTGTTCATAGCCCCTGCGAAGAAGTCTCTACATATTTAGAGCTTCTTCTTTCCATAAATGATTGATAATTTTCCTTATAACATTATGAGAGAGCAATAAAAAAAGAAACTTCTTTAGGAAAAAGAAGAGAAAGAGAGTGTGTAGTGTGAAGTACCTCTTGGATTGTTAATTTCATTACTTAGTTTCTTGGAGCTTTCCCCTGATGCATCTAATTTAAGTATCATCAAGTATTTATCTAATTTTAATTTACTAGAAATTTTGAAAATTACAAGCTTGTATCATGTATTTGTGAATTTAATTCCCTGCAATGATAGAAACATGACGTCATCAGATTCTTTCTATGGGAGCAAAACAGATTTTAAACTCTAATCAGCTTGTTTCACTAGTAAAAGTATAAAGAATGCTACTAACAAGGTTGGAGAAGTGCTAACTAACTTTGGATGTATGAAAACACCTTCAACATTTGTGTTGAATTCCGTTGGAGCAATAGAGGCAACAACATTTGGTTGTATAAAAATCTAAAAGAATATATAACTTGAGTATCATGCATAATCCTCCAACTTTTCCACCCCTTGGAGGAAAGGAAAGAAAAGAAGTTCTTATTCAATATAAAGAAAATTTTGTCTATGGAAAGCTTCTTTCTTCAAAAATATTAATAATCTTTCTTTTAGTACTTTCCATTTCAAAAAAGGAAAACATCCATTTTTAAAAATCTTTTTTGTAGTACTTTGCAAGAATAGAGCAAGAAGAAATTGCTCTAGGAAAAAGAGAGAGAGAGAGAGTACGTAGTATTAACTGACACTATGTAGTAGAGTGAGAACAATGTCAGATCACCTAGATTACTTGGTTTTTCGATTGCTTTATTTACCTTTTTGACATTTTCCCTTAATGTATTTAATTATTTTTTTCTCTCGAGTTGCTTCACTTGCTCATATGTTATTTCTAGACACCTAGTCTTTGTGCACATAATTTTGCAGAAGGGGTGCTTCTTCCTTTAAGATGATTGATAGTATGAAGAGCTTCTTCCTTTAATAAATGATTAATAATATCCTTGTTGCACTTGAGAGAATGAGAGAATCTGCTCTAGGAGAAAGAAAAGAAAGAGAGTACATAGTTTGAACTGACACTATGTCAGACGCGTAGATTACTTGGATTTGCGATTGCACAACTTGGTCTTTTGGAACCTCCTTGATGCATTTAATCCTTTTTTCCACCAAAGATGTTTCACTTTGTCATACCTTAATTTTAGACACCAACCTTAACATCGATGCACATAATTGTGTTGAGTGCCATTGGAGTAATAGAGGTAAGAATAATGAAAGAAGAAACTGCTCTAGAAAAAAGAAGAGAGAGAGAGTACAAGTGTCAATTGACACGGGGTCACATGACCTAGATTACTTGGATCCTAGATTACATTACTTACTCTTTTGGTGCTTTCTCTGCAGTCATTTAATTATCTTTTCATCCTTTGATGTTTCACGTGGTTATATGTCAGTTCTAGACTCAAGCTTTCTTTGCATGTACGCACATAATTTGCAAATAAGTGGTGATCCCAAGTTTTTGGCAGGAACCCTTGGTACTTACTCTTCCATCAATTAGGATATGTATTTTCTACTTGACCCTAAGACATAGAAATATTTTTGTTAATAGGCGGCAGTAAAACTCAGACTCGAGTCCTCTGCCTAAGCTGGTGCCATCCGGAAAGAGAGAACATGTTGAATTGTGTGAACTATCTTATCTGAAAGCTCAAGTTATTAGAGATATAACATAGTTATTATCTATGTCTGCAACCTAATCCATAGGATGGAGTCTCTAAGGGGAGAAGCACATTGGGATTTTTGAAGTTTTGGAACAACTTGTGTAAGACTGGAAGGTCGAAGCACATGATAGTCAAGATGTATGGAGATGGGATGCGGGGCTGTATCTTCTATGTAAGTCCTATTATGAGAAGCTTATTACTATGGAGGAGTCGAGAAAGGTGTATGTTTTCACTTGGCTAGCTGCGTGTGGGGTTAATCTTCACGGTGGAGAACTTGGGGAAGAAGAAGTTTATTTGTTGGTTGGCGCTTCATGTGTAAAAACTCAGGGAAAGATGTGAATCACTTCCATTTACTTTGTCGAATAGCGTCTTAGTTGAGGTGGGAAATCCTGTGATGGAGTGAGTAATGCTATGAAAGAAACAATATTTAGTTGGACCTTTAGAAGACGGAGGAGACACAGGTTATGGCATGCTGCTCCTCTGTACTTATGGACTGTATGAACAGAGAAGATTTGGAGCGCTTTTGATGGAGTAGAGATGGTTTTGTACACTTGAGGAATAACCTTCTATCTCTTATTCCTTTTTGGTGCACCCACAAGGTTCCCATATGTATAAAAGATTGGGTGTCTTTTTTTCTACCTTTTGCTATACCTCTTGTATACGGGTATTTTTTGCCCTTCTTTTGATGAAATTTTTTACTTTATCGAAAAAAATACTGTTCCTTATGATGACTACAAAACTGAAACTTTTGATGGATTGTCAGAAGTAGCGATTCCTACTAATTTCAGAGATCATTATCTTAGTTGAAGAAAAAGTGTCATACACTTATGTTTAAGATCAACTAATCAGATTATTTGTCTTTGCTTCTCCAACCAACAACAATAACATACCCCGTGTAATCCCACAGTGGGGTCTGGGGAGTAGTGTTTAAGCAAACCTTACCTCTACCTTGTAGAGGTAGAGAGGCTTCTCCACCCATTTAATCTAATAGTGACTCATCAAAAGCTAGTAATAACTAAAAGAGAAATGGAGCCAGTCCTTACTTGAGATGCTATTCTAGAAAAAAAGCCCAACTCTTCTTTGCACTCAGGGCAACACATAGTTTTATTGACAACCAATTAGCTATATCCATCTCAATAAACAACAACAACAACAACAACCCAGTATAATCCCGCATAGTGGGGTCTGGGGAGGGTAGTGTGTACGCAGACCTTACCCTACCCTGGGGTAGAGAGGCTGTTTCCAAATAGACCCCCGGCATCCTTCCCTCCAAGAACTTCCCACCTTGCTCTTGGGGAGACTCGAACTCACAACCTCTCGGTTGGAAGTGGGGGTGCTTACCATCAGAGCAACCCCTCTTGTCCACCCTGCTCAATAAACAAACTTCAAAAAAAGAAAGAAGGAACTTTAAGTTTGACAATGTTGATGGTGATCTTTCACGATCAACCTTGCTAGCTGAAGGTATACTTTTATTGCATTTGTACTACTAGATATTTGCTCAAATAGCATATATATTTATCCTTTTAGTCACACTTACAGAGCTTTAAATCTTGGAAATCTATTATTCTGTCACTTATTCTAGCTTAAGTTGCTTTTTGCGAATTGATATATACTGCAAAACACGCTTATATTTATGTGTATGATTGGTCAAAGTGCTTCTGTGGTAATTAAATGAACGAAATAGAGAGCTTTTTGTACTGAGTCTATTTACCCATGCTACCTATGATGTTTATAGTATAAAGAGTGAGGATTGAGGAATTTGTATATCTTGTGTAAGCATGCAAATCTAGAAATGGCTCATGAAAACTCATGTAGGCATTCTGAAGGCAAAGGTTTAATATGGTGGCTTTGTTGCAAGTTTACTGCATAGAGTACGATGCCAACATTTATTAAATTTCATCTAGGATGCTATCCATTGAAACTTCTGTATTGGCTGGTCTTCCAGAATCTTTTACTTCAGATCATTGGCAACCTTATACAGAATTCACCGACAACGTTCTATCTCCTCTTTGTTTTGCCTGCACAATGAGAATTTTATCAAACTTATGAATTGATCCAGAAAAGAGACCACAAATATATCTAATATCTAATCAAACATAACTTTTAAGTGCAAGAAATACAAATATCTTAAGGTTTATTTGTTGAGAAAGATATTTACTTTTTATAGACTTCCAGGTGTTGTAGTCTTTATCATCTAGCATTGATGCATTGACTGTATGGCCTGATGCAGTAAAAAGCTGAAAATTTGGAATCTGACTAAGTTGAGGTAGAAAACATCTAGTCGAATATAAAAGATATTATGTCTGGAGAGGTAGCAATGATTTGATAACCTAATACAGTACACCGTTTCAAAGTTGAAATTTATACATACGTTTTGCATTAAATACATTTAAGTACCTGCTTAAAAAGCAATGTAAGTTTTAGGTGAAAATCCCTTGGATAGGCTGTAATTTGCTGCAAAAGTATATCATTAAACATTCTAGCATATCTCCCACAAACCATAATTTATTAAAAGTAAATATTTCTTGAATAATGTAATTGGTTGCCATTGCAGATATTTGTTATTTAATAAGTAAACATTTAATTTTTCCTGCTAGACTATTTTTCGTATTGTTAGTTTATAAGTGTATCATATGTCGCTTCCATGTTTGCTATTGTTATTTTTATAGGGAATAATTGCCGCTAACTGTATTCTGGTTTTGCTATTATGTAGTTAACCCTTAGATGGAAGGTTTTGTAGGGGGTGGGTGGATTGGGGGGGGGGGGGAGGTGTCCTGCAAGTCCTACAATGGTAGCAGTTTTCTCTTGAAAAGTATTTTTCATGAAAACATAAACCTAGAAATTACAGGCTCTACTTATCTAGAGAAGGTGCTGGACTTACTAATGCTCTTTTGTTTTTGTTTTTGTTTTCCTTTCCTTCACCGAGCCGATGGTCGATTGGAAACAGCCTCTCTGCCCTTTAAGGTAGGGGTAAGGCTCGTCTACATATTACCCTCCCCATACCCCACTTTGTGGGACTATACTGGGTAGTTGTTGTTGTTGTGTTTAATATCAATGCTATTTACTAAGTTGGCTCATCACCTATGCTCTTATCTATCGCATAGCGGGTGGTCCCAACACTTTCGTAGACATCTCTAGCATTTACTCTTCCTTTATTTACGGTTTGCTATCATGTTTTATAATTCTCCAAATAGCATATAAGTAAATACTTAAGCAAAATTTTTACGAAAAAGATGAATAAAAAGTTCCCTCCCATAAAATCAATCTGTGAATCAATTGCCTAAAATGATAGAAATAGAATGCATGTCAATCTATCCATGGGAGCCAAAGAACTTTCAAATGCTAATCAACAAATTTTACCAGAAAAATATAAACAGTGGTTGGAACAATGGAGAGGTGCTAACTAATGTTAGGCGTGTTGGAAGACGTTTGACCTTTGACCTTTGTGTTGAATGCTAGTGGAGAAATAAAGATAAGCCCACTTATTAGTGTAAAAATTTAATAGATTTAGATTCATGAAATGTAACTTGAGTAACAACAACAACAACTACCCAGTATTAAAATGTAACTTGAGTATCTTGCACAATTCCCCCACCCCACTCCACCCCTTTAAGAAACAATAGAGAAGCTCTTACCCTATTTAAGAAAATTTTAGTATTGGAAGAGCTGCTTCCTTCAAGAAAATATTGATAATCTTCTTTGTGGCAATTGAGAGAATAACGAGAGAGGAATTTGCTCTACGGAAAAAAAGTGAAAGAGAGAATGCATAGTGTGAACCGAATCTGTTAGATTACATGGATCTTTGATTACATTACTTACTCTTTTTGCACTTTCTCCTTAGGCATTTTATTAATTTTTCCTCCTAATGAAGCCAAAACTTACTTTAATTTTAGAAGAGAGAATCCAAAGGCCCGATTCTTCTTCTACCAAGTAGTACAAAAATTAAATAACTACCCTTATATACTAATACATACCGAAAAACAAAAAGAAAAAAAAGCTATTTAATAGGAAAATCAAGAAAACAACAGAGGTAGAATTCACCAGACACAATAAAGGTTGTCTTTTTCAGTTCATTGCAATCAATTTCTTCCTTCGTTTTATCAAATCCTATTGGTTTTAATCTGGACGACATGTTAGAAGATCAGTCTTGTTTGGTTTCAAAGGATTGTCAGAGAGAAAGTAACTGGGTGGCTTGCATGAATGGCAAAGAGCCATTGGTAAATTATCAGGAGCGTGAACTTGTGAAATGCAAGTTGCCAAATAAGTCTGATCCTTTCAACAGAGTGGAAGTCGCTCTATCTTTGGGCAACTCTTCAGCATCCCCGAACGAGCAAGCTGGCAATAAACGTCATGCTGGGGATAATTCTGATTCGAGCTCTCTTATTCATGCCATTGGCCGTGACAATTCCATCGGTTGTCTCATTCATTGCTCTCGATCGGATTATGGCGCCATAGCATCTTTGAATCGTAGCTTTCGCTCATTGATTAGGAGCGGAGAACTTTACAAATTCCGGCGGGAAAATGGTGTGGTTGAGCATTGGGTTTATTTCTCCTGCCAACTGGTTGAATGGGAAGCTTTTGATCCTAGTCGCGGTCGTTGGATGCATCTGCCAGCTATGACTCCTGACGAGTGTTTCGTGTTGGCTGACAAGGAGTCGTTGGCGGTTGGCACAGATCTGCTTGTGTTTGGAAAGGAGATCTTTTCGCAAGTCATTTATCGTTACAGTTTATTGACGAACACGTGGTCATCAGGGATGCGGATGAATGTACCAAGATGTTTGTTTGGTTCTGCCAGCATTGGGGAGATTGGCATTCTAGCTGGTGGCTGTGACTCACAAGGCAATATACTTGGCTCAGTAGAACTTTACAATTCGGAGACAGGAACGTGGAAGACTTTACCGAGCATGAACAAGCCACGTAAGATGTGTTCAGGGGTATTCATGGATGGAAAATTTTATGTGATAGGAGGAATTGGAGGAGCCGAATCGAAGCGGTTGACTTGTGGGGAGGAGTATGATCTGGAAAAAGGAATGTGGCGAGAAATCCCAAACATGTCTCCCGTGCAAGCTAACGCTGCTACATCTGATGCACCTCCTTTGGTGGCTGTTGTAGACAACGAGCTGTATGCGGCTGATTATGCCGACATGGAGGTGAGGAGGTATGACAAGCAAAACAAAGCGTGGGTTACCATAGGACGGCTGCCCGAAAGAGTAGCTTCCATGTATGGTTGGGGTTTGGCTTTTCGAGCATGTGGTAACAGGCTAATCGTAATTGGTGGACCCAAGGGAGGTGCAGAATATATCGAAGTGAATTCATGGGTTCCAAGTGAAGGGCCGATACGATGGGACTTGCTTGGCCGAAAGCGATCTGGTAGCTTTGTGTTTAACTGTGCTGTCATGGGGTGCTGATCTTATAATCCCGGTCTTTTGTCCTTGATGATGTTATCTTGATCCTTGTTTCGTTCTGTTTTAAATTCATGTTTGTTCTTTGCTAGCAATCTTTATCGTTGTACTGCAATAAGCATTTAAGGGGAAAAATAGGACAATGAAATTTCATAATTGTATGCTGATAGACAAGCGAACTACTATGTCATCTCCTCTTTATTTTCCCTCCTTTATATGATTGGATATGTTTGAAAATTAGTTGCATCTTTGTGAAGCCACACCATTACTTCTTGAGATATGACATATGCATGTGTTTTACGTGACTTTTTCACTCATTCCCTCTGAAGTTTTAGTTAATTCACTCATAACTCTTTGCATTTGTTAATTTCTCTCTACATCTTAGTCTCGGAGCATCTAGTTCTGGAATGAAGGACGGACACATACACCGCAATGTGCTGCAAAGAGGGGTAGTGGAAAAGAAGGTGAAGTGCATTATACGTTAGAACTTTTTTGAGGTTTGATTCCTGCGCTTGGTAAAATTAGTGTAGCATTGCGTATCCTTGTCTTGGAAATTTTTTAACCTGTTACATTCTTCGCTTGCTTTGAAATTTAAAATGATAATAAAAGAATCCGAACTCATTTTCTAGTCGACTTATGGAGACTATTCCGCATGCAACATCTCTTTTTCCTGTTTCATATTGGTAAAACACGACATCTTCTCTCTTGTTGTAATGCCGCAGTAGCAGCTTGGATTATGTCGCTGTTAATAGACTTTTATGTTCATTCTTGAAAGTTATCATCCTGCTGGAATCTCTTCATAAGCAAATCCATTTGATCTGTGTGCAGATTACTGTTACTAAATCAAATCTCCAAATTTTGAAGGAGTAGTAATTAGTTTTCCAGAATAGCATGTGCAGTAACATTATAATGGTCAATAAGAAGTTTTCACATCTAAATGCAAAGAGAATCTTGAATTTTTTTTCCTGTTATTTACTTTATCCTTTTGGGTCTTAGTTCTTTTTCCCTCTTTGGAGGTTCACTTGGTCATATCTGAGTAATTAACTGTCATAATAAACTCGGTATTCTTGTCCATATGTATTAACTGTGCTGAGTGTGCACCCTGTTGTTATTTGTGATAGTTGAATGTATTCATTAGTGAAGCCAAAAATGTAAATAATGATACAGCTAAGTACTGTCTGGATTTGTATTACTTGAATAGCCTTCTTTTGGTTTTTTTCTCACCTTCCTTAGGTTCTTATTGTTATTTGGGAATATAATGCCATGTGTTATTACGCTAGAGGGGTTGCTCTGATGGTAAGCGACCCCCACTTCCAACCGAGAGGTTGTGAGTTCGAGTCTCCCCAAGAACAAGGTGGGAAGTTCTTGGAGGGAAGGATACCGGGGTCTATTTGGAAATAGCCTCTCTACCCAAGGGTAGGGGTAAGGTTTGCGTACACACTACCCTCCTCAGACCCTACTAAGTGGGATTATACTGGGTTGTTGTTGTTGATGTTGTGTTATTACGCTAGAAATATAGCCGCATCCAGCCAAAACAATTTGACCTTAGTAGTATTGCTATGGCTAAAATTCTTTTTAGTAAATATTTAGTCGCCTTGGTTTATATATCAAATCAAACATTTTAACCTTAGTAGCATTTCATTCCATTATTTCTTAGTTTTACATATTCAGCATATATAGCATGATTTTTTCTTCAAATACATGAAGTGGCAAAACATTGAATGCATGGATTAACATGCATTTTCTTGTATCACTTTTGGCGTTCTTTTTTTCCTTTGTGGGTTGTGAAAAAGAAATATTTAGCTATTTTCCCTTTGATAGTTGCTTCTAAATTCTGATGGGTAGATAGAATTGATGGGAACATATTTTATAAGCCTTTAGCAAACAATTAAATCAGTTAATATAAAGCACAAGTGAATGTAGCCATTGTAAGCAGGAGAGATGAAAACTTTTACTGTGTTGCTTTCTTGTTTATCTGGCTCCAAAATGGATCTAAAGGGCAGGTAGGTGCACAAAGCATGCCGGCCTACCCCGAAACAAGTATCAATAGTTGATTTTGCGGCTCGAATTCGTAATTTATAGGTCACATAGACACTAGTTAAGGCATTTTATTACGAAGCAAAAGCTGAAAGTTAACAATGTGTTTTGCCTTTAGTTGCTTTCTAGTTCCAATGATGCGTGCAGTGGTCAAAATCTGTTTGGGATAAGCTCATCTTCAATATTACGACACAAATCTCAACCGTGTGAATTCAACAAGTAGGTACGACATATAGCTGGTTCGAACTCGTAATCTATAGGTCATATAGAGCTACCCGTTAAGGCATTTTATTACGAAGCAAAAGATGAAAATTAACAATGTGTTTTGCCTTTGGTTGCTTTCGTTAACAATGACGGGTGCAGTGGCCAAAGTCTATTGGGGACAAGCTCATCATCAATATTGCCACACAAATCTCAACCAAATGAATTCAACAAGTAGGCATGGGGTAACACTATCGTTGGGCACGACACACCATCTGATTTAGCTGATCATATCGTAGATCAAGTAAACCTTGATGGTTATGATGCACGCCAGTCTCCAACATTGCGTGACACATCTTCTGCTTTAGCTGAGCATATCGTCGATCAAGTAGGGGTATGCATTCGATTTATCGCCTCGATTTTGGCTCTTATTGATAATTACTTATCGATTATCGGTCTTTATGTATGCTTATCGTTATCGTTTCAAAAGGTTTTGATTTTTTCGATTTTGATTTATCGATTTTTGGGGCTTATCGATTACAGTAATAAGAAAATTTGCGGAATTTTATGAAAAATATATCGCTACAAACACGCCTAACTAATATGGACAAAAAGAAATAAAATAAGACAAGCATTGTTTATGACATAAAAATTGTGTTAACAAGCACATACAATGAAACTAAAGTAAGGGATCAAATGTTACCACTAGCGCTTCAATGGTATAAAAAAATACATCATCACGACTAATTCTATTTTTCATTAATTTGAACTTTATTCCCTTAAGCTTTAAATATGATCATTCCTTAAATGTGGTAGAGGAAATAATACTGTTAGGGAATTAGGATAAAGGAGAGGGTATTTTTTAATTTTTTTTTAAAAAAATAGTGTTTTTTTATCAATTTATCGATAAATCAATAACCGAAAAGGATATAATCAAAATCGAAATCGATAACTTGATAAGGAAAATTTCAAAATTAAAGTCGAAATCGATAAATCGATAACAAATAATCGATTCGATTTATCGATAAATCGATTCGAATACATACCGTGCGATCAAGTCAAACTTTAGTGGCTGATGACGCACGATTAGGGAAACTGACTTATAGGATCTTGGGATGAGGTTTTGCCCATTTAAAAGATCTTGGCCCGTCCAACAACAATAAAAATATATCACGATCTAGTAATTATGAATTATGATCTATAGGAGTACAGAGAGATGTGTTTCATAAATGAATTGGAGCATCAAATCAAATGTTACAGACAATATAATTTTAGTTATGAAATTACAATCCTGCCAAAACTGATCCAATTGAGATAGCGAAAGTAACTTCAGCAAATTTGGTTCAGAGGACAATAACTGAATATTATGTTATTAACACTAAGATGATAGTCACCTTTTGCTTCTCAAAATTTAACTTAATAATATTTGAATGATACGAGGAGAATTACAATTTTGTAAAGTTCTGAATATTTGCATTTCAATTTATAGCTAATGAGCTTAATCTAATAATTTATATTTGCTTTGTATAGTTTGTGAAAAAATCATTACATTTTAAATTTTAAAAAATAAAAAAAAGTCAGATGTAGTCCTAAAATTTGAAAAAAGGTTTTTTCATAATTGAAAAAAGCCAAACAGATTAATATGGAAGGAAAATAGAACTTTCCGGGTGGAGTTACATTACAAGGAAGGGTCGAATTTTTGTTATGTTGAAATACTTCAATAGATATACACCATTTGTCCATAAATAATATTTAATATTTGAACCAATTACTTTTTTTCAATTTCCACATCAAACACTTTATTTTCTTTCCAAAATCAAACTAGATATTTTTGTCCTTTTAATACTCCTTGCATTGCGATCATAAGACGCTTTGTAAGTGCAATATTAAGTCGAAATATTAATAAGTCGCTTCTACAGAATGAGCTTTACAAGCGCGATGTTTATAACTCGCTTTTACCACATAATAAAACAACAGTACCCCTTTCTTGCACTAACGTCCTTCCATTCCTCGTTTTACTTATATTCGGCATTCTCAGAAGACAAATGAAAATCAATGAAGAGCCAAAAATTTAAAGCAAACTGGAAGGAATGCAAACAGTTGCAGAAGTTGAGTTTGGTGTCATAAAATAGGGAGACCTCTGTTTTGCTAATCTATTGCAGGTATTCTCTCTGTGTGCCTTTTAGAGTTTATTCTGCTTCAGAAGAAGGATTATTTGACTAAAGTGTAGTGAGTAACGTTGTGTTGTTGAGAATGTTGGGAACTTTTTGGTCATATTGTGTTGAAGATAGAATAAAATTTAGAATCTTCGTTTTGCAATGTATAAAGGGATCCCCAGCACGTTTTGGTGTTTTTTTTCTTTCTATTAAGAGTACTTGCTATAACTAGGCGGAACCTTAGTCTTTAGGGACTTCAACTACTATTGCTACAACCTAGTTTATATCTTGGAGATGATTTTGGATTAGGAATTTGTAGGGTGCAGTCTATTGGAAACAATCTCTCTACCTCTACAAGTTAGGGCACACACTCTCCTCGTCAGACAGCAGTATGCGGAAGACGGTAGAGGTTATTTCATTGTTTGGATTCCCTTCCACGCTTTAATTTCCTGTTTTAGGGATTATATGCTCTTTAAGCAGTTAGTTTTCTGCCAAACACGATGCATAGTAACTGTATAGTGTTTTTTCCCATAGGAATCATCAATTGGACATAATGGTCGAATACGATGTAGTAAAGGTCAAGTGTTTGATTGAATTTACTAAAGGGCTTGTGTGTAGGTAAGGTCAGACTTCTGTTATTGATTCGAAGAAATGATCAAAAGAGCTTTATTTGCTCAAGAAGTGGGCGTTTCCGATGATAATGCATGGCCACTTAGGATGGGAATTCACCGCAAATACTAGTTTATTTATTGTTGATAAAATGGCCTACTCCTTCACATCTACCGTGCAATGTGCTCAATTAGGTACTAATATTAGCAAGAGTAGTTCTAGATAAGTGATATATAACTTGACTTTCATGCACAATTTCATAGCCAGTGTAAAGAAATCTTTGCATATTTAGAGCATCTTCTTTCAATAAATGATTGATAATCTTCCTTATAACATTATGAGAGAACAACGAGAAAAAAAACTTCTTTTGAGAAAAAGAAGATAACTGACTAAAGAGTCAGGGAAAGATGTGAATCACCTCCATTTACATTGTCGAATAGCGTCTTAGTTGTGATGGGAAATCCTATGATGGTCTAGACTAGAGTGAGTAATACCGAGCACTGTGAAAGAAACAATGTTTAGTTGGACCTTAGAAGATCAGAGGAGACATAGGGTATGGCATGTTGTACCTCTATACTTATGGACGGTATGAAGAGAGAGTATTTGGAGCGCTTTTGATGGAGTAGAGATTGTTTTGTACACTTGATGAATAACCTTCTATTTCTTATTCCTTTTTGGTGCACCCACGAGGTTCCCATATATATAAAGATTGGGTGTCTTTCGTAGAAAATCATATCGTTTCGTAAGATTTTTCTACCTTTTTACCTCTTGCATAAAGACATTTTTTGCACTTAGTCTCATATTTTTCCTTATAAAAAAAAAGATATTTTTTGGCCTTCTTTTAATGAATTTTTTTACTTCATTTAAAAAAACAAAAACTGATCCATAGGATGACTACAAAAATGAATCTTTTGACGGGTTGTTAGAAGTATTGATTCTTTCTAATTTCAGAGATCATTATCTTAGTTGAAGAAATAGTGTCGTAGACTTATTTTTAAGATCAACTATCAAATTATTTGTCTTTGTTTCTCCACCCAACAATAACAACATACCTAATGTAATCTCACAAATGGAGTTTGGGGAGGATAGTGTGTAAGAACACATTACCCCTACCTTGTGCAGGTAGAGAGACTTCTCCACCCAGTTAATCTAATAGCAACTCACCAAAAGCTTGTAATAACTAAAAGAGAAGTGGAGACAGTCCTTACTTGACATGTTATTCTAGAAAAAAAGGCCAACTCTTCTTTGTAATAACTAAAAGAGAAGTGGAGCCAACGTTTAGTTTCACTAGCTGCTTGATAGTTGATATATAAGAGGCGATCCTAATGTTTTGGTGGCATCTATTGGCATTTACTTTTCCATCAATTAGGATTTATGTTCTCATGGTTTATAATTCGTCAAGTATCATCAAGTATCATCAAGTATTTATTTAATTTTAAATTACTAGAAATTTTGGAAATTTACAATCTTATATCATGGATGTGTGAATTTAATTTCTTACAATGAAAGAAACATGATGTCATCTGAATCGACCTATGGGAACCAAACAACTTTTGAACTATGGTCAGCATATTTCGTAGTAAAAGGATAAAGAATGCTAGTAACAAGGTTGGAGAAGTGTTAATTAATGTTGGACATATGAGAGCACCTTTGACATTTGTGTTGAATGTTGTTGGAGCAATAGAGGAAACACCATTTGGTTGTATAAAAGTTTAAAAGAATATATAACTTGAGTATCATGCATAATCCACCAACATTCCACCCTTTAGAGCAGTAAAGTAAAGATCACGTGGTAGTATAAAATCTAACAGATCTAGATTGATAATATATAACTTAAGTATCTTTCACGATCCGTGAAGGAGCTCCTTGACGTAACCGGTAAAGTTGTTGTTCGTCACGAGTTCAAGCCGTGGAAACAGCCTCTTGCAGAAATGCAGGGTAAGGCTGCATACTGTAGATTCTTGTGGTCCGGCCCTTCCCCGGACCTTGCGCATAGCGTATGCTTAGTGCAACGTGGCACGGACTGCCCTTTTTTATCTTTCGCGATCCTCCACCACTCCACCCTTAAAAAAAAAGAAAAAGAAAGATGCTCTCACCTAAAGAATATTTTTTTATATGAAGAGCTCTTTCTCAAAAAAATGATTGATAATCTTTTTTGTAGCGTTTTGAGTGAATAATGAGAAAAGACAACGAGAGCACAGAGTGTGAACTGATAATGTCAGATCATCTAGATTACTTGGATTTTCAATTGCTTTTTTTACCCTTTTGACATTTTCCCTAATACACCAAGTCTTCACCAATCTACTATGGAATGTGCTCAAAAAGGTACTAAGTGAGGTTATATGATATTAGCTCTAGCAGTTCTAGATTAGTGATATATAACTTGAATTTCATGCACAATTTCATAGCCAGTGTAAAGAAATTTTTGCATATTTAGAACATCTTCTTTCAATAAATGATTGATAATCTTCCTTATAACACTATGAGAGAACAATGAAAAAAGAAACTTCTTTTGGAAAAAAGAAGAGAACTAGAGTAAAGACTTAGGGAAAGATGTGAATCACCTCCATTTACATTGTCGAATAGCGTCTTAGTTGTGGTGGGAAATCCTATGATGGTCTGGGCCAGAGTGAGTAATGCCGAGCATTGTGAAAGAAACAATGTTTAGTTGGACCTTTAGAAGATCAGAGGAGACATAGGTATGGCATGTTGCTCATCTATACTTATGGACTGTATGAAGAGAGAGCATTTGGAGTGCTTTTGATGGAGTAGAGATGGTTTTGTACACTTGAGGAATAACCTTCTATCTCTTATTCCTTTTTCGTACACCCACGAGGTTCCCATATATATAAAAGATTGGGTGTCTTTCATAGAAAATCATATCATTTCGTAAGATTCTTCTACCTTTTGGCATACCTCTTGCATACAGGCATTTTTTGGCCTTCTTTTAACGAGTTTTTTTACTTCATCTTAAAAAAAAAACTGATCAAATGGATGACTACAAAAGTGAATCTTTTGACGGGTCGTTAGAAGTAGTGATTCTTTCTAATTTCAGAGATCATTATCTTGGTTGAAGAAATAGTGTCGTAGACTTATTTTTAAGATCAACTATCAGATTATTTGTCTTTGTTTCTCCAACCAACAACAACAACATACCCAATGTAATCTCACAAAGACGTTACCCCTACCTTGTGTAGGTAGAGAGACTTCTCCACCTAGTTAATCTAATAGCGACTCATCAAAAGCTTGTAATAACTAAAAGAGAAGTGGAGCCAGTCCTTACTTGAGATGTTATTCAGGAAAAAGCATACTCTTCGTTGTAATAACTAAAAGAGAAGTGGAGCCAACATTTAGTTTCACTAGCTGCTTGATAGATACATGAGTGCTTAGTTTCACTGGCTGCTTGATGGATGCACCTTTTGCAAACTGTATCAAAGAGGAGAATTATCATAAACTCGAGATTAAGATTGACAAATAAATAGCTAATGATCCATCGCAATAAACAAACTTCAAAAAAAGAAAGAAGGAACTTTAAGTTTGACAGTGTTGATGGTGATCCTTCACAGTCAACATTGCTAGCTGAAGGTATATTACTTTTGTTGCATTTGTACTACTAGATATTTGCTCAACTACCATAAATGTTCATCCTTTTAGTCACACTTAAATAGCTTTAAATCTTGGAAATCTATTACTCTTTTACTTCTTCAATCTATGAAGATGCCGGAACTATTAGTTGCCAATGTGTAACAGTTCTTTGACTCTTGTCTAGCTTAAGTTGCTTTTTGCGGATTGATATATGATGCAAAACATGCTCGTATTTATGTATATGATTGGTCAAAGTGCTTCTCTGGTAATTAGATGAACGAGTTAGAGAGCTTTTTGTATTGACCTTATTTCTTGTTTTGCCTGCACAATAAGAATTGTATCAAACTTCTGAATTGATCCAGAAAAGAGACCACAAATATATCTAATATCTGATCATACTGAACTTTTAAGCTCAGGAAAACAAATATCATAATGTTTATCTGTAGAGAAAGATATTTACTTTCTATAGACTTCCAGATGTTGTAGCCTTTATCATCTAGCATTGATGCATTGATTGTATGAACTGATGCAGTAAAAACTTATAATTTAGAGTATCTGACTAAGTTGAGGTAGCAAACATCAATTCGATATAAAAGATATTATGTCTGAAGGTAGCGATGATTTGATAACCTAATACTGTACACTGTTTCAAAGTTAAAATTTGTACATACATTTTGCATTAATTACATGTAAATCCCTGCTTAAAATGCATGTAAGTTTTAGGTGACAATCAGTTAGATAGACTGTAATTTGCTGCAAAAGTTATATCATTAAACATTCTAGTATATTTCCCACAAACCATAATCTCATAATTGAAAGTAAACATTTCTTAAACAATGTAATTGGCTGCCATTGCAGATATTTGCTATTTAATGAGTAGTAAATATTTACTTTTGCCTGCCAAACTATTCTTCGTATTGTTAGTTTATAAGTGTGCCAAGAACATAAGCAATTAAAAGAATGCTAATTTTAATAAGAATCTATAAGTTTATATTTCGATTTTTCCTTAAAGAAGCAAACATCATAATTATACATTTAGTGAAGATTTTCTTGCACGCGAACATGACATCTTTAGCAAGTTCAGTAGTGCATGCTTCAGCTTTCAATTAAAAACCACTCCTTATTGGTCTAGGTATTTATGCACTTGTACTAAAGGTCAAATTTTACTCCAAAAACACATCCTTATCTTGCCTGCTTTATCTGGTCCCTTAGAACACTCAAAACCGCAATGGAAGCGAATGTATCATATGTCACTTCCATGTTAGCTAAAGTTATTTTTATAGGCTATAATTGCTGCTAGTTGTTTTTGGTTTTGCTATTATGTAGTTAACCCTTAGATGAAAGGTTTTGTGGTGGGGATTTGTGGAAGGGGGGGGGGGGGGGGGTGTCCTGCAAGTCCTACAACGGTAGCTGTTTTCCCTTAAAAAGTACTTTTCATGAAATCTTAAATCTAGAAACTACAGGCTCTACTTATCTAAAGAAAATGTTTAATCTCAATGCTATTTACTAAGTCCTTTCATCATCTATGCTCTTATCAGTCGCATAGCGGGTGGTCTCAATATTTTGGCATCTCTGGAATTTACTTTTCCAGCAATTACGGTTTGCTCTCATGCTTTATAATTCTACAAGTTGCATATACGTAAAAGCCCCTTGAGGTATGCCCTTCTGGTGGGTTGTTCCTTTATCTGTCTTTTCCATCCAGTGCCCGCAGATACTTAAACATAATTCACAAGAAAGATGAATAAAAAATTCCCTCCCATATCATCGTTCTGTGAATTCAATTCCTAAATGATAGAAAGAGAATGCATGTCAATCTTCTATGGAACCAAAGAACTTTTGAATTCTAATCAACTAATTTTACTAGATAGATATAAACAACATTGGTAGGAACGATGTAGAGGTGCTAGCTAATGTTAGGCGTGTGACGTGTTGGAAGATGTTTGACCTTTGTGTCGACTGCCAGTGGAGAAAAAAAAATGTAAGCCCACTTATTATTGTAAAAGTTTAACAGACTTAGATTCCTGAAATGTAACTTGAGTATCATGCACAATCCCCCGTCACACCATTCCTTAAGAAAACGATAGAGAAGTTCTTACCCAATTTGAGAAAATTTTTGTATAGGAAGAGCTTATTTCTTCAAGAAAATATTGATAATCTTCCTTGTGGCACTTGAGTGAATAACGAGAGAAGAATTTGCTCTAAGGAAAAAAAGAGAGAGAGAGAGTGCATAGTGTGAACCGATAATGTCAGGTTACCTAGATTACATTACTTACTCTTTTTGCAATTCCTCCTTAGGCATTTTATTAATTTTTCCTCCTTATGAAGCCAAATCTTACTTTAATTTCAGAAGAGAAATCCAAAGGCCCGGATTCTTCTTCTACCAAATAGTACAAAAATTAAATAACTACCCTTATATACTAATACATACCGAAAAACAAAAAAGAAAAAAAACTATATTAATAGGAAAATCAAGAAAACAGCAGAGGTAGAATTCACCAGATACAAAAAAGGTTGTCTTTCTCAGTGCATTGCAATCAACTTCTTCCTTCATTTTATCAAATCCTCTCGGTTTTAATCTGGACGACATGTTAGAAGATCAGTCTTGTTTGGTTTCCAAGGATTGTCAGAGAGAAAGTAACTTGGTGGCTTGCATGAATGGCAAAGAACCATTGGTAAATTATCAGGAGCGTGAACTTGTGAAATGCAAGTTGCCAAATAAGTCTGATCCTTTCAACAGAGTGGAAGTTGCTCTATCTTTGGGCAACTCTTCAGCATCCCCGAACGAGCAAGCTGGCAATAAACGTCATGCTGGGGATAATTCTGATTCGAGCTCTCTTATTCATGCCATTGGCCGTGACAATTCCATCGGTTGTCTCATTCATTGCTCTCGATCGGATTATGGCACCATAGCATCTTTGAATCGTAGCTTTCGCTCATTGATTAGGAGCGGAGAACTTTACAAATACCGGCGGGAAAATGGTGTGGTTGAGCATTGGGTTTATTTCTCCTGCCAACTGGTTGAATGGGAAGCTTTTGATCCTAGTCGCGGTCATTGGATGCATCTGCCAGCTATGACTCCTGACGAGTGTTTCGTGTTGGCTGACAAGGAGTTGTTGGCGGTTGGCACAGATCTGCTTGTGTTTGGAAAGGAGATCTTTTCGCAAGTCATTTATTGTTACAGTTTATTGACGAACACGTGGTCATCTGGGATGCGGATGAATGTACCAAGATGTTTGTTTGGTTCTGCCAGCATTGGGGAGATTGGCATTCTAGCTGGTGGCTGTGACTCACAAGGAAATATACTTGGCTCAGTTGAACTTTACAATTCGGGGACAGGAATGTGGAAGACTTTACCGAGCATGAACAAGCCACGTAAGATGTGTTCAGGGGTATTCATGGATGGAAAATTTTATGTGATAGGAGGAATTGGAGGAGCTGAATCGAAGCGGTTGACTTGTGGGGAGGAGTATGATCTGGAAAGAGGAGTGTGGCGTGAAATCCCAAACATGTCTCCCGTGCAAGCTAACACTGCTACATCTGATGCACCTCCTTTGGTGGCTGTTGTAGACAATGATCTGTATGCGGCTGATTATGCTGAGATGGAGGTGAGGAAGTATGACAAGCAAAACAAAGCGTGGGTTACCATAGGACGGCTGCCCAAAAGAGTAGCTTCCATGTATGGTTGGGGTTTGGCTTTTCGAGCATGTGGTAACAGGCTAATTGTAATTGGTAGACCCAAGGGAGGTGCAGAATATATCGAAGTGAATTCATGGGTTCCAAGTGAAGGGCCGATACAATGGGACTTGCTTGGCCGAAAGCGATCTGGTAGCTTTGTGTATAACTGTGCTGTCATGGGGTGCTGATCTTATAATCCTGGTCTTTTATCCTTGATGATGTTATCTTGATCCATCTCTCTTTCTGTTTTAAATTCATGTTTGTTCTTTGCTAGCAATCTTTATCGTTGTACTGCAATAAGCATTTAAGGGGAAAAATAGGACAATGAAATTCCATAACTGTACGCTGATAGACAAGCGAACTACTATGTCATCTCCTCTTTATTTTCCCTCCTTTATATGATTGGATATGTTTGAAAAATAGTTGCATCTTCATGAAGTCTCCACCATTACTTCTTGAGATATGACATATGCATGCGTTTTACGTGATTTTGTATTCATTTCCTCTGAGGTATTCCACCAAGAGTTTAGTTAATTGGCTAATAGCTCTTTGCATTTGTAATTTCTCTTTACATCTTAGTCTCAGAACATCTAGTACTGGAACAAGGGAGGACAGATGCACCTCAATTTGCTGCAAAGAGTAGAAGAGGAAAAGAAGGTGAATTGCAAACCCTCTCCTCGTAAATTTTTTAACCTATTACATTCTTCACTAACTTTCAGATTTAAAATGATAATCAAAGAACTCATTTTCTAGTCGGCTTATGGAGATTAGAACACTCTTTTTGCTGTTTCACAATCAGAAAACGCGATTGTCACTTTTAGTAGGCTCTATTTTCAGTCTTGAAAGTTATTTTCCAGCTGGAATCTCTTCATAAGCAAATCCATTTGATCTCTCTGTAGATTACTGTTACTAATGAGTGGTAATTAGTTTTCCAGAATAGCATCTGAACTTAATATTGTTTTATATACTCTGCAGTAACTTTATAATGGTCAATAAGAAGGTTTCACTTCTTAGATTTTATTCCAGTTATTACTTTACCTTTTGGGGACTTTCCCCTGATGAATTTAATTCTTTTTCTCTCTTTGGAGGTTCATAATAGAGTGCACTGTCTTTTTAAAATTTGAAGCAAAATTTTAACTGTGCATCATAGTCCGTCTGTATTAACTGTGCTGAGTGTGCACCCTCTGTAATTTGTAATAGTTGAATGTATTCATTAGTGAAGCCAAAAATGTAAATAATGATACAGCTAAGTACTATCTGGATTTAATTTGCTTGAATAACCTTCTTTTGGTATTTTCTTCACCTTCATGAGGTTCTTATTGCTATTTGGGAATATAATACCAGGTGTTATTACAGTGAATATTTAGCCACATCCAACAAAAACAATTTAACCTCGGTAGTACTACTACGGGTAAATACTTTATAGTAGATGTTCAGTTGCACTGGTTTATACACCAAATCAAATAATTTAACTTTAGTAGCATCGCATTCCGTTATTTCTTAGTTTTACATACTCAAACATATATAGTGAGACCGTAACTTTGGCGTCCCTAATCCTTGTTGATGTCCATATATTGCGTGGTTTTTTCTCCAAATACATGAAGTGGCAAAACATTGGATGCATGGATTAACATACATTTTCTTGTATCCATTTTGCTTCGGTTATTTATTTATTTATTTATTTATTTATTTTTGATTGTTGTTACTGCTTTTCTTTGCATAGTTCTTTGTCAGAATTATTGTGATTATGTTTTCCTTGAGGAGAAGGTTTACCGTAAATAGTCTTTGTACCTTTACATACTATTCTTCCCAAACCTCACTTATGAGAATACTTTAATGGTTTGGAAAAGAAATGCTTAGCTATTTTCCCTTTGATGGTTGCTTTTAAATTCTGATGGGAAGATATAACTGAAATAGGATCATCTTTTATGTGGGAATACACTGAGTATGATTTTGCCTTTAGTTGCTTTCTAATTTTAATGATGGATGCAGTGGCCAAAATCTGTTTGGGACAAGCTGATCATCATTGCAACACAATCTCAACCAAATGAATTCAACAGTAGGCACGGCACAATGCTCTATTCATTGACGTCGTAGTCTCTAACATTGCATGACACACCATCTAGTTTAGCCAATCACATCGTATATGTCAAACCTGGATGGCTATAACGCATGTCACGCACTAGTTTCCAACATTGTATAACACACCATCTGATTTAGCCGATCGTATCGTAGATCAAATAAAACCTTAGTAACTATGATGCACTACGAGGGAAACAAACTTTTAGGATCTTGGAATGTGGTTTTGCCCATTCCTAAGATCTTCGCCGATCCAACAACAATAGAAATTGTTGTCGCGGCCTAGTAGTTATGAATTATTATCTTTAGGAGTACAATAGCGAAATGCGATTTATAAGTTGCATTTCACAAATACGACTAAAAGTATTAATTACAAGATACATTTTATAAGCCCATTGTTTATAGAATTCATCCAAAATACTAGATAAATATTCAACTTCAATCTCTAGTATTCTCCCATAAATGATCTATTAATCCATTACGAAGTGCAAAATGAGCATCTTTGTCCTTAATTCTTCTATGTATTTTTATTTAATGTATTTTCAATTGTCATGTATTTTAAATTAATGTATTTTCATTTAATGTATTTTTAATTTTACTTTTCAGTTTTAGCAACATATAATATTTTATATTCGCAGCTTTCAATATTAACAACATCTAATATTTTTGAGATAATTATATATTTTTTGCACAATTAACTTATAATTTTACGTAAAAATAATAAATGCTCGAAAATTAATTTATCAAAATTATACACCAAAGTTAAGATATAATATTAATATTATAAAGATATTATATAAACATAATTAGGTATATATAAAGAGTGAAATTAAAAGATTAAATAATTAAAATAATAAAATATGGATGAATAGTAATGGGGGAGATGAATAGTGTACCCCATATTTGAAAGAACACTATTTGTCCCCCATTTTGGGGACAAAGGGTTGGAGCAAAATTTCCCTATTTTTTTCCCCATTATGGGGGATGGGGGCAAGGTTGGAGTTGCCCTAACAAAGAGCTAGAAAAAGAACAGTAGCGCATTTTTTTCACCCCTTTCTTGCGCTAATGCCCTTTGTTTACCTCAGAAAATGTAAATAACAATTAAAGATAATTTATGATTTTAAAGATATGTGATTTATTCCAATACTAGTGGATATATAAATAATATCAGGTTTAAGTAAGAAAAATTGATGAACCAGACCAATATTGCTAAGGCGAGGGGTACCTCGAGGTGAGCTAAGAGCCAAAGAAGTATGAACAATAAAGTAAAATATTAAAGCTGAAGAACAATTATGGAGCACAATACATGAGAAAAGCAGGGTGGAATGTTCTATTGCAGTGAAATCAGATGTCTTTTTATAAAGGTTGGGCCTTCACATAAGAGGGGAAAACCATGACATAGTACATTTCGAATTACGGAAAATGGCCAAAACTATCCCTATCGTTTGCTAAATGGTTTATAAATACCCTCCGTCCATCTATCCGTTTAAAAAATACACGCCGTCCATCTATTCGTTCAAAAAAAAAACACACGAAGTTAATTCTATCAACAAAAATACCCCCGCGACTAACGACATAACTGATGGAGTGTTTTTTTTTTAACGGAAAGATGGACGGAGGGTATTTATATACCATTTAGCAAACGATAGGTATTGATCTTTCATTTAATGACGTGACGATTTTTAATTGGGCCACGTGGCATATTGACCAAGAATCAAATATGGGTCTTATTTTACCCATATACCTAGTCCGACCTATTTATTTGACCCGCCTAATTATTTTCTTTCTTTTTCTTTGCTTTTTTTTCCCTCTCTTTTTTCTTATCACCCAGCACACCCACTCTCATCTCACAAAGAATTTTTAGCGTTTTTTATTGAAACAAATCTTTCTTTGTGTTTGAAAATATGGCTTTGGCTTTCACTTCATCTGCAATTCATGGCTTTTTGTCCCCCGCTTCTTCTTCTTATGAACATTCCAAAGGTAACCTTTTTTTTTACTTTTTATAGATTCAATCTCTATCATAGAATGTGATAATTTCAAGCTTTTAGCACCTTGGTTTCAATTTTCTTGTGTACTTTATTAGTTATATGTAGTTGTTTTTTCTCTATTATTTCGTGGCCCGTTTGTCTTCTTATGAACAATCCACATATTTTCATCACTTGTCCTTTTCAAAGTTTCAATATTTCTCATAGATTTGATTGATATATTTGGACAGTTTTAGCATTTGGGCTCAATTTTTTGTTTCAGATTTTTGGTTTATTTGATCCTTGTCTTCTTACTTAACAACCCAAATGTATCTGTTGATTTTCTATTCAAGAGTTTCAATACTTATCTTGAGTTTGATTGGAGAAATTTCAGAATCTGATTTGAATTTCAGGTTATTTGATTTTGGATTTTATATATTCTTTAATTAATTTATTATTGTGTTACGCAGTGTCCCAACTGGAGAAGAAGAAAGGGGGAGATCAGATGAGCGGGAATAGGTGTGACAGATACTACCCATTTTGTAAATGGGTCGGATAAGGTAAATGGGTCGAAATAATATCTATTTTTTGTTCCAGTCAAAAATTGTCCTATGACCCAATTAAAAATCGTCATGTCATTAAATGAAAGACATATCCCTATCATTTGCTAAATGGTTTATAAATACCTATCCCTTAAAAAAACACTCCATCAGTTATGTCGTTAGTCGCGGGGCTATTTTTGTTAATAGAATTAACTTTATGTGTTTTTTTGAACAGATAGATGGACGAAGTGTATTTTTTTGAATGGATAGATGGACGGAGGGTATTTGTAAACCATTTAGCTAACGATAGGGATAGTTTTAGACCTTTCCCGTTTCAATTATGACAAAGAATTTTATTGGCACAACTGCATAATAACCTAGTATGGATTTGTACTATTTTGTACAAATCTTATCTCTTAATTTATGCCCTGATCCACGTGTCCTTGAGAAATTTTTGTTCTTTCTTGAGTGTCATCGAAAATGTACTGCCCTCGAGGCAGATCATGGCGGGTCTTCGATTTTCTTCCCTGAGGTATGCATTTTCCAGTTAGATTTGGTCTTTACTTCATGTTACCACGAACTCGAGCCTGGGGTTCCATTCAGACCTCTAAATCTTGAAATTTAGCTCTTTGATTTTAACCGTATACAGATAGTCCCTTCGTTTCTTAGAATGAAATAATATGAAACGTTTTGAATTCTCGAAGTTCTTTGTGATGGCATCACTCTTATGATGTAAGCGTTGAAAATACTGAAGCGTCTCGTCAGTTCTCTTCCCCAAAAGCATTAAATACGTGCCATGTCTGGTCGACCATCAATATGAATGAATCGTCGCCGCCTTTCTCTATATATACTTGTTTTCTCTTCTCATTAAGGCCTTTTCCATCTTGCAACATCTATTCATTTCTATACGTTTTCTCTCCTACTTCCAGTTCCTCCGCCGCATCGGCTCAAAACCTCGCGCGTTTATTCATTTCTATCTTCTTCTTCTAAAGAACCAATGGCAAAAACTTCCAAATTCGTTTCTCAGAAAGAGGGAAACTTTGCTTCCACTTCCTGTCCAGCCGGTGGAAGCCGGTGCTTAATGAGCTCGTACCGGGCAGATTCTCCTTACAAAAGTACTTTATAGTTGGGAACCCTCGGCCGTCGACAACATGTATCGAGTTACATAAGGTCAAATGAGGAAAGACACCTTGATGCTGTGAGGAGAGAGTGTAATTGGGAAGAGAATGTCGTTCTGCAAAAATCTTCTCATGGTGAAGACATCATAACTTATGTAGAAGGGTTCCTGGGTGTGTGTAAAAACCCCTTTATGCTAGGTCCCCTTGACCCCTTGTGCTTGAATTTTGCCGAATATACCAAGTGACCTGGGCTAGATTTGGCGAATCATAATAATTATGAGGTTCTTCTTCGAAAAGGTCTGGCTCGAGTTCACCCTCAGCCACCTCATCCGATTATATCGGCCTCAACATTTTCGAGGTTTAATCAAACTTCAACGCCGATCGACCAAGTCATTCTTCGCTAGTAACAATGAAGGAAAGGATCGAGGTTGGATGAGCCGATTCATCAGGGTAAGGACCGTCAATATTATTTCTGAGGAGTTCCGTTGTTCCTCGAGGAGTAAAATTTTGAACGTGAGTGGAATTCTTTTAGTTCTTTTCCTTAGATTTTGCTAGACTTCGCGTACTTACTACTTATCATTCTCTGCAGTGGTTTTGTAGATGCCTAATGCGATCCTCGTCCTTGAGGACTGGGTTCGTAAGCTAGCTGCTACTTCTCCATATGATAAACACAAATCGTGGAATGTGTCGAAGGGCAAGTGGGAAGCGAAACACCATAGTACGTGTCACAATGTTTTCTTTTTTTTTGTTATTAATAATGTCTTTCTTTGTGTGACCTTATTCCTCTTCGCAGGTATTGGTGAGTTCTTTGAGATGAGGCCGCCCCCCTTCGGGGAGGTAATGGGGTCTTAGGCTCCAAAGCAAAGGAGGATAAAAAGAGAAAAAGGTCCTCAAAAAAAGAGGACACTTAAAGCCAAGCAGGACCTGCTCAGAGGTGTAAGAAAAGAGTCGTCATCAACGTGGATGTTGACTCGGTCTACCAGTGCATGGACGATGACGGTGACAAGATGGAGGGCTCGACTCAAACCAGGAAATCTTTCGAGGCTGTCAAGCCTGCTCAAATTGGGGCCCTTATCCTCGAGGAAGGAACTTCAAAAGAAAAGGGGGATGAAGGCCCCGCATCATCTGACGTGGCAACTGCTTCTCAAAATTCTGGAAATGCTTCAACGGGAGCGAGCTTTGAAGCTCCTCTGCCTGAACAAAGCTATAACATCAGGGGTGCTCAGAACGCAAAGATGTCCGAACTCGGCGGGATCCCGAGTGAAAATGACCCCTTCCAGGGTTACTTTGTCAGGGTCGATGAGGCCGACCCTGCGGAAGCAAGCTATCTTGGAATAGGCTCACCGTCTTTGCGTAATTGTAAGTTTTTAGTGGCACTGGTATTTTTCCTATGTCGTACTTTTCTTCCTTTGCTTAATTGACCATTCTCTTTCCTTTGTGTAGGCCTTTGACAAATTGAAGGCCCAATTGCATCACTGTGAAGTTGAATTACGTAGGGCTTCAACTGAGGAGAAAAACCTTAGGCTTCTCCTCGGCAAAAAAAAGGAAGAACTGAGGCATATTCGATCGGAGTTGACCAAAGTCGTGAATACGAGAGTGAGTTAGAAAAGTAGGTAACCTCTGTTCCGAAAAAATATAGGATACCTCTCCCGTCTTCAGAGGCTAATACTTAATGTCTCAGCTGCAACAAAAGTTAGATATGATTGGCAACTCGGGGGCGAGGTCGATCAAGTTTGAGACGAGTGCAATGAATGGAGGGCGAAGATGGAACCTCCTTGCGGCTAAAAATGATGCACTGGCGAAGGTTTCATCTCTCAATATTCAACTTCAAAATGCTTAAGGTAGAAACTTGGTTCATGTTGGGAGAATCATCGAGCTCGAGGATGGTTTTGCAAAGGCCAAGGCTGAAGTTATGGAAGCCAGGGTCGAGGCCAGTGCAGTACAAGCCAATGCCGTCATGATTGTAGACATCTATTTGAAGGATGTTGCCGATGCTCAGATGGAGTTGAGGGAGGCTTCTGATCGAGAAAAACGAAGTAATGACTATGTTCGGCACCGATCCCGAAGCGAGACCCTCGAAGAGATTTATGTTAAGGGCTTTGGTATTTAGGGAATTCAACTACTATTGCTACAACCCTATTTATATCTTGGAAACTGTAGTGATGATTTTGGATTAGGAATTTATAGGTTGCAGTCTATTGAGAACAACTTCTCTACCTCTACACGGTGGGCACACACTCTCCTTTCCAGACCACCGTATGCGAAAGGGGGTAGAGGTATTTCATTGTTTGGATTCCCTTCCACGTTTAACTTTCCTATTTTAGGGATTATATGCTTTTTAAAAAGTTAGTTTTCTGCCAAATGCGATGCTTCGTCGCTATACAATGTTTTTTCCCATAGGAATTATTAATAGGACACAATGGTCGAATACAATAGAGTGAAGGTCAAGTGTTTGATTGAATTTACTAAAGAGTTTGTGTGTAGGTAAGGACAAACTTTTGTTATTGATTCGAAGAAATGATCAAAAGAGCTTTATTTGCTTGAGAAGTGGGCGTTTACAATGATAATGGATGGCCACTTAGGGTGGGAATTCGCCGTAAATACTAGTTTATTTATTTTTGATAAAATGGCCTAGTCCTTCACATCTATCATATTCATATGCTCAAGAAGATACTCAGAGAGGTTATATGATATTACCTTTAGCAAATCAAGATTAGTGATATTTAACTTGAGTTTCATGCATAATTTTATAGCCCATGTAAAGAAATCTTTGCATATTTAGAGCATTTTCTTTCAATAAATGATTGATAATCTTCCTTATAACACTATGAGAGAAAAATGAGAAAAGAAACTTCTTTTGGAAAAGAAGAAGAGAAATAGAGTACGCAATGTGAACTGACACATCGTCAGATCACCTAGATTACTTGATTATTAGTTACATTACTTACTCTCTTCGAGCTTTCTCCTGGCGCATCTAATTTTATTTCCTCATGCAATGCTTCACCTGGTCATATATCAGATCTAGACACCAAGTCTTCGCATCGATTCACATAATCTACACCTAAGTTGCTCGGACACGGTACTTCCGGTGCCGTATGGGTGTCGACAACGACACTGACACTGGTAAGGGTGTGGGATCTGTGTCGGATCCGGTCAAACAAAATCAGGTGCGTTTACCAAAAATTTGGGGAAATTGATTTCCCTAAGTAAAGATTTGAAGAGATGGAAAACGAAATACCTTCAATTTCGCTGCAATATAGTAATTTATACTACTCCTTTTGTCTCCTTTGAAGCTTTTTGTCTTGAACAATCTTTGAGCTTCCATGCTTCACGTTCATCAGCTCTGTATTTTTCTTTAAGGCATAGAAGTTGCTAATTGGGGAACTGCTGGACTGAGGCATATTATGAAAGGCTTGAATGTGTGTGTTGTACTGGAGAAATCAAAGATATGAAGAAAGTTTTGTTGGGGAAGAATGAATGACCCAGGACTGAAGAACTGCGTGCAGAGAAGAGAGAAGAATACTAAAGAAGAATAAGACCTAATTTGAGATCTAATATATTTTATTCCTATGTATATTATAATATACTATTGTTATTGTAATATTGCCTCGTTAGTTTGCTGATTAGTAATATTGACACTATTTATTCTTAAAGTTCCAAAGATGTACACATACCAATCCCACAAAGTTGTGCCTAAAGATGAAGGAAATATTGATTGTTAATATATGTATAAGACAAAAAGTCAAAAAGTCTAAAGGTGACAGTATAGCCACTACCAAATGTTCTTTCTCACCAAACAAATGCCCCAGTGTCTTCTACTTCTTTACACATTATATTCCAAACATATGCTGCCTCCATTTCCAAAGCCATTTTATTGTTTTTTGATATATTTTTAGCCGGATCCCCGTACCCGTATCGGTTCTAGGATCCGTGTCGCCGGATCTTAAAATTTCTATCTTAAAGGATCCGACCTCTAGATCCGCACCCGTGTCGGACACCCGCACCCGTGTCAGAGCATCTTAGATCTACACATAAGAGGTGATCCTAATGTTTTAGTGGCATCTATTGGCATTTACTCTTCCATCAATTAGGGTTTATGCTCTCATGGTTTATATTTGTCAAATATCATCAAGTATTTGTTTAATTTTAATTTACAAATTTTTTTGAAAACATACAATCTTATATCATGGATATGTGAATTTTATTTCCTACCATGATAGAAACATGATGTCATCATAATTGACCAACAAGAACCAAACAAATTTTGAACTCTAGTCCGCATGATTCACTAGTAAAAGGACAAAGAATGCTGGTAACCAGGTTGGAGAAGTGTTAGTTAATATTGAACATATGAGAGCACCTTTGACATTTGTGTTTAATGTCGTTGGAGCAATAAAGACAACACCATTTGGTTGTATAAAAGTTTAAAAGAATATATAAATCAAGCATAATCCTCCAACATTCTACCCTTTAGAGCAGTAAAGGCAAGATCACTTGGTAGTATAAAAATCTAACAGAACTAGATTGATAATATATAACTTAAGTATCTCTCACGATCCTCCACCACTACAGCCCTTAAAAAAAGATGCTCTCACCTAAATAATATCTTTCTATATGTAGAGATCTTTCTGAAAAAAAAAATTATTGATAATCTATTTTGTAGCATTTTGAGCCAATAATGAGAAAAGGAATTGCTCTAGGAAATAAAAGAGAAAAAGAGTACAGACTGTGAACTGATAATATTATATCACCTTGATTACTTGGAATTTTTATTGCTTTATTTACAGTTTTGACATTTTCCCCTGATGCATTTAATTATATTTTTCTCCTCAGATGCTTCATTTGCTCATATGTTAGTTCTACACACCAAGTCTTATCCACATTTATGAACATAATTTACAGATAAAGGATACGTCTTTCCTAGGCAGGACTGATAATATGAAGAGCTTCTTTCTTTACGAAATGATTGATAATATCCTTGTAGAACTTGAGAGGATGATAAAAAGAAAAGAAAGAGAGTACATAGTTTTCATTGACGATATGACAAACACCAAGATTACTTGGATTTACGATTGCGCTACTTGGTCTTTTGGAAGTTCCTTGATACGCATAATTTTGTTGAGTTCCATCGGAGTAATAGAGGTAAGAATAATAAAAGAAGAAACTGGTCTAGGAAAAATAAGAGAAAGAGAGTACATAGTGTCAACTGTTAACTGATACAGGGTCAAATGAGCTAGATTGCTTGGCCCTAGATTACATTAGTTACTCTTTTGGAACTTTCTCCATAGACATTTAATTACTTTTTCCTCCTTGCATGTTTCACTTGGTTATAAGTTAGTTCTAGACTCAAGTTTTCTCTACATATATGCAGATAACTTGCACATAATTAGCACATAACTTTCACATAAGTGACGATACTAAAATTTTGGTAGGAATCCCTAGTATCTACTCTTCAATAAACTAGGATGTGCCTTTTTACTTGGCCCAAACATGTGGAAATATTTTGGTTAATGAGCGGCGGTTATACTCAAACTTGAGTTATCTGCCTAAGTTGGTGCCGTCCGAAAAGATAGGATATGTTTAATTGTGTGAACTACCTTATTTGAAAGCTCAATTTATTAGAGATACAAAATTTTTATTTATTTATGTTTGCAACATGATCCATAGGATAGGGAGTCTACAAGGATAGAAGCACATTGGGATTTGAAGTTTTGAAACAACTTGCAAGGCTGGAAGGTTGAAGCACATACTAATCAAGATCTCCATAGATGGGGGCCGGGGGAAATGGTGTCTTTTATGCAAGTCCTATTATAAGAAGTTTATTACTAGGAAATAGTCGAGAAATATATATGTTTTGACTTGGCTAGCTGCATGTGGGGTAATTTTGTGGGTGGAGAACTTAGGGAAGAAGAAATTTATTTATTAGTTGGCGTTTTATGTGCAACGGCTCAGGGAAAGATGTGAATCATCTTTATTTACATTGTCGAATAACGTCTTAGTTGTGAGGGGAAATCATGTGATGGTTTGGACCAAAGTGAGTAATGTCGAGCACTATAAAAGAAACAATATCTTGTTGGACCTTTAGAATACGGAGGAGACATAGGGTATGTGATATTGCTCCTCTATTCTTATGGACGGTATGAAGAGAGAGGATTTGGAGCGCTTTTTATGGAGTAGAGATGGTTTTGTACGCTTGAGGAATAACCTTCTATCTCTTATTCCTTTTTAGTGCACCCACGAGGTTCCCATATGTATAAATGATTGGGTGTCTTTCATAGAAATCGTATCCGTAAGTTTTTTCTATCTTTTCGTATACCTCTTGTATACATGCATTTTTTGCCTTCTTTTAATGATAATTTTTACTTTATAAAAGTATTGATCCATAGGATGACTAAAATAGTGAATCTTTTGACAGTCTATCAGAAGTAGTGATTTATTTTTATTTCATAAATCACTATATTAGTTGAACAAAAAGTGTCATAGACTTATTTTTAAGATCAACTATCAGATTATTTGTGATGACCTGATAGGTCATCTCATATTTTAGAACTAAGTTTTAGGTTTCAAAGTCTTAAATATCTTGACTTAGCCTTTCTCGATTTGCGTACAAGGTCCGGGGTTTTTTTCGGGAAGACTTATATGTTAAAAACTGATAAAAATAAAGATTTTTATCTGAAAAGTTAATTTTAGTTAACTTCGGTTAATATTATGAGTAAACATACCTGAATCTTTGTTTTGACGATCCCAGTGGGTCTGTATCGTAATTTGGGACCTGAACGTATACCTGTATAGAATTTTGTGGTCCCTAGCTCAAGATATAAATTTTTGTTGAAAATTGGAAGACTGAAAATTTAATGGTTTTAAGACTTCAGTTAATATTTGGTCTCATTATTATCGGGTCCGTATTTTGGTTATGGATTTCGATACAGGTCTATTATAATATTTAAGACTTGTTTGTGAAATTTGGTGAAAAACGGAATAGTTTGACGTAATTTGGAAGTCCGGTTGTGAAAATAGAAGTTTTAAAGCTTTCTTAAAAAAATTCATTCGATTTGGTGTTCAATTCATAGTTCCAGGTGTTATTTTGGCGATTTGATTGCACGAGAAAGTTCATATTATGTTTTAGGACTTATGCGCATGTTTGATTTAGAGACACGAGGGCTCGAGTGAGTTTCAGATAGGCTACGGGTGTTTTGCACTTAGAAAATCTGGTATTTTGATGCAACGGTGTTCTGCTGCATTGTGCTTCGAAATTGCAAAGCCATTCTCGCGATCGCGAAGGAGATCTGGGCTGGGGGAGGATTTTACACTATGCGAACAGGGGACCTAGGTCGCGAACATGGAGCACTTGAGGGATTGCTCACGCGAATGTGAACCGTCTCACGCGAACACGTAGCTTTAGCTAGGCTAGGTAGGGAAATTAAGGTAACTCTACGCGAATGTGATCCCGTCTCGCAAACGCGGAGGTCGTGGGGGATAGACCTTCACAAACGCATACAGTTACTCACGATCGCGTAGGCCAATTAGGCCCTGCTCTTCGTAAATGCTACAGTGTTCACGTGAACATGATGAACACTATCGCCTGGCTATTGAACAGTCCAATTACGAGATTATGGCCATTCTTTAAAATTTTCAAAAGCTAGAAAGCCTAGAGACAATTTTTCCAAGATATTTTCTTCCCCAAATTCTTGGTAAGTGATTCTAACCTACTTTCTTTCAATTACCCATTATATTTCATGAGTACTCAACCTAAAATCTAGGGTTTTCATGGTGGAAGTTGTGGGTTTGGGTAGAATTAGGAATTTTTTAAAAACTGAAATTTACACCTCGAATTATAGTCGGATTCCGAAACAAATTACATAATCGGGCTCGAGGTGAATGGCTAAATGAATTTTTGTTCGAACTTCGGGTGGGAGCTTTTTATTTGCCTGCAATGTCGGTTGTTCGCGGCATTGGCTCCCTAAAGACTAATGAAATGCATAAAAAAGGGGGGATTGACCAGGCATGCCTAGGGTCGATTTTGACTTTTTGGGAAAAAGTTTGGGAAATCTAAATTTATGCATTGTAGTTGATTCCTTTAGCAATATTTGATGTTATTGAGTTAATTGTGTCAAGATACGAGTGATTTGGAGGCAAATTCTAGGAAAGGCCCAGGTAAAGCTTTGAATTGATCATGAAGCAAGGTAAGTATTGTGGATAACCTTAGCTTGAGTAATTAGGACTTAATTGTCTATTTGTTACGTGTTTGAAAGTTAGGTAAAACAGATACGTAGATGACGAGTAACGTGCGGGGTGGGTCTTATTCTTGTAATTGTTGCTTTCCTCGATCATATTATCCATGTTTAGACTAGTTAATCATTATGTTGATTGTGAGTACGTAATTTTTGCCCGACCAAAATACTCCTACAAAATCAAAATAGATATTTCTAGTTTATGTTAATTTTTATTGAATTGGTAGGAATATCTTGATAATTGTTGGTTCATTTAGCTGCATATTATTTAAAATCATGAAAATACAAAAATAAATCATACATTGCATTTTTAGGTTGATATTTACATTTTAGGTTTAAGTTGTTAATTAATTGCGCGAATAGAAAAAAATCAAAATATATAGATTAATCCACATTTTAGCTTTAGTTTTAATTACAAATTAGTAATTTATTTTTAATTAATCTCTAGCTAATTAATTATTTTAATAATAGGAATAGACAATTATTTAATTCTACATATTAGATTTTAGTTAGAGTTTAGTTTAGGGTTTTAATTAATTATATAGGCCTTTTAAAAATCAATAAAGAGGGGGAAAATTTGGTCTTAAAACTCGAATTGGGCTTTGGAAATTACTGAGCCCAGGCCCCACACTTGGTCCAGCTCCCCCCTAACCAAATGACGTCATTTGGCGTTCTTCAATCCCAACCGTTGAATAAAGAATTACGAGAAAGATAAATAAAAAATTCCCTCCCATATCATCGCTCTGTGAATTCAACCTAAAATGATAGGAGGAGAATGCATGTCAATCTATCTATGGGGATCAAAGAACTTTGGAATTCTAATCAACTAAATTTTACTAGAAAGATATAACCAACACTGGTAGGAACGATGTAGAGGTGTTAACTAATGTTAGGTGTGTGCCGTGTTGCTCTACGGAAAAAAAAGAAAAAAAGAAAGAGAGAGTGCATAGTGGGACCGATACTGTCAGATTACCTAGATTATATTACTTACTCTTTTTGCACTTCCTTCTTCGGCATTTTATTAATTTTTCCTCCTTATGAAGCCAAATCTTAATTTTTCCTCCTTATGAAGCGAAGTCTTACTTTAATTTCAGAAGAGAAATCCAAAGGCCCTGATTCTTCTTCTACCAAATAGTACAAAAATTAAATAACTACCCTTATATACTAATACATACCGAAAAAACAAAAAGAAAAAAAACAATATTAATAGGAAGATAAAGAAAACAACAGAGGTAGAATTTGTTGGAAATAGGAGGCTATATATATATATATATATATATATATATATATATATATTTGTGGAAGAGAGGATTGATGATTTAGAAGCTTGATTGATCTTGAATGCTTTGCTTATTGCTTGATTACAAATGAGGGGTGATACCTCTATTTATACTACACAATGGAATAGTCTAGAACACTTCATCATCTACTAGTATCTAGATAATTCCTAAGTATTCTCACGATAATTCTAGACTTAGATATTTTACGAGATTATTCCACACACTTTGACTACTACATATTACAAGAAGTTTCTAGATAATGGACGACAATCTTGATCTAATATACTTGGATACTTGCAAGCCCAAATCCAAAACACATAACCCAAAATCAAGTTTATTTTTCAACAGCCCCCCTTAAACTTGATTTCGTCACTCCGAGCATATTTCGTAATCTCTGAAACGTCTCGTGTTTTAGAGGCTTTGTGAAAATATCAGCAACTTGGTCAATGACTTCGCGTACTTCATCTGCACCTCTTTATTTGTAACACACTCCCTGATGTAATGGTATTTCGTATCGATGTGCTTGCTTCGATCATGGAAGACAGGGTTCTTTGCTAGAGCAATCGCAGACTTGTTATACACATATATCTCTGTAGCTTCCTTTTGAGAAAACTTAAGTTCATTTAGTAACTTCCTGAGCCACACTGCGTGACAGGTGCATGATGTTGTTGCTACATACTCGGCTTCACACGTTGACAGAGTCACAATGGGTTGCTTCTTCGAACTCCATGTGAACGCCGTATCTCCCATATAGAACACGGAACCACTCGTACTCTTACGATCATCTATGTCTCCGGCCCAATCACTCACTGTATCCAACTAGCTTGAAGTGATCAGAAAGCGAATAAAACAGACCATAGTCAATTGTACCTTTGATGTAGCGAAGTATCCTCTTTGCTGCCTTCAAGTGATTTATTGTAGGTGCTTCCATATATCGACTTACTAGTCCAACTCCGTAGAGAATATCTGGCCTCGTGCAGGTTAGGTACCTCAAACTTCCAACCAAACTCTTGTATTGTGTTGGGTCCACCAAGTATCCTTCATCATCTTTTGACAACTTGAGATTGCAATCCACTGGTGTGTTCATCGACATGCAGTCATTCATCTTAAACTTCTTCAGCACCTCCTTCGCATAACCTTCTTGGAATATGAATATTCCTTCTTTCTTTTGTTTCACCTCGATCCCAAGATAGTAAGACATAAGTCCAATGTCGGTCATCTCGAACTCCCGAACCATTGCTTTCTTGAACTCCTCGAACATTTTGGGATTACTACCGGTGAATATCAAGTCATCCACGTATAGGCACACAAGCATAACATCTCCATCCTTGCTTACTTTGGTGTAGAGGGCATGCTCATGTGGGCATTTTGTAAAGTCATTCTGCTGGAAATACTTGTCTATCCTGCTATTCCATGCCCGAGACGCTTGCTTCAGGCCCTTTTCAATTTCAGCACCTTATTCTCTTGGCCTTTCACGATGTATCCCAAAGGTTGTTCTATATAGACTTCTTCTTCTAAGTGGCCATTAAGGAACGCGGATTTGACATCCATTTGATAAATCTTCCAATTATGTTGAGCCGCAAGTGAGATCATCAATCTTATAGTTTCTAGACGAGCGACAGGAGCAAATACCTCGTCATAGTCTATGCCGGCTCGTTGACTATATCCCTTCGCCACCAACCTTGCCTTGTATCTTTCAACTTCACCTTTGGAATTCTTCTTGGCCTTGTACACCCACTTTACACCAATAGCATTATGCCCCTTTGGTAGAGTAGCGAGATCCCACGTATCATTCCTCTTGATTGCTTGAATCTCCTCGTCCATGGCACGTTTCCACTTCTCGCTTTTTGTTGCGTCTTCATAGCTTATTGACTCACAATCGGCAAGAAGGCAGAACAATATTAGATCCTCCATAGGCTGAGTTACCTCGTGCAACTCCTCAATGCTCCTTGTGCGATGTTGTAGCCTACTTGATTCTCCTCCTGATGTTGGTGTCGCTTCATTTGGTGTGGTTAGATTATGTGGAGAGTGCAGAGATGGTGTACTAGAAGGTTCTTGAACCTCTAGATATTCTTCGTTCCTTATAGTACTCTCGAACGGATAAGGGAGAAAATCGTAGTTCTCCTCTTCGGGAACATTCCAATCCCATGTTGCTTCTTCATCAAACACCACGTTTCGACTTGAGATTACTTTACCGGTCTTGGGATTGTATAGCTTGTAACCCTTCGAACTTGAGTCATAGCCCACGAATATGAGCTTCTCGCTTTTATCATCGAGCTTCGTCCTCTTCTGATCTGGCACATGAGCATATGCCACACTTCCGAACACTCGTAGGTGTGAGATACCGGGCTTCTTTCCACTCCAAGCTTCAATGGGCGTTTTGTTCTTGACGTTTTTAGTGGGCGAACAAGCCACTGTCATCTTCATCGGTATCAAAAAATCCATTTAATGTCGTGCTTGATTCTGCAAACCCTCTAGGGTTTCTAGAAACAGTGTTCGAGTTTCTGGGCCGGGAGTTAGATATCTTCAAGAGCAATTTGCTAGATAGATCGCACAGTCCACTGCCTCGGCCCAAAACTCCTTAGGCATCCTTTTGCTCTTTAACATACTCCGGGCCATATCAAAGATGGTCCTATTCTTTCTTTCTGCAACACCAGTTTGCTGAGGTGAATACGGAAGAGTTAGAGGACGTCGTAAGCCATTGTTGTCACAAAATTCCTTGAATTCCTTGGATGTGAACTCTCCTCCACGATCGGATCTCATCACCTTTATGGTGAGACCACTTTGATTCTCCACAAACGCTTTGAACTTCTTTTTTTTTTTAAGTTTAAAGTTTGACTTTCATTGATATCAACAAATTTACAATGAGGAGTTCTTTGTAGTAGTATAGACTAACTACTACTATACAAAATCTAACCATGCTAATACATTCCTTACACTAACGACTAAGGGTAGTGATTGAGTTGTTGCAATCCCATTAGCCATCTCTTACATTTCCTGCCCCGAACATGTATAAGCATTGCTACTTCACGGCAGAACTGATTTTCATCAAATGATTTCCCCTCAAATCTGATGACATTCCTACTTCTCCATATGAGTGAAACTGTGGTGACAAAAGCAGTAGCCACCACAGCCTTCTGCCACACTGTGCTTCTAGCTAAGCAGCAAATCCACTGGAGTTCAACATTCCAGCTGCCAATTGTCCTATTATATCCCAGCCAAAAGCATATTCTATGCCATAGTTTACTAGTAACTGGACAAGTGAAGTATAAATGGCCAAACTCTTCTACAGATTGATGACAGAAAACACATTGCTCCTCCACACTTACTCCAAACTTCAATAGTCTGTCGACAGTAGGGAGTCGACCTTGAGCAGCCAACCATGTAGTGAACTTATGCCTAGGCAAGACATTTGTTGTCACCATAAGATTCTTCCATTCCACCCTAGGGAAGATTGGAAGCATAGTATGATATAGTGACTGTATTTGAAATTTTCCTGATCTGCACATTTCTGCCAGTCTATATATGAGGTCCCCTTGCAATCTGTTATCAGCCAGTATAGGGTTCTGCAATCTATAATTTTCCTAACTACCCAAGAAGCATTCTTGGGAATGGCCATTATATCAATGTCACAACTCTATATATAGTAGTAATGAATCCACTTGATCCATAGACAATCCTTTTTCCTTTCCAAATCCCACAACAGTTTAGTAATAGCAGCCTTGTTCCAAATCTGTATATCAGTAATATTGAGGCCTCCAGCAATGATAGGTCTACAAATCCTGTCCCATGCTACCAGTGATCTTCTGGACACTGTTGCATTGCCAGTCCAAAGAAAGGATCTACAAACAACTTCAATTACTTTTACCACTTCCTTAGGCAAGATGAATATCTGTGCCCAGTAGGTTTGGATCCCAAATATCACTGTTTTGATTAGTTGACTCCTACCTGCATAAGACAGCAGCTTGACAGACCAACAGGTAATTCTATCCGTTATTCTCTCAACCAGTGGCATGTAGTGATGAATATTAAGTTTCTTTGAGTGGAGAGGAATGCCTAAGTATTTGAAGGGAAGTTTTCCCTCACTGAATCCCAAAGCCTCAAGGAGAACTTCTTTATCATTCTGATGTACTCCAGCCAGGTACACAACACTTTTAGTGTTGTTGGCAGATAGTCCAGATGCAGCAGAAAATGTAAGAAATGCTTCATGCAATATCTGAATAGATATGAAATCAGCTCGACAGAATAATAACAGATCATCTGCAAAGCAAATATGGGCACAATTAAGCTTCCTTCATCTAGGATGGAAATTGAAATCACCATTCCTATGCAACTGAGCCAATATTCTGTTTAAGCACTCCATAGCAAGGACAAATAGGTAAGGTGGCATATGATCCCCTTGTCTAATACCCCTTCTAGCAGGAAAAGGTTTAGTGAGTCCACCATTCATCACTAAAGAGTAAGTCACAGAAGATACACAAGCCATAGTCCAATCAACAAACTTGGCAGGGAATCCTAGATCAATGAGCAGTTGTTTGAGGAACCTCCATTCAAGAGTGTCATAAGCCTTCCTCAAATCCACCTTTAATACACACCTTGGAGATATACCTTTTCTGGAGTATCCCTTGAACAATTCATGACTGAGCAAGACATTATCAATAATGCTTCTACCTTCAATGAATGCTGACTGGGCTTTACCAACAATGTCATCAATAACAGTTTTCAATCTCCTAGTAATGACCTTAGATACGATTTTATAGATAGTGGTACAGCATCCAATAGGCCATAGTCTTTCACTGTTTTAGGAACTTTAACCTTGGGCACAAGGGCAATAGCAGTAGTATTGACCATGTGAGGCGTCTGGCAAGTAGAAAAGAATTCCTTTGTAGCTGCATATACATCCTCCTTGACAACCTCCCAGTTTCTGGTAAAAAATTCCACAGGGAATCCATCTACACTGGAGCTTTATCTTTAGGCATATCTTTAATAGCATCAGAGATTTCATCCAGATTAACATCCTTAATAAGTATTCTTTGCTGGTTAAAAGTAAGGCATTGTCCTTCTTTAACAATAGAAGAGTTCAGACAAGGCAATTCAGCAGCACTCTCACCCATTAATGACTTGAACACCTCAATAAACTCCTGCTCTACAGCCACTGGTTCTATTAACTTCACACCTTCTTCAGTGTAAATGGAAGTAATATTATTATGACTGGTTCTTATCCTCCACTAAGCATGAAAGTATTTGGTGTTGGCATCTCCACAATCAATCCAGCTTGCCTTTGATTTCTGTCTCATGACTTGTTCTTCTACATTACTCCACTTCTCAATGTCATGAAGAGCTTCTTTCTCCTCTTGAAACAGTTGTTCTGAAAAAGGATTCTGCAGAAGTTGGCTTTGAATAATATCCAGTAGTTCTCTAGCATGGATCAGTTTCTGTTGATAAGAAGCCATATGCCTATTCATTTCTTTTAAATGCTGCTTCAAATTCTTCAACTTATACCATATCTGTTGTAGAGGTGATCCTTCACCCTTTTGAGACCATGCCTGGTGCAATATAGAAGAGAATTGAGGGTCCTCCATAAGAGCATAATATAATCTGAATGGTTTAGGATGTAATAACTTTTGTCTCCCAAACTGTATGAGGATAGGGGAGTGGTCAGAGACTGAGGGATTCATAAAGTCTGCTTCCAAATAGCCAAACTGTTGAATCCACTGAAAATTACCAAGTGCCCAATCAATCTTGCTATAAACCTGCTTATTAGTCCATGAAAACTTCCACCCTTTTGATCTGATGGGGATAAGTTGGAGATCAGAGATAAGCTCCTTGAACTCCCTAACTTCAGCATCTGTCACAGGAGATCCAATCCTATCATCAGAATGTAAGACAGAATTGAAGTCACCACTGATCAAACATACATCTTGACTTGGAAAGTTTATGCCTCTCAGATCATTCCAAAGTTGCTTCCTCAGAATTGCAGTATTATAAGCATAAATGACCCTCAGTTGCAATCTGATTTTATTAACAGGATCCTCTACCAGACAATGGATAAACTGCTCAGTTATACAGGAAATATGTAACTGAATATGTGGTTTCCAGATTAGCCAGATTCTACCATTGACAGCATTGGTGTAGTTGTGTTGAACCTTCCAACCTTTAGCAATTTTATCAACAATCCTATGTGCTTTGTGTTCTTTGACCCTAGTTTCAAGGTAACCTAGAACATCAACTTTATTCCTAACCAAAAAGTTTTTCAGTTCTTTCTGCTTATGGGCTTTATTAAGCCCTCTAATATTCCATGTAACTATAATCATGAAATATTAGGAGGCAAACATAAAGAAGGCCCAGGATCCTGCTGCTGACCCTTTCTACCATCATCAATAAATCCAGCAATAGCCTTGCCTCTTTCTTGCTCCATCAATATACCAGTAGCACCACTGTCATCACTTTCAAGGTTATCAGGCTCTCCTTCAGATCCATAACTTGCATCCATATCAGTACTGATTTGTATCCTCTGCATCTTTTCAACAGGTTGATCAGAATACACTGGCTTGCTAGGCAATGTATTGGTGGGCATTGCTTTACTAACCAATGAAACTGTATTAAAACCAGGTTGATCAGATTGCACTGGCAAGCTAGGCAATGTGTTAATGGTCATTGCTTCACTTACCAGTGTATCTTTTTTATCTATGTTAGCTTTAGGAATCCATTCCTGCCTTGGTTTCTTTCCTCGAGGCCTTTTCCTATGCTCCTTACTTTGCTCTGGCAGCTCATGTTCCCCTTCATTATGTCCATTATACCAACAGTCAAGAGAGTTATGACCAAACTTCAAGCAGTGATTACAGAATACAGGTTTCCAGTCATACTCAATCCCTTGAATCTTCATCCCACAAGGAGTTTCAATTTCAATTTCCTCAAGCAAAGGATAGGCAGCATCAACTTCAACCAGAACTCTGGCATATGAAATCTTCTCAAAATGAGCTACGATTTTGTCAGTATACAGAGGCTTACCAATTGCACTAGCTAATTTGCTGAGAATTTCAGATGACCAGTAGCCCACTGGTAAGCCAGGAAATTGAACCCAAATAGGAATAGTACTAAGAACATCATTTTGAAAAGAAAAATCCACATCCCATGGTTTTAGCACCATTGGCTTGTTCCTGTAAGAGTATGGACCATATTGGATCACTATATTCTTATCCTTAACACTGTTAAACCGAAATATACAATAACCATCTGTGTGCATTAGAATCTGTGGTTTAGCCACAAAATTCCAGACATGCATAACATAATTCTCCAAGGATTTCTCAGTAGGTTTGTCTCCGATGATGTAACCAATTAATGAAGCACTCCAGTACTCTGACTGGGGCTTCAATTCATCAGCACTAATTTTAACTACCTTTTTCCCATCCATATCAGTTGGCGGAACAAATTATAAAACCTTACCCATATTGTGATTGCCTTTGACAACCTCGGCCATAGTAGGGGATGAATGTTCAGAAATGGCTATATCAGAAAATTGTAGTTTCCTCACAGCCAAGTTAGCATGATCTGCATCATTTACCTTGAATTGAGGCTCGACACTAACAATTTCATCTGCATGCAGAGTGATTTTAGCTTGAAACTTCTCAGGTAGAAAGTTCCCAAAAGTTAACGGTTCCAGTTCTTTTGTTACTCCTGGAGCTGGAGTAACGATTTGCGAAGCGGGAGGTGCTGGTTGTCGCCGGCGACGTGCCATAATCGACGAGAGAGCTTCTTGCTAACATGCGCCGTGAATGCACTGTTTCATTGCCTTATCGTGCAACGCTTTGAACTTCTTGAACATTCCAAAGACTTCCGACTTCTTTTTTAGAAAATAGACCCATGTCTTTCGACTAAAATCATCAACGAATAGAAGAAAATATCTATTTTTACCAAAAGATGGTGGATGGATGGGTCCACACACATCCGTGTGAATAAGTTCTAGAGGTTTCTTCGCTCTGCTAGAAGCCTCTACAAGAAAACTATTTCGAAAGTGCTTTCCTAGAAGGCATCCCTCACATATTTGATCCGGATGATTAATTGGAGGCAAACCCTTCACCATTCCATTACTTGATAATAACTTCAAGCCTCCAAAATATAAGTGCCCGTATCTCATGTGCCAAAGCCAAGAATTATCTTTGAAACATGCTTTTAAACATCTTGGAATGTCATGTTGAATATTTAGCAAAAACATCCTATTCGTTGACATTGGCACTTGAGCAATCAAACCTCCTATTTGGTCTCTTATAGAAAGACTACGATTTATCATGTGAATATCATAGCCTTTCTCTATGAGTAATCCAACACTCAGTATATTAGACTTCATATTGGGCACATAATACACGCTAGAGATAAATTGATGCCTTCCATTTTTCAAGTGGATGAGGATCTTACCTTTGCCTTTAACCGGGACTTTAGAGGAATCTCCGAAGGTGATATTTCCACTTATTGCCTCGTCTAACTCCACAAACATGCTTTTGTCACCACCCGTGTCGAGATACCACAAATTCGATCCTCCGTTGTCTCCACCTTTGCATGCTAGTAACAAAGTGTTTTCCACGGATTCGGTATCTTCTTGTGCAAACTTTGCTCTTTCTTGCACGTAATTGTTTGACTTCTCACATTCCGAAGCATAGTGGCCAAATTTATGACAATTATAGCATTTAGTTTGAGAGTTGTCATACCTTGGCCTTCTACTTGTGTAGCCTCTCCCGCGACCTCTTGTCGAGTGAAAATCTTGGCTTCTTTCTTCATTTTTGTAAGAACTATAGCCTCCACGTTTGATATATCCTCGCCCTCGTCCTCGGCCACGTACTTGACCACGACCTCGTTGACTCTTTTGATGAGTCTTTTCACTACTCTCTTCCTTGAAAGAGAGTTTTGCTTGTAAAGCTTGCTCCAAAGGCTCCTTATTTTTCTTATTGAACCTCTCTTCATGGGCTTGTAGTGAACCCATGAGTTCATCGATAGTCATTGATTCTAGATCTTTAGATTCTTCGATGGCTACGTCTATATAGTCGAATTTTGAATCTAATGATCTAAGATTTTCTCAATGAATCTTACATCGTTTAGAGTTTCACCATTCCTCTTTAATTGATTGACAATCGCCAACACTCTTGTAAAATAATTGGAAATTGATTCAAAGTCTTTCTTATTTAAGGATTCGAACTCACCTCGTAGGGTTTGTAGTCGAACCTTTTTCACCTTATCAACTCCCTTGTGAGAATTCTCTAAGATCTCCATGCTTTCTTGGCGGTGGTTGCACTTGCAATTTTCTCAAAAGCTCCATCATCTACACTTTGTTGGATGATGGAAAGAGCCTTTTGATCATTGATCTTGTCTCGCTTTTCTTCTTTCGTGAGTGAGCCCTTGTCTTTAGGCTCCTCATAACCTTGCTCCACAATCTCCCATAGGTCTTGTCCACCTAGGAAGTTCTTCAATTGGATGCTCCATCGATCATAATTATCCTTTGTGAGGCGAGGAAACGTGATGACATTGTTTGCCATCATCTTGTCAAACCAAGCTCTGATACCAATTTGTTGGAAGTAGGAGGCTATATAAATATATATATATATATATATATATATATATATATATATATATATATATATATATATATATATATATATATTATTTGTGGAAGAGAGGATTGATGATTTAGAAGCTTGATTTATCTTGAATGCTTTGCTTATTGCCTGATTTCAAATGAGGGGTGATACATCTATTTATTCTACACAATGGAATAGTCTAGAACACTTCATCATCTACTAGTATCTAGATAATTCCTAAGTATTTTCATGATAATTCTCGACTTAGACATTTTACAAGATTATTCTACACACTTTGACTACCACATATTACAAGAAGTTTCTAGATAATGGACTACAATCTTGATCTAATATACTTGGATACTTGCAAGACCAAATCCAAAACACATAACCCAAAATCAAGTTTATTTTTCAACAGAATTCACCGGAAACAGAAAAGGTTGTCTTTTTCGGTTCATTGCAATCAACTTCTTCCTTCATTTTATCAAATCCTCTTTGTTTTAATCTGGACGACATGTTAGAAGATCAGTCTTGTTTGGTTTCAAAGGATTGTGAGAGAGAAAGTAACTTGGTGGCTTGCATGAATGGCAAAGAGCCATTGGTAAATTATCAGGAGCATGAACTTGTGAAACGCAAGTTGCCGAATAAGTCTGATGCTTTCAACAAAGCGGAAATCGCTCTATCTTTGGGCAACTCTTCAGCATCCCCGAACGAGCAAGCTGGCAAAAAACGTCATGCTGGGGATAATTCTGATTCGAGCTCTCTTATTCATGCCATTGCCCGTGACAATTCCATCGATTGTCTCATTCATTGCTCTCGGTCGGATTATGGTGCCATAACATCTTCGAATCGTAGCTTTCGCTCATTGATTAGGAACGGAGAACTTTACAAATTGCGGCCGGAAAATGGTGTGGTTGAGCATTGGATTTATTTTTCCTGCCAACTGGTTGAATGGGAAGCTTTTGATCCAATGGAAGACTTTACCGAGCATGAACAAGCCACGTAAGATGTGTTCAGGGGTATTCATGGATGGGAAATTTTATGTGATAGGAGGAATTGGAGGAGCCGAATCGAAGCGATTGACTTGTGGGGAGGAGTATGATCTTGAAAAAGGAACGTGGCGTGAAATCCCAAACATGTCTCCTAGACAATGAGCTGTACGCGGCTGATTATGCTGACATGGAGGTGAGCAAGTATGACAAGCAAAAGAAAGCGTGGGTTACCATAGGACGGCTGCCCGAAAGAGCAGCTTCCATGTATGGTTGGGGTTTGGCTTTTCGAGCATGTGGTAACAGGCTAATTGTAATTGGTGGACCCAAGGGAGGTGCAGAATATATCGAAGTGAATTCATGGGTTCCAAGTGAAGGGCCGATACAATGGGACTTGCTTGGCCGAAAGCGATCGGGTGGCTTTGTGTATAACTGTGCTGTCATGGGGTGCTGATCTTATAATCCTGGTCTTTTGTCCTTGATGATGTTATCTTGATCCATCTTTCTTTTTGTTTTAAGTTCATGTTTGTTCTTTTCTAGCAATCTATCGTTGTATTGCAATATGCATTTAAGGGAAAAATAGGACAATGAATTCCATAATTGTATGCTGATAGACAAGCGAGCTCCTATGTCATCTCATCTTTATTTTCCCTCCTTTATAAGATTTTATATGCTTGAAAAATAGTTGCATCTTCGTGAAGTCACACCATTATTTCTTGAGATATGACATATGCATGTGTTTTACGTGATTTTGTCTTTCATTCCGTCTGAAGTTTTTCACCCAGAGTTTAGTTAATTCACTCATAGCTCTTTGCATTCGTTAATTTATCTCTACATCTTAGTCTCAGAGCATCTAGTACCAGAGCAAGGGGAGGACAGATGCACCGCAATTGCTGCAAAGAGAAGAAGAGGAAAAGAAAGTGAAGTGTGTTATACGTCACAACTCTTTGAGGTTTGATTCCTGCGCTTAGTAAAATTAGGGCAGCATTGCTAACCCTCGTTCGTAATTTTTTAACCTTTTAGATTCCTCACTCACTTTGAAATTTAAAATGATAGTCAAAGAACTCATTTCTAGTCGGCTTATGGAGATTACAACTCTTTTTGTTGTTTCACAATCAGAAAATGCGATTGACATTTTTAGTAGACTTTTATTTTCAGTCTTGAAAGTTATTTTCCAGCTGGAATCTCTTCATAAGCAAATCCATTTGATCTCTATGTAGATTACTGTTACTAATGAGTGGTAATTAGTTTTCCAGAATAGCATCTGAACTTACTATTGTATTATACACTCTGCAGTAACTTTATAATGGTCAATAAGAAGGTTTCACTTATTACTTAACCTTTTGGGGACCTTCCCCTGATGAATTTAATTCTTTTTCTCTCTTTGGAGGTTCATAATAGAGTGCACTGTCTTTTTAAAATTTGAAGCAAAATTTTAGCTGCATCTATAAAACTCGGTATCAGAGTCCATTAACTGTGCTGAGTGTGCACCCTGTTGTTATTTGTGATAGTTGAATGTATTCATAAGTGGAGCCAAAAATGTAAATAGTGATACAGCTAAGTACCTTCTGGATTTGGATTACTTGAATAGCCCTTCTTTTGGTATTTTCCTCACCTCCATGAGGTTCTTATTGTTGTTTGGGAATGTATGCCAGGTGTTACTGCGGTAATTATTTAGCGGCATCTAGCCAAAACAATTTAACCTTACTAGTATTGCTATGGAAAAATTCTTAATAATAAATACTTAGGCGCACTTGTTTTATATATCAAATCAAACAATTTAACCTTAGTAGCATCTCATTCCATTATTTCTTAGTTTTACGTCCTCAACATATATAGTGAGACCGTAACTTTGGCGTCACTAATCCTTGTTGATGTCCATATATTGCATGGTTTTTTCTCCAAATACATGAAGTGGCAAAACATTGGATGCATGGATTAACATGCATTTTCTTGAATCCCTTTTTGCTTCGGTTATATTATTATTTTTGGTTGTTATTGCTTCTCTTTGCATAGTTGTAATTATGCTTTCCTTGACCCGAGAGCCTACTAGAAACACCTCTCTACCTTCACTCATCACGCAGTACACCTGGCATAGCTAGCGTCACGGTTTTGTCATGACAATCAAGAATAGCATAATGGGGCAACAACCAGTCCATGCCCAAAATAATATCAAAATTAACCATGCTGAGTAGCAATAAGTTTACTTTGGTCTCAAAACCACGAATAGTAACCAAACATTACCGATAAACGCGATCTAAAAAAAGTGAATCCCCCACATGAGTAGAATCATAAACAGGGGAACTCATAGAATCCCGAGATACACCCAAATGCGGAGCAAAATAAGAAGACACATAAGAGTAAGTAGGGTCTGGATTGAATAGAACAGATGCATCTCCGTGGCAAACTAATACGATACTTGTGATAACAGAATTGGAGGCAACAGCCTCACCACAAGCGAGAAGGGCGTAGTATCTGGCCCTGCCTCCCCCTCGAGGGCGACCTCTGCCTCACCGGCCTCCACCTCTAGTTGGTTGAGCGGGTGGGGCGGTGATTGGAGCTATAACCATAGCCTGTGAACCCTGTGGGATATGTTGTAGCTGAGAAGTCTATGAAGATGCACCCCTCCCAAGTCTGGGGTAGCTGTCGATACCCAATTTTGCCCTATTTATTTTTTACATACAAAATACTTTCAAAATAACGTGTATATGCATATATAAGCATGCCCAATGGCTTTGCTATTTTGCCTAATATTTAAAGATTTTTAAAATCGACTTATTGTCCATTTTAGCAGTACAATAAACAGTAATTAATCCCAAAACTATCAATTTTGGTGAATAATTTATTTTATTCTCATATTTGTACCAAAATATAGTTAAGGTAACTTTTGTATGTTCTTATAAATTTATATGGTATTTTTAAAGTTCAATTGCATACAATTGGAATTTTAGCCTATTTTAAAATTAATAGCATCTCTATAATTATAAAACTGGTTTCGATATTTTTTAATTAATATTTATATATTATTAATTATTTCAGTACTTCAATTAGCTTTTAATCATTTTTTACTATTTTTATAAAGTAAATAGGGAAAATGACTATTTAAATGCTAGCCCCGTTTATTTCAATTTTAGGCTTATTTGTACCCCCAATTTGAACCCAATTTTAAAATCCAATTACCTTAACCTAAAACCTGTTCAAATCGACCAAGACTCATTTCCCACTCTCTAATCTCAACCGTTGATCTCCCAGATCAACGGTCATAATGTACCCTCATATATTTAAACCAAACGACCTACCCTAATCCCCATCATTTCACTGAATCAGCCGCCCTTGAAAATTCTTTCTCCCAATTCTCTCTCAAGGTTCTTCGGAACCCTAGCCTCTTCCTACCTTTTCTCACCGTGCTTTCACCGGAATCCATGCCTTTTCAGGCCATGGATGGTCTATACTCACCCCTCTCCATCATTAGTCCTTGGGTGTTCAAGATTTTGAAGTTCAACTTCAATGGTTCTCTTTCAGATCTTTGGTTCCATGGCTTCTCCAGCCATGCTCCGGCATATTCAAGCCCGAGAAGCTCGATTCCTGACCTCTTCGACCAGGGATCTGACTTTTTCAAGCCTTCTCATTTTTTAGGGTTTTGGATCCGAAACCCTAAGCTGTTCGAGGTTTTTTCTCTGTTTATTTTCTTAGATTTGTGATGAATTTGTGTTCTACTGGACATTTAAAGTATTTTCCCTAAATTTTCCTTTTCAAAATCACTTGTCGTCGATTTAGGGTTTCTGGAAGGTTTTTCAAAGACATCATTTCTGACTTCTTCTTTTTTTCTTCATATGTATTTGTCTATATCATGCTCATGTGTTTCTCTTTTGCTACGCGTGTGTTGTTCCTCTGCTTTTCATTTTCTATTATACATGATATTCATGCTGCTTTGTGTTTTACTGTGCCCTAAGACTAGATCTGTATGTTAATCTTTACTATGTTTTCCTATTTGCTCTTCGCTATATTTTCCAGTATTATTCTACTTTATGTATTTTCTGTTGAGTTCTTTGATTTTGTTTGCTCTACTGGAGTCTGTTTGTGTTCTTGCTAAGCATGTTCCATCTACTGTGGCTTAAGTTTACACCACTTGCTTTAGATCTGACTTTTCTAAAACATGCTCTTCTATGCTCTTAAATCGGCTTTCTTTCTTTGTTGTTTCAAACCTGCTATTATATTTGTTTTGTTTCTCATGAGGCTCTGAAACAGACCTTTGAAGTCTGTTTCAATGCCTGGCCTTCTCATCACTATAAATTCGATTTGAAACCCTAGGATTTGGGGGTTTTTCTTTGGCAAGTTTGTTTTGATGTTTGGACTAGGGTTCTGCATTGGAACCCTGGACTCTCATACTTACTTTGAGTCTACAAGCTAAACTTGCATCCCTTTGCTTATGATGCTGAACCTTTCAATATTAGCCTCTTTTCTAAGTAACATGATGACCCCTTTTGTTTGATTTGTTTGCTTTATATATGAGGAATTCTTCTTTCAAAAAGGTTTCGCCAACTACTAATTGATTCTGAATTCATTAAATGAGGTTTGATTAATTGTTACTGATTTCCTTTAAATTAAACCATCTTTACCTTTTCCTGGCTTGGTTCATTCGAGTAAAAGCTTATAACTTTGATTTTACTAGCTGTTGGATTGATTCTCTTTCCTTATTTTTCATAAATCAAGTACCATTGGACTTTTGCCTTAAACAACTCCTATGTATTTACCCTTATACTGCTTGAGAAAATATTTTGATTAATTCTTTCCTTAATTGTCTTTACCTATTTGAAATTAGAGTCTCTTAATTAAAGGGAGATTGATTTCAATGTTATTTCTTTACCTTTCGTTACTTGCTTGCTGCACTATAAAAGGGGCACGACCCTTTTATACTTTGACACATATTGATTATTGAACACTTCAAATTCAATATTCACACACTCTCAATTACAATACTTTTTCAATAATCTGCTTTTTTCTGAGGTCTTTGTACTATTTGCTTGCAACTTGGCTTTTCAAGACTATTGTTTTACTTATTTGTTTCCCTGAAACTGGTATGTCTCAGTTTTGATTCCAGCTTCCTCCCTATGTGTTTGTTTTACAGTTGCCTTACTCTAGTTTACTTTGTTGTTTATGTTCAATATTGACTATGCATGTTCTTTTATTGCACATGTTTCTATTGTGAATCCCTACCCCTACTCCCCTCTATGTGTTTGAGTTAAGGTTCATGGCCTGGTAGTATTTAAATTACTGCCCAGGTCTGAATCTAATCCTCAATGGATCCTAACTCCGAAGATTTGGCTAACAGGCTGGTCAGGAGTGTGCCAGCACTCTTAATTGCTGGGCATGACCACCATCCTGCCATAGCTTTCCCTAATTCCCCCTCTATGCACTTACACTTACTCTTAGACTCTAAGTTCTGCCCCCTTCTATGAGCCTTGTGTTGGGACCTTGAGTTTCCTCTAAACTTAGACATTTGAGAACCAACCCTTTCACACTACACTATAATCTAATTCTGCAATGTAGTTGGGGTGTTAGCACTGCCCCGAGTCCACTTGAGGCTCTTGGGAACTTTGACACATCCCAAATAAGAGAAAGGCATTGGAAATTTGATCCTGGAAGTTGGTTTATCTCATATTATTAGACCTCTTGAGTCTAGTTAGGTTGTTTGGTTGTAGCTTAAATTCCTGATGTAATTTTTACTGATTCATTTTGGTTTGTAATATTTTGTAATAACTTATGGGGTTCTAGCAAAAAGGGGGAGGACCACTCATGTTATGCATATGGGTAGACATCATTTAGGTATTTATTTCTTCAATCACAGCCTGTTTTCCGCATCTGCATCTGCATATAAAAATTCTCCCTATAAGTTTATGCATTTGCATATAGAGATCATGCCTATAAGTTATTTCATTACTACATCTGCATATAGAAATCCTACCTATAAGTTATGCATTTCATTAGAAATCATGTCTATAAGTTTCTGCACTTACGCATTAGAAACTATGTCTATAAGTCTCTGCACTTCTGCGTATAGAAACCATGCCTGCATGTTTCTGCACTTCTGCATGCATATACATACGTCATTAGGCAAACAGTCTATAGGTTAAATTAATAACAAGTTGCATCCTAGATACCATGCCTATAAGATTCTACCGTCCTGATAATCATTTTAAAACCAACAACGCTTAGAAATCATGCCTATAGGAGTAACCAATTGAATCTGATTCGCCTCTTTCATCAACAAGTCTAAAATCAGTACTAATGTCGTTTAAAATCTACAGGAATTACCTTGTTTCTAAAATCAGTATACTTCCACATCGTTACATGTCATGCCTATAAGTTTCACCTACGCAAACCAGTAGGTAATTGATTAACTGTGTCGGCCTTTGATAAACTACAACCAGATATGGCCTAATTCGTATTTCTCATCCGAGAAATATGTGATAAATCATCCTACCTTAACGCTTTAAATTTTATTCAGATTATATCCAGTATTTGAATTCATGCTAGACAATTTGCTTCTTTAAGAGAGGAGGCATGTTTGAGCCTTCAAACTGCTATGTGTTTCCGCTTAACTGCTTTACGTTTTTTGTTTGTCGCATTAGAATTTTGTCCTTTTAAACTCTGAAAAAGCTCCAATTTCCTCCCCTTTTAGGACTAGTAATCCTAAATGCCTCCGGTACTGATAGGCTGGGACGAGTAATAGCATGCAATAAGTAACGATACTATTTCGCGTTTTAATACCTTAACAGGGTGGGGAGGGTAGATATGGACATGATGAACGGTGTGCTAATACCACGTGCAATCCCTCTTCTGAGGAGTGATTGCCAGGTATTGTATTGATGTGATTCATATTATTTCTAAATCTAGGGCCCTCCCCCCTTTACCTTTACTTGTTTATGTTTATTTTCAGGTTTGCTTAAACAATTTCTTCAAAACTGCTGCTCTCTTTATCTTTCTTCGAACTTTCAATTTACTTGACACATTATGTGAAAATCCCCTTCTATTTGCTTATTTGTTATTTAAAGTCACAATTGTAGCATGGCCGGGAACCACACTAGTGGATCCTGAGGGTGACTAACACCTTCCCCCTGGAATAATTTCTAGCCCTTACCCAAACTCTGGTTTTCCAAATCAAACCCTTCTTTAGTGTACTAATGCACTTTAGTCATTAGGTGGCGACTCTTCAATCCAAAAACCCAATTACCAAGAGGGAACGAGTTGTTCTCCAAAATGTCCTAAACCCGATTTCGCTTTAGAAAAGGGGGCATCGACAACAGTCCCTAACCATGTGGCATGTGTCACCACATTCAAAATAAGCTCTGGGAGGACGTGGTAGCTGCGACTGGATAAGTCCAGGTTTGCTAGACTGACCTCTGGAAGCACCCTGCATAGGAGGCGCGCTAGAAACTGGAGGTGCATAATAAGGCTCTTGAGGTCTAGGAGGAGCTGGAGCATTGCTAGCTGCTGGAAGAGCTGAATGAACGGGGAGACTCATATAACCCCTACCATGATGACCTGCACCTAGGGTATGGACACCAGAATAATGGCCCGACTCTCTAGACCTATTGGCCTCTCTCTCCTCTTTCTCCCTAGCATGTATACCCTCAGTCTTCCTAGCAATACCCTCAATCACCTACTGATAAGAAACATTCGATTCCAACTCACGAGCCATGCTAGATCTGATGCTAGGAATAAGCCCCTTAGTAAACTGGCGAACCCTCTTGCGAACAGTAGCAACCAAGACTAGTGCATGCCTAGCCAAACTGGTGTAACGGATATCATACTCTGGAACAGTCATAGTACCCTGGCGCAAATGCTCAAACTCTATGCACCTTGCGTCCTTGAGGCTCTGAGGAACGTACTCACAAAAACAGATCTGAAAACTTAGTCACAAGTCAGTGAAGCAGCCTCATCTGAACTATCTAACTCATAGGTGCACCACCACTCATAGCGGCCCCTCGAAGTTGGAAGGTGGTGAAAGAAACCCCTCTGGATCCTGAAATACCCATGGTATGGAGGTTATGGTAACACTCATCAAGAAAACCCAAAGCATCCTCCGATGCTAGACCGCTGAATACAGGAGGCTTGTACTTCTTGAACCTCTCAAGCCTTAGCTGCTCATCCTTAGAAGTCATTGCCTTGTCCCGGGGCTGATCTAGCACTATAAACGGCACAGGTATAACCTCTGGGACCTGCTCAACAGGCACTTGTTGCTCAGGAGTGTGGGCGGCGGGAATCTGTGCTCCTCCCCCGGCCTGGGATGTGGCTGCAGCAAGGGGAAGAAACCATGCCTGAGCCAAGGTGGTGTACATGCTCATGAACTTTGGCAAAGTCTCCTGGAGAGTTGGAGTGGTGGTAGCAGTAGTAGTAGTAGGCGTGTCAGGTGCCTGGACTCCGGCCGCACCCGCTGGTGGTACTTCGACGGCAGATTGCACTGGTGCTCTAGCTGCACCTATGCTGAAGTTTTGCAAAAGGTGTAAATACTTTAAAACTTCAGCTCGTTTTGTTGAATTTTTTTAATATGAACTAAATAATTTCAGCTTGTTTAGCAAATAAATCAAATATTTCAGCTTATGTAGTGGAAAACTTCAGCATATTTAAATTTATCGGATTAGAATGTTAGAATTAAACGTTAAACGGATTTATAATACAAATTCAGCATATCAGTGAAGTTCGTCAAACAACTTCAATCAATATCATGAGATCAACCAGTTTCAAAAACTATTTTGAATTCTCAAAATGAATTTGAATACTTACAATGTATTTTTTAATTTTGAATTTGGAATTTGGAATTTGAATCTGGTTCAAATCTAGTTTTCGAAAGGCGATCTGAGAAGAGATAGAGTGATAGAGGAGATACGGACCCGATCTGGAATTTGAATATGGTATGCTTGATGCGTCTTTTATATGTTTTGGAATGGGTATAATGGTCTTACGGATTTTTTGTTAGTTGGTTACAAAATTAGTAGTTTTTAAAAATAGGGTATAGCTGCAAATCGCCCGTTTCAAAGAGCCCTAAGCTAATTCCCAAATCTGCCCAACCCCAAGCCTAATTTTCCTCACTCGGTCCAGCTTTCCCATTACATCAAACGACCCCATTTTACCTCAGATCAATCACCACCATTGATCCTCCCCGGATCTAACGGGCCTAACTAATCACCCTCCCCCTTTTTAAGTGTTGGAATCAACCCCCCTAACCCTCAAGAACCCTCTCATTCTCTATCTTCTCAACTCATTAGAACCCTAGCCACCCCAAAAATCATCACCAGCGGCACCGCTACAAAACCATCCCAAACTTCATCCTATAATCCTCAACCTCCCCTCATCACTAATCTCCCATTTGCTTCCTCAAAATCCTCACCAAGACTACCGAATTTAAAATTTAAAAGCCCCCAAAAAAATGTTTCTTTCCCTTTTCAGATTTTCTCATAGTTTTTAGTCTGTTTGAGGTCGAAGTTTGCATCAATCAATGGTTCGTGATTATGGCATCATTTGACTTTGGTTTCAGGTCGAGTTACGACTTCTTCCCCCTTTAGGTTGAAATCGTTAGGTTTTGTTTCTTTTGCCTCTGTTTCGGCTTGCATGAGCCATTGTGGCATGTAATACTGGTTGGAATTGCACCATAGCCTATGTCTATATCATGTCACGACCCCAAACAGCCTGGTAGTGGTGGCGTCTATCGTGAAGACAAGGCCAGTTGACACAACACTCACATCAGCCCTTTAATCATAAAAGTCATTTTTCAACCTTTAATCAGAGTAATATTTCATAATATAAAGCTGAAGGAAAATAGTGGAGAATTACTATACAAGCCCGACATCGGGGTGTCACTAGTTATGAGCATCTCTCAAGGTCTAAATATAACAAAAGTCTAAAAATATACTAAATACAATAATAGCAATGCGAGAAAGGGAGGTGTTGTGAATGTCATGCAGTCACCTGCTAACTTTGATTACTCCGTGTCTAAGCAAAACAACACCCATTATCGGGTTATGATATACCTGCATCTGCACACGAGGTGCATGGAGTAATATGAGTACTCCAACAAGTAAGTAATAAGAGTAAGTAAAGACTGAGCAGTAGGAAACAATAAATCCACATTCACATTAGGCTCAATAAACACAACAGGCTTTCAAATCATAATACGAGTCAACCTTCCCTTTTAAAATCCAACTTTTAGTAAAAATCATTTTGAAGCACCTTCCAGCAGTTTTAGTAGGGTTCAATACCATTTAAAATGATAATAGAGATTAAAGTCGTAATCAACCCCTCGGGCAAAAAATAGTTCGTAAAACAGCCACTCGGGCAAAACAATAATCATAAACACTTCATAACTTGGAATCTCGGTGGGAAGAGCCAAATACCAAATCAGTGATTAATTTCTGAATACCTCGTAAACCCCAGTTTAAATAAAAGCTTTTTTAAAATATTTGTTCAACTTTTAGACAGAGGCTCAATAAAATATAAGTGGAAACAGTCAATAAATCAACATCTTCGACAAAAACTCGTTTTAAAGAGGAGTGAAATCAATAAGTTCATAAACAGGCCTTTCAGGAAAAATGTCACTCATGTGCATGTACATATCTATCGCCATTCCGGCTAGCCTCTCTGTCACTCGTGACTCATCTCTTACCAAACGATACTCGCATTCAGCATTCACACTCAATAGGTACCATATAGTAATCGTTGCGGCGTGCAGCCCGATCCATATATCACTGTGATGTACAGCTCGATCCATATATTTCTTCGACGATCACTGGGGTTGTGCAGACTCCGGGAGGGGCTCCTTACGGCTCAAGTGCAATATTGCTGCGATGTGCAGCCCGATCCAACATATCGCTACGGCGTGCATCCCGATATATATATATATATATATATATATATATATATATATATATATATATATATATATATATATATATATATATATATATATATATATATATATATATATATATATATATATATATATATATATATAATACATTTTTGCGGCGTGCATCCCGATCCATAGATATATAATCCTCACACCTAGACCCTCGGCCTGTCTCAGTCATTAACCTTACCATCAGCCTCTCGGTCTATATCAGTCATCAATCTCACCATCAGACCCTCGTTCTATCTCAGTAAATCAGGGAACACAGCCCAAAACAGTTTTTATACTTTTAAGAATATTATGATAAAGCCAAATTTGAGTAATAACCGGTAAAAATATTATTGAGGATATGCTTACAAACAAATAGAGTGAGAAAGATAGTAAAAATGCCCCTAAGGGTCTCAACAAGTCCGCACAAGGCCCCAAACATGGCATACAACCCAAAATATAGTAACATCAAACAATTATCTATCAATTACGCATGAAAAAAATCGTTCGAGGTGGACTAGGTCACAATTCCCAGCGGTGCTCTACCTCACGCTCGTCATCTAGCGTGTAAGTCACATCAAAGTAACACAACGATGTGTAATCCGGGGTTTCCAACCTTCAGGACAGTACTTACAATTATTACTTACCTCGAACCGACAAAATCTCTAGCTCGCGACGCCTTTGCCCTTCAAATCGGCCTTCACGCGCATCAAATCTATCAAAAATCAGAGCGAATATATCACAATATACTAAGAGAACCGTGCCCAAGTAAAAATGATCAATAACTGGCACAAATCCCAAAATTACCAAAACACGAGCTGAGGGACCACTTCTCGAAACTCAGAAATTTTCACATAAATGAGTTCCTTATCTCGCCACAAGGCTATGCATATAAAGAGCACCAAAATCGGAGTACAAATGACCCTTCAAATCCGAATTTAAATTCTCAAAATTTGAAGCCCTAGTTCTTCAATTTTAGGCTTATTTTAAATGAATTTCTAGGTGGATTTTACAATAAAATCGAGTTTTAAAACCAACATTCTTACCTCAAGTCGATTCCCCTTGAATCCCTCTTTTATTTCCTCAAAAATCTCCAAAGACGAGCAACCACGGGTGAAATAGACCCAAAATTGCGAACAAAGTGACTTAAAAACATTCTGCCCAGCACTCCAAATCCTTCTTTGCGATTGGACCAAGGTCACGCGATCACGAAGCACAAAAATCCAAGGCTTCAAAAATACTCAATGCTAACACGATGCTCCCTCCGCGAACGCGATGCTCATTTTCCCAAACTTATGCGAACGTGGTCCAGCCTACGTGAACGCAGAGAACAAATCCACTAGGCCCCGAAATTCTTATACGCGAATGCATATATACCACCGCGATCGCGAAGCTTCCACCCCCAAAACTACGCAAACGCGAACCTATAATTATGAATGCAAAAAGCAACCTGATCCAACACAAAACCCCTCTACGCGATCGCGAGGAGCTTCACGCAATCGTGAAGACCATTTCTTCTACAACAGCTGAGATGAAAATTTACAAACTCCAAATTACCAAAAATGATCCGATTGACCATCCGAACTCACCCGAGGCTCCCGAGACCTCAATCGAAAACACCAACACGCCCTAAAACCTCATTCAAACTTGTTCCAATCATCAAAACACCTCAAACCACATCAAAATTACTCAAAATTCATCGAATTCAAGCCTAAGTTTCCAAAAACTTCTGAAATACACTTTTGATCAAAAGTCCGACCAAACGACGTCCGAATGACCTGAAATTTTGTACACACGTAAAAAATGACATAATGAAACTACAAAACTCTTAGAATTCCATTTCAAACCTCGGATCAAAATCTCACCTATCAACCGGAATCCGCCAAAATACTAACTTTGTCAATTCAAGCCAAATTCTTTCATGGACTTCCAAAATGCATTCGGATCGCGCTCATAAGTCATAAATCACCTGACAAAGCTGACCAAATAAAAAAAACTCCGATCCGAGCTTGTATACAAATAAGTCAACTCTTGGTCAAACATTTCAAATTCAAAGCTTTCAATTGAGACTCTTTTTTGAAATTCATTCCGACTTTTTCTGAAAAATAAATCAATAATCTATATCAGTCATAATACATTACATAGGGCAAGTTGTGCCTGAGAACTGGCGATAAAAGCGCAAAATCTCAAAATGACCGATCGGGTAGTTATCGGTGCTGGCGCCTGCGGTAGCGCCTCTGGAGCCGCCCCCCTGTTCTGGAGCCAGCGGGTTCTGAATGACCCCCCTCTCACTTCGTTCGAGCTGAATTACATCCACCCTCTCACGATTAAAAAAGTGGTTAACTATCTCGAAACGGATACTTAAGCTTCTAATGCTACAGAACCAGCTTTCCCAATCAATCAATTAAAATTAATATGTAGGAACCTGCCCTCATCGAACTGAATGTCTACCCTTCCCGCATTTGAAGACAGACTAATGTGCGATAGGGCATCATCTATCCGGGTCGGTGCCGGACTCCTTTGTGAATCAGTCTCTTTCCTTGTCTTCAAGAGTTCGGTTAGTTGATCGAGAAAGCGGCAGGACCGTAAGGTTTAGCCTTGAGTTGGACTGCGGTCCCGCGAAGCTGGTATCCTCAGACCGCCTAAGAAAATCCATATCGTCCATCCGAAACGGGCACTCATGCCCCGACATTGTCATTGTATATTCCCGCTGGTCGGGAGGCGGTGGGGGAAGGAGGGGGACACTAGGCGAGATCTATAAGCAGCGAATTCCCCATACAAATAGAGACACCTATCAAAAAGATACTTCGAAGGCTTCAGGATCGAGGTCTCATTAGCCGAAGAAGACCCTGGTGGCCTTTGATTGCCGGAAATAATCGAGTGTCATTAGCTAACCAAAGATTAGAACTGGTATACTTTTCTTCTTCTTTTCTATGATTTCTTTTTTCAATTACTAAGTTGTAACTGACTAAAGCATTTTTTTTATAAGTAGGATTAATTAGCATTCATTTGTTAGACTTAATTTACTTACGCTTTAAATGCAATTTTTATTTTAGTTCAGTTAGTTAATTTTGATGTTGTTTGAGGTGGGGTGGCCAAAACTGTAAGCATAGGCTTCGTTTAATTGGGCCTAGACTGCTTAATAGACATGCCCATTAAATGTGAGATCCAAGTAAGGGAAATAGGCCTATTGGCCCAAGGCCGGGCGGATTTCAGTGAAGCATTGTAAGATTTGAGAGAATTCAATCGTATAATTAAAAAGAATTTTTCTGCTACGAAGAAGCTTCTAGATAAAGAGTAGTTGTCCAAAAATTAGTTAGAAAAAGATGTCATTTCCCTGAAACTTAGAAGCTGACATATTCCCTTCTAGAACCTCCCTCATCTCTATCTTAATACACTCTACATAATAGAGGAATTCCCTGTAGAAAAGGACTGGATTAACACACACGAAAAACTCTCTGAAAATTCCTCCTTTCATCCTCTCAATGATTTTTACACTAATTTCTAAAAATCCAATCCTTGAAAATTTGTGGAAAACCAACTTTGGAATTTCAGAAAGTAAACAAAACAACTAAATGTATTCAGTAGCTTGCTTCATTATCGGATAGCTGGAATTCATGGTTTCTGGGTTTAAAGTTTGGTTGAGCTTCATTTTCTACTGTTTGCTACTGTTTTATCAAGATGTAGCTGAATCTCATTTCTACCTGTGCTTCTCAAGTTTAGAGGCCTATTTTCTGACCGTTATTTGATGTTCATTTTTGTTGTGTGTTGTTAGGTATGTATACTTCCATCTGTAATCTTTCATTTTGAATCTGAGAATGATAATTGAGTTGCCTATGCTCTGTTTGTATTCATTCCTATATATCCAAACATGATTTGTTACAAATCTACTTAGCTTGCCATTTGATTGACTTTTGTATTTGTTGGTCTACTACTATTAGTGATTTACACTTTTAAATAATAATTCCTACTTAAATGTGGTCATTAATAATAATTGATTTGATCCCAATATGATGTTTTTCTTTTGAATTGTTAAAATAGCCAAATGTTTTTACAAGAGTAACCCAGTTAGATGTGTGTTTGTAAATTTAGAAGCTGTTTGGAGAAAAGAGAACCACACGGGAGCAGACTCTATCATGGAAGCTCATAGCTAGGTATGTTCATAAAAATTCGAAAAATCGAATTAAACCGTACCGATTTAAAAAATCGATATATTTTTTGGTTTGGTTTGGTTTTTATTTTGAATTTTAAAAACAAATCAAATTTGATTTGGTTTTAGTTATAATAAAAAAATAACCGAAAAATCGAACCAAACCGACTATAGGAGTAGTTATTTCAAATTTATTATTACACATATATATATACACACACAAAGTTTAAAAGAAAATTATGGTGAATGTTAATCATTTGCATTTTTAGTATAGTTCTTTATTTTTATATTCTAATTTGATTGGTAGTTTTCTTTTGTTAAGTGTAAGAATTCATTTCATGTAAAAAAATATATTTTTAATTTATACCTTAAATTATTCATCACTATTTGATTCAATTATCATCAATATATTTTAGTAAATAATATATTTCTCAAAGGAAAATTAATTTGATAGTGTTACGTTGAAAATATGGTCGCCGGAATATGTTTTTGGTAGTGCATGTCTTATATTTAAGAAAAAACTGACAAATAATCGAAAAAAATAAAAATTCGGCATAAAACGAATCGAGAAAAAACTGACTTAATTGGTTTGATTTGGTTCTACTATTTGAAAAACTAACTTATTTGGTTTGGTTTCTTTTTAGGAAAAAACCGATTCAAACCCCCTACTATAGAAGCCTAGATGTAACTTTATGTTAATGAGTATGTAATTTATGTTGTAATTAGTGAATTGTATGATTTAAATTAGAGAATTTTTTATAAAGCATTATTTTTTTAATGGTAATTAGTTATCCATAGATACCATTTGCTATATTATGGATTATAGATACGTTTTCTCTTGTTATAAGATATATTAGATGTATTTAAGCTATTGTATTCATGAATACAATAGCAAAAATAGGCGTGAATCGGGGAAGTCAAGCTAATAAGTTATTGTATTCGAGTGTATTTGATTGTATTCATGGAGTGAAACAAGGGTTCACAACTCGACAGATTTTTGTATTTGAGTGTATTCAATTTTATTCATGGCGTGAAATACGAGATTACAGCCGTACAAATTATTGTATTTGACTGTATTTACGGCGTGAAATAGGTAATTCAACGTCGGATTCTTAATGAAGGATGAAGACAGAGATGGAGGAGAAGAGTGGCAGTGAGGAAAGCAACAGGAGAAGCAAAAGGAGCCCTTCAACTTTTGCTTCAGAGATGGAGCTGAATTAGGTATAGAAGATGATTTTCGTTCATTGGAGTTTGAGATTTTGGATTAAAAAATGGAGGAGAAATTGAGGGGTTTTACACATAGAGAAATAGGAAACGACGAATATTCTAATATATGAGAGAGAAAAATAATACAGACGTATTTTATGGCTTAAGAGTAGGAAGTGACCAACAACAACAACAACAACAACTACCCAGTATACTCCCACCAGGTGGGGTCTGGGGAAGGTAATATGTAGACAGCCTTACCCCCACCCAAAAGGGCAGAGAGGCTGCTTCCAAGCGACCCTCGGCGCATAGGACAGAATGAAGAGCTGCATTGGAAAACAAAGATAAAGTTAGGAACCAAGACAAGACAAAACACAATAACAAAACAAAGCATAAGTAATCCTGCAGAAATAACGTAAATGATTATGTAAACATAAGAAACATAAATACCGTCGCATGTGACAATAACAAGCGACAACTATCATATTACCAACCAAGAGGGGACCTACGCTAAAACACTAGTCATCTACGGGTAACCCTAACTATCCCACACCCAACCCCGGGTGGGGCGAACGAAGGACTCTAAGAGCCCCTAGCCTGCAACCCTGATTCTAGACCTCCAGACTCCCCTATCAAGGGTCAAGTTCTCGGTAACCTGCATACTAGTCATGTCCTGCCTAATCACCTCTCCCCAATGCTTCCTAGGCCTCCCTCTACCCCGCTCGCAGCTCCTCACAGGGGCATCGGGACCCCTCCTCCGTACATGCCCGAACCACCGGGGCATCGGAACCCCTCCTCCGTACGTGACCATAAATATATATTTCGCTATAAAAATCAAAAGGTTACTATGTAATATAATTTTTTAAAAGGATATTTATTTAAAATAAATAAGGTATCAACCTTTTCTATAAGAAGTAAAAATTCCTTTAAATTACTCAGCCTCTGTCTTTACATCTAATTGAATTGTTAATTAAATTACGTTTGTAAATATTACTTGTTAATGATGTTGGGTTCATTTCTGAGGCCCACATCTATTGCTTGGGATTTTGAATTTGTATGTCCTGGTCTAATGGATTTTGAGGCTTGAGATAATTTATGGGATCCTGGAAAGATTAATGACATTGAAACATGATGATTTGGTGTCACAATCCCAGTTCTTCCTCCCGTGAACTATGGTGGTGGTACCGAGTCTCTACTACTAGGTAAGCCAAACAATGCGGAAAACAAACAAAACTTGCGGAAAAAGTAATTAAAAACCAAACTAACAGAAGTAAACAATATTTAAAAGGCAGCCCGACATATAAAATAAAATTTCTCGAAGTAACAGTACTTTTCAAAACTTGAAAACCCATGAATCACAAGTTAAGAATATAGTGAAATGCTCTAACTTCGGAATGTATACATCAACGGTAAAGATAGGAGGGCTATCACTATAAGAGAGAATGGAGAGAGACTCTTCGGTCCGCGAACGCGGCAGATATACCTCGAAGTCTCTAAAGGATTGCATCGCCTCAATGGTGGTAAGTCTGAGTCAAGGTAACTGTATCTGTACATGAAAAACATGTGCAGAAAAGGAATGAATACACCACAATAGTACTCAGTAAGTGTCAAGTCTAACCTCAATCGGATAGTGACGAGGAAGGTCAGGGCCCTACTGAGGTTAAATTAGATAAGGTACAACATAGTAGAATAGGACAGTATAACTGAGTGCAACAATAATAAGTAACAAAAATAGAAGAACAACAACAACTAGAATAGAGACAAAGTAATAATGCAAAGGTAATACAGCTCAACGCAGAGATAACGATCGGGGATCTTCCAGGATACCGTCTTATAGTCCCAATCAAAACTATCTAGTGGATCACCAGGGATACCGTCCCGTCGCCCATCATATATATCCGAAGGATCTCCCGGGATCTCGTCCTGCAGTCCAACTGTCAATGCGCGTGGATCTATCGGAATCCTGATCCATAGTCCCAAATGTAAATACCCAGTACTGGGAAAATCTACCGGGTGTATTCATGTAGTTCCATATAACTGTGGAGGGGGATCTACAAAATCCCACATCCGTAGTCTCAAATAAACAAACAAGGGGAATCTACCGGAATCTCACATCCGTAGTTCCAAATAAACAAACAAGGGGGATCTACCATAATCCTACATATGTAGTCCCAGTATAAACACATTGCAACGACACGAAGAATAGTCATAAATTGTCAACTTCATATCAAGGCTAAACAAGTATTCCTAACCTAGCATGATGCACATAATTCAAATAAGACAGTCTGAGCAAATAAGCAATTAAGTCATTTAGACATGCTTTCATAAGCTAACAACAAGCTTAAATTCCAAGTAGTGTAAACAATAAAGGAAAAACACAATTAAGGTTATTTACAATGAAAATAGGATTTTCAACAATTAGCACAAGTACGCACTCGTCACCTTACGTACAAGGGATTTCAATAATCACAGTACCAATTCTAAGGGGAGAGTCCCCCACACAAGGTTAGACAAGCCACTTACCTCGAACCGGCTTAATAATCAACCTGAAATCACATTCTTGCGACGAGTATTCGACTCCAATGGTCTCAATCTATTCAATTCAATTGCATAATGTGAATAATACTTCAAGTAACTGGTTCTACAAATAAACTCTATGTTAATACGCAAAATTAAGTAAAATAACCAAAATGCCCCTCGGGCCCACGCCTCGAAATCAGGTAAAATTACATTTCTAGAATCCTCACATTCTCACAAGTTCATTTATATTAAAATTATCTCAATCCGAAATCAAAATTGTGATCCAAAATCAATTGTTAAATCTAAGAACCTTTTCCAATTTTTCTTCAATTTTTGCACCCCAAATTCGAATTTAAAGGATAAACTTTAAGCATAGATTCGTGGAAACAATAAAAAACGAGAAAGAATAACTTACCCAAAACACCTAGGTGAAAATCCCTCTCAAAATTGCCTATCCCAAGATCCCAAATTAATTTTTTCAAGCTTTTGAACAAACCCTCGGTTCTGTCCCCTTTTCTGCCAAGTTGTTCCGCTTTTGCGATCAAGGTACTGTACCCGCGGTTCCGCTTCTGCGAAGAATTCACCACATCTGCGAAAATCACTAATTTCCCAAAAATTCACTTTTGCGACACATTTTCTGCACCTGCGGCATCGCAGTTGCGGTATCTTTATTGCAAATGCGGCTTCTGCTGGACTTCCCTAATTCTGCTTCTATAGTTGAAATGCTGCTTCTGTTGCTCCGCACTTGCGTAATCCAAACCGCATGTGCGGTTATGACAGATACAAGCAATGAAAAATCTTCCTATGTCCAAATTCAACTTTCTCTAAGCACCCGAAACTCACCTGAGGCGCCCGGGACCTCTACCAAACATGCCAACCAATTCTAAAACATCATTCAAACTTGTTCTAACATTTGGAACGCTCAAAACAACACCAACATACCAATTTAACTTCAGATTCAAGCGTAAGAACTCCAAAACTCTAGAAATACGCTTTCGATCAAAAAGTCTATCAAACCTCGTCTGAATGACCTGAAATTTTGCACACACGTCACATTCAACACTTTGGAGCTACTCCAATTTTCGGAATTTCATTCCGACCCACGGATCAAAATTTCACTATCGAACCGGGAACTTCAAAATTCGACCTTTCGGCATTTCAAGCCTAAATTAGCTACGGACCTCCAAAACACAATCCGAACATGCTCCTAAATAAGAAATCACCCAACGAAGCTAACTGAACCATCTGATATTCGTAGGATATTTTAGGCGCGTCTAATTTATTATTGTAATTATATATATGTGTACGTGAAATATTTATAATCTCTAAAAATAAATCAAAGTATAAGTTCGCATAACTTTAACAAAAAAACAATCTTATTAATTAATAAAGCATGATTAATTGTATACACGTGATATAATCTTAGTGCACTAAATAAAGCAGATTTTTACTCACATGTGATCCATTTCAAAGATAAATCCATAACGCCATAATTAAAAACGGTAAAAGGTAAAACACACATAGATTTTAAAATATGTAATTAAGTAATTAATTGAGCCAAATATGATTAAAGCAACCGTGCTAAAACTGTAGAATTCAGAAATGTCTAAAACCTTCTCACAGGTTAGTAGAATTCTTACCCGGTCTTCTGGTTTCACGAACTTTAAAACAGAGTCAATTTCCTCGAATTTGGATTCTAAAATAAACATGTGATTTGGGACACCATAAAATTATTTCAAGTGGCGATTATAATTTAAATAAATAATCTCATTTGAATAATGTCATTTTAATTGAATAACCTCCTTATTTTTTCGGAAAAATGAGGTGTGACAACTACATATTGTGTTTTATAGCCTACCCGCCTCCCGCATCTCCATTGAACTCTCTATCTCTCTAGTGTTACCATTTCGTCGGAGAACCACCATTGCTTAATCTACGGAACGTTGTCGTTCGACCTTTTTTTTTCCTCCTTTATACTCTCTCTTATCTCACATGCTATGAAAAATCCTCAATTTAGTACCTCAGATTCTTCAATCCAACTCGGCCTCGTCATTACCTCCATCATCGTCGTTATCTCTGGCTAAAATCCATGGCTAACTGATCGAATTTCTGAGATCGGCACGTATTTTATCATATCTGAGTTTTATCATATTTAAATATTTTATTTCTTGTGCCCGATTTAAATACAACGAAATATACATTATGGCCAAATATTTTATTAGTCTAACCGGATTTTGGTAGATACAATGTGATGGTGTATTCTCAGACCTGGCCGAATTTTTGTTCATCTCCAATTTTAGTTTTAATACAATGTATTCGGTGTTTTGCTTGGTCGGAGGACGTCATCTCCAGCAAGCTTTCTTTTCCATTTTGCTATTGAGTCATATACAATGATACAAATACATTGTATTATGTACAAATACACTCAAATTTGAGTGTATTCTATATTTTCAATGCAAATATATTTTTTTGTATTTTGTCTGTATTTATGTATTTCGAAGGTTATTTTTTATGGTAAATCCCGGTATTTTTGGAATTTTTGTTGATTGAATAAAACCAAATTAAATACAGTAAATTGAATACGGTATAAAAGCAGCTAGAACTGAATGCAGTGAATTGAATACAATCGAATATCACTATTTTTTGTGGTTTTTTTGAATACAGTCGAATCGAATACAGTGAAATTAAATATAATGTAAAACAGTTAAGAATGAATATAACCGAATTGAAAACAATATATATACCCGAATTAAATAGACACAACAGTTCTTAATTTTTATTGCTTGAATATAACTGAATTCAATACAGTAAAATTGAATACAATGCAAAATATATAAGAACGAATATATACAACCAAATTAAATACATCGACATACATCCTGGCAAACAATTAGTAGCTAAGATTTGTAATTAGCTATGCCCAACAAGAAACCTCCAAACAATAATCGTTATTAAAGTTCTCCTAAAGTGTAAATATTTATTAATGATGCGAGATCTTTTAAGGAAAGTGATGTGGCCTTAGCCCAAAATGAATAATATCGCATCATATTAAGAGTGAGAATTTTTACATACCTATATACTATTGGAAACATTATTATGAAAAATGTCCATATTTTGGTATTTATCTGACCTAAACACATTTTAGTTATAAATATATACAATTCACCTTAAAATGCTCCAAAATTTATTATTTATGCATTCAATCAAGGTATTTAGTTACACCTCTTTTTTTTCTCCTATTCTCTGTTCTTTTTTTTCTTTCGCCCTTATATACAGTAATCATGGAAGCTATTTTTCTCCACCCTACCATTTTTGTACAGTCATTTTTGCTCTTTGCTTACCTCTACGAATACTCTTGTAATTTTTTAATCTCTAGTTGATATAAAAAGTTTGGATATTGCAACAATTTATGGATTGTGCATGAGTTATAAGTTGCAGAACCATCATCTTGCTTATGCTTTTTATGATTGATGGGTTTCTCCTTTCTGTAAGAAGAAATAAAAGAAATACAAACCTCACGATTCCCTGTTCATCCGTGCTTTTGGAGTGTTACGTAGGCGTTTGGACGTAAATAATTTATTATTTATAATTCGATGTTAGTTTTAAAATTTTGTCTATTATTCAACTTCAAACTTGAAATAGAGAATCTGGTTTGAGGAGTATTTAAAGTGAAACAATGGTTTTCATTCAAAAGACAAGGTTGATGCCATCTTTTCCTTCTTTTGATCCCTTTAGACTCGTTTCTTCTTTTCAATTTAGGTAATAGTTAACGAAAAAGAAAATTTAACCTTATCAAAATCACCCCGCTAAGACAAGTAAAACAGAAATTAATAAAATGTTTTGTCTCACCAAGTAAATATTCAAGTAAATACTTTGCCAATTTTATTCTATTTTTAATTGCAGAATCCATGTTACAACATTATTTCTACAACTTATCTAAAATTTTAATATTATTTTTACTCGGTTATATACGATTATAATATCATATCATTTAAATTAAAAAATGTATACAAATTTTATATAATGTATTTTTTGTATATTATTTATACATAGTAAAAATAAATTTCATACAACTAATTTTATATTATGTCTATAATTTTCACACATTATTTTTATTCGGTTATATACAACTACAATATCATACAACTACAAGATCATACAACTTAAATATAATTATTATACAAAGATGTTCAACTTTTATACAATATTTAAGTAAAAAAATATATATAAGCAACCGAATATAAATTTTTCTACAATTTTATTACAATTTCGTAAGTATAATATATGTCATGCCATCTTCTGCTTCTGCTTGAAATTCAACCAAATTAAATCTAAATCTTCTCCAAAATACCTTCAAAATTGAAATATAACTCCAAACCATATTCCCAATTGTTTTCAACAACACCCAATCCTAACAAATGATGCTTTTTAAAAATTCAAATTTGAATTCAAAGCTTCAAAGCTTTTTAATAGTTGTCAATGATGGAACTGTTGCTCTCTTTTCTTTGCTTTACATTACTGGAATTAGAGATTGAATGATAGAGAGAGACATAGAGGAATTCTCAATTGTTTGCAATAACACTCAATTCAAATAAATAATATTTTTTGAAAACCTAAATTTAAATCCAAAGTTTCAAATTTTTAATGGTTATCAATGGTGGAATTGTTGCTCTCTTTTCATTTGTACATTACTGGAATTAGGGACCTAGAGATAGAGAAAGACGTAGAGAGAGAGAGCGCACGACGGAGAGAGCATGAGGGAGAGAGAATAATGATGAGAAATAATTGATTCCTAATATAAAAGGGATACTCATTTAATTCCTAAAGTGTATATAATTGGTAAATTTGAATATAATATGTAATTAAAATTAAAACTTGAGTAGGGATGTGAATAAATATTTCAATAGTGTATATGTATGTAAAAATTCCTTAAGGGATCGTTTGGTTGGAATGCAATTTATATCGGTATAAATTATGTTGTGATAAGTTATGCTGAGATTAGTTATGGTGAGATAATTGTTTATTCATTGTTTGGTATGTTACATTAAGAATAGTAATTGCATAATTTCTAAGAAGAAGGTATAAGTTATACGGATGTTAATTACTCCACCTTCTATAAGGTATAAGTTATCCTAATGTTAAAATTAATTTCGAGATAACTTATACCTAATTTACTAACCAAACATAATACTCTTATTAAGGTGGTTTTTTTGTACCATCTTTATACCTTATATTAAACCACACCTCTAAAGAGTATCATCAGACTGTTCCTCAACAATTTGAAGTAAAAAATTTCAACTTTATTTGCTTTCTAATTTTATTTTATAACAGTCTCCAGTTAGCTTCAACTAAAATATTCGATCTATTCCAGTTTCAATAGTAAAAAATTATTCAAAGCGCCTCCCAAGTAAAAAATTAGAGTCGAAGTGCCTCTCAATGAAGCTGGTAGAACAAATAGTCCGATCATTATCGACCGCCCAACTACCAGTAGCGCGCAGCAATCAAAGGATCCAAATTTACAGTCAAAACCTAAGGCACAGTAGAAAAATGGTCGGTCTCAAAACGTCAGGACCTGCACCTCCAACACCTTGCTCTCACTTCTTATCCCTCAATCCTACCGCCGCTACTTTTCGCCATTTTAAGCCTTATTCCTCATTTCGTTCTATCAAAATGTCAGCTGAACAAATCGTCGAACACGTTGTGCTCTTCAAAGCCAAGCCTGATGTTGACCCTTCAAAGCTTAGTGCCATGGCCAGCAACCTCAACAGCTTAACTTCTCTCAACCAAGTCGTTCACCTCTCCGCTGGTCCGCTAATTCGCGACAGATCTTCCTCTTTCTCCTTCACTCACATCCTTCATTCTCGGTACAAGTCAATATCCGACTTGGCCGACTACTCTGCGCACCCCGACCACGTCAGCGTCGTGAAGGAATACGTTTTGCCGGTGGTTGATGACATCATGGCCGTCGATTGGATTCCGACTGATTTCTCCGGCCCGAGTGAGGTCCCGCCTGGTTCGGCGTTGAGAGTGACGTTTCTTAAATTGAAGGAGAATTTAGGGGAAAATGAGAAATCACAAGTTTTGAGTGCTGTTGGAGGAATTAAAGAGAAATTCCCTGGGATTGAACAGTTGACTGTTGGGGAGAATTTTTCTCCGGGTAGGGCGAAAGGTTTTTCGATTGCTTCCATTGCGGTTTTCAAGGGAGTGAATGAATTGGAAGCTTTGGAGTCGCAAACTGAGCTGGCAAATGAGCAGAAAGAGAAGGTTAGGGATTTTTTGGATGGTGTTGTTGTGGTAGATTATGCTGTTCTTCCTACTCAATCACCTAGCCTTTCTGTAAAGATCAGCAAGTGAGGTTATTCTTGCCTCTAACTGAAAGTCAATTTACCTTTGCGCTTAAAAAGCTTAGTAAATTTACTTTGTTGGGGTGTGACTATGATTTGCGTTTAAACATCGCTAATAAATTCAGTTATCCTTCGTTATTCAAATGCATTTCTTTTTGCATCTTCAACTTTTGTAAAGGTGTCCTTTTTATGGCCTCTTTATAATAACATTTTACATGCTTTTCATTCGATCAGGTTTTTGAACTTTCCATTACTATTTTGCTTCTGTAACCATACTTAAAAGGCGACTGTTGTATATACTACAATTGTGATGTTTTAACAGGTTGAAAACTTTGGTCATTTTCCAGATGGCATAAGCCGGATATGGACTAGATTACCTTGCATTAATCTGATAATGCTTGATATGGATATTTTGTGTTTTATATAAATAATTTAGAGTTTGGGTATATAGTTTTTTGAATTGGTAGATTGGCAGGATACCTTGATGGATCTCGTAGCTAACGGCATATTCCTTTCAACCTTCGCTAATGGCGTATAGTTTTTTGAATTGGCAAAACTAGCATACTGTTACAGATAACCTTTGGGTAGAGACCATAGTTATGATTTGACACCGTCCCGAAGGATGTCCACAATTTACTTTGTTTATCCGTCGAGGTAGGTAGTCCTAGCAACTACATTGTTCGCTCGTGGAAACTCCTAATATGTATATGATTGTACATAGTATTTTTACATAGCTTAAACTTATTGTTTTCATGGCAGGCTAAGATGAAGCTCCTATATTATCGCTTTGTTATGTGAATACAACATACATGATACATTTGTGATATGATCTATGACCGTTTACCTTTACTGAAAATGGGGTTCTCTACCTTGTTTCAAAATAATGTATGTTGGCATTTTTTCTTGCTTGTCTCCATGAAAAAACGGTTGTGGATAAGCATTATGACCTCAGTGAGCTAGCGAACTCACTTTTTACTTTTGCTGTTTTAAGGAGTACATATGCCGTCAAGGACCTCCCTATCTAGAGTGAGCGAAGTTGTTAGTACTTGTGAGCCCTGCTTGGGCGAAAAGTCTTTATCATCTATTCTCTTATCATTTAAACTCTTAAAGTTGCTTCTTTAGTCAGGTTTGTGAGTACTTTGGTTATCATAGGACTTGTAAGTATGCGTTAAAACTTTCTTTTCGTATTTTGGTGATGGACCTTGTGTTATTGTGTTACAAACAAAAGGTTACCAATGGTTGTGACTTGGGTTAATGGATGCTTGTTGTGGAATTTGATTTAGTTGAGACGGGAAATTTGGATAGTCCTAGATGTAGGAAATTTTGTTCAATTATTTGCAAAATTGCAGTTAGGCTTGCTTGGAGACCCTACTCCCTAAGTGCCATCATGGCCTTTAATCGATGCGGATGTCCAGTAGCAAATGGAGCACGCATCTGTAATAGAACCTCAATTATGGTTATGTAGACGGTGATTCCAATTGCCAAAGTACTTGTAGAACTAACTAATGGAGCAATTCTCAGAGTTCAAAATAGAGACGATTTATAGATGACAAAGATTCTGTGCTCATCACATTTCCTTAGGGTGAATCTCTTCCCCCGACCATACGTGAAAGCGGGATACTTGATGCTTCATACACCCAGCTGCCTTTTTATAGATTTTGCTCCTAAGTGAACTATTGCATGTTGCGTTAGTACCATTAACTTCGCCGACTCTACATAGGAGGTCCTTGTCGGTGTTTGTTACTCTTTATGTAAAACAACAATGGAGAAAATTGAGTTTCGAAAACTAAGTGAGTAGAATACGCTTATCCATCATCAATTTTTAATAAGGACCAATAGTCTAAAATATAGTACACGTCCTTTATAATAATGGTAAAATGTTGTAAAGCATATCACAAGTATATCATGTATACTATTTTGAAATAACAATGTGGCAACAAGAATGCATCATTTTAGTCCCTTCATGCACAAGAGTTAAGCTTTATAAGATATTATGTCGCAATCAAATATAAATGCTTAGAAGGTTCGCAAGAATGAACCATGTAATTGATGGGGCTCCCCTACCTTGAGAGAGAGCCAAAGTCAAATTATCGCTGGTCTAGGAGGATATTGATAGCGGTGTGCTACTTCTTCCTTTCGTTCTACTAAGTATTGTAATTGTGATCTGTTGATACAAGGTGCATCAGATCTAACGAACCTCTCCTCCAGTACTTCTTTTTCATAGTTGTAGTACTAGTGATATCCTCGTGTTTCCTATTTTTAGGTCGCTATTATTATCTGATGTTTCCTTTGCTTCAGTTATATTATTATTTTGGCTGTAATTACTGTTTTCTTTTCGTAGTTATTTGTTATAACTACTATGATTTTGCTTTCACTGAGCCGGGGGTCTACTGGAAACATCATCTCTCCCTTCATAGGTTTGCGTATATACTACCTCTCTAGATCCTACTTGTGGGAAAATACTTGATATGTTATTGTTGTATTTTTTTTAACAATATGGAGCGCTCCGTTTTAAAAAAACAATATAGGCCATTCCACTTATTTTGAAATAGGCTTTAGCAAAATACCTGCAACTGTGAATACACTAACAGTCAATGCAAATCTATTAAGGTAAAACATCTCAAGATAACATTTTGGTATAGAAGATCTGATCAGCATAATTAATTCAAAGTTATGTCAATATCATATCATGTAAAGAACTTGTCAAATTTTACAGTAGGATACACTGTTTATCAATCCAAATAAATGCAATAAGTTTATAAATCATGTAGTTGCAGAAATACATTTTTTGGTAATGTTATTACTCAGACTACAAGTGGGTGTAGTTCAAGGGTAATATTGTTGAGCAATCTCAATGCTTTCCCCAATCAATTTGTGTTTACTATAAATAGGGATATAATTTATCTAAAAAGCTAATACCTATTGTTAATTTTTCAGATCAATTATATCCCTATTTATTGTAAATCCTAGTCATTTAAAATACCCAACCCTTCTGGTTTCATGTCTGTCACTTAATTCATCAAATTGAGTTTCCTCATGCCATGGGTTGCTCAAGCTCATCAACAAGCTACCAGTTATAACATATTCATATCATTTAGTACATGGAGAATTGGAAACAGCCTTTCTGCCCTTTCGGGTAGGGGTAAGGCTCGTCTACATATTACCCTCCCCAGACCCCACCTGGTGGGAATATACTGGGTAGTTGTTATTGTTGTTAGTACATGGAGAATTCCATGGATTCTCTTTCATAACTTTTTTTTTCAAACTCTTATTGTCATCCCAATTCATCACAGCAATCATAACTTAGTTTACCCATAATATAGTAGTCAAATACTTAGGCCTTGAGTCTAGCAAATTACCTTGAGTTTTTAATGTCAAGCCATGATTCTTCTCGTTTTTCTTCTTCTTTCACTATCTATTTTTTTGGGCCTTCAACAGTTTTAAGTTGAAGCTTTAAAGCTTTCTCTTCCGCTGTGAAATCATCCCCACCCCCCACCCCCCTCTTTCTTTTTTTGGGTAGATTTTGGCTCGTTCTATGTTATCATTATATAACAAATTTCTGTACTAATTACTGATTTTTGTGTTAATGTGGAGTAGTACATTCTTCCCTCCATAAGAAATGTGGTCCTGTGATGGTACGGCGACCCCTTGTTGTGGTACGACCTGTTGCTTGGCCCTGTTCGCGGACCCCCCGCCTCTTCTCCTAACCAAGGGAGATGGTACCTATCTGAGACGAAATTTGGTGCCTCCTGAACTTTTGTCCTAGTTCTGCTACTGGACAATTGAATCTGACCCATCTGGCTAACAGGATAAATAGTGTTAGATTCATCGAGTTGACCCTAACTGTTCACACATATTAGGAGGGACAAGAAAGAACAGAAAGATACATGGTACCACACCCTCACAGCATCACGATTAAGTCGGCGTAGATGTTTTACCATATTTTTGTGATGGGCCTAATATTATTGTAATAGATGGTTAGTAATATGTTTGACTTAATTTGCTGAGTGCTTGTTGTGTTATGCGATTTAGTAAAGTCATGGAAATTAGGATAACCTTGCAAATAAGGAAAACTTTGTTCAATTATCTACAAAATATTAAACTTGCAGTAAGACTTTTTTGGAGGCTCAACCCCCTAAGCGCTACCCTGGATTGGGTCGTGTCAAGTTAAAGAGTTTCTTGCATGCATCGTAGCTTCATTTACTTTTTGTCAGCTGCTATTTAAACTATTCTTAGGGACAACTAGCAATGAAAGTCTATTTGATGCATGTAAAGGCTGGTGGACTTTGTAAATCAAGACCAGTTGGGATGGTCGATGAGAGTTAAGGATCGTCAGACTTGGGATGGCGCCATGGGGATCTTTTGAGCTGCTGCTTGCACATCAAATACCATCCTATGACTGGTAACTGAAGTCTAAATCACATAATCCTTACGGCATGATAAAGAATATTGATGAGTTTGGGATATGACAGAAATTGTTGGACCAGGAAGAAAGATTGTCCTTCCTGGCCAGCCAAACTGAAAACTAATATCTCCTTGTTCATTGCCAGAGGGGATATACCAATTCTCTCAGCCTTTTCCAGAATATTTTACTCCATTGATAATCACGACTGGTGCTAAGTTGGTTCTTCTGCAATGTTCTGAAGGCTAAAGATTGAATGTTTCATCCATCTATTGAACGTTTGACACTTCTACTTCAAGAAATATTGGTTCTTTCATTGAGAGACCAAAAGAGGCTGTCCTCTTAGTCATGCGAATTTAAGAAATGGGAAGGCCCAAAAGAGGTTCTCCGGCAGAAGTACTGCTCGTGGAAATGAAATAAGGTAACCACTTTTAAGCATGTTATTTAAAATATATCCACAGGTTATAATGATTTAAATATTAGCCAATTCGCTCTAACTTCAGGATACGACGTCAAAGTTTAAACCTCAAAGTCCAAACTTCAGGGCATCGTGTTCTAAAGTTCAAAAATTGAGTCCAGAAGTTCGAATGTTATGTTCATAAATTCAGGAAACTTAAGTCCTGAATTTTAAATTAGCAGCTCAAAAATTTTGGACACTGAGTCCCGAATTTTCAAATACAGGATACTTAGTCCTGAAGTTTGAATGAATTGGCTAATCTTTAGATATATTATAAATTGTGGATATATTTTAAATAGCAGACTTAAAAGTAGCTACTTGTGCACTTTACAGTTACTGCTCTATATGAGAGTTCTATTTTTTCCATCATTGAATGAAATCTCTTTCAGTAATAGCAGGCATTGCTGATTTGATATCTGCTAAGTCCAGTAGAACATTGGCATACCTCCTTTTTACATACCACCCCGGAAGGATAATATATGTAAGAGATTTTTTCTATTTAAAGTGACATTATTCAAAATGTGATTATTTATTTATCAGAGTCGCCACTCGAGATAGGTTTGGCTTTTGGTGTCCCAAGTCGTCGGTTTATCTTGAATCCCAAATCGAGGAAATTTTCGACTTTCCAAGTGAAGTCTGCGTACCAGAAATTCTGACTAAGGAATTTTGTTGACTCGGGGGAAGGTGATAGGCATCCTCGGATCCTGTGGTTTAGCACGGTCGCTTAAACTATCATAATTGCCTAATATTTGATTTTAAAACATGTTTGTCCTATAGTGCAATTTAAAATTACTTACCGCTTTTAATTGAATTTTTAAGAAAGAATGGACGTCGTTTAAAATGTGTTTTTGGATCATGTCACATGTAATGCACTCGGATTCGAAACACATTTTATTCAACATTTTGGGATTTGGATTTGGATCACATGAAATGCGCACCCGAGGTTAAGAAGGTAAAATTATTAAGGAAAGCGCCTAAAGCGACTAACGCGTTATTAACTTTGCGGGAGGCCATGAAAATTTGCTAAATAGCACATCTCGAGTTGTAAATATTTTAAAGAAAATAATTAATAAGGGCCACGCAATTTGTGAATTTTATTTGGCGCGATGTACCTTAATTTATTTTATAAAGACATCCTAAAGAGGAGCTAATATTATCTATTAAGGATTGTCTCTAAAAAAAGCTTAATAATTAGCATTATTAATTAACTACTATTAAAAGCATTCATGACATTCGGGCCTCAAAATCAAGTCCAAACTCAAACAAGATGATCTTCATTATTAAAATCTCTTAATTCAAATTTGCTACTTAACTTGAAAAGCCCAAAGCATGCATTACAAATTCAAATCAAATAACCTTAATATGAAGTTGAGCCTTCAGCATTCTTTTGGGCTTCGGAGTTAGCCCAGGAAGATGGAAAATACAGTTAGCTTTATTAGAAGTTGTCCAATTGTTGGGCCTCTGCATAAGCCCAAATCGAATGCAAGCTATAAATTAGGACTCAAGATTTAATCCCAGGTCAGTCCATCACTTAGCATACGTAGACCAATTAAAAAGGACTAGTAAAACTGGGCTTCTTATTATATAACTGGGCCACATTAGGCCCAGTTCAAAGATCTCAAACTTTCTTCCAGCAAGCTGTTAAGCTTTGGCCCAAAATATGAGCCAAATCAAATACTAATTCTTCTTAATTGGACCTCGCGACACTGATTTCAAATCAAAAGTTAAATTTAACTATTTATAAGCAAATGGACAACTCAAACTCATCCAAATCAGATACCTGTTCATTTTAATTCAAATTTCAAGCTTGTATGCTGATCTTGTTTAAGCTAATGAATTATCATAATAATCTCTGAAATTTAGTAACAAAACTAAAGTGATTAATATTTTAACCAAATAAGATGCACAAATTTCAAACTCAAATCTCGAGTCTAAACCCATGGAACTAATTATTGCAATACTAAATCTGCCAAATATCCAACAGGTATGAATTAATACTGCTAACACTACTACAATTATAGTAAGTCAGAATTAACGCTACTAGAATAGGCGTTCATAAGTTTATAGTCCTTTTGTTACAAATAACAATCTGCCGAGGCTATATAACTTTCACACTTCTATGGAACCCAGATTAAACAGACATGTTTGCAAGTATTTGAAGATGCACTAGATAAATAAGTAAATCTAACATGAATCTTATAATATGAAATGGAATTTAAAAGGACACATGTAACAGTTTTTCATTTCTTCACATTTGATCACACATTCGATTCAAACTTCATACATCATTCGAGGCCAAAATGTACCTGAAAATTAAGGAAATGAAGAGAGGAGGAGAGTCATCAGCAATCAATAACAATCAACAATAGCTTTGAACCAACTTCAAACCCAGAAATGATACTAAGCAGCCCAATAATTAGTTTCAAATGAATATCACGAGTAAACACCCAAAAAACCAACTCAAATGAACCCAATTAAACTCGAAACTGACTCTAGGAACTTCTGAAAACCTCAACTGCTGGAACACAAGGAAAATTCAAGCTATTTTCAACTTTAGATAAGCTAGAACTTCGATTTAGGACTTAGAGCTTTAAGATTACCTAGAAAATTCAATGGAATGGTGATTTTTGGGAGTTTTTGGTCGCCTGAAGTTTCAGAGCCTTTTAGTGTTTTTTTATAATCCTTCTCCTCCCTTTGAATCCCAAGTAACAATGACTTTATAGGCAAGTTACTAGGGTAACCTTCAGCTTCTGTTTTTTAGCATTTAGTCCTTTTAATTTCTATTTTAGCCAGTTAGTCCCTAAATTACTAACTTGTGGCTCAAGTCAGTACCCTTATGCAGCTTCTAGGAAGTTTCTTAAGCTGTTATTGAGATATTTCCTAGTTGAATTACCTCAATCACCCTTCAAACACTTCTGAAAATTACTGAGAAGACCGGCTCAGGTCAGATTGACCCATGGCAATTCAGACCTGAGTTTTAACAAATTGGATTGAACCTTTCTTTTCCTGAATGGGTCATAATAGTTCCATGACTCAAACAATACATCAGCCCATTTAAGATTCTAAACCAACCAACCGAAATGCAATTTTGACCTATTAATCATAACTGAAATGGCGGACCAAATCAATGGGCTATCGTTACTGATTGAAGAAACCATATGAAACTAATCATCCATGAACAAGGTAATTGTAGAAGAACTAAAACAAAATTAAGCATTGAACAAAAGCAACTTGAAATCAGAATGAACTAGTAGACTAACAGAATAAAATTAAAATGGGTGTTAAATTATGGCTATCTGTGCATGAAAAAGTAAAATAAGAAAAATAAGAAGATAAGAAGTGAACAACAAAAGGAGACTCTGGGCACACTTGTCGATATAAGAGGATGAAGAACCGAATTTAGACCCTTGAATAAGCCTTATTTATGGGTCGAATTTAGACTTTAATCGCGTGTTCTCGATGAAAGACACTTGACTAAAGTCCAATTCGAACCTAAGATTTGCTCGGCTGATCATTTTGAATTTAGGGTTTCAAGTTCGATTCAAGATTTGAGGAGTTTAGCCAAGATTCGAAAGAAGCTAGTCGGGGATTTGAGATGAGGAGGTGAAGGGGAGGAGATGGTGTAACTTTGAGACCATTTGGAGTCGGTGTCGCCATACATGGCGGAGCAACCGACGTTTCAATCGAATATTCGACGAGATTGGCCATGATTTGAGGGCTGGTAATAATAGATTTGGAAAGGGGAAGGCTAGGGAGTGGTTGGTGTTATTTTGGTGGCCATTGGACTACCGCCAGCGACGAAGGTGATTTCAGGCCAGTGGTTTGCGGCGGAGGGTGGTGGCGTTAAGTTTGAATCTCTGAAGTGTTAGAGATGGTGAGATGGGGGATATGGTATGTTAGGACACTTATATATTTTTTGATCTAGGCTTCTCTTCCGTTGGATTAAACAACCTAGACGGCTAGGATTAGTTGATGCCAAACGACATCGTTTTGTGGGAAGGGATTTGGACTGAACTGGGTGTAAATTTGGGCCGGGTTTGGGGTGTTTGGGCAGGGATTTTGGTTAAGAAATGGCCCAAATTGGTCTTCAAATTTTTTTCCAGATTTTCTCTTTTTCAAATTCTATATATTTTTTAGTTTTTGTTAAAATGCAAAATTAAGAATAACAAGACTAGACTAATTAATTTTCAAAAATAACTAATTCCTAATTTACAGAAAACTAAGAAGAAAAATTGAAAACTAAAAGTAATATGCAAAATTATTTTTATTATTTTCTTCAATTTTTGTAATGTTAATTAACTAATAGAGCTAAAATTATAAAAGTGAATCCATAATGTAAATATGCTATTTTTTATTAATTATTATGCACACATAAATAAAAATACACACAAAAATACGCAATTAAATCCTAAAAATCAAATAATAAAAGGAAAATCCTAATTCTAAGAAATCTATAGGAATAATTTAAACGAGGCAAAAATCACGTGCTCACAGCTGCCCCTATTTGCTTGGAGACACGAAGTATTTCCGGGCAAAGATAACTGAGAAATCATGAGGGACTTTTGCCTGCTTGGTATTCCATTGAGAAGCATTTTTGAAAAATGCCTGACCAAAACCTGCTTCAGAGGTTGCCTATATATCCTTGGCTATAAAGAAATCAGGTCAGTGTAGTTCTGGAATTTTTTGTAGCTGGGACTACCATGAGCTGTGATTTCACTGCTGTTGTTGCTGCTACGCTGGCTGACCTCCTTATTACACCAAACAGAAAATAAAAGCTAAGCTAGCTATGCCTATCAACTATGAGGTACAAGATTCCTATCTATAAATCTCTTAAAGCTTGATCTTGAGTCTTAGCTGATTTTGCTGTGGACTCCGATCTGAATCTTGATGCTCGCAAGCTGTAGGCATTGATTCTTTCTTCAGAATTGGATCAGAGCGGGACATGGCGTAGCTTGTGACTTCAAACAAGTTTTGAGCAGCTCACATCTCTGTTCGCTTTAGCATTTTGAATTCACTTCTTTTGTTCTTTTTTTTATTCTGGATTGAGACTTCTTTCTTTCGATCATTTCGGACCCTGTGCTTCGAAGTCAAACCTGCTCAGACAAAAACAAATGAATAAAATTTTTCTGCCGCAGTTTTCACTAGGAAAAATATGAGGTATTTGTGACAAAAATCTGTACTTATTTTCTCTTTTCAAGAATTGTATTTGTCTATGATAGAACAAATTGGGGGTGAAGCCCTGTTGCTAAATGTTAACTCAGGGATTGGAGCCCGAACATTGGCAAAGGTAATTAGGGAGTGGAAGCCCCATGTATACAAGCGCAACTCAGGGATTGGAGCCTTAATGTTGGCTAAAAGGGCAAAAAGGTCAACTAATGGATTGGAGCCTTAATGTTGGCTAATGGCGACTAAGGAATGGAGGCCTTATGTCTAAAAGGCGCAACTCAAGGATTGGAGCCCTAATGTTGGCTAAAAGGTAAAACGCTCAACTCGGGGACTGGAGCTCTAATGTTGGCTAAAAGGTAAAAAGCTCAACTCGGGGATTAGAGCCCTAATGTTGGCAAAAGGCGACTAGGGAATAGAGGCCCTTTGTCTAAAAGGCGCAACTCAGTGATTGGATCCCTAATGTTGGCTACAAGGTAAAAAGCTCAATTCAAGGATTGAAGCTCTAATGTTGGCTAAAAAGCAACTAGGGAATGGAGGCCCTATGTCTAAAAGGCACAACTCAATGATTGGAGCCCTAATATTAGCTAAAAAGTGACTAGGGAATGGAGGACTTATGTCTAAAAGGGGCAACTTAGGGATTGGAGCCCTAATGTTGGCTAAAGTAGAAACTCAACTCAAAGATTGGAGCCTTAATGTCGGCAAAATGCGACTAGGGAATGGAGGCCATATGTCTAGAAGGCGCAACTCAGGGATTGGAGCCCTAATGTTGGCTAAAAAGTATAAACTCATCTCAGGGATTGGAGCCCTAATATTGGCAAAAGGCGACAAAGGAATGGAGGCCATATGTCTAAAAGGCGCAACTCAGAGATTGGAGCCCTAATGTTGGCTAAAGGCGACTAGGGAATGGAGGTCCTATGTCTAAAAGGCGCAACTCAGGGATTGGAGCCCTAATGTTGGCTAAAAGGTAAAACACTCAACTTTGGGATTGGATCCCTAACGTTGGGAAAAGGCGACTAGGGAATAGAGGACTTATGTCTAAAAGGTGCAACTCAGGGATTGGAGCCTTAATGTTGGGTAAAAGCGACTAAGGAATGGAGGCCCTGTGTCTAAAAGGCGCAACTCAAGGATTGGAGCCTTAATGTTGGCTAAAAGGTACCAGGTTGGTATTGGGAATTCTAAACTATCCTCTTTTGGGATTTTCTTCTTTTGTTATCTCTTTTCCACCCTTTTTTTATTTTGATAAGATGCAGGAAAGAACTTGGAGGAAACTTCCCTTTTGCATTGATTATTTGCCGTAAAGCTGTTTCAGCACTTGCGCGTTTTCCTTTTGACTGCAACTGCTTTTTGCACGGTTGCTCGTATCGCACCTATTTCAATTTTCAACAAAGAACAATTGTTAGTTTGAAATGGTGGTTGGTTTTGTGGCCTTGATTACTTGATCCCGACCCGACTTCTGTTGAGAACCTCTGTTGCTTGCTGGTTTTGAAGATTAATTCCTTTTTCAAACCAAGGAACTGAACCTTCAGGGTTTCATGACAACTGGCCCACGTGGGGCTTCGGACTTTCACTTTATTCTACTCTTAGGACCTTTGTCTTTAGACATTCTTTACTTTTCAATATCTTTTCTTCGAAAGCATAAAAAATCGTAGCCATTCGAAATTGGCTTAGTGCACCCGCTGAGGCTGGGTACCTCTCTTTTAACTTTTTCTAGGCAGAGCCCTGTAAAACTAGTCCTACCACCTTTTTTTTGTAACAGTTTTGGAATAAAAGTTAGACCAAAAGGGATTCAAAGAGAAATTAAATAGAGAGAAAAAGGATGAAAATAGAAGCGTCCCTTTCGGGGGAAAAAAAGAAAGACTTATCTGGGGATCCATGCAAGCTTTATATGGACATGACATGCTTCTTGGACTGGATGCCCGACCCAAGCAAACTTTTGTAACTTCTCATAAGCTCATTGACCCATATTTCAAAATCAGAGAACCTTGCCAGGACTCTTTCAGTGAGGGGAGGTATCTTCTTTTCAGCCGACGGCGCCCTTTACGGGTTTTCGCCAATCGATCTCTCTCATTTCTCTTCTCACCATCGCTCGATAGTGCTATTTATGAGTTTTCACCAAACAAACCCTCTCATTTTTAATTTCTCTACTCACCGTTGCCTTATGGTGCCCGTAGGTTTTCACCGATAAGACTCTCTCATTTTATTTCTCTCAATTTGGACTACATAAGATTCCAACAATGATGTTTTTCAACTCCCATGCCTTTGCCAGTTGATCGTAAGGACTTGGACAAGGTTTTTGGGTAAAAAGGATTCTGGACGGAATTACAACTTCGGAACCATTTTGGTGGGCTCATGGCTGAGCCATTATGCCATTTGCCCCAGTTTCGCCTTATTTTGGGAATTGGAATTTTTTTTTGGTGTGACTGAAGCCCAAAAAGAGGCTACCTATGTATCCTTTCGGAATCAAGTCAGACGCAGTTCAAAAAGGTTTTGTTTTCGGTTTTTTTTTGTTTTTCTTTTCTTTGGTTTTTCTTTTTTTTTCTTGTTTTTTCTTCTTTTTTGTTAATAACACTTCTAGGCTCCAAAGAGGGTAGTCAAGGAAAAGTAACCGCTCAAATGGGTTTGCAAAATGGTTGATAGTGTTTGGGTAACGGGAATGAAAGCTTTCTAGGCTCCAAAGAGGGTAGTCAAGGAAAAGTAACCGCTCAAATGGGTTTGCAAAATGGTTGATAGTGTTTGGGTAACGGGAATGAAAGCTTTCTTCATCCAAACTGGACTGAATCATTATTATAGGGGGTCTAGACATAGTACCTTTTTGCTGCATCTATGTTCACGGCTGCTTCGGGATCATCCCCTTCGATGTCGCCCAGATACAACGCTCCTTTCGGCAGTATCTTTCTTATGATGTACGAGCCTTTCCAATTAGGAGCAAATTTTCCTTTTTCTTCCTGATGGTGAGGAAGAATGCGCCTTAATACAAGTTGTCCCACCTCAAAATTCCTGAAGCGTACTTTTGAAGCAGCAAAAGAAAACACATATCTCTCCTATCAATCAGCTGTTCAAATTTGTTGCGTTATCCGTGATGATAGTTGCTGGGATGCCAAAATGGAAAATGAGATTAGAATGCACAAAATTCACCATGGCTTTCTTGTTAACTGATTTAAGAGTGATGGCTTCGACCCACTTAAAGCCAACCCATTTTGTGAAATAATCAATGGCAACTAGTATGAATCTGTGCCAGTTTGAGGCTTTCGGCTCGATTGGCCCAATAACATCCATGCCCCATGCTACGAATGGCCAAGGTGCTGACATGGGATTCTAGGAGGTGCATGAATCAAATCATCGTGCACGTGACATTGATGGCATTTTCGGACAAAGCTAAAACAGTCGTTTTCCATGGTTATCCAATAATATCCTGCTCGGATGATTTTCTTTGCTAGAACATACCATTCGTTTGTGGTCTGCATACTCCAGCGTGTACTTCATGCATGATCCTTCCAGCCTCTTCGACGTCGACACATCTTAACAAATTGAGGTCCGGGGTCCTTTTATACAGAACCTCACCGCTTAAGAAGAAACCACTTGCTTGCCGTCTGATGGCTCTCTTTTGGTCCCTGGTGGCTTGTCCGGGATATTCTTAGTTTTTAAAAACATCTAGATATCATGGTACCATGGCTGGATGTTTGGTTCTGCCTCAGCCGTATTACAGTATCCATGCCTTTCTTTGATTTGGATTTCCAAGGGATCAATGTGTGCATTTCCTGGGTAGGGCAACATCGAGGCCAAAGAGGCAAGTGAGTCAGCTAGTTCATTGTGACAGCGAGGGATGTACCTGAAATCTATCGTCTTAAACCGCTTGCTAAGATCTTCCACATGTTGCCGGTAAGGGATAAGTTTGACATCTCGAGTTTCCTATTCTCCTTGGGATTGTCGGATGATTAAATTTGAATCCCCTATAATCAACAAATCTTCGATATTTCGGTCGACTGCCATGTTCATACCCATGATGCAAGCTTCATATTGGCTGTATTGTTCGTGCAGAAGAACCGAAGTCCAGCGGTGGCTGGAAAGTGCTGACCGGTAGGTGAAATTAAGACTACCCCAATTCCCACACCCTTTGCGTTTACTGCTCCATCAAAGAACAATTTCCAAGCAATGGTATCTTCAGATATTTCCTGCACCGAGTTCACATCTTCATCTGGGAAATAAGTGTTCAGGGGCTGGTACTCATCATCAACCGGATTTTCGATTAAATGATCCGCTAATGCCTAGGCTTTCATTGTTGTACGAGTGACATAGACTATGTCAAACTCGGTGTGCAGGATTTGCCATTTTACTAACCTCCCCGTGGGCATTGGCTTTTGAAATATATACTTCAGAGGATCCAACCTGGTTATGAGGTAGGTGGTGTAGGCCTGGAGGTAATGCTTTAGTTTTTGAGCGACCCAAGTTAAAGCACAGCAGGTTCTTTCTAACAAAGTGTACTTGGCGTGGTAGCTAGTAAACGTTTTGCTCAAGTAGTATATTGCATGCTCTTTCTTTCCAGTAATGTCGTGTTGCCCAAGGGCTCAATCGAAGGAACTTTCCAAGACTGTCAGGTACAGAAAAGGTGGCCTCCCTTGCTTAGGTGGAACCAAACTCGGTGGGTTGGACAGATAATCTTTAATCCTATCAAAAGCCTCTTGACATTCCTCTGTCCATTTGATTGTTGCGTCTTTCTTTAGCAATTTGAATATGGGTTCACATGTAGAAGTCAGCTAAGCGATGAACCGACTGATATAATTCAATCTTCCCAACAAGCTCATTACATCCATCTTGGTCTTCGGAGGAGGTAAATCCCGAATAGACTTTATCTTTGTCGAATCTAACTCAATACCCCTCCGACTGACTTTAAGCCCCAGAAGTTTGCCCGACGGGACTCCAAACGCGCATTTGGCTGGGTTCAATTTCAAATCATATCTGTGCAGCCGTTCAAAGAACTTCCTTTAATCCCGCACATGGTCATCCTGAGTTCTGGACCTAATGATCACGTCGTCCACATACACCTCTATTTCTTGATTCATCATATCATAGAAGATGGTAGTCCTGGCTCTCACATAGGTTGCCCCGGCGTTCTTCAGTCCGAAAGGCTTAACCCTGTAGAAGTAGGTTCCCTAAGGTGTGGGTGAAGGCTATTTTCTCTGCGTCCTCTTCATCCATCAACACCTGGCGATATCCTGCGTAACAGTCCATGGAAGATTGTATCTCATGTTTGAACGCAGTTATCAACAAAGATGTGGATATTGGGCAAAGGGAAGTTATCTTTGGGGCTTTCTTTGTTCAAATCTCTATAGTCCACGCATACTCGGGTTTTCCCATCCTTCTTGGGCAGTGGAAAATGTTGGCTAGCCATGTGGTATACCGAACCACTCGGATCACTCCTGCTTCCAACTGTTTTGAGATCTCTTCTTTGATTTTATCACTGACATCAGTTTCAAATTTTCTCTGTGTTTGTTGGATTGGGGGCACTCGGGATAAGTTGGCAATTTATTCACCACGAGATCAACACTTAGTCCTGGCATGTCATCATACGACCAGGCAAACACATCTTTAAACTCAAATGGGAGTTGGATTATGGCATCCAAGGTTTTCTCGTCTGTATGGATGCTTATCTTGGTTTCTGGATTTCTTCAGAGGTTCCCAAGTTATCCGACTTAGTATCATTCAAGTTAGGCTTAGGTTTATTCTTAAATTATTCTAATTCTCGATTAATTTCCCTAAAAGCCTCCTCTTCATCATATTCCAGTTCTTTGTTCATTATTTCTCAATGTGTTCGAATCTGGGCATAAAGTCCACAAGCATGCCATGTTATTTAAAGCCGCGTTATTAGAACTGAAAAGAAGAAATGAAATAAAAAAATAGCAAAATCGAAAAGAATAAAGAAGAATGAACGACGAAATATAAGTTTTATTTCTTGGAATTTGAAGATAACAGGGTTTACATTTGGAAATTTAAAGACAAAACTAAAGAAAACATCCAAGTTACACCCTGGAGAATTTGGGATGCAAAAAAAGTAGCAGGACGAGTCTACCGGGACTCCCGCCTGATCGAAAACGGCGTAGCCTTCCAATTTCGGAGCTTAGCGCATGATCCCATGTACAGCACCTCAACGGTGCTTGTGCCCTCTCCGGCTGAGCCATGTGGGTTTCATATAGCATTTCCCTCATCGCCCCATATATTTCTTCAATTTCTTCGGCCGTAATGTACTCCTCATCTTTTTCTTCACTGTACTTTGACCTTATAAATGTCCCATACAAATGTGGTAGTGGTTGAGGTAGAACCCCCCCCCCCTCGCGCTTTCCATCTTTTGCCTAGGTTATATCATCTAGCGTTGGGTGAAAACCCAACCCGAAGAACTTCTCAGTGGTAGGCAAGATAATTGGCTCAACTACCCCTTGCATAGACTTTCCCAACTCATTTCCTAGCTTATATCCATGTCGTATCATCTCCTTAGCCATCATAATGGATGTATTGGAAACTAAGGGTTGGGGGCAGGGTTTTCCCTCTTCATACCGGTCGACCACCACAACTTCAAAGGCCTGATAAACTATGTGCTCACTGCCTTCCCTCGCTTCAAGACATGGGACGGACGGGTCTCGATAGATTGATTGTTCATCTTCGCCGTGGACTACGATCTCCTGATTTTCATGCTTAAATTTCACCATTTGATGGAGAGTAGAGGGTACAGCTCCTGCTGCATGGATCCAAGGCCTCCCCAGAAGGTAGTTGTAAGATGTGTCTATGTCCAGCACTTGGATGGTTACCTCAAAGTCCACCGGGCCAATGGTTAGAATCAGATCGATTTCTCCAGTTGTGTCCCTCTTGATACCGTCGAAAGCTCGCACAAAGACATTGTTAGGACGAATCCTTCCAATCCCAATTTCCATATGTTGAAGTGTAGAGAGTGGGAAAATGTCTACCCCCGAACCTCCGTCTACCATGACCCTCTTCACATAGTATCACTCGCATTTTACAGTTAAGTGCAAAGCTTTGTTGTGAGCAGCCCTTTTCGGGGGCAAGTCATTTTTGCTGAATGAAATTTGATTGATTGCAAAGAATCTTTCCGCCATTCTTTCTAACTGCTCCACCGAAGTTTCGGCTGGTACATAGGCTTCATTCAAGGTCTTCATTAGAACCTTCTGGTGTTAGGGAGACTTCATCAGCAATGACATCAAGGACACTTGTTCGGGATACTTTCGCAATTGATCTACCACATCATAGTCTGCCATCTTCATTTTCTGAAAGAAAGTTTCTGCCTCTTTGGGACTTACAGTTTTCTTAGATGGGAAATGCTTTCTACTGGCATTGTTTACTTCTTCCACGTTGGAGTAATTCTCTACATGAGGGTTTTCTTGAAGCTCCCCCGAAATCTCTTTGCCCTTGTACGTAACCATTATTTTATGATAATTCCATGGTACTACGGTAGGGTACTTCATGGGCTTCTATAGTGTGCGGCCAATAACCGCGGGATTAGTTAGCCTTGGTGGATTAGTTGGCCCCCGCTTCACATAAGATCTCTTGGGCACGTACATTTGGGTTGTCTTCTTCAGTTCATGTCTCTTTAGAGGACTCAAAGTCTGCTGCTTTTCTTTAGAGCCTCGTGGGACATAGAGAATCCCATCTTTGGGAGGCATTATCTTTGTTCCTGTTTCAACTTTCTTTTCTGGTTCTATCTTGGTGACTTTGTTCTTCTTTTCCCCTTTATCTTGCTTCGGGGCACTTTTTGGCTTTCTCTCTGCATCCGCGATGGCAATTATGGACTTCAGTGCAAGATAAAATTCTTTATCTTCACAAATCATCCCAATCACTGGCCCATTATTGTGGGCTGGTAATGGATTATTAGTCGCGTTTTGGGTATCCTCATCCCTTAGCACTCTTTTGCTTGCTCTATAAAGTTTTCCATCGCTCTTTTCAGGGTCTAACAATCATCTGTATGGTTCCCCTATGCTCCTGAATGATAGGCACATTTGACACTGGCTCTGTAAGCGGGCGATGCTGGGTTTTGCCTCGTTTGAGGAACTGGTTGCAACAGGACCATTTGGACAAGTTTTGGAAATAGGTTGGAGTAAGACTCGCCAATTGGAGTAAAAGTTTGCCTCTTGGGTGGCTCAAGAGGAGGAAAATTATTCTGTGTAGGACGGGGATTATAGTGATTTTGCGGAGGAGGCTGATTTCTTAGGAATGGGGCTTGGTTTCTATTGGCATGTTGCTGCAGTCGTACAAAAGGTTGAGCATTTATGATCGCATATGGTTGAGGAGCATAGGCCATGTCTTGATGAGGGTAATAATGCTAAGGAGATCTTTATGAGAACATGGGTCTAGGAGTGCGGTGTCTCCTTGCACCTGAGGCCGCCATAGCAGTTTCCTCTTTCTTCTTAGCTTTGACCACTCCTCTAGACCCGCTTAGGAAGGCTTGGGAGGTTGCTCTAATAGCTGATTGGCTCAGAATTCTACCTGTTTTTAGTCCATTCTCTACCATCTCACCAATTTTAATGGCCTCTGTGAATGGTTTGCCCATAGCTGACATCATATTTTGGAAATAATCAACCTCCTGAGGTTGAAGAAATACACTAACCATTTCTACGTCATCCATTGGAGGTTTTACCCTTGACGCCTGTTCACGACATTTGATTGCATACTCCAGAAAACTTTCTGAGGGCTTCTTTTTTAGATGTTCCAGCAAGTTCCGGTCTGGAGAAATATCGACATTGTACTAGAACTGTCGAACAAAGTCTCTTGCAAGATCATCCTAGATGTTCCATCGAGAAATATACTGATCCATGTACCACCCGGAGGCGATATCCACCAAGCTTTCCCCAAAATAAGCCATGAGCAGTTCTTCTTTCCCTCCAGCTCTGCGCAACTGATTATAGTATTTCTTAAGGTGGGCAATAGGATCACCATGCCCATCGTACTTTTCAAACTTTGGAGTTTTGAATCCCACAGGAAAATGCACGTGAGGTAACATGCACAAATCAGTATATGAGACACTTTTCTGTCCACTTAGCCCCTGCATGTTTTTGAGGTTTTGCTCCAGGCTTCTAATCCTCTTTGCCATTTCTTCCTGTTTTGGAGTTTTGGGAGTCTTTTCCTGTCCCATTGCTAACTCAAATGGATGCGACTGAGAATTAGTATAGGTGAGATACTGAAGAGGCTCCATTTGAGGGGTGAGTGTTTGGAATGTAAAGGATGAAGAATCAAAGGTGGGCCTTGGCAATTCAGGCTGTGTTGTAGTTGCGTATAGTGGAGCATTAAAGATGTTTGGGACTATATTGGATGTGGCCATATGGGGGGGGGGGGGGGGGGCGAACCTCTGAAGGTGTTCCCACAAAATGAGCTGAGATGGTTGGGTGTCCTAGTAGGATACAGGGATGACTGATTGGGACAGTGGACGTTCCCCCCATTCTAGGGAAAAGCTCGGGAAATCCGGAAATTACATTAGGTGGCTCTTTTCCTTTCGACCAAGCGTCCCACGTCTCCATCATGCGGAGACGCAATAGCCAGTTTTCCTCGATGTTTGCTGACTCTGTTGTCCGGACGCCCAAGATTAGGCTCTCGTCCGTGATGGGAATTGCTAGCAGAGTGATTTCTGAAGTCATGCTGATGCTTCCTTTCGATCTGGTGAAGTATGGATGTGAACCCAGGTTACCACCAAAACCAACCACCGTTTATAAAAACCCCAGACTGGAATTACAAGCAGAAAATGGTTAGTTTGAGACATATAACAGACAGGTGATCGCACGTTGGGGTATGATGCACCTATGCAGTTAAACGGGTATCTACATATCTTGCAATGATCGCATGCTTCATCCCGACTTCTTTTTGAGTCCCTTCCTATTTCCTTCTTTTATATTCCACTTTTTTTTTTCTTTTCCTTCTCCTTTCTTTTCTTGCCTTTGCTTTTGCCATGTTTGTCTCTTGGTTTTCTTATTTTATTTTTTGTTTTTTATTTTTTTATTTTTTTATTTTTTTATTTTTTTATTTTTTTATTTTAAGGATACAATCGAATCTTATAGAGATTGCCTACGTATCATGACCCCGCATGAATCACACCAAGGTGTAGTTCTTTGAAACAAATATAAAAATAAAGATCATTTTTTAAAGATTTTCAAATTTCATTAATAAAACTTCTATTACAAAGATGCTAAATTAATTAGTTTCTTGGAAATAAAATACAGACTCAAAATGAAACAAAATACAGACTCAATGTTTAAAAAGTCAAGAATAGATTAAAGCTTCTATTATCAGGGCCCGCGGGGCATCATTCGGTCTCGCCGCGAGCTTATGTGCGAGACCCCCTTTTAGTCGCTCCAAATCAGTCACTACTTGACAGACGAAGATCATCACTGCAGCAAAGAAGGTGGTTCGAGTCATATCCTCGCATGCTTGGCATTTCATGGTGATGTAATCAGCGATGGCTATGATTCTACCCTTTTCCTGAAGTAATCACCCTATTTGCTGGTTTCGGGCCTCCAACACTCGAAAATGCTGAATTTTCAATTGCTGCATGTCTTTCTCCATTTGGGCCATCAGTTTATAACAATGTTCTCTATTAGCCTTAAAATCTTTAGCCCATTTGGCTGCTTCATCCTCAAGATTATCACTTTTCTTCTGAGGTTGGTGATAGTCCCCTCATAGTTTCTTTTTATTTGTTGCACAAACTGTGCCCGCTCTTCCACTTTCTTTGTCCATTGTTCCTGTAGCTTTACCTGACTGGCTTCGAAATTCTCTATGTCTTCTTGGTATTCGAGGACTTTCTTTCTTAGCCCACTTATAAGCCTTTCGTCGGCTCGGCTTCTTTCTGGGTTGTCGATAGTTATTTTCATCTTTCTGATCTGAGCTTTGAGTGCCTCATTTTCCTAGGCTAGTTTCTTCTTTTCTCCTTCATCTGCGGCAGCTTGAACACTATTTTCAAATTGGAGCTCCATGACTTGACTTTCCAATTTACTGATTTTGGCCTTGTATTCATTTTCTTTAGTTATCTCTTTCTGAACCATTCAACATATTTGGGGTCTACTTCACCTCTGGCTCGATCTCGCACTATGGTCGTGGGTTCCAGAAATCTACATTCATTCCACATTTGGCGAATTTTTCCTTTGGGAAACGCAGATTTTGGCCCCAACTCAATGGCATGCTTCTCAGACCTTCGTCATTGTGGACGGTTTGGAATCTTCCTAGTTGATGCAGCACCTTGTATGGATCATAAAGTTGGATGCTCCGAACGCCCATTAAAAGGATGTAAGACGCTTCAGCTGTTGTGTATATTGCTTTAGTGGCAGGGAGCCATCCAAATGCCCATTCAACTTTATCAACAATCAGGGCACTCAGATATGGAAGCCAAGCTCCCGTGCCTGTAGGGAATTCAGTGCCTGCCACTCGGTTTCCAAATTCTTCAATGCACTTTAGAACGGACAAACCATAATTCATGTATCTAACTTGGTGTCAAAGTGTTCTTGCATCCATAACTGGAGTAACAAATTGCAACCTTGGAAAACGTTTCCTCCTTCTCGACAAATGGTCAAGGCGTGATAGATTTCCGATACGATTAAAGGAACTACAGTGTTGTTTGCCTTTTTGATTGCCACATCGATCATTCCCACCATACCTAACTCTATATTGATGTCCTTCCATTGGCAGAACACAACACCTGTAAAGGCTACCATGAAAGCTAGACTTCGTCTGGCCTCCCACTTATCTTTGTTTCCAGCATGGGTTAGACCAGTGTTTGGTTCCTCAAAACCTCGAGGGTTACCATATCGAAGATACAGAAACTGAAGTGTGCAGTACCTTTAGGCTAAATTTCTGTCTTGAACATCCTGACTAATGCTTAACAAATCTAGGAATCTGTGAGGGGACACCGGTCTTGGTGACAGAGGATATCGACTTCTGAGATTTCTATTTAGACCTACATAATCCGCTATTTCTTCCAATATCGGTGTGAGCTCGAAGTCAAAGAACTGGAACACATTGCAGGTTGGGTCTCAAAATGGTATTAAGACTTCAATTATGTCCGGCCTTGGCTTGATGCTTAATAATCCGACGAGGCCTCCCAAAAGTCTTGTAACCATTTCCTTGCTGCCTTTTCCCAGATCATCCCACCATATATGGAGCTTCTAGGGGATCTCATTAAGGAGTGTGAAGGGTCCAATTTCATTCGTGCACATCCTGCACATTTATTAGGTGATTCAATGACTTTATTTTAAAAGAAAATTCATAGTGCTTTTTTTTTCTTTTTGAATTTTTTTAGTTTAAAAGACAAAAATCCTGGCTTTGTAGATACGGCCTTTTAGCACTTCGGGAGAGAAAATTTTAAGGTTGTGCCCGCTAACCGCTAACCGAGGTGGCTGTTCTTGAAAAAATAGCCTTCCAGCGCCATTTTGGGGACATTCGGCTTATTTTAAACAAGAATGGCATCATCCTATTTATTTGTGACTAAAATCAAAATTTTATTTTTGGTTAGTTTTGCAAAAGGGAAGTTGGACCTGACGGGGGTTGCCTACGTATCTCACATCGTTCGGGCAAATTTGTCAAAACCAAAATCTGAAAAACAAACTTTTCCTTTTATATTTTTCAAGAATCCGGCAGAGTTCCGGCACTATTTTGAGTATTGATTTTTTAAAACAGGTGATTACTCTCCTTTACCCCGACATTACTATTTTCTTTTCAACTCTCTCCCATTATATACAAGCCGGTCAACATGCAAATCTGAAGAAAATAAATGCACAAGCAACACGTAGGATGCATTAGGATGATCTTTTTCAATTTGGGTACACCTGTCATAGACGGACTCAGCCCATGTGTTGAGTCCCCTAAGTCAAATGCACGTGATGCACGCAAACGTTCCTACTAGGGATCCGACATGAGATTTTGTTATCATAGGTTTAAAACTTGGGTTTATTGTTCTAGACTTGGTTTACCCGAGCGGACAACTCAAGCCGCGGGGGAGGGAGAGAGGGGGCAGCGTACCGGGGATACAGATGCTCCGTCAGCTTAGCAACTTATCCGACAGAAGAGAAGTCACACGAAGTGCACCCTTCTCCATGATGTAGAAGACTCAGAGAGAAGAAGGGTTTCGTAGCAGTTTACATATACATTCCACCGAATACAAAGCCGTAAAGCATTTAGCACATCAGGCATAAAGCATGTGAGAGAATCAGATAGAGCCAAATATAATAGCTATCCTAAGCTCGAATTCTTAAACCCTGAACCGAAGTTCTGGGTTTGGATCCCTAGCAGAGTCGCCAAAGCTATCACACCTCCTTTTTACATATCATCCCCGGAAGGATAATATATATAAGAGAGTTTTTCCATTTAAAGTGAAATTATTCGAAATGATGTTATTTATTTATCAGAGTCACCACTCGGAATAGGTTTGACTTTTGGTGTCCCTATTCACCGGTTTATCTTGAACCCCAAATCGAGGAAATTTTCAACTTTCCAAGTGAAGTCTGCGAACCAAACATTCTGACTAAGGAATTCTGTTGATCCGAGGAAAGGTGTTAGGCACCCCCGGATCCCGTGGTTCTAGCACGGTCGCTTAAAACTATCATAATTGGCCTAATATTTGATTTTTACATGTTTGTCCTATAGTGCAATTTAAAAATACTTACCGCTTTTAATTGAATTTATTAGGAAGATTGGACGTTGTTTAAAATATGTTTTTGGATTACGTCACATGAAATGCACTCGGATCCGAAACACATTTTATTCAACGTTTTGGGATTTGGATTTGGCTCATATCAAAATGCACACCCGAATTTAAGAAGGTAAAATTATTATGGAACGCGCCTAGAGCGACTAACGCGTTATTAACTTTGCAGAAGGCCATGAAAATTTGCTAAATGGCACATCCCGAGTTCTAAATATTTTAAAGTAAATAATAATAAGGGCCATGCAATTTGTGAATTTTATTTGGAGCGACGCACCTTAATTTATTTTAAAAGGACATCCGAAAGAGGAGATAAAATTATCTATTAAGGATTGTCTCTAAAAAAACTTAATGATTGGCCTTACTAATTAACTACTATTAAAAGAATTCAAGAAATTCAGGCATCAAGATCAAGTCCAAACTTAAAAAAGAGGATCTTCATTATTAAAACCTCTTAATTCAAATTTGCTACTTAACTTGAAAATCACAAAGCATGCATTATAAATTCAAACCAAATAACCTTAATATAAAGTCGAGCCTTTAGCATTTTTTGGGTTTCGAAGTTAGCCCAGGAATATGGAAAATACGGTAAGCTTTATGAGAAGTTGTCTAATTATTGGGCTTCTGCATAAGCCCAAATCAAAGGCAGGCTATAAATTGGGACTCAAGATTTAATCTCATGTCAGTCCACCACTTAGCACACGTGGACCAATTAAAAAGGGCTAGTAAAACAGGGCTTCTTATTATATAACTAGGCCACATTAGGCCCAGTTGAAAGACCTCAAACTTTCTTCCAGCAAGCTATTAAGCTTTGGCCCAAAATATGAGCCCAAATCAAATATTAATTTATTAATTGGACCTTGTGACACCGATTTCAAATCAAAAGTTAATTTTAACAATTTATAAGCTAATGGACAATTCAAACTCGTCCAAATCAGACACCTGTTCATTTTAATTCAAATTTCAAGCTTGTATGTTGATCTTGGTTTAACTAATAAATTACTATAATAATCTCTGAAATTTAGTAACAAAACTAAAGTGATTAACATTTTAACCAAATAAGATGCACAAATTTCAAATTCAGGGATCTCGAGTCTAATCCCATGGAACTAATTACTGCAATACTAAATCTGTTAAATATCCAACGGGTATGAATTGATACTGCTAACACTACTACAATTACAGTAGGTCAGAATTAACACTATTAGAATAGGCGTTCATGAGTTCACAGTCCTCTTATTACAAATAACAATCTGTCCAAGCTAATATAACTCACACTTCTATGGAATCCATATTAAACAGACATATTTGCAAGTATTTGAAGATACACTAGATACAATAAGTAAATCTAACATGAATCTTATAATATGAAATTGAATTTAAAATGAGACACGTGTAACAGTTTTCCATTTCTTCACATTTGATCACACATTCGATTCAAACTTCATACATCATTCGATGCCAAAATGTACCTGGAAATTAAGGAAAGGAAAAAAGGAGGAGAGTCAGCTGCAATCAATACCAAGCAGCCCAATAACTAGTTTCAAATGAATATCACCAGTAAACACCCAAAAAACCAACTCGAATGAACCCAATTAAACTCGAAAACGACTCTAGGAACTTTTGAAAACCTCAACTGCTGGAACACAAGGAAAATTCAAGTCATTTTCAACTTTAGATAAGCTAGAACTTCAATTTAGGACTTAGAGCTTTAAGATTACCCAGAAAATTCAATGGAATAGTGATTTTTGGGAGTTTTTTGTCGCCCGAAGTTTCAAAGCCTTTTTAGTGTTTTTTTTAATCCTTCTCCTCCCTTTGAACCCCAAGTAACAATGCCTTTATAGGCAAGTTACTAAGGTAACATTCAGCTTTTATTTTTTTAGCCTTTAGTCCTTTTAATTTCTATTTTTAGCCAGTTAGTCCGTATATTACTGTCTTGTGGCTCAAGTCAGTACCCTTATGCAGCTTCTAGGAAATTTCCGAAGCTGTTATTGAGATATTCCCTAGCTGAATTACCCAAATCACCCTTCAAACACTTTTGAAAATTACTGAGAAGACCAGCTCGAGTCAGATTGACCCAAGGCAATTCAGACCTAGGCTTTAACCAATTGACTGAACCTTTCATTTCCTGAATGGGCCATATGAGTTCCAGGACTCAAACAACTCATTAGCCCAATTAAGATTTTGAACCAACTAACCGAAATGCAATTTTGACCTATTAATCATAACTGAAATGGCAGACCAAATCAATGGGCTATCGTTACTGATTGAAGAAACTATATGAAACTAATCACGCATGAACAAGGTAATTGCAGAAAAACTAAAACAAAACTAAGCATTGAACAAAAGTAACTTGAAATCAGAATGAACTTGTGGACTAACAGAATAAAATTAAAATGGGTGTTAATTATGGATATCTCTGCATGAAAAAGTAAAATAAGAAAAATAAGAAGATAAGAAGTGAAAAAACAAAGGAGACTCTAGGCACACCTGTCGATATAAGCGGATGAAGAACCAGATTTAGGACCTTGAATTAGCCTTGTTTATGAGTCGAATTTAAACTTTAATCGCGTGTTCTCGATGAAAGACACTTGACTAAAGTCCAATTCGAACCCAAGCTTTGCTCGATTTATCATTTCGAATTAGGGTTTCGACTTCGATTCAAGATTTGAAGAGTTTAGCCAAGATTCGAAAGAAGTTAGTCAGGGATTCGAGATGAGGAGGAGAAGGGGAGGAGACAGTGTAACTTTGAGACCATTTGGCATCGGTGCGGCCGTACATGGCGGAGCAATCGGCGTTTCAATTGAATATTCGACGAGATTGGCCAGGATTTGAGGGGTGGTAATAGTAGATTTGGAAAGGGGAAGGCTAGGGAGTGGTTGGTGTTATTTTGGTAGCCATTAGACTACTGCCGCTGGTGGAGGCAATTTCTGGCCAGCGGTTTGCTGCGAAGGGTGGTGGCGTTAGGTTTGGATCTCTGAAGTGTTAGAGACGGTGAGATGGGGGGGGGGGGTATAGTATGTTAGGACACTTATATATTTTTTGATCTAGGCTTTTCATTCGTTGGATTAAACAACCTAGACGGCTAAGATTAGTTTAGGCCAAACGACGTTGTTTTGTGGGAAGGGATTTGGACCGGACTAGGTGTAAATTTGGGACGGGTTTGGGGTGTTTGGGCTAGGATTTTATTTAAGAAATAGCCCAAATTGATCTTCAATTTTTTTTCTTCAGATTTTCTCCTTTTCAAATTCTATATATTTTTTATTTTTTGTTAAAATGCAAATTAAGAATAACAAGACTAGACTAATTAATTTTCAAAAGTTAACTAATTCCTAATTTAAAGAAAACTAAGAAGAAAAAATCGAAAGTTAAAAGTAAAATGCAAAAACGATTATTTTTGTTATTTTCTTCCATTTTTGTAATATTAATTAGCCACTAGAGCTACAAATATAAAAGTGGGTCCTAAATGCATATATGCTATTTTTTATATTTTTTATGAATTATTATGCACACACAAATAAAAATACACACAAAAATATGTAATTAAATTCTAAAAATTAAATAATAAAAGAAAAATCCTAATTCTAAGAAATTTATAGGAATAATTTAAGCGACGCAAAAATTACGTGCTCAAAAATACTAAAACGTCCTTTTCGCAAACATCTGTGGTTATTCCTCCATGTGTTTCTTGGGGTGGTCTGCATCTAGATAACTAGACCATCATTTTCATCTTTAAATGCTTAAATTTGTGCGTCTGTAAGTGTTTTTTTAATTCCATATTCTATACAATATGAAATAATAAATCGATTCTCATATAACTTAGTGTATGTATTGTTTAAGATTGCCAGTTCATTGCTACATTAGATAAGAGAAGATTATTTTTCCTAATCCCTCCAGCCAGATATCCAGGCATTGTGTTATCTTATGTGGAATGTTGTGGTGGAATTTGATTTTCTTAATCACTTCCACCAAACAACCCCCTAGGGGTCGTTTGGTTGGAATACGTATTATGTCGGTATCAATTATATCGGTATAAGTTAATATTGAAATAAGTTATGCTGGGATTAGCTATGCTGGTATTGTTGTTTATTCATTGTTTGGTATGTTATTAAGAATGACAATTGTATAATTTCTAAGAAGAAGGTATAAGTACCAGTAGGTACCCTATCCTCTATAAAATATAAGTTATTCTGGTGTTAAAATTAATACCGAGATAACCGGTTTACTAACCGAATATAATATTAAAATTGTATTAAATTTTTATACCACACTTATATTTTCTTTTATCTCATACCAAATGATCCCTAGTTTGTTGATAGTACCAGAAAAGTACTTTGAGATATGGATTCACTTTGCCCAGCCATGTGGGACAATTCTCAACGTGCCTAGTTGGAGTGCCAAACAATAGAGTAATACTAGCAAACTCATTCGATTTTTGAAGTTTTGTATCATGAAATTTAACTCTAATTGAATTGCAAGTTCTATTTTAGTTTAGAACAGGAAAACTCTATATTAGCCCAAATTTTGGTACTGGTTACTGAGCAATATTGGTGTGAAAATAGTACGGGCTAGCCAATTTTTGGACTGTTAATTGAAAAATAGTCAGTATTTGCAAAGTCATTGAAAAATTGCTATAATTTTGCTGCAACACAAAAGTTCCAGCATAATATCTTGGAGATCAATGCACTTGTGTAAGTTATCAGCATAATATACTGGATATTGTTTCTAGCATATTATGCTAGAAGTTCGCATGTAAAAGATTCGAACTCTAATATATTATGCTGGAATATTTTTCTGGTTTTGAATAGTATTTTCGTTCAGATTTATCTTTATATGAAATTGGTTAAATTTTTGTTAATTTTAAAACTATGACTATTTTTTAGTTACCATTTATAAATTTGGCTATTTTTTAATTTTACCGAGGCTAGTTTCAATACTTTCATAGTTTTACGGAGTATGTCATTTGTGTTAAAGCTTATTATTTCCTTACAAGAAAAATTTACCATAAACGAATTAGAAAACATGAAACTTACTAGTCCTAATCATTCTGGGAAAGATTTCTACCTAAGTATGGTAATTTGTAAGTAATACCTAATAATTCTTGGAAATTGTATTAAACTATAGACAGCTTTTTGCGCCTCATATTCCTACTCTATTTAGGAATAGCTTTACGTCCAAGTTTCGTTCAACCTTTGTTACTATATACAGTCTTTAGACGTTACCCAGCACCATTAATACTCGTGCTTTCTCCTCTCTTGTCCCCGATAATGGATTCGACTTCTTCTTCTTGTACACTTCCTTCAGATATAATTTTCCAGATATTAATTCGAACTTCGTTAAAAACATTAGATACATGCAAGGCCGTCAACAAGCAGTGGCACAATTTGATTTCTGAATCAAGTTTCATGCCACAGTTTTGCGAGAAAAGTCAGAATATTTCAGGGTATTTTGTTCAGTCTTTGTCCAGAAGCAAGCACGTGTCCTAGTTCGTATCGATGAATGGATGTTCGGGGAAAACTCGAGTGTATCTTCCAATTGAAACTATAAAACCACAAGATAATATTTTCAATTACGACTGTGACATGAAGATTGAAGCCTCGTCAAGACAAGGAATATTATGTTGTCTTAGAAGAATAAAGCACAGGTATAGGTACTATGTGTGTAAACCTAGTACCAAACAATGGATGAAACTTCCTAATCCTAAGATGCGTTATTCTACTGTCAAAGTAGCTCTCATTGTGCTGAAATCAAACCCATTGTACTTCAAGATAATTAGGTTATCGTCGCCTCGTACTGTTTATCATCATTATATCCATCTGGGACTCGATTACTATCGCATTGAAGTTTTTGATTCAGAAGCTTGGGAATGGAGGAAAGGAAAAGATATATTGTTCCCTCAAGAAAATTATGTTGACATGTTCACTCCAGCAATAAATGCAAGTGGTTTGGTTTACTTTTAATTAAGAGATTATCAAGTGATGGCTCTGAATATAAAGGAGAAGAAGCTTTTTCAAGATTTTCACTTCCAAAACCTACAATGGAGTACAAAAATTATGGATATAACCAACTTATTGAGTATAATGGGAAGTTGGGGTTTACTTGTTTGTCACCAAAAGGGATGGAACTTTGGGTTTTTGAGAATGGAAACCAAAGTTGGGAGTTGAAAAAGGAAGTTGGTATTGAAATTTTAAAGAAAGCGACAAAATATCCATGTCTAAGTTGTGTTTTATAATGCAGACATTGCTTTAGTGATGAATTATTATGAAGTTGTTTTTTATAAGTTGCAGGATAAGAGTTTTAACAAAGTGAAATTGGATAAATGTCATAATATTCAAGAAATATTCCCTTTCCGATCAGATTTGGAGCCACTTGATTTAAGGATGCAAGACGCCAAGAAGACTGTTTCAGCTACAAAATATTTATATCCCTTTTCGATTTCTTTTCTACTTATTTTTTTCATTTTTCTTTGTTGGTATTTTGTTTGAGTTTCTCATGCATAAGACAGTTTATATGATTTATTAGTGATATGATGAAATGTGTAGTAAAAATTGTAGAAGTTCTGAATACTCTTTTCTTTTTCTTTTCCTTTTTTTTTTATGGTGTAGAATTTTTTAGTCCCATTTGTCTGCTATTGCTTTCTTAGGACCCTTTTACTCCTAAAGTTATCTTCTTTTTTCTAATTGTGAACATGCATGTTTAACGCGAAAAAAATCGTAAGTGAACTGGTAGAACTTGTCAGATTGCTCTAAATTTAAAATTTTCTGTACAGAATATAAAAGTTTCTATACTACCAATAAGCAATAAATAAAATAAACTCTTAACCAAAAGTAGTTTGTATGCAGTAAAATCGGAGGGTCTAATTTTCCGTTGTTATGATGCCTCGTAAGCATGTTTCAAAGGTTCGAGATTATGGTCGAGATTCACCCCCGAGGGCTATTGACACTCGACCTCGACGCAGCACGAGCAGGTGGTTATCGAGAGTAAGCGGGAAGTTCCCTAGGAATTTGGTCCGAAGTAGTATCACCTACAAGAATAGTACCAATCTACACCAGAGTACTAGATAGTTGTGCCAGCCATCTTACTTTGTAGTAATAAATGTGTCTGTACTATATTGGAATTCCCCCTCATATATAAAGGGGACCTTTGTCATTTTGTAAGGAGGAAGATGCTACTATACAGACAAGAGGGGTTGCTCTGATGGTAAGCAACTCCCACTTCCAACCGAGAGGTTGTGAGTTCGAGTCTCCCCAAGAGCAAGGTGGGATGTTCTTGGAGGGAAGGATGCCGGGGGTCTATTTGGAAACAGCCTCTCTACCCCAGGGTAGAGGTAAGGTCTGCATACATACTACCCTCCCCAGACCCCACCATGTGGGATTATACTGTGTCGTTGTTGTTGTTGTTCTTGAAGATGCTCTATACTAAATAGACAAGAACATTCTCTCTACTCTCTAATATGTTATCTTGATCTCGGTTCTTCCATTTATTGCTTATATTCATTGTGTTCTATTTATTGTTCATCATTTATTGCTTATCATTGATCATAAAGAGCCATCATGGTAGCTCTCATAACTGTTAGTCCACCCTCGATTGCTCCAAGCCGACCACCCAACTCGACCTCAAGGCCTCATATACAATAGCTCGAGGCCCCAATCTCCAGCCGTTTGTTTTAGCTATTGCATCGTTTTCAGGCTATAATCTTGCTATCTAATCTTTTACATAGCATCCATTGCCTAACAACTAGCATAAAAATATATCACATATTTTTAGAACAGCACAATCAAATTTAATTGTTATTACTATTTTCGCGGTAAACAGTTTGGCGCCTACCGTGGGGCTAATAATAATAGTGATTATTTTCTTGCTGGTTTAACTACATAACACAAATTATCTTTCACACTTTTTCTTGTCCAAGATCTTTGGTTTCAGGTTACAATGTCTAACTCACGTGAAAAAAAAATTTTGAAGACCACAGAGAGAATGATGTGGATGTACCAAGTGTTCGTGTACAACCACAAAACCCTGAGAATGCACCAGAACCAATTCCCGTGGACGTGGTCTGGCGCGATGCCCAACACGTCGATATAAGCTCACACACTAATAGGAGCGTACATCAAGGATATCAACAAGAAGTCCAAAAACCCCGGCTCGGGAGGAACAAGAGATTAGCCTTCATGTTGCAGACACAGCAGCTGGCAATCACTCAGCTACAGAGCCACCAAAAAACCCCAAGTACAGCAGCCCCTCGAACCGAAAAGGTACCAGAAAGATCAAGCAACAATGGGTCAACAGCGGACCCCGCCATCGCAAAGATGCTCGAGGACCTTACAAAGAGGATCGATTCGGGCGAGAAAAAGATAGATGCCAGCGACAAGAAGGTCGAGACCGACAATTCCAAGGTCGGCCAAATTCCGGGCGCACCCCCGATCTTGAGGGGTGTGGATTCTAAGAAGTTCGTATAGAAGCAGTTTCAGCAGGAAGCAGCTCAAAAACCCATTCCAAAGAAGTTTAAAATATCCGACCTTTCGAAGTACAATGAAACCTCAGATCCCAATGAGCACGTCACTGCTTTTACTTGTGCAGTAAATGACAACGACCTAAAGGACGGCGATTTCGAGTCCGTCCTACTGAAAAAGTTCGGAGAAATGCTTTCAAAAGGGGCAATGATGCGGTATCACAACCTAGCCCCAAACTCGATAGATTCATTTACCATGTTGGCAGTGTCACGACCCTAGTTTTCCCTTCGTGAACTATCGTGACGGCACCTAGTCTCTACGACTAGGTAAGCCTAATAAATTGTGGAAAAGAAAACAACAGAATTAAACTAGATAAAACTACAGAAATAACAAAATGAAGTGTTAAAGATGTCGCTTGGCGTATACAATACAAACTCTAAAATGAAACTACATTTCTCAAAATCTGAAATCTCATAAAATCACAAGCTATGAAATAACTACAGTGTTCTAACTCTAGAATGTCTAAATAAAAGTTATACATAAAGGCTAATATTATAAGAGAGGATGGAAAGATACTCCTCGGTCTGCGGACGCGGCAGATATATCTCGAAGTCTCTGATAGATCACATTGCCTCAAGGTTAGTAGGAATGAGTCGAAGTACCTGGATCTGCACATGAAAAACATCCGCAGAAAGGGAATGAGCGTTAATACCCAATTTTTCCTCAAACTATTTTCAAATTTTGCATATATACCTTCAAAATTACTTTTTATAATAATTGGTATTTATCCATAATTTTCATATTATTATCAATTTATTTTTTAAATTTATTCAGTATTTTATATCCAATAGCTATTCATAAATTACATTACAAGTAATTTCAAAGTATTTCTTAGTTCAATGTATCATTTTTAATCCTATTAGGATTTCATTATTTCACAAATTAGCCAAATCGGCATTGTTTAGCTATAATTACAATAATTTTCAATTATAGCTTTAGTGTACACTTTATGTTATTTTTAATTCAATAATCAGTTATTTTAAATTTTTAATATTAGTTAATTACCTTAATGTTACCTATTTAGCTTTAATTTCATTTTATCTAATTAATTGCTATTTTTATTAATTATTTATCTAATTTAGTTGGGTATTTAACAAGTAGCCACTCTTATTTAAATTATAACCTAAATCAATCCAACCCAAAACCCAATTAAACAACCCATCAGACACAAGCCCAAACCCAAATCATACCCAACCTAGAACCTCTTCAAGTCATGGCCATTGTTCTTTGAGATAACGGTCCACGTTAGTCCTTTCCCCTTTTAATCAAACGTCCCCCTAAACCCTACACCCATTCTCTCATTTTCACCGCCTCTAAATCCATCGTCTCCCAAATTCTTTCTCAACTCACCCTTACCCCCGATCATCATTACCGGCGAGAACCTCTTTCCTATGGCATTCTCGTGCCTTCTATGACCACCTCTGGTCTCCCATACTCCATGCCTCTTCGACTCATGAGTCCTTGAGATGATATCAAGAAAAGCCAACCTATTCTGGTTTGAAACTCATTCACTAGCGTGTTTTCGGCTATTTTCATTTGTACGAAAGGATTTCCTCTTGTTTTTCGTTTGAATCTATGAGTTTTTAATCAATTTTCTTCATCTCTACTATTTTCCGAAAAACCCTAGATTTGCTACTGTTCGATTCTTCTCATATCTTTATAGATCTGAGTTGATTCGAGTATTATTAATCGTTTTCATCTAAAAATCTTCTGTTTTAACTCACTATTTCAATTTTAGTCATTCTTTTCTAAGACTAGGGTTTCTCATAAATCTTTTACGCATGTTCTTACAGATTTTGTTATGATAAACCTCTTGCCTTGTTTTTTTGACCAATTTTGTGCTCTTACTGCAATTAACTTGACTCTATCAAAAACCCCTTTCTTTAAGATTTGCTTTACTTTATTTCTATAATTTTCCTTACTTTGCTTCTTTGAGTGTTATCATGCTTTCTTTACTTTGTGTCTGTGTTAGCCTGCTTACTTGAGTCATGTGACTACCCTTGAGTCCTATGATTACCCTGCTTCGAATATGTTTTCCTGAATCCCTAGCCTACTTTTGTCATTTTGTGCAACTATGTTCATTTTGTTTGTGCATCTTTTGCTTCTTTCTGTGACTATGCTTCAAATATATTTTTCTTGATACATCTGTGGACCTCCTCTATTTATATGTTGAAAGTGTAGAGTCATGACTCCCTTTTGATCGAGTCTGGTTTGCTTAATCAATGGTGATTGAAAATTTTCTTTTAAAAATCCTAAAAGTTTTGCCCCGTCTGTTAAGATGACTGGTTTCCTCACCATTGTTGTTATGATACATATTTTTTCTACTAAGTTGTGTCCTTAATTAGTGCTTTATGAATTTGGTCCTACTTTATGCTACTGAATCTCGACCCCTAACTCTCCACTTAATTTAATTAGTTGCTTACCTTAATTAATTCTCCTTGCCTTGTCTGCATTGCTACTGATTGTCTTCTTAGTTTGAAAATTTTCTGAACTTAGCCTTAATTACATGTTCTATACTGGTACTATTTTGAATCTTTCCCTATTTGTTATACCCAGTAATGTATGATTTCTTTCCTTACTTGCCACCTGCTCTTTTCTATTTACACTGACTCCCTTAATCAAAGGGAGATTCGAACCAATTTTTTTACACTGAGTTCAATAATTAAGTGAAGAAATAATTCTTGCCTTATTTTAACTAGTTTTCAAACTACTAGATAAATGACTCTCTTCTACAGTCTTAACAGACAAACATAGTTCAGAATACACATACACACTTAAACTCTATCTTCTTTCTCTGTCACTTATGCTAATTACTTGTCCAGCCGGTTGATAGAGGAAGTTGGTATTGAAATTTTAAAGAAAGCGACAAAATATCCATGTCTAAGTTGTGTTTTATAATGCAGACATTGCTTTAGTGATGAATTATTATGAAGTTGTTTTTTATAAGTTGCAGGATAAGAGTTTTAACAAAGTGAAATTGGATAAATGTCATAATATTCAAGAAATATTCCCTTTCCGATCAGATTTGGAGCCACTTGATTTAAGGATGCAAGACGCCAAGAAGACTGTTTCAGCTACAAAATATTTATATCCCTTTTCGATTTCTTTTCTACTTATTTTTTTCATTTTTCTTTGTTGGTATTTTGTTTGAGTTTCTCATGCATAAGACAGTTTATATGATTTATTAGTGATATGATGAAATGTGTAGTAAAAATTGTAGAAGTTCTGAATACTCTTTTCTTTTTCTTTTCCTTTTTTTTTTATGGTGTAGAATTTTTTAGTCCCATTTGTCTGCTATTGCTTTCTTAGGACCCTTTTACTCCTAAAGTTATCTTCTTTTTTCTAATTGTGAACATGCATGTTTAACGCGAAAAAAATCGTAAGTGAACTGGTAGAACTTGTCAGATTGCTCTAAATTTAAAATTTTCTGTACAGAATATAAAAGTTTTTATACTACCAATAAGCAATAAATAAAATAAACTCTTAACCAAAAGTAGTTTGTATGCAGTAAAATCGGAGGGTCTAATTTTCCGTTGTTATGATGCCTCGTAAGCATGTTTCAAAGGTTCGAGATTATGGTCGAGATTCACCCCCGAGGACTATTGATACTCGACCTCGACGCAGCACGAGTAGGTGGTTATCGAGAGTAAGCGGGAAGTTTCCTAGGAATTTGGTCCGAACTAGTATCACCTACAAGAATAGTACCAATCTACACCAGAGTACTAGATAGTTGTGCCAGCCATCTTACTTTGTAGTAATAAATGTGTCTGTACTATATTGGAATTCCCCCTCATATATAAAGGGGAGCTTTGTCATTTTGTAAGGAGGAAGATGCTCTATACAGACAAGAGGAGTTGCTCTGATGGTAAGCAACCCCCACTTCCAACCGAGAGGTTGTGAGTTCGAGTCTCCCCAAGAGCAAGGTGGGATGTTCTTGGAGGGAAGGATGCCGGGGGTCTATTTGGAAACAGCCTCTCTACCCCAGGGTAGAGGTAAGGTCTGCATACATACTACCCTCCCCAGACCCCACCATGTGGGATTATACTGTATCGTTGTTGTTGTTGTTCTTGAAGATGCTCTATACTAAATAGACAAGAACATTCTCTCTACTCTCTAATATGTTATCTTGATCTCGGTTCTTCCATTTATTGCTTATATTCATTGTGTTCTATTTATTGTTCATCATTTATTGCTTATCATTGATCATAAAGAGCCATCATGGTAGCTCTCATAACTGTTAGTCCACCCTCGATTGCTCCAAGCCGACCACCCAACTCGACCTCAAGGCCTCATATACAATAGCTCGAGGCCCCAATCTCCAGCCGTTTGTTTTAGCTATAGCATCGTTTTCAGGCTATAATCTTGCTATCTAATCTTTTACATAGCATCCATTGCCTAACAACTAGCATAAAAATATATCACATATTTTTAGAACAGCACAATCAAATTTAATTGTTATTACTATTTTCGCGGTAAACAGTTTGGCGCCTACTGTGGGGCTAATAATAATAGTGATTATTTTCTTGCTAGTTTAACTACATAACACAAATTATCTTTCACACTTTTTCTTGTCCAAGATCTTTGGTTTCAGGTTACAATGTCTAACTCACGTGAAAAAAAAATTTTGAAGACCACAGAGAGAATGATGTGGATGTACCAAGTGTTCGTGTACAACCACAAAACCCTGAGAATGCACCAGAACCAATTCCCGTGGACGTGGTCTGGCGCGATGCCCAACACGTCGATATAAGCTCACACACTAATAGGAGCGTACATCAAGGATATCAACAAGAAGTCCAAAAACCCTGGCTCCGGAGGAACAAGAGATTAGCCTTCATGTTGCAGACACAGCAGCTGGCAATAACTCAGCTGCAGAGCCACCAAAAAACCCCAAGTACAGCAGCCCCTCGAACCGAAAAGGTACCAGAAAGATCAAGCAACAATGGGTCAACAGCGGACCCCGCCATCGCAAAGATACTCGAGGACCTTACAAAGAGGATCGATTCGGGCGAGAAAAAGATAGAAGCCAGCGACAAGAAGGTCGAGACCGACAATTCCAAGGTCGGCCAAATTCAGGGCGCACCCCCGATCTTGAGGGGTGTGGATTCTAAGAAGTTCGTATAGAAGCAGTTTCAGCAGGAAGCAACTCAAAAACCCATTCCAAAGAAGTTTAAAATATCCGACCTTTCGAAGTACAATGAAACCTCAGATCCCAATGAGCACGTCACTGCTTTTACTTGTGCAGTAAATGACAACGACCTAAAGGACGGCGATTTCGAGTCCGTCCTACTGAAAAAGTTCGGAGAAATGCTTTCAAAAGGGGCAATGATGCGGTATCACAACCTAGCCCCAAACTCGATAGATTCATTTACCATGTTGGCAGTGTCACGACCCTAGTTCTCCCTTCGTGAACTATCGTGACGGCACCTAGTCTCTACGACTAGGTAAGCCTAACAAATTGTGGAAAAGAAAACAACAGAATTAAACTAGCTAAAACTACAGAAATAACAAAATGAAGTGTTAATGATGCCGCTTCTGATATACAATACAAACTCTAAAATGAAACTACATTTCTCAAAATCTAAAATCTCATAAAATCACAAGCTATGAAATAACTACAGTGTTCTAACTCTAGAGTGTCTAAACAAAAGTAATACAGAAGGGATAATATTATAAGAGAGGATGGAAAGGAACTCCTCGGTCTGCGGACGCGGCAGATATATCTCGAAGTCTCTGATAGATCACCTTGCCTCAAGGTTAGTAGGAATGACTCGAAGTACCTGGATCTGCACATGAAAAACATCCGCAGAAAGGGAATGTGCGTCAATACCCAATTTTTCCTCAAACTATTTTTAAATTTTGCATATATACCTTCAAAATCACTTTTTATAATAATTGGTATTTTTTCATAATTTTTAATATTATTATCAATTTATTTTTTAATTTATTCAGTATTTTATATCCAATAATTATTCATAAATTTAATTACAAGTAATTTCAAAGTATTTCTTAGTTCAATATATTATTTTTAATCCTATTAGGATTTCATTATTTCCCAAATTAGCCAATTCGGCATTATTTAGCTATAATTACAATAATTTTGCAATTATAGCTTAAGTGTATACTTTATGCTATTTTTAATTCAATAATCAGTCATTTCATATTTTTAATATTAGTTAATTACCTTATTTTTACCTATTTAGCTTTAATTTATTTGGTTCCATTAATAACTATTTTTAATTATTATTTATCTAATTTAGTTGGGTATTTAACAAGTAGCCACTCTTATTTTAAATTATAACCTAAATCAAACCAATCCCAAATCCTATTAAATAACCCACCAGACCCAAGCCCAAACCTAAATCATACCCAACTCAGAACCTCTTCTAATCGTGGTCGTTGATCTCTGAGATCAACAGTCCACGTCAGCCCTTTCCTCTTTTAATCAAACTATCCCCCAAACCCTACCCCCATTCTATCATTTGCACCGACTCTGAATCCATCCTCTCTCAAATTCTCTTTCAACTCACCCTAAGCCCAATCATCATTACCGGTGAGAACCTCCTTTCTATGGCATTCTTATGCCTTTTACGACTACCTTTGGTCTCTTATACTCTGTGGCTCTTTGACTTCATGAGTCCTTGATAAGATCTCAAGAAAAGCCAACCTTCTCCGGTTTGAAACTCGTTCACTTGCCTGTTTCTGGCCATTTTAGTTTGTAAGAAAGGATTTCCTCTTATTTTTCGTTTGAATCCATGAGTTTTTAAACGATTTTCTTCATCTCTACTATTTTCCAAAAAACCCTAGATTCTACTGTTCTATTCTTCTCAGATCTTTATAGATCTTAGGTGATTCGAGTATTATTAATCATTTTCCTCTAAAATTCTCCTGTTTTAACTAACTATTTCAATTTTAGTCATTCTTTTCTAAAACTATGATTTCTTGGAATTTTTTTATGCGTACTCTAACTGATTTCGTTACGATTAATCCTTTCCCTTGTTTGTTTTGACTTATTTATTGCTCTTACTGCATTTAACTTGACTCTATTAAAAACCCTTTCTTTAAGATTTTCTTTACTTTATTTCTATGATTTTCCTTACTTTGCTTCTCTAAGTGTTAGCATGCTTTCTTTAATGTGTCTCTGTGTGTTAGCCTACTTACTTGAGTCATGTGATTACCCTGCTTCGAATATGTTTTCCCGAATCCCTAGCTTACTTTTGTCATTTTGTGCAACTATGCTCATTTTGTTTCTGCATCTTTTGCTTCTTTCTGTGACTATGCTTCAAATATGTTTTTCCTGATACATCTATGGACCTCCTCTATTTATATGTTGAAAGTGTAGAGTCATGACTCCTTTTTGATCGAGTCTCGTTTCCTTAATCAATGGTGATTGAAAATTTTCTTTCAAAAATCCTAAAAGTTTTGCCCCATCTATTAAGCTGAGTGATTTCCTCACTATTGTTGCTATGATTCTTGTTTTCTCTACTAGGTTGTGTCCTTAATCAGGGCTTTATGAATTTGGTCCTACTCTATGCTACTGAATCTCGACCCTTACATCTCCACTTAATTTTATTAGTTACTTACCTTAATTAATTCTCCTTGCCTTGTCTGCATTACTACTGACTATCTTCTTAGTTCTAAAACTTTCTGAACCTAGGCTTAATTACATGTTCTATACTGGTACTATTTTGAATCTTTTCCTATTTGTTATACTCCAGCCGTGTATGATTTCTTCCTTACTTGCCACCTGCTCTTTACTATTTACACTGACTCCCTTAATCAAAGGGAGATTCTAACCAATTTTTTTATAATGAGTTCTATAATTAAGTGAAGAATTAATTCTTGCCTTATTTTAACTAGTTTTTAAACTACTATATAAATGACTCTCTTGTACAGTCATAACACACTAACATTGTTCAGAATACACACACACACACTCAAACTCTCTCTTCTTTCTCTACCACTTGTGCTAATTACTTGTCTAGCCGGCTGAAAGCCAAGGCTAGAATGTGAAACTCTACTTGCTTTACTTTCTGCACTTTACTTCTTCAACTAGTATGTCTCTTTAAATTTGAAACTCAACACTATGTGTTCTATTCCTATGCATCCGTGTTTGTTACTATACTAGTTATTCAATTTGTTTCTATGTTTGATGTTGTTAAGCATGTCTAAATTATTGCCTTGTGTGTAATCATCATATCAGACTTTACTTAGTTCTTTGAGACTTGTCCAGCATGTTCACTTAGTTCCCTTACCCCTCCTTAATGGGTATAACCATGTAGTTACTTGGTCTTGTAGTGCATTCTATTGGCCCTAATGGTATGTCAGGCTTTGTCCAATAAAACCCTTGTCTTCAACATGATCCTGCTGCACTTTTCCCTATGTTTTAAATGTCTGTTTCCATGATTGATTTGTTCAGTGGATTCATAGATGTTCTGTATATTTGTTGCATCAAATGACTCCCTATTTATGTGGTTTCAAACCTGTAGGTTGCCAATTCCTCCTTTCCCTGTCGGTGTTTGAACTATGTATGATAATTTGTTTTGAGTTGCTGATTGAGCGGTTTCTTCTCTTTTCGCTAAGGCAAACTCTTCTACTCCCTTCCAAAACTTGTTTCAAACTAATCATTTTCAAAAAAAATTCCAACTCAACTCTTTTAAATTTATGCCAAGCACTCTCACCTATACTCTTAGACCACTAGGTTTCGCCCCTTTTGTGTGAGCCCTGCCTTGGGACCCTTGAGTTCCATTTGAACTTGGACATATAAAAGCTGGCTTTTTCACACTGCACTTACTCTATCTTGGTTATGCAATTTGGGTGTGAGCACTTGCCGAGATCCTTAGGGAACTCTGACACATCCAGATATGAGAAAGGCTATGAAACAATCTTGGCACAGTGGTTTATTACATAACTCAGGGAGGAAGTCCTAATCAAGTAGTGATAATTTGGGCCTGATTCTGGCTCTCTAAGTGTTATTATTACTTCTCATGTGTAAATCATTCCAGTATTAATCTATAATAATTATTTGTAAACAATTCGGGGGTTGGATAGTGAAAAGGGTTGGATAAGATGCATGATGTAGTATAATCCAGGTAGAAACCATGCCTATAGGACTTTACGTTTCACTAATGCCTTACCATGTTAAAAATCATGCCTATAGGTTTTTTACTATATTTTCCTTACCATGTTAGAGATCATGTTAAATAGGATTTTACTAGAATTGCCTTGCCACGTTAGAAATTATGTTTAATAGGTCCCAAAAATCAGTTTCACAAATAGATGTCGTGCCTATTGGATACAATTTAATCCAACTTCTATTATAACAAGTGCTACATGTTTTCTTTCATTGTCCATCACGCCTGCAAAGTTTCTGAAATCGGTGTTAAACAACTAGATGCCATTCCTATAAGGAATAACCCTAGAAATTCTTCCTATAGATCTCAGCTAGTTTAGTTTAACAAATCAACCCAGTCCATGTTTTAAGTCGTTTCGAAACTGGTTTAGTTAATGGTTTATTTTCTCTAAAATGAGTTCTTTTAAAAATTGCCTTGATTTGTCATTAGATATCATGCCTATAAAGATTCAAGAGTTCACTTTAAAAAGAAACATGCCTTGTTTCACTATATAAAATGTAGTCATCTGTATTTCGTGCCTAGGCAAGCCTTAGGCAATCAACTTTAAATAAAACCAGAACTGTCTTTGTGATTAGTGCTCAACTATCAACGTGTTGAAACCAGTAGGCAAGCCTGATTCAGACTTCTTTTCTAAGTCATGTAATAAATCTGGTTCTACTATTATCACTCAAATACCTAGTTAGGATCTAAATTTAGACCTTAATTGTGTATGAGTCGTGTTATCTATGTGCATTACTTGTGAGGTATATCTAACCCTTCCATCTGATTTCTGTGTTTTATCTCCCTAAATGCAGTCCTATGTGTTCTTATTTGTCACCTAGTATTTTGCCTTTAAACCTAAGGGTCTGCCTTGAATCCCCTTTCTTATAGGATAGAAGTCATGAATTCCTCGGGGACTGATAGGAAGGGACGGGTAACAGCATGCAATAGGGGTCAAGATCATCCTTTGCTTTAATTACTTTCATAGGGCGGGAAAGGGTAGATATGGATATGATGAACAATGCATTAATATCATGGTAGCCCCTTTTTGTGGAGTATCATATCGGGTGTTGCATTGATGTGATCCATATTATAAACAAACCTAAGACACCCCTCTTACAAACCTTTGCTCTTTCACTAATTGTTTTCCAAACACTTGTGTACTTAAACTTAAATCCCATACTATTTGAGTTATACTTGTTTATTTGCTAATTGTACAAATTCATAAAAAAAATTGTCTCGCCAGGAACCACGCTAGTGCATCCTGAGGGGTGCCTAACACCTTTCCTTTAGTATAATTTCAAGCCCTTACCCTACCTGTGATCACCAAACGTAGTTATAAATGAACCATGCAGGTGTCCTAACACACCTTAAATCGTTAGGTGGCGACTCTCCAAAAAGCAAACCCCTTTTCCCAAAAGGAAAGAGTTGTCCCATACCAAATTGTCATAAACCCGACTCCGCGAGGAAAAAAGAAAACAGGGTCCGACAACATGGCAACTCTGCTGGGGAAATCTAGGGTTTTACTATTTCATACCATTTTTGTGAATTTGTACCTCCCTATGTGAGATTATTTGTTTAATTCCTTTCAGTATAATTTCTTTTTCAAAAGCAAAACTGACATATCTTTCTTGTTTCCTTCCTTTATAACTGCTTTAAATAATAAAATTGTTGTACTTATCGCTTTCTTGACGTTCAAATACATGTCAACATGCTTTTGATTATTGCATAATCATTCTCAACATCATACTCCACTCGTGCCAAATAAATACTATAGCAACGCTTGATGAGTGGTTGCGCCCTTCCTATACCATTATCCCCTAAATTAAGAAAGGCTTATTTACGGTAAAACTAGTCGACAGTTCCGTGCCTTCTCCCTTTGAGTTGTCCACTCAAGGGTACCAGTCTAAAACCCCATGGAAACCTTACTCTATTTAAATTGCGCATGGTCAAACCTAGTCAAGTCAGTTATGTTGTCCACGTAATGATCTTTTAAGTTAGCCTTGTCCAAAAGTCCATTGGGTTTCTCTAAATCCAAACGAACATTATCATGTATTGTGCATTTATTTGGAGCATTAAATGCTTCGTGCTAATTGTTGATGTTAAATAGTCAAGTCTTGTGGGGGGTAAGGGCCTAACCTTGTTTGCTTTGTATAAATATGAGGCATTAAGTACTCAGATTCGGCATGGTCACCAATGTCCACCCAAGATTGCTAAGTTGGTGGGAATATTTACATTCTAGTGAAAAAAACCTTGTCAGAAAATATCTGGGCAATCTACCATCCCTCTTGGAGATCCAACCTAACAACATGATAATAGAAACTGCTACCTTATTTTGGGATTGTGAAAGGGCCGTGTTTCGTTTAGGGAACGTCGAGATGACACCTTTGCTAGAGAAGATGGGAGGACTGGTCGGTCTAGTGTGAGAAACCCTGGGTTTGCTAATGCCTGAGAACCGCAAAAGCAAGGGTTTTCTAAAAATGATGGGTTTGAAGAAGAATTCAGAATTTGTTTGCCTAAAGGAATCGTACATCCCTTTTAACTACCTGTATGAAAGGTACGGTTACAGAAAATTATGATGTACCTACCATGGTGAGTTTGCCATCACGTCCTTGGGAAATATCCATCGTAAGGTTTTCGTCTTTATGTTTTGCTTCCTAGGTGTGATCGTGTTTCCAATGAATAAAGGGATAATCCACACTATGTTAATTATGGTTACCAAGACCATAATGGAGGGGATTGATGGGAAAGTATTTAGCATTGTACCCATGATCATTGTAGACATATACCGAGCCTTAGAGAAGTGTCAACGAGGAGAGAAACACTTTGAAGGCTACAATCTACTACTTCAACTTTGGCTCATGGAGCATCTCCAAAAGGGCGAATACCGACAAGAAATTCAGTGAAGGGATTAGGATGACCGCATCACTTTCCACCACCCAAAGTGAATGAATTACATCCCCGACATGTTTACTCAGCCATAGAATTCCAAGGAATGGGTTGAGCTCTTTGATAATCTGATTGAAGAACAGGTTTAATGGATGTTCGAGTGTTTTCTGATAGAGGAGTTTATCGCCCAATCCAGAGATGCACCTTTCCTGATATTGATTGGTCTAAGAAGAATATAATCTTACGTCCCTCTTCGAGTTATGAGGCAAGCAGGTAGGAAGCAAGTCATACCCGGGGTCGACAAGGTAAGCCATCTTTGAGCAGACTTCCAAAATTATGATAGTCCATACAAGTGCCAAGCCCATCACACGTGGCATATCAAGATCGTAATGGGGAAAGATACATCGAGCCAGAAAAATACCATGCTGATTGTACCCCATTTCTATTCTGGTTGGTTGGAAGACAATTGGAATGGTCTGGCCCAGCCAGGGTTCGTTCGAGGTCATAAAATTATAGATGAAAAGGTCGAAACGCAAGTCAAGAACAACCAGCTACACAACAGGATCAGTGAATGCGAGAGCGAACACCGCGAGATACAACAGTCCAACCAGAAATTGATTGAGGAATGGAAAGACATAGCTATTAGTGCCAAAAAAGGCTAGGATACTTGGAGCAAGGCATAGTAGAACTAGAGGGACAATTTCTCAAAAGGGTTGAAGACTGTCAAAAGGCTGAAGGGACTGAAGGTGGACATCTAGCCAGAGCATAGCTGTTGCTGGGACTTCGTGAATTGGGGAAGCTATTCGACTAATCCAAGGATATCGAATATGGGGAAGGTTCTTTTGGGACCAAATAGATAGGAAGTTACTTTTCGGTTTATGAATGTAATAAGACCAATGGCCATTAGCGACTTTTATCTCTTGCTTATTTAGTGTCGTTTTGTGATTCGCTTATTTTTATCAATAAAATGAGGCATTAAGAATTAAAACGTTCTCCAAGTTTATTTGTCGCTAGGTCTACCTCGGGCACAAAGGTTCCCAGATTAGGACACGTTTTACATTCCCGCACTATGTGTTTAAATATTATAATACCTTTTATAATCATCACTGACTTTATTACCTTTTATTTTATATTTGTTTTATTATTCCCCTTCCCCAAAGATTAGTTCGTGCACTTTGACATCATCATCTTATTTCACAAGTCCAAGGGGCCTCCACCCACTCCCCCTCTTAGTCCCATTAAAGGCAAGGATAAAGGCAAGAATAAAATTGAAGATTTGAACAACATCGGGAAGGAGAACACAACTGAATGGGTAGAGGCCACTGATGGCCATGATATTCGGGTTCTTAACGACAAAATGTCACAACTTGAACAGAAACTGTTAATGTTCCAGGAAGAGCTCGGTCAGCTTCAGAATCTCGCAAACCTGTGATTTTCTCTCAGCACCCCAGATACCAACTTCCCCAATGTTTAAAACCCTACACCTCCTCAAGATATCCCAAAACAACATAATCACCTCTCTCCTCACCATCACGTTGCTCCAGCAAAGAACCAATCTAACACCTGTCATACCCCAATCAACACTGCACTTCTCATCCCAGAACCTCAGAACTCCGCAAACGACCATTTTCACACCCATAGATCAGGCCACCATAACAATCATATCTACGCGGAGACCATGCCACAGTCCAACCAACCTATCTTATGCGCACTTGAGTCTGATGAAAAGGGTCCGCTTATTAGGAACTTGGCCAAGGAACTTAAGAAACTGACCAGCTGGATTCAGGGCGTTGAGGGAAGCAAAGGAATCGAGTGGTTGAACTATGAGGACCTCTGCATACAACCTAATGTCGAACAACCTGATGGGTACAAACCTCCTAAGTTTGAAATGTTTGATGGTACAGGTGATCCAAGGGTCCATCTAAGTACATATTGCAATAAGCTGGTTGGAGTAGAGAAGGATGAAAGGATCCGCATGAAGCTGTTCATGAGAAGTTTGAAAGGAGATGCATTATCTTGGTACATCAGCCAAGATCCCAAGAAGTGGTCAGGATGGGTGGGCATGAGATCTGACTTTATGGACAGATTCAAGTTTAATACAGAGAATGCACAATATGTATTCTATATCCAGAATTTGAAGAAGAAGCCCACAGAGACGTTTTACGAGTATGCTACTTGCTGGAGGTCCGAAGCTGCTAAGGTGAGCCCCGCCTTAGAAGAGGATCAAATGAACAAGTTCTTTGTTCAGGCTCAAGACCCACAGTACTATGAACGACTAATGATGATTTAGAACCACAAGTTCTCTGATATTATCAAATTAGGTGAAAGAGTTGAAGAATGTATTAAAATGGTATAGTTACAAATTTCGAGGCCTTGCAAGCTACGAACAAGGCTTTGCAGTCTGGTGGTGTGTCCAAGAAAAGGGATGTAGGGTCGTGGTGATTGCACAAAGGACTAAGTCTCCCCTTAAATACTAAACTTATGCAACGCCTCCACTCACATACCAGCCAACCCTAAATTACCAAGTACCCTCATACTAAGCTCTGCCACCAACTTATCAGTCATCTCCACCTCCTAGATATCAACCTACTTCACCCAGATACTCCCAGCCCTCTCATGTTTACCAAATCTATAATGCTCAACCATACCATTATCAATCAACCCATGCACGCCAAAATTTCCCTAGACCTCGACTAGTTTTGATCGCAGACCGCCTAAACAGTATACAACCATCGTTGAACCCATCGACCAGCTGTATGAAAGGCTCAAATCTGCTGGCTATGTCACCCCCTTCCCTGCTACAACACCTGAGAATCCTTCTCAGTAGGTTAACTCAAACAAGTCATGTGCATACCGTTCTGGAATGAAAGGGCATACCATCGATGAATGCCGCTCCTTGAAAGACAAGATACAGTCTTTGATTGATAAAAAGATCATTGTGGCAAAGGAACCCGCTCTAAACGTCTGCAAAAAACCTCAGCCAAACCATAAGGGTAGAGGTATCCACATGATTGAAGTAGAAGATGACTAGGATCCTAAGGGATCTATTGGGTTGATCGCAGAAGGTGATGACCCAAAGAAACAACAAATACTGTCAATCCAATCATAGTCCAGATCCAACCGTCTGAGGACGCTGAGGTGAATATGTCTATACCTCTTGAATATGAAGCAGCGCCATCCACGAAGACACCATCACCAATTAAGGTTGAATCCGTGTCTCCGGCAAATGCACCCGCACCATTTAAGGTTGCAGTCTTGCAACCTAAGGCACATGTTCCATTCAAAATAAGGACATCTGTATTGATCCCAGTGGCGATGTCACCCATGCCATCATTCTATTCAAATGTTGTGCCCTGGGACTATATAGCCGTGGTGAGAAGGAAAGGCAAAGTTAGGATTGAAGAAATTGTCGCAGCATAGGGTATGACAAGAACTGGTAGAGTCTATACCCCCAAACATCTAGCCGAATCAAGCAAGTAGGCCTCCAATCGCCGCCCCTCATTAAGACAGGTCCAGACAACCTTTGGAGGAAAATACATGACAAGGAATATTCGGTCATTGACCAGTTAAAAAAATGCCAGCACAAATATCCATTCTCTCTTTTCTGCAAAATTCCAAGAAGCACAAGAATGCTCTGTTGAAGGTGCTAAATGAAGCATATGTACCAAGTAACATCACTGCGGGAAAATGGCTAATATGGTAGGACAAGTGCTGAAAAGCCATAAGATCACCTTTTATGAGGACAAGCTACCACCTGAAGGGATGAGACATAACAAGGCATTGCACATCACCGTGCAATGAGAAGATTATTTCATCACCAAAATCCTCATCGATGGAGGTTCCAGTCTTAACATTTTTCCGCTGGTAACATTCAAAAAGCTAGGTAAAGGGGTGCATGAGATAAAGGATGGTGCAATCAATATGAAAGCATTTTATGGCTCTCAGAGATCTACCATTGGTGAGATTAGTCTATGCCTGCAGATGGGAGCAACCTGGTTCGAGGTCAATTTCTAGATGATAGATGTACTAGCGTCTTACAACATATTGTAGGGACGGCCATGGATTCACGCTGCTGAGGCAATAGCATCTACACTGCATCATGTAGTAAAATTTAAATGGAATCACCAGGAAGTGATCATTCATGGCGACGGTAGCAACCCTATATCAGTTGGCTGACTATTCCGGCAATGGGGGAAGAAGGAAGCTGGGTGGAGAAACTTACCACCATATTGAGCGAGTCAATATTGTCAACAAACACAAATTGTAGGATAGAAAAATCGAGAGTATTCTGATTTGGAGTGGGCCCGAACCTGGCAGAGGGCTCGGCAAGAACCTCCAAGAAATCTCTAAACCCATAAAACTCAAGAAACATGGCACTACCTTCGGTTTGGGATATAAATACACCTAGGAAGAATTCAATAGTTGGTCGCCACCATGGCGCGGTCCGTACTACCCATTATAGCAACCAATACCGCATCTGGAGCAGACTTTCCAATAAGCTGACATTATCTACAGGTTAGATGAAGAAAAAGCACTTGCAGCAGTGAAGAACTTGTTTCTAGAGGATAGTGATATCTACTGTTGTGTTATCCTTGAGGAGGGGAGGAAGGCCCCTCCATACAGGCTGTGAGCAGGGGGTAACATCTCAAGAATTGTACCATCAGGACAACTAAACCCCGATGAGCCTCAGGGTAGTAAGTCTAAAACAAGCACTATTCACTATTTTATTTACTAAATGATTTTCTTTTCGCATTTTTCAATTCCCGCAATAAGATCTTCGATATTCAAAATAGTTATTCAATTTATCAAAAGCATGTTTGATTTTTCTTATTAATCAATATTTACTGCTATCGTTTTCCTCCTTACTTTACCAATACAACATTACAATTACTAATCTTGATGAACCAATGACTGTGACATGCAATGAGACAACGCAACAAACGGACATTGATTCAGAGGATGATGACATACCTGACGAGATTGTCAAAGAAGTTGAGAATTTTGAAAACAGACCTAAGTCCAACCTGGATGAGACCGAAATCATCAACATAGGAGATGTAAAAAACATCAAGGAAACGCGAATCAACATTCACCTATCACCATCAGAGAAGAAAGAATACACAGAATTTATAAAAGAGTATGAGGACATATTCGCTTGGTCGTATGATGACATGAGTGGTCTGAGTATGTCTATTGTTGCTCACAAACTGCCAACCGATTCAGTGCGTCCACCGATAAAGCAATAGCTCGGAAACTTCAAGCCTGATATGAGTTTGAAAATCAAGGAAGGAGTCACCAAGCAGATCAAAGCTAAGGTCCTCAGGGTAGTAGAATACTCGACATGCTTAGCTAACATTGTGCTAGCACCAAATAAGGATGGGAAGATCAGAGTTTGTATCGACTATCGGGATCTCAATCGGGCTATTCCAAAAGATAACTTCCCTTTTCCAAATATACACATCCTCATTGAGAATTGCGCCAAGCATGAGATAGAGTCATTGTAGATTGCTTCGCTGGTTATCATCAAATCTAGATAGATGAGGAAGATGTAGAGAAAACGACTTTTATTACGTCGTGGGGAGTGTACTGTAACAATATGATGCCATTCGGCTTGAAGAATGCAAGGGCTACCTACATGAGGGCCATGACTACCATCTTCCATGATATGATACACAAGGAGATAGAGGTATATATGGATGATGTTATTATCAAATCCAAGAAGGCCACTGACTACATAGAAGATCTAAGGAAGTTCTTCAATAGACTGCAGAGATACAACCTGAAACTAAACCCTGCAAACTGCGCATTTGGGGTTCCTACTGGGGCTTGGTTTATTGTAAGCCGCCGAGGAATAGAACAGGATCCATCGAAAGTCAAAACCATTCAGGAGCTACCACCGCAAAAGAACAAGAAGGATGTGAAGAGTTTCTTGGGAAGGCTTAACTTACATCAACTAATTCATAGCACAGTCAACAGTTATCTGTGAGCCAATCTTTAAGATGTTAAAGAAGGAAGTCGACACCAAATGGACTGATGACTACCAAAAGGCCTTCAAAAAAATCGAGGAGTACTTGTCGACACCACCAATCTTAGTCTTGCCCGAGCCAGGTAGACCCTTATTACTCCACCTTGTAGTGTTAGATGGAGCTTTTAGCTGCGTTCTAGGGCAGCATGATGAAACAGGGAGGAAGGAACAAGCCATTTATTATCTCAGCAAGAAGTTCACCCTGTACGAGGCCCGCCATATTGGAATACACCTATTGTGTTTTGAATTGGGTAGCTCAGAAACTGAGATATTACATCTGTGCCTATACTACATATCTCATATCGAGAAAGGATCCCTTGAAGTACATTTTTCAGAAGCCCATGCTCACTGGCAAGCTAGCCAAGTGGAAAATCCTGTTGAGTGAGTTCAACATTGTTTATGTAATTCAAAAAACGGTCAAATGACAGGCACTAGCAGACCACCTTGCTGAAACCCCCGTGGATGGAGGATACGAACCCCTGAAAACATATTTTCCTGATAATGAGGTATGATTCATAAGAGAAGACATTGCGGAATCCTATGACGGTTGGAGAATATTCTTCGATGGAGTAGCAAACTTCAAAGAAGTTGGCATAGGAGCAGTCCCAATATCAGAAATCGGCGATCATTATCTGGTGTCTGCCAAACTCAGGTTCCCCAGCACCAACAATATGGCCGAATATGAATCATGCATATTAGGACTCAAAATGGCCATTGACATGAACTTTCAAGATCTGCTAGTGATTGGAGATTGAGATTTACTTATACATCAGGTACGAGAAGAATGGGCAACCAAGAATTCTAAGATACTTACGTATTTGCATCACGTACAGGAATTGAGAAAGAGGTTCACAAAGACGGAATTCCAGCATGTTTCCAGAATCCAAAATGAGTTCGCTGATGCGTTGGCTACCCTATCATCTATGATACAGCATCCTAACAAGAATTTCGTTAATCCCATTCCAGTGAAAATCCATAATCAGCCAACTTACTGTGCCCATGTCGAAAAGGAAGCGGATGGAAAGCCTTGGTTTCATGATATCAAGGAATATTTGGCAAAAGGAGAATACCCGGAGCTTTCTAATCCTACTCAAAAATGCACACTTCGGAGATTGTCCAACAACTTCTTTCACAGCGGAGGAATCCTGTATAGGAGGACTCCGAATTTAGGATTATTAAGGTATGTCGACGCAAAGGAAGCATCCAGGATACTAAAGGAAATTCATGCTGGGATATGTGGTCCACATATGAACGATTTTGTCTTAGCAAAGAATGTACTCGGGGCTGGTTACTTTTGGATGATTATGGAAACAGACTGCATCCAGTATGTCTGGAAATGCCACCGTAGTCAGATACATACATACATACATACATACATGATAAAGGTACCTCTAAGCGAGCTTAACACAACAAGCTCTCCATGGTTGTTTCCCACCTAGGGGATGGATGTTTTTGGACCAATCGAGCCTGTTGCTTCCAACGGACACAAGTTTATCCTAGTAGACATCGACTATTTCACCAAATGGGTCGAAGCAGCATCCTACAAAGTAGTGACTAAGAAAGTCGTGGCATACTTTTTCCGCATTGTTTGTCGATTCAGAATTCCAGAATCAATAATCACTGATAATGGCTCCAATCTCAACAACGACTTGATGAAAGCTATGTGCGAAATTTTCAAGATCGAACACAAGAATTCCACAACCTACAAACCTTAGAGGAATGGAGTTGTAGAAGCCGCCAACAAGAATATCAAGAAGATATTGAGGAAAATAATAGAGAAGCACATACAGTGGCACAAGAATTTATCATTTTCTCTACTGGGGTATCGCTCCATAGTTCGCACATCAACTGGGCAACCCCCTATATGTTTGTTTACGGTACAGAGGTTTTCATTCCTGCTGAGGTAGAAATTCCTTCCCTAAGGATCATACGAGAAGCTGAGCTCGACGATGCAGAGTGGGTAAAAAGTCATTATGAGCAACTATACCTTATAAATGAAAAGAGAATGAATGTAGTCTTCCATGGTCAACTCTATCAGAACAGAATTTTCAAAGCCTTCAACAAGACAGTTCACACTGGGGCAACTAGTATTAAAGAAAATCTTTTCGCATCAATATGGATCCAATAGGAAGTTCTCTCCTAAATGGTAGGGTCTATACATGGTTCACCGAGTTTTGACATGAGGAGCCCTCATACTTGTAGAAATGGACGGAGAAGTCTGGCCAAAGCCGATCAATTTAGATGCAGTCAAGCATTACTATGAGTAATCTTTATTCTTTCCTTATATGATGTAAATTGAACTGACTGACCTGATTCCCATTTAAGAGGGCATACCCCTATAGGTTCGATCACAATTCAACAAAATTTTATCCCCCCCCCCTTAATAATTAGAAACTGGGCAGAATTTTGAGGAGGACCCTTAAAATTCCGAAGTAATTTTAGCTGATTGTCACACGAGCAACAATCAGAAATGTCAACCCATCAAACTGGGACAAAACTTTTAGGAGGACCCTCAAAATTCCATTGCAGAAGTGGTTGCAATGTTCTTAACTACGTCACAGTCGTCGGTTCGTCTAAAAACTATTTTATAACTATATATTTATGTCATACCTTTACAAAATCATGCATGATTATTATCGAAACCGCTTTATTTAGCAACTCTACCCTAATGATATAGACTTTATCACCATATCAAAGCAGAACGAGTCAAGCAAAGCCAGTGGGGAAACGAACTAACATTCCCCCTTTACAAAACTCATGATTTTTCTTTGGATGCAGGCACTAGGATTGCGAAATTGTTAAAACATACTATACGCCTATGGAACAAACGTTGTTCAAGAAGATGACTCTCCGACCAATTGTACTTGCCAACATTTGCTACCAGCACCCACCGGTAATGCTCTGTAGTTACAATGCTCCCAGTAATCACAATGCTGCAATCTTCTCTCAGCTAAGAAAACTTCACTATCATTTGTTATTTTATTTCTTGCATAATGCTACCATTCTACCTTCCGAGACTAAACGCTCTCTCCATCTGCATCTGCGTTGCATAAGGCTACCATTCTTCCTTCTAATTTGCATAAGGCTACTATTCTGCCTTCCGGGGTTAAGCTCTACCTCCATCTGCTTCGGCATTGTATAAGGCTACCATTCTGCCTTCCAATTTGCATAAGGCTACCATTCTACCTTCCGAGGTTAAGCTCTACCTCCATCTGCATTGCATAAGGCTACCATTCTGCCTTTCAATTTGCATAAGGCTACTATTCTTCCTTTCGAGATTAAGCTCTACCTCCATATGCATCTGCATTGCATAACTCTACTATTTTGCCTTCCGAGGTTAAGCTCTACCTCCATCTGCATCTTTATTGCCATAAGGCTACCATTCTGCTTTCCAATTTACATAAGGCTACCATTCTGCCTTCTGAGACTAAATATTGTCTCCATCTGCATCTGCATGGCTGAAAGATCGCCCCATACTGCATTGCATGGCTAAAAGATCTCCACATACTACAAGATTGCCTCATGTTGCATCTGCACGGCTGAAAGATCGCCCCATATTGCATTGTATGGCTAAAAGATCGCCACATCTGCATCTGCATGGCTGAAAGATTGCCCCATACTGAATTGCATAGTCGAAAGATCGCCACATACTGCATCAGCATGGCAGAAAGATCGTCACATACTACATTGCAGGGCTAAAAAAATGCCACATATTATATCCTTCAAGTGCAGAAATATTGCCAACTCATCCAAAGGCGTTATCATTCAGAGGCACCATCTTCATGGGCCGAGAACACCATGCAATGGCCCGAGGATCTCTTTCAACCTTTTGCATATTATTATTCAAAGGCGTCACGGTTCGAAGGAAACATCTTCATAGCCCGAGAACATCATTTCATGGCATGCGAGTCCCTTATCATAAAACCCATGTCCCAAGACATCATGGTCTAAGGACATCATCCTCATCGTCCGAGGACAGCATTCATGGTCCGACGGAGATTTACATGTTTAAATTTATTCGCAATATACGCTTGCATTTATTATGTGCAGGTAAACTGACGAGTAACAACTATCTCAGTAGGAGCGATCCCGCTTCATTTCCCTCGGCCATATCAAACCTAACTATTCTCGTAAATCGTTCACTCCCCGGCCATACATGTTGCGTCAGCTCTTTTGACGACTTCACTAGTATACTTCGCTGATGAATCCAGAACTACACACGGCCTAATTTTTGTAGAATAAGGAATATGTAGGTAGCTCAGAAGCCAGGTGAGGCCTAAATCTTCCCAAACCGTTTCGCTCGATCAAAATTGGCCATCATTTCTTTACCCAAAAGCTCTTTCATCCTTCCCAAGTAAAGAGATGGAGTTGTTGATACCCAATTTTTCCTCAAACTATTTTTAACTTTTGCATATATGCCTTCAAAATCACTTTTTATAATAAATTGGTATTTTTTCATAATTTTCCATATTATTACCAATTTATTTCTAATTTATTTTGTATTTGATATCCAATAATTATTCATAAATTACATTACAAGTAATTTCAAAGTATTTCTTAGCTCCATATATCATTTTTAATCCTATTAGAATTTAATTATTTTACAAATTAGCTAATTCGGCATTGTTTGGCTATAATTACAATAATTTTGCAATTATATCCTATGTGTATACTTTATGCTATTTTTAATTCAATAATCAGTCATTTCATATTTTTAATATTAGTTAATTACCTTAAAACCTATTTAGTTTTAATATAATTTTATCTAATTAATAGCTATTTTTATTAATTATTTATCTAATTTAGTAGGGTATTTAACAAGTAGCCACTCTTATTTAATTATAACCTAAATCAAACCAACCCCAAACCCAATTAAACAACCCACCAGACCCAGGCCCAAACCCAAACCATACCCGACCTAGAACCTCTTCTAATCGTGGTCGTTGGTCCATATTAGCCCTTTCCTTTTTTAATCAAACGAACCCCTAAACCCTGCCCTCATTCTCTCATTTGCACCACCTCTGAATCCATCATCTCCCAAATTCTCTCTCAACTCACCCTAACCTTAATCATCATTACCGACGAGAACCTCCTTCCTATGGTATTCTCGTGCCTTCTCCGACCACCTCTGGTCTCCTATACTCCATGGCTCTACGACTTCATGAGTCCTTGAGAAGATCTCATGGAAAGCCAAGGTATTCCAATTTGAAACTCGCTCACTAGCCTGTCTCCGACCATTTTCGTTTGTAAAAAATAATTTTCTCTTGTTTTTTGTTTGAATCCATGAGTTTTTAACCAATTTTCTTCGTCTCTACTATTTTTAGAAAAATACTAGATTCGCTAGTGTGCGTTTTTTATAGATCTAAGGGGATTCGAGTATTATTAATCATTTTCCTCTAAAAATCTCCTGTTCTAACTAACTATTTTGGTTTTAGTCATTCTTTTCTAAAACTAGGGTTTCTCGGAATTCTTTTACGCATGTTCTAACTGATTTCGTTATGATTAAACTTTTTTCCTTGTTTGTTTTGACCGATTTTGTGCTCTTACTGCTTTAACTTGACTTTATTAAAAGCCCCCTTTTTTAAGATTTTCTTTACTTTGTTTCTATAATTTTCCTTACTTTGCTTCTCTGAGTGTTAGTATGCTTTCTTTACTTCGTGTCTGTGTGTTAGCCTGCTTACTTGAGTCATGTGATTACCCCGCTTCGAATATGTTAATCTGAATCCCTAGCCTACAAATGTCATTTTTATGTGACTATGCTCATTTTGTTTGTTCATCTGTTGCTTCTTTCTGTGACTATGCTTCAAATATATTTGTCTTGATACATTTGTGGACCTCATCTATTTATATGTTGAAATTGTATAGTCATGACTTCCTTAATCAATGGTGATTGAACTTTTCTTTCAAAAACAGGTAAAATTGTACAAAATTTGATTTTATATATATATATATATATATATATATATATATATATATATATATATAATATTATGCTCCATCAAAATAATATATTATATGCTACTTACAAGCACAAGTAACTTGAGTCTAAAAGAATAAATTTTTCTAGGGAAAATGCATAAGTACTCCCCTGAGCTATACCCGGATTCGCAACTACACACTTTATCTTTTCGGGAATCCTATTACCCAACTAAACTTTTTAAATAGAATTATTTGCACCATTAATACTGATGTGGCATCGTGTGTATATTTCACTCTCCCAAAGAAGAATGAGAATCAAGAAAAAATAAATTTCAGATTATTTTTTATTCTTTTTTACCATTTTTTTCTTACTTTTTTTCCTTAACATTTTCCTTTTCCTTTTCTTTTTTCTTTGTCTTTTTTCTTTTACTTTTTTTTCCATTTCATCTCTAATTCAGGCAAATATTCATTCACCGGAGACTTTATCTAACTGTTCTTCTTTCATTTTTCTTTGTCTTCTCCGCTTATATTCGTTTTTATTTCTTTTGCTCTTCCTCCCACGCATAAAATACGCTTTCAAGAATAATTTTATATATATATATATATATATATATATATATATAAAGAAAGAGATAGAGAGATAGATAGGTAGATAGATACACACACACACTTAGATAAAAAAAGTACTAAAAATTCGTGTGGGGTCGTCTATATTTTACCACTTTGCAAGTATTTGGTTGTCAGCGTTAAAGGTATAAATAATTTTATTTAAAAAAAGTTTAGAGGGGTAATATGATTCCGCAAAGGTAAAGTGTGTGGTTGGAAATCCGGTATAGGTCAGGGGGATACTTATGCATTTTTCCATTTTTTTATACGAAGGAACATAAAAGGATGACTAACCTGCAATTTTGGACTTTAAACTTGCCGCTATGAAGGATAATGAAGTTATCTTTGTATTGTGAAAAAATTGAATATTCGTTGCTTTTGGTAGATATTAGCATACTAGTAGATAAGATAAATAAATGCGAAAGACCATTAATTAGGGCTTCAATCAATAATAAAGGTCTTGACTTTTCAATTTAATATATTTCAGTTCTTTTTTAAAAATTTTGAGTAATTACAAATTGACTTTTGAGAATTTAGTTATTATATGAAGGACTTATTCATTAAATTTCGTTTTAATATGAAAAAGTCTTTGAGGCTTATGCTTCCTACAAAAATGTGCCTCAAACGCTTGGGCTTAGGTTTCTTGACACTTTCGCCTAACACTATTGCCTCGACGTATTTTTGATGCGCCTCGCTCCAGGGTTCCCAAAAACGCCTTTTGAAACATTGACGGCCTATTTGGTTCGATTTTAACAATTTCTCAGCATGATATCGAACTTCATATGAATTACAAGTTCTCTTTTCTTTTAGAGAGAGAAAGCAAAAGAAAACTGCTACTCATATTTATGAATTAAGTGTGCACTTAATTTTTATATTAAAACCAATGAATACAAGACATATGCCTTGTATATGCACAAACTTAAACATAATTAAGCGATAGTATATATTATTACTTCAAATTTGAACTGCCAGATTAAATTCTTTGGTTTGGTAAAGACAGTCAATGTGGATGAATATTTACCATGTTCGGTATATAACAATCTACTTTACTATTTCTTCTACTCCCTTTTAGTTCTCTTTTTAGCTAAACACAATTTGATCCGAGAAAGAACTTTTGTTTTACAGCTTGTTTGGATGGTTATCACGTATTATTTTATAATATATTATATTGTATTATATGATATTATATCGTTTGATAAATATAATATATAAATAGATTGTATCGTTTTCCGTCGTTTTAAAATATCACACCCGGGAATATGAAGAATAAACTTGTAATACTATAAAAAAATTATGATACGATATATAAAAAAGTAGGGTAAATGATAAAATAAAATTATTTAATAATAATAAAGGTGAGATTGAGAGAAAAGAATAAGATAACAGCGCGACCGCACCAAATCGGTCGTTACATAAATTGGCACATTTCGTCGTTACATACGGATATAATACAATAAAATTTAAGTAATATTAAAAAAATATTGTATTTAAAGTAACAATACGATACAATACAATAGGTAGTCATAATTGATTTTAACTGACTATTTCTACTAATTTTTACCTGCTAACCACTATACAACAATAGATCTAAGGACTCGTTTGTTAATTAGGTTTTTTTCCCTTTTTTATTTTAAAAAATATTTATTTATGAAATTTTGCAAGTTTTAGAAAAAATCGAAAAAGAGTTCAAAAAGTGGTTTTGACCACAAAATTTTTAAAAAAAACTTTTTCCCCACACATAAAACTATAACATTTTCTCAAGTGAAATGCATGTCCAAACATAATTTCAAATTTCAAATTTCAAATATGTAACGACTTGGTCAGTCGTTTTATGAGTTATAGCCTCGTTTCCCTATTGCTGCTTCTTTATGTGTTGTTCAACTGTAATTCATTGTATCGTGTTGGTTAATTTGGGTTTGGAGTGGTCTTGGAGTGGAATGAGACTTAGTCTCTTATTTGGAAGCTTAAATTGGAAAAGTCGACCGAAAATTGACTTATGTGTGGAAGATCTCGTATGTGAATTTTGATGGTTCAGATAGCTCTGTTAGGTGATTTTTGGACTTAGGAGTGTGTTTAGAATATGCCTCGAAGGTCCATGGTAGAATTAGGCTTGAATTGGAGAAATTGAAAATTTGGCGGTTTCCAGTCGGCAGTGGAAATATCGATATCGGGGTTGGAATAGAATTCTGAAAATTGGAATAGGTCTGTAGTGTCATTTGTGATGTGTATGAAAAATTTCAGGTCATTCAGAGGTAATTTGATAGGTTTCAGTGTTGTTTGTGAAATATGAAAGTTTATAAGTTCTTAGGCTTGAATCCGAGGCTGATTTGGTATTTTGATGTTGTTTGGAGTGATTCGAAGGTTAGCCTAAGTTTGAATGATATTATTGGATGTGTTGGCATGTTTGGTTGAGGTCCCGAGGGCCTCGGGTGTATTTCGGATGCTCAACGGATCATTTTTGGACATGAAAAGTTGGCAAATTTTACTGGTGTTCTATTGTAGAAGAGTTGTTCTTCACGATCGCAAAGAGGAGGTCGCGACCGCGTAGGCTTAATTAGGGCACAGGTGGAGTTTTTCTACGTGATCGCATAGGTGAGGTAGCGATCGCGCATGTGTGTGATGTAGTGCTTCATGAACATGTGGCCAGTGTCGCGTTCGCGTAGAAAGAAGTGAGCCGGTGAAAGGTTGAAGTGATTGCTCTATGCGACCGTGCGAAGCAGGTCGCGATAGCGTAGGTCTGTGTGGATTAGGTTCGCGAAGGCATGGAGGTTTTCACGTTCGCATAAGGTTAAATGAGGGGCAGCATTGTTTGTGCTTCTTCATCGCGTGGCTATTTCCGCGATCACAATGAAGGCTTACCTGGGCAGATTTAAAAGATTCAAAAACAAGGGTTTGAGTTCATAATTCCAAAATTCAATAGAGAGCTCAGGAGAAGGCGATTTTAGAGGGGTTTTCAGGAAAGTGTCTGGGGTAAGTGTTCTTCACTTGATTTTGGTTAAATTCCATGATTATGCCTTAATTTTTATCATCTAAATTGGGAATTTGGAGTTAAATTGGGGGGGGGGGGGGAGGGGGAACGAATTGGAGAGTTTGAATTGGGGGATTTGAATGGCCATTTTGATGTTGGATTTTGATGGTTTTGGTATGTATAGACTCGTGAGGTGAAAGGAGTTTTTAGTTTTGTGATTTTTGTCGGATTCCGAAATGTGGGCTTGGAGGCCGGGTTTGGGTGAATTTTGAGATTTTGGTTTGAATTGATAGTTTTTCATTTGGAATTGATTCCTTGGCATATATTGATTGCGTTGCATTGCTTTTTGTTAGATTTGGGATGTTTGTAGGCCGATTCCAGAGGCAAAGGCGTACCAGAGTAGGATTTGGCTTGGTTTAAGGTCGGTAACACTTCCAAACTTGGTTCTGAGAGTTCGAAACCGCGAACTATGTATTATATGATTAAATATTGAGGTGACGCAAATGCCAAGTTACGGGTGTGTGGGCGTGCACCGTGAGAATTGTGGCCTGTTTCATTCCATGGCACTGCTAAGTGGCTATTTCTTGTTGATATATGTGTTTTGATTATATGATTAAGGAAGTGAATTATAAAACACGCTAATTATCATGTTAGGGCTTCACGTCGATACAATTGAGACCCAAGTGATCGTTTTTTGTTGTCATCTCATTAGTTTTATTGATATTCTATACTCAGTCTGGTTCATGCATATCATATCATTGTTTCGGGCTAGTTTCATGGCATTGTGAGTCCGTGTGTATGAGACTAGAGAGTGATGACTGAGTGAGGCCGAGAGCCTGACTATGAGTAACAGTTATGGGATCAAGATGCACGCTGCAACAGATTATTGATTATACCTTCGTTGGCTCGTTATAGCGCTTGGGCTGAAAGGAGCCCCTCCAGAGCCTACACACTCCCAGTGAGCGCGAGTGATATTATTGAGGGATGGATTTCCCTAGACATGGATTTTTCTGAAGTATTGATACATGGAGATGGATTTCTCCTCAGGGTTGGATTACCCTTGTTCCTTAGTACATGTTGACTTGAAGTCGGTGTTGTATATATTCTGGGATGAATTTCCCTAGGCCGGATGGCTATATGCGGTACCGAGTAGTTGAGCACTTGAGAGTGGGGGCACACAGTGCATTTTCATATATTTCTAGCATTGACAGGTATAGAATTCCTGAGCTTTATACTCACATTGTTCGGATTGGTATTCTACTTTACTGTTGAGTTGAATAATTGAATTCCAGCATGCCTACTTTACTGAACAATTTAAATGTGTTACAATTGCTGGATGTAGTTCATCACCACCTATCAGTTAATAGTTTGGATTTGTTATATACTGAGTTGGTGTACTTACGTTACCCTATGCACCTTGTGTGCAGTCCAATTATCCCAGGTCACGGTAACGGCTATTAATTATTTCAGCCGCGAATTATCACCGGAGAGCGAGGTAGCTGCCTTGCGATCGCAGTTCCGCATTTCTCATTCTTTATCTTCCTTATAGTATACATTGCTACTTTCAGACTATTTTGGTCTTGCTATATTTCGGAACAACTATAATATTGTTCATGACTCGATGACATCCAAGGTCGGGCTTTTATTTTTCGCATTTTGGTTTTTGACTTTATATCTTGATGGGCAAATTTAGTTGAAAAGGGTTGTTATCAAATTTTAACGAATTGTTGAACTATTTCAGAATGTGTCATTGACCTAGTTCCATGATAGACGCCATCACGACTGAATTGGTTTTGGGTCGTGACAAAATATAATTTTTCAATTTAACCCCAAAAACTTCTTTTATTCAAAAATGTCATTTTCCGCAAAGTTTTACGTACAAATTTAAAGAAAAAGTAATTTTTTGCTTAAATTGACATTTGAGTTGATCATGATCAATATTCTTGGTAAATGATCTCGAATCGATGTTTTGACGATTCAGGTAGGTTAGTACGTATTTTGGACTTGTGCGCACTTTTGGATGAGATCCGAGGTGACCTGAGCATATTTCGACGCGTTATATGAAAAATTGTAAAAGTGAACTTTCAAGCAGTTTTATCTGACAAGTGAGGCTTGCTCAGTTGGTAAAGCACCTCCACCTACGACCGTTAGGTCCTGGGTTCGAATCACCAGGGAGGGGAAGTGTGGAAGCACTATAGATCCTCCTAATTTGGGAGGGGTTTAAAAAAAGCAGTTTTATCTCCAAACGCCTACTTAATCAAAATAGCATGATTTCATATATTAATCCATAATTTAAAATGAAAACTTCTCTTTGCCGTTGAGCTTAGAATCCACATTTTTTCTCATACGAGTCCAACACAATGGATCTATATCTTGCTCTCCACGAAAGTTACTATTCACTATTAGTTTATCCAGAAAAAGGAGTAAACAAAAAAACAAACTTTGTGGTGGTTTATCTTGAGACTATAGTAGTTTGAAATTATGCACCAACAATTATATTTTAATACTAATCTAATATTTGTCAGGTAAATCGTACGACGACCAAGTGATATCAAGGCTCAATTATTATATTGGTTTCAGATCGCCAATCAAAGATTATGCTTTTTTTGTTGCACCTTTGTAGAAAAACTTGTTTGGTCCAAGTCTTTATCAATAAAAATTGGCTCTTTATCTAAACAAGGAACATATATAATTGCTACCTTATTCTCCAAGATAATCAGGTTTATATCCTTAGTCGACATTTTTACTTTTCCAACAAGTACATTTGACTAAATTTGAAGCCAAATATTGGGAATGGATATATAAGTATGACTATAATTATCTCAAGAGTTTAAGCATTGCAATTGAATTGAATTATAAAACTGTTTTCATACTGATGGCAAATCTCGTATTCCTTTCTCTATTTATGTTTCCTTTGCTTATATTAACCTATTTTCTTCTGAAATTTTCCTACTCCATTTTTTTAAAACCAAAGTTGCTGGAGAAGCGCTTGAAACAGCAAGGATTCAAAGGCACTCAATACAAGTTGTTACTTGGAGACCTCAAAGATGTTGGTAAGCAAATGGATGAAGCTTGGTCTAAGCCAATTGGCTTAACCCATGATATCGTGCCACGTGTTGATCCATTCACGCATTACATGGTCGAACAATATGGCAAGTCAATTTCTGATTAATCTTATCTAGTCAAGTTTCATTTTTTTCTATCGAAAAAGTCTTTCTATCCGTTCAGGGTAAAAGTAAGGTTGCATATATCCTACCTTTCTCTCCAAATTTCACTTGTGAGATTACACTGGATTGTTGTTATTGTTATTTCATCTTTTCCTATTATATAAGCTATAAGTCAAGTATATATTCCTTAACTCGTAAAAAATCCAAGACATTTATTCCCTCTAAGTAGATACAATAGAGGCGAAGATAGGATTTGAAATTTATGGGTCCTAACTGGTCGCCAAATAGCTCAGCCCCTGGATGCAACACAAATTTTATCACTACTCTTTTATTATTTTTATTCACAATAAAAAGAAAATTGTTGCAGGGAAGATATCTCTGAGCTGGCTTGGGACATCACCAAGATTGATCATCATGGATCCAACACTGATAAAAGAAATTCTCTTAAACAAACAAGGTCACTTCCATTTACCACCATTGAATCCTCTTATTCTGATTCTAACTAAAGGATTGACAACTCTACATGGTGAAAAATGGGCTATGCACAGAAAGATAATCAACCCTGCTTTCCACTTGGAAAAATTGAAGGTTGGTTTCTCAACTTCAAAATGTTCATTTTTGTTAGATTCTGAATAAGTAATTTCGACACATGTTTTGGAATTTAACAAAAATGGGCGATTCTGATCCAAATCCTGTTGTTCGAAAACAAACAAAGGTACAGAAAAAAAGGACAGGTGCGGAGACTCAATGGAAGCTATTTTTACAAATGGAGTTAAATGTGTTGGTAGATGAATCTTTACCCCGAAACTTCAGAAAGAAAAAGAATGAAGTGAACGATAAATGTATATACATATGTATTGAATACTATATCAAATGATTAATTATGACCCGAATCCGTAGTTTTTCTATAAAAAATAGAAGAATTGGTGTGAATCGATTTTACATTGAAGAAAGAATCGAATATCCATTGATCAAATCATTCACTCCATAGTTTGATTGATCTTTTGAAGAACTGATTATTCAGACGAGAACCCGTTCTACATGTCAGTACTGGCAACAATAAAATTTAAATTAAGAGGAAACTCCGTCGACTTTAAAAATCGTGAGGGTTCAAGTCTCTCTATCCCAAAAAGACTATTTCACTCCCCACCTATTTATTTGACCCCCTTTTTTTAGCTGTTCCAAATTTCTTGTCTTTCTCATTCACTCAGTACAATGAGTTCAGCGTTAATAACTCTAAAAGTTGAACTCATGAAGCTAAAATCTTTGATTGGCCTCTAATCAAAGGGGACATCTTATTCATTATAATTTCCATTTACAGGGCATGATCCCAACAATAGCAGAAAGCTGTGCATTTATGATAGAGAAGTGGATGAACTCAATTAGCCATGAGGGAACTTCAGAAATAGATATTTGGCCTGAATTTCAAGATCTTACTGGTGATAACAGCATTTGGTAGTAGCTATGAAGATGGAAAAAACATCCTAGAACTTCAAAAAGAACTACAACAACTTGTCATAGAAGCCATGGGAATGTTATACTATATTCCTGGTTTTAGGTAATAGAACATGTTCTCTTAATAACAACTACTACTTTCTTAAGAAATTTTCTCAAAATTCTGAAAAATTATCATACACAGATTTGTTCCAACAAAGAAGAATCGCAGACGAAAAGAACTGGACAGAAGGATCACATCAATGCTTAAAAGAATCGTCGTCACAAAGGATAACATGATCAGCACTGGACAAACAAGGGGAGATGACTTACTTGGTTTGCTGTTGCAAACTAACAAAGAGAACAATTCACTAAATAATAGTCATATGACAATGGAGGACATAATAGAAGAATGCAAACAATTTTATCTTGCTGGTCATGAAACAACATCAAGCTTATTGACATGGACTCTAATTGTATTGGCTATACACCAAGATTGGCAAGAAAAGGCAAGGCAAGAAGTTTTACATGTATGTAAGGAGAAGAATCCTGATGCCGAAGCAATAAGCCACCTCAAAATTGTGAGTTTTCATCTTTACTTTAGAACAAATAAATTCAATTTTCCAAAACGACTAATACGCCACTTCATAATTGTGTCTTTTGCAGGTAACAATGATACTCAATGAAGTTCTCAGGCTATATCCACCAGTGATTGCTCTATATAAACGCGCTTGCAAGGAATGTGGAATAGGAGATCTCTCAATTCCAGAAGGGATGGATCTCACACTACCTATCATGTTAATTAACCGCGATACTGAGCTATGGGGTGAAGATGCAGAAGAATTTAAACCAGAGAGGTTCGCGGAAGGAATTTCAAACGCTTGCAAAGATCAAACGCAGATGGCATTCATGCCATTTGGATGGGGACCAAGGACTTGCATTGGCCAAAATTTTGTAATGATAGAAGCAAAGGTTGCTCTCTCCATGATACTAAAGCAATTCTCCTTCAAGCTCTCACCAACTTATGCTCATGCTCCTTATACTGTTATGACTCTTCAACCACAACATGGAGCGCAGATCATGTTTCACTTGCTTAATTAGGATACATCCAGTTATTATGTATTGAAGTTTCTCATAAAATAAGAAAAAATCATGTCTGATATTTTCTCTTCCGTGTAGATGAGCTTATGAATTGAGTGTGTCAAAATAAAGGTAGTCCTTGATATCAAATGAAAAGAGTGGTTAAGCAATGACAGCATACAAGATAATTTGTCCCCTTCGTCGTTACTTATTTGTTTATCTCAAAGACCAGAAGCTGGAAATATCGGTTTTACATTCTTTTCTATAAGGTCTCCGGTATGTTATCTAAGTCTTTTAACTAGTCCAATGGAAATCTCCTCCATCTTCTCTATTATAGCAAAAGTCCAAAAAAGGGTACCCGCCCAACTTTAGTCCTAAAAAAATAAGTTGATCGCTGCAAATATAATCCGGTCTAAAAGTCCTGAGCCGAATCCCACAGAGAACTAAGGTTTAGCTATATCTGTTTAATATCACTAAGAAGACAAGTTTGAATATTTTCTGAATTATAAAGACTGAGATTTATACCTCTAACTAATTAACTAGCAAATACTACAAAACGGTAAAATTATCAACTAACGAGATAAAGGGTTGGAGACTAAATGAAGGACATCTAGAGTTATGATTTCCCCAATTGTCGGAATCCTTACAGCTATGTTCCCTACAATTTCGCCGATCTATTCTCTACTGATCATGAGACTTTAGGTGTCGTAAATCTCTCTCGAGCAACTACAATAATATACTAGACATATTCTCTTGAATTACGCTAGTCGGCTTCATCTAACCACTCATTATGACCACGTCAAGGCTTTGTTATTTCTAAACCTACCTTTAAACCTACTGTATTGATTTTTCACATGCGTTAGGAGTGACGTTGTTCAGCAACTACCTAAATATGTACCCTCTCTCTAGCAGTACACACTAAATAGGCATAGTCAATTGATGGTCATTCAATCAGCAACAACAAACATGTAGTTGAACAAGTAGAGAATCTAACGGCTTAATTATATCAAAACGTAATAAAGACTACATCCAACAAATGGTTCTATCAACCCCAGATTAAATGTTTAGCTACTCATGGTAAAACAAGATAAAGCCCTAAGATAATTCATAATTCACAAAATAATGATAACAGGAAGAAGAATGAAAAACTCTAATGGTGTCTTGATCTTTTCACACTTGTTCTTGCCTCCAATTAAGGCTAAAAACAAGTTTAACCTTGACTTGGGCGAGTTCGTTGAGTTTATATAGGGTTAGGATAAGCTTCCCACGCTTTACACTTTAGCACCTAGACTTTCTCGGCCTTCTCCAGATCAATTGCGGTCGCAAACCAACCACATTCAGATCGCGATCATTTTAGACTACTCTATTTTGCGCCTTTTTCCATCGCGTTTCAGTCGTGGCCCTACCGCGGTCGTGGTGGACTGTTGCCTAGTTTTTTTCGCCTTTTCTTGCTCGTTTTTATCTGGACTCTTCTCGAATGGTCTTGTATCTACATATTTGACCCCAAAACACTCTATATCCTCTTCCTAACTCGGAGTAGCTCCTGCAAAGCATAAAAACCTCAATTAGACCATTTTGTTAGAATTTAACACTTAAAACATCAACAAAATATGGTTAACTTAGAGCATAAATAGCATCTACATCGCATAATATAGGGTACTATCAACACCTCACACATAAATCATTGCTCATCCTCGGGCAATCAAACTACACTTTATATATAGAGACGATCTTTTAAAACAATTCTCCTAACTCGTCACACCAAGAATAATTAAAATAGATTAAGCACAAAAGCGTAACATCTTCAGCTCAAGAATTGACTCGCAAGTATCATGTATTATTCACAACTCACCCACTTACTCTAACATAGAAGTCACTGATATTACCTATCCTTCGTGAATCAAGTGCCCTCGCACAACAAAAGAGAGTAGTTGCACACAATAAAATTTAAGAACACTTAGGAACTCAAGATAAAAAGAATTCACTCACTCTCAGAAATAACATTTATATGTCACAAAAGACGCAACATAGACTTGCCCGTAGTGTACTACTCTACTAATCGATCTCATTCAGTCTAGGATCAAATAGGAATTTATTTGGCTGTAATGTAGACTACGGGATGGGTAAGATATATTTAGATATAAGAGTGACTACTCCTCCCTAAGCACATTAATGCATATACTTTAACATTCAACCCCCGTACTTATGTCAAACCAAAACTCCAGCTTCACATTAGTGTATATTACTACATTCTTCTTTAAGCACACTTACATCAAAAGCCACCACTTATCAAGGAATATTTTTTCTTACAGCAATACAAATATTTTTTTCTTTTCTTTCTTTCTAAATTCAAGTGGCTCTTACTTTTCCAAAACAGTGCACATTTCTCCTTATTTCATTAGTTGCGTTTAAAAACCAAACCAACCACCCTATCCTTTAATTTTTACACAGTTTATAACAGTTCAAGTGCTCATGAGAGGTCAAAAAGTTCGAATAGATGATTAATTCAAATAAATGGGTACAACTTGTAATTCTGGTTGCCAAAGAAACGAGATAGCAGGCTCAAAGGGATTAACTATGCTACATAACAATTAGGCCGGTAAAATATATATCTGGCTCAACAAAAAAATGCCTATAAGACTGAACAAAATTACTATTTCGCTTTGCAAACACAGGGATAAGTTCTAGACATCAAATGCAATGCATAGAATTACACAAAACCTTACACACACATGGCACATAACTCATTCAGGATCGGACTCACCAAGACGCTATAGTCAAAGTAGTTAAGCAAAGTTAAGATCATACAATTTAAGGTACTTCTACAAGAGTTAAAAACTGAGCCTAAGCGTCACAACCAAAATACTCACTATTCTCAAGGCATAACAAAGTCAAGAGATATTGCTTCAATTCAATTCATTTCACACTAGTTCCAACTACTAAAATAACTAGCTACACCCCGTTCAAATAAAATCCTTGAAAAAGAACCGCGACACAAAGAAACGCCAAAGGGTAATTGCTACACTACCTAGCAAAAGAAAATCTTTTTGTTTTTTTATTTTATAAAAATATTATTAAATTAAAGTAGCATAACTAAAGTAGTATAAAAAGTCACCCAGACAATCTCCTCACCCCACGCTTTAAAATTGTGCATTATTCCCAATGCATAACTAATAAAAGGGCAAAAAAGACTCCCTAGTAGGCCAAAGGCCAAAGCACTAGAAATTCATGGGGTACTCAGATTTCTTCCAAGCTTGGTCCTTCGTGCGAGTACATCACACTTAGTTCTAACCATTTGGTTTACTGTTGCATTTTTCCAATAGACTTGCTTTTCATGTTCCTAGAAGATTAAAATTTGACACTACAAAGATAATACAATTAAAAAAATAAAATAAAAAGTAATAAAGTTGGGTTGTCTCCCAACAAGCGCTCGATTTATCGTTGTGATACGACATGACCATCTCGAGCTTATGAATTGAACCCCAAGTTTTGCTTCAAGCTTATGATTATGATGTTGGAGCGGTGGAACGAATCTAACTGGCCCAAGGAAATAATATAGTATTCTGCACTCCTTCGCCTTTTTTATGAGGTATGTAATCCCGACTTTCTGGCAAAAATAATTCCAAAATATATGCACCTTGCTCCTTATTCCTTGAATCTTCAATTGGTTCATATGACTCTATTTCTATATCATCATCCAAACACAATATGAAAAAATGATTGGAGTGTGGACCAATGCGCTCAGACATATGAACTTCAGGACTTTCAGCATCCTCAACATCAATGATACTAGAGTCAACAAAATTTATAACCTCAATGTCCTTGGCTGGCTCTAGTCTCACTTCTTCAACATCGTCATACTCAAATTCTAGTTGGTTAGATTGTTGGTTTTTCACTCTGACCTCCTCCTTTTAAACCTCAATTTAGGCATATAATTCATGTTCTTCTTGGCTACTATACATAATATTGTCTTGTTGAGCGTTAACTACCTCAACTAGTTGACTCATTTGTGCTTCCAGGTTGCAAACAACAGCATCTTGACTTTGTATGTGCAGCTGTTTTCTCATTATTTTGTTCCACAAGGCACCTTAGTGTATCCTTGATCTCTTTCAGATCATCACCCCCGGGTTCTTTGTTCCTATTAACTTCACAAGAAAAAGAATAATCATCAAAGTAAGGGGCTGTGGGAAGATAAGAAATATAAGCACAACCATAAAATGACCATCTTGACCACCACACATATCACATACATTCCACACATAAGATTGAGTTGGTGCACATAACTCACTCTTGGGAACATTTTGATAATTTTGTCATGGGTAGTTTTCTTCACAATATGCATAAGGAGGATTAAAAGTAGAATTATCAACATCCAAACTCCCATAATTTCATGATGCCATGCTTCTCAAATTAACACGTAAAAAAAATAAAAAAAAATCAAACATAACAAAACAAAAATAAAATTTCAAACTTTCAACCTAGCAATATGTACACATACAACTACAATGTTAGTTCTCGAAAACGACGCCAAAATTTGATCACGCCCAACTCTAGTCTCAAAAGGATAAGCAGTCGCTGCAAATATAATCTGGTCTAAAAGTCCATATTCAAATTTTACAGAGAACTAAGGCTTAGCTATATATGTTTAATATCACTAAGAAACAAGTTTGAATAATTTTCTAAATGATAAAGATTGAGATTTATACTTCTAACTAATTAACTAGCAAATATTATAAAGCGATAAAATTATCAACTAACTGTGAGCATGTGATTTTAGCCTCGTTCTAAATATTCCTATAGAATTCATTAAAATTAGGATTTTTCTTTGATTATTTTCCATTTAGGAATTAATTGCATGATTTTGTGTTTGTTTGCATTTTTGTGCATTTTAAATTGATATAATTCATAAAAAATACAAAAATAGTATATTTACATTTAGAACCCAATTTTATATTTTCTTAGGTTTATTAGTTGATTAATATTACCAAAATAAGAGAAAATAACAAAAATTATCATTTTACATTTGTTTAGTTTTCTTTTTAAATTTGGGATTTAGATTATTTTTAGAAATTAATTAGTTTTGATTTAGAATTTAAATTTGGTATTGTCTATTTTAATTTTTGTACTTAATAAAATCAGGGGGAAAATGCAAAACAAAAAGAGGATTAATTAATTAAAAAGAGAAAAAGAAGAAAACATATTGAATACAAAGGAAAAGAAATTAGACCATTTGGGCCAGTATTTTAAAAAAAAAACCCAGCCCAAAGTATCACCCCTAGACCGGCCCAGACCCTCAGCTCACCCGGTCTAGACCTCCCCTACCCCTTCAAAACAACGTCGTTTCTACCCAAACTCATCTTAACCGTCCATTCCTCATCATCCAACAGCCCAGGATTCGACCTCAGTTTTAAATAAAACTGCCCAACAACATCACAAACCCTAGAGACCGTGTTTCGTCTTCCTCGTGCCTCTGATCCTCAGTCGTCCCTCCGCCGCCAGCCGGAAATCGTCGCCGGCGGTGGCGATGCTCCAATCAACTCCAAATTAACACCAATTGATCCTCTCCTCCTCCCCTTTCCAATGCCCAAAACACCAAACTTCAAATCCTAGCCCACTTCTTCGACTAATCATTTGAAACAGAGGTTGTTTCGCCATGTATGGTGGCGCCGGTGTCCAAATTATCCAAAACTACACCACACAACCACATCGTCTCCCTCTCCATGAATCCATACCATATAACCCTCAAATATTACCGGATTTTGTCGAATATCAAATCAAAGACCCGGGTCAAAAGCCCAACCCTTCCAAATTCACATCTTGTACTATTCTCACCCGTCTCTTCCTAAACCCTTAATCACTCTCCCTCGAAAGTCAATGAATCTCCCCAAATTTCAAGTCGAAGGTTGGTCAGAAACCCTAGACACTCAGTGGTTCATGGGTCTTGGATTACGAATGTATTTAATCTGGTGTTTTCTCAGGGAAACACATAATTAAGGACAGTTGTAGTCCGCTTAGTCCCAAGTTTAGATTGCATGTTGTCATTAAGCTAAGTCTCCTCAAATTCAATTTCTTGTTCCTTCGTCTTGGTGCTGTATTTTTTTTAGTGTTTGTAGTTGCATGTGTTGTTAGTGATCTTAGTTACCCTTTGTTAGTTTTCATTTAGAATTTTGGGGTAGGTTTATTCAGATTCCTGTTTATCTGTCTAATTTCAATTCTAAGTCATCACTAATTATCTGCTCACTTCACTTTTAGTAACTGGACTTCTAAATTTGAGTTATGATTAATCAAGCTTGATTTTTATTTTCCTGAGTCATTGTGTGTTGATTCATGAGTAGTATGTTTGAGTGGTTTAAATTGGACAGTTGAGGGTTACTTTAGGATATCAGTTTTTCCAAATGGCATGTCATTTTGTTGAAAATTGTTTCAATTGATTGTTTACTGTTTTAATGATACACTTGGCCTTAGAACTCTTTAATCAGATTTAAATCAGGTTCAACACAGGTTATAGGTTTTTGGTTAAATTTCAGGATTGGCTGGATATAGTTGAGTGTTTAGTTACCAATAGTCACTTCTAACTAGGGTAACAAAAAAGGGTTTAGGGGTTAGTTTACTGCTCATTCTTAGTAAATTCAGATTGAATGAATGGAAATTTAGGCATTTGAGGGCTAGGGAATCTTTTATAACAAGTTAAGAAGCTTCTAGTAAGGGTCTCTAGTAAAATTTCAATTGGTTAAGTGGTAAAATTTGGTAAACAAGTCAGAAATCTAAGGTGACCTAAGCTAAAAGCAAAAAATAAAGAGGAACTAATTGTTTAAAATGAAAAATTGAAAGGATTAAAAGTAAAATAAAAGCTGAAACTTTGCCATAGCTTACTTGCCTATAAAGGCATGGGTATCTTAACTGAAAGGACACAGAAAAACCTTCCAGAAAAATCCTTCTGAATTAGTCACAAATACAAGAGCAAAAATCAAAATAGTAGATCTGATTCTAGGGAAATCTGCTGAAATTTTGAAAATACAAAAAGAAAAAGCGGCAAAAACTACGGTTCCATTAGCATCAACCACTTTTGAACGTATCCTAGAATCATTCGTGTTAAAGCTGCATGGATCGTGGTTTGCTTTGAGAAAGACTCTTTGTTTGCTCCTGGTTTTCGAGTGTGGTTTCATTGTTGCATTTGCTGGGTGGATTTGCTGCTGTTATTGTTTCCTGTTTACTTACTCATAGGTTTATTTGCTGTAACCAGGTACACATCGTGTAATCTCCAAGTTGCTGCATTATTTGGGTTGCAGCATGTTTTTATTCTGTTAATTATCATATTAGAGTTCCTGTAATTCCATGAAATTCAATAGACTTGTGTGTAACTAACACTGGGCTGTTTTGTATTGGACTGTTAATATTTATTTAGATTAGTATGATTGTATTTGGGAAATTGGCTTGACTGCTGGTATTAGCAACAGCATAGGCATAGAAATTGAGTTTAAATCTTCACTTGTAGTTAGTAATCCAACACTCAAACAGTTGTGAGCAATTACTACATGTTCATAAGGGTGACATTAGATCGTGAACTGTTTGGTGTTGCTCTTTGATGAATTTTAGACTCGTTTATTTATCACATGCATTGAAATGATGAATTTATTTGCTCCATTTCTTCAAAAAATATTCATCTAAGATCCTAGTATAGAAACCCAGGAAGGTAAGCATAGATAATTTGAACATTAAGATGTGCTTTTTAACTAGAATTGCGACTATAGGTTGTCATGAGCTCATGCGTTCAAATTTAGAGCTTACAATTCTAAACATGAAGATAGAATAATTTGTTAATCACACATACTGCATTAAAACCAGATATTATGGATGCTCATCTGGAACACACTTGAATTAAAAGCATACATTGAGTTGAACTCGTTTACATAATTGAATTTAGATCATAATATTGAGTACTTGCCCTTGTTAATCTGATCTTCAACGGACCAAACCAGGATGAGAGGCCATTCCAGGCTCCTCTAGTCCAATTCATGGTGGATTTGGGCCCATCAGCGGGCCCATGATTTGATAAACTTTCATCGATACTCTCATTTTTTTGGGATTTGATTTAAAGACTTTAACTCGTATGGTACATAATATAAATTTGGGCTTCCAAGTTAGGTGGCGAATTCGAATTAAGGGGTTTCATCCTTTTGTTTGAATTTGAACTTGAATTTGAAGCCTGAATTCTATGATTGCTAATTAACTAGGTCTTTTAGAGACAAACACTATAGAAAATCCTAGTTTGCTTTAAACTGGCCTTTAAATAATAAAATGAGGTGCGCCGCATCAAACGAAACCCATAAATTACGTGGCTCTCTTTAAATGCTCATATTAAAATGCCTAGAAATTCGGGACATTCCGTTAGCAAACTTCACGGCATCTCGCAAAGATAATAATACGCTAGTAGCTTTAGGCACATCTTTTTATAATTCTACCTTCCTTAATACGGGTGTGTATTTCATGTGACCCAAATCCAAATCCCAAAATATTTAATAAAATGTGTTTCGGATCCGGGTGCATTTCATGTGAAGCGATATAAAGACATGTTTTAAATGACGTTCACATTCCTAAAAATTCAATTAAAAGCGGCAAATAGTTTAAGATTGCACTATAGGATAAACATGTATAAAAATCATATTTCTAGCCAATTATAATAGTTTGAGCTACCGTGCTAGAACCACGAGATCTGAGGGTGCCTAACAACTTTTGAGCGACCGTGCTAGAACCACGGGATCCGAGGGTGCCTAACACCTTCCATCGGGTCAACAGAATTCCTTACTTGGAATTTATGGTTCGCAGACTCCATTCCGGCAGTCGAAAATTTTCTTGATTTTGGATTCAAAACAAAACGGTGACTTGGGACACCAAAAGCCAAGCCTATCCCAAGTGGCTATTCTAAATAAATAAATAATCTCACTTCGAATAATGTCACTATAATTGGAAAAACTCCCTTATACGTTTATCTTTTGGGATAGCCGTGTAAAAAGGAGGTGTGACAGTTCTAGCGACTCTGCTGGGGATAGAACCCAGAATCTCTGGTTCAGGGTTCAAGAATTTGAGCTTAGAATAACTGTTATATTTGGCTTTGCTGATTTTCCTACATGTTTCATGCTATATGTGCTAATTGCTTTACCGCGTTGATATTGGATGAATTGTATATATAAAACTGCTACAAAACCTTTCCTCTTTTTGAATCTTCTAAATCATGGAGAACGGTGCACTTCGTGCGAATTCTCTTATGCTTAGAGTCTTTTTCCCATTTAGAACGAGGTTTGGATAAGCTGCTAAGACGACGGAGCTTCTGTATCCCCAGTACGTTGCCCCCCCCCTCCCCGGCTCGAGTTTTCCGCTCGGGTAAGCCAGGTCTAGAACAATAAACCTGGGGTTTAAACCTAATATAACAAAACCTCATGCCGGATCCCTAGTAGGAACGTTTATTTGCATCACGTGCATTTGACTTAGGGGACTCAACACATGGGTTGGGTCCGTCTAGGATAGGTGACCCGAAATGAAAGACCATCATGATGCATCTTACGTGCTACTCGTGCATTTATTTGTTTTGGATTTGCATGTTGAACGGCTTGTGAGTAAAGAGAGAAAATTGGGAAAATAGCAGTGTTAGTGCTAAATGAGAGTAATCACTTGTTTCGGAAAACCAATGTTCAAATAGTATCAAAAATGCTGCCGGATTTTTTAAAAAAAAAAGAAGAGAGAAAAACAGAAAGAGAAAAAAACAAAGAGACCTTTTTAATATTTGGTTTGACAAAATATTTTTCCTGAACTACGCTGGTTTGATTCTCACCAGGTGTGAGATACGTAGACAACCCCTCCCCGGGTCCAACCTCCCTTTCGCAAAAATAGCAAAAACAAACAAAATGTCAAAGTTAATTATTGCCCTCAATTAATCAAGTGATGTTGTTCTTGTGAAAACAAGCCAAATGTCCCCAAAAGGACGCCGGAATGCTATTTTTTGCAAGAACAGCCGCCTTGAGTCATTTTAAATAGTTTGCGAGCATATCCTTAAAATCTTCCATGTAGAAGTGCTGAAAGGCGGTATCGGCAAAACCAAGTCCCCATTTTCCTAAATAAAGAATTTTTTTGCAAAAAGTAGCCATTTTTCTCTTGTGGATCAAAATAAATCAATAAATACCCTTTAAATAAATGTGCAGGATGAATACCTCTGACATCGAACCCTTCTCAATCTTTAGTGAGATCCCTTTGCAGCTCTACATGTGGTGGATTGACCTGGGAAAAGGTAGCAAAGAAACCCTGGTCAAGATTTTGGGTGGTCTCGTCGGATTGTTAAACATCAAACCAAGAACAGGTATTATTGAATCACTGATACCATTATGGGATCCAACCCGTAATGTATTCCGGTTCTCAGACTTTGAGCTTACACCCACACTAGAGGAGATTGCGGGATATGCGAGTCTTAGCGGGAACCTCGGGAGTAGATATCCATTGGCACCAAGACTGGTAACCATCCACAGATTCTTGGACTTGTTGAGCATTCGTCGGGACATTCAAGACACCTATCAGAAGGGTGTTGCACACTTAGTTTCTTATACCACCGATATGGCAACCCTAAAGGTTTTGAGGAGCCCAATACCGGTTTGACACATGTCAGGAACAAAGATAAATAGAGGCCCGGCGGGGATTGGCATTCACGGTAGCTTTCCTCGGAATCGTGGTTTGTCCAAGAAAAGGCGGTCACATAGACATTGGCCTTGTAGTAATGTTGGATGTTTCCATAAAGAAGCCTACTAGCACAATGTTTCCTTTGATTGTGGCAGAAATGTATGGAGCCTTAGCCATGTGCCGAGAGGGTATAAATTCTTTCAAGGTTGCAATCTGTTGCTACAACTGTGGATCCAAGAACACCTTTGTCATCAAAGGGGGTACATGAACTATGGTCTGACTGGGTTGAGTTGCATTGAAGAATTTGAGACCCGGGTAACAGGTATTGAGTTCCTCGTGGGCACCGATGCTTGGTTGTCATGCTTGAGATCTCTGACAACGGATAAAATTGAATAGGCTTTCAGATAGATTCCCGCTACTGAGATTGTGTACACATCAGTAGAAGTGCCTTATATTCTTTTAATGGGCGTTTAAAGCATCCAACCCTACGCTCCTTACCGAGTCCTGTGATAGTTAGGAAGATTCCAAACCGTCCACTATGACGACGATCTGAGTAAACAAGTCATCGAATTATGACCAAAGGCTGCCTTCCCCGAAGGAAAGATTTGCCAAATATGGAATTAATGCAGATACTTGGAGCCTAAAACCATAGTGCAGGATCGGGCTAAGGGCTAAATAGACCCCAAATACTTGGTTTGGTTTGGCAAAAGGTTTCAAATGCCTGAAAGGCCCGCCAAGAGACCGCATGTTCAACACTTCACTGACGAAGCGCGGCTGCAATGGGATTGGTTAGCTAAAGAAAAGGAGAATAGGGCCCAACTAGGAGCATTGGAAAAACAGGTTAAGGATCTCCGGTTTGAGAATAACTTGCAAGTCGCGACCGATGATGGCGACAAAAAGAAGTTGACCCAAGAGAACGAAGCCCTCAAGTCCCAAATCCAGCAAATGAAAATAAATGCTAAAAACCAAGAGAGAAGCCGACCCGATGAGAGATTGATAAAAGGGCTGAAGAAACAAGTCATGGAATGCCAGGACGAATTGGAGAAATCTGAAGGGAACATGACGAAGCTTCGGGCACAATGGACAAAGAAGACATAGTAAAGAGCCCACTTTGTGCAGCAAATGAAAAGGAAATATGAAGGACCATTGCTAGTATGAGGAGAAAAATGAATGCCTTTGAAGATAAAGGAGCCCGACAAGATAAAGAATTTCAGGCGAAAAGGGACCAATGCTATAGGCTAATCGCTGACATGGAGAAGGAAATAAAAGTGTTGCGAGATCATCACTTCCGTGACTACCAGGTGATAGAAGCTCGTAACCAATAGATAAGCCGACTACTCCAAGAAAAGGGCCGGATCAGGGAAAGAATCAGAGGCATCGCGGATTATATTGTCATGAAATGTCAGGCCAGTGAACAAATGGGTCATACAACTTTCTTTTCTACAGTAATGATATTCGTTCGTCAGGTGATGAATGATTTAGAGCAGTTACAAAGGGGTCTTGCACGTAGGCCCGCGGCGATGCCGAATGACGCCCGCGACCCCAGGATTTGAAGCTTTAATGTACTCCTGAACTAGTTTTAATCATCGAGTCTGTTTTTGTAATTTTCCTTTTAAGAAAAACAAATAGTTTAACATCTTTATAATCGGAGTTTTTATTAATGAAAATTTGAAAATCCCCAAAAATTGTCTCCTTATCTTTGCATTTATTTTCATGAACTACGCTCGGTCTGATTCATGCGGAGGCATGATACATAGGTAATCTTCATAGGATTTGACTGTAACCCTAAAAATGAAGAAGAAAAAAGAGAAGAAAAAGCAACAAAAAAAAAGGAAAAGCGGAGGGATGAAAAAGAAAAGAAAAGGAAAGCCCTAACAGGAAAACAAAAGAGGGGAGAAAATAAAAGAACCAGAGAGGAAAAGAAACAGAGAGAGGAAAAGCAAGAAAAGCAAGAAAAACAAAGAGTAGAAATCAAAAGAAAATTGGAATAAAAAGCCGGGACGACACATGCAACCATTGCGAACATGTAGACATTTGTTAACTGTATAGGTGCATCACACCCCAATCTGCGATTCCCTATCTGTTATCTGTCTCAAACTAACCGTTTGTTGCTGTAATAATTCAGCTTAGGGTTTTAGAAATGATGGTTTGTTTGTGGTAAGCTGGCATCGCATTGGTATTTTACCAAATCAAAAGGAAGTACAGAAATGTCGTCTGAAATGACTTTACCGGCTGTTCCCATATAAGAAGATAGCCCAATTTCAGGTATCCCGGCCTCAGAGTCTACAGTGGCCGAGGAAAATAGGATCTTACGCCTCAGGGTCATAGAGATGTGGGATGCATGGAAGAATGGAAAAGATCCCCCGAGCGCCATCCCTGGATTTCCTAATCTCTTCCCAAGATCGGGGGTTACTTCCACTATTCCCATTAGTCATCCAAACATCCTATTGGGACAGCCCGCCATACCGGCCAACTTTGTTGGAGCGCCTTCTGAAGCCCGCCCTCAGGTGTTCACGTCCGAAAAAATCCCTAATATCTTTACGGCTCCTCCATGTGCGGCCACCATACTGCCCACCTTTCCTAGACCCACGTTTGATCCCTCGACCTTCACATTCCAAACACCCACTTACCAAACTTAGCCTAGCCTCCTCCATACCCCACCTACACTTATCCTCAACCACCATATGAGCTCACACCAGTACAAGATAAAAATCCCAAAGTTCCTGAACAAGATGAGATGGCCGAAAGAATGAGGAGCCTCGAGCAGAGCTTAAAGAATATGCAAGGCTTGAGTGGGCAAAAAGTGTTTCTTATACTGATCTGTGCATATTCCCACATATGCACCTGCCCATGGGATTTAAAACATCAAAGTTCAAAAAGTATGACGGTCATGGCAACCCAATTGCTCACCTAAAGAAGTTTTGCAACCAATTACGTGAAGCATGCGGAAAAGAAGAGTTGTTGATGGCATACTTCGGAGAAAGCTTAGTAGGCATTGCCTCAGAGTGGTATATGGACCAAGACGTCTCACGATGGCACATTTGGGACGATCTTGCCAGAGATTTTGTAAGGCAATTTCAATACAACATCGACATTTCACCCGATAAGAGTTCCTTGGCAAATTTGAAGAAGAAGCCTTCAGAAAGTTTTAGAGAATATGCTATCAAGTGGCGCGAACAGGCATCGAGGGTGAAGCCTCCCATGGATGAAATCGAAATGGTCACCTTTTTCCTTCAGGACCAGGAAGCAGATTATTTTCAAAACATGATGTCAGTCATGGACAAGCCTTTTGCAGAAGCGATCAAGATTGGTGAAATGGTAGAAAATGGTTTGAAGACGGGAAGGATTTTGAGTCGGTCGGCCATCACACCAACCTCCCAGGCCATCCAAGATGGGGTGGGAGGAGTCACAAGGAATAAAAAGAAAGAAGAAATCTTGATGGAAGCGTCGGGTATGAGAAGGCATCATGCTCCTAGGCCCATGTTATAGGGAAGAACCCCTCAACATTACTATCCCCACCAAGACACGCCTTACGCTCCCCAGCCTTATGCGGTTATGAACACTCAACCATTTGCACGACCGCAGCAACAGGTCAATAGGAACCATGCTTCGAGAAACCAGCCTCCCCATCAAAACCATTACAACCCTCGCCCTCCTAAAAATAATCTCCGTCCCAGGGAGCCACCCAGAAGGCAAAACTTTACACCAATTGGGGAGTCCTATTTCATCCTGTTCCCAAAACTTGTCAAGTTGAGTCTATTGCAGCCTGTGCCTCCGAACAGACAAAACCCTGAATCGCCTTCTTACTAACGGGGTGCCCGGTGTGCTTATCATTCAGGGGCTAAAGGGCATGACACACAAAATTGTTGGGCTCTGAAACGAGCTGTAGAAGATCTAATAAAACAAAGGAAAATAGTGTTGAGAGATGAAGATGTCCCGAATGTGACTAACAACCCATTGCCAGCCCACAACAATGGACTGGTAATCGGAATGATCTTAGAGGACAAAGAATATGACCCGGCTTTGAAAGCCATAATTGCTATTGCCGACGCAGATAAAAAGCCAAGAGCTACCTCCAGGAAAGTTGAAGAGGAAAAGAAGAGCAAAGACATGCTCCCCTGAGATTGAAAAGAAGGTTGAGCTTAAAACTGAGGCGACATCTGTTAAAGAAGTCCTTTACGTCCCACGAGGTCGTCGGGAAAAGCAGTTGACTCTAAGTCCCCCAAAGAGATTTGAGTTGAAAAGGACTACTCAGATATACGTACCCAAAGAAACCTATGTGGTGCGGGGGCCAACAAATCCACCAAGGCTGAGTGAGCCCGTGGTGGTTGGTCGCGCACCTCAGAGGCCTATGACAGACCCTTCTGCAGTCCCTTGGAATTATCAGGAAACAGTGGTGACACATAAAGGCAAAGAAATCACTGGAGAAACTCAAGAAAGTTACCGTGTAAAGAAATACTCTGAATTGGAAGAAGTGAACAATACCGCCAAGAAGCGATTCCCTCCTAAAAAGCCGATGAGCGCCGAAGAGGCGGAAGTTTTCTTTCAAAAGATGAAAATGCTGGACTATGAAGAAGTGGACCCGCTTCGTAAGTCCCCTGAACAAATCTCCTTACTATCCTTGCTGATGGATTCACCTAAGCACCAGAAGGTACTAGCCAAAACTCTCAATGAGGCCTAAGTGCCAGCTCAAACCTCTGTGAAACAATTGGAGAGGATGGCGGAAAGATTCTTTGCTATCAATTAGATCACATTCAGTAAAAATGACTTGCCTCCAGAAGGAGCTGCCCACAATAAAGCCCTGCATATAACAGTCAAATACGAAGGCTATTACGTTAAAAGGGTAATGGTATATGGAGGCTCTGGGGTGGACATATGCCCACTTTCTACATTATAGAGAAGGAAAATCGGGACGGAGAGGATTCATCCCAATAATGTATGTGTTCGGGCTTTCGATGGGATCAAAAAAGACACAATTGGAGAGATAGATCTGGTCTTGACCATTGGCCCAGTTGACTTCGAGGTAACCTTTCAAGTGTTAGATATGGACACGTCTAACAATTACCTCCTAGGAAGGCCATGGATTCACACGGGGGGAGTTGTGCCTTCTACTCTGCACCAGATGTTGAAATTTGAACATGAGAACCAAGAAATCGTGGTCCATGGTAAAGATGAATAGTCAATTTATCGCGACCCCTCCATCCCCTACCTCGAAGCTAAAAAATGTAGTGAGCATATAGTCTATCAGGCTTTCGAAATTATGGTGGTTGATTAGCATGAAGAGGGCAAACCCTATCCCCAAGATTTCCTCTCCAATGCGTCAATCATGGTAGCAAGAGAGATGATACGACATGGATTCAAACCAGGGAAGGGACTCGGAAGGTCTTTAAAAGGGATAGCTGATCCGATTGCTTTGCCCACTACAGAAAACTTTTTCAAGTTAGGCTTCCACCCAACACAGGAGAATATAACATGGGCAAACCGTAGAAATCGCGATGGATGGACTCTGCCTCAACCCCAGCCACACCTGTATGAAACATTTGTAAGGCCAAAGTACAATAAGGAGGGAGAAGATGACCTTCACAGCTGAAGAAATCGAGGAAATATGTGGGACAATGAGAAAACTATTATATGAAACCCACATGGTCCAGCTGGGAGAAGGCTCAGCACCATTGAGGTGCTATACATGGGACCAGATGCCAAGTTACAGAATTGGAAGGTTACGCCATTTCCAATCAGGCGGGAGGCGCGATAGTCCAGTCTTGCCATCTTTTCTGCATCACGAGTTATCTTAGGGTGTAACTCGGGTTCTTTCCTTTAGTGTTTTGTCCTCTTAATTTTCCAAATGTAAACCCTGTTATTTTACAATTCCAAAGAAATGAAATCAATATTTCATCGTTTATGTTCCTGTATTCTTTTTGATTCTTACTGTTTTTCCTTTTATTAATTTCTATCAGTTCTAATAATGCGGCTTTAAATAACATGACATGCTTGCGGACTTCATGCCCCAACCCAAAAATGCCACCTAATTGTGAAATAATGAACCAAGAATCGGAGTACGACGAAGAAGAGGCTTTTAGGGAAATCAATCGAGAGTTGGAACATTTCGAAAATAAACCTAAGGCAAATCTAAATGATACCAAACCAGTTAACTTGGGTTGTCTCGGGGAAACCAGGGAAACCAAAATAAGCATTCCACCCGAGTGAAAAATTCCGGGACGCACTGATCCAACTCATGTTTGAATTCAAAGACGTGTTTGCTTGGTCATACGATGATATGCAAGGGCTGAGTGTTGATTTTTGGTTCATAAGTTTCCTACTTACCCCGAATGCCCTCTAGTCCAACAAAAATAGAGAAAGTTCAAGCCTGATATCAGCAATAAGATCAAAGAAGAAATCACAAAACAGTTGGGGCGGGAGTAATCCGAGTAGTTCGATACACCACATGGCTGGCCAATGTGGTCCCGGTACTGAAGAATGATGGAAAGACCCGAGTGTATGTGGACTACAGAGATTTGAACAAGGTAAGTCCCAAAGACAATTTCCCTTTGCCCAATATCCACATCTTTGTTGATAACTGCGCCAAACATGAGATATAGTCTTTCGTGGACTGCTACGCAGGATATCACCGGGTGTTGATGGATGAGGAGGATGCCGAGAAAAATGCCTTCACCACACCTTGGGGTACTTATTGCTACAGGGTTATGCCTTTCGGTTTAATGAACATTGGGGCAACGTATATGAGGTCTATGACCACTATCTTCCACAAAATGATGCATCAAAAGATAGAAGTATATGTGGACGACCTGATTATCAAGTCCAAGACTCAAGGTGATCATGTGCAGGACCTAAGAAAGTTCTTTGAAAGGCTGCGCAAGTACGATTTGAAATTAAACCTAGCCAAATGCGCATTTGGGGTCCCGTCAGGCAAGCTTCTTGGCTTCATAGTCAGTCGGAGGGGTATCGAGTTGGATCCAACAAAGATAAAATCCATTCGAGAGCTACCTCCTCCAAAAACCAAGAAGGATGTAATGAGCTTGCTGAGGAGACTAAATTATATTAGCCGATTCATCGCCCATTTGACTTCTACATGCGAACCCATATTTAAGTTGCTAAAAAAGGATGCAGAAATCAAATGGACTGATGAGTGTCAAGAGGCTTTTGACAAGATTAAAGATTACTTGTCCAATCCACCAGTCTTGGTCCCGTCGGAACCAGGAAGGCCATTATTTCAATATCTGACGGTCCTGGAGAACTCTATTGGTTGCATTCTCGGCAGCATGATATCACTGGTAAGAAGGAATAGGCCATCTATTACTTGAGCAATAAGTTCACCAGTTACGAGGCCAAATACACCTTGCTAGAGCGAACCTGTTGTGCCTTAACTTGGATGGCTCAGAAACTGAGGCATTACTTGCAAGCCCACACCACCTACCTCATAACCAGGCTGGATCCGTCGAAGTACATATTTCAAAAACCAATGCCTACAGGGAGATTAGCAAAATGGCAAATCCTCCTCACCGAGTTCGAAATAGTCTATGTCAGTCGCACAGCAATGAAGCCCAAGCGCTAGCGGATCATTTAGCCGTGAATCTAGTTGATGATGAAAATATAAACCCTTGAATACCTATTTCTCAAACGAAGAGGTGAAGTCAATGGAGGTAACATCTGAGGATGTCACCGCAGCCGAATATGAAGCCTGCATCCTAGGCATAAATATGGCTATCGACCAAGACGTCGAGGAACTATTAATCATGGGGGATTCAGATCTAATTATCCGGCAAGCCCAAGGGGAGTGGGAAACGAGGGACGTTAAACTCATCCCTTATCGGCAACATGTAGAGGATCTCAGCAAAAGGTTCAAGTCGGTACAATTCAAGTATATTCCTCACCGTCACAATGAGTTAGCCGACGCACTCGCTACTTTGGCCTCCATGTTGCCTTACCCAGAAATGCCTATATCGATCCCTTGGAAATCCAAATCAGGGAAAGGCATGGGTACTATAATGTAGCCGAGGCAGAACCCAACACTCAGCCATGGTATTATGATATCAAGAGATTTCTGAAAACACAAGAATATCCCGAGCAGGCCATTGGAGATCAAAAGAGAACCATTAGATGGCATGCGAGTGATTTCTTCTTGAGCGGTGATATATTGTATAAAAGGACCCCATATCTCAACTTTCTAAGATGTGTTGATGCTGAGGAAGCCTAAAAGATCATGCAAGTACACGCGGGAGTGTGCGGGGCCCATATGAATGGGTATGTGTTGGCGAAGAAAATACTTCGGGCAGGGTACTACTGGACAACCATGGAGAAGGATTGCTTCAGCTTCGTTCGGAAGTGTCATCAATGTTAGGTGCACGGTGATTTGATTCATGAACCACCAACTAAATTGCATCCTATGTCAGCACCGTGGCCATTTGCTGCCTGGGGCATGAACGTCATTAAACCGGTCGAGCTAAAAGTCTCAAATGGACATAGATTCATATTGGTTGCTATTGACTACTTTACGAAGTGGATTGAAGCCATCACACTTAAGTCAGTCACCAGGAGAGTTGTGGTAGACTTTGTGCATTCCAACCTCATTTGCCGCTTCGGTATCCCTGCAACCATCATCACAGATAATGCTGCCAACCTAAATAGTCGTCTGATGGGAAAAATAGGTGAATTCAAGATAACACACAGAATCTTCACTCCCTACCGGCCCAAAGCCATTGGTGTTGTCGAAGAAGCTAACAAGAACATCAAGAAGATTCTGAGAAAATCGATTCAAAGCTCCAGACAATGGCACGAAAAGCTGCCTTTTGTATTTGGATATCGCACCACGGTGCGCACATCCGTACTTATTGGTCTATGGAACTGAAGTTGTTATATCCGCACAAATAGAAATTCCTTCACTCCGGATAATTGTTGAAGCATAAATTTAGGAAAGTGAGTGGGTCAAGACTCGACTGGAACAATTGTCGTTAATTGACGAAAAATGAATGGTCGTGGTTTGTCACGGGCAGTTGTACTAACAAAGAATGGCCCACGCTTATAATAAGAAAGTGTGCCCCAGGAATTTTGAGGTCGGACAGCTTGTATTGAGGTGCATTCTCCCTCACCATTAGGAAGCAAAAGGAAAATTTTCTCCTAACTGGAAAGGCCCATACATTATCAGAAAGATACTACTTAAAGGAGCATTATACCGGGGTGACATCGAAGGAGACGATCTTGAGGAAGCAATGAATGCAGATGCAGTAAAAAGGTACTACGTCTAGACTCCCTACAGCAAGGATTCAGTCCAGTTGAGATGATGAAGGCTTTTCTTTCCCGCTACCCCAAATACTATCCATCTTTCACAAACCCTTTAAGCTGGTTACGTTTCTTTGACCACCTTTTTTGGAACCCGGAAGTTCTATTAAAAAAACAAAAGAAAAGAAAACAATCAAAAAAAAGAAAAGAAGAAAAAAAAGAAAAAAAAGTGATGAAAAACAAATATATACAAAACACAAAGAAAATTAGTTTAGGAAAAACTGCCTGAACTACGTCTGACTTGATTCCAAAAGGATACGTAGGCAGCCTCTCGCTGAGGTTCAGTCACACCAAACACAAAAATCCCAATTCCCCAAAATGGAAAACTAGGGCGGATGATGTAATGGTTCGGCCATGAACACACCAAAAGGTTCCAAAGTTATAGTTCCATCCAAACTCCTTCACCCAAAAAACCTGGACTAAGTCCTTCCGATCGATTGGCAAAGGCAGGGGAGTGACAAATGCCATTGTGGGGATTTGACACCATTCAAATTGAGAGAAATAAAATGAAAGAGTCTTATCGGTGAAAACCTTCGGGCACCATAAGGTGATGGTGAGTAGAGAAAATGAAAATGACAGAGTCCGTTTAGTGAAAACTCGTAAAGAGCACTATCATGAGACGGTGAGAAGAGAAATGAGAGAGGCTGATTGGCGAAAACCCACAAAGGGCGCTGTTGGCCGAAAAGAAGATATATCACCATCAAAAGTCCGGGAAAGGTTCCCTGGTTTTGAAGTGTTGAAATACGGGTCATGAGGAGATGGAAATGTTGTACGGGTCGGGCATCCAGTCTGAAAAGCATGTCATGTTCATTTGAAGTCAACATGCACACCCCCAGATAAGTCCTCCTTTTCCCACGAAAGGGGCATTTCTGTTTAAACCCATATGATTGCTTTTGAATATTGCTTCCTTGAGTCCATTTCGGTTTAACTATGATTCCAAGATTATTCCAAAAGAAAAGATGGCAAGGCTGGTTTCACACGGCTCACCTGGCAAGGACCAAAGAAAATACCCAGTTCCAGCGGGCGCATCTAGGCGATCCCGGCTGGCTATGATGGCTGATGTTTCGAAAGCAGAAAGAGTTTGAAAGAAATAAAATCAAAGTCAAATGCGCACGAAGGCAAAATAAAGTTAGAAAGGTTGAGTCGCGATGGGCTAATTGTCTCGACAAAATTTAAAAAACCAGGGAACCAAAAGATTCTGAAAATGGAAGTTGGGGAAAAGCAATCACAACCGAAAGGCCTACAAAGGTGAAATAAATCTGAAAGATGAGTTCTCCTGACCAACCAACAAGCAAAAATTCAGAAAGTTAGAGGTCTTTTCAGCAAAAACGAGGCCGGGATCAAGCAATCAAGGCCACAAAATTAACCACTGTTTCGAACTAAAAATCGTGCTTTGTTTGAAAATCTGAAACAGGTGTAATCCAAAGCAATTGGACAAATAGCAGACGCAACCAAAGAAAATGCGCATGAGCTAGGAACAACTTTGCAAAATGATCAACCAAAAGGGAAGTTATCTTTAAATCCTTTCATGCAATTTTAATAAAAGAAAAGAAGAAAAGGAGAATCACACAAATCATGGTAGCATAGGACCCCCGATCCTTAACTACATCCCTCCAAATCTAGGACCGCATTCCCTAGTTGTCCCCAGCATTACCTGTGGACCTCCCCGGCATAACCCGAGGGTCATTCTCCTTCTATCCCCAGCATAACCTGAGGGTCTTTTCCTTTCTTTCATTCCCCGGCATAACCCGAGGATCATTGTCCTTTCTCCCCGGCATAACATGAGGACCCTCTTCTTTCATTCCCCGGCATAACCCGAGGATCATTTTCCTTATATCCCCAGTATAACCTAAGGGTCTTAGTCCTTTCTTTCAGTCCCAGACATAACCCAAGGGTCTTTTTCTTTCTATCCCTCAGCATAACCTGAAGGTCTCTTTCTCTTCTTCCCCGACATAACCCGAGGATCATCTTCTTTATACCCCCAGGAATCTTTTCTTCCCATCCCGGCATAACCCATAGATCTCCTGGCATAACCCAGGAGCCTTTTTCTTCCTATCCTGGCATAACCTGTGGATCTCCCTGGCATAACCCACGAGCCCTTTTATTCTTATCCCGGCATAACCCGCGGATCTCCCTGGCATAACCCAGGAGCCTTTTTCTTCCTATCCTGGCATAACCTAGGAGCCTTTTTCCTCTCATCCCGGCATAACCCGTGGATCTCCCTGGCATAACCCAGGAGCCATTTTCTTCATATCCCGGCATAACCTGTGGATCCCCTAGCATAACCCATGAGCATTTTTCTTCCCATCCCGGCATAACAGGATTCCTTTCTTCCTATCCCGGCATAACCTGTGGATCTCCCTAGCATAACCTAGGAACCTTTCCTTCCTATCTCGACATAACCCGCGGATCTTCCTGGTATAACCTAGGGATATTGTCATTTCTTCCCGGTATAACCCGTAGATTTTTCCTTTCATCCCCAATAGGGACTCTTTATTTCATCCCCGTATAACCCGTGGATCTTCCTCTTATCCTAAACAGTGACCCGTTTCCTTTCCCAGCATAACCTGGCAATCTTTCCAAAAGTTAAACAATCCTAACGCTCATTGTTTTCAATAAAGAAATAGCTTAGATTTGTGTTGCAAATAACTCACGAAAATTTCCCAGTGAAAATTGGGGCAGAAAATTTTGTTAGTTTGTTTGTTTTGGTGTCCGAACAGGTTTTACCTCAGAGCGCAAGATTCGAGATGACTAGGACAGTGAATCTCAATTCAGAAAAGAAAAGAGCAAGAGAAATGAACTCATAATGATTGAAAAGAAAATATACGGACTGCTAAAATTTGATTCCAAATCACAAGTCGCGCATGTCCCACTTGGCTTCAATTCTGAAGAAAGAATCGGCACCTACAACTTACGAGCATCAAGATTCAGGTCGAACTCCACCACAAATCCAGCTGAGTCTCAAGATCAAGTTTCTAGAAATTCGTAGATAGTAATCTTGTAACTCATAGTTGATAGGCATAGTTAGCTTATCTTTTGATTTTACTTTTGGTGTAATAAGGAGGTCAGCAAGCAGTAGCAATAGCATCAGCAGTGAAATCACAGCTCATGGTAATCCCAGCTCATGGTAATCCCAGCTCATGGTAATCACAGCTACCAAAACACTCCAGAACTGTACTGACCTGATTACTTTATAGTCAAGTATATGTAGGCAACCTTTGAAGCAGAGTTCAGTCAGACAGTTTTCAAAAATGATTCTCATGGAATGCCAAGTAGGCAAAAATCTCTTAGTTGCTCCTTTATCTTTGCCCAGAAACGCTTCGTATCTCCGAGCAAAGAGGGGTAGCTGTGAGCATGTGAATTTTGCCTCGTTCGAAATATTCCTATAGAATTCATTAAAATTAGGATTTTTCTATATTATTTGCATTTTAGGAATTAATTGCATGATTTTGGGTTAGTTTGCATTTTGTGCATTTTAAATTGATATAATTCGTAAAAAATACAAAAATGGCATATTTAAATTAAGGACCCAAATTTATATTTTCTTAGGTTTATTAGTTGATTAATATTACCAAAATAAGAGAAAATAACAAAAATTGTCATTTTTACATATGTTTAGTTTTCTTTTTAAATTTGGGATTTAGATTATTTTTAGAAATTTAATTAGCTTTGGTTGTAGAATTTAACTTTGGTCTTGTCTATTTTAATTTTTGTATTTAATAAAAATCTGGAAAAAAATGCAAAACAAAAAGAGGATAAATTAATTAAAAAGAGAAAAAGAATAAAACATATTAAATACTAAGGAAAAGAAATCAGACTATTTGGGCCAGTATTTTTCAAAAAAAACCCAACCCAAAGTATCACCCCCAGACCGGCCCAGACCCTTAGCTCATCCGGTCCAGACCCCCCTCGAAACAACATTGTTTCGACCGAAACTCATCTCAACCGTCCATTCCACATCATCCAACAACCCAGGATTTGACCTCAGTTTTAAATAAAACTGTGCAAAAACATCACAAACCCTAGAGACCGTGTTTCGTCTTCCTCGTACCTCTGATCCTCCGCCGTCCCTCCGCTGTCTGCCGCCGGTCGATAATCGTCGCTGCCGGCGGCGATGCTCCAATCAGCTCCAAATTAATACCAATTGATTCCCTCCTCCTCCTCTTTACAATGCCACCAACCTTCAAATCCTAGCCGACTTCTTCGAATAATCGATTGAAACGGAGGCTATTCCATCGTCCACGGCAGCGCCGATATCCGAAAGACCCAAAAATTACACCATACAACTCCATCGTCTCCCTTTCCATGAATCCATAGCATATAACCCTCAAATATCACCGAATTTTGTCGAATATCAAATCAAAGACCTCGGTAAAAGCCAAACCCTTCCAAATCCAACCAAATTCACACCTTGTACTATTCTCACCCTCCTCTTCCTAAACCCCTAATCACTCTCCCTCGAATGTCAATGAATCTCCCCAAATTTCAAATCAAAGGTTGGCTGGAAACCCTAGACACTCAGGGGTTCATGGGTCTTGGATTACGACTGTCTTTAATCTGGTGTTTTCTCAAGGAAACACATAATTAAGGACAGTTGTTGTCCGTTTAGTCCCAAGTTCAGATTCCATGTTGTCATTAAGCTAAGTCTCCTTAAATTCAATTTCTTGTTCCTTCGTCTTGGTGATGTATTTTCTTTTAGTGTTTGTTCTTGCATGTGTTGTTAGGGATCTTAGTTACCCTTTGTTAGTTTTCATATAGAATTTTGGGGTAGGTTTATTCATATTCCTGTTCATCTGTCTAATTTGAATTCTAAATCATCACTGATTATCTACTCGCTTCACTTTTAGTAACTGGACTTCTAAATTTGAGTTATGATTAATCAAGCTTGACTGTTGTTTTCCTGAGTCATTCTGTGTTGATTCATAAGCAGTATGTTTGAGTGGTTTAAATTGGACGGTTGAGGGTTAATTTAGGATATCACTGTTTCCATATTGCATGTCATTTTGTTGAAAATTAGTTCAATTGATTGTTTGTTGTTTTAATGATACACTTGGCCTTAGAACTCTTTAATCAGATTTAAATTAGGTTCAACACAGGTTATAGGGTTTTGGTTAAATTTCAGGATTGGCTGGATATAGTTGAGTGTTTAGTTACCTATAGTCACTTCTAACTAGGGTAAAAGGGGTTTGGGGGTTAGTTTACTGCTCATTCTTAGTAAATTCAGTTTGATGAAGGGTAGTTTAGGCATTTGAGGGCTAGAAAATCTTTTATAAGAAGTTAACAAGCTTCTAGTGAGGGTCTCTAGTGAACTTTCAGTTGGTTAAGCAGTAAATCTTGGTAAACATTTCAGAAGTCTAAGGTGACCTAAGCTAAAAGCAAAAAATAAAGAGGGACTGATTGTTTAAAATGGAAAACTGTAAGGATTAAAAGAAAAATAAAATCTGAAACTTCGCCATAGCTTACTTGCCTATAAAGGCATGGGTATCTTGACTGAAAGAACACAGAAAAACCTTCCAAAAAAGTCCTTCTGAATTAGTCACAAATACAAGAGCAAAAATCAAAATAGTAGATCTGATTCTAGGGAAATCTGCTGAAAATTTGAAAATATAAAAAGAAAAAGGGGCAAAAACTACGGTTCAATTAGCATCAGCCACTTTTAAACGTATCCTGGAATCATTCGTATTAAAGCTGCGTGGATCCTAGTTTATTTTGAGAAAAACTCTTTGTTTGCTCCTGGGTTTCGAGGGTGGTTTCATTGTTGCATTTGCTGGGTGGATTTACTGTTGTTATTGTTTCCTGTTTACCTACTCATAGGTGTTCATTTGCTGTAACCAGGTACACATCGTGTAATCTCCAAGTTGCGGACATTATTTGGGTTGCAACATGTTTTTATTCTGTTAATTATCATATTAGAGTTCCTGTAATTCCATGAAATTCAATAGGCTTGTTTATAACTAACACTGGACTGTTTTGTATCGGACTGTTAATATTTATTTAGATTAGTATGATTGTATTTGGGAAATTGGCTTGGTTGCTGGTATTAGCAACAAAATAGGCGTAGAAATTGAGTTTAAATCTTCACTTGTAGTTAGTAATCCAACACTCAAACAGCTTTGAGCAATTACTACATGTTCATAAGGGTGACATTAGATAGTGAACTGTTTGGTGTTGCTCTTTGTTGAATTTTAGACTCGTTTGTTTATCACATGCATTGAAATGATGAATTGGTTTCCTCCAGTTCTTCAAAAAACAATCATCTAGGATCGTAGTATAGAAACCCAGGAAGGTAGGCATAGATAATTTGAGCATTAAGATGTGCTTTTTCAACTGGAATTGCGACTATAGGCTATCATGAGCTCATGCATTCGAATTTGGAGCTTACAAGTCTAAACATGAAGATTGAATAATTTGTTAATCACACCTACTGCATTAAAACCAGATATTATGGATGCTCAACTGGAACGAACTTGAATTAAAATCATACATTGAGTTGAACTCGTTTACATAATTGAATTTAGATCATAATATTGAGTACTTGCCCTTGTTAATCTGATCTTCAACGCACCAACCCAGTATGAGAGGCCATTCCAGGCTCCTCTAGTCCAATTCATGGTAGATTTGGGCCCATCAACAGGCCCATGATTTGATAAACCTTCATCCAAACTCTACTTGTTTGGGATTTGATTTAAAGTCTTTAACTCGTAAGGTACATAATCTAAATTTGGGATTTCAAGTTAGGTGGCGAAATCGAATTAAGGTTTCATCTTTTTGTTTGAATTCGAACTTGAATTTGAAGCATGAATTCTATGATTGCTAATTAACTAGGTCTTTTAGAGACAAACACTATAGAAAATCCTAATTTGCTTTAGACTGGCCTTTAAATAATAAAATGAGGTGCGCCGCGTCAAACAAAACCCATAAATTGCGTGGCTCTCTTTAAATGCTCCTATTAAAATGCCTAGAAATTCGAGACGTGCCGTTTAGCGAACTTCGCGGCTTCCCGCAAAGATAATAATACGCTAGTCGCTTTAGGCGCGTCTTTTATATTTTTACCTTCCTAAATACGGGTGTGCATTTCATGTGACCAAAATCCAAATCCCAAAATTTTGGATAAAATGTGTTTCGGATCCGGGTGCGTTTCATGTGATGCGATCCAAAGACATGTTTTAAACGAGGTTCACATTCCTGTAAATTCAATTAAAAGCGGCAAATAGTTTAAGATTGCACTATAGGATAAACATGTATAAAAATCAGATTTCTAGCCAATTATAATAGTTTGAGCGACTGTGCTAGAACCACGGGATCCGAGGGTTCCTAACACCTTCCCTTGGGTCAACAGAATTCCTTACTTAGAATTTCTAGTTCGCAGACTCCATTCGGGCGGTCAAAAATTTCCTCGATTTGGGATTCAAAACAAAACGGTGACTTGGGACACCAAAAGCCAAGCCTATCCCAAGCGGCGACTATAAATAAATAAATAATCTCACTTCGAATAATGTCACTTTAATTGAAAAAACTCCCTTATACGTTTATCTTTCAGGATAGCCGTGTAAAAAAGAGGTGTGACACTAACGAGATAAAGTGTTGGAGACTAAATTAAAGAGATCTAGAGTTATAATTTTTCCAATTTTCCGAATCCTTACAGCTATGTTCCCTACAATTTTGCCGATGTATTCTCTACTGATCGTGAGCACTTTAGGTGTCGCAAATATCTCTCTAGCAACTACAATAATTTACCTAGACATATTCTCTCGAACTACGCTAGTTGGATTTATCTAACCGCTTATTATGACCACGTCAAGGCTTTATTATTTCTAAACCTACCTTTAAACTCACTGTATTGATTTTTCACATGTGGTAGGAGTGAAGTTATTCAACAACTACCTAAATATGTACTCTCTCTCTCTCTCTAGCAGTACACACTAAATAGGCACAGTCAACTGATGGCCATTCAATCAACAACAACAAATACGTAGTTGGACAAGTAGATAAATCCAACGGATTAATTATATCAAAAGCTAATCAAGACTTCATCCAACAATTGATTCCATCAACCCTAGATTAAATGTTTAGCTACTCAAGGTAAAACAAGATAGAGCCCAAATAAAATTCATAATTCACAAAATAATGATAACAGGAAGAAGAATGAAAAAATCTAATCGTGTCCTGATCCTTTCACACTTGTTTTTGCCTCCAATTGAGTCTAGAAACAAGTTCAACCTTGACTTGGGTGGGTTTGTTGAGTTTATATAGGGTTAGGATAAGTTTTTCACACTTTACACTTTAGCCCCTGGACTTTCTCGGCCTTCTCCAGATCGACCGCAGTCGCGGGCCAACCGCGGTCAGACAACAGACGTTTTAGGGTATTCTATTTTGCGTCTTTTTCCACCGCATTCCAGTCGTGGTAGACTGTTGCCTAATATTTCTTTGCCTTTTATTGCTCGTTTTTATCCGGGCTCTTTTCGATTGGTCTTGTATCTACATATTTGTCCCCAAAATACTCTATATCCTCCTCTTAACTCGGAGTAGTTCCTACCAAGCATAAAAACCTCAATTGGAGTATTTTGTTATCATTTAGCACTTAAAATATCAATAAAATATGATTAACTTATAGCGTAAATATCATCTACATCACATAATATAGGCTACTATCACTTGCCTAAAATGATATAAAGAAGAGTTCGTCCTTCTTCAAAGAGATAAGGTCACGTGATACGAAGAGGCAATGGAACAGTAAAAAGAGGTGAAAAGGATGCCAAAGAAAAGGCAATGAAACAGTAAAAGGGAAAAAGAAAACTAAGGCAAAATAAAAGAGAATGTTCTTTAATTAATTTCCAGATAAGAGCAGAGCTACAATGTGTATAATGAGAGAGGAAGGATTCCCTAGCTGGCACTCGAGTGTACTATTCCATTTCCTAACCACCTTACATGGACCTCTCGTATAAAAGGCAAATAAAATTGTAGGACTAAAGTGTAATCACTGAAAACTATAACATAGAATATAAGTGGACTAAACTGCACATCTTCCAAAGTTATTCTCAACCTTCATACCAACTAACTTAACAAGCTCGCATCACTTAACAAGCATAAGGTACCACTATCAGAAGCTATGTGTTTCATCACGCGACCCCTCAAGATAGAGGCTTCAGTCAGCGTTAGAATTTTGAGGCGAACCAAATTACATAAAGAAACTTTGGTTATGTTGATTTACCATGGATAAATATGGAGAAGCTAGATCTCTAGCCAAATAGTGATGGTAATCCTTCAACAAGAAAGGTGGCAAAAACCTCACTTTTTCTAGCTCATAGGATACATATTTTATTCAACAAATTCACACAAAAAGTATAATTGATAATTTCTAGTTTCTAGCTCAATAGTTGAAAAGTAAGAAGTACTGAAGTAATACTACTTAAACTGCAAAATCAACAATGCAAACTTCATATAATCTACAACCAACAATAGTGAAAAATATACTAATACTTTATATATGTAAACCGACCAAAACAGAATCAATGACAACCAAAAAACGTTGAAAGAGCGACGACAAATCAAAGCGATGATGATCGTAAGCTTTAGAATCATTCTCATGTTCGCAAACAATGCAGTGCGCCACTTCATTCATCTCGAATTTATAACAACTGGGGCATCTATAGTTGTAAATTTTTCTGCGTAATTGATGAATTGACAATGATTTATCTATCAGTGAAGAATAATTTAGGTTTGTATTTTGATTTGTGTTTGTTGAATCTCAAAGTTTTTGAATTCAATTAAGGAGTTGAGATGAAATAGCATTGTATTTGAAAACAAAGTCGAAACTGAAATTTGAGGGGCATTTGTAACATAAGAAATATAAGGATCGCCTTTACAATAAGCTACTTAAGAGGGTAGTTTTTCGATTAGAAGAAATATGAGGGTCGCCTTTAGGATAAACGACTCTACATGTAGATTTTGGAGGAATTTGAGAGGGTAGTTTCATCTTTTAAAAGAAATATATGAGTTGCCTTTAGGATTATCGACTTAGTTTTATAGATGAAAATGATCCCTTATGTTTGAGGTTAGTGTCACGACCCATTTTCTGAACAAGCCGAGACCGGCACTTGATCACTAAACATGACCGAGCGAACCATCTCTGCTTATCAAACCTATTATCACTCCAAACTTTATATGCAACAAAGCAATACTCTAACCAAATACTTTTGATTAATTCAAATATTTAAATAAATCAACTCCAAAACTTTGTTCGTAGTGACTACTGAATTACTGCTAAGTTATTATAAAATAACATCTGAATCTCAACCCAATGACTATGTCTATGAAGCCTCTGCTAATAAACTGACGCACTGCTCAGGACATGAGATTTCCTGGTCAGTTCTCTAAGTAACAAGAAATAACTAAATAAAGATGACTCTAAGAAATACTCCACGAACAAAAGCGGAGCTCACCAATAGCACTGGAAGCGAAGGAAGTCCTAACTCGTAGCCTGCTCGCCTGCAAATCCGATCCCTATGTTGTACCGCAGACCAACATAGGTTCCCAAAAGAAAACGTCAGTACCATCTATTGTACTCAGTGAGTCTCAACAACAAGGGGCGAAACTTTAATAACATATGCGTTATGAGCAAAGGTTCTAAATGCATGTAAAACATAAAGCTTATAAGAATAATTCTAAATAATTGCATAATAGCAGTTTATGAATATTCTAAAAGAAATTCTTTTCTTTTTCTTTCTTATAAAAAAATACTTCACTTTATACTTTGAGAGTTCCAACTATCCTAACTTAATTCTGTCTCAGTCACCGTGATCGGCACGGGTTCGATCCCAACCTGATCGAATAGGCCCAATCCACGAGGTACCACTCGCTTCATGGTTCTCGCCGCTCATGTATTATACCTTAGCATGACTAAGTAAATTCTCAGCAACAAGACCCTCGGCTCGTGTGCTCCCTACTTTGGCACAAGTAGTTTCAGGAAGTCAACGCCTTCGTCAGGACCCTCGACCTGGACGATGACCCCATCTCAGAATAAAGGATACTCCCAAAAATCTTTTCTTTCTAAACTTCTTCTTGTGACTTTTCAAGTCTAAATCTTTTATACATACCTATACCAGTATCCTTAAATATAAGGCATGACATAAGAATGAAATAAACATTCAAAAGTATTTATAAATGCTCTTGATCCTTCATTTTAACCATGAAAATGGCATATATGAATAACATAAAAATCTGAAATTTATACACAAATATCCAAATAATCATCTAAACTTTAGCTAGAAAATAATTCTAAGCTAATAGGTATTTACTACTCCAATTAAGCACAAAAAATAACATAAAAATTCTGAAATTTATGCACATATATCCAAATAATCATCTAAACTTTAGCTAAAAAATAATTCTAAGCTAATAGGTACTTACTACTCCAATTAAGTATATATTAACTCTTTTATGCAATTCATCAAATACCTTTGTGCGTGCTTTTGTAAGTTAAACCACTTTATTAAAATGTTATATCAACTCACCTCAAAACTTCTCAATCTAATACGTAGCCCCCCATCCAGTTGACACCAATCAAACAATTAATTTTACAACAACCAGTGTATTTTAATCAATTTTAAAGTACTACACCCTAAATATAAAATTTATTATCGATGTAGAGGAAGAAGGGAATTAACTACTCAATTCTTACCTAATATTACAGTCGAATAATTGACAATAAAATTTTTTATATACCTGAGTTCAAGAAATTAGTGATTTGTAAAGAACCCTATAACTTTGGGTGCAATTCCGTAGTTGCTTTTACGTTAGAAACAGAATGTGAAGTGTTCTGTTTTGATAATCTCCTTTTGTTTAACCTTTTCGCAGCCCTTGCCTTTTGGCTAAGGCTTTCACGCCTTTACTGCCAAGAGCCCTTTATGGGCTTAAGGCTCATGTTTTTTTATACAATTTATTTGTTTTTTTTTTTTACTTAATTAGTATTTAATGATATCACTTTTAATAATTAACAATATTAAAATTATTAATATTTTTCTAATTATATATATATATATATATATATATATATATATATATATATATATATATATATATATATATATATATATATATATATATATTACTATAGGCAAGATAAACATAATAAAAATAGTAATAATTTAGTTCTACAGTTAGCATGTCTCGAAATTTTTATAAATTTGAGGAGTGTTACCGTTAGGATCAAAATAGTCCGTTAAGTATGAACTAATCAACTTTAGTCTTTTAAATTTGCTAAAAGTCAGTATTTTTTATTTCTATCAAATATTTACTGCCAAATACTATCCCAAGATTATAGTATTACTGATAACCAAACGACCTTAGGATATTTATAGCCTGTTTGCCCAAGCTTCTCCGATCCTAGAAGTATTTATTTTAAAAGTATTTTTTTAAAAGTTGAAGTATTTGACCAAGCTTTTGGAAAGAAAAAAATGATTTTAAGGAGAAGCAGAAGCAGTTTTGGAGAAACAGAAAAATAGCTTTTCTCCAAAAAACTTTTTCTGAAAAGTACTTTTGAGAAAATACACTTAGAAGTAGTTTTTAAAAACTTGGCCAAACACTAATTGCTGATCGAAAGCGCTTTTCAATTAATTAGCTAAACACAAACTAGTTCTCACCGAAAGTAGTTTTAAGAAAAGCACTTTTAAAAATACTTATTAAAATAAGCTCTTTTTGAAGCTAGGCCAAATATGCTACCCCTTTGTTTCAATTTATGTGACCTATTTTGTTTTGGTCCGTTTTGAAAAGAATAACCCCTTCTAAATTTGGTAACAATGTAGTTTAAACTTATAATTTTACCTTTAATGAGAAATTTTTATAATCGTATAAATACTTTCGATTATTTTTTTGACTTATTTAGGACCGTAAATTCTAAAAAATATTTATTTTTTCTTACACTACATGTTTAATCAAAAATGTTCATCGGATCGGAGGAAGTATTAATTTCTTCATTTACTGTAGATCCAAAATAGTTAGATTACTCAACACAATAACAGCTAGTGAGCAAATGGAAAAACTTAAGGACAAAAGAGGAAAAACACATGAGATTATATACAAACACAGCACAATAATCTGCGGGAAATTACATTACAAATAAAATCAAGAGAGCTCTCTGGGTAATAATCAACTCACCACTCTGTGTTTTGAAGCTCATGTAATAATCAACCAGCTCGAGCAGACACACACACAGTTATATATATATATATATATTATATATATATATATATAAGTATATATTCGCTCAGTTCTTTACAGAATTTGAAATTTTCCAAATTTAAAGCTCTGATATATGCTTCTTCTTCGCTATAAAGAACCCTAGGGTTTTGTTATTTATTGGTTGAGTTTGAGGCGAAATTGTATGGCGAGTGTGTACATTCCAGTACAAAATTCAGAGGAGGAAGTTAGAGTGTCATTGGACCAACTCCCAAGGGATGCTTCTGACATTCTTGATATTCTCAAGGCTGAACAAGCTCCTCTTGATCTCTGGCTTATTATCGCTGTACGTTCAATTCTCTCTCTCTCTCACCCACTTATGAAATTGTTAGGGTTGAAATTTCACATGTAGGAAATTTATGCTGCTTTGTATTATCAGCTCACTTTTCTTTGACCTTTTGTTGCAATCTTCAATTTAGTGGCATGGAAATTTTTGTTGCGTTAAATAGATTTTGCGCTTGAACGTTTATGTTGTAGAGGGGGATAAGAGCAGTTTTACAAAATTTAAATAGAAAACTTGCATGGTAAGTCTTGCGTTTTGCACACTTGATTTTTGTTTCTCTAAAAATTTTCTGTGCCTCCCCCTCCATCTATGATGGATTTTGCAGAGGGAATATTTTAAACAAGGGAAAATCGATCAGTTTCGACAAATATTGGAAGAAGGTTCTAGTCCAGGTACTTATGACACATTTAAGTGCATCGAATGGGTATTTATCCATTCTTATTGCAAAGTCAGAGAATTTCAAGTTGCTGTCTTTCTTTCTTTAAAAAGACTAATTACTATTCCACATTGTTATGGTGCAGAGATTGATGAATATTATGCAGACGTGAGGTATGAGCGGATCGCCATTCTAAATGCATTGGGTGCATATTATAGTTATCTTGGGAAGATTGAGACGAAACAAAGAGAAAAAGAAGAGCACTTTATTATGGCAACTCAATATTATAATAAAGCATCTAGAATTGACATGCACGAGCCCTCTACTTGGGTTGGAAAAGGTGATCATTATTTCATTTCTTTAGTATATAATTATATATATTACTGCTTGAAACAAGTAATTTGATGCGTTTCTGCGGTTGAATTTAAAATCATTTTTTTATTGGTGGATCCGTCCTCAATGTCATCCGCGCTTATGCGCCGCAAGCAGGCCTAGATGAAGAGGTTAAGATGCACTTTTGGGAGGGCCTAGACGAGTTGGCAAGTAGTGTTCCCCACTTTGAGAAGTTAGTTATTGGAGGGGACTTTAATGGTCATATTGGGGCTGCGACTGATGGTTATGGCGAGGTGCATGGTGGCTTTGGCCTTGGGGTTAGGAACGGAGGAGGTACTTCACTGCTTGATTTCGCCAGGGCTTTCGAGCTTTTGATTGCGAACTCGTATTTCCGAAGAGGGAGGAACATTTGGTGACTTTTAAAAGTTTGCGGCAAGGAATTAGATTGATTACCTCCTCCTACATAGACTCCTAGTGGTGGATGTCGTCTCTGGGTGAAGAGGAAGAGGAGGGGTGCTCGGGGCCGACCGCGGATTAGATGGGAAGCTCTGACTGAGGGGAAAGCCCAGGAGTTGGAGAGGAGGTTAGTTGATGGTGGAGCTTGGAGAAGTTCCGGGGATGCGGACGCTATGTGGTCAGAGACGGCGAAGTTGGTTAGGGAGGCAGCGCGGGATGTGCTTGAGGTAGCAAAGGGCTATTCAGGCAGATATCAAGGTGACTGGTGGTGGAACGATATAGTCCAAGGAAAAGTGGAGGTGAAGAAGGCGGCATTTGCTAAGTTGGCTGGGAGCACAAGCGAGGATGAAAGGAGAGTGAATAGGGAGAGCTACAAGGTGGCGAGGAAGGAAGCAAAGATGGCATTCACGGAAGCTAAAAATGCGGCATTTGGTCGTATGTACGAGGAATTGGGGGAGAAAGGCGGGGATATGAAGTTATTCCGGTTGGCTAAAGCGAAGGAGAGGAAGGCTCGGGATCTAGACCAAGTTAGGTGCATCAAGGACGAGGATGGTAGAGTTCTGATGGGGGAGTCTCAAGTCAAGCAGAGGGTGGTTGAGGCGAGGGTGAGGGGGATGGCGTCCATATCCGTGAACCAGTTCGGTTTCATGCCGGATCGCTCTACTACAGAAGCTATCCACCTTGTCAGGAGATTGGTGGAACAGTTCAGGGATAAGAAGAAGGACCTGCACACGGTGTTTATTGACTTGGAGAAGGCATATGACAAGGACCTAACGGAGGTGTTATGGAGGTGCCTAGAGGCGAAGAGCGTGCCGGAAGCCTACATCACAACGATCAAGGACATGTACGATGGTGCTAAGACTAGGGTTAGGACGATGGGGGCGACTCAGACCATTTCCCGGTGGTTACGGAGCTTCATCAAGGATCCACACTTAGCCCTTTCTTATTTGCCTTGGTGATGGATGCACTAACACGCCATATTCAAGGGGATGTGCTATGGTGTATGCTATTCGCTGATGACATAGTCTTGATAGACGAGACGAGAGTCGGTGTTAACGAGAGGTTGGAGGTCTGGAGGCAGACTCTCGAGTCTAAGGGTTTTAAACTAAGCAGGTCTAAGAGAGAATACCTGGAGTGCAAGTTTAGCGCTGAGTCGAGCGAAGTAGGCAGGGACGTGAAGCTTGGATCTCAGGTCATCTCCAAGAGGGACAATTTCAAATATCTTGGGTCGGTGATTCAGGGGACGGAGAGATCGACGAGGATGTCGCTCACCGTATAGGGGCGGGGTAGACGAAATGGAGGCTTGCATCAGGAGTCTTGTGTGACAAGAAAGTGCCACCGAAACTCAAGGGGAAGTTTTATAGAGCTGTGGTTAGACCTGCCATGTTGTATGTGGCGGAGTGCTGGCCGGTTAAGAACTCTCATGTTCAGAGAGTGAAGGTTGTGGAGATGAGAATGCTCAGGTGGATGTGCGGGTGCACCAGGCTAGATAAGATTAAGAATGAAGTTATTCGGGAGAAGGTGGGGTGGCTCCAGTGGATGAGAGGATGCGGGAAGCGATGCTTAGGTGGTTCGGGCATGTGCGGAGGAGAAACACTGATGCCCCAGTGAGAAGTTGTGAGCGGCTGGCAGTGGTTGGCTCGAGTCGAGGCAGAGGAAGGCCTAAGAAGTATTGGGGAGAGGTGATTAGGAAGGACATGGCAAGAATGCAGATTTTCGAGGATATGGCCCTTGATAGGAAAGTCTGGGGGTCTAGTATCAGGGTTGTCGGATAGGGGCTTCTAGAACTTTTTGTACTTCATTCCCGAGGTTAGGTGGGGTTTGGTAGGGCTCTCCATTGCGTATCGTATTGTGCCCCCTTATGGTAGTTACTGATCGATAATATTGCATGTCATTTTATTTATGGTTTTATGTTTAGATAATTATTTATGCGATTTCTGCTGGAGTCTCTAAGACTCTTTTGTCTTCCTTTTTCCTTCTCTTTTTCTTTCCCTTTTTCACCGAGGGTCGATTGGAAACATCCTCTCTGCCCTTTCGGGTAGGGGTTAGTCCTGTGTACGTGTTACCCTCTCCATTCCCCACTGTATATTGGGTAGTTGCTGTTGTTGTTGTTTTGTCGATGCAATAGAATGACTTCTGAGACGGTAAATCTGTAAGTAGTCGTGGACAGCCAATCTAAGTTTATTTTCATTGTTGATCACCTTACTGTCTTGTTGTTTTTATTATGCTTTTATATGGTTTTTTGGTACTATCCCTTCTTGTCTATATTTTCATTATTGTGGTGCTTATGCTTTCCTGAGCCAAGAGTCTATTGGAAACAACCTCTCTATCTTCACAAGGTTATGGTAAGGTCTGCGTGCACACTACCCTCCCCAGACCCCATAGTGTATAATACTAAAGTATGTTGTTGTTGACAAGAGGTGCTTGGTCTGATGGTAACCAACCCTCACTTACAACCGAGAGGTTGTGAGTTCGAGTCTCCCCAGGAGCAAATTCTGGGGATTTATGCCGGGGGTCTATTTGGAAACAGCCTCTCTACCCCAGGGTAGGGGTAAGGCTGCGTACACACTACCCTCCCCAGACACCACTGAGTGGTATTGTACTGGGTCGTACTTTTTATGTTGTTGTTGTAATTGTATTGCAACAAGTCTGTGGGATGTTGAGTTACCCGTATGCATTTAGTTGGCTCCTGTAGCAGGTAGCATATTCTTTGTCAAGGCTTTGAAAGATAAAATTTTAAAGAGATGTGATAATTTCGCCTAATCGTTTGGTTAAGCCTACAGATGAGCCCGGGGCTGAATGGATGTTATTTCACCAGTTTTTCGAACTTCTATCTTTTCCCCAGTTATTCACATTGGAAAAAGGGTTGCGTAAAATTACTAAAAACAAATAGGTTATGCCATGTTAGTTTGCTTCATTGACTGCTGAATCTTGTACTGTTTCTTGAGTTTCTCAAGAGGGTTTTCAAACATCTGAAGTTTCCCTTTGCTATTCACTTTGGGAAAAGGGTTGCCTAGACTTATTAGGAACTTATAGGCTATGTCCAACCATATATGTGAAGTTTCTGACTAGTGCTTGAGGGATTATGCTTTTCATCATGCTTGTAATAAACACTACTTTGTCAACACTTTTCTAGAATATAAGGTTGTATTTTATTGTTAAGCTGGAATAAAAAGGTGTCAATTGTTGACCAGTTGGATGAGCATGCGCATCTGCTTTACAGGTCAGCTTTTACTTGCCAAGGGCGATATAGAGCAGGCATTTGCTGCTTTCAAGATTGTGCTTGATGGAGATCGTGATAATGTTCCTGCTCTCCTGGGTCAGGTAAGCCTATTCCTTGCTTGTTTTCGTTTCAGAAACCTTTAATATGTCAAAATTTTATTGGCGTTATGAAGTTAAGAACTGTCTTCTAAAAATGATGGTGGTTGGTCAGATTTAAACGTTTCAATATGCTCGGGAATGAAATTAATATACTGTCCTAGAATTGTGACGTTGATGACCATGGTAACATGTGAAGGATAATTAACTGAAGAACTGCATCTATCAGCTGATGTAATTTTCGCGTCTTGTGCTCTGGTGCAAACCATTGTAACTATAGGCTAGTTTCAAGTTTCAAAATCTTGTATTGACTCTCATAGCAACTGCCGTCCCCAATCTTTTGCAGGCCTGTGTTCAGTTTAGCCGTGGACGATATTCTGATTCACTGGAGCTATATAAGGTTTGTCGTCCATCCATAACTTTATAGATGTGTTGTTACCCTTGGATAGGAGAAATGGGCATAGCTACCCCTCTTCGCACCAAATGAAAAAATAATCCAGTTGGGAGACATCAAAACTCATCTATTTATAGTTCTCTAAGTATTGTTAGAAGAAGCGAAATTGACTCCATGATGCCCTTTTGTGGCTCACATGTATTTGGTAGAGGGCGTTGCAAGTTTATCCGGAATGTCCTGCCGCGGTAAGGCTCGGAATAGGTCTCTGTCGATACAAGTCGGGCCAATTGGAAAAGGCAAAGCAGGCTTTTCGTCGTGCATTGGAGGCAAGTGAAAGATTTTGTATTATAATTTTGTTACAATTCGTTGTATTATTTTTAACATATATGACTTTTTTGTAACTACTTCTAAAACTGTAGTTAGACCCAGAGAATGTGGAGGCTCTGGTGGCACTAGCAATTCCGGATTTGCAAAACAATGATGGTCAGTTCTGTCCCTTAGATTGATGTGCGGAGTCTATATATGTGACTCTAATTTAATTCTGCACATTCCAGGCAGGATATATAATTAAAAGTCAGATTGCTGTAAAGCCTTGAAGGTGCAAAAGTGACCAATAAGATCAATTTTGCTTCTTCGGAGAAAATTAGTTCTTACTCGTATATCTAGAAAGAGTCATTGTGAAATACCTTATCTTGTTTAGAAAGCTCTGTTGAGATTTCTCAGGGATTATAGTTTGTGCGAGTCTCCTGATTTTAATCATTTAAAAATAGAGTTTTTAACAGTATGATGTCTAATTTGGTATCAGCTCTTTATATACAGCTTCTGGTATTAGGAGAGGAATGGAAAAGATGCAAAGAGCTTTTGAGACATATCCCTACTGTGCAATGGCTCTAAATTAAGGCTGTATCCGGTTCCGGTTCTGGGTCTATTTGGGTCTGCGGTTCCGGTTCTGGCGGTTCCGGTTCTGGCGGTTCAGGTTCTAGCGGTTCTGGCGGTTTAGGTTTTGGCGGTTCCGGACCCGGAACCGCTACCATCCGGTTCCGGTTTTGGCGGTTCCGGAACCGCCAGAACCGGAACCGCAGACCCAAATAGACCCAGAACCAGAACCGGATACAGCCTTACTCTAAATTATCTGGCCAATCATTTTTTCTTCACTGGTCCGCATTTTCTAGTGGAGCAATTGACTGAGACTGCACTTGCTGTAACTACACATGGGCCAACTAAGTCTCATTCGTACTACAATTTGGCACGCTCATACCACAGCAAGGTCTGAAGAAACAAAAACCTTTGATAGCATGATCCTTGTTTATGATCCCCCCTAAAGCTTCAATCTGATGATATTCATTTTGTTTCCCATGACTTAAGGGTGACTATGAGAAAGCTGGAATGTACTACATGGCATCTGTAAAAGAAAGCAATAAGCCGCTTGAATTTGTATTACCCTATTACGGTATGTTTTCTTTGTGCTGTCTGTCACTAAGTATTTGCTTCTATTTCTCTTTTCATGGTTTTCGTTGCTTCGAATTTCCATTTAAAAAATTGTTGTGAGCCAAGTTTTATAAGATTTAATCTATGATAGATGGCTGAATGGCAAATGACTTTCTAAGTAGGTTTCTCTAATCGGCAGGTGTAGCATGAAAAAATTAAAAAGAATAGATATAGGCAACTAAGGCCTCATTTATTTGCATTTAATGGAGGTCTGAATCTTAATCATTAAGATTTCAGGCATTAAGTGCGTTTTTTAAAGTCCGAGTCTTAATTATTCAGATCTTAATCATTAAGTGTGTTTTTTTACTTCACAACCACTTAATTGGTTTGAATAGGTCTGCATGATTAAGATCTATAATAGCGGATTAGATGGGGTGCTTTGACTAAGGAGAAAGCACAGGAGTTGGAGAGGATGTTAGCTGAGGGCGGAGCTTGGAGAAGTTCTGGGGAAGCGGACGCTATGTGGTCAAAGACGGCGAACTTGGTTAGGGAGGTAGCACGGGATGTGCTCGGGGTAGCCAAAGGCTATTCAGGCAGACATCAGGCTGGTGGTGGAACGATCTAGTCGAAGGAAAAGTGGAGGTGAAGAAGGCGGCGTTTTAAGTTGGCAGGGAGCACAAGCGTGGAAGAACGGAGAGCGAACAGGGAGATCTACAAGGTGGCGAGGAAAGAAGCAAAGCTGGCGGTTACGGAAGCTAAAAACGCGGCATTTGGTCGCATGTACGAGGAATTAGGGGAGAAAGGCGGGGACAGGAAGTTATTTCGGTTAGCTAAAGCAAGGGAAAGGAAGGCGCGTAATCTTGACCAAGTTAGGTGCATAAGGGCGAGGATGGTAGAATTTTGATGGGGGAGTCTCAAGGCAAGCAGAGGTGGCAGGCGTACTTTTGAGACTTACTTAACGTGGAGGGGGATCGTAACATAGAGCTAGGGGAGTTGGGGCATTCAGAGCAACATAGAGACTTTGGGTACTGCAGGCGCATTAGGGCGGAGGAGGTCATGGGGGCTTTGCGTAGGATGAGTAGAGGTCAAGCGACCGGATCTGACGAGATCCCGGTGGAGTTCTGGAAATGCATGGGTAGGTCAGGAGTGGAGTGGCTCTCCAGGTTGTTTAATGCGATCTTCAGGACTAAAAGGATGCCGGAGGAGTAGAGGTGGAGTATAGTGGTGCCCTTGTACAAGAACAAAGGGGACATCCAGTGCTGCAACAACTATAGGGGTATCAAATTAATAAGTCACACCATGAAGGTTTGGGAGCGGGTGATTGAGGCGAGGGTGAGGGAGATGACATTTATATCTGTGAACCAGTTCGGTTTCATGCTGGGTCGCTCCAATACAGAAGCTATCCACCTTGTCAGGAGGCTGGTGGAGCAGTTCAGGGATAAGAAGAAGGACCTGCACATGGTGCTTATCGACATGGAGAAGGCGTATGACTAGGTCCCAAGGGAGGTGCTTGGAGGCGAAGAGCGTGCCGGAAGCCTACATTAGAGTAATGAAGGACATGTACGATGGAGCTAAGACTAGGGTTAGGACGGTGGGTGGCGACTCAGACCATTTTCCAGTGGTTATGGGGCTCCATCAAGGAGCGGCGCTTAGCCCTCTCTTGTTTGTCTTGGTGATGCATGCTCTAACCCGACATATTCAAGGGGATGTGTCTTGGTGTATGCTATTTGCTGATGACATAGTCTTGATAGACGAGACGGGGGTTGGTGTTATTGAGAGGTTAGAGGTATGGAGACAGACTCTCGAGTCTAAGGGTTTCAAAATAAGCAGATGTAAGACAGAATACCTGGAGTGCAAGTTTAGCGCCGAGCGGAGCGGAGCGAAGTAGGCAGGGACGTGATGATTGGATCTGAGGTCATCGCCAAGAGGGACAGTGTTAGATATCTTGGGTCGGTGATTCAGGGGGACGAAGAGATTGACGGGGACGTCACTCATCGCATAGGAGCGGGGTGGTCAAAGTGGAGGCTTGCATCAGGAGTCCTGTGTGACAAGAAAGTTCCACAGAAACTCAAGGGAAAATTTTATAGAGCTGTGGTTAGACCTGCCATGTTGTATGGGGCGGAGTGTTGGCCAGTGAAGAACTCTCATGTTCAGAGAATGAAGGTTGCGGAGATGAGGATGCTCAGGTGGATGTGCGGGCTCACCAGGTTAGATAAGATTGAGAATGAAGTTATTCGAGAGAAGGTGGGGGTGGCCCCGGTGGATGAGAAGATGTGAGAAGCGAGGCTGAGATGGTTCGGACATGTGCGGAGGAGAAGTCCTGATGCCCCGGTGAGGAGTTGTGAGCGGCTGGCGATGGTCGGCGTACGGCGAGGCAGAGGGAGGCCTAAGAGGTATTGGGGAGAGGTGATTAGGCATGACATGGCTACAATGCAGGTTTCCGAGGACATGGCCCTTGATAGGAAAGTCTGGAGGTCTAGTATCAGGGTTGTAGGATAGGGGCTCCTAGAGTTTTTCGTACTCCTCACCCGGGGTTGGATGAGGCTTGGCAGGGCTATCCATAGATGATTTGTGTATTGGATTGTGCCTTCCTTATGGTAGTTACTGTCTGATATTATTGCATGCTATTTCATTTATGGTTCTTATGTTTAGATAATTATTTACGCTACTTCTGCTGGAGTTACTAATGCTCTTTTGTTTTTGTTTTTGTTTTTCCTTTCCTTTACTGAGCCGAGGGTCGATTGGAAACAGTCTCTCTGCCCTTTCAGGTAGGGGTAAGGCCCGCCTACATATTACCCTCCCCAGACTCCACTTTGTGGGACTATACTGGGTAGTTGTTGTTGTTGTTGTTGTTTTTATACTATCACATATTCATTATTAACTGCCGTCACCGCCTACCATTATCAACTACCACCATGGCGCTGCAACACCATACTCAACCACTACCACCACCACGCCACCATCATCCTCAATCATAGCCGCCGCCATTATCGATCATCACCCCCCACTATCCCCACCCACAATCAACACTCATCCACCTCAACTACATAACTGACCACCAATCACCATCAATAATCACAGCTGGCACTGCCCCTCATTATAACTTACCACCACCCACCCACAACCTTCCTCAGTCACAACTACTCCCGCCATTATTAATTATCACCACCACCATCCTCAATCATAATTGCCACCACTACCAATCGCTACTAGCATGAACCACCATCATCAACCAAAACTACCACCAACCGTCGCCTCTAGTCGGCATTCACTTGTTAGCCATCACAACCAACAACTATCATATTTTAAAAACTATATATTTTATTGATAGAATATTAGATTAGTTAGTATTTCATTTGAATTTTAAGTTTATTAATTCTCAAATAAAGATAAATTTTATATATTCAGATGTTAAAAAGCAAACAGTCTTAATTATTTAGTATTCAAATCTTAATGCACGTTTAATATATTCAGATGTGCATTTAGATTCAGATGTCTTAATCTTAATACACGTCTTGATATTCAGATGTGTATTCAGTTTCAGACGTCTTAATCTTAAAAAAAAACAAATGAGGCCTAAGGTTCATTTGGTTACCGGGATAGGGGTGCTAATCCACGACAGAATATGGGATTGTACTTATCCCATGTTTTGTATTAGTTAATGGTGGGATAAATTTTATACCAAAATGAGAGGATTAACTATCCCACATAGAAGGTGGGATAGATAATCCCATGGGATATCCCAACCCATGGAATATCCTTGTCTATCCCACATATGAACCAAACGACCCTTAAAAGAATTGCTGCGCTTCTGGGCATCTTTCTTCCAAGTTGGTCCTGGGTGGCTGGGCCTCTCACCAGCTTAATAAAGTCTGAAACTGAAAAGTTGTCTCCTTTTAACCACCTTGAGTCCCTATGTGACTTAGATGATAAATTCATCAGATATTGGAGGATCATTAACATACCAGCCAAGAATGATTCATAAAAAATTTGCTTCAAATGACTAAAAATCCCTTGAGAAAATGCACACGTCTTGCCTCCTCAGTCTTCTGAAACAGGTTAATTGTGGTGGTTAGAGAATGTAACGTGCAACAAAAGGTTTCAGGTTTCAATTGGGAAAGTAAAACTTGCCAATTAAATCGTGCTTTGATCTGTTTTACCATTTTGCTTGTCTAAGTTAGGATTGGGACAAGTACAGCTGAAGTTGGGAGATCTTCGGAGTTCGCAGGCAAACTTTGAGAAAGTCTTGGGGGTTTACCCTGAAAGTTATGAGACAGTGAAAGTGAGTTGATACTTGATAGAGTATTTTGTTGGGAGGGAATATTGTCAACATTTAATTATTATATAAAAAAACTTGATAAATTCTTATGTTCATTGTTTTCAGTTCTGACTATTTTCAACATTTTGTTTTTGTTCTTTGAATAGTTTATTTTTTGTTGTTCTAGGCTCTTGCACACATTTATGTGCAGCTTGGCCAGACAGAGAAAGCTCAGGAATACTTGAAGAAAGCGACTAAAATTGATTCTCGTGATCCCCAGATCATTTATTGTCACTTATTCTATATTATAGTTTCTGGAAGACCTTTGTAGGCGCAGGGAACTAAAAAGAGGGGAAAAAAGGCAAATGAACAAATAAAGGATAGTTTCTGAAAAAAGGGCATGTGAGGCGGATGCAATCCTTTTAGTTTCTTGAGTAAAAGAGGGCGGGAGTTTAAAATCTGTTAGTATGTGATTTTAAAATGTCATAACACTGTCCTGCTGCTTATTGTTGATGAAATAAACTCATTGGTTCTTTTTATCGAAATTGTTTCTGTGGCACTCTATCTCCATGACTATTGTTTTACTGGCAATTAAAAACTGAAAAATCTTCTCTTTTGCATCTTAACAGTATCCTGATTTTTCTATTCATGTACCAGATTTAGTGAGTTTATTAACTTCAATTTACTCCAATATGTGTAGTTGATAGTGACAACTTGATGTGATTGAGCTACATACTTTTTAAAGTGCTTAACGCCATGTTTGGTGTAATTCATGATATGACTTTGGCTTCTTTAAAACGATGTGAACAAAGTTGTCCAACCATGAAAACATCTTAATAATAGGTAAGCTCTACTTTAGATGTTCAAGATGAGAATTTGAAACTTAGATACTCAATACTTATTATTAGGCTAAGATTATTTTTTGCATATTCTCTCTTCATAAGTAATTTTTTGAAGTTTATCTACTAGGAAAACTATTATTGAGAAGATATAATACAAAATAATTTATACGATAGGTCCCACAGGCGCAGACTGTAATTGTCAAAGGATATTGTTGGTTTGTCATTTTTACAGATCAACATTGATCAATTAATTTCTAAATCATGAGTTCAGTTTTTATTTGATTTGGTTCACTAGGTTAAGTCAGTTTACTACATATAGTGGAACTGACATAAGGAGGGTGGAGTCCAGCTTTGAATGTATAAAGAAAAAGGTCCAGCTTTCCTACGCTTTTCATGGATACTGGTAACTGATTAGGTTTTTCCCTATCTCTTTTCCAATATATAGTGATTTATGATTGCTGACCTATGCTATTGTTCCATTCCATCTTATATCACCAGATATAGAACTTTCAGCCATTTAAAATTAGACAAGGAGTTAGGATGGTAGTACGGGCTCCTCTACTTTTTGGTATACTACTCGTATACATGAATTTCCCAACATTAATAAAATCATTTACTTCACAAAAATATTGGACTAGGATGGCATGATATCTTGAGTCAGATACTGTTCTCTTCCTGAGATCTGCTTTATTTATCTTCTCATGCTTCTATGCAGGCCTTTTTGGATATAGGAGAACTGTTAATCTCAAATGATCCGGCTGCTGCTTTAGAAGCCTTTAAAACAGTAAGGGCCTCTAATATTTCCATTTATCTCTGTATATTTGCTCAGTTGACTTAATTATGCTCCCAGAAGTAGAATGTACTTCTGGTTTCTTGAAGGAGTGAAGAGGAGAACATCTGTTGTTTTAGAACTTGATTTAGCAGATATAAGCTGGGTATTCTACTGATAAAAAAGGGTATTCTCGATGGAAGCATCTACTAATTAAGCAGTCTTTCTAATCTTCAATACTTCGAGGACCCATCTCATTCTGTTTGACCTCTGTCTTTCTCTCTATGTTCTATTCTAACTCAAATGAAGAGTTTAAAATTATCCGCGCCATAATTTTCCGCCTTCCAAAACTTGTAAGTTGCTAAAATTTCATGCATCTTTCTTGTTTCTTTGTTCCTTCTTTTGGGTTGCAAGTCTTACTATTCATTTTCATCTGCTCAAAAAATAAAAATCTAGTACGTACTTTCATTTTACAGATTTTTAGCTCTTACTTTACTCTAGTAGTAAGCTGTTGGAAATCTTATTTATCAAAAGAGTTGGTACTTGGTAGTTGGAAATACCTTTTGTCTGATTGAAGACATTAGCGTTCCAAACAGATTAGATGCAAATGTGGCATGCTTTATATGTGAGTAGCTGGAGATTGGGCATCCAGAACTGCTTTCTGCAGTTACTGCTTTGCGTAACATCAGTGTTATAAATTTCTCTTGATGGTACTATGAACCAAGGGTGTGCATTCGAATCGGTTTATCGATAAATCGAATCGATTATTTGTTATCGGTTTATTGATATCGGTTTATCGGTTTATCGATTCGATTTCGATTTCGGAAAATTTTCCTTATCGGTTTATCGATTCGATTTCGATTTTTGCCATTCGGTTTATCGATAAATCGATAAGATATAGTAAAAAGACAAATATACCCTTATTTTATAATAATATTACTACCCTACCAGTGCCTAACCCTTCGCATATATACTGCTATACAATAAATTACTTACAGAATTGGCTAACCCTAACCTGCGCAGCTTCTTCTTCATCTTCTTCCTCATTTTCTCTTCTTCTTCCCCAACAAACATTAAGCTCGTTTAATTACTTTTGATTTTTCGGGATTTTCACATATATACTGCTATACAATACATTAGTTACAGAATAGTACTACTACTTTGGCTAACCCTAACCTGCGCAGCTTCTTCTTCATATTCTTCCTCATTTTCTCCCAAACATTAATAAGAAACATCGCCGCTCTCTCCCACTTTGAAGTGCTTTTTGTAAGTTCTTTTCATATTTCAGGTCAGCTTTATTGTCATTTTTCCCCAATTTCTTTTTTTCCCCAATTTGTTTCGGTTATAATTTTTTATATATATTCTAAGTGGCTATTTGTTATTATTTTACATTGGTCATTTATGTGAAACACGATTATTTTGTGGCAACTCAAGTGTTTGGGAAGATTTAGTTATTTAACCATAAAATGTTTATCTGGCTTCTGATCTTAGCTGTCTGTAGATTTCTATAGTTGATCTTACCTTTAGATGCCTCTGTTATGCACATCACTTAAAGCGGGATAAAGATAAATTTGCAAGTAGAAGCAGAAAATGTATGTTTGTGGGATACCCATTCAAAAAGAAAGAATGGAGATCGTATGCTGCATAGAGAGATAAATATGTTATTTTCCTTTCTTATTTCTTGGTATATTTGGTATGGAAAGATATTACTTGTAAAAGAGTCCTATAGCTATAATTTTCCATGTAAAGAATTGTATCTAATTTAGTATTGTTCTGTATCTTCTTATATACATATCCGTCCTTGTATTGTAGTTTGTTGCCTTCGATCACAATGGTTGTCAAAACGACTTCACAGTTCATGGTATGATCTTCGTTCGACTGCATTTTGAAACATTGGATTGAGCGACCTGTTTTTGTTTTGCAGCTCTCGTTGGGAGCTTTCTCATTTTCTGATTCTGTCCAATAGTTGAAACTGATGGCTTGTTTTGATGATCATCTGAAAAATCATCCCACGGTTGAATTTGTTGTACATTATTAGTTGTTTTTTTCTGGTGCTGTATTTGAAAAGCTTGTCGATTATCACTAGTCTGTAAAACAGCAGTTTCTTGAGACAGCATCAGTGTCAGCTTCAGCAGCAGCAGTTGTTGTTGTATGATTCTCCCCTACTAGAACAGTTGACACTGCAAGATTTGTTACTGTTTTTTCAGGATCCAGGGACTGCAATGTAGCATCCTTTTCTGGAGAAATCTGTGCAGGTTTCTTGTTGTTGCTCTTTTGAACATCCTTAACAGTTGCAGTGTCAGCTTAGCTGTTTTTTAGGATCATGACAGTTGGATTTGAAGCTTCCATGTTTGCGAGGATCGTCAACCAGATTGGCTTCAAGATTGGCTTCGGAGTGAATCACTTCCTGTAAATATTGAGGAAGATTTAGATTTCTTGAGACACTTGAGGAAGGTATGTATATTTTAATAAATTTTATTGTATTGTTTAAGATGGTTAAATAATATATTAATTGCTTGACTTGTTAATATATTTTCTTATTAGATTTTACTAATCTTGGCAAAGAAGCTTCCACCGACGATGTTTGCTAGAGTTTGTTAGTTGCTATGTAAGTTCTCTATTTTAAATAATATACTTTGTAGAAGAATGTGATGTATTGCTATGTAACTGACTACTAGTTTTGTTCTTATCAAAGAGATTTTGCTCTAATAGATTTATTTTCCTCTTCTGTTATTTTATCCCAAGAACATTAATATAGATTAATAGTAATAGTTATATTTTACTGTCCTCTTGACAGTGAGCTAAAGCCAATGGATCTACTAATGCTGGCAAGGAGGAAGAGTTATCCGATAGGGCAGCAGTTACACTAAAATTCACTCCCGAACCTGGAAAGGTACTTGTTTTCGGGATGCTTTGAAACTTATGAAGAGCATAATTCTTCATTGTTAGGCTCTATACGTGCTTGCTTTCTGGAGTTTCTTGCTTTGGGGTGGGGTTTGGGGTAGTGAAGATTAAATAGGAATCAAACTTCACTGAATTTGAATGTGAATCCCAGATGGGCAACTACTATTACTGACTGGTATAATCTGCCTTATTGAAAATCGATAAATCGAATCGATAAGCCCCCAAAATCGATAAATCGAAATCGAAAAAATCGAAACCTTATTGAAACGATAACGATAAGCATATGTATTAATCGATAATCGATAAGTAATTATCGATAAGGGTCAAAATCGAATCGATAAATCGATTGCACACCCCTACTATGAACAACTTAGGTGGATTAAGAAAACTGCACCAAAAAGATGATCGTATTTGAAATTCATTAGATTTTAAGCTCTCTGAAAGAAGATTTTGGTATACTTAACTAAGGTAAGACCTGATTAATTTTGCAGGCGCGGAATTTACTTAAGAAGTCAAATGAAGAAGTACCAATTGAGTTACTCAACAACATTGGTGTCCTCCATTTTGAAAGGGGAGAATTTGAGGTCTGTAAAGTTTCTTTTTGTCATCGATTTCAACCTGCTTGCATGTTTAGATTTATCATTGCATTCAATAATGGCATATTATCCAGATCGCTAACCTTTATTGATTAATGATTTTCAGCTTGCTACACAAAGTTTTAAGGAAACTCTAGGTGATGGTATATGGCTTAAATTCCTTGATGCTAAAGGACAGTCTGATAATCCAACTTCTGAAGGGCATTTATATTCCAATGGTGAAGCACGATCTGATATGTTTAAAAGTGCACAATATCCAATCGATGCCAGTGAATCTGTTCAGCAATACAAGGACTTCCAGCTGTTTCATAGACTTGAGGAACAAGGAATTTCTGTGGAACTTCCTTGGAATAAAGTTTCAACACTATTTAACATGGCAAGATTACTGGAGCAGTTGCATGACACAGAAACTGCTAGCATCTTTTACCGCCTTATCTTATTTAAGGTATGCATGCATGTCCAATTGATTATGAGCTGGCGTATTCGTGACTCCTAGCATTGATGAAGCTCAGTTTTCTTGGTTGTTATATGATTAAGATGGTTAGACTTCTGAGAAGTAGTGTCCTTCAATTTTCTCCCTATGCATTCATAGACTGTTATGTGAAAGGTCTGGGTATTTCAAAGGGAAAAAAATTGAAATAGTATGAGTTGCAAAGAGAAAAGACAAAGAAAAACCCAATCTAATCTCGAATTTTAAGAGATTAAAACAAGAAAAGAAAAACACGAGCCGTCACATCAAGGAGAAAAGAACTAAAGATATTATTGCTCTATGTTGCTTTGAATGCTTAATTAATTTTATGTGATATAGTACTTTTACATAGTTTTGATTTTTTTAAACTATAAAAATTTATGATATATAGTACTTTTACATAATTTCTAAATTAGTTTAATTTATAAACAGAAAGCAATGTTCGGTTCACATTGAAAATTAGATGAGATAATGCTTGTACGTGGAATCCTGTTAGTCTTTTTGGAACAGAGGAAGCATTAATTTGAACTCCTTAAATTTTTGAATTATTTATAGCATCTATAATTGGTGTATAAAGTTGTTGACTGAAAGACTTATCCATTTATTTATCAAAACGATGTTAAATGAAAGATCAAAATTAAAGAATATGAATACGTTCAAAGATCATTAAATTTGATTGGTGGCCAATTTGATTATTTGGAAAAGAATAATTTATTTAAATGGATGTAGATAAAAAGAATTTCATATTTTTAAATTTGATAATCTTCATTATAAAATGTGTTCATTTAACAATTTCTCACAGAAAATAATACGCCCACTAATTACTTAAAAGTTCAATATTATTTTTTGCAAGCTTATTGATAACCTATCCTCAAACAAAAATAGTATAATAGTCACAGGGTTTTGGTTATATCATAGCATATTCTGAAATCCTATAACAGATGTTAAATACAAAGTGGTTGCATGAAGTCAAGAGTTATAAGAAGTAATGGTGGTGAAGGAGAAACTCCCCATCTCAATGGGAAGGGGGAAATTTTCATTTCTCAGCTGCTTCTTTTGCCACTACCTTTTGCCAATGTAATCATGAATAAAAGTAGGGAATATCACAAATAGGAGGAGCATCTCTCTTGTCTTAATCGGAGCAAGTGCAGAAAGGAGAATGGTGGCTGGTTTTCCAGGGACATCAGAGAACAGCTTTAGGGAGAGGGTGAGAATTTATGTTGGTTACACTCTTCAAATCTCGGTTCTTCCACATTTAGATATGGGGATAGATTAAGGTAGAGATGCAGATCTTTATAGCAACAGATACATCTGTTGTCTAAGTAATTATGTATAGTTTTCTGAAAAATTAGTAGTAGACTTATAATGGATTATGACTTGAATCAAATAAGGCCTTTCTTAACTTGCTCAAACTTTCCCATTGAAACAAATTTGCTTGAACTTAATTAAACCAAAGAGTCACAGTCTTTTGATGCCCAACACAGATGGCTTTATATAATTCTAGTGATGATGCCTCATTAGCTGTAAATAACACCATTGGAGGATGATTTTGCTGTCCCAAAGTTAGTTAAATGATCTCCATTATTTGCAGCTTTAAAGCCAGTAAGATTAACATGAATATTGTTGTGTGGATATTATATACCTGTTGTATCTTTTTGCACTGTCTTTATTTCATCCTTATCTATCCCGTATGACCTCTTTTCCTGAATTTCAGTATCCAGGTTATGTAGATGCTTATCTGCGGCTTGCTGCCATTGCAAAAGCCCGAAATACTGTGCAGCTAAGCATTGAGCTGGTTGTTATTTCTCCCCTTGTATCCTTATGTGCATACTATCCTCTGTGTGTTCTCGCTGCCCAGAAGCCTTCTTACAATAGATTTTCATTGATCACAGATTGGTGATGCACTCGAGGTGGACGAGAAGTGTCCAGATGCACTGCTAATGCTTGGTGATTTGGAACTTAAGAATGATGATTGGGTCAAGGCAAAAGAAACTTTTCGGGCTGCTAAAGATGCAACTGATGGAAGTGATTCTTATGCTACTCTTTGTCTGGTGAATATGTTTGTTTTGAGCTGATTAAATTTTCTCATCTGATGATATTTTGTCATTAGCTGGTGAAATATATAACCCCCAAGCATGTTTTTATTGTCACCCTATTGTATCTGGTTGTTTCTTGAGTTGAAAGTTGCATGGACTTATGACTGGCACAACTTATGTCCTTACTAATTAAGCTAATAGTAGAACCTGGAACATCTGCTTATCAAATGTTTTCTTGTATTGTAAAGGGAAATTGGAACTACTTCGCGGCGATTCGGAATGAGAAAAGAGCTCCAAAGTTGGAAGCTACTCATCTAGAGAAGGCTAAAGAACTCTATACAAAGGTATTGTTCTTCTCCCAATGCAATTTAAAAACTCAGGTTCCTCCCATCCCAACAATCCCACCCAAGAGGATCAAGGATATTCTCACTTACTATCCGCGTGACTACAACCACCTTCTACCCGTTTGGTGGTGGAGGTGCTCTGCTACTATAGCAAACCTCACGCATCTGACTCAGTTTAGCTAATAAACTATGTCTGCTCTAATTATTGTAAGTTGTTAGCTGTTAAAGCTGAGCAGTAACTGATATGTTTTTGACAATTGGCTTCAGTGAAGTAGTAATACTATACCTTAGATGAAGATAGCAAAAGATAAAACCATGATTGCTATTGAAGCCGAATATTTGCCTTGAAATTTTACCATGTTATCCCGCTTAAGTGGATAATGTGTTAAGTGAATTCATTTACTGCAACCTGGAGTTTTCATTTTTAAATTTCTCTATTTGGGATCTTTGCATCTCCCTTGGGCACTTCCCAAATATGTTTGTCTACAAGGCACAATGATCTTGCTCAATGCTTTTTTGGTTGCCTGTCCGAGATCGTTGTGTCTTTAAAGTGTGTCAAGTGCGTGAATTGAATTTGTCAGTTATGTTTTATGTTTCTTTTTTAATTTTAGGAGATTAAAAGTATACAGATTTTTGTGTATATGTACAGGAGAGCATATACACACTTGTGTATCGGAAACAACCTCTCTGCCCTATTGCGGTAGAGGTAAGGTCTGCGTACACACTATCCTCCCCAGACTCCATTTTGTGGTATTTTAATGGGCCATTGTTGTTGTTGTACAGGAGAGCATCGAAGATTGCTGTAAATGTACTAAGTGAGATAATGGCATAACTTTGTTTAGTGCATATATAAGATTCTTGTTTTGGCATATATGTTTAGGTGTTCTCTTTAGATATTTGTACGTTAAAGGAAATAAATAATCCCAATAGAAACACTGTATTTGATGTGTCATCGGCGTGTTTTATATGCCATACTATCTTTTGAAATAGTCATCATGTCCCTGTCATGTGAACAACATATGCTTCTGTGTAAGCTTCAGACTTCCTTTTTGGATTTTGTCTGTTTGCATTTTGATAAAGCCCTCGTTTGAACTTTCAGTTGCCTGATGTGCCAATACTGTTTATTCCATCAGGTTCTCTTTCAGCATAATGCAAATCTCTATGCAGCAAATGGTGCTGGTGTTGTTTTGGCAGAAAAAGGCCAATTTGACATTTCAAAGGATCTTTTCACACAGGTCTGTTAACTTTTTCTACTTCTAGCCAGTCGAGGCAAAACTTCAAGTTTATGTAGTGTCTGCTGGACATTCTTCCTTGTAGGTTCAAGAAGCTGCTAGTGGAAATGTTTTTGTCCAAATGCCTGATGTGTGGATTAATCTCGCACATGTTCACTTTGCTCAAGGGAACTTCGCATTGGCTGTGAAAATGGTATGTTCTTATTCTCTCTTCATTTTTAGCTATTTCTCATGTTTGATACTTCCACATTGCTGAATGTGTTGATGGGCTTGTATCTTGCAGTATGAAAATTGTTTGCGGAAATTTTATCATAATACTGACAGTCAAGTGCTCCTCTATTTAGCAAGAACACATTATGAAGCTGAACAGTGGCAGGATTGTAAAAAGACTTTATTAAGAGCCATCCACTTAGCACCTTCAAATTATACATTGAGATTTAACAGTGGAGTAGCACTACAGAAATTTTCAGCCTCAACGTTACAAAAGACTAAGTGGACTGTGGATGAGGTACTTTGAGATGAGCTTCTCCCTTCTTCCTCTCTTTCCTCCGTTCTCCCCGTGGTCAACCTGAAATGAATGAATTTCTTTGATTAGTTCCTGTTAAATGCTCTTCCTTGGTCACATTCATAAATATTTATCATATGTTGTGATGATTTTGCAAATTTTCTTGATAGATAACGTTGTTCCTTTTAGCTGCTCTTCCTTGCTCACATCAACAATAATAACAACAACCCCGTATAATCGCACTTAATGGGGTCTGGGGAGGGTAGTGTGTACGCAGATCTTACCCCTACCCTTGGGTAGAGAGGCTGTTTTCAAATAGACCCTCGGCATCCTTCCCTCCAAGAACTTCCCACCTTGCTCTTGGGGAGACTCGAACTCACAACCTCTTGGTTGGAAGTGGAGGTTGCTTACCATCAGAGCAACCCGTCTTGCTCACATCATAATATATATATGTACATATATATATATATATTGTGAGAATGCACGGGAGAAAATATATTATTAATTGATATTAACAATGATACAATTAGCCTTATATATACAATACATGTCCTACTCCTAATACATATGGGATTAGAGTTATTTACTACTATTTATACAATGAAACTAACACTCCCCCTCAAGCTGGTGCATATAAATCATATATACCGAGTTTGTTACATATATAACTAATACGAGGACCAGTGAGAGACTTGGTGAAAATATCAGTAAGCTGATCATTCGACTTCACAAATTTTGTCAATATCTCCTGAGAGTATCTTTTCTCTAACAAAGTGACAGTCAATCTCGATGTGTTCAGTTCTCTCATGGAACAGTGGATTTGACGCAAATGAAGAGCTGTTTGATTATCACACACAAGTCTCCTCTGACTAATCTCACCAAATTTCAACTCCTTGAGTAACTGTTTGATCCAAATTAGCTCACATGTGGCCATTGCCATTGCTCGTTACTCTGCTTCTGCACTAGACCGAGCAACCACTTTCTGTTTCTTGCTCTTCCAAGACACCAAATTTCCTCCTACTAAGACACAATATCCAGACGTAGAACGTCTATCAGAAGGTGATCCTGCCCAATAAGCATCTGAGTATCCAACGATCTGCTCATGGCCTCAATCTTTAAACAATAAGCCTTTGCCTGGAGCTGATTTTATATACCGAAGAATGCGGACAACTTTATCTCAATGACTATCACAGGGAGAATCCATAAACTGACTCACAACACTCACAGGAATAGAATGTCAAGTCTTGTCACCGTGAGGTAACTTAATTTACCAACCAACCGCCTATATCTTGTAGGATTGCTAAGAGGCTCCCCCTGTCCTGGCAGAAGTTTAGAATTCGGATCCATCGGAGTGTCAACGGGTCTACAACCTTTCATTCTTGTCTCCTCAAGAATATCTAAAGCATACTTCCGTTGTGAGATCACAATACCTGAGCTAGATCAAACGACCTCAGTACCCAGAAAATATTTTAATTTGCCCAGATCCTTAGTCTGAAAGTGCTGAAAGAGATGTTGCTTCAACTTACTAATACCATCCTGATCATTGCCGGTAATAAAAGTATCGTCAACATAAGCGACCAGATAAATATAGAGATCTGAAGCAGAATATCTATAAAATATAGAGTGATCATCTTCACTACGAGTCATGCAAAACTCTTGAATAACTGTGCTGAACTTACCAAACCAAGCACGAAGAGACTGCTTTAGACCATAGAGCGACCGGTGCAACCGACATACAAGGCCACTAGACTCCCCCTGAGCAACAAAACCAGGTGGTTGCTCCATATAAACCTCATCCTCAAGGTCACCATGAAGAAAATCATTCATGTCCAACTGATAGAGAGGCCAATGGCGAACAACAACCATGGATAGAAAAAGTCAGACTGATGCAATTTTAGCCAAGGGAGAGAATGTATCACTGTAATCGAGTCCAAATATCTGAGTATATCCTTTGGCAATAAGGCGAGCCTTAAGTCGATCAACCTGGCCATCTGAACCAACTTTGACTGCATACACCCAACGTCAACCAACGGTCGATTTACCCGAAGGAAGAGGAACAAGCTCCCAAGTACCACTCGTATGTAAAGCAGACATCTCGTCAATCATAGCCTGTCGCCATCCGAGATGAGACAATGTTTCACCTGTAGACTTAGGGATGAAAACAGAGGACAAAGATGACACAAATGCACAATGGGATGATGAGAGACGATGGCAACTTAAGCCGATATAATGAGGATTAGGATTAAGTGTGGACCGTATACTTTTTTGTAGTGCTCGATTGATTAAGAGGAGACAAGTCCGCAGTATTAGCAGCGTCAGGTGCAAGACGTGAATCAGCTGGGCCTGATGCTGGGGGCGGACAACGATGATAAGTCAGGAATGGTGGAGCTGTAGAAGGTTGAACTAAATTTGGTGGTGGCAGTAGAAGGTTGAACTAAATTAGGTGGTGGCAGTAGAACTATAGTTGGTGGCACTGGACTAGGTGGTGGCACTGGATTCGGTGGTGACACTAGAGCTATAACTGGAACGGTAGGCGGTGGAGCTATGGAGGAAGATGAATGGGAGATAGGGACTGAATCTCCAAAAGAAGGAATGGGTAGCACCTCCGAAATATCTAAGTGATTAATTGGACTTGTGAAGTATGATTGGGTTTCAAAGAAGGTAACATCAACAGACATAAGAAATTGCTGAAGGTCAAGAGAATAACAAACGTCAGCAAACATAAGAAATTGCTTAAGGTCAGGAGAATAACATCGATATCCCTTTTGCGTTCTCGAGTAACCTAGAAATATGCACTTATGAGCACGAGGAGCTAACTTATCTTTTCCTGGAGTAAGGTCATGAACGAAGGACGTACTCCCAAAGACACAGGGTGGAAGAGAGAACAAAGGTAAGTGGGGGAAACAGGACAGAGAATGGAACTTGATTTTGGATAGCTGAAGATGACATACGATTAAGAATATAACAAAATGTAAGAACTGCATCCCCCCAAAAGCGCAGTAGAACATGAGATTGTATGAGTAGGGTACGAGCAATTTCAATAAGATGTCTATTCTTTCTTTCAGCTACCCCATTTTGTTGGAATGTGTACGGACAAGATGTTTGATGAATAATCCCGTGGGAGTTCATAAACTGCTGAAATGGGGAAGACAAATACTCTAGGGCATTATCACTACGAAATGTCCGGATAGAAACCCCAATTTGATTTTGAATTTCAGCGTGGAAGGTCTGAAAAATAGAAAACAACTCAGACCGATTTTTCATCAATAATATCCAAGTGCATTTGGAATAATCATCAATGAAACTGACAAAGTTGCGGAATCCTAAGGTAGAACCAGCCCGACTAGGACCCCAACATTTGAATGGACTAAAAGTAAAAGGTGACTCTGCTCGATTATCGAGACACCGCGGGAAATGAGAGCGGGTATGTTTACCGAGCTGACACGAGTCACACTCTAGAGTGGACAAGTGAGATAAGCCAGATACCATTTTCTGAAGTTTTGACAAACTGGGATGTCCTAATCGTTTATGTAATAAATCTGGTGAATCAGTAACGGGAAAGGTTATTGGAGGAAGACAAGATGCGAGTCCATGTGATTTTGCAAGGATAAGGTAATAAAGTCCATCTGATTCACGTCCGGTGCCAATGATCCGCCATGTACTGTGTTCCTGTATAAGAACAAGGTCATCTAGAAATAAAGCAACAGATTTAAGTGATTTGACTACGCGACTAATGGCTATGAGATTAAAAGGACTATCAGGAACATAAAGAACTGAGTCTAAAGGTAAGGAAGGAAGTGGACTTGCTTGACCTATTGCAGTTGCTATGGCTTGAGACCTATTGGCCACTGTGACGGTTGGAAGAGATTGAGAATATGAGATACTAGTGAAAAGAGATTTGTTACCAGAAATATGATCAGATGCACCTGAATCAATGGCTCAAGCCCCAGAAGGTGAAGATTGGGAGACACCAGTCATGCTACTATTTGTTGGAACAACGGAGGCTAATCCTGAAGATGTTTGTTTACGTGCTTTGTATTGAAGGAACTCAATATAATCCAGTAAAGAAACCATTTGGATGGGATTCAATACATTAGATCCAACCGATTGTGAGTTAAAGGCTTCCGATACAAATGCCATTATCATAGCAGCCAGAAAATCATTGTAGCTGCCGGAAAAAGTTGAAAGTGATCGGAATCTGATTTAAACTTGATGGGTAGGCTCAGAATAATGTCCTGAGAAGGCTGTCCAAAAGGAGTTCCGTCAGAAACTGACCGGAAGGAGGTACATGCGCGGACGCGTGAGCTCACGCGCGTGAGCGTCTGGTGGCGCCTGAGGCTGCTGTTGCCGGAGATTTTTCTGGGGTTTGGTCGCCGGACAGTAGCGAGCCTTTTGGTAGTCCTGGATTTTGCACAACACTAACCGAGACAAAGCAGATGCAAAACAACGTTAAAATGTCGCCGGGAAAAAAAGGGTTCCGGTGACTGATTTCACTTCCCGGAATCGCTGGAATTTATGCACTGGGATAAATCTCTCACGATAGCTTTGATACATATAAGAATGCACGGGAGAAAATATATTATTGATTGATATTGACAATGATACAATTAGCCCTATATATGCAATACGTGTCCTGCTCCTAATACATATGGGATTAGGGTTATTTACTACTATTTATACAATGAAACTAACATATATATGTACATACATATATATGTATGTATATATATATATATATATATATATATATATATGTACATACATATATATATATATATATATATACATACGCACGTACTCTGTGAAGATTTCATGATTTTCTAGATATGATGCAAGTCCATCATGTTGTGCATGATAACTGCTCAATAGGCCTCTAATGAGAGATGTATGCCACTGATATCTAGATTGAACCAAAATAGTCTGTGGAGCCAAAAATGATAGATACACCCTGCGGGGGGTGGGGGTGGGGGGTGGGGGGGAGGGTTGTATGTTCTTTAATGAAGCATCTACTACATGGACATATCAAGCGCTGAAAGAAAGAATAGAGCCTAGCTAGATGCCCGGAAGATCTGTGACGGCTGATTCTGGATTAAACCCAACCTGTTAAAGTTATATTTGGAGAATCAAGAAGGCGGACTTTTTCAAGTAAGGTTACCTGTGCCTGGTTGGAGAATGGTGATCATTGTAGTCTTATATGTCCAACTGGTTGTCTTAGGGAAATATAGTTGATCTCTGCCAGGATCATCTTGGCACCTAGATTCTCATATATTGATACTTTGACTAGACCTTAGCTATACCTTACCTTGGCTGGGGATTAATGTTTAGAACTTCAAAATTCATCAGGGTAGCTGCAGAGTTTTGTGTCGTTAAACTGTGTATCTGAACATAAGTAACATGGCTTCCCTCTTTGTTTGGGGTGCGTGGGTGGGGTGGTAGTGTGTGGGGTGGTGGGGTGTTCTTAAGTGAATTTGCTGTTTTTTTTTTCAGATTTATTATACTGACTACTCAATTTACAGGTATTTTGAGTGCTATATTTTACCATGAACTATATATGAGAAAGAAAAAGTGGCATCTCGAGTTCTTATGTTTGTATTTTTGTGATGGCGTAGGTTAGAGCAACGGTTGCAGAGCTAAAGAATGCAGTTCGCTTATTCAGTCTATTGTCTGCAGCTTCAAATCTTCATGTTCATGGATTTGATGAGAAAAAAATTGAAACTCATGTTGGATATTGCAAGCATTTGCTTGAGGCTGCAAAAGTTCACTGTGAGGCAGCTGAGCTTGAAGATCAACAGAATAAGCAGAGACTGGAACTTGCTCGTCAGGTCATATTGGCTGAAGAAAATCGTAGAAAAGCTGAGGAGCAGAGAAAATATCAAGTTAGTTCTCTATGGCATTGTGTCTTCTGGTTATTGCTTTTGCTGCTTACTTTTACTCACATGCCTCTGGAAACAGTTAAGAGAGAAGGAAACAAGAGGATGAACTCAAGCAAGTGATGCAGCAAGAGCAGCATTTAGAGCGCATTAAGGTATATTTTGTCATTTGTCACTGCCATACATCACAAATTTAGTGAGGACACATCAGCTTTATACTCGGAGAATTTACTTTAGTAGATTCCTGAGCACCAAAGGAGGAAATTTAGACATCTTGACATAAGCAGTGTCTCACACTTTTTCCAAAATGTGTACCATTTCAGGTTCTAGTCCTCAAATTTCTCACTTTGGGAAATGTTATCTAATTTAAAAATTTTCACCTGAGCACTTTTGGATAAAAGGAGTGTGTTTGTAGAAAGGAGAGATGGTGTTGGCATCTCCCCAAACAGGGATTGGAACAGCCCTCGGGCTTTGCCTGTTACCGGACTTTTGAGTAAAAAGAGTGCTTGGATTTAACAACAACAACCCAGTATAATCCCACTTAGTGGGATCTGGGGAGGGTAGTATGTACGCAGACCTTACCCATACCCTTGGGTAGAGAAGCTGTTTCCAAATAGGCCCCCGGCATCCTTCCCTCCAAGAACTTCCCACCTTGCTCTTGGGGAGACTCGAACTCACAACCTCTCGGTTGGAAGTGGGGTTGCTTACCATCAGAGCAACCCCTCTTGTCTTAAGTGCTTGGATTTAAGACTAAAAAAATTTAAAAAATGGAATTTACAATTTTTGATTTGATTAACCAAGGATTGTCAGATTATTTTATATGTTTAGTTGATGGCATAACGGCTTGGGTATGATAGAAATACTAAAATAGAAGTTATAGCACTTTCCAGGATAACATACTAAAATAGAGGCGTAGGAAACAGTTAAGTGATCTCTAAACAGCAAGGTCAAACATGTACTTTGGTTTACATATCATTGCTGTTCGTCTTTCTTCTCTGTCCTCCAAAGATAAGAATTTTCGGTTACACTAAGTTTAAGAAATTACATATTTTGTCGCTAGGAACAATGGAAGAGTAGTACTCCTGCCTCTAAGCGAAAGGACAGGCCCCAGACTGAGGATGACGAGGGCGGGCATGGTGAGAAGAGGAGGAAGAAAGGTGGGAAGTGGAGAAAGTGGGACAAGAAATCTCATTACGAATCCGAGGAAGCAGAAGCAGAGATGGATGATCAGGATGAAATGGATGATGGTGACCGTCACAGAAATTATGAAGAACCTTATTATCCAACAAATGATCATGATGAGCAAGCAGAGGATAATCCACAGGATCTACTTGCAGCAGCCGGGCTTGAAGATTCGGATGCCGAGGATGACACTGTAATCTCTCTCTCTCTCTCTCTGTGGATGTGTATGTCTCTCTCTCTATATATATTTGTACTCTCCTTATACTGTTACACTATTTGGTTCAAGGGATGGAGAGGTAAATTTGGAGTGTACTTATTGGGCAAATGTCATTTCCCTTTTGGTCATTTGGTAGAAATGGAGAGGATGTAAAAGGCATTTACTTTCTCCTTCCTATCTAAACTTGAGTACTTGTAAATTCTGTTCTATCCAGAAAATAAGAAACTTAACCTTTATGATTCCTCTTTTTACTTACCTACTGCTCCACTTTCCAACCTACGAACCAACCAAACGACAATATGTTTGGGTCACACTTAGAATACTACAACAACATACCCAGTATTATCCCATACCATGGGATCTGGGGAGGGTAGTGTGTACGCAGACCTATCCTACCTTGTGAGGATAGAGAGCTTTTCCAATAGACTCTCTTCAGGAAAGTATAAGCACCATATTAATGAAAATATAGACAAGAAGTGACAACACTAAAAAGCCATGTAAAAGTAGAATAAAAACAATAAGATAATAAGGTGACCAACAATGAAAAAAAACAACGGTTAGTCATTAAAACCTACTACTAATAGAAAGTGAGACTGCGTGTCAATACTACTATTATGAACATTCTAGACTACCTAGTCTACTACCCTAATCCTCGACTTCTATACCTTTCTATCAAGGGTCATGTCCTCGGTCAGCTAAAGTTGCCATGTGTTGCCTGATCACCTCTCCCACCTCTTCTTTGGCCTACCTCTACCTCTCCGTAAACCCTCCAATGTCAACCTCTCACACCTCATCGGGGCATCAGTGTCCTCACATGACCAAACCACCTAAGCTGCTCTTCCTGCATCTTGTCCTCAATAGGGGCCACACCCACCTTGTTGCGAATAACCTCATTTCTAATCCTATCTAACCTGGTGTGACCGGACATCCATCTCAACATCCTCATTCTACTACCTTAATTTTCTAGACATGAGTGATCTTGACAGGCCAACACTCAGCCCCATAAACATTGTTAGTATGACCACCACTCTGTAAAACTTGCCTTTAAGTTTCTTTTGGCACTTCTTTGTCACACAAAACAACGGAAACGAGTCTCCATTTCATCCATCCAGCCCAAGTACGACGTGTGACTTCTTCATCAATCTCTCCATCCCGCTGAATAATAGACCCAAGGTACTTAAAACTTCCTCTTCTAGGGATGACCTTGAGTCTAGTCTCACCTCCCCTTCCCCCTTGAGTCTCACCGCTGAACTTACACTCCAAGTATTCTGTCTTGATCCTGTTCAACTTGAAATCTTTAGATTCCAGGGTCTGCCTCCATACCTCTAACTGCGCGTTCACACTACTGTGTTTCATCAATCAATACAATATTATCTACAAATAGCATGTACCATTGCACATCCCTTTGGATGTGATGCGTCAGTACGTCCATCGCCGGGGCAAACAAAAAAGGGCCGAGTGCCGACCCTGATGTAACCCCATCGTAATTAAAAAAGGGTCTGAGTCGCTATCCACCGTCTTCACTTGGGTCTTTGCTCCATCATACATGTCCTTAATCACCCTAACGTACGCAACACGTACACCTCTAGCCTCCAAACATCTCCATAAAACTTCCCTCGGAACTTAATCGTACGCCTTTTCTAAGTCGATGAACATCATATGCAAGTCCTTACTCTCCCTATACTGCTCTATCAATCTGCTAACAAGGTGGATGGCTTCTGTAGCCAAACGCCCCGACATGAGCACGGACTGGTTCTCAAGAAATAGATATACTCCTCCTCACCCTTAGCTCTACTACTACTCTCCCAGATTTTCATAATATGGCTAAGCAGCTTGATACCCGGATAGTTATTGCAATATTGGATATCACCCTTGTTCTTGTTCTTGTATACAGGAACCATCATGCTCCACCTCCACTCTTCGGGCATCTTGGTCGTTTTAAAAATGAGATTAAATAACCTAGTGTGCCACTCCAAGCCTGCCTTGCCCGCACTTTTCAAAACTCTACTGGGATTTCGTCTGGCATGGTCGTTTTGCCCATGCTCATCCACGCATAGCCCCCTCCACTTTATCAACTCTAATCCGCCTACAATACCCAAAGTCACAACAAACTCGCAGAGAGTTCCAAATCACCCGGTACAATGCTCCCGCCCCCTCCCCGTTCAAGAGACTATGGAATTTGGTTTGCAATTTCTAAAGGATAAGCCCCTCATCTAACAAAACTTGACCTTCGTCTTTGATACAATTCACTTGGTCCAAGTCATAAGTCTTCCTTTCTCGGGCCTTGGCTAACCTGAACCACCTCTTATCCTCACCTCGGTCCTCGAGTTCCTCATACAAACGACTAATAGTTGCAGTCTTGGCTGCCATAACAGCTAGTTTTGCCTCATTCTTAGCCAACTTATATTGCTCCCTATTCACCCTTTTCTTCTCCTCGTGTACATGTTCCACTAGCTTCAGATACGCTGCTATTTTGGTTTTCACTTTTCCTTGCACCTCTCCATTCCACCACCAGTCTCCCTTATGACCACCAGAGTAACCCTTTGAGACCCCTAATACCTCTCTCGCGGTGTCCCTAATGCACTGCGCAGTCGTGGTCCACATAGCGCTTGCGGCCCCACTACTACTCCAAGCCCCCATAGTCAGCAGCTTGACCCCCAACTTCTGCGCTTTAGGTTTTGTCAAGGCTCCATACTTGATCCTATATTGGCTACACATCGCCCTCTTCCTCATGATCTCAAGGTCCATGACCAGGAGCCTATGAAGGGTCAAGAGGTTCTCGCTCGGGATGACCTTGCAATCCATGCAAAGACCTCGATCGGACTTCCTTTTAGTGTAAATAATCAATCTGAGTCTCGGCCACTGAACTCCGGAAGGTGACCAAGGGCTCCCTCTTCTCCGGAAAACTCGAGTTTGCTATCACCAAATCAAATGCTCTAGTAAAGTCCAGCAGAGACGGTCCTCCTCCATTTCTATCTCCAAAACCCAAGCCACCATGCGCATCATCATACCCCCAGACGTCGCTCCAATGTGGCCGTTGAAATCCCCTCCTATAAAAAGCTTCTCGGTATGCGGGATACCACACACTATCTCATCCAATTCTTCCTAGAAACATCTCTTGATTTCCTCATCTAAGCCTGCTTGGGGTGCGTACGCACTGATTTTGTTCAAAGTAAAACCTCCAACAACTAGCTTAATAGTCATCAGCCTATCATTCACCCTCCTAACCTCCACCACTAGTTTACGGAGGTCCTTATCAACCAAGATACCTACTCCATTCTTGCCCACCACTCTCCCAGAATACCATGGTTTGAACCTATCCACATCTCGCTCCTTATCTCCTAGTCACCTAGTTTCCTGTACACAAGCTACATTTAATCTTCCTTTTCTCGAGATCTTCGCTAACTCTACATAGTTTCCCGTCAAAGTTCCTATGTTCCAAGACCCCACTCTTAGCCTAGTAGCTCCGTTAGCCCTCTTACCCCCCGGACCCCCTCTCCGGCGATGACACCCCCGAGGGCAAGACCTTACCTACCATCGTTCACCAAAGCTACTATAATCTAGGAGTCACTACAAAAGCACTATATCGAAAACAAGCAACAAAAATAAAATGAATAACCGAAATATAATCTACCACTAAAGGTCGCAAAACAGGGGAAGAGCTAAAATAAATGAAGCAAGGAACTAAAGGAAACTATAATCTACAATTTAAGGCCAGAAAAATAGGTGAAGAAATAAAATAAAGGAACTAAATGGAACCATAATCTACAACTAAAGATCAGAAAAACAGGTGAAGAAATACAATAAAAGAGCTAAAGGGGACCATAATCTATAACTAAAGGTCAAAAAGAAAATGTGCAAAACTAGAGCAGTACTACTAGGGGATATATTAAATGAAGATTCAAAATAAAGACGTAAACAGATAGATAACAATATAAACAAGTAGGCAAGGCTATCACTAATGCAATTAATTTGATAATGATAGGGTAAATACTAATTAAAGATTTAAGAATAACTTTAGACACCAAAGTAATTCTCAAGGAGCAAAATGAGAACCTTTTTTCATCCTGCCTTGTGAACAATGCTCCTCTGTTTATATCACGTTGAGCTCTCCAAGTTCAATATGTTAGGAGATCCAAGAATTTTTCTCGGCGGACCTTCTGCAGACCTTAAAACTGTCATCCAGATGTGGTAGAATGCTACTCCTTTTGTCCCAGTTTATGTGATACTCTTTCCTTTTTAGTCTGTCCCAAAAAGAAAAACACCTTTTTATATTTATAAAAATTCAACTTTAAATTTTCCTTCTTACCCTTAGTGAGATGATTTCTATCCACACAAATTTTTATAATTTATTTTAGACCACGAGTTTCAAAAGTTTTCAGTTATCTCTTAAACTTCGTTTCAGTCAAACACCTTCACATTAATTGGGACGGAGAGAGTATATGAAATAAAAACTACTTGACTAGTTTCTTTTTCTCTGATATGTTGGACTATAATGTAACTCCTGCATAGTATGTTTTGGTCACTGATACTCTTTCTGATTGTTGTCCTCGTCTGATTTCTAGCCACACAAGTTTCTATGATTTGTGTTAGATCACAACTTTCAAAAGTCTTCCTTTATATCTGTAGCTCTGTGCCCAGTTAAACACCTTCACATTAATTGGGACGGAGGGAGTATTGAATTAAAAACTACTTGACAAGTTTCTCTTAGTCTGATATGCTGGACTATAATGTAACTTCTGCATAGTATGTTTTGGTTACTGATTCTCTTTCTGATTGCTGAAGGCTGCACCATCAGCAAATGCAAGTCGGCGAAGGCAGGCATTGTCAGAATCAGACGAGGATGAGCCATTGCCGAGGCAGGGAAGTGATGGAGAAGGCGGAGGTGATGCTACTGTTGATGATGATGAATGAAGATGAAATACCTATACAACTCCTAATTTCTATTGCCAAACACATTGGATTTCTGTTGGCTCTTTCTTGGCCTGCCTGCTTTGTTGTTTTTGCTTCCTGGGCTAGTCTAGCCTGAGTTCCTTATAGGAAGAAAAGGTAGCTGTAGCTTAAGTCATAGAAGAACAGATGTACTGTAAATGTATAATGTTTAAAGACAAATGTTTCACATGCGTTAACTTTTTTGCCAAATCCAAATCGACCTTGAACTCCTATAGAATTGATATAATGCTCTGTTATTCTTTCATCTCACAGACTTTCTTTTCAGAACATTGTATTTGGATAAAAGAGCATATTTTGCATCAGGAGTTGGGAGTATTTATTTATCAAACAGACACCGACTGCAAAATCAGACAGCTTGGTTGATCCTTTCATAGTCCATTCACTAAGGTCTGGAGATGATCCATACGAGCTGGTTAGGTCAATATCGATGCCATTACTACTTTTTTCTTTGTATAATTAACATTCTTTAATCACTTATATATATGTTACAAATTTATTTAGCTCGGCACTGATGAATATAATAGGTAATTAAGTTTTTCAATTAGTGCAGAACTAAACTTGTTTCAAATGCTAATTCCTGTCAACAGTTTTTGACACCCTGTTTTTTTTCAGTTCCAAGTATTTGTGATCTTTCACTATCAACAGTTGGAGAGCATTTTAATCCATTTGGGCTGCTGCGAATTGTCATCTTCAGCACTAAGGTAATACCTCACCTTGATTCAACTAATCTGTAATGTTGCTATTTAAGGGAATTCAGTACTTTTTCCGCGACAAAGTAACAATAATTGATATTTTAATTTTTTGATGACATACTTGGGACTTTCAAACTATACGCCCAATTAATGTCAAGTAGAAATGGGATAATTCCACACGCTAGAAAACAACAACAACAACAACTACCCAGTATAGTCCCACAAAGTGGGGTCTGGGGAGGGTAATATGTAGACGAGCCTTACCCCTACCCGAAAGGGCAACGAGGCTGTTTCCCATCGACCCTCGGCTCGGTGAAGGAAACAAAAACAAAAACAAAAACAAAAACAAAAGAGCATCAGTAACTCCAGCAGAAATAGCGTAAATAATTATCTAAACATAAGAAACATAAAAAAAATAGCTTGCAATAATATAATACAGTAACTACCATAAGAGAGACACGAGCCAAAACACAAATCATCTATGGATAGCCTGCAAGCCTCATCCAACCCCGGGTGAGGAGTACGAAAAACTCTAGGAGCCCTTATCCTACAACCCTGATACTAGACCTCTAGACTTTCCTATCAAGGATCATGTCCTCGAAAATTCACATTCTAGCCATGTCATGCCTAATTCCACACACTAGAAAGTAGTAAAAAAACAAAAACAGCGATTGTTGAAAGGGTGAATCTGGTATTGGATGATTTCTCACCAGATGGCATTAACTTCTGTAAAATAAGTGCTGCATTGAGGGAAGTAACTCACATTTATGCAGAAGCAGCCCTTCAATGTATATGTAAAAAGTAACTGCTTTTTCTAAATCCATGTTGAATCCACTCAGGTATGTCTTTTTTAGCTGACGTTTACACAGTACTACATACTGGCAAATAATAACAAAATTTATCATGCTACTAACATGATACAGAAAGAAAAAGAATTAACCAAAACAATCGTTTATCCAATTACTTAAATTAAAAATAATCAGCGGATGTAAATATATAAAAGGCAAAGGGCGGCCTAATGCATAAAGTATTTCGTCTTTACACAGCATTCATGAATTGACCGCACTCCAAAAAGGTGTGATGAAAGCAACCTACCATGATGCAAGCATCAGCAGAGCCGTCTCTAATGTTGTTCCAAGTAAGGCTTTTGCCTTTGGTCCCAAGTTTTGGGAGGCTCCATTTTTTAAAAATAATAGCTTTATCAGTATTTAAAAATAATATTTATGTTATGAAATAATATAAGAACAAGAACAATAATACAAGAACAAGAACAATAGAGAGAAAAATAGAGAGAGGAGTATTCTTATTGATACTTTGGGATGATTTACAATGGGGTAAGACCCCTCTATTTATAGGAAGATAAAAGATTTAGCCTTGAAGTAAGACTCTTCTTATAAGATAGACATTCACCTTAAATAGAGTTCTATTTATAACAATTTAGTATTTTTCATACAAAAGGAAAATTTTTCTATAACAATTGCCTCAAATTAACAATGTCTCAAGATAGATTAAATGGGTTGACTATATTACTAATTGAAAAGGAATTATTAGAGGAAATATTTTTAAAAAAATTTAGTAACAACTTTGGTCTCACATTAAACTTTGACTTTACGCCTCACATTAAACTGTGGCTTTTGGCCACACATGCTTTTGAGCCACCCCTGAGCATCTGTAACTGAAATTTCGCTGGTCATTCGAATTCATACAAATGGTGTGGATTATAGCCCAACCTTCTACATGCATCCGGCCAACCGGACCCAAATCACCTCAAATTTTGTCAGCGCATCAAAAAGGACCTAAGGAACAATAATCGTCGCTTCGCCATGACCGTTCCTTATGTTTTGGTGTTTGAGGTCCACAAAATTGGAATTCCGCATCATTCCCAAATTTTCGTATGTTATAGCCCACGCCATCTGCATGCATTCTGGTGATTGGACCTAATTCGCCTAAAAGGAATTTAGGCCCATAAAAAACGACCTAAGTAATAATAATCATGGCTTCACCATGGCCATTCCTCTTTTTTGGTATTTTAGGGCTGTAAAATTAGAATTTTTGCCGATTCCTAGAATTTCGTGTGTTATAACCCTCGCCATTTGCATGCATCCGGGATACCGGACCCGAATCGGCTAAAACTTTGCGGGCCCATAAAAAACAACCCAAGGAACAATAATCATCACTTCGGCATGACTGTTCCTCATTTCTTGGTGGTGTTTTAGGGTCATACAATTAGAATTTCGTTCGATTTCCAATTTTTGGTGTGTTGTAGCGAGCGCCATCTACATGCATCCGGGCGACCATACCAGGGTCGCCTAAAATTTGGTGGCCCATAAAAATGACCTAAGGAATAATAGTCATCCCTTCATCATGACCGTTCCTCATTTGTTAGCGGTTTAGGGCCACAAACTTGAATTTCGCCAGATTCTCAGATTTTTGTATACTATAGACCACGCCACTTGCATAGGCCCGGGCGATGGGACCCCGATCGCTTAAAATTTGGCTGACCCATCAAATACGACCTAAGGAACAATAGTCACCGCCTCACTATGATTGTTACTCGATTTTTTACATTTTAGGGCCATAAAACTGAAATTCCACCCCCAGATATTCGGAAGTTATTGCCCACACCTCTTACATGGGCCCGAACGCCTAGATCCGGATCGCCAAAAACTTTATTGGGCCCTCAAAATGACCTTAGGAACAGTAGTGAATAGTCGCTGCCTCACCATGGCCGTTATTCATTTTTTGGCATTTTAGGCCCATAAAACTGGAATTCTGCGTGATTTCAGATTCTCGTGAGCTGCAGACCATGCCAACTGCATGAGCCCTGGCGATAGAACCCTGATCACTTAAAAAAATTTTGACCCTTCAAATACGACCTAAGGAACCATATCCACCATCGCGCCATGACTGTTACTAGTTTTTTGGTGTTTTATGGCCATATAATTAGAATTTCACTCGGATCCTAGATTTTCATATACTATGCCCACGCCTTAGATTTTGGCATAGATGCCTAGATCAGGATCATCTAAAATTTTGTCGGCCTATAAAAATGATCGAAGGATTAATAGTCACCGCCTTACCATTACCGTTACTCGTTATTTTGGTATTTTAGGGTGATCAAACTGGAATTCAGCCCGATTTTTAAAATTTCATGTGCTATAGCCTACGCTTCCTGTATAGGCATGAGCGACCTGATCCAGACCAACTAAAATTTTGTCGGCCCAAAATTCGACCTAAGAAACACTAGTCACCGCTACTCGATTTTGGCATTTAGGGCAAAAAATTAGAATTCTATTCGATTTCAAAATTTTCGTGTGATATATAGCCCGCGCGTCTTGCTTAGACCCGAGCATTTGGACCCTGATCACCTTAAATTTTGGTAACCCATAAAAAAGACCTAAGGAAAAATAGTCACAGCCTTGCCATGACCGGTTACTCATTTTTTGGATTTTAAGGACCATAAAAATAAAATTTTGCCCGATTCCTAGATTTTCATGTACTATAACCCACACCTATATGGGCCTGCCCGGACTCAGATCACCTTAAATTTTGCTAACCCAGAAAAAATGACTTAAGGCACAATAGTTACTGCCTAGCCATGACCGTTACTCATTTTTTGGATTTTTAGGACCATAAAAATAGAATTTCTCCTGATTCCTAGATTTTCGTATACTATAACCACCACTAGCTATATGGGCCTGCCTGGACCCGAATCACCTTAAATTTTGCTAACCTATAAAAATGACCTAAGGAACAATGGTCACCGCCTCTCCATGACCGTCACTCATTTTTTTTGGCATTTTACGATCGTAAACTAAAATTTCTCCCGCTTCCCATATTTTCGTCTACTATATCGCATACCTCCTGCATTGACACCGGTAACCGGACCTGAATTGCCTAAAATTTTACTAGCATATCAAATACAGATTAAGGAATAATAATCACCGCATCGCGATGACCGTTACTCATTTTTGGTGTTTTAGAGCCATAAAATTAGAATTTCGTCTGATTCTTATATTTTTGCGTGCTATATTCCACGCCTCCTATATGGGCTCGGTTGTTGGGAATCGGATCGCCTAATATTTTGCCAGCCCATAAAAAATGACCTCGGGAAAAATAGTGAGAGTGTATTAAAGCACGAATGGTAATGTCGTGTATGATTTTGTGAGGAACAGTGTAAAAATACGAAGAGTGATAACCGTGCCGTACGATGTATAATTTCGTGCCAATTATATTGATTCCTATGGTGAGGATGAGAGTAAAAGCATGGAGGGTGATGCCGTGAAGATTATATTGATACTTATGGTGAGGACGAGAGTAAAAGCACGAAGGTTGATGTCGTGCCCTTGGTTGATTCCTGATTTTTAGTGATAATTGAGTTATGGTGTTCCTATATTTACCTGTTGTTCTTCTGTTGTTATTTGATGTTTCTCCGCAACATGCTACCCCTCCCATCCTTAACTGTATATCCTTGCTTTTATCTTTCGTTGTATATGATTTAACTACACATGTTTATTTGGTAGTTTGGTCCTAACCTCGTCACTACTTCGCCGAGGTTAGGCTAGAAACTTGTCAGCACATAGGGTCGGTTGTGCTGATACTAAACTTTGCTCTGCGTGCAGATCCCGGTACTAGAGCATTCAGATCGTAGCTTTGGGTTGTTGCCTTTAGTCCATTCGAAGATTTCGAGGTAGCCCTGCAAGCGTCTGCATACCTTAGCGTCTTCTCATATCCCTTTTATTCTGTTTCTTTTATGTATTCCATAGATAGTGTTGTAATAAATCTTTCGGACCTTTATATGTAGTATGCCTAGAAAGTCTATGGAATTGTGATACCAGTCTTGGGTAGTTTATGTATAGATTGGCGTTGACATCTTTATTGAAATATTATACTTCAGCCTTTCGCTTATTAAATTATGTTGTTTTATTTAATGTTGGCTATTAATTGTTAGAGAATTAAATGAGAAAAAAGGTAAAATTGTTCAACAGTTGGCTTGCCTGGCTTTCGTTAGTTGGCGCCATCACGACTCCCGAGGGTGAAAAATCCAGGTCATGACAAACTGGTATCAGAGCCCTCGGTTACATAAGTCTCACAATTCATAGACAAGCTTAGTAGAGTCTTAGAGATCGGTACAGAGACGTCTCTGTTTATCCCCTAGATGCTACAGATATAGGAAAAACTTCACATCTGTTCTTTCTTGTCGTGCGGTTTGGTTTCTAAATGCTAGTTGAATTTCTACTCTGCTCTTTCGCATATGGAGAGAACACGCGCTTCCTCATACATTGACCAAAAGCCCGAGCCCCAGTAGCAGATCCCACGAGGGGCATAGGGTGAGGACGAGGCAGGGGTACAGCTCAGCCTAGAGCAGCAGCACCCCCAGCGGAGCCTTGGGTTGAGATTGATGATGAGTTTCGGCCTAGACAGTTCATATGGGCCTAACTCAGGTCTCGGAGGGGTTCATTGTTACCCTAGTACTCCAGGATGCTCTGGTCCGTCTAATGGGTCTGATGGAGAGTGTTGCTCAGGCAGGCTTGCTTCTTGTAGCACCAGCTATCTCTCAGGCTGGAGAAGGAGCCCAGACTCCCGCTACCCCACTCCGGAGCAGATGGTTCCCCAGTTTTAGACTCCAGCAGCTCAACCAGTTGGAGTAGTTCAGCCGGGTGTGGTAGCTCAGACCGGTGATGGAGCAGTTATGTCTGCTGATGCCTTGTGGAGGTTGGACAAATTTACCAAGCTCTTCACTACCACTTTCAGCGGTGCATCTTCTGAGGATCCCCAAGATTATTTAGACAACTATCATAGGTTTTTAGGAACATAGATATAGTGGAGACCAATGGGGTCGACTTTGATACTTTTCGCTTATCTGGATCCGCCAAGACTTGGTGGAAGGATTATTGTTTGGCCAGACCAGTTGGGTCACCAGCTTTGACTTGGGATCAATTTTCTCAACTGTTTTTGAAGAAGTTTCTTCCTATTACTCAGTGAGAGATCTATCGGAGACATTTTGAGTTCCTCCAACAGGGTTCTATGACTGTTTATGACTGTTACTCAGTATGAGACCAGGCTTATTGATTTTGTCCATCATGCTCTACTTATACTCCCACTTATAGAGATAGCGAGAGAGAGTGTGTGGGGAGGTTCATTGAGGAACTCATTCAGCCTATTCGACTTCAGATGGCTAAGGTGGTGGTGAGTGAGATTTCTTTTCAGGAGGCGACTAATGTGGCCAGGAGAGTTGATATTGTTCTACAAGGGGGTGGCTGACAAAAGGCCTCGTCATTAAGGCAGATTCAGTGGTACCTCATCTGAAGGCAGGGATTCATATGGTAGAGGCCATCCTCCTAGGTATTTTCAATCAGCATTCAGGTTTCTCACGGCGTTTCAAGTGGTCGTGGTTCTCATATGCAGTACTCTAATCAACCGTCTTATAACGCACCACCAACTCCTATTAATGTACCGCTGCTCCAAAACTTTTGGGGCGGTCATTTAGGTCGTCAGGGTCAGCAGTCTCAGCAGCCAAGGGCTAGTTATACTTGTGGCGATATGAGGCATATTGCTTGATTTTTCCCTCGAGCATCAAGCTACTCTCAGCATCAGGGTTCCCGTGCCATGGTTCAAGCACTGAGTATTCCACAGCCCACTCAGCCAGCTAGATGTGGAGGTAGAGGTGCTAGAGGTGGAAGTTAGGCCGCTAGAGGTTGAGGCCAGCCATCAGCAGGCCGTCCCAGAGATGTAGTTCAAAGTGGTGGGGCCTAGACTCAAAATTATGGTCTTCCAGCTAGGCCTGAGGCTGAGGCTTCCGATGCAGTTATCATAGGTAATGTCCTGGTCTGTAGTAGAGATGCTTCTGTTCTATTTAATCCAGGATCTACATACTCCTATGCGTCATCTTATTTTGCACCGTATCTGGTCATGCCTAGTGATTCTTTAAGTGCTCATGTATATGTGTCTATACCTGTGGGTGATTCTATTGTGGTAGATCGAGTCATCGTTCATGTATAGTTGTGATTGGGGGTCTTGAGACTCGTGTAGATTTGTAACTTTTGGACATGGCTGATTTTGATGTAATATTGGGGATGGACTGGTTATTACCATACCATGTTGTCTTGGAATGTCATGCCAAGACCGTGATCTTAGCTTTGTCGGGGTTGCCTCGTTTAGAGTGGAGAGGGACTCCTAGTCATTTTACCCGTAGTGTTATCTCCTATATGAAGGCTCGACATATGGTCGAGAAGGGGTGTTTGGCCTATTTAACACATGTTCATGATTCCAGTGCTGAGGTTCCTTCTATCGATTCTGTGCCTTTTGTTCGTGAGTTTTATGAGGTATTTCTTTCAGACTTATCGGGTATGGCATCCGACAGGGATACTGACTTCTGCATTAATTTGGATCCCGGAACCCAACTCATTTCTATCCCAATGTATCGTATGGCCCCGCTTGAGTTGAAAGAGTTGAAGGAGCAGTTGCAAAACTTGCTTGAGAAGGACTTCATTAGACCTAGTGTCTCACCTTGGGGTGCGCCGATGTTGTTTCTTAAGAAGAAGGACAGATCGATGAGAATGTGTATAGATTACCGGCAGTTGAACGAGGTTACAATCAATAATAAGTATCTATTGTCGAGGATAGATGATTTGTTTGACCAGCTTCAGGGTGCCAAGGTATTTTCGAAGTATCACTTGAGATCTGGCAACCATCAGTTGAGGATTAGGGCATCCGATGTCCCTAAGATAGCTTTTCGTACTCGCTACAGGCATTATGAGTTCTTGGTGGTGTCATTTGGGTTGAAAAATGCCCCAACAACTTTTATGCATTTGATGAACAGAGTGTTCAGGCCTTAATTGGATTCGTTCGTGATAGTCTTTATTTATGATATTTTGATATATTCCTGCAGTCGCGATGAACATGAGCAGCATTTGAGAGTGGTCTTCCAGACTTTGAGAGATAGTTAGTTGTATGCTAAGTTTTCGAAGTGTGAGTCCTAGTTGAGTTCAGTTACTTTCTTGGGTCATATTCTTTCAGCAGAGGGTATTCAGGTAGATTCGAAGAAGATAGATACAGTCAAGAACTGGCCTAGACCCGCATCAGCTACAGAGATGTGGAGTTTTTTTAGTTTGGCAGGCCATTATCATCAGTTTGTGGAGGGGTTTTCATCTATTGCACCCCGATGACCAGGTTGACCTAGAAGGGTGCTTAGTTTACGTTGTTGGACGAGTGTGAGGCAAGCTTTCAGAAGCTCAAGACAGCTTCGACTATGGCACCAGTGTTGGTTTTGCCCACAGGTTCAGGGCCATATACAGTTTTTTGTTATGCATCTCGTATTGGACTTGGTGCGGTGTTAATGCAAGATGGCAAGGTCATTGCATGTGCTTCGCGTCGCTGAAGATTCATGAGAAGAACTATCCAGTTCATGATTTGGAGTTAGCATCCATTGTTCACGCGTTGAAGATTTGGAGGCATTATCTGTATGGCATGGCATGTGAGGTGTTCACGAATCACAAGAGTCTACAGTACTTATTCATGTAGAATAAGTTAAATTTGAGGTAGAGAAGGTGGTTGTGGCTATTGAAAGACTATGATATCACCATCTTATATCATCCGAGAAAGTCCAATATGGTGGTCGATGCCTTGAGTAGGAAGTCACCCAATATGGGTAGTCTTGCGTATATTCCGGTTGGTAAGAGGCTGCTTGTTTTGGATGTTTAGGCTTTGGCCAATCAGTTCGTGAGGTTGGATGTTTCTGAGCCCAGCCATGTATTGGCTTGCATAGTCGCTCGTTCTTATTTATTGGAGTGTATCCAAGATCGACAATATGATGATCCTTATTTGTGTATCCTTAGAGACACGGCACGGCACGAAGGTGCCAATCAAGTTACATTCGGAGATGATGGAGTTTTGAGGATACAGGGTCGTGCTTGTGTGACTAATGTGGATGGATTTTGAGAGTTTATTCTAGAGGAGGCCCATAGTTCTCGGTACTCTATTCATCTAAGCGCCGCTAAGATGTATCAAGATATATGGCAGCACTATTGGTGGAGGAGGATAAAGAAGGATATTATTGCGTATGTAGCTTGGTGTTTCAATTTTCAACAAGTAAAGTATGAGCATCGGAGACCAGTGGTTTATTTCAAAGGATTGAGCTTCCCAAGTGAAAGCGGGAGTGTATCACTATGGACTTCATTGTTGGATTCCCACAGACTAAGCAGAAATTCGATGCAGTATGGGTTATTGTTGATAGGCTGACCAAGTCAGCACATTTCATTCTTGTGGCAGTCTCTTATTCTTCGAAGAGGTTAGTTGAGATCTATATGCGAGAGATTGTTCGTCTTCATGGTGTGTCCGTGTCTATCATTTCAGACTGAGGTACGTAGTTTACCTCATATTTTCCGAGAGCAGTTCAACATGAGTTGGACACACGGATTGAGTTGAGCATAGCATTTTATCCTCAGACAGATGGGCAGTCCAATTGTACTATTCATATTTTGGAGGATATGCTCTGGGCTTGTGTCATTGACTTTGGAGGTTCGTGGGATCAGTTTTTTCCTTTAGCAGAGTTTTCCTACAACAATAACTACCAGTCGAGCATCCAGATGGCTTCTTATGAGGCTTTATATGGTAGGTGGTGTCGATCACTAGTTGGATGGTTTATGCCGGGGGAGGCTCGGTTGTTGGGTACAAATCTAGTACTGGATGCCTTGGAGAAGGTCAGAATTTAGGATAGACTTCGTACAACTCAGTCTAGGAAAAAGATTTATGCCGACCGTAAGGTTTCTTGATGTGGCATTCATGGTTGGCGAACGAGTGTTGCTTCGGGTGTCGCCTATGAAGGACGTGATGAGATTTGGAAAGAAGGGCAAGCTTAGTCCTTGGTTAATTCCCATTTGACTCTTGATCAAGTGGGAGAGGTGGCTTACAGGCTTCCGTTTCCGCCGAGCTTATCAGTCGTACATCCAGTGTTTCGTGTGTCCATGCTCCGGAAGTATCACGGTGATCCATCCCACGTGTTGGATTTCAGCACCTTCCAGTTGGACAATGACTTGTCATATGAGGAAGAGCGGGTAACTATTCTAGACTCGCAGGTTCGTCAGTTGAGATCGAAGAGTTTCCCTTCTATTCGTGTTCACTGGAGAGAAAAGACTGTTGAGGCTTCGATCTGGAAGTCCGAGTCCGATATACGGAGTCGTTATCCGTTCGAGGACGAACGATTATTTTAGAGGTGGAGGATGTGATGATCCAAAAGGTCATCACTTGATTTACGAGTAAATTCTATGTTCTGAGGCCTTATAAGCCTCCTTTTTTATCACCTCAATTTGCGTGCATGATTTGAGGATATATCCGGAACTCTTTTATGTGGAAATGTGATAAAATGTTAATTTGGCCTCAAAAATTAAATTTAAGTTGACTTCCGTCAATGTTTTAGGTGAACATATCTGGACATGTGATTCGAAGGTCCGGAGGGTCCATAAGAAAATATGGGACTTGGGAGTATGTCTGGAATCGAATTCCGAGGTCCCAAGCTCAAAGAAATAAATTTTTGAAAGAATTTTTTTTACTGAAAATATAAGAGTTTTGGAAACTTGATTATATTTGAAATTTATGGTATTGGGCCCGTATTTTGGTTCTAGAGACCGGTACAAGTTAAATATGACATTCAAGATGCTTCTGTGAAGTTTGGTAAGAATCGGAGTCTGTTTAATATGAATCGGGCCTTCATTTGAGAAATAGATATTTTGGATATTCTTGAGTAATTAAATGAATTTAAGGCTTAATTCGTAACTGTTGATGTTATTTTGATGATTTAATTGCACGGTCAAGTCCGTATGATATTTTTGGACTTGTGTGGATGCTTAGTTTGGAACTCCGAGGGCTCGGGCGGGTTTTAGATAGGTCATGAAGTGGATTTAGACTTAGAACATAGCTATTGCAGGTTCAGAGAAGTTGTAGGTCTTTGAACCAGACTATGCAGTCCGTAGTGGTTTCTTGAGGCTGCGGCGGGCACTTCACGACCGCGGAGGGAATTATGCGGTCCGCGGTAAGGCAAGGCTTCCCTTTTGCGGCCACGCTCGATTTCTTGCGGTCCGCGGTGGAGCTCTGTGGCCGCAGTCCTTTTTGTGCAATCCGCGGAGAGGGTCTGAGAGGAGTATATTTATACTGGACTTTCAGTTATTTCTCATTTTTCAATACCCTAAAAACATAGGAGGCGATTTTTCAAACACCCTTTCTTCTCCAAAACATTAGTAAGTGATTTTAAACTCATTTCTTTCACTCTTTAACTTCTTTTGACAAGATTTCATCTTATAATCCAGGATTTTCATGGTGGAATTAGGAATTTTAAGTAAAACCTAAAGAATATTGAAATTTTGGGGATTTAGACCTCAAATAGAGGTCGGATTCCAAAACCAATTATATATCCGGGCTCGGGGTGAATGGTTAATCGAGTTTTGGTCTGAATTTTGGGTTTGGACCAAGCGGGCACGAGGTCAATTTATCACTTTTTTGGGAAAACTCTATTAAACCTATTTTCATGCATTAAAATTGATTCATTTAGTATTTATTGATATAGTTAAGTGACTTGTAGCTAGATACAAGCAAATTGGAGGTGGAATCAAAGAGGTAAAGCGGTAGTTGAGGCTTAAATTGTATTCGTGGCATTGAGGTAAGTGTTTGGTCTAACATTAGCTTGAGGGATTAGGAGTCGTGTCCTATTTGCTACGTGTTGATTTTTGAGTATGACGTATAGGCATGGTGATGAGTATCTATACGTTGGTGTCAAGCATGCCCGTGAGTCTTATGTTATGATTAATGTGACTTCGTTTGTGGTGTTCATGCTTAATGTGATGATTGCTATTGTTGAGTAAGGCTTGTATAAGGAATACTGATATTTGAATATTGAAGAGCGTTGGCTCCAATTGTAAAGTGATTTGTGGAAGTATAAATGAGCAAATAAACCGTATAAAGCATTGGCTCAAATTGTGAATTGAGTTGTGAAGTAAATATGAAAAAGAAAAGAGGATTATGATATTGTCTCCCATGGGGGGATATTTTTGTTAATATTATCTCCCTCTCCGGGATGTTATTATTTTGATATTGTTTTCATTGCCGAGATATGATTGTTGTACTATTGTTCACTTGCGGGGATTTAATTATAAATTTGATAATTTCCTTACCCTTATTATTTTGTGATTGTTATTTGGGGTGAGGAAGAGTGTTGAAGCAAGAAGGGTGATGTCGTGCATTATTTTGGTGAGAGAGTGTTAAAGCACGAAGGGTGATGTCGTGTATGATTTTGTGAGGAAGAGTGTAAAAGCACGAAGGGTGATGCTGTGCCGCACGATGTACAACTCCGTGCCAATTACATTGATTTATATGGTAAGGACGAGAGTTAAAACACGAAGGGTGGTGTCGTGCAGATTATATTGATTCTTATGGTGAGGATGAGAATAAAAGCACGAAGGGTGATGCCGTGCACTTGGTTGATTCCTGATTCTTGTTGATAATTGAGTAATGGTGTTCCTTATATTTACCATAAAACATGTTCTAAGGAACAATAGTCACGGTCTCGCCAAGATTTTTCCTCGTTTATTGGCATTTTAGGTCAATAAAACTGGAATTCTACTCGATTTTCCAAATTTTTGTATGCTATAGCCCACACTTACTGCATTGGCCCAGGCCATAGTTTGGATCGCCTAAAATTTTCCAGGACCGTAAAAATGACATAAGGAACAATAGTCACCGCCTCGTCATGATCGTTCTTTGATTTTGGCATTTTAGGGCCACAAAACTAATATTTTGCTTGATTCCTAGATTTTTGTGTGCTATAGCCCATGCCTTCCGCATGGGTCCAGATCTACATCGCCTAAAATTTTACCGGGCAATCAAAAACTACCTAAGGAATACTACTCACGGCATCGCCATAAACTTTCCTCGTTTTTTAGCATTTTAGGGTTATAAAATCAAAATGGCGCCTAATTTCATTATTTTTGTGTACTATAGGTCACGCCCTCTGCATGGGCCCAAATCCAGATTGCCAAAACTTTTCCAGGGCCATAAAAAATGATCTCAGAAAAAATAGTCATTGTTTTGCGCCCGTCCTCATTTTAGGTCGATAAAACTAAAATTCCATCCGATTCTCATATATCCGTGTGCTATCGCCCACGCCTTTCACATGGGCTCGGGCCCCTCGACTCGGATTGCCTAAGAAAAATTACTGCCGTCAAAATTGACCTAAGGAACAATAGACATGGCCTCGCCATAATCATTCCTTGTTTTTAGTGTTTTAGTCTCATAAAACGAAATTCTGCTCGATTCCCGAATTTTTGTATGCTATAGCCCACGCCTTTCGCATGGGCCCGATCCCTCGAATCTGGATCGCCTAAAATTTTCTCGGTCCATAAAAACCAATGTAAGGAATAATAGTCACTGCTTCGCAATAACCGTTCGTCGTTTTTGGCGCTAAAGGCCATAATATTGGAATTCTGTCCGATTCTTAAATTTTTGTATGCCATAACTCTTGCCTTCCGCCTTAGCCCAGCCACCCGGACCCAGATCCCCTAAAATTTTCCTCGACCATAAAAACTTATATAAGGAACAATAGTCACCACCTCACCAAAGTTTCTCTTTTTTGGCATTTTAGGGCATAAAACTTAAATTCCGCTTGATTTTAAAATTTTTGTGTGCTATGCCATATACATGTATCCAGCGACCAGACTTGGATCGCCTAAAAATTTTTCGGCGCATAAAAATGACCTAAGGAATAATAGTCATTGCTCTTCCATGATTGTTCCTTTTCTGTTTTGCGTTTTAGGGCCATAAAACTTGAATTACGCCCCGATTCCTTGATTTTCGTGTGCATGCATCCGGGGTCCAAAACCTAATCACCTAAAAGATTTCCGGCCCATGAAAAACATCATAAAGAATAATAATCATCATTTTTCGATTATCGTTGCTCATTTTTGGTATTTTAGGGCCATAAAACTAGAATTTCGCCTAATTTTCAGATTTTTTATGTGCTATAGCCCATGCTATCTGCATGCATCTGGTCGACTAGACCAGAATCGGCTAAAACTTTATCGCCCCATCAAAAACGGCCTAAGGAACAATAGTCATCGCTTCGCCAGGACCTTTCCTTGTTATTTGGAGTTTTAAGGTTATAAAACTGGAATTCCGTTCGATTTCTAGATTTTTTGTGTGCTATAGCCTATGCCATCTGCATACATTTAAGTAACTGAACCCGAATCACCTAAAATTAATCGGTCCATCAAAAACGAACTAAGGAACAATAGCCAACGTTTCTCAGTGATCGTTCTTTATTTTTTGGCATTTTAATTCTGCTTGATTCCCATATTTTCATGTGCTTTATAACCGCGCCATCTTCATGCATTCGGGCGAGCCAACTCGAATCACCTAAATTTTACCGGCCCATAAAAAATAACCTAAGGAAATTATTTTTTGGCAATTAGGATCATACAATTTTTGTCTAATTTTATATTTTCATATGCAATAGCAAACATCATATGTATGCATCCAGGAGACGGAATTCGAATCGCTTAAAATTTTGTTTACCCATAAGAAAAGACCTAAGGAACAATAGTCATAGCTAATTGTTCCTTTTTTTAGCGTTTTAGGGTCATAAAACTAAAATTCACCTGATTCCCAATATTCATGTGCTATATAGCCTACACTATTGGCATGCATCCGTACTACCGAACCCGAATCGCCTAAAATTTTGTCTGCCCATCCAAAATGACATAACCAACAATAGATGTCACTTCGCCATGACCGTCCCTCATTTTTTAGCGTTTTAGAATCATAAATTTGCCTTATTCTCAAATTCTCGTGTGTTATACCCTACGACATCTGCATCAATCCGTGTACCAGACCCGAATCGTCTAAAATTTTACCTGGTTATCCAAAATAACCTAAGAAATAATAGTCATCACTTCGCGATGACCGTTTCTCGCTTTTTACATTTAGAGTCATAAAACTGAAATTTTGCCTAATTTCCTTATTTTCGTGTGTTATAGCCAACATCATTTGCATGCATCTCGGTGACCGAACCCAAATAGCCTTAATTTTAGCCAGCCCATTAAAAACGATCTAAGGAACAAGAGTCATCTCTTCGCCATGAGCGTTCTTAATCTTTTGCATTTTAGGGCTGTAAAACTTAAATTTCGTCTGATTTTCAAATTTTTATATGCTATAACCCACGTCATCTACATACATCGGGGTACCCGACTCGAATCGCCTAAAATTTATCGGCAAAAAAAGGGGCCTAAGAAATAATAATCATCGTTTCGCCATGATCGTTCCTCGTTTTTTCTCATTTTAGGGCTATAAAACTGGAATTCCACATGATTACCATATTTTGATGTACTATAGCGCACGCCATTTGCGTGCATCTAGGCTAGCAGCCCCGAATCGCTTAAACATTTTCTGCTTATCAAAAACTAAGGAATTATAGTCATCGATTTGCCATGATCATTCCTCATTTTTTTGCGTTTTAGGGCCATAAAACAAGAATTCAAAATAATTTTAGATTTTTGTTTGCTATCGTCCACGGCATCTACATACATACGGGCGACCCTATCCGAATTGCCTAACGTTTTGCCGGCCCATAAAAAATTACCTAAGTAATAATAGATCATTTCACCATGATCGTTTCTTATTTTTTGGCGTTTTAGGACTATAAAACTAAAATTTCGCCCGCTTCCTAGATTTTCGTATATTATTTAGCCCAGACTATCTGTATGCATCCGAATGGCTGGATCCGACTCACCCAAAATTTTGTTGATCCATCAAAACAATCTAGAAAAAGAACTTATTAGAAAAGTAAACAGTAAATTCGATTAGCTTTTCATAAAAATTCCCAAAAACGAAGAAACTTGTTGAATATGATCTTGCTTAATGCTTAGTTAAAACATTTCACCAGCGGTGGAGTCCAGATGCTAAGGAGATCAAAAGAGGGTAAAGAAAAGTTTTGCTTTCGAGGAGAGGGAAATCATATTTTCGAAGATTTTAAAATAGTTCTACTATTCCAACCTTTTCTCTTCCTAGACTTCCCACACCCTACAATATTAAAAACAAATTTAAAGATATCTGTCCAAAATAGAATAATACTCCATATGTTTTATTTCATATGATATTCTTTTATTTTAGTATAAGGAACTAATACCTTTTTATATTATAAGTCTTAAAAGTTTAAACATCTCATCACCTCTAGTGACACACTTTTGCAATGTATTTATAAAAGTAAATATTTCCAAAATGGCGTGGTGAGTTTTACTGTCCTTTTAGCATGAAAGTGAGTGAAAGAGAGTAAAAAGTTAAAATAGAAAATTACCCCACAATAAATAAAATTCAAAATAGAAAACTACAGGAAAAGAATAAGAGCTACTGTCTGCAAATGCATTTATGCAAGAGCCAAGAAGTTAGTAAGACCATCTCTAAAAGCAGTAAATATCTCAAAGTTTATTCTGCTCGATGTTTTATCTTATTATATCAGCTAATTATGATTTAATAATTTAATCAGATTATGATACATATTAATTAATTATGATTTTTTATATATATATATATCTATAAAATCATGTCATGCACCTATTTAACATGCCAATAGAGCAGAGTAAGAAAATTATTCGCAACCGTTGTTTAATCAAACAGTGTCACTTACCATTGTTATATGATTTAATCATATAATAATAATAATATTTAGTTACAATTAAGTAATAAAATTTTAAATATAAGCACATATCATACACTTATTTATTTGACATAAACATCAGTAAATTTTACCGAAAAAGAAAAGAGGATGAATCATGGTTGGAAGTCAGTTTCTGGCTGAGCTGAGCTGACAAAAGAAAGAAACACTGTGTGAGTGGGCTTCTTCTTCTCAGTTTCTCACCTGTTTCTTCCTACAAACAGCATCACATGCTACAATATACTATAACATAGAAATATATTAAAAGAAGTACAAATATTTAATGTGATTTTAATTCAGTTATTTGACATATGTTTACGGGTATAGATAAGTAATGCACTATATAAAAGAAAGTATAAAATATCGATAAAATAACCTTATAAAGAGACAAATACAATGACAGGCTAACACTTAACCCGAAATTCTTCTCCTAAACAAGATTTTCAAATACCTTATGACTACATTGTGAATGCTGCTACAAAGAAGGATCTTTAATTTATAAAAGTCAAAATATTTTTCTCAAAGAAAAAAAAACTAGCCTAATATGAAATAATTATATTTTTTTACGTAAAAAATTAATTATGATAAACATATTACTATTCTTTCGAGAGACAAGAAAAATTAAATATGACAAGAAAGCCAGGATAAACTCCTAAAGTAAATGTTAATTAAAGTGTGTGATCATACCTCTCCTTACGTCTGGGTCTTATTATATTTACTGGTCGAACACCAATAAATTTGACTAATTAATTGTCTGATATCATGTTAAAATATATGATTGTCTTATTTAATAGTGCAAATTATTAAACTCGTTGATTCATTACTGCAATTTTGTGCTTAGCAAGTCTACCAAGGGTAACTTAATAAACTACACATTTTTTTAATGACATAAAAAGAATTAAAGCTATATTTAAAATAAGAACGGATGGATTAAAAAAAAATAATTCGTTGCACTAAATTTTTATTATGCGTGCGGGGTTCGAGAAAGAATCGAATCACAAGAGTTTATTATATATAGTTTTACCCTATGTTTCTGCAAGAGGTTATTTTCATGTCTTGAACCCATGATCTCTTGATCACATAGTAGAATTTTATCAGTTACGCCAAGGCTTGGCTCGAGACGGATGGAATAACTTTGATAAAAAGAAAATTTTTTATTGTCTAAGCTGGATCTTATACCACTAATTTTAAGATTAAATAAGAATCTCAATCAATCCCTGCACTTTTGACAGATAAATTTTCTGTACATATCTACTCATGTGTGCTGAGTTCTGAGGAGTATAGTGTGGACTAGTCTACTCATTACTCTACTCTTATAATGGCTCAGTCTCCTTTTCCTACAGTGTTCTCTTCTGTCCGATTTTGACTGCTCTTCTGCTTCTGCACCCACACTTCCCCCTTGCTTCCATTCCCCATGTCCATTTACATTTATTATATTTACTTCTCTAATTCTATTCTTTTTTCTGTACTATCATCTCTATTTATTTCTGCAGTTTTTCACATGTTTTGTTCAATCAAAATTATTCATCCTCAAGTTAAAACCATTATTGTTTTCTTCCATAAGTATTTTTTTTAAAAATACTTTCGGTAAAAAGTAATTTGTGTTTGCTTGATTAATTTGAAAAACGTGTTTAAGTAGCAATTAGTGCCTTATCATATTTTTTCTCAAAACTACTTTTTAAAAAATACTTATCTTTTTTGCTTCTGCTTTTACTTAAAATCATTTTTTTTCTCCCAAAAATTTTGCCAAACAATTCAACTTTGGGGAAAAATGCTTTTTTGAAAGAAAAAGAAATGCTTTTGAGTTTAGAGAAGTTTGGCCAGACAGGCTGCTTTACTCTCTCCCTTTTATTTTATATGATTGTGTTTAATTGAGTACTATGACATATAGTAAGGGGTGATTTGGTTAGGAAATAAGTTATTCCATGATTAATTATCGTGTTAATTATCTCACCCTCTCATAGGAATAAAAATACTATGATGTTGGAATTAGTTATACTATGAGTTTACTCCAACTAAATATAAAATAAACTCATCTCAAATTTAATTTCAAATTAATTATTCCTTATCCCTCGTACCAAACGAGCCCTAAAAGAATTCTTAGTACTTAGTTTTAAGACTATACTGTGATGTTGTTCAAACGTCCAATATATATAATCCTTTTGCATGACTTGTTTGTTGTTACGTGAGGTTCGTATTGGTGTATGTAAAATCTGTAATGTATTTATTGAATTTATATTGTGATAAAAGGGGGTCGAAAGAATGAATCATTTACTTAGCCAAAAGTAGTAAAAGTTAAAATGGTATTTCCACACGTTTTATTTGAGCTAAATATTGGCTAGACATTATCAAATGTTGCTCATCTCTTTTAATGTTCTGTGCATTATCTTCTTACCTAGCTTGACTGATATTCAATGCCTAAATTGCTGACACAGAGATTTGGATGATAGGAATCGGATACCAAATCATTTCTTACACTATAGTAAATGTATGTACGTTTATATTGTGACGATAAAAAACGTAGTCAGAATTTGAACCAAAACTACTACATTTATCTAAATTCGATGGGCTCATGCTGGCTCCGCCCTCGGTTATGATAATAATGAATCATGCTATAACTTGTCTTATTTTTTCAAGTTTCGAATTTCATATTTTATGAAAGTTATGTGTAGCTTAAGTGTCGTGATAGTATAGTGTAAATATTTTTACACGTATAAAAGTTCTTACATTTTGCATGGCCAACGTTTAAAGACCTGCAGATCAAATCCTTCCAGATATTTAGACACAAGGGCCTATTATTTTAGTACCGTCCCTAAAAGTGAAATGTTTCTTAGGTGTCAGCATTTTATGTCCCTAAGATATTCAGAAGCTTAGTGGCTTCAAGTCTATACAAACAAAAGTTACATTTTTTTTAATAATATTTGAGATTCTTACTAGGTCAGAATGCATGTGCAACGAAACAGAAGTAATTAAATGTAAGAAATATTCTAATGCAGCATCATATAGTAATAATATTAATTTCTATTACTTCTTAAGTAAACCTTGGTTTGTACGTAAGTGTAAAAAAGAGCCAAATGTGTGAGCAGCAGCTTTATGTTATTAATTAAAAAAAACATATAAAAGCATAGGATGACCGATGACAAAAGAATCCAAACAAGGAACATGGGTACCAACGAGGATGGTAGAGAAGAGGTAACTAAACTCTCCACTCCATTTTTAACTAGAGAATTCGACTTTGAGCTCTGAGTATAAAGTCAGATAGCTTAATTCTAAATGTGATATTTTCTTACACAAATTCAAATTCTAAATGTGATATTTCCTTACACAAATTCAAATTTAAGTCAAACCTAAATGCGAGTCAAATACTAAGGGATCATTTGGTTAGAAAATAAATCTTTTTATAATTAATTATTTTGAGATTAATTATTTCGGAATTGTTTTCCCATCATTCTATTTTCTATAAAGATAAAAATAACACTATAATGATACAATCTCAAGATAATTAATCTCAAAATTAATTATACTGTAATTTTGTCTCAATCAAACCTAAAATAAACTTATCTCAAATTTAATTATATAATTAATTATTTCTAAGCGAGAAACAAAAAACTATGGGTCAGCACTAGTTCAATAGTAATTAAACAAAAGCTTAAAGTAGGCATTGAAAGCAACACCAAGAAAAGGACCAGAAGAAGATATTCAACAAGTCATATAGACTGATAAAAACATCCAACATGTGGCAAAAATAGCAAGAAACCTGGCTCAGCTCAACCAATTTAAACATAACAAATACAATATATACCAGTAGTAGTAGTAATATTAGGGAGGGAAAAGGAATACAATGCTGCTGACAACCAAATATTGCCATGTGAAATAGCTCAGTTAGCCAGACAAATTAAAAGTAGTAGTACACTTACATAAATAAGAAAAAAAAAACAGTTTTTTCAGAACACACAACACATGGTTATACGGAAAGTTACATCAGAATAAGCACCACCCCACCACCATTGAAATAGTTAGTACTCTTTTGGCCACTTCTTTGATTCACAAAGCTCATTTCTCTGCAAAAACAAAGTTCAACTATTTTGGTCAAAACATAAATCTTTTGGCCATAACCATGTTAAAGTGATTAAAAAAAAAATCACTGATAGATAGATAGAGGGTAGGAAAGGGCAGTACCCCAACTTAGAGGGTGTTTAGATTGGCTTTTAAACTGGTCAAATCGGTTTTAAGCTCATCTTAGCCCCTTTTTTTTCAATATTTGGCAAAGTTTAAAAGTTAAAACAAGCCAAAGCAATAAGCAAGGTAACACTTCAACTTATTGTTTTTTGGTAAAGTTATTTCTTGTGAAACCCCACTTTTTTAAGTCAATCCAAACGGGCACGAAAACAAATTTACAATTGCTTCAAGACTTCCTTTCGACCATATAAAGTTATAAAATGAAAAAAAAACAAAAAAAGAAAGAGATTCTTGATAATTTTACCATTAGTGGTGATGAAGAAGTCATGTGAGGGATTTGGTATTGAAATTGAGAGTTGAGTTTTCGAAAGGCCTGAAAATTTGTCCTCAGAATCAAGCCAAGAATCTTTGTTGTCTTTTGGCCATTCATCAAAAAAATGGTGCATTACTTTCTTAGGCTGCTGCTGCTGATCTTCTGTCTCAAATTTCATACTTTTGGCATCATTATAATACTGATAATGATGATCTTTTGATGATTCATTTAAGCTTTGAAGTTGTAAGTAAGAAGAAGCTGAGTGTCCTGTATTTTGTGATAGAGAATACGTTCTCTGTTTCATTGGTGAAGCCATTGTTAATGGTGATAATTGCCAAGTATCATCCACTGAATTTGAACCACATGTACTTCTCACTGTCCCTGAAGTTTCTGAGAAGAAAATATGCTCATCTACATCCTCCTTCAATCCATCTCCATATCCATTTCTGCACCCCCAAAAAAAAAAAAATCAAGATTATATATAAATAAATGAAGTACTACTTTGTTTTAATATTTTTTGACACTTAGTTGCTAAAGAATGATACTTCTCTTTATATTTTTCATTTTGCTCTTAATGATACGTTTTTATAGGCACCCAATGTCAGGACTTTAAGCAGTTGCATAGCTACATATATTGAAAGGTACATATATTGAAAGGTGGTCAATCGAACAACAATCATCGAAAAATTATACTATGTATATAGAAACTTATATTGTCTATATAAATTAAAAATTATTTTTTACACGAGTATATCAAATCTTGAAAACCCTATGCGAAATTCTCTGCTTCACCGCTCCTTTTAAGATTACAAATCTTAAAATTTTAGTTTTTCTTGAACTCTTTTACTAAGTCAAATGATGCCGCATAAATTTTAACAGTATGACAAATTAAAAATATACATAATGTTATGGCAGAAAAATCACAAATTTCAAGAATCCTTTTTTTATCCTAAGTCAAACAACGTCGCATAAATTGCACAACATGACAAATTAGAGATGTCAAGTCAGAAGCTAAACCTGGAATAAGTAGAAGATTCCAAACCAATGGCAGCAGGGGATGGTCTAGAGGAAGAAGAATGAGGATAAAGGAAAGGATATTGGTGGGGTTCATGATTTGAAGTAAGATAAGAAAAAGAGTGATGTGAAGAATTGGAGCTAGAAGAGGAAATATTGTTTGTATTTTTGTTGATTGATGAGATGGAAATTGCTGTTGGAGTTGTAGTATTAATAGTAGTGTTAGAAATAGGTCTTGTTGTTGTTGATGTGTTAGTTGATGTTGTTGTCATAATTTCCACAGGCTTTCTTGAACGGTTTCTGCCTCTGTGCATGTGTCTTTCACAGTATTTGGAATCTGGATAAGCTTCTTTTGAACATCTCCATTTTTTACCATCTGTTCTTCTACATCTCCCTGGCTCTGGATCTATTTTCTTCCCAAATCCCATTTGAAAACAGTTCCATCCAACTACACCAACAACAACAAAATTCAATTTTTATATCAAAACAAATGTTCTAGCACAAATGCATATTCAATATTTCATGCATAAAGATCTCATCTTTGACTTATTTTTGGGAGTAAACTAAAAAAATCCGATGTTTATCACCTATGTACAAAAAGATGCCAAAGATGCCACCCCTCCGTCCCAATATATGTGTCACTCTTTCTCGCCGGGTCGAGTCAAACAATACCTTACATACTTCAAGATTTCATGCATAAAGATCTTTACTTTTGAGTTAATTTTACAGGATAAACTAAAAAAATCCAATCTTTAGGCAACTATATACAAAAAGATGTTACCCCTGTGTCCCAATATATGTGTCATTCTTTCTCTTTGTACCAAGTCAACTTTGGATGGAGGGAGTACATATTTTAAGAATTATATGCATAAAGATCTTTACTTTGAGACAATTTTAGGGAGTAAACTACAAATATACAATTTTTACACGTCTATATACAAAAAGATACTACTCCCTCCGTCCCAATATATGTGACTTCTTTCTCTTAGTGCCCAGTCAAACACCGCAACATTAGGACGGAGGGGTACATATTTCAAGAATTGTATGCATAAAGATCTTTACATTGACTCATTCTTGTGAGTAAATTGAAAAAGTTAAATCTTTACAAATAATGACCAAACACAACATAACAAAAACATATATGTACCACTGTATACAGAAAGATGCAACATATTTTCAAGATTTTAGGCATAAAAGATCTTAAAGATACTACTCTGTTCATCCCAATTTATGTGGCACTCTTTCTTTAACAAACACTGAAATAAAGGATGGAGGGAGTACATATTTCAAGAATTGTATGCATAAAGATCTTTACTTTGACTCATTCTTGTGAACAACATTACAAAAATCCAAACTTTACAAATAATGTCCAAACACAACACAACAGAAACATATATGTATACAGAAAGATGCAACATATTGGTACAAGATTTTATGCATAAAGATCAATACTTTGACTTGTTTTTGTGAGAATTTTGAAATAATGAAATAGGGTTGAGAAAGAAAATAGTACTGTGGTGAGGTTGGTGTAGAATAAGCTTTGAGGAAAGTGAAGAATCCAAGCTTCTTCTGATAGTATAAAGAAGATCAGGTGGAACAGGCATTCCAGAAACCATGTATTTGTAAATAAGAGCTTGATGTTCAAGTTCTTGCCATTGATTTGCTGTGAATGGAAATCTATTTCTTGCTGCACTACTCATTATTGATTATACAAAATTTCACTAAATATTTGAGAAGAGAAAAGGAAGAGTGGTGTAGTGAATAAAATGAGCTCTTTTGGGAAGAGAATGTATACTATAGTAGGCAAGGCAATACTAACCCACTATCCATATTTATTTGATATTTAAATTTCTTAATTTTAACAGGGGTAGTTTAGTATGAGATATAAGAAGGTGTAAGGATAATATAAAAATTTAATATTATTTTAATATTCTATTTGGTTAATAAATTATGTATAAGTTATTCGGTGTTAATTTTAGTACTGGAATAACTTATACTTTATAAAAGGTGGGGTAATTAGCAGCGGTATAACTTATACCTCCTTCTTAGAAATTATGCAATTATCATTTTTAATACAACATACCAAACAATGAATAAATAACAATCCCAGCATAATTAACCTCAGCATAATTTATCATAATATAACTTATACCGGTATAAATCGTATTCCAATCAATTGACCCCATAGTGTATTTGATACTCTTATGTTTTGAAAATATTTTTCTCAAAGTCAAGGTATTTATTGAAAATATACTCTACTCTCTACAGACCGCACTTATAAAATTATTATTATTGTTGTTGAAATAACAACAACAAACCCTTATATTCCTGTAAATAAGGTTTGAGTACTTTATAAATATAGCGATGTTGTTTCCAAAAGAGAGGATAGTGTGTTTAAATAAAAGAAATATTTGAAAATTACGTAAATACTGCTATATTATAATAATTGAAAATATATTTTAAAATTAATTCAGAAATAATATTTATTAAGGGACCATTTGGGTTGCAGAATCATGGATAAAACTAATGGTTCTGATCATAATATTTTTTTCTCTCACACACTGGGGGTCTCTGTGCAAAATATAATGAGTGAGAGGGAGGGGTCTCTGTTGTATCTGCAACTCTTCTGCTTTTATGGCAGATATTGTCTCTGACAACTTATACGGAAATCCATAAACTAAAGTTTTCTGTAAAAAAATCACACCTAATTCTTATACTCCGTGTAGGAGTTTTTTATGCCCCTACGCTAATCAGAGTTTTCCTGATATTTTACAGTACTGTCAAACTGTGACCAGTGCCTGGTAGATGGATCATGAGAAGATTGTACGCTGTGTTTACTGCAAAAACTTACTTTTACTTTTCATCTTCTCTTACTTTAATCACTACCCCACTCACTCCACTTACATTTTTGTATTCCTAGTTAATTTCATACCCTTTGAGTGGCTGGGGATTAGTTTTGATTACCTTTTCAAATACTCTCATCCTTTCAATTTAGATAATAATTTAGCTTGACTCAGTATTAAATTTAAGAATAAAAAAAAGTTTTTTGTGTTATGAAATAATATAAGAATAAGAACAAGAACAATATAGAGAAAAGTAGAGAGAGGAGTATTCTTATTGATATTTTGAGATGATTTACAATGGGGTAAGACCCTTCTATTTATAGGAAGAGAAAAGACTTAGCCTTAAAGTAGAACTCTTCTATAAGATAGACATTCACTCTAATTAGAGTTCTATTTATAACACTCCCCCTTGAATGTCTATTCAATAATGTGCCTCGTTAAAACCTTAACTAAAACAAAACCCAATGAGAAAAAAATTAAAGAAAAGGAAAAAGAGTACACATGTTTGAATATGCGCCTATTGGTTGCCTCGTTAAAAACCTTGCAAGGAAAACCCAGTGGGACAAAACCTTGTAAGGGAAAAAGAGTGCAACGCGCATTAACTCCCCCTGAAAAGAGCATCAATTCACATCCTTGAGCATTTGCATTCTAATCTTGTGCACCATCTTGAAATTATCATTCTTGATAGATATGAACATCTTCATATAATGTCGTGGAATGACTCTTCAATATCTCCATAGAGGCATTCTCGATGCCATCATGCTTATAGTTATAGCAAGATACATATGTACACAAGTTGCACTTAGGATGTGGTACTTCAGTACCAAGAATTGTGTATGCTTCAAGCAACTTAAATCTTTCAAGTTAAGTCATATAAGCCATATAATAGACTTTAGATGCATATCAAGTTTTCATGTCATGCTAACAAATAAGATATCGAAAACTGATTATACATACCATTGACTTTATACTTTCAAGTATTTGAACTACATGTCCAAATCTACATGCCTTTCATATGGAATCAATTCTACTTGAATTGTATCTCTTCCATTTGGCCAATATTTTGTTTGTATTCGACAAACATAAGATCCTCATCGATATTTAGCGCTATCATAGATGTCGTCGACGAACAGTTTATATCGGTTCCAATAAATTTTCGTAAAGACATAACATGGAGATCTCTTTATTCATATATTCAGGTACCTGAATCTCTCATGAGATTTTATGAAGTGCTATGTCATGTGATCTTCTAGATCACTTGCCTCCTTATTATGATCACATTGATCATTTGCTCATCTTCTTTATTAAGAAGTTCTTTTTGAAACCGATTTGTCTATACGCCTTAAGCGTATCAAAGACTTTGTCCTTCTAGGACTTAATATGAGCATTTGCAGTGAGAATATAGTTACTTTCTTTGGGTCAGCAAATGCGTATAGCATGCTTTGCAATATGTTGCAATTGAATTATCCTTTTATGAACTTCAGGTTTATATTATGATATTCGAGGATCTATGTATACAAATGATAATTCATCCCATGTAACCTTTTCTCAAGTGTTTATCATGTCTCCCCCTCATGTTAGAAAAGCTAACTTGTTTCCTCAACTTTGAGAGTCCATCTTTGTGCATTATGGTGTTAATGAAAATATACACCGCACATCAATAATAATAAGATGGAGTTATTTGGTTCCTGACCCTGAACCACTTGTGAGGGGAGAATATAATATACTCTCGTATACAACGTATATCAAACTGATATATATAACTTTGTTCTCATAAGAAACAGTTTAGCTATTAAGTGGAGGCACTCAATAATTATCTTGCTAAACCAACTATGATATAAACCAACTTATCAAGATGAACTATCTTGAATAGAAAATCTGGAAATTATGCTCGAAGTTATATTACTGAGCAATTTACCTCGCAAGCACCGGCCAGGCTGCGGGTTAATAACAATCGCACATGTAACCATATCATAGATGCATCATATGTGGTATACATGGCAGGTGAATAGGCCCATATTCACCTTTGATATTTCCAGAATTTATGGGATTCAACCCGAACTCTTTAGTTGGTCAATTAATTAATGAGAACAAGTAATACAAGAGAATTCGTAAAGAACTTTCTAGTTCTTTAATATTTACCCATGTGAATTCTCTATTATTGCACGTCATACTTAAATTGATATGGCTAACCCGAATGCCAACTGAATAAATTATCAATATTGGTAAACTTCAAATTTACACCATGACATTTGCACTCATCAATAAACTTCAGGTTTATTATGATATGAGTTTTTATACCAATAAATATCCACCTTATTGTGGCATTCTTTTGTTTGTGTAGTACAAACTGGATAATGAAGCGGGTAGCTTTTCATATACAAATTATCCCGCTACAAGTTGTAGTAATAGAAGATATCAAATCTTTCCTTTATTTATAGTCTCAATATAATCAGCGCTTTCGCGTGTACTTTGGAAACTGAATAAGTTTCTTTGAGACTTACTACAACACAATACTCAATTGTGTTTCTCCAACATAGTAATAATTGGCTCTTCTAGAGCTCTCAATTAATTTTGTACTACCACAAATTCATCAACATCCATGTGGTGAATATCTCTTTTAAAGAGGAAGTTATACCATTATGGTCATGTCAAAATTATATGCAAGATATGTTTCTTGCATTATTATTGTCCTTTGATAATCACATTGACAAATTATTTTGGCGTACAATAGGTACGTGACCAATGACTATTCATGCCATAACAATGCCATTATTTTCATATATCATCTCAAACCTCCTTCTATGGGTGAGTGTGGTATATTCAATACCAATTTCATATTCATATTCTTCCAATAATGAATATGTATTCGTGAATCAGATGTTGTCACATTCACTGCGGGGATATGTGATTTTGTTATCCTTTTCAAATCTGTAAATGCGTCTGGCATTCGATTTGCTATTCTTTGCAAATGGATAATATTTTGCACCTCTTTTTCACAAATAGAGGTATGTGGATCAAGATGAGATAATGATGCATTTTTCCACAAAATTTCCCGTTTGGTTTCACCAACTTCTCCCCCTAATTTTGGGAGAAGTGTCTCATTGAATTGACAGTCTGCAAATCGTGCAGTGAACAAATCCCCTGTCAATGTTTCGAGGTAGCGAATAATGGAGGGCGATTCAAACTCAACATATATTCCTAACCTTCTTTGCAGACCCATTTTGGTGTAATATGGCGGTGCTACAGGCACATATACTGCACATCCAAAAATTCTTAAATGGGATATATTAGGTTCATGACCCAAAACTAATTGCAACGGGGAATATTTGTGATAATTCGTCGGTCTGAGACGAACTAGCATTGCTGCATGCAAAATGGCGTGACCCCAAACCGAAGTGGGCAGCCTCGTTTTCATGAGTAAATGAGGTATTCAAGATTATTCTCATCTATTGTCTCAACATGATATCCATTTTGACTGATATCTTTAAAACTCAACAAGTTCCTCTTAGACTTGGAGGAGAACATTGCATTCTCTAAAATATTGTTCCTTTAATTCGCACCACACGATGCATGCAATTGGATGACATTAATATTTGCAACATAATTAGAATACAATATTGGTGTAGTTATGATATAAACTGTGAACCAAAATATGTAATGTTGTTTCATTTGTAGATCTGTATTGAACATCAAATACACACCAAACATGTTATGCACTCACGCAGGAATTTTAAAGTGAACAAAATTAAATAAATACAGCATTGTGTAGAATCGAGCTATTACTTCTGAAAACAGTAATGAAAGTGATAACTGTAGTGGGAGCACAAAATACAAATGAGCAGACAACAGTTAACTAGTTTCAACTGTGATGATTTCAATAATAATATGGCACTGTAAAGAGTTTGTTATAAGACAAATGTTGTGACGATAATAACATTGCTACACGTGGAGTAATTATGAATAAAAACACATTGGAAACAAATAAACTATGATATACAGACAATATAACAGTGTGGGATTATATAAAGTGCATATGCAATTATAAACTTAGTTATGTTGTATTACATCAATGAAATAAAAACAAGTTTTGCTTTTGGATTCTCATAATTCCATTTTCGCTTTCGGTGGCATATCGTGCTTGTGGCAGAGTGACCAACTTTAAGTTGTCATATCTCTCCTTTAAGCCATTCCACAAGATCGGTGGATCTTTGACTGTGATATATTCAATTTTCAAACCTTCATCAAGGTGACGGCGCAAGAAAATCAAGGCCTTAACCCAGTTTCAAACCTTCATCAAGGTGATGGCGCAAGAAAATCAAGGCCGTAGCATAGTCTTGGGTGGATGCATTATTTCTGTCTTTAATGGCGTCTCCAAGACCCATTGCGTCCAAATGGATTTCAGCATCCAACACCCATGTCATATAGTTCTTGCCCGAAATTTCAAGGGCAACGAACTTTCTTTCCATAATGTCAGACATAAAACAAAATTACATCAAGAGCGTGTTCATACATACGGGCTTTATTACAATTATCACATTCACTTCAGGGAATGGATCATAATCATCTGTATGTGCTATACACAATCTCATGTCAAATATTACTTTCATAAAGTGAAAGATTATTTTGAGAATCTTTATTATTCTCATTATCACAATGATGACGATTATAATTCCGTCTATTGCCACGTCCACATCCATTGATACCTTCACGGTAATAATTTTATCTTCTTTCAGACTTATCATATACTGCTATCACATTCTCTAAAGGGAATGGAGCAAATTCAATTGGACGGATTTTTAATTCTTTGCCCACAATCATACATGAATTTAATCATGGCATATACAATTCCTTTTAATGCCATATCTTATGTGATGGCAACAACATATTTGTACATAGTAAATTCATAAAGTACAAATTGCATAAACAAAAATTTCACAAACCATATTTTCATGTAACAGTAGTGAAATATAGCATAAATATTTGTGCGCTACAGGTATGCCTTTCTTACCTTTAAGGTATACCAATAAATGTTGTGATATCAAATATACCTCTTGAGTTTCCATCCCGTTGCATTACTTTATGATGATACCATCTCTTCTATTTTTCCGTATAGAAATTGCAGTTCATCTTTTGCTTCCTCTTCGAATCTCCAGGTAGATCCTACAAAGAAAATGATGACCAAATAATCCAAGAAGGTCTAACGAAGAAACAATTTCCAAGCGATCTTCTAAGATCACGAAATCAAATAATAAAAATCTCTTTCTACATGTGTGATGAACTTGATGATATGAGTACTAGAGTGGGTAGAATTTGATTCATATTCCAGTGTTTTATAAATTCGACTTTTCTCCAACATATCATTAGTTAGAGAGATGGCCACAAAAGAGATATTGGCGGACGATATTGGGGATGTATCACCACTCCCGAAATACTAAAAGAGAAAAGCATAAAATTGGTTAGAGACTCGTGCTGATAACGTGTTATGAAATAATATAAGAACAAGAACAATAATACAAGAACAAGAACAATATAGAGAAAATTAGAGAGAGGAGTATTCTTATTGATACTTTGGGATGATTTACAATGGGGTAAGACCCCTCTATTTATAGGAAGAGAAAAGACTTAGCCTCAAAGTAGAACTCTTCTATAAGATAGACATTCACTCTAATTAGAGTTCTATTTATTACATTTTGAAAATTATGATTTTAAAAGCGTTGTTGGATATGATATTTATATAATTATAAAAAAATTATTAATAATAAAATAAAAAATTTAAAAATAAATTATTTTTAATTGTAGAAATATATTATTTTCTGTAAGGGATTAATTTGAAACAGAAGGAGTATATATTTATAATATCGAGTCGAACATGGGATGAAAAAACAAAAAATATGTCATCACAAAGAAGTAGTTAATAAATAAGTTATCCTTCCTATATACTATTTAATCCATCGAAGAAATGATTTTTAATGGCCAATTAATTATAAATAGAAGAAAATAATTCGTCAAATTAAAAAAAATATTATTTACATCTCATGGATATATTTTGTTGATCTAGGGTCGTATGGTTAAAAGAATATTTGTAACGATTCTCTACTCCTTAGTTTTAGTAGTCGTTTTGGACATAAGAATTGTGAAATTCGAAAAAATGGTAAAAATGATATTTGAAATTTAGAGTTTTATTTGGACATAAATGTCAGTTTTGGTTGTTTTTGGAGTTTTGTGAGTGGTTTGAGTGAAAATTTTGAAAAATAACTTTTTGCAGTTTTTCAAAATGTATCTTCAAATGGAAATTAGAAATTTTTGAACAGACGCTGATTTCGAAAAAAATGAATTATTTTTGAAAAAAGCTTCCATAAAATATTATGTCCAAACGGGCATTATAATCTTGACTTCTTCCTTGAGTTCGAACCGCGTAAAATGGCAACGGGGAAATTATAATGACGCTACTATAATATTATTCGTAAGCAAATACACAAATTAGCTTGAGTCGTATTGGGTATTGTCCTAAGAAATTCTTTCAGCAATGTAAAATAGTTTTTCAAAATTAAACAAGCTTATTTCTATTTAAGAGGATACAAGAATTAGTAAAATTAAATTACAAACCAAGCTTTTTAAAAGAGAGGAACAAAAGAAAATAGACTACTAATTTTGAGAAGGAAAGACAACAAAGAGAGGCTAGTGAAGAACGAAAAAGTAAGGAAAGTTGCGAATCATTTTTGCCTAAGTTGAATGCCTATTTATAGGCTTTTAGAGGGGTTTAGTAAGGGTGTTAAATGGGCAGGCCGGGCCGGTAAGAAAAAGTTGAAACCATCCAGGTTTCAAAGCGGGCCAATTATGAGTTATGGGTTACCGGAATTTTGGGTTCATCCGAGTAAAAATTGTACCGTAAAGGTTACGGGTACAAGGGATCGAGTTAGTGTATTTTTTTATATTTTTTGTATAACTATTGTAAGTTATATTAATATAAAGTAAAAATATAAATAATACAATATAGATGGCAAAAAAAAATTACGCTTATAAATGGCAAGTGCTACATTTATTTCAAAATTCAAACTTATAAATTGAATGGTTAATATTTAGCATCAAGTAAATTAACGAAAAGAGTAATTCAAAAGTTTTGCATTGCCGAAGTAAGTTCTTCATAATCAATATGAACTGATTGACATTCTTCTGGAGTGTTCAATTCAGATGGATTAATATGTGTTAATATATTTCCAAGTTCCTCATCTTCTCGGCTATCAACATTTCCACGTCTTTCATTTCTTCATTCCGATCTAGTCCAATTTCTAAAACATACAAAAACTTCCAAAGCGTTTCTTCCCAATGAGTGACGGGTATCTCCAAGTTATTGTCTTGCTTGGCTAAATGCACTCTCTGATGCAACAATTGAAACTGGGACATTTAGCACGTCCCGAGCCATAGCGGAAAGAATAACATGGCCTATATCAGAAGTTAGAGAAACTTTACAAAGAAGGTGACTAAACAGATAATGTATGTATATTTGATATTGTCCATGAAGGCTAAATATATTAGATCTACAAGTACTTTTAGAGATACCTCTAAATAAAGAATTATAAATTCTTTGAATATACATAATAAGATATGATGAAGAAGCAAAGGAAAAAGATAGACAACCAAAAGCAATTATTTTTGCTAACTACTCATGCTCCTTCATTTTATCATGTTTCATAAGTCATCCAGTCATAAGGTTTAGAGTTTCTTGATTTCCATCTCCACCAGAGCCACATTCTCTATGATGCTCAATTTTCATATGTCTACTAAATGTTTTAGTTCCCCCTAATTGTCTTTATTAAAAAAGTCTATATTTAACTCTATCAGTACCTTCTATTTTTGTCAAAAAAAATTCAAACCTTACTTCTTTTTCTCCGACTAATAGTCAGGGCCACATGTAGTTTACTACTAGCACCACGACTACCACCCCTGCTACTACCAACAATATGTGATGACCCAAAAGGTCATCTCATATTTAAGAACCCAATTTGGGGTTTAGGGGCCTTCAAGACCTTATTTTCTTTCTCCTCAATTTGCGTGCATAGTCCGAACGTACTTCCGGAAAGCCTTTTATGTGAAAATGTGAGAAAACAATAAATTTTTGCATTGAAAATTAAATTGAGTTGACTCGGTCAATATTTTGGGTAAACGAACCCGGAACCGTGATTTCACGGTCCCGTAGGGTCCCTATGAAAATATGGGACTCAGGCATTATATCCCGGAATTGAATTCAGAGGTCCCTAGCCCGAAAAAAAAATTTTGAAGAAAATTATTTAACTGAAAATATAATGATTTTTGGAAATTTATTAACATTCGATCTTGATGGTATCGGGGCCGTATTTGGTATCGGAACCCAATGCAGGTTTAGTATGATAATTAAGTCATGTTGGTGAAATTTGGTAAGAAACGAAATTCATATGACGTGATTCGGACCCTCAGTTGTGAAAATAGAAACTTTAAGTGTTCTTGAAAATTTCTTTGATTTTGATGCTAAATTCGTAGTTTTAGGTATTATTTTAACGATTTGATCGCACAAGCAAGTCTGATTATGATATTTTTGGACTTATGTGCATGTTTGCTTGAATACCCGAGGGTGGGGGTGAGTTTCGGATAGGTTTCGGGGTATTTTGGACTTAGAGATTTCTATTGTTTTGCTATTGCAAGTGCACAGATGCATCCTTCTTCACGTTTGCGAAGGAACTCTCGTGAACGCGAACATTAAAATTGTCTGAGGAAAAATTCCTTCTACGCGAATGCAAGGCATAGGTCGCAAACACGGAGAGTTGGCGGCGTTACCCTTCACGAATGCGATCTGGCTATTGCAAACGCGAAGCGAATGTTGGCAGGGATCAGGGGGAGGGGTGAACTACTTATGCGAACATGTCCAACGGCTTGCAAACACGACGCTCGGGGGAAGGGGTGAACCTTCATGAACGTGTACGGTACCTTGCGAACACGAAGAAGACCTGTCCAACGTATTTAAAACAGAACCAATACGGAATTAGACCAAAATTAAATATTTTCTTCCATAGAACTCGACCTTGGGCGATTTTTGAAAAGGTATTTCAACACAAAATCATAGGTTTGTGTTCTTAAACTCATATCTTTCAGTTTTCATCAACACCCGTTGGGTTCCTAAGCCTAAATCTTGCTCTTTAAAGGTAGAAATTAGAGAATTAAGGGAAATTGAGGATTTTACAAATTTTCCGATTTAGACCTCAATTTGAGGTCGGATTCCGAAACTAATTACATATTTGGGCTCATGGGATGAATGTGTAAATGTGTTTTAGTTCGAACCTCGAGTTTTGACCAAGCGGACCCGGGGTTGATTTTTTATTTTTTGGGAAAAATATTAGGAAACCTATAATTATGTATTGGAATTGATTTATTTAGCAATAATTGTTGTAATAAAGTTAATTATGATTAGATACGAGTGGATTTCGGAGGTGCAATCTAGAGGAAAAGCGGTATTTGACGCTTGATTTTGGCCATGGAATCGAGGTAAGTGTTTGGCCTAATCTTAGCTTGAGGAATAGATGTTGTTGTCTTATTTTCTACATGTTAGGTTGAGTATGACGTATAGGTGTGGTGACGAGTATTTATACATTGGTGGCGAGCATGCAAGTGAGTCTTGTATTGGGATTGTTGTGACTCTTATTATGTATTATTCATACTTAAATTAATGATTATCCATGTTGAACACGACATGATATTTTTTTGGTAATTGACCATTGTAGAGTATTGACTCAAGTTGAGACTTATTTTGTAAAGTTAACTGTTGAAACGAGATTGGTTATAGTTGAATCCATTGCCGAAATATTATTGTTTCTATTGTTGATTCCCTTGCCAGAATGTTATTATTTCTACTGTTTGGGTGAGGAAAGAGTTATAAAGCACAAAGGGTGACAGTGCATATTTATATTTATGCATATGGTAAGGAAGAGTGATAAAGCACAAAGGGTGTCGTGCACCCGAAGGGTGATGTCGTGCACATTTCCATTATTCATATGGCGAGGAAGAGTGATAAAGCACGAAGGGTGATGCCGTGCACATTTTTATTTTTGATTGCATAATGAGGATTGGGAGTAAAAGCACGAAGGGTAATGTTGTGCGTTCTTTTTTTGTTTGCTTTGATTATTTGTTGTTGTCGGTTCAAGTGCATTAATGTTTCATTTCCGCTATTACTATGATTCCTTATTCTGGCACCAACATAGCATGTTTCCCCTTCCTGTTAGTTCTGTTTAACTTCTATTATTATTTTTTCTTGTTAATGTATTGTTTAACTGCACAAGTTTATGTTGTTTGTCCTGTCCTACCCTTGTCACTACTTCGTCGAGGTTATGCTCGGTACTTGCTATACATGGGGTTGTTGTACTGATACTGCACCCTACACTCTTTGTGCAGATCTCGGTACTGGACCATACGGATTATAGTTCGAGGTCGCTGCCTTCAGTCCAATGGAGATCCGAGGTAGTCATGCAGGCATCTGCATGCCCTTACATCTCCTTTTATCCTAGTTTATTTCTATTTTTATCTACTTTCGAGGTAGATGTATATTGCTCTTTTTTCAGACTATTATTTTTAGTATTCGTAGAAAGTTCGTGAGTTGTGACACCAATTATGGGTGGAGTTTTATTACGATTTCGTGTTTGTATTAAGATAATCTATTAAACTTTGTTCTTCTGCATTTATTCTGTTGCTTTACTTTTGTTAACTTGTAAACTACTAAAAGATAAAGGAAAAAGGTAAAATATTTTGTAATGTTGGCTTGTCTAGCGAGTACAATATTAGGCGCCGTGACGATCCTAGTGGTGGGAAAATTCGGGTCGTGGCAAGTTGATATCAAAGCTCTGGGTTCCTTTGGTCTCACAATTCACGGACAAGTTTAGTAGAGTCTAAGGGATCGGTACGGAGTCGTCTGTGCTTATCCCCCAGAGGCTACAGAGTTTAGGAATAACTTCACATCTATTTTTCTCTGTCGTGTGATTTGATTTCTCAATGATAATTGAACTTCTACTCAATTTTTTCATAAATGACGAGAACACGTACCATTTTATCAGCTGATCAGTAGCCCGAGCCCCTAGCGACAGCTTCTACGAGGGTCAAAGGACGAGGTCAAGGCCATGCTAGATGTCGAGGCAGCAGTAAGGGAAGGACTTAACCCAAAGAAACAACACCAGCGGTGGAGCCTCAGGTAGAGTTTGATGACGAGGTTCCGGCCCAGACAGTTCCAGCAGGCCCAACTCAGGTTCCAGAGGGGTTCATCGCTACCCCAGTACTCCAGGATGCTCTGGTCTGTCTAGTGGGCCTTATGGAGAGTGTCACTCAGGTCGGCATTCACTCAGGTAGGCATACTTCCTATAGCACCAGCCATATCTTAGAATAGGGGAGGAGCACAACCTCCCGCTACTCGCACTCTGGAGCAGATGCCTCCCCAGTTGCAGACTTCAGTAGCTCAGCTAGTTGGAGTAGTTTCGCCGGGTGTTGTAGCTCAGGATGATGACAGATAAGCTATGTCTTTTGATGCTTTGTGGAGATTGGACAGGTTCACCAATGTTTTCACTACTACCTATGGTGGTACATCTTTGGAGGATCCCCATGACTATTTTGACAACTATCATGAGGTTCTTCAGAACATGGGGATAGTGGAGACCAATGGGGTCGACTTTGCTGCTCTTCGTCAGTCAGGTTCCGCAAAGAAATGGTGGAGAGATTATTGTTTGGCCAGAACACCTTGGTCACCAGCTCTAACTTGGGACTAATTCTCGCAGCTATTTCTCGAGAAGTTCCTTCCCATCACTCAAAGAGAGGGGTACCACAGGTGGTTCGACCGTCTTTAGCAGGGTTCTATGATTGTCACCCAGTACGAGATGAGGTTTATTGATTTGGCCCGTCATGATCTTCCTATGCTTCCCACCGAGAGGAAGAGGGAGAGGGTGAGGAGGTTTATTGAGGGACTCGCTCCGCCTATTAAATTACATGTGGCTAAAGAGACAAGGAGCGAGCTTTCTTTTCAGAAGGCGTCCAATGTGGCCAGGCGAGTGGATATGGTTTTAGCTCAGGGGAGTGGTCAGGGGCATTACAATAGGCCTTCTCATTCTGGAATATTCAATGGTGCCTCTTCTAGACGCAAAGATTCATTTAGTAGGGGCCATCCTCCCAGGCCATTTCATTAAGCACTTCAAGCTTCTCACGGTGCTCCAGGTGGACGTGGTTCTCATATGTAGTATTTTGATTTGCTACCCTACAGTGCAACACCAGCTCTTTTTAGTGCACATATGCTCCAGAGTTTTCAGGGTGGTTACTCAGGCCGTCAAGGTTAGTTTCAGGGTCAGCACTCTCAGCAGCCGAAGTCTTGTTATACTTATGGTGATACGAGGCATATTTCTAGATATTTCCCTCGAGCCTCGAGTAGTTTTCAGCATCAGGATTCTCGTGCCATAGTTCCAGCACCGGGTGTTCCACCGCTCGCTGAGCCAGCTAGAGGTAGGGGTCAGGCAGCTGTAGGCAGAGCTCGAAGTGTTAGAGGTGGAGGTCAGGCAGCTAGAGGTGGAGGTCAGCCAGCAAGAGGTTCTCCTAGGGATGTAGTTCAATGTGGTGGGGCCCTGCACCGATGTTATGCTATTCTAACCAGACCTGAGGGTGATTCCTCCGATATAGTTATCACAAGTACGGTTTTAGTTTACAGTAAATATGCTTCAATCTTATTTGATCCAGGGTTTACATACTCTTATGCGTCATCTTATTTGTCCCCATATTTTCTTGTGCCTCGTGATTCCTTGAGTGCTCTTATATGTGGCTACACCGGTGGGTGATTCTATTGTGGTAGATCGTGTATATTGTTCATGTGTGGTTGTTATTGGGGATTTTGAGTCTAGCGTAGATATCCAATACCTCGATATGGTGGATTTCAATATCATTTTGGGGATGGATTTTTTATCACCCTATCATGCCATATTGGATTGTCATGCCAGGACCGTGACCTTTGAATTGTCAAGGTTTCCTCGATTGGAGTGGAGGGGGACTCTTGGTCATTCTACCTGCAGGGTTATCTCATATATGAAGGCTCGACGCATGGTCGAGCAGAGGCGTTTGGCTTATTTGGCTTATGTTCGTGATTCTAGTGCAGAGATTCCTTCTGTGGATTTCGTGCCAATTCTTCGGGAGTTTTCAAAAATATTTCCTGCAGACCTGCCGAGGATGCCACCCGGTATAGATATTAACTTTTGATGTATCGTATGGCCTTGCCAGAGTTGAAGGAATTGAAAGAACAATTCTAAGACCCATTTGATAAGAGCTTTATGTGACCTAATGTCTTTCCCTAGGGTGCGCCGGTGTTGTTTGTTAATAAGAGAGATGGGTCAATGTGGATGTGTATAGATTATCGACATTTGAACAGAGTCACCATCAAGAACAAGTATCCATTACTGAGGATTGATGATTTGTTTGACCCACTTCAGGGTTCCAAGGTATTTTCGAAGATTGATTTAGGATCTATCTATCATAAGTTGAGGATTAGGGCATCCGGTATCCCTAAGACAACTTTTTGCACTCGATCTGAGCATTATGAGTTTCTAGTGATGTCATTTGGGTTGACAGATAACCCCATCAGCATTTATGGATTTAATGAACCGGGTGTTCAAGCATTATCTCCATTCTTTTGTGATTGTTTTCATTGATGATATTTTGATCTACTCCCACATCCGGTAGGAGCATGAGTAGCATCTTCGAGTCGTTCTCCAAACACTAAGGGACATGTAGTTGTATGCTAAGTTTTCGAAATATGAGTTTTGGTTTAGTTCGATTGCTTTCTTGGGTCATGTCGTATCAGCATAGGATATTGAGGTGGATCCTAAGAAGATTGAGGCAGTCAAGGACTAGCCTAGACCCACATCAGCTACAAATTTTCTTGGGCCTGGAAGGTTATTACCGTCGGTTCGTGGAATGGTTTTCATCTGTAGCAGCCTCGAAGGGTGCCCAGTTCAAGTAGTCGGACGAGTGTGAGGTGAGCTTTCATAAGGTGAAGTCAGCTTTGACTACGGCATCAGTGTTGGTATTATCAAAAGGTTTAGGGCCATATATGGTATATTCTGATGCATCTCATATTGGACTTGGTGCGGTGTTGATGCACAATGGCAAAGGTTATTACATATGCTTCGCGCCAGTAGAAGATCCACGAGAAGAATTATCCAGTTCATTATTTGGAGCCAGCAGATATTGCGCGCTAAAGACTTGGAGGCATTATTTATATCGCAAGAGTCTGCATTACTTGTTCAAGCAGAACTAGCTAAATTTGAGGCATAAGAGTTGGTTGGAGCTATTGAAAGACTATCATATCACCATCTTGTATCATCCTAGAAGGCCAATGTGGTGGCCGATGCTTTGAGCAGGAAGTCAACCAGTATAGGCAGCCTTGCGTATATTCCGGTCGGTGAGAGACTGCTTGCTTTGGATGTTCAGGATTTAGAAGATCAATTCGTGAGGTTGGATGTTTCTGAGCCTAGCCGTATTCTAGCTTGCACGGTCGCCCGTTCTTTATTGTTTGAGCATAACAAAGATCGACGGTATGATGGTCCTTATTTTCTTGCCCTTGAAACACGGTGTGGCACAGAGGTGCCAAGCAGGTCACAGTTAGAGATTATGGAGTTTTAACGATGCAAAGTTAAGTTTGTGTGCCTAATGTGCATGGGCTTCGTGAGTTAATTCTAGAAGAGGCCCAGAGGTTCAAGTATTCTTTTCATCCGGGCGCCGCTAAGAGGTATCAAGATTTGCAGCAGCGTTATTGTTGGAGGAGGATAAAGAAGGATATCGTTTCGTATGTAACTCAATGTTTGAATTTTCAGCAAGTAAGTACGAGCATCAGAGACCTGGTGATTTGCTTCAGAAGATTAAGATTCTTGAGTGAAAGTGGAGCATATCAGTATAGACTTTGTTGTTGGGCTCCCACGAACTCAGAGAAAGTTCGACGCATTATGGGTTATTGTTGATAGGCTGACTAAGTCAGCACATTTCATTCATGTGGCAGTTTCGTATTCTTTTGAGCGATTGGAAAAGATTTATATTCGTGAGATCATTCCTCTTTATGGTGTGCCCATGTCTATCATTCCTGACCGAGGTACGCAGTTTACCTCACACTTCAAATGGGTAGTACAACGTGAGTTGTGTACACGCGTCGAGTTGAACACATTATTTCATCCTCAGACGGACATAACGTACTATTCAGATTTTGGAGGATTTTCTTTGTGCATGTGTTATTGACTTTTGAGGTTCTTGGGATCATTTCTTTCCGTTAGCGGAGTTTTCCTGCAATACCAGTTATCATTCAAGCATTTAGATGGCTCCTTATAAGGCATTATATGGTAAACGGTGTCAATCGCCTGTTGGGTGGTTTGAGCCGGAGGAGGCTCGGTTGCTGGGTATAGATTTAGTTCAGGATGCCTTGGAGAATGTTAAGATCATTTAGGATAGACTTCGTATAGCTCACTCCAGGCAGAAGAGTTATGCCGACCGTAATGTTCGTGATGTGACATTCATGGTCGGAGAGCGAGTGTTGCTTCGGGTGTTGCCTATGAAGGGCGTGATGATATGGGAAGAAGGTAAAACTAAGCCCTAGGTTCATCGATCCTTTTGAGATCCTTGATAGAGTGGAAGAGGTAGCTTACATACTTGCATTGTTGCCAGGTTTATCAACTACACATCTAGTGTTTCATCTGTCCATAATTTGGAAGTATCACGGCAATCCATCTCGCGTGTTGGATTTCAGCACTGTCCAGTTGGACTAGGACTTGACTTATAAGAAACAGGTGGTAGCTATTCTACACCGGCAAGTTCGACAGATGAGAGCAAAGAGTTACCCTTTGGTTTGTGTGTAGTGGAGAGGTTATCATGTTGAGGCAGCTACCTAGGAGTTCGAGTCCGACATGCAAAGTAGATATCCCCTTTTTTCACTGACTCGGGTACTTTTCTATGTCTGTTTGAGGACGGGCGGTTGGTTTTGATATGGAGAATGTGATGAACCAAGTGGTCATCTCGTGTTTTAGAACCCAATTCGGGGTTTCGAGACCTTCAAGACCTCATTTTCTTCTTTCTTGATTTGTGTGTGTATTCCAGACGCGCTTATGCAAAGCCTTTATGTGAAAATGTGAGAAAACGCTAACTTTTTACCTTTAAAATTAAACTAAGTTGACTAAGATCAATATTTTAGGTAAATCGACCTGGACCCCTTGTTTGGCGGTCCCAGAAGGTCCGTAAGAAAAAATGGGACCTGAGCGTATGCTCGAAATTGATTTCTGAAGTCCCTAGCCCGGGAAATGAATTTTCGAGGAAAATTATTTAACTGAAAATATAATGGTCTTTGGAAATTTAATAACATTCAATCTTGATAGTAACGTGCCTGTATTTTGGTTTCGGAGCGCGGTTCATGTTTAATATGGTAATTAAGTGATGTTGGTGAAATTTGGTATGAAACAGAATTCATATGATGTGATTCGAACCCTCGGTTGTTAAAATAGAAACTTTAAGTGTTCTTTAAAATTCCCTTGATTTTGATGCTAAATCCGTAGTTTTAGGTGTTATTGTAGCAATTTGATCGCACAAGCAAGTATGTATGAGGTTTTTAGACTTCTGTGCATGTTTAATTTGGAGCACCGAGGACTCGGTGAGCTTCTAATAGGTTTCGAAATGTTTTGGACTTAGAGGTTTCTGTTGTTCTGTTGTTAGAGGTGCACAGATGCATCCTTTTTCGCGTTCGTGAAGGAACTCTAGAGAAAGCGAAGAGTAAAATTGTTTGACATAAATTTCCTTGTACGGGAACGTGAGGCGTAGGTCCCGAACATGGAGCTTTGGAGGCATTACCCTTCACGAACCTGACCTGGCTATCATGAACGCGAAGGCCATGTTGGTAGGGACCTGGGGGAGGGGTGAAATACTCTATGCGAACGCGGCCAACGGCTCGCGAATGTGAAGGTCGGGGGTTAACCTTCGCCAACGCATACGATACCTCCTGAATGCAAAGGCTCTTCTAGCCAATGCTTCGCGGACACGACAAGCTTCTCGCGAATGCGAAGAAGAGCTGTCTATCCAATTTAACACAAAACCAGCACGGGATTAGAGCAAAACTTCATATTTTCTTCCATACAAATCGACCTTGGGAGATTCGTGAAAAGGGATATCACACCACCATAGGTTTGTGTTCTTAAACTCATTTCTTTCATTTTCTATCAACACTCATTAGATTTGTAGGCCTAAATCTTGTTCTTTAAGGGTAGAAATTAGGAATTTTGGAAATATTGGGGATTATACAACTTTGGGGATTTTAGACCTCGATTTGGGGTCGGATTTCGAAACTAATTGTATATTTGAGCTCGTGGGTAAATGAGTGAACCGATTTTGGTTCGTACCTCGAGTTTTGATCAATCGACCCTGGGATCAGCTTTTGACTTTTTGGAGAAAATATTAGGAAATCTATAATTATGTATTATAATTGATTTACTTAGCGATAATTGATGTTGTAAAATTATGATTAGATGTGAGTGTATTGGAGGTGAAATCTAGAGGGAAAGTGATATTTGAGGCTTGATTTTAGCCATGAAATTGAGGTAAATATTTGGTCTAACCTTAGTTTGAGGGAATACGTGTTGTTATCTTATTTGTTATGTGTTTGTGTCGAGTACGACGTATAGGTGTGTTGATGAGTATCTATACGTTGGTGTCAAGCATGCAAGTGAGTCTTATACTGTGACTGTTGTGATTCTTATTATGTATTGTTCATGCTTAAATTGATGGTTATCCATGTTGAACAATACTTATGATATTTTCATGGTAATTGACCATTGTTGAGTATTGACTCATGTTGTGACTCTATTGGTTATAATTGATTCCCTTACCGGGATATTATTGTATTTATTGTTAATTCCCTTGTGGGGGTGTTATTGTTTCTACTATTTGGGTGAGGAAAGAGTGATAAAGCACAAAACGTGATGTCATGCACATTCATACTTATGCATATGGTGAGGAAGAGTGATAAAACAAGAAGGGTGATGCCATGCACATTTACATTCATATTGATGCATACGGTGAAGAGGAGAAATAAAGCACGGAGAGCGATACTATTTACATTTCTATTATTCTTATGGTGAGGAAGAGTGATAAAGCACGAAGGTGATGTCATGCATATTTCTATTATTCATGTGGTAAGGAAAAGTGATAAATCATGAAGGGTGATGTTGTGCACATTTTTATTTTTGATTGCAAGGTGAGGATTGAGAGTAAAAGTATGAAGGGTGATGTCGTGCATTCATTTTCTTTTTGCTGTGACTATTTGATGTTGTCGGTTCAAGTGCATTAATTATTTCATTTCCATTATTACTGTGATTCCTTATTCTGGTACCCCCATAGCATGTTGCCCATTCCCGCTATTTTTGTTTAACTTCTATTTTTTGTTAATATATTGTTTAATTGCATAGGTTTATGTTGTTTGTCGTGCCCTAGACTTGTTACTACTTCGTCGAGATTAGGCTCGGTAGTTATCAGTACATGGGACCAAATGCACTCATACTGCACGCTGAATTTTCTGTACAGATCCCGGTACTGGAGCATACAGACTATAGTTCGAGGTGGTTGCCTTCAATCCATTGGAGACCCGAGGTAGTTATGCAGACGTTCGTAGGTCCTGCCGCCCCCTTCTATCCTAATTCATTTTTGTTTTATCTGCTTTCGAGACATATGTATATTTCTCTTTGTTCAGACCATTATTTGTCGTATTCATAGACAGTTCGTGAGCTGTGACACCAGTTCTGGATGGAGTTTTATTAAAGTTTCGTAGTTGTATTAAGATAATCTGCTAAAGTCGATGCTTCCACATTTATTCCAGTGAAGGGTAAAATATTTTGTAACGTTAGTTTTCTCGTACAATATTAGGCTCCACCACGATCCCGACGGTGAGAAAATTCAGGTTGTGACACTCCAACAATTCTAGATGTAAGTGGTATCTCATCTTCAATTCTAATTCATTATCTTCTATATCGAAATCTTCCTGTAATTGTTCATAATCGATATTATTATTAGGTAATGTTTCAGAAATATGTTTAGAGTCATTTAAATTACTATCAAATGCTGAAGTACTAGATTTTTTCTATTTTCCCGATTAGTAACCTTATTACAAACTCTTTTTGCAGCATTAAACATATTGTGTAAATTTAATTACTAGCAAAAACTAAATATGCAAATAAAATAGTAAATAAGAGAAAGAGTTGGAGGGAGTGCACCGAATTCAATAATAAATTGAACACTTGATGATTTCACAACTCCAATGTTATTACGAAGAAACGTCAATTGTTCAAACTCAAACTTCAAACTTCAAATATAAAATATACAATAAATGAAATTCCAAAAAAAATGTGAGCCAAACATTTGATTGCATTTTTGGTAAAGAATGAGAGAATGATAATTGAGAATATGAGTTTGAGAAATGAGAGATGACTGAAGAAATGAAAAAGAGAGGGTGTATTTATATTATTTTAAAGGACTAATTAGGTAATTACAAAAAGTGTTAATTTAAAAAATGGCCCAAAATTGGGCTATTTGTGCAAAACAACCATTGGGCAACGACCCCTTGGTCCAGTAGACCGTTGCCAACGGTCAGAAAGTCAAAAAAAAAATTACAAAATTGAAAGTAGCCGTTAAACCAGTTTGGGTTGGTTTGGGCCAACCCAGATAACCGATTCTATAGTGAATCGTGTTGACCGGGTTTGACCAGTCCGATTAACCGGTGGAACTAACGTGATCCGACCAACCCCCTATACCCCATTAACCCAGCCCACCTGACCCCCTTTGTACTGGTCTAGGCCGATTTCGGTTTCAAGCGATCTGGGCCGGTCTGAAAACGAGTTGACCCGGTCCATTACACACCCTTAGTTTAAAGCATGATAATTGTATAATACTTATCTTGAATTTTTCATGTAATTGCCACTTTTCATACTTCTTTTTCTATTTATTATAGGCTTCTTGAATAACTAAAACGTTTGTCATTTAGGTTTTGAAATATAGCCACAAGAACTCGAAAATTAATTGTTCCCATGTGCCAGATCACATGAATGGGAAAAATGTGAAGATGTGTATGTATCTTACTTATCCATAACCATTTTAATTAACTCTTAAAATTAAAAACAATAATAAATTTAGTGTAATTCTATAAGTAGAGTTTGAAAAGGTACTTTGTATGCAGACAGGGGCTGTCCGACAAATTTTGGGGACTAAAACTGAACTTTACGAGGGACCTTAATTTTTTTAATTTATTTATTTATTTGAAGTCCATATTTTACATTTTCTTATATACAAAGTTATTAATAATTTTTTTATATTCAATAACTCCAAATAAGTATTTCTCAATTGACAATATAACTAATCCATTTAATCTTTCTTGTGCCATTGTTATTCTTAGGTAAGATTTTATCAATTTGAATTTTAAAAACTTCATTCGATTGAAGCAATTGTAACATGAGTTATTAACATTATTCCATAAGCAACTTAGGCATTTGGTAAAGAATTAGGTCTTTTTATTTGATTAAATATATTAATTAAAATGTTATCTTCTAAATTGTACTATTTTCCTTAATAATTTTAATTCAGAAAATAAATCAAAACTATCAATATCAAATTGATTATTACGTTTTAAGGAACATTCATGATTAAGTAAATTATAGTGACATTCATTAGGAATGCAGATCATAGCGCACATTAGCAAGGAATAGGAAATGTACGCTGATAATGATGATCCGCTGAAAGCTAATCGAAAAGGAGAATCTCAACAACCACAAATGGAGGAGAATATGAGGGAACCATCGAATCGACTAGTCACATCGGAATCAGGAACTATACAACAATTAGCTCCAATTCAACTGGTATAGTGGATGAACGGAATAGGAAGTGCACAAACGATCATGCATGGACCACAACCAAAGGAGACTGAAACGATGACTAAAGTGGAGAACAATATGGCCACAATAGCATGAAAATTGGCCTATTCTACTGGATCTGGACAACAAAAACGTAATATGGCGAAAGTGGTTAAAGGCAATAGAACAGTACAACAAGGATTACAACTGTAATTCTATCCACCAGAAGTGCGAGATGAAGTTAAAGTTGTAAAGTTGAATCAGGAAGAAATAGAAGCGCAATGTAAGAAATGGGAATCAACTCTTATAAGCTATGTTATGGGAGGTAACCCTACCTTCAAGGAGATGTTGAAATTCACCTATGGAATATGAAATTAAGTAACTACTTCCACGGTTCTCATGCATGATGATGGCTATTTCATTTTTAGATTTGAATCAATTGAGGAAAAAATGCTGATTATGACAAAAGGGCCTTATACTTTCAATAATAGACCACTGGTGTTGAAGAACTCGGAGGCGCATTTTGAAATTGACAAGGATCATATGCGTGTGATGCCATTATGGGTAAATTTTCCTGGACTACCTATCCAATGTTCGGCAGAGGAGAACTTGGGAAGAATTGCTAGCTGTTTGGGGAAGCCTGTATGTACTAATAGATTAACAACACAGTGTGAGAGAATATCTTATGCTCATGTGCTAATTGAGATGGATATAACACAACCATTACTGGATGAGCTAAAATTAGAACAAAAAATGGTATATTAGGATGCAAAAGGTAGAATATGAATTGAAACCAATGTTCTGTCAAGAATGCAACAAATTTGGACATCCTAATAGTGAATGCTAAAAGGAAACACAAAAGGGGATCTAGAGGAAAAAGGATAAAAGCAACGATGGGTGAGGAAAACTAACGAAGATGATAATGAAGAGGATAAAGTACCACCTGATGAGGAGATAAAGAAGGGAGAAGAAATCGCACAAGAGAAGCAACACGAGGTACAAATACAGAGTGAAAAAAGAGGCAAAAAGATCAAGATATATCAGGTCAAAGCCAAAACAAAAGGATAGCCTCCTATTGAAATTGAAGAACTAGCAAGAAGGAACTAGTATGCAATATTGAGAATCCAAGAAAAAACACCTGACATGATGGAAAAGAGGCACATACAATGGGCTACACCTACTCCAACTACCATCCCACCAATATGATATTCAGCACTTGGAATATTAGAGGACTTAATAAGTCCTTTAAACAATGAGAATTTAAAGACTTTCTGACTAAGAATAAAATAGGCTTTGTAGGATGTTTGGAAATCAGAGTGAAACAAAGAAGTGCACAAATGATTCAGATGAAGGTTGGAAGAGAATAGAAAGTGATTGATAACTACTTAGAAGCACATAATGGCAGAATATGGGTATGGTGGAAAGAGACAGTAGTGAAGCTAGAAACAATGCAGGTAACATCACAACTGGTGCAATACCATATACAAGACAATAACTCCGAGTTTCATAGTTATTTGACTATTGCGTATGGCTTACATACTATTGCTGAAAGGAGAGAATTATGGAATCAACTAAGAAGCATAAATGCAGTGAATATATGTTCTTGGTTAATCCTAGGTGATTTCAATAGTATATTGTCAGTGGAGGATAGAATAAATGGGGTCCATGTTCATCAAAATGAAGCAACTGATTTCAACCAGTGTATTGAGGGTATTGGAGTAGGGCTGATTAATAAAAAAAGAGATACACTACTTATGGAGCGATTAGAGAAAGGTTGATGACAGAATCTATAGTCATATCGACTGGGTGTTTGGAAATGTGGATTGGTTTGGAATTTATGCAAAAATTGAAGCTATATATCTAGTACTGGGATGTTCTGATCACACACCTATAGTATTGAACTCAGAGGTGCACAAAATGAAGAGAAGGAAACCATATAGACTACTAAATGTAATGTTACAGCAAGAAGAATTCAAGGAAGCAATGGAGACTATATGGAACTAGAACATACAAGGATACGCCATGTACAAAATATGTAGGAAACTGAAACAATTGGAAACTCAAACTAGGGGAATTCAGAAACAATATTCATCAGTGGAGGTGAAACTCAAACAGTTAAAGGAGGAGCTAAATGGGATTCAACAGGAGATAAATCATGATCATCTCAATCCAGTTCTCATTGAGCGAGAGAAGAAAGTGCTGATGCTAATAGAAAAATAGGATGCAGTATATGAGAGAATCTCAAGGGAAATATGGATTAAACATGGAGACTCAAACACTAAGTACTTCCATGGACAACTGAAGTCTAGACAAGCAAGGAATGAAGTCAATTCTATATACACTACATAGAATGTGAGGGTGACTGATCCAAAACAGATACAACAGGAGTTCATACAGTTCTTCACAAAGCTATCAGGTAAAGTTGCCCCAGTAATGACTGGAACTGATGTCACTATGGCTAGAGATGGACCACACTTAACACTAGCACAACAACAGGTAATGATGATGCCTATAACAAGGGAGAAGATTGTGAAAGTGGTACAAGACTTACCAAGAGACAAAGCTCCATCAATAGATGGATATCCACCAGAGTTTTTTCAAGAAAACTGGCAAATAGTTGGGGAAGATGTCATAAAAGCAGTGCTGGAATTCTTTGATACATGGCAGATGCTTAAAGAAATAAACTGCACTACTATCTCACTTGTTCCTAAGGTGGTAAATCCCAACTATGTAAAGGAATTCAGACATATTGCTTGATGCTCAACCATGTACAAGATCATAGCTAAGCTGCTCACTAACATGCTAAAGCTGGTAGTAGATTGTTTGGTAGAACCTTCACAGTCGGCTTTCATAGAAGGGAGAAACATTTTGGACAATGTCCTAGTGGCCCATGAATTGATTAATGGATACAAGAAAAAGTCAGCATCTCCAAGATGCATAGTAAAAGTAGATATAAGGAAAGCGTATGACTCTATAGATTGGAACTTCTTAAGGATTCTAATGCTGAAATTGGGCATCCCAAACAATATGGTCAACCTTATAATGGAATGTGTAAGCACACTTTCTTTCTCTCTTCTGGTTAATGGAGGTTTGACACCAAAATTTCAAGGCAAAGAAGGGATTAAGACAAGGTGACCTAATGTCACCTTATCTATTTGTGTTGGTGATGAAATATTTAAACAGGGCCTTGAAGCAACTGGACTCAAATCCAGATTTCAACTATCATCCCAAGTGTGCAAAACTGAGGTTGATCCACATATGCATTTCTGATGATTTACTAATGTGCTGTAGAGCAGACATGATATCTATTGAACTAATGATAAACCAATTTGGGAATTTTCAATTGTCTCTGGGTTACAAGCAAACATAGAGAAGATCTCAATTTAGGTAGCAGGGATATCCACACAGTATAGAGATGAAATTCAACAGAATTTAAAGCTGACCAGTGGAGAACTACCATTCAAATACCTGGGGGGTTCCTTTATTCTCAAAGAAGCTCAACATCAACCAATGCATGCCTCTGGTGGAGAAATAGCAGGAAGAGTTAAATGCTGGACATTCAATTCTTATCATACGCAGGAAGGGTGCAGTTGATCAAAAGTGTGTTGTTTGAAATGCAAACTTACTGGGCACAAGTGTTCCTGATTCCAAAAAAAGTTCATGAAATGGTTACCACTATTTGTAGGAATTTTCTATGGAAAGGAATCACTCAAGGGAAGAGGGCACCAATAGCATGGGAAATTGTCTGTAAACCAAAAGCAGCAAGAGGTTTGAATATCATAACCTTCTCACTATGGAAAAAGGCAGCAATAGGTAAACTACGATGGTCAATTGCACACAAAAAAAGACAAGCTATGGATTCAGTGGATTCAACATCACTATATGAAGCAAAAGGACCTGGAAATATAGAAACTCATAAACAAGCTAGTTGGGTGATAAGGAAAGTTTTCGAAGCAAGGAGATGGCTAACTAATGGAGTAAAGGAGCTGGATTTATATGCAGTAAATGGACAGCACCAAATCAGCAAAGCATACATTGTAATTATGCCACAGTATCCAAAGGTCAACTAGAAAGCATTACTCTTGGCACAAGGAATAATACCTCGACATCAGTTTGTATTATGGATGTCATTGCAGCAGAGATTAGCAACGGTAGACAGGTTAAGCAAATGGGGAATAACAGTACCTAAGGAATGTGTGTTGTGCATGACTGATAAAGAGAAAACTCACGAACATTTGTTCTTTGAATATTCATTTTCAAGGTTCATATGGGAGCAACTATTAAGTCTTTTTGGAATAAATTGACAAATAGGAAGTTGGCAAGAGGAAACTACATGGATGACAACAAGAACAAGAAGCAGGAAAGAAATGTGGAAGATCCTGGGAAACGCATTTGCAGCAGCACTATATCAAATATGGTTGGAAAGAAACCTACGAAGATTTCAATGGGCAAAAAGAGATTGTAGGGAGATAGTTAGAGCAATTGTACTTCATATACATACTAGAGGTGTGAACTATTGTAAATGGAGAGAAATATTAGCAAAGATAAATAGGTATCCATGTTAGCATAGATAGTAAGTTCCAGCTGTGGAACTTAAGTGTGATAAAAAGGATATTTTTGTAGGACTTGACTCAAGAGTCTAAGGAGCGGGCGGATGTAAATATTTTACTTGGTTAAATACAGTTTCACAGTTTAACCAAAAAAAATTTTTCCAACATCTAGTGATCTTAGTTTTACTGCTAAATAGAAAACCAAAAATATTTTCATATGCTTCGAATTGTCCAAATCTATTTTGAAGTGAAAAATAGCATTGTCTATTATGTATAAAAGTAATCAACTCTACAGAACTCTTTGAAAGATTTTGAGATTTCATTATCAATATTTGTATCAAATTGTTACTTCCTATATATTACACGTTTCTTACGAAATTCGGGTTTGATTTTCTTTTCAAGTACAATTTTCTTGGTAGAAGGAAATCAAACTTTTTCACTGTACAAAACTCTTTTTTAAATTTATACATAATCTATTAGGTGTAACAAAAAATGAGGCTCTCATAAATACGGGCCTAAAGCGATTGCTTGATTTGCTTTATGGAAGAAACGTCCATGTATGCCAACCTCATCCTTACTATGTAAAGATAGAAAAACTTTTTGCGAAACTCAGACACATACTCACAACAATAACGAAAAATTATAATAGTGAAGAAGCTATATAAAGAAACAGAATTATCTCTTAAGAATGAATTGATTTAATTCCATTTATTTATTTTAAATGAATTTATCCATTGCAAATTGCAACTTTCATTTAAGATGGAGTCAAAACGGTGTAAATATAAGTCAAAACGTTCATCATGAAACAAAGTACTAGTAGGATAGTTATTTCTGTGACAAGATCTCAAAAGAAACCAAATTTGACTGAGAAAAAAAAAAAAAAATGTTACACATTTGCTCATGATAAAGAAAAAAGTGAGACAAGTTTGCAATTTGAAGTTTGACCACAAAATTATAATAAATTAAAGTATTGAACTTCAAATGAAATATAATTATTTACCAAAAGAATTTAAATATAATTACTTCAAGCTGAATTAGTGGTTTGAAGGTGTATTAAGTTTTCAACTGTTCAACTTCCTCTTCCAAATCTTCAACCTTCTAAAAGTTCTTTTGTTTCTAAGGTCAACTCTAACTCTTCCCCATTTTTTTTTATTATGGGACAATTTTTGCCATAATAAAAGCTTTAAAATTCTCCCTTTTTACCTTCAAAATGGAGGATGAGTAGTGTTATTTTAAATATGGAGGTACATTATTCATCTCCTCTATTATTATTCATAATTATTTTTTATTATTATTTTATTCTTTTAATTTATCTTTTTATATATATAATTATGTTTATATAATATCTTTATAGTATTAATTTTATCTTAACTTTGGCGTTTATTATTTTTATGTAAAATTGTAAGTTAATTTTATTATAAGTTATAATTGTACAAAAAAATATGTAATCATCTAAAAAAGAATAAATTGTGCAAATATAAAATATTATATGTTGTTAAAATTAAAAGGTGCGAATATAAAATATTAGATGCTGCTAAAATTAAAAGTGAAAATTAAAATTAGAAATACATAAAAATTGAAAATATATTAAATTAAAATACTTAAAAATTAAAACTACGGTAAATATCATAATAACTTAGTAGGGAGGTATGACGTTTTCAGATACACCAAAATCATTATAGTATTGAAAGGATTACTGTAGTTGTAACTGTGAATATTGTTAACTTCCTTTATACATTATTCGTTGTTGTTTTTGTCGCATAAATTCACGACGAATTGGATTGACAATAGAATCCACATCCATCATTAAATATATTTTCTTCTTTTATTTCTTTTACTCTCATTTTTTCTTTTTGAACGGTCAAAACTTCTTTTTTTGCCTCGGTTGCATTATTCATTGCCTCAACAATTCAATTATTTTCTGATTGGATTATCGTCGTATAATCTTCGTCAATTTTTCTCTTCATTTTTGTTTTCTTCACCCCGCTAGGCCGTTGTGATGATGTGAAATCACCTGCAACATCTTTATTTAAATTTAGTGAAAATGATGATAAGTTAGGAGATGATAGATAGGATGGATCATGGGTAGGATTCTCAGACTCCGATGATATATCGGCATAACATTGCTTTCTTATTTATTACCTTCCAAGATCGCCATCATTAAACTTCTCAAAATCCTTCATAATAGTCCATATACGATCAAATTTAAAACCCTTTTTGAAGTTTGGATCTTGCATAAGTATAGCTTTTGCTTGTGTAAGCGGCAATATTTAAAAAAATAGTAAGTAAATATATACAAATAAAGTATAAGTAACTACAAAATAAATACTCATAATATCTTGCTCGAAAGCACCACTAGGACGCAAATGAATTTCTATGTGGGAGGTTCATCACATTTGTTTTCTGATCTTACTGCAAGTATATATTGCTCCTCTCGACCATTATTTTATTCAATGAAAAGAATATGATATGGGTTATTATTTAGCTGACAGTATATATCCAAAATGCTCAACCCTTGTGTAAACTTTCATGCCCACGTTTGTCACAGAAGAGATATTTCGCGATGAAACAAGAATCATGTCAAAATGATGTTGAACATGCATTCGGAGTTTTACAAGCTCGTTTCGCAATTGTTGCAGGACCATCACTTTTTTGGAGAAAAGAAGTATTACATGATATAACAACGACATGTATTATATTACACAACATGATAATAGAGGATGAACTTGATTTTAATGCACCAATTCAAGATAATTGGGGATGTCCACCTTCAATGGTAGAAATGGTAGTAGATGAATATCATCGTTTTGAGCAATTTTTAACTCGAAACAAAAAAATAAAGGACAAAAATGCTCATTTTACACTCCGTAATCATCAATAGATTATTTATGGGAGCATAATAGAGGTGAAACTTGATTATTTATGTAATACTTAATATGAATCTTACCATAATGTATATCTATTGAATTATCTTGTATTTCATTGTTTTTACTTTTATTGAATTATCCGTTAATAAATATAATCTATAATATTTGCTTAGAATTTTAATTATTCAAAAATTTATGGTATAAAATAATTTCATATTAAATTATATGTGATGAATATGTAAAAAAGAAGAAAAGATAGATTGAACTAATATAAATAAGACAATAAAATTTAAACGATAATAATATAATATTGAAGACAGAGAAGAATATAAAATGAAATATTATTTTTTGGAGTTAAAAATAAAGTAATGGTTGAAGTAATTTTACTGCATTTTGGAGAAAACTGCATTTTGGAGGAGAAAATAGAGGTAAGAGTTAGAGATGACGTAAGTAAGGGCCTGTTTGCCCATAAAAAAATTGCACTTTTTCTAAATTTTTTACTAGTTCAAAATCAATGTTTATCCATAAAATATTTAATTTTCACTTGAAGATGAATTTCATAATTTTTTGAAAATTTGAAAAACTCCAAAAAAATAATTTTTCAAAAAATGTCACTTCAGATTACTCACAAAAAATAAAAACAACCAAAAATTATATTCATGTTCAAATACAGTTCTACTTTTCAAATACTATTTTTACTTGATTTTTTTAATTACTTTTTTCGAAAATTTATAGTTCTTATATCCAAACGCCCACTAAAATATGTCCAATCAGAGCAACTTTAAATTAAATACGCTTTTTTTTTTAATTCTTTCCCAACTTCAACTCAAATATTGTCCAAACGCCTAAATCCAGTTTTAGAGAGACCCAAAAAACAGTAGAGAATACAACAAACCAAAACTTTGTTAAGTACAATATTTGTTTGTCTTTATTTTGGTTGTTTGAAGAGGGGTACAAAGTGTTGTGTACAGTTCCGACATGCATACGGTTGAGTTGTTGTGTCATTTTGGGTTCAATAAATGCAAGTGCATTAGGGTTAACAAAGGGATAACTCTGACCATACAGTGTCCTACACAAGCAACTTCAATTGTACCAGGAGGAGAAAACCAATCAAATACTAGTTTGATTGTTTAGTTACCATTGCAAAATTTTGCATAATCAGTCTACATTAATGATGAATAACACATTTGGTACAATCTTAGCATATGTATAACAGAAACCATACAATTTTGTACTGTAACAGTTCTGAACTATTATTATTATTCCTTTTTGTTATTTGGATCTTAATTAACTTTAAACTTCTCATTTTATTCTTTATGATATGTTTATTTAGCCACAAAAATCTGATATGACGTTTAAAGCCATAAGTTTCAAAAATCTTCTTAAACTCTGAGATTTTTGTTTCCGAATTAATGTCATAAAATATTAAAGTAACTAGTTGTTATAATCTCACTCACTAGTTATATTGTCCACTTTGAATCTAAGCCCGTACGACTTTAAAATGCAGTCACTAGATTCTAACGTCTGTATACTTATAAATCTAGCATTTTCCCCATGTTTTCTTAATTTGGGATTTACCTAGGGCATTACATAAGTCTTCCAAACTACACTTGAGGGGTTGGTACGCGGACTAAATTATTCCGGGATTATAATCCCAAAATTAATTTATACCACGTAAGAGATGGGATAAAATAATCTCATATTTGATGGATAAAATGAGATAAGATGGAATATTTTGGATTAAATCTGAAATTAAATTTATACCTTGTTTAGTTGGAGGTGTCCAACCAAATACAATATAAATTTAATCCCATAACTTATCCCTCGTACCAAACGACCCCGGATGTATTCCTTCGTGTGATAACAAAGAAATTGCATGGTGCCAAAAATAAGGACTTTTTTATGTAGTGTACTCCAAATGCACATTAGTAACGGAGGTTAAGCCCTAACATTACAATACCGCAAAAACTATCATCAGTAACGCATCCTAAACACTGATACTGCAGTTTTACCAGCTCTCTCTCTCTCTCTCACACACACATACACATGCACAACAGAGGCAGTCATATTTTCAACTCATAAATTTCCTTGTCAAATTTCCTAAAACCACAAATAGTATTAGTTGGCAAAACAGTACGTAAAAAACAATCAATATTTCACATGACTCGAGAAGGCATGCAATTGCAAATGGCCCTATCAGTTTTTAAGACTGGTCTGACAAAGCAGGACCATTTTTATCTGACTCCAGCTACTTGCTGCTTCATTAAGGTTTTCTTTACCTGAGAATTGACTCTTTTCCCAACATTTACATGTCTTCTCATATCAGCATCCTTAACCTGTCTTAGATGTATGACCCTTTCTCTGTAAATTTTGCATCTTACTGATTACTCTAATCCCTCTTTAATCAGCATTTTTCTGTAGCTTTCATGTGCTACAGATAGTCTAACCAAAGGAATGAAAGTGAACGTTAGACTAAGTGTTTTTGTCCATAGAGCTGACTCTTGTACGAGTTTTTAAAATAGCCGGCACAAATATACTTTTTTGTATATTAGTGTATAATACTTTATACATAATTAGTAGTATTTGTAATATTTTTGTATATTTAACTGGTGAACCTAATTATTTTGACCAAATGTTTAACTTGCCCAGTGCATGTTTATAACTTAAGGCCAAGACTTTTGGACGAACTTTTAACGTAAAATAGTACGATATAGTTAGTTTCCGAACTGGTCAAATATTTACCAAGTCAATAAAAAATAGCCACTATTTTGCTGTAACAGAGACCGGTCCAACATTATATACTGGATTTCAGTGCACTTGTGTATGAATTCCAGCATATTATGATGGACCGATATACTTTCCTGGCTCCAGTATAATATATTAAAGACTGGAGCACCGTTGCTCTAATATCCAGTATATTATGCTGGACTGGTATACTTGTTGGAACTCCAATATATTATGCTCGAGTTCTAATATACTTGTACTGGAACTCCATATTATGCTGGAGTTCTAGCATACTTATCCTGGAACTCCAGTGTAATATGTTGGAGTTCAAGTATACTTATGCTAGAACTCCAGCATAATATACTGACAAATTTTCCGGGTTTTGAATAATATTTTCGCTCAAATTTTATCTTTATATGAAAAGTGACTAAATTTCTATTACTTTTAGAACTAGACTATTTTTAAACGATCAATTAAAAATCTAGCTATTTTTAATTTCATCCACTTCTAACGTAACTTTTTTTGGGCCAAAAGTACTTTTGACCAAAAATTAACTTATCTCCAAAAGCACTTTTTTGAAAAGCACTTTTGAGAAAAATACACTTAAAAACAAATTTTTAAAGCTTGGCCAAACACTAATTGCTGCTCAGGAGTGCTTTTCAAGCTAATTAACCAAATACAAATTGCTTCTCACCAAAAGCACTTTTGAAAAAAAATACTTCTCAAAATAAGCAGATTTTTGCAGCTTGACCAAACGGGCTATAATTCATATTAAATACGTATGTAAATGTATTCATTTCCTCTGCATTGACACGATCAATACTACTATCCGAGTGAAACAAGGGATCTAAAAATGAAGAGAGGCTAGACTATATTAGTAACAAGCAAACCTTGTACGTGTACCTCCAAATATTTTGGAGCGTCTCCTATGCATGGATGTGCACATACCTTTATACAGTTGGACACAAGATTGTCAGTTTGATGCAGGAATTGAAGTAGTAGATTTTTTGACCCCTTACCACCAGAGGAGAAATCGAAATAACCTGGAGCAGAGAGTGTATGTACTCGGGGAAAGAAATTTTGGGGGCAGTGAAAAGACGAACTAGTTCAAGAAATAGCGTACTCAGAACCTTCTGATATTTCAAATAGTAAGCATCTCCAGAAATTAAAGAAAGTACTAACAGTTGTGTTTTCATAAGTTACCACGCGCTAAACAAGGATAAAGGGAATTGAGCTCAGTATAGATAAATTAGCTTTTGTAGAACTCCACTCGCTGTACAGATCTATCCTACATCCTTTTATGTTCTCTATTGCATAGGCTGCTTGGCATGCCTGAGTTGAAAATCAAGAAGAAAAAAAAAACACGACTGATGTTAAATGATCGATATTCCATGATACACAACTTACCCCTATATTAGACTTTGAGCGATAAACTACAAGCTACAGATACAGGAACTTGTGTTCCACTATCACATCACGAATTGGATCTTTGCATAGTGGCTCGGCTCTATTCCTTCTGGAAGAAAGAGAGTACAAAATCTGTATGTACAGAAAACATCTGTGTGTCCACGAAAAGCTGTTTCATCAAATAGCAAGAAGAAATAACATATTAGCATGTTCTTTGAGGAAAACCAAAAAATTGACTTTACCACAAGATGAAGTGAATATTTGAATGTATATAATTTTTTATATGGAAAAGTGGCAAGAGAAGATTATTACAATCTATAATGGGCTTGCATTACATCAATTGATACCCTAAATAATAATAATACAAAAAGTTTCTAGCTTCTGTAAATGCAGATTCAGTATAGCAAGCGAAACTATATGGCTTCAGTTAATAATTGAAAAAAGTTGGAAGCACAAGCACACACCTTCATAAAGGGTCGATCTCGACTTGGGAAAGACTCAATAAAGCTCTCTTTCAAGAGTAGAGATACCTGATAACAAAAGGACAGGATAATGAATTCCGAGTAAAAAGGAAGTTTCTTTACCAGTCAGTGTAAGCATGAAAAGCATATGTATTTCTTCATAAAAGCTGTCAAACTGCAGATACTGTTACAGGAAACAAAGAAAAAGAACAGCAACTCGCATGCTAGATAAGAAAAAAAGCTCACACTAAACGAAAACTTGAGATTTTAACAATGCAAATCTTCATATAAAAAGCTGATGCTAATATCCAATCACCAAATGGAGCAGAGAACATGGGAAGTTTTAGATAAGTTATGCTTCTATCATCTGAAAGTATGTAACTCAGTGACACATGGGAATTTTACCTTCAAATATTTTTGAACAAATTATACTATAAATAAACAGTCTCCAGGTTAACGGTTACTCTGTGTAAATTTTCACAAGTACAAAAATAGACAATTTTGAAGAGGTTCTCCTCAATTTTTGGTACTCGGATACAACAACAACAACAACAACAAAAAAAAAAAGAAGAGAAAACCCAATAATTCCCACAAATGAGGTCTAGGGAGAATAGTGAGTACGCATACCCTAACCTACCCTGAGAGGGCAGATAAGCCATTGAATCATTGATAGTAAATGCAGAAGATAAGAGCTTCAAACTACATTTTAGTATGTAAAGTTGCTCAAATATTAAATTACTCTTTCAATTTCTGCGATAGATAAACCGGCCATACAGTTTACAGCAGGTTAAGCATGAATCTTGAAGAATCCGCACCAAGCATCAATTTCAATTGTTCCCTATTTGGAACAGGTTTTGCCAAAGAGTCTGGACAACGTATAGTTCTGAATAATTAAGTTACAGATACCGCTCGAAGCAATACAAGTACAATCACTAGGTCCAGATTAATTGAGCCAGTGTATTTCACTTTCTCTTGGTTCTTTCATTAATTTTCTTCAAGACATTCTAGAGCATTTAAAAAAAAAGACTTCTTCACACAAGTAATCAGCGCGATCAGATACTCTGAGGAGAAGCTACAAACCTTATCATCATTTGATTGGACATTAGTAATTGTATGTGAACGAAGGTTTGAGCACAGAGAATCCAGGTAAGACCGCAACACTGCTAGGAAACACTTTGCAGCTTCAACCTAAAAAAATATCATGGTTAAAACAACAATAAAGACACAACTAGACACAGCCTAAAAACTAATGAAAAACTCCCGGAAAAAGTTTTCAAAAAAAAAAAAAAAAAGGTGTGTTAAGGAGAAGTGGTTGAGTTGTTATATTTTTTTTGAAGATTGTTGAATGTTCTGCAAATGGAAAACGAACTTTTTTTTTTTAACACTGAATCCACTTATTTAGAAAAAGAGAACAGTTCTTTGAATACACAAATTTTGCAACACTACTTTAAAAACTTAACCAAACACGTTTTTGAAAAGTAAGACTTCAAAAATATGCACAAACAAACACCACTTGTGAATCCTAAACGTCTCCTAATAGGCCATCAATTGATTGAAATCAAGTAAGATTCTTTATGCATAAGAGGGGCCAGAAAAGTAAACGCTCTATGGGGTAGCTGAAGGAAGAAAAGATAAAAGGACCAAGACAGTATCTTCAGTAAAACTCTAAGAGATAATAGCTACTCTACATATCTTCAGTTTACATTTTATGATTGTAAATGTTTCATACAAAAGAACAAGTATTCAGGTCTACAAATACAAATGAAATGGAACATCTCTCAACAGTTCACCTGTCTAAGCATTTCTACCAATTCACAATACAACTTGCAAAGACGGATACACTGGTGGAGCTACGACTTTATCAGGATAACATAATTTGCTAACATTTTCTCAAAAACTAGGTGGTTACTGATAAAAAGTAATACTCCCTCATGCCCAAATGCAGAAAACCACCTTCTACAAGCACACAAATAAAGAATCTCAAAGCTCACCCTTAATATGGTTACTATTTTTACCCAATAAGATGACCTCCAATTTACAGTTCTTCCTCATTAATCATTTTGGGTGCTCGGTCAGAAGGAGAGACAATATAAGACAGATTGAGCATGTCCAAATGGGGTAAGGATTAAAATGGTCAGATAAGTGATTACCCATTCAGAGGAAGGGATATGAGCATTTGCAAAGGGATAAAAATTAGAATGGTTAAATAAGTGATTACACATTCAGAAGGAAATCAAAATTGGGAATACTCATAACAATGAGAAGACAACAAAATAAGGTTGAATTCACGTTCATGAGGCTACAAAGTGAAAAAACAAGATTAGACCTTTTCATAGAATTTAACTTTAACCTAATTACATAATTCCAAACGGACATAACTGCATTCATTTCCTTCTATATCATTTTTTTCTTTTGCTTGTGGATGGTACAATAGACTATAGGTCAACAAACTCATAGACTATAATCAAACGCCAAATCTATAATTAGAAATGCTTCAACCATGCTACTCTGGGAATAAAACAAGTATATCAGTGGCTTTAGTTGGAAGCAACCGGCTAAGTTAGACGGGCCAAAAATAAATCATGGCAGCCTCTGTGGCAAGGGATAGGAAACGGAACGGAAGGGAAGCAATGAGAAGTTTAGGAATACCTGAACATCAGTGCACTCATAAACTGGCCTTTTCCTTGCCAGATAACTTTCTCCCACCAGTTTTGCATGGTAAGGACTTAAGCAAGAGTATAACTCCTTTTGCTGCGGAAGCTGTGGTATAGTTGGTGACTTCACCTGAATTCCAATGTAATACACAGGAAAGAATATCCCTCTAAGAAAACTTAATCACAAGCAATAACAACTTCACAACATCATATGCAGTACTGAGTAAAAAAGTTTTGATAAACAAAAACTAAGAAAACAGTATACTGGAGAGAGGAGCAAAAAATTTGTGTCTTCAGCTCATGCAATAGAAATGACTAAGTTTACGAACCTGGTTCTTGTTAGCATCTACAAGGACGATATTTGTTAACTTTGACTGAACCTCAGAGGTTTTGTTCTTCACACCTACCTACTCAAAGATAAGAAGAAAAAATAAAGAAACAAAATATAAGTAAATTCACCATAAACAATCCCTTGTGACCTAAGAAATAAACAATCAAAAAACAAATTACATTCTCACACAAACAAGATCAGCTAATACAGGAAGAAAACATACTGAATGATTTCCCAATAATGCAAGATATCGTAGAAGAAAAAGCAGGAAAGATGATGTCATGGCACAAGCTACACAAGATAGTGCAGAAAACATTCATCATTGGCGACGAGAGCATCTACAAACCCATCGACGTTTACTCACAATGAAACAAACCCCTCATTCAAGTACTCCAATTGTTTTAAGAATGGCCTCATCTAACTTCCAACAAAACCTATTTACTTAAGCACATATCTTTGGGAGCCAATTAAGAAAGACAAGGAAAATCCTAAGACATGGGTATACTCACTATATAGGGAACGGGTGCATCAAGAAAATCCAGCATGTCATTTGGCAAAACCTGGACAATTCGCACATCAAGAAAGTTAGATAAATCAGGAAACACAATAGATCTATTCCTTGAGGAACACAGTTGATGGGCAACTATAAGTTACCGGCATTATCAAGCTTTGCCACTGATAAGGACGAATCAAAGGGATAATGGACAGAACGCAAGCAGACAATATTCCCTGCAATTAAGTAACTCAAATTAGATTCTGCATCAAATATTTAGGGCTTCCCTAGAATATCAGTAGTAACGATCATGCCAATTCTAAGGGAAATTGTGGATCTAGAAAGAAGGTCTTCACCTAACATGTTACATGTATTTGAAAGACAACATCAATCTTCAAATTAATAAAAAGTGTGCTGCCTAGGCAGAACAAACTAATCAAGAAAACTTCAGAATTTGAAGACAAATTAGCACTCATATGATGCCAACCTGACTGAATCATACCATACAAAAGATGCCTCCAACTGATACGTACCAAATTTGAACAAACCACAACAATTTGCTTCTCCAGTAAAGCTCCCGCAAACAGCGTCAGCACCTATAAGATTCAAGTAGGAACAATAATGTCAAAAGACTGACAAGCATGCAAGAATCTTCATAGTCAAACATTGAGAGATTAAATAGACTTAAGTATAACTTAAATATAGGAGTATGAATTATTTGATTATCAAAAAATCCAGAAAACCAATACTGTATAGAGCTTGAGCAATTATTATTTCAATACTGTACCGATGCATCAAGCTTGAGCAATACAGTATCGATGCAAAAAAAAAAAAAAGACAAAGTCGAGGCCTCCGCAAGAGGTATGCTACCGTAGCAGCTCAGAACAAATAATTAATTTTTAAAAATGACAAAGAAAAGAAACATGTGTTCCATGTTTTATAGAATAATGGGAGAGCCATTTGGCAATCAACAGGGAATTACTCATTTTACCCTTTTAACATGTTAAGTATTATTTCAAAGATATTCTAGTAGGTTTCTAGCTGGGAGCCAGCTTTCTTCAGAGGTTTTCCACTTCAAATCCATTACATTGAGTCAAAGTTGAAGCATCGCGGACAAGTTTCTGTCTCTACAAAGAATGAAATCATGCATACATTTTCCCTTTAATTCAGAACTTTCTTGTTCATGCAACAGCTAATCTGGATGACATTAACCCATCTGGCATTGCATTTCTCTATAAGAAATTTGGAGACAAAGACATAATCATATCTGATAAAGGTCAAAAAGTTCAATAGTAACACTTTGTCACTTATATTTGGGTTGTATAGCCACGCACATGTTCAAGCCGCAATGAGCCGCATAAGCATGCAATAGCCCAGACTGACAGAGCAGTTGCTTCCTCTTCCACCATGAGTGCATTGTGAGCCTGTATTATCGAAACTAAATTAACATAAACTGATAATACATAGAATATCATCCATTGAAAGGTGTAGCTAGCTGGATACATTACCCAACTATCGCTATGTGTATATTTATCACTGAAGAGTGAAGTAAAGAGAGGGGGGTGAGAGTGAGAGATGTTATGTTTTTTTACCAGCAATTGCTATAAAAAGAATTTACCTCAGCTAACTCCAAACTTGTATTGCATGATTTTAAGTCAATTGTCGATCCAGCAACATGCAAAAGTGCTTCATCAGGTCTATGGTATTCTAAAGGATGAAGGTGATCCAGAGGATGGAACTTAATTGTTGAGCCCCTTGCAGGACATTTTAGCTGGTAATATTCACATATTATTTGCAAAGATCCATTATTGTTGGCCTACAAAGTGAAGGAAAATGTAGGGATCAGCGAAGACGTGACTAACCCACTAATTACAAGCCAGAGCTTGAAAAAATACTGGGCCTATGCTAAGTAAGATTCAAACCTTTGCCCATTCTACTATATCACTATGCTGACTTGAATCATCTTGACCAGAAAAGGATGCTTCCTCCGTCTCGGTCTCATCAAAATCACTTCTAAAATGTCTATCTTCACTAGGAGAGCCCTGGAAGCTGTAATCCAAAATTAAAAGCACTTCATAGAGGCGATATTCTCTCTCGATATTTTGGATATGATAGATATATCACAAAGCGAAAAAAGGGACACAAATTTACGAGACAGATCATAAAGGAAAGATTGTACTAAGGAGCTAATAGAGGAAGTAATATACCTAGAGGAAGATTCCGAACTTTCGCACTGATGATATCTTAAAAGTGGCAAAACAGCATGCGGTACACCCTTTTCTACCAGCTGTTTGTTATCATCAGTGGAATTATCAGAAGCTTCAGGGACTTGCCTTTCAAGTATAACTTCTTTATTAGCACAATCTATGTCAGTATCAACCATATGGGCCTTGTTATCACTTCCATCGTTCTTTGGGTGTATGTACCCTTCTACAGCTCTATACTCCAGCTGAGACATGTCATCAACGGTTCCACTAGTCACAGAATTAGTCGTGATTGGTTGGGAGCTTTCTACAGAGCCATTCAGGATGTACTGATCTCTTTCTTCCAATGAAATGCTGGAAGGATTTTCTTCCTTATCATCAATCATAAGGGAATCAAAATCAAGATTACCAACTTGTTTTGTTAACCGCTCCAATCTTTCTTCAGTGAAAATGCTGGAAAAGGGAGAAATAACAGTACTTCAGTAGGCACTAGCAACAGAGCAACAACAGCAATTACTTGCGAAGAATCTCTGAAATTTAAGAATAACAGTAAGTATCTGGACAAGCTAGAAATTTAAATCGAAAGAGAAACAAACCTATTTAATACACCAAAGTGAAGATCAAAAAAGGGAAGTCTGGAAAGAATGCAATAACAGCGGCGTGTCGTTAAAATTTGGCGGCTAATACCCAAGCGGGTATGTTGTCCATCTGAGATCATGGAAAGCAATCCAGAGGGTTTATGGACCATTTCCTCAACTAGAACACAGCAACCATATAGAGTGGAACTATCAGCAACCTACATCAAGAAACTTAAGAGTTAAAATACATATTCCAATTTGTCAGCGACCAATTCTTTTGTCTAATTGCTTTTATCTTTTTTACCTTAGGATGAGAAAGGGAGCAGAAAAAGTAAACAAAAGTTTCCTATTCATAAAGCCAAAGCTGGCACATCATGAAAGCTGGAAGCCACTTCTTACAGTTGTTTAATTCAAAGAAAGAGCCATTAAATGTTGGTGATAAATCTAAAGCCTACAGCTGAAAGTGTAAGGCACTTCATCTTACTGTTGTATTTTCAAGTGTGTTGCACTATTCTAATCGTACATACTTACAGGAACCTGTTTAACAATAAAAAACAGACTACTAAGGAGAACAAAACAGCCGAAAAGTTGTGCAATATAATAACATTTAAGAATAATTGTGTAGATAGAAAATCAAATCTATAAGCAGTTCCATGTACAACTTAATGTTATGCTCGATTACAAAAGAGAATGTCAGACGAGATACCTGAAGCCGGAATACAAAGGATAGATCACTTTGTTTAAGGTGTTCCTGGAAAAGTAGCAGCACATTAACACGTATATCTGAATACCATAAGCTTTTTTTACACCACAAAACCAAATATGCTTGCCAAAAACACTGAAGTTAGGTTGATAATTATCAGACAGATGACAAAAGAACATATAAATATTTCACTTTCTAATGGAAAATAAACAACGGGACAGAATAGTAGTTTCCTCAATATCATAACTATATTCTCTTTGGATGGAAAGAATACTTCTTCTAAAAGGGCAATACACTACTCCAGCTCAGGAAATCATTTGGACGAGTAACATGTTCATTTAAGGATTTTTTTTGTTTTATTGGTCGCTATATATTTGAAAATATGCCAAATAGCAGATAGTAATCTCTTCATAAATTTAAACATCCCTGTTTCTACAAGAAGCCTAAATCTAGTAAAAGTATAGAACCCACAGAAATATAGTCTATCAATGGAACCTACAACATCCAGCTTCTTCTAGTTCAGAGTATCCACTGCAAAAATGCATATATGCTTAAAAAAAGTTTCTGAAAAAAAGTCTTTGTGCCTGCATAAAGCCTTCAGTCAAATAATTGTCAAATAACGTATTAAGCCTTTGAGAGAGTATTTTATCAGGTGCTTTGCAGTAAATCCCACTACAGTTTGGCTTTTCTTACAGGAATGTGTTCTTAATTATCACTTCGGAGCTTATTATTGAAAGGAAGCATCACTACCTGACCCAGAAGTATTTCATTTAACTCACTCATTGATGGAGTTCTCTCAACAGCATGAACCTGTAATCAGATGCACCATTATTGAACTGTCAGAAAAGATCCACTGCAAGTATGGCTGAAAATATAAGGTAGAGATGAAATAGAAAAGACATTATTGTTTTACCTGGTAAAAAATACATTACATTCCAAGTTCAAGCCATATTTAATTTTATCCTTTTTTTACATCTTGAAAGGAAAGAATTGATGCCTCACTTAGTTTGTTTTATCTTAAATCAACTGGTCCTTTTTTTATGTTTATTTTTCTTTGTCGTCTTACCTTAGGTAGGAACAGGTAAAGGTAATTGCAAGATGCGTGATCCATCACCTATAATATGTTGTATGCTTCAGAAAAGGTATTTTGCTTTCTACACCTATAACTCTTAATTCTTTACAGAAGTTGACCAACTGCAACCACGTTTAACGCTTGAAATACTGCAAACGAAATCTCCCCTATATATCAACAATACAAAGGACACTACCCCAAAAATTCCACGAAACCATCAGATATTAAACACCAAATAAAGGGGAAAGGGGCTTGATAGGGATAACCCAACCTCTACTCCAGCTGGAAAGCAGAATGAGAGAAGATCCTTGTATTTTAGTGGGAGTTGCTTCTCTGGAGGGTAAACAAACAAGACCTGAAACACAAAGAAGTAATAACATCTTATATTCCATGAAATTATATGGTTCTAAGTTTATGCAAATAAAACCACTAAGAGTTCAACACCTGAGGCTCAAGGTTAGGTTCCACCCGTGATTGACTTTGACCACCGAGTGCACTTCTAAATCTCCCTGGACCGTCTAGCTTTCTTGAAAAATAAAGCCTTTGAAGTGCTTGAATATCACAGTTAGGATGGAGTCCAACAACTACCACGCTCTCAAAAAGCCTTGATGGCTCTTTCCAAACTTTATGATCCTGCAAGTTTACATAATATGTAAAAGAACTCTATACATACAGAATAAACTGAAAACAACATTTAACTATCAAATCCTGGAGTTTAACGTCTATCATTCACCATCGTCAAAACTTCAAGCTGGAATGACTCCCTCCGTCCCAGTTTATGTGGCACTTTTCGCTTATCGATTGTCAGTTAGTCTAGTTTTAAAGCTAAATTGAATGAGATTAACTTAATATGTTAACATCAAATTTAGATATTCAAAAACTACACGAAAAGTACTATAAGTGCAATTCTTCTCATTCAATATGATTACAAAATACATCTTAAAATGTTGGTTGGTCAGAGTTAGTTCACATAGTTTGAATCTCGGAAAGCGAAAAATGCAACATAAATTGGGAAAGAGGGAATAGTATTTAATTTGTAAAAACTATTGGAACAAAGTAGGGGTAAGGTCTGATGGTAAGCAACCCCACTTCCATCTGAGAGGTTGTGAGTTCAAGTCTCCCCCAAGAGCAAGGTGGGAAGCTCTTGGAGGGAAGGATGCAGGGGGTCTATTTGGAAACAGCCTCTCTACCCAAGAGTAGGGGTAAGGTCTGCGTACACACTACCCTCCCCTCCCCAGACCCTACTAAGTGGGATTATACTGGGTTGTTGTTGTTGTTGACAAGAGGGGTTGCTGTGATGGTAAGCAACCCCCACTTCCAACCGAGAGGTTGTGAGTTCGAGTCTCCCCAAGAGCAAGGTGGGAAGTTCTTGGAGGGAAGGATGCTGGGGGTCTATTTGGAAACAGCATTTCTACCCAAGGGTAGGGGTAAGGTCTGCGTACATACTACCCTCCCCAGACCCCACTAAGTGGGATTATACTGGATTGTTGTTGTTGTTGCTGTATAGGAACAAAGTAGCATTTGGAGCAAATGCAACTAAAACCAGAATAAGATATTCAGGGAACTTTAAATGGATAACTTAATTTCCTGCAATTTAGCATACATCAAAAAGATCCAGGATTAGGCATACAGCATACCAGGGATTGCAACTGAAACCTAGCCCACTGACGCTTTTGGCTAGTTAGTATTTCCGGGTTGTAGGCTCCACTTTTAACTTGTGGGGGACTGGCTAAACCTCTCATCAATCTAGATACTTGACGCTGAAGTTTCTGAAGCTGGCTACCACTATCATCTTTAGATGAATATACAACGGAAGGTCGTGGTGACCGAACAGCAGCTGCAGCAGCAGTAACAGCTCTTGCAACATCTTCCGTTGTTTGAAAAAACGATGCACCCCAACCCGGGCTACCTGACTCTTCAATTTTCTCCATTCTCAAAGCTACTCTCTCCTACAAAAAATAAAAGCACAATAAGCTCAGAGGATGTGACTTAAATGATATAAACTAGAAATGCTTGCATTTTGGTGCAGATTGCATGTAAAAGCGCGCTACACCGAAAACCAAATAAAGTAACAATCCAACCAGTGTAAGTTATTTCAAGTTTCAGCACATCTGTCTCCTAACAAGGGGAACAACAGTTTCTTTTCTTTTTTTAGTTTGATAACTTTAAATTGTTTTCTTTTTAAATAAAATTCCGACTCCATGTTAAAGTTCTGCCGAAGCATCAAGCAGTTAAAAAGTAAATGAGTAACATGATCCTCCTTGATTATCATCTTCTCTCTTTTTATCTAAATATGGCTATTTATCATTAAAACAACAGCAAATCATTTACCAAATGTTATCATAAAATTGAAAAACACTTCATAGCAACCCAGCAGTCAGAAAGCATATAACTACAATAATTGCTAAATCCCAAAAAAAAAAAGATCTTTATCATACTATAGATCATAAAAGTTGTCCTCAGGACTAATTCACAAATTATTTAGTCCAGTCTTTCATGTATAGCTCCAGTCCAACTTCGGATCAATCAAAGGACCAAATCCGTACAATAATTATAAGTATATCTAAGCTCAAAAAAGTCACATAAAGTTAGCTACTTCTGTGAACTAATTTCTTAGTAAAGGTACAAAAGATCTCAGCTTTTCACCAAATAGCCACTAAATTTCAACATATCGCAAGCAAAAGCCCTATAAACGTGAACAACTTGGGTTTAACAAAAAATCATCTAACAATCCAAATCAAACCATTAGGCAAAAAATAAAAATGAATTACTAAATTAGGAAACAAGATGTAAACATCAAAAGATTCAAAAATCAAGAGATTTCCACATAAAAATAGCATACAAAATGAGGAAATGAAGAAAAAAATGTTACCTAAATTTATCGTAAAATTGGGAAAAGTCAGAGAGAGTGATGTTTTTTAGATACGTAGGTATCAATCAGATAATAAGAGAAAGAGGGATTTAGACAGATGAAAAAGAGAGTAATATTCAGATTCTGTGAAAAGGAAGAAACCCCCAAAAGAGAAAGGTGCAAGAAAGAAGAAGAAGAAGCATACAGGTATGTTTAATTTAGAGATACTTAGAAATTAACACAATTAGACAAATTAATTAATACACCTAGTAACATTTCCTTATTTAATTAATTTAATTTTATAAGATCTTCTGAGGACAATACTTTAATGAAAAAATAATGTCACGACTAAGAGAAAAATAAAAAAAGTGAACCCTCGTGTTTGACGAATGATACAACGACATGAGGACAGTCGTTTTTAATTTATTTTTGCTTCCTTATATCAGTTTATTTTGACAAATATTTTTAAAAAATAAAAAAAATAACGAGAATAATATATGTTTGGGTATTTAATTAAATTATATTTTTGAGTAGCAATTAATATTTAACTAAACTTTTAAAAGTTATTTTTAAGTTTATTTTTCTCAAAGTTATTTAAAAAAAAATATTTTTGTAGGTTTTTTTTCAAATATCTTTTTCCTTTTAAAAGTTTGGCCAACCATCTTAGTTTTGGAAAAAAACACATTTAGGTGTCGTTTGGTTGGAAAGATATTATTCCGAAATTAATTATTTCGAGATTAATTATCTCAAGATAGTTATTCCACCTTTCTGTGGAGAAAAAAAAATTACAATTTCAAGATTAATTATACCACAATTTTCTTCCAACCAAATATGGAATAAACTCTTCTTAAATTTAGTTTCAAAACTAATTATTCTTTATCTATCGTACCAAACAGCCCTTAGTAATAAAAGACATTTTTGACCAAAAAAAACTTGACCAGACAAATTATTAGCCATTTTAGGATCGGCTAATTCAAATATACATCGAATAAGTCTCATTTTGGGGCAAAATTTTCTCTATCAAAGGTATTTCTAGTGCTTAAATACGAAATTTCTATTATATTAAAATGTCCTTATTACCCCCACAATAATTTTGGCCCTAATAAAAAGAATTATTAAGAGATATAATGTACAAATAGCACAATAAAACGTTGTTTAGGCACTGTTTGGGTGGTAGAGATTGAAACTTAGGAAATAGACTTATTCTAGGATCTATTTTCAAGATATTCTGGATTGTATGACCTTTTCTTTTTTTGACACACTATTCTTTTTCCTTCTATTTCTTTTCCTTTTTCCTTTTGGAGTTTTGTGGGGATGGTTTTTTTTTGGGGGGGGGGGAGGCGGGGGAGGGGTTGAAGAGGTTGGCAGTTAGCTTGGAATTTGGATGTATTTGACTTAGGAGATATGTAATCTAATCTAATTGTGCACAAGAATCTTAATTTTGTTATAAATACACTTCTATTTAAGGTGAATGTCTTTAATTAGAGAGATTCTAGAGTTCTATTCTTGGTAGCTAAATCATCCTCCTCCCTATAAATAGAGGTGCCCTCTACCATTGTAAATCACTCCTAACATTCTCTAAGTATCAATAAGAAGAACTCTCTCTACTCTTCTCTCTATTGCTCTTGTTCTTGAGTTATTGTTCTTGTCTTTTATATTATTTCATAACACGTTATCAGCACGAGACTCTACCGTCTCAAGAACCATTCTCGAAAAATCTAAGGTATTTCCCTCTTCCTAATTTAATTTTCGATTATGTCTGACATTACGAAAAGAAAGTTCGTTGCCCTTGAAATTTCGGGCAAGAACTATATGACATGGGTGTTGGATGCTGAAATCCACTTAGATGCTATGGGTCTCGGAGACACCATCAAAGATAGAGAAAAAGCATCCACCCAAGACTGTGCAAAGGCCTTGATTTTCTTGCGCCATCACCTTGATGAAGGTTTGAAGATTGAATATCTCACCGTCAAGGATCCACTCATCTTGTGGAACGGCTTAAAGGAGAGATATGACAACCTAAGGTTGGTCACTCTGCCACAAGCACGATATGATTGGGCTCATCTGAGGCTCCAGGACTTTAAGTCCATTTCTGAATATAATTCTGCAATGTTCAGAATTACTTCTAAATTGAAGCTATGCGGGGATAATATCTCCGATTATGATATGCTTGAGAAAACGTTTACAACGTTTCATGCCTCAAATATGGTACTGCAACAACAGTACAGAGAGAAAGGCTTTACAAAGTACTCTGAACTGATTTCTCTTCTACTAGTGGCTGAGCGAAATAATGACCTGCTCATGAGAAATCATGAAAATCGACCCACTGGGTCTACACCACTGCCTGAAGCAGATAAGGTGCACTCTCATTATGCCAAACATGAAAAGGACCATGGTCATGGTCGTAAACGGGGTCATAGCCAGGGACGTAGACAAGGAAGAAATTCCAATGAAGTCCGTCAACCCCCAAGGAGAGATAACCGCCGAAAGCAGAAACGTGGTCATGAAGATCCTAAGGCAAATGGTTCAGAAACTATATGTTATCGTTGCGGTGGGAAAGGGCACTGGTCAAAGACTTGCCGTATACCAAGACACTTGGTTGACCTTTATCAAGCATCTCGAAAGAGAAAAGGTCCTGAAACAAATTTTGTCTATGACGACAACTCGGACATCACCCACCTGGATGTGGCAGACTTCTTTGAGCAACCTGAGGGGAAAATAGACCACCTAATCGGCGATGGATCCGTGATGAAAGAAGATGGAGTTATTTGATTTTATTCTACTTATTTGTATTAGTTAGTGAATAAACTAATAGTCATTAGTATTAGCTCGTATTAGTTAGTTCATGATGCAATGTTAGCAGTAGTTCTTTAGAATATCTTCAATATGCTCAAATATCAATAAAAATTTTATTTTCCAGTAGGGGTAATCGACTAGCCTGAAAAACTAGTCGATTATCTACTATTTTCGCATTAAAGCTGAAAAATAATTGATCAACAATCGATTGTCTTTGTCTAACAATCGATTGTCGTTAAGACAGTGTAATCTGGAATTTTTCAAAAATCATCCACAATCGATTGTCTTTGTCTAACAATCGATTGTCGTTAAGACAGTGTAATCTGGAATTTTTCAAAATAGCAAACAATCGATTGTCTATGCATAACAATCAATTGTCTTAAAACAGTATGCTGGAATTTTTCAAAATAGCCAACAATCGATTGTCTATACTTAACAATCGATTGTCTTAAAACAGTGTGCTCTGGAATTTTTCAAAATAGCCAACAATCGATTGTTTATGCATAACAATCGATTGTCTTAAGACAGTATGATCTGAAGTTTTTCAAAATAGGAAATAATCGATTGTGTGTGTTTAACAATCGATTGTCAATGTTCAACAATCGATTGTTTGTGTTTAACAATCGATTGTTTGAAGAAAATGTTTAAACTGAAATTTTCAAACTGCAAAGTAATGGATAACATATCTGATTTTGTTAGTCAACTGTTAGCAGCAGATTTTGAAAATATTATATGACACAAACGAATTGAAGTTGTTTATTCTCATGTTCGTATATTTTCTTTTATATGTCAAACCATGGGAAGTAAATTGATTGAAGGCTCCGGAAGAGCAACTGTAACTCTGCCCAAAGGCACGACGTTTATCTTAGAGAATGAAATATTCACCTCCAAGTCTAAAGAAGAACTTGTTGAGTTTTAATGATATCAATCGCAATGTTCTCCTCCATGTCTAAAAGGAACTTGTTGAGTTTTAAAGATATCATTCAAAATGAATATCCTTGCACTTCGTGTTATCAAGGCAAGTTGATTATCAGGCCATCACCAACAAAGGTTGGGACTGAGTCACCCACGTTTCTGGAACGTATACAAGGGGACATTTGTGGACCTATTCACCCACCTAGTGGGCCGTTTAGGTATTTCATGGTCTTGATAGACGCATCCTGTAGATGGTCTCATGTGTGCCTGTTGTCATCACGCAACCTTCCGTTTGCGAAGTTAATGGCACAAATAATTCGACTACGAGCACAATTTCCAGATAATCCAATCAAGTCCATTAGACTGGATAATGCTGCTGAGTTTACATCCCAAGCATTTAATGATTATTGCTTATCAATCGGGATAAAAGTTGAACATTCTGTAGCTCATGTTCACACTCAAAACGGTCTTGCAGAATCGTTAATCAAACGCCTGCAGTTGATTGCAAGGCCATTACTTATGAGAACGAGGCTGCCCACTTCGGTATGGGGTCACGCCATCTTACATGCAGCAATGCTAATTCGTCTCAGACCGACGAATTACCACAAGTATTCCCCGTTGCAATTGGTTTTGGGTCATGAACCCAATATATCCCATTTAAGAATTTTTGGATGCGCAGTATATGTGCCTATAGCACCGCCATCTCGCACCAAAATGGGACCGCAAAGAAGGTTAGGAATATATGTTGGGTTTGAATCGCCCTCCATCATTCGCTACCTCGAAACATTGACAGGCGACTTGTTTACTGCACGATTTGCAGACTGTCGATTTGATGAGACACTTTTCCCAAAATTAGGGGGAGAAGTTGGTGAAACCAAACGGGAAATTTTGTGGAAAAATGCATCATTATCTCATCTTGATCCACATACCTCTATTTGTGAAAAAGAGGTACAAAAGATTATCCATTTGCAAAGAATAGCAAATCAAATGCCTGACGCATTTACGGACTTGAAGAGGATAACGAAATCCCACATTCCCGCGGAAAATGTTCCAATCCGTATTGATGTCCCTGTTGGACAATCATCTAGTGTCATAACCAATGAGTCGAATGCACGCCTGAAGCGTGGCAGACCATTAGGCTCCAAAGATCGAAATCCTAGAAAGAGGAAAAAGAACGATCAAAATGACACCACGAAAGAATCTCATGATTTAACAAATTCTGAGATTCATGAAGAATCCATTGAGCCCGAGACTCTGGAAAATACGGAACTATCCCTAAATCCAATTAATATTGAGGCAAATATTAATCGAGTGGATATTGTGGTGGATAATGCCTTTGCTTATAATGTAGCATCTAGCATTATGCAAGAATGTGAGGATCTCGAACCTCAATCTGTTGAAGAATGTCGAAAAAGACAGGATTGGTCAAAGTGGCAAGAAGCAATTCAATCAGAATTGAATTCGCTGGCAAAACGTGAAGTTTTTGGCCCTATAGTTGAAACACCTAATGGTGTTAAGCCTGTCGGCTATAAATGGGTTTTTGTACGCAAAAGAAATGAGAAAAACGAGGTACAAAGATATAAGGCACGCCTTGTTGCACAAGGTTTTTCTCAAAGGCCTGGTGTCGATTATGAAGAGACATATTCGCCTGTGATGGATGCGATAACCTTTCGTTATCTCATAAGTTTTGCTGTCCATGAAAAGCTTGACATGCACTTAATGGATGTGGTTACTGCCTATCTTTATGGCTCACTTGATAATGAGATATACATGAAAATTCCCGATGGACTCAAGATGCCAAACGCGCACAATTCAAAATCTCGGGAAATGTTCTCAATTAAATTGCAAAGGTCCTTGTATGGTCTAAAGCAATCTGGACGAATGTGGTATAATCGTCTTAGTGAGTACTTGTTAAAAGAAGGCTATATAAATGACGCCATTTGCCCGTGTGTTTTTATAAAGAAAACAACATCGGAATTTGTTGTACTTGCCGTATATGTTGATGACATAAACCTTATTGGAGCCCCTATAGAACTCCAAAAGGCAATTGATTATCTAAAGGATGAATTCGAGATGAAAGATCTCGGAAAGACTAAACTATGTCTTGGTTTGCAAATTGAATATTTGGCAAACGGAATTTTTGTTCATCAATCTACCTATACAGAAAAGGTACTGAAACAGTTTTACATGGATGAAGCACATCCTTTAAGTACACCGATGGTTGTTCGATCACTTGATGTGAACAAAGATCCATTCCGACCACAAGAAAGGAATGAAGAGCTACTTGGTCCTGAAGTACCATATCTTAGCGCAATTGGCGCACTAATGTATCTTGCAAATACTACAAGACCTGACATATCCTTTTCAGTTAATGTCTTAGCAAGATTTAGCTCGGCTCCTACGAGGAGACATTGGAATGGGATCAAACACATATTGCGGTACCTAAAGAGAACTACCGATATGGGCTTATTTTATGGCAAGAATTGCAGCCCGGATCTTGTTGGTTATGCTGATGCTGGATATTTGTCCGACCCACACAAGGCTCGATCTCAAACGGGTTATGTGTTTACCTGTGGAGAAACCGCCATATCTTGGCGATCGACTAAGCAATCAATTGTGGCTACTTCATCTAATCATGCCGAGATAATTGCTATTCATGAAGCAAGTCGGGAGTGTGTGTGGTTAAGGTCGATAATACATCATATCCAAGACAAATGTGGTTTGAAGTGTGAGAAACTACCCACAACTTTGTATGAAGACAATGCAGCATGTATAGCTCAATTGAAGGGAGGATTCATAAAAGGAGATAGAACGAAGCATATTTCACCAAAGTTATTCTTCACACATGATCTTCAAAAGAATGGTGATATCAATGTTCAACAGATTCGTTCAAGCGACAATATGGCTGATTTGTTCACAAAATCTCTACCAAAGTCAACCTTCAAGAAGCTAGTTCACAAGATCGGGATGCGAAGACTTAAGGACATAAATTGATGTTCTTATCAGGGGGAGTTAATGCGCGTTGCACTCTTTTTCCCTTACAAGGTTTTGTCCCACCGGGTTTTCCTTGCGAGATTTTTAACGAGGCAACCAATAGGCGCATATTCAAACATGTGTACTCTTTTTTCTTACTTTAATTTTTCCCATTGGGTTTTGTTTTAAGGTTTTAACGAGGCACATCATTGAATAGACATTCAAGGGGGAGTGTTATAAATACACTTCTATTTAAGGTGAATGTCTTTAATTAGAGAGATTCTAGAGTTCTATTCTTGGTAGCTAAATCATCCTCCTCCCTATAAATAGAGGTGCCCTCTACCATTGTAAATCACTCCTAACATTCTCTAAGTATCAATAAGAAGAACTCTCTCTACTCTTCTCTCTATTGCTCTTGTTCTTGAGTTATTGTTCTTGTCTTTTATATTATTTCATAACAATTTTTTCATTGTTTTCACTTTGTCTCTGTACTTTGAAATTAATTATGTTATTTTATTAAACTTCGCTGCTTAATTTACAAGGAGTTATTTATAATTTTGGAACAATTACTTTATTGATTTTCTATACACAACTGTACTACTGGCCCATTTGAAAATGTTTGTAGCAATACGCATGATGTTTTGTTGTTGTTTTTTTTTCAAAAAAAAAGAAGTAAAAGGTTGTCCTCAAAGAGACCACGACGCATGATGTTGCATTTTTTTAAATATTTTATTTTTTTTCTGCGTACAATAGGCGTGATCCTTCCATAAAGCAAATAAAGCAATCGCTTTATGCTCTATATTTATGGAGGCTTCCATCTTTTGTCACACCTAATAGACTATGTATAAGTTTAAAAAAGAGTTTTGTATAGTGAAAAAGTTTGATTTTCTTCTGCCAAAAATATTGTACTTGAAATGAATATCGAACTCGAATTTCATAAAAAACGTGTGATATGTAGGAAGTAACAATGATACAAATATTGATGATGAAATTTCAAAATCTTTCAAAGAGTCCTTTAGAGTTGATTACTTGTATACATAATAGACAATGCTATTTTTTCAATTCGAAGCATATGAAAATATTTTTAGTTTTCTATTTAGCAGTAAAAACTAAGATCACTAGATGTTGGAAATTTGAAAAAATAATACCCTAATCGTGAATGTTCTTTAAAATGTAATAATCAATTTGATATTGATAGTTTAGATTTATTTTCTGAGTTAAAAGTACTAAGAAAAATAGTACAATTAGAAGATAATATTTTAATTAATATACTTAATCAAATAAAAAAAACTAATTCTTTTTCAAATGCCTAAGTTGCTTATAGAATAATGTTAATATCTCATGTTACCATTGCTAAACTAATTGAATAAGAATATAGAGGGTAAATCCTAGTTAATAATAATTAATTCTAGATCTGAGATAAATAATATGAATAGAAAATATAGTTGAATATATACATATTGCAGTGGTTATGGTTAGATTTAATAGCATGAAGAAAGGTGCATTAAGTAACATTAAATGACAATAAAATATAAATAAAGGAAAAGATTTGCCCAATCTTGAGTGAGACGGATCTGCTCTCATTTGATAAAAATGAATGATAGATAAATACAAGGACCTTAGGACCCTTTTTGGATCTGATGGAGGGTATAGGATCACAGATCCTCTAATATCTTTAGAGAGATATGTTTATCTCTTTTTTAGAAAGAGTCCCCCCTTTTTGAGAAGTCCTATCTTGCTATTTATATGAGGTATCCCTAGAAAACCCTAAAAAGTACAATTAGAAGGAATATCTAATAGAATAATCCCTTTAAGGATTCCAAAGAAACCTAGTTGTTACATCTTTCTTCACTGCTCGACCTCGGCCTTATTGATCATTGTCCGACCTCGGCCTTATTGATCATTGTCCGACCTCAGCCTTATTGTTCCGCATGTCGAGTTTCTCTGATATGATTTAACACATACAGTTAGTCCCTCCGCTTATCGAGGTCGTCTTTTGGTCGAGCTCGGTGAGCGGACTTCATTGATTGAAGTTCGAGAAATTAGGATGGGGAGGTCGACTTGGGTGGATCGTGGTTGAGGGTGCCGATCTTTGGGTCAAAGTGGTGTCCCTACGGACTGAACTTGGGCAGATTTCAATCAGGGTCAATGACTCAAATGATGATTTAATTCCGGGTGGAGGCCGAATGTCGATTCGGGTGAGGAGGCCGAATGCCGATTCTGTCAAGGTGGCCGAATGTTGATTCAGGCTTGGAGGCCGAATGTTAATTCAAACGAGGCTGAATGTAATTCGAGGAGGAAGGCGAATGTCAATTCGAGTGTGGAGGCCAATGTAGATTTGGGTGTGGAGGCCGAATATCGATTTGGGCGAGGAGGCCGAATGTCGATTCGGGCAAGGAGGACGAATACCGATTCTGGTGAGGCCGAGTGTTGATTCAGGAGAGGTCGAGTGTTTATTTGAGCGAGGCCGAGTGTTGATTCGAGCGAGGCCGAGTGTCAATTCGGGGGAGGCCGAGTGTTGATTCAAGGGAGCCCGAGTGTAAATTCAGTCGAGGCCAGGTGTTGATTGGGGCTAGGGCGGGTGTTGATTCGGGCGAGGCCAGATGTTGATTCGAGCGAGGCCATGTGTTGATTCGGGCGAGGCCGGGATGTTGATTCGGGCGAGGCCGGATATTGATTCGGGCGAGGTCGGGTGTTGATTCGGGCGAGGCCAGGTGTTGATTCAGGCGAGGTCAGGTGTTGATTCGAGCGAGGTCGGGTGTTGATTCGGACGAGGACGAATATCAATTCGGATGAGGCTGACTATTGATTCGGACGAGGCCGGATGTTGATTCGGGCGAGGTCGAGTGTTGATTCGGACGAGGCCGAGTGTTGATTTTGTCAAGGCTGAATGTTGATTTGGGCGAGGCGAGTGTTGAATCGGACGACGTTACTTGTGTTATTGATGCAGTGTCGCTTTGGCGGTCGCTATCATGCACTTATGCTTAGCTTACACATATCGGAGGATTTACCTATTTTCCGGGCTGGCAATCCAGTCTCAGTCTATATGGTCTCTTGGCATCTTTGAATTTTTTTATATACATACGATGGCGATCGTTCCTTGTTCGAGTATCTGTGAGATTGCTCATGCTTCTATCCCACTTAGAAAAACAATCACTTAAAACCAAATGAAATTGTTCGTTATCTCGATTTGATCAATTGATGAGTCGAGAGAAGTGACCACATTCGCTTTTCCGATTATGCTTTTAGTGGCCGCCAATAATTTGGCATGGCTGTCCGTTTTAGTAAAGTTGTATATCTGCTAATAAACAGTTGTGTCGTGTAACATTGTAAGATTGTTATTGCATCAAAGGAGACTTTCTTATTTATATTCATGAGTGTGTAGTGGAGCAAACTAAGCAGTCATGTGCACAAAATATAAATAAAAAGAGCATAAACTGTTATGATTAAGTAGAAAATGTCACTTGATAGTAGAAACAAGAAAAGTACATGTTGGGTAGCAAAAATGACTTCTTGAAATCTGTTAGGACAGAAATACTGAAGTTTTTTGGTATCATACAGGAAGACCCAGACGCATGAACATCGTGCATTGCACTTGTTAAGTATCATTTATCACGATTCCTTCTTTCCAGGTTATGATAGACTACCGTAGTAAGAGATATCTACCATAGACAGAATGTGGAACTATAATTGAATTCTAGATTTAGAGTAAACTAAAATTTTAACTAGAAAATTCCCATAGACTGCGCCGAATTGTTTGACCAAAAAAGTATGAGACTTTTTCTGTTAAACTAATTGAATAAGAAGATAGAGGGTAAATCCTAGTTAAGGATAATTAATTCTAGATCTGAGATGAATAATATGAATAGAAAAACATAGCTGACTATAAATACTGGCAGTGATTATGGCCAGATCTAATAACATGAAGAAAGGTACATTAAGTAACATTAAATGGAAATAAAATGTAAATAAAGGAAAAGATTCACCCAGTCTTGAGTGATGCAGATCCTCTTTCATTTGATAAAGATGAATGATAGATAAATACAAGGACCTTAGGGCCCTTTTGGATCTGATGGAGAGTATGAGATCATAGATCTTCTAATATTTTTAGAGAGATGTACTTATCTCTTCTCGAGAGAAAGAGAGTCCCCCCTTTTTGGGAAGTCATCTCTTCCTATTTATAAGGGGTAACCCTAGAAAACCCTAAAAAAGTACCATTAAAGGGAATATCCAGTAGAATAATCCTTTTGAGGATTCCAAAGCAAATTAGTTGTTACATCTATCTTTACTGCTCGATTGATCACTGTCGGACCTCGGCCTTATGGATCACTGCTCGACCTCAGATTTATTGATCACTGCTCGACCTCGATTTTAAGATCACTGCCCGACCTCGATCTTATTATCTCCTCATGTCAAATTTCTCTTATATGATTTTGTCCCATACTGTGCTAAGCTTCTAAAGACTTGCACATTCAATAAAGAATAGCTTATGCACATAGGCGGACCTACCCGTATAGAGATGTCACTGGCACAATGTAAGAGTTATATATATACACACCTAAAATTCAAGCTTAGGCTATATTGGTAGATTTGGAGGGGAAGGAGGATACATAACTTGACTTTGCTATACCATCTTCTAAATTTTGATTCGATAGTGATATCTGTAACTTTCAAATCTTGAATTCGCCTTTGCTTATCATGCAAACTCTCAGGAATAGTTTCATTTAAACTTTTAAGACGAATATCCCTTTCCTTTCTCAGCAATAATGAGAAGTACATATATACAAGAAGATAAGAAAGATCAAGTGAAAAGAACTACGTATTACTTCTTTTTTTTAAAAAATTGTTTGAACCAACTCTCGTGCGCCTCGAAGTCGAACTATTCCACCTGCTATATAAAACATCTTCCACCAGTAACTTCGTCCATCCAAAACGTAATTTAGACAAATAAAAAAAATCACCTATACATTTTTGTTTAATGAGATTAATTGAACCTTGATCTATCCAATATTTGCGCCAACTTCATGAACTATTAGGTTATACCTTACGTGTAAAAGGACTCAACTTACATTGTATCTCTAAATTCCTAATAGTAATTAAAATAGTTTTCTCCAAGATGGAAACAACTTTAAGATGTGAAAACAATAAATAGACATAGTACCTACTCTAAATATCAATCACCCGGCCGAACAGGGTTCAAAGGACCTAGTCTTCTTGTGCCTATCATTTTCTTTCTTCTGTATAATGCCTTTGACTAGATTTGTCAAACTTGTTGATTATGAGATGAAATTTGGTAGAATTTTTGTAAGGACCGCCAAGATATTATTTTTTACCATTCAGATGTTGTTGTATCTTCTATTGTAGAGTAAAGTAATATATGGGACCTAACTTTATTTATTATTTATTTATGGGGCCTAACTTGAATAAACAAAAAGGGGTCCAATTCCCGGCGGAAGTGGCTTTTATCGCATGGAGTGCGCCTTGCTTCCTTGGGAGTGTGACTTTGCTTGTTATAAATTGTTTTTGATTTTTTATTCGATATTCAATTATCATACTAAGGTTCAAATAAATTTAAATTCATATTGAGAAGGTACAAACTGAAAGATAAATCGTTTTTAATAAATCTAAGACTTGAAACATTGACATAGGGGTAAAGATATATGTGTGGTCAAGGATGGTCCAATGAACATATTTTGCTGATATTGATTAAAAAAAGATTTTGATCATATTTGCACAGCCCACTGACAAAGGGAATTTAAATTTGGACATCTTTATTGACTTTTTTTAGCTTCACCATTGTGACCAGACAATTATTAAGCAATACTATTAAATTCTTTAACTTTGCCACGGTTACTTGACATATATTAACTCTTGTTGTTGCTTGTTATCCAATCACGTGGTATTTGCAGTCTAACATCCGATTTTGAGAAAAGAACAAAGATTGTCTCCCCTCTTTGGCTCTTTACTTTGAAGTTTGAATTAAGAGCATGTCACTAAATAAATAAATCTACTGTAATAATCAATTACAATTTAACTTGTGTTATAAATACACTTCCATATAAGGTGAATGTCTTTAATTAGAGAGATTCTAGAGTCTTATTATTGGTAGCTAAATCATCCTCCTCCCTATAAATAGAGATGCCCTCTACCATTGTAAATCACTCCTAACATTCTCTAAGTATCAATAAGAACTCTCTCTACTCTTCTCTCTATTGCTCTTGTTCTTGCATTATTGTTCTTGTCTTTTATATTATTTCATAACACGTTATCAGCACGAGACTCTACCGTCTCAAGAACCATTCTCGAAAAATCTAAGGTATTTCCCTCTTCCTAATTTAATTTTCGATTATGTCTGACATTACGAAAAGAAAGTTCGTTGCCCTTGAAATTTCGGGCAAGAACTATATGACATGGGTGTTGGATGCTGAAATCCACTTAGATGCTATGGGTCTCAGAGACACCATCAAAGATAGAGAAAAAGCATCCACCCAAGAATGTGCGAAGGCCTTGATTTTCTTGCGCCATCACCTTGATGAAGGTTTGAAGATTGAATATCTCACCGTCAAGGATCCACTCATCTTGTGGAATGGCTTAAAGGAGAGATATGACAACCTAAAGTTGGTCACTCTGCCACAAGCACGATATGATTGGGCTCATCTGAGGCTCCAGGACTTTAAGTCCGTTTCTGAATATAATTCTGCAATGTTCAGAATTACTTCTAAATTGAAGCTATGCGGGGATAATATCTCCGATTATGATATGCTTGAGAAAACGTTTACAACGTTTCATGCCTCCAATATGGTACTGCAACAACAGTACAGAGAGAAAGGCTTTACAAAGTACTCTGAACTGATTTCTCTTCTACTAGTGGCTGAGCAAAATAATGACCTGCTCATGAGAAATCACGAAAATCGAGCCACTGGGTCTACACCACTGCTTGAAGCAGATAAGGTGCACTCTCATTATGCCAAACATGAAAAGGGCCATGGTCATGGTCGTAAACGGGGTCATAGCCAGGGACGTAGACAAGGAAGAAATTCCAATGAAGTCCGTCAACCCCTAAGGAGAGATAACCGCCGAAAGCAGAAACGGGGTCATGAAGATCCTAAGGCAAATGGTTCAGAAACTATATGTTATCGTTGCGGTGGGAAAGGGCACTGGTCAAAGACTTGCCGTATACCAAGACACTTGGTTGACCTTTATCAAGCATCTCGAAAGAGAAAAGGCCCTGAAACAAATTTTGTCTATGACGACAACTTGGACATCACCCACCTGGATGTGGCACACTTCTTTGAGCAACCCGAGGGGAAAATAGACCACCTAATCGGCGATGGGTCCGTGATGAAAGAAGATGGAGTTATTTGATTTTGTTCTACTTATTTGTATTAGTTAGTGAATAAACTAATAGTCATTAGTATTAGCTCGTATTAGTTAGTTCATGATGCAATATTAGCAGTAGTTCTTTAGAATATCTTCAATATGCTCAAATATCAATAATATCTTTATTTTCCAGTAGGGGTAATCGGCTAGCCTGAAAAACTAGTCGATTATCTACTATTTTCGCATTAAAGCTGAAAAACAATTGACCAACAATCGATTGTCTTTGTCTAACAATCGATTGTCGTTAAGACAGTGTAATCTGGAATTTTTCAAAAATCATCCACAATCGATTGTCTTTGTCTAACAATCGATTGTCGTTAAGACAGTGTGCTCTGGAATTTTTCAAAATAGCCAACAATCGATTGTCTATACTTAACAATCGATTGTCTTAAGACAGTGTGCTCTGGAATTTTTCAAAATAAGCCAACAATCGATTGTCTATATTTAACAATCGATTGTCTTAAGACAGTATGATCTGAAGTTTTTCAATATAGCAAATAATCGATTGTGTGTGTTTAACAATCGATTGTCAATGTTCAACAATCGATTTTTTGTGTTTAACAATCGATTGTTTGAAGAAAATGTTTAAACTGAAATTTTCAAACTGCAAAGTAAATCAATTATGGATAACATATCTGATTTTGTTAGTCAACTGTTAGCAGCAGATTTTGAAAATATTATGTGACACAAACGAATTGAACTTGTTTATTCTTGTATGTCAAACTATGGGATAGCAAATATGGATATCTCACAAAGCGAACTTGGATCAACGTCCAACTGTAAAAGTATTTGCCTAGTTGATTCATGTACTACACATACAATACTCAAAGAAAGGAAATATTTCTCTCAACTAAATATGTGTAAGGCAAACGTTACTACAATCTCTGGAAGTAGTAAATTGATTGAAGGCTCCGGAAGAGCAATTGTAACTCTGCCCAAAGGCACGACGTTAATCATAGAGAATGCAATGTTCTCCTCCAAGTTTAAGAGAAACTTGTTGAGTTTTAAAGATGTACGCCGGAATGGCTATCATATTGAGACAATGGATGAAGATAATCTTGAATATCTCGTCATCACAAAGAATGTCTCCGGCCAAAAGAGGGTTATTGAGAAATTCCCGTCTTTATCTTGTGGCCTGTATTGGACAAGAATTAGTGCAATTGAGGCACATTCAACAGTAAACCAAAGGGTTACTGATTCCAATACCTTTGTACTTTGGCATGATCGATTGGGACACCCAGGATCGATCATGATGAGACGGATTATAGAAAGCTCATATGGGCATCCGTTAAAGAATTTCAAAATTCTTTCGAATAATGAATATCCTTGCACTTCGTGTTATCAAGGCAAGTTGATTATCAGGCCATCACCAACAAAGGTTGGGACTGAGTCACCCACGTTTCTGGAACGTATACAAGGGGACATTTGTGGACCTATTCACCCACCTAGTGGGTCGTTTAGGTATTTCATGGTCTTGATAGACTCATCCTGTAGATGGTCTCATGTGTGCCTGTTGACATCACGCAACCTTGCGTTTGCGAAATTAATGGCACAAATAATTTGACTACGAGCACAATTTCCAGATAATCCAATCAAGTCCATTAGACTGGATAATGCTGCTGAGTTTACATCCCAAGCATTTAATGTTTATTGCTTATCAATCGGGATAAAAGTTGAACATTCTGTAGCTCATGTTCACAGTCAAAACGGCCTTGCAGAATCGTTAATTAAACGCCTGCAGTTGATTGCAAGGCCATTACTTATGAGAACGAGGCTGCCCACTTCGTTATGGGGTCACGCCATCTTACATGCAGCAATGCTAATTCGTCTCAGACCGACGAATTACCACAAGTATTCCCCGTTGCAATTGGTTTTGGGTCATGAACCCAATATATCCCATTTAAGAATTTTTGGATGCACAGTATATGTGCCTATAGCACCGCAATCCCGCACCAAAATGGGTCCGCAAAGAAGGTTAGGAATATATGTTGGGTTTGAATCGCCCTCCATCATTCGCTACCTCGAAACATTGACAGGCGACGTATTTACTGCACGATTTGCAGACTGTCGATTCGATGAGACACTTTTCCCAAAATTAGGGGGAGAAGTTGGTGAAACCAAACGGGAAATTTTGTGGAAAAATGCATCATTATCTCATCTTGATCCACATACCTCTATTTGTGAAAGAGAGGTACAAAAGATTATCCATTTGCAAAGAATAGCAAATCAAATGCCTGACGCATTTACGGACTTGAAGAGGATAACGAAATCCCACATTCCTGCGGAAAATGTTCCAATCCGTATTGATGTCCCTGTTGGACAATCATCTAGTGTCATATCCAATGAGTCAAATGCACGCCTGAAGCGTGGCAGACCATTAGGTTCCAAAGATCGAAATCCTAGAAAAAGGAAAAAGAACGATCGAGATGACACTACGAAAGAATCTCATGAGGAATTCATGATTTGACAAATTCTGAGATTCATGAAGAATCCATTGAGCCCGAGACTCTGGAAAATACGGAACTATCCCTAAATCCAATTAATATTGAGGCAAATATTAATCGAGTGAATATTGTGGTAGATAATGCCTTTGCTTATAATGTCGCATCTAGCATTATGCAAGAATGTGAGGATCTCGAACCTCAATCTGTTGAAGAATGTTGAAAAAGACAGGATTGGCCAAAGTGGCAAGAAGCAATTCAATCAGAATTGAATTCGCTGGCAAAACGTGACGTTTTTGGCCCTATAGTTGAAACACCTAATGGTGTTAAGCCTGTCGGCTATAAATGGGTCTTTGTACGCAAAAGAAACGAGAAAAACAAGGTACAAAGATATAAGGCACGCCTTGTTGCACAAGGTTTTTCTCAAAGGCCTGGTGTCGATTATGAAGAGACATATTCGCCTGTAATGGATGCGATAACCTTTCGTTATCTCATAAGTTTTGCTGTCCATGAAAAGCTTGACATGCACTTAATGGATGTAGTTACTGCCTATCTTTATGGCTCACTTGATAATGAGATATACATGAAAATTCCCGATGGACTCAAGATGCCAAACGCGCATAACTCAAAATCTCGGGAAATGTTCTCAATTAAATTGCAAAGATCCTTGTATGGTCTAAAGCAATCTGGACGAATGTGGTATAATCGTCTTAGTGAGTACTTGTTAAAAGAAGGCTATATGAATGACGCCATTTGCCCGTGTGTTTTTATAAAGAAAACAACATCGGAATTTGTTGTACTTGCCGTATATGTCGATGACATAAACCTTATTGGAACCCCTATGGAACTCCAAAAGGCAATTGATTATCTAAAGGATGAATTCGAAATGAAAGATCTCGGAAAGACTAAACTATGTCTTGGTTTGCAAATTGAATATTTGGCAAACGGAATTTTTGTTCATCAATCTACCTATACAGAAAAGGTACTGAAACGGTTTTACATGGATGAAGCACATCCATTAAGTACACCGATGGTTGTTCGATCACTTGATGTGAACAAAGATCCATTCCGACCACAAGAAAGGAATGACGAGCTACTTGGTCCTGAAGTACCATATCTTAGCGCAATTGGCGCACTAATGTATCTTGCAAATACTACAAGGCCTGACATATCCTTTTCAGTTAATGTCTTTGCAAGATTTAGCTCGGCTCCTACGAGGAGACATTGGAATGGGATCAAACACATATTGCGGTACCTAAAGGAACTACCGATATGGGCTTATTTTATGGCAAGAATTGCAGCCCGGATCTTGTTGGTTATGCTGATGTTGGATTTGTCCGACCCACACAAGGCTCGATCTCAAACGGGTTATGTGATTACCTGTGGAGAAACCGCCATATCTTGGCGATCGACTAAGCAATCAATTGTGGCTACTTCATCTAATCATGCCGAGATAATTGCTATTCATGAAGCAAGTCGGGAGTGTGTGTGGTTGAGGTCTATAATACATCATATCCAAGACAAATGTGGTTTGAAGTGTGATAAACTACCCACAACTTTGTATGAAGACAATGCAGCATGTATAGCTCAATTGAAGGGAGGATTCATAAAAGGAGATAGAACGAAGCATATTTCACCAAAGTTATTCTTCACACATGATCTTCAAAAGAATGGTGATATCAATGTTCAACAGATTCGTTCAAGCGACAATATAGCTGATTTGTTCACAAAATCTCTACCAAAGTCAACCTTCAAGAAGCTAGTTCATAAGATCGGGATGCGAAGACTTAAGGACATAAATTGATGTTCTTATCAGGGGGAGTTAATGCGCGTTGCACTCTTTTTCCCTTACAAGGTTTTGTCCCAACTGGGTTTTCCTTGCGAGGTTTTTAACGAGGCAACCAATAGGCGCATATTCAAACATGTGTACTCTTTTTCCTTACTTTAATTTTTCCCATTGGATTTTGTTTTAAGGTTTTAACGAGGCACATCATTTAATAGACATTCAAGGGGGAGTGTTATAAATACACTTCTATTTAAGGTGAATGTCTTTAATTAGAGAGATTCTAGAGTTCTATTATTGGTAGCTAAATCATCCTCCTCCCTATAAATAGAGGTGCCCTCTACCATTGTAAATCACTCCTAACATTCTCTAAGTATCAATAAGAAGAACTCTCTCTACTCTTCTCTCTATTGCTCTTGTTCTTGCATTATTGTTCTTGTCTTTTATATTATTTTATAACAACTTGCATTTGTTTTTGTTTTTTTATAACGTGAAAATTGACGCATTTGCTTCTTTCCCTCGTATAGAAAGTCCAACAATACCAACTAACATATGGGTTGTTTGGAAGGTCATAATGCATCAGTTATAATCTCAATTTGATGCTCTTTTTATATTAGGAGAAAAACTCAAATTTAGATTCGTGTCAAAATTTTTTATTTGAACTTAGGGAGTGTATATCTCGAAAACACGAATAACAATTAAATTAAATTTGTAATTTTAAAGATATGTGATTTAATTCAATATACTAATTAATAATCAAGAAATATGAAGCAGGAATGAAAAAGACAAGTGATTTAAACTAATATTACTTGACAGTAGTGACCTTGAGACGGGCTGATGAACAGTGGGCGAAAAGGTAGAGAGTAGATTCTTTGCTCAGTGATAAGAAGACGCTACAAATGATTGGGGTCCCCTTTATATAATAGGGGAATCCCTAAATAAGGTATATTTTCATTTACAGTAAGAAATATTCTTGGTACAGCTATCTAACCGCCTTGTACGAAATTGTACAATCTTATCCCGGGATTTACGCCATGACAAGAATCTAGCTTGTTCTGGTACAAATCCACAACGGTACTATTTCAGGATCGAGAACACCTGGTCCCGGTATTCCTCGCACTCCCATCTTTGGGCGTCGCACTCTGTCTTTGATCTTAAGTCTAGTTGGTCGGCCTCGAACTCGAGCTTGCCCGGACTCAGGCCTATAAATCGGAGGCATAAGATTTTGACCATATACAGATAGTCTCCGCGTTTCTTAAAGTAAGATGATAAGAAATAATTTGATCCTCGTTTTCCTAAAGTCTCTAATGACGACATCCTTTGCGTGACACATGCGTTCAAAGTAAACGAAATGTCCCGTCGGTCCATTTTAGTAAAATATTGAATGCATGCCAGTATTGGTTGGCCATTAGCACCACCGAGCCGTCGTTGCCCTTCTATTAATATGAAGCTATTCCTTCGAATAAATAACTTTACATTTCTCCATTATTCATCTCTTTCCCTAATCACCTATTTCCATCGCCCCTTTAAGCGTCAGAAAACGCCAAGTTCTTGTAAAAAGCACCACATTCCGATACAACTTGTATTCTTAAAAGTCATGGCTAAAACTTCCAAAACGGTCCCCAAAAAGGATAAAATGTCATCTTCTTCTACCTCCCTGCCGGCCAAACCGGTGGTGCCACCAACTCTTGAGGAAATTACCCCTGGCCCTTGCGTGATTAAGAAGGGCTTTAGCATTGAAAACCCCCCTAATATCCCAGACTGATGTGAGCATGCATCTCAATGTCTTAGTTTGATATTGGAGAAACACCTTAAAGATGTGGAGAAAGACTATGGTTGGGGAGATGAGGTTGTGGTTCAGATCCCCAGTCCCGGGGAAAGCATTACTCCCTAGTGGAGGGGTTGCTAAGTGTTTATTCTTACCCCTTTCACACTGGGTCCCCTCGATCCGGTGGTGATCGACTTCTGAAAAACATATGAACTCACCGTCGTCCAAATTTGTCCCTTTATTAGCGTATCGTAATCATGCTGGCTACTTTTCCGAAAACGCCGAGAGGTTGGAATTCACCCTCAGCCACCTAATTCAATTGTATTGGCCCCAGATATTTTGAGGGATTATCAAGCTACAATGTCGAACTACGAAAGCCTTCTTTGCCAATACTGATGAAACTAAAGATCGAGGTTGGATGAGGCAATTCGTCAGAGTAAGAACTTAGAATGTCATCCCAGGGATAAAATGCCATCCTCGGAGATGTGTAACTTTAATCGTAAGTGGACTTCTTTTTTCCAATATCTATTCATATTCTGCTTTCACATTTCATAATTCATTTACCCTTCTTTTGGCAACCACTGTTTGGGCACCCCTCGCAGTGCCCGACCCCAAGGATTGGGTCTGAAAGTTAGCTGTCACCTCTTCCTACGATGAGCGCAAGTGGTACGAATTATCGAAGGGCCAGTGGGAAGCCAAAAACCATTGTAAGTGCTTTTCCTAAGTTCCAAACACTTTCCATATATTGGTGGCATCAACTTACTCACGTTTATTTGTGCATGCCTTGGAGATGCATCCGAGATGAGGCCAGCTCTGCCCGGGGAAAAGACCAAGCCTTCGATTCGAAAATCGGAGAAGGACAACAAAAGGAAGAGGTTTTTGAAGTCTAAAGACCCCTAAGATAAGAAAACCCATGTTCGAAGGTTGTGGAAGAGGTGTACCCTTGTGGACACAGATTCGACCCATGATTCCCTAGATGACGAAGAAAATGATGGTGAAGAGTCAGCGTTGGTGCCTCGAACCAAGAAACCAATCAAGACCTCCAAGCCCTCAGAACTAGATATCTCCTCTTGTGGTGAAGGAACCTCAAAGAAAGTGCGGGCGAGGCCCCCGTGTCCCCAGAGGTTAAGATCGTTCCTCCGCCTTCAAACAATATGCCTGAAGAGGTGATAACTAGAGGTTTTGACGTGTTTCATGCTCCTTATTGCTTATGATTTGATTATAAACTCTTAAAAAATAGTCTCAAAAGGGTCATAAACTGTGCTTGATTGCAGGTTTGATCAATAAAGTGACAAAATGTCAAAGATCATCTCAAAAGGAGTGAAACCTACTCAAGTACCTACGACAAGGCAAAACTCAGGAGAACAGGACTAGTGCCCGCACTACTCTTTGTGCGGTCCGTACTAGGGAGATTAGAGAGTCAGAATCTAAGTATTCAAGCAACGTGACCATATACCATTATGCGCAGTCCGCGATGAAGGTTTCGCTGCCGCACTACCATAATGTGCGGTCCGCAGAAGAGAAGTTAGAGAGAGGACAGATGCCCAGGTTCTAGTCATCGCGGTCCGCAGTCATTATTGTGCGGACCGTATTGGAGACCTCCGCGACCACCGTCCATTCTGTGCGGTCGACAGAGCCTGAGTTTAGAGAGCAAAAACTGCAAGTCCAAAAGCCTAATGCGGCCGCAATCCATTTTGTGCGGCCTAAGACCCCGTCGGGGTATTTTTGTCTAGTTTTTCCAACTTAGTATAAATATTACATTTTTTCATTTTTAGGGTATGAGATATTACAATACAGTTGCTGCGCTCGTGAGATGTTATTTTGTAGCCTTTTGGGTATCTTAGCTTAACTCTAGCGATAGATTTTTTGTATTTTCTTTAGCTTTTAACTAATATGTCTTTTTCTTCATCTATTTCTCCATTTTCTTCTTCAAGCATGAGGCTCAACCCTAGATTAGGTAATTGATGGGTGTTGCAATTTAAGGCTAGATTGACTATGTGTGTTTATTATTTGGGTCAATTTTATGGTTTACTTTATGAATTGGTAGTTGCAAACACTGGTTTGTGCTAAGTTGACTTGGCTCTTCTTGAGAAAGAGAGCCTAAGTCTCCAAAATTGACCCAACAAGGAATTGGTATAAACTCAAGAGAATTGATAGTCCCAATTAAATAGTTAAACCTCGAGAGAGTAATTACCCGACTTGAACCCTAGTTGTTTTAGCAAATTTGCCTACCCATTTGGTCTTGAAAAAGTCAATTGGGCAAAATAACTCTCTTTACCGAGAGGTGTGAGAGTGGGTAAAATTGTACAACCGTTATAGCATATTTTCCCAATCATTTCAAGTGTGCTTAGAAGCAATTACCCGTCAATTAGCCACCTAGATGAAAGTCACTATCCTAGTGCATTTTAAACCACTAGATACAACTCTTTACAATTTTCACTTAGCATAATTAGTCATAATTAGTAGTTGATAATCTTAAATTGTTAAAAAACCCAAAAATGATGAGAAGATTTTAAGGACACACTCATAATTCTAAGCTATAGATACTTAATTCCAATCCTAGCTCTCTCTGGATTCGATCCCTACCCAAAATTTGGCAGAATCGAAAGTATGTTCGAGCAAATGATGAAAAGAAACCAAGATTCCGATGCTCAATTAGCTTCATACAATACCTCAATCCGGAACTTTGAGGGACAATTAGGCCAAATCTCTCAAGCTTTGAACACTTGCACCAAGGCGCTCTACCAAGTGACACAGTAGTGAATCCGAAGGGAGGGAACAATAATCATATGATGGCGGTTACAACAAAAAGTGGGATAGGCAGTGATATGAATGCCTCAAGAGAAAAGCAAGTTGTAGATGATGATGTTGAGTTACGGGATAATGAGGGACCTTTGATTGTTGATAATGTGGTTGAAGAAAATGTGAATAATGATGTGGGGATTGACATAGATGAAGCCGAGGTAGAAACTCAAAATTCCATGAACCCGTCTAGGGAATAAGTGATTGACATGCCCGATCCGGTTGTGTCAAAATCTAAGGCACCATTGCCTAGGCCACCTCCACCTTATCCTCAAAGGCTCGCAAAGCAAAGAAATGATAATCAATTTAAGAGGTTCATTGATATGATGAAGAGTTTGTCCATAAATGTGCCTTTGGTGGAGGCACTTGAACAAATACCAGGTTATGCAAAATTCATGAAGGATTTGGTTACAAAGAATCGTTCTATGGATTGTGAAACTATAAAGATGACTCACCAAGCTACTGCTATAGTGCATTCAATGGCCCCAAAGTTGGAGGACCCCGAAGCTTTTACTATCCCTTGTACTATTAGAAGTGCGGACTTTGCCAGAGCTTTATGTGACTTGGGAGCTAGTATCAATTTGATGTCGTACTCGGTTTTCAAGACTTTAGGTATTGGGCAACCTAGACCAACTTCAACGAGGCTCAAATGGCAAATCGATCGATGAAGCGAACCTTGGGAATTATTAATGATATGCTTGTCCGAGTGGACAAATTCATATTGTAGGCTGACTTTGTCATTTTGGATTGTGAAGTAGACTATGAGGTTTCGATTATCTTAGGCATACCTTTCCATGCAATGAGGAAGGAATTGGTTGATGTCAAAGCGGGTGACCTCACTTTCCAAGTGAGTGATGAAAAAGTCATCTTCCATGTTTGCAAATCCATGAAATAACCCAATAGCACTGAAGTGTGTTCATTTGTGGACATTGTAACATCTGTGATAGTGAATGACACAAGTTCTATGATTAATATGGAGGATCCTCTTGAGGCCGTGCTGTTAAATATGGATGTAAATGATGATGCAAGCAGAGTGGAGTGCGTGAATGCCCTACATGGGATGTGTCTTATTCTTATGAGCTTAGAACATTGTCTTTGGATCTTGAAAACCCGAAAACTCCACCAACGAAGCCATCAATTGAGAAGCCACCGGTGTTGGAACTGAAACCACTTCTTCCATACCTCAGGTATGAATTCTTGGGCTCAAATTCTACTTACCAGTTATTCTTTCTTCTTGCCTTACTAACATGCAGGTTGAGGCTACTTTGGTGGTGCTTCAAAAGCAGAAAAGGGCAATTGGAGGGACACTAGATGACATTCAGAGAATAAGCCCTGTATTTTTCATGCACAAAATTATCTTGGAGGATGATTCAAACCCTTCTTGGAGCATCAAAGAAGATTGAACGAGGCTATGCAAAGGGTGGTGAAGAAAGAGGAAATCAAATGGTTAGATGCCGGGGTCGTGTAACCCATTTCTGATAGCTCGTGGACTTCTCCGGTGCAATGCGTGCTGAAGAAGGGTGGGATGACTGTGGTTCCTAATGACAACAATAAACTTATTCCTAATCGGATGGTCACCAGATTGAGAGTATGTATGGATTGCCAGAAGCTAAATAAGGTGACCTGAAAGGACCATTTCCCATTGCCATTCCTTGACCAAATGCTAGGTCGTCTTGTGGGGCGTGCTTTTTATTGCTTTATGAATGGTTACTCGGGGTACAACCAAATATTAATTGCCCTGGAGGATTAATAGAAGACAAGTTTTAGCTATCCGTATGGCACATTCATTTTCTCTCAGATGCAGTTCAGGTTGTGTAATGCTCCGGCGACCTTCCAATAATGCATGATGACCATTTTCACCGACATGGTGGAAGATATCTTGGAGGTCTTCATGGTTGATTTCAATGTGGTTGCGGATTCCTTCGATGAATGTTTGGGTAATTTGGATAAAGTGTTGGCCCGGTGTGAAGACACAAACCTTGAACTCAATTGGGAAAAATTCCATTTCATGATTGAAGAGGGTATAGTGTTGGGTCACAAAATTTCAAAGCGAGGAACTGAAGTGGATGAAACCAAAATAGAGGTGATTTTGAGGCCTCCTACCCCGATTTATTTCAAAAGGGTGAGGAGTTTTCTTGGGCACGCGGGTTTTTTCTTAATGTTTATAAAATATTTTTTCAAAGTGGTACACCCTTTGTGCAAGTTGCTAGAGAAAGATGCTAAGTTTGTATTTGATGAGAAATGCATGGAGGCCTTTGAACTTCTCAAGCAAAAGTTGACCACCACTCCTATCATTACTGCACCTAATTGGAGCTTTCCCTTTGAGCTTATGTGTGATGCTAGCGATGTATCGGTTGGAGCGGTGTTGGGTTAATGTGTGAACAAGATATTTCATCTGGTGTACTACACAAGCAAGACCATGAATGAGGATCAAAGGAAGTATACGGTCACCGAGAAAGAGTTGTTGGCTATAGTGTTTGCTATGGAAAAATTTCAACCATATCTTATGGATGAAAACGTTATAGTGCATACTGATCATGCCCCCCTTAGGTATTTGATGACAAAGAAAGACTAAAAGGCAAGATTGATGAGATGGTGTTACTACTTCAAGAGTTTTATATAGAAATTGTGGATCGAAAATGTAGTGAGAATCAAATGGCGGACCACTTATCCCGTTTGGAGGTTGAGGGGAGGCCTTGTGATGGCCTTGAGATCAATGATTCATTTCTCCATGAGCAACTACTTGCGATGTCAATGAATGATATGCCTTAGTTTGCCGATATTGCTAATTACCTTGTGACCGAAATAATCCCTTATGATCTCTCTTCTAACTAAAGGAAGAAGCTCAAGCGGGATAGCTTGGATTTTTATTGGTACGAACCATATTTGTTCAAACTTTGCACAGATGGTGTGATTCATAGATTTGTCTCGGAGGAAGAACAATTGGGTATCATGGAGGCTTGTCATTCCTCTCCCTATGGTGGCCATCATGGCAGGACGCGGACGGCTTCTAAAGTGCTTAGTGTTGGATTCTATTGGCCAACCCTGTTCAAAGATGCAAGTGATTTTGTGAAGAGATGTGATGAATGCCAAAGAGCGGTCGAGATTTCTAAGAAAGCTGAGATGCCTCTAAACATAATTTTTGGAGTTGATATCTTTGATATATGGGGTATCGATTTTATGGGCCTTTTTGTTAGCTCGTGCGGTAACACCTACATTCTTGTACTAGTTGATTATGTGTCAAAATGGGTTGAGGTCGTGGACTTGCCCAACAATGAATCTAGGAGTGTGGTGGAATTTCTAAAGAATAGCATTTTCACAAGATTTGGCACTCCTCATGCTATTATTAGTGATAGGGGGTCTCATTTTTGCAACAAAGCTTTCGACAAGTTGCTTTCCAAGTACGGTGTCAATCATAAGGTTTCTACCCCCTATCATACCCAAGCAAGTGGCTAAGTGGAAGTGTCCAATAGGGAAATTAAGAGTATCTTGTCAAATATGGTCAATGCTAATAGGATCGATTGGTCAAAAAAGTTGGATGACGCTCAATGGGCTTATCGGACCGCTTACAAGACCCCAATTGGTATGTCACCGTACTAGTTGGTGTTTGGGAGAGCATGTCATCTACCAGTGGAGTTGGAGCATAAGGCCATGTGGGCCTTGAGGAAGCTTAATCTTGAGCGGGATGTTGCGGCCAATCTTTGTTGAACAACTCAATGAACTTGACGAATTCCGGTTCCATGCATACTCGATTTTGTCCTTGTATAAGGACAAGATGAAGTACCTTCATGATAAATATGCTCGTGGAAAGGAGTTCAAAGTTGGTGATATGGTTCTCTTGTTCAATTCCCGGTTATGTCTGTTTCTGGGAAAGCTTAAATCAAAGTTGAGTGGGCCATTTAAAGGTGTGTTCGTTACCTCTTTTGGTGCTATTGACCTCAAGAACAAAAATGGTGAAGTTTTCAGAGTTAACGGGCACCGGTTCAAGCATTATCTAGAAAAGATTGATGAAAGCCACGTGGTGGCGCTTATTCATCTCAAGTGATATGGTAACAGGCGTCGTGCCGCGACGTTAAATCAAGCGCTTCTTGGGATGCAACCCAAGTATCTTTCTTCTTATTCTCCTTGATTTTCTTTGTAGTTTGGGTTTGGTTTTTGGACTAATTGGTTGTGAGATGTTGCAGGGATTGGGTTGATGCAGTGGAAAACATAGTGGGGAAATTGTTCAGTCTCTGAAGTTTCCAGTACAGCCGCATTGCACTTTGTGTGGTCCGCACTGGTGTGAGCCAATGAGAGAGCTCTCTGAAGTTTGCCATCGTGGCCACATTACATTTTGTGGGGACCGTGGTGGTCCTATGCGACCGCGGTCTATTTTGTGCCGACCGTAGAGGTTTCCTTCTCAAACTTCTTCTAAACAAACCAACGCGGACCGCGATCCATTTTATGCGGCTGTGCTGGTAGTAAGGCTGGGTCCCACAGGTTATTCCATAAACAGACCTCAAGGGTCGCCTGTTACCCTTTTCGAAAAATTTATTTTCAGAGCACCTTTGATTACTGTCCATCTTCTCTCTTCATCGTAATAACTTAATTGGATTGTGTTGCTTCACTTCTTCTCAATATGTGGTAACAATTCACCCACTTCCTTTTAGTTTACTAGTTTAATTTTATTTTATTTTCCTTTCTTTTAGTTTTATAACTCTTTTCCTCCCGTATTTCTTCAATTCATAGGTTAGTTTACTTTACATGTTCATTCTCGTGTGCTTGGTGAGTAAAAAGACCTGGATAAATGAGTAGGGACCACAACTAGGTAAAAAGTTGAACTAAAATACAAAATTCCAAACCTTAACTGAGTGCCATGATTAAGCACCCTCAGCGAACCGCAATCCTTTTTGTGTGGTCCGTGGTGCTCTAATACGCTCCGCGGTTATGATTTTCTGAAAATTGACCTCTTGCCCAGAGCAGTCGCATTGCATTTTGTGCTATCCGCGCTGGCTCACCACGCCCGCGGTGCTACTTTGTGCGGGCCGCGGTGGTGAGATTTAGAAAGCCTTTTTTAGGGCCTCCAATCTGTGCGGACCACGGTCGTGTTGTCCGTGGTAGTCCTTGTGCGATCACACTCCTTTTTGTGCAGTCCGCACATGCCATGTTCCGCAACCATATTCTGCAAGTGTATTTGCATATGTTTTGCACTTCAGTATACACATAGGTTTCATTGCTTCCATTGATATGGACAAAGTTAGATGTTTGTGCTTGTAGATAATGGTTAACAACGAGGGAGGAAATGATCAAAACAACCCGGGAGAGGTGAATCCTCCCAGGGTGGAAAGCAAAAGATGATCAAGCTCGCTCCCCAAGTTCGGGAGAGCATAAAAAGAACAAGAAAGTTGATAAAAGCTGTTGGCAAATCGGGGAGTGAGTATGAGCCGTCTTAGGAGGTTTCCTCAAATTCTATTCCTGCACAGATTCCTGATTGGCCCGAACGAATGGGATTGACTGATTATACTCCACCTCCATCACCCCTCTCCAAGCAATTGATTATGTCCCCACGGAGTCGTTGTTGGTACCCAATTTTTTCCTTGTATATTTCTTATGCGCAAAATACTTTCAAAATAGTATTTTTATGCATATATAAGCATGTCCAAGTGTTTTATTATTTTTTCAATTGTTTTAAAAGATTTATAAACTGATTTATTGCCCTATTTTAGCAATACTAAAGACAATAAGTGTTCTTCCAATTATCATTTTGATGACTAATCTATTTTATTCTTATATTTATGCCAATAAATAGTAAGGTAACTTTTGCACATTTTTATAAATTGATTTGGTAGTTTTAAACTAAAATTGCACCAAATTGCAATTCTACCCTATTGTAAAATATTATAACGTTTATAATTATAAAATTTATTCCACTATTTTTTAATTTAATGTTTATGTACTATTAATTAGTTTAGTGCCTTCAATTTGTTTCAAAACAATTTTTACTTTTTTATATAAATTAAAAAGGGAAAAGTGGCTATTTAAATACTAGCCTTATTTTATTTTATTTCAATTTTAATCAAAATCAGTCACCCCAAATAATTCAATCTCAATCTCAAACCGCACCGACCCAATTTCAATTTAACCTGCCCCTGACCCAACTAATTTAACTCGCCCGACCACCCCTTTTAATCTAGGCCGTTGATCATTTGATTAATGACCACAATCATTTCTTTCCTCTTTAATTCACCCACAACCCTAACCCTAGCTCACATCACCTAAATAGCCGCCTCTTAAATCCCTTTCCTCTTAAACTCTCTCAATTGTTCTCGAAACCCTAATCGTCTTCTACTGTCTTCTACCTCAAGCTCACCGGAATCCATGGCCTCTCAGGCCATTGATGGCCTAAACTTATCTCTCTATGCTCTTAAACACTTGGTATTGAAGGTTCGAGGTCTGACCTCGAAGGTGTCCGTTCAGGTCTTCGCCGATTCAAGGCTTTACGGCCATCTCCTGCCCTGCTTCGGCATACTATGGTGTTTTGAGCCCGGTTCTGACCTACTTGACTCAAATCAGACCTTTTCCAAGCCTTTCTCATTCTAGGGTTCTTTTGAAACCTTAAATATTCGAGGTTTTCTATGATTTTTAGATTTGTTATATATTCGGGTTCTACTTGTGTTTTTTGAACGGATTCCTCAACTTTTCTTTCAAAAATTACTTAAAAAAATTACTTCTTTCCGATTTAAGGTTTCCCGTTCAAATGTTTCTCCAACTTTTCTTTTCCTTTCTTTGTGTGTATTTGTCTCCATTGTGCTCATATGTTTTTTACCATGCATGTACTTCTACTGCTTCCTTATGCTTTCCTTCTCCCATACATGCTCTTCTGTGCTTTCTATGTTTCGTGTTCCTACTATATTTCTATACCATGCTCTCACTTGTTTATCTTACCGTGCATCCCTATATGCTCTTTTGCTATATTGTTTCCATATTCTTGCATTCTTCTATTGTATTTTCTACTAAGTTCTTATGTTCTTTGTTTTCCTTCTACTGAACCATGTTTAAGTCCTTTTTGGAAGATTTTTTTTCTCAAACGTGTTTCTTCTACTTTCATGACTGTTCTCTCATTATGCTCCTTTGCTTTGATTGCCCTGAATTTTTATTTGTATTTTCTTGTCTTCTCATAAGATTCTAAAAAGAAATCTTTGAGCCTGTTGCCTCCTCATCGCTGTATTCGACTCGAGGTGAAAACCCTAGAATTTTAGGGGTTCCTCCGAGTTTGATCATATGATTGAATTAGGGTTATATTTGAGAACCCTTGACTCTTTCAGACTAACCTTTGAGTCCATGAACTAAGTGTGAACTTCTTTGTTTGCACACAAATCTTATTCTCCTATGCTAGGCTCTTCTATTGAATAGCATGACAAATTTCTTTATGTTTAACGTGTCTGTATGCTTTTATATATGATGAATCTTTCTTCAAAAGGGTTTTCCAACTTGTGATTGATTCAGAATTCCTCTGAATAAGTCTAATTGATTGTCACTGATTTTTCTTAAGCTAAAATCTTTCCCATCTTTCTGACTAGGTTCATTTATACAAAATCTTCAATTTTCGATTTCTTGGCTGTTAATTGATTTCCTTTCCTTATTTTCACAAACCGTGTGCTATCAAGACCTTGTCCTTAAATAGACCTCTATGTATTAACCCCTTTTATACTACTTTGAAAAGTGTTTGATTGATCTCTTTCCTTAATTAGTTTACCTCTTTGAAATCAAAATTCCTTGATTAAAGGGAAACCTTGTGTAATCGATTTTCAAACTATTTTCTTACTTATTTCTACTTGCTTTCTACACTATGAAGAAGGCACGATCCTTCTGCACTTTAAGAGAACAAATCACACACACCTTAGACACTTGCAATCTCGCAATTCTCTTTTAAACTCATAGTATTCTGACTGCTTGTCTGCAATGTGGTTTTACAAGGCTACTGCCTTCTTCTTACTTGTTCCTTTAAGACCGGTATGTCGTAGTTTAGTTTCAACATAATCCTAATGTGTTTACTTACACCCTTTACATCCATGTCTACTTTATTGTCTATGTGGAGCTAATTGTTTAACTAGCATGTTCATTCTTTTTTCACTTGTTCCTGTTATGAATCATGTACCCCTGTTTCCCTCGATGTGCTTTGAGTTGTAGTTCAGGACATGGAAGTTATTGTTCATGTTTGGACTTGATCCCTTAGGGGATCTTGACCCCCAAAACAATGTGTTTTAATAGTCTTGTGGGGTGTGCCAACATTTCTCATTGCTAGGTACGTCCACTAGCATGTCGTTGCTTCTTTATCACTTCCCCTTTCCCTTTTTACAGCTCTGCACTTACACTCTCTCCTTGTTGCTAAGTTCGGCCCCCCTCTTGTGAGCCTTGCCTTGGGACCTTGAGTTCCCTCTGAACTTGGACATTTGAGGGCTGGCCCTTCCGTACTGTACTATGTCTTGACCCTATAATGCATTTGGGTGTGAGCATTGCCCGGAGTCCATATGAGGTTCTTAGGGAAGTTTGACACATCCAAATGAGAGAAAGGCTTTGGAACATTGATCTTTGGAGTTGGTTTACTTCATAAATAAGAGAGGAAGTCTGAATCAGGCTTTCCATGGTTGTAACTTTTAGCTTCTGACTGTATTTTGTACCTTACTTTCTTTCTGGGTTGTAATAACTATGTAATAAATATTTCTCGGGGATGGCTAGTGGAAAGGGAGGGGAGTAACTGTATGCAAAAAGGGGTAGATAATTTGCCTATAGTTTTTTTTAATATCTGCATTCACATAGAAAATTTGCCTATAGGTGTGTTAACTTCTGCATCTACATAGATGTCCTGCTTATAGGTTCACTTATCGGATTCTGCACTTGCATATAGATACCATGATATAAGAACTCATGCATACATACAAATACCACATCAATAAGGTTTCCACACTTTTGCATTACAAAGATACCATTTTTAGAGGTCTGCGCATTCATACAAATACTATGGCTATAGGAAAGGCCTGCATCTCCCATATAGATACCATGCTCATAGTTAACTCGAAATTCAGGCCCTGCATACACATTTGTCGCTAGACAAGCCCGTTTATAGGATTTAAATAACTAACAACATTTAGATAACCTGCCTATTGGATTTCTAATTTCTGCACTCTTATATATAGATATCATGTCTATAGGTTGTACATACAGGTAAAAAATATTCCTATAGATCTTTTCTGGTTCTTGCATATCCATTTCTCACTAGGCAAACGTGTTTATAGGTCTTAACAACCAAAAAATGCAATCAGATGTCATGTTAATGTAAGACCCAACATGTCGATGTTATGCCTATCGGATTTTCTAAAATTATTGTGTTTATGAATGTGTTCTAAAGTCAACGAACATCTAGAAAGCATGCCTATAGGGGTCATAATTCAAATTTGAATACCCCCGCTTGTTTGTAAGTTAAAAATTAGCAGTAATAAAGCGTTTTCATTACAAACTTGTACTCTTTCTGTTAAAACTGGTAACTTTTTATTAAGTTAATATGCAATCAGTCCACGCTCCTATTCCTGAAATCTATAGATACCATGCCTATAGGTTCCATGTGTCATTTAGGCAAGCCTTAGGGTAACTTATGGACTAAATCATTTTCCTCTTTTCTGAAAACTATAATCAGCAGGCAGGACTGACTCAGGCTTCCTATCTTAATTATGTAGTAGATTAGTCTGCCTTAAATCCTATTAAGTTTTAATCAGGACCTAATCAGTATGTGCAAGGCATGCTAAACTATATGCTTTTCTTTAGTTTAAGGAGGTTTGTTCGAGCCTTTCTATCTGTTTATGTGCTTTCCCCATACTTGTTGTATGTTTAGTTTGTCGCCTTAGTATTTTAATTTTTTGAAACCACAAATAAGCCCATATCTTATCCCTTTAGATTAGTAATCCTAAATACCTCCGGCATTGATAGGATCGGGATGGGTAATAGCATGCAATAGGTAAACGAGACTATTCCACGCTTTAATACCTTAACCGGATGCGAAAGGATAGATATGGATATGATGAACGGTGTGTTAATACCGCGTGTAGCCCCTTTATGAGGTGTGATTATCAGGTATTGCATTGATGTGATCCATATAATTATTAAACCTAGGACCTCCTCATTTGCTTTTTATTTCTTTAACATATTTTAAATGCTTCTCTTAAACCAACTCTTTCCTATGCTTTGCAACTTCATTTATTTTTCAAACTTTTTATGTGAGAATCCCGTCTTATGTGATACTCTTATTCTATTATGTTTTATTTGTATTTAAGTCACGACAATAGCTTGGCCAGGAACCATACTAGTGGATCTTGAAGGGTGCCTAACACCTTCCCCTCGGGATAATTTCAAGCCCTTACCCAATCTCTGGTTATCCAAACTGAACCATCCTTAATGTCCTAATGCACTATAATCAATAGGTGGTGACTCTTCAATTATCTTAAACCCAATTCCCAAAGGGGAACGAGTTGTCCTTCCAAATGTCAAAATCCCGATTTCATGAGAAAAAGGGGGCGCAACAGCATGGCGACTCTGGCGGGAAATTCTTTTAGGCTTTTACCATTTCAAGCTATTACTGTGACTTTGCATTTTCTTATATGCCTTTATTCGTTTAATTTGTTAAGCTTTTAGTTCCTTCTCCTGCTATGAAACTTACTTTTCTTTTGTTTCTTTTCCATATTTCTTTTTACTGCTTTCCTACTGCATTCGTTCATTACTGTTTTGAAATTATTATAATTATTATTATGAACGTGAAAATACATGGAAACTTGTTTTAATTATTGCATAAGCATGTTTTCGACATCATATTCCACTTGTGCCAAACAAAATACCATAGAAACGCTTATAATGAGTAGTTTTGCTATTCCAATATTATCACCCCTAAATCCGGCAAAGGCAAAATTGTGGTAAAAATAGTCGATCAGTGGTGTAGTCGACGGTTCCGTGCCTTCCCCCTTGAGTTGTCCGCTCAACGGTACCAATCTAGTACTCTATAGAAACCTTACTCTGTATAATTATGCATGCATCATGGTCAAACCTACCCGAGTCAGTTATGTTGTTTGCATAATGACTCTTTAAGATAGCCTTACCCGAAGTCCGCTAGGTTTCCCCAAAACCCAAATGGACATTACCATGTTTGTGCATTTATTTGGAGAACTGAATGTTTTTATGCCAATTATTGATATTTAGTAGTCGAGTCTGGTGGGGGTAAGGGCCTAACCCTTTGTTTTGCAAAAATATGAGGCATGAGGTCCCCAGATTTGGCATGGTCACCAATATCTACTCCAAATTGTTAAGTTGGTGGAAGAATCTTCGCTCTAGTGATCAGACGCTCGTCCAGAAATATTTAGGGAACCTACCCTCTCTCGTGGAAGTTCAATCCAACAATAAAATCATAGAAGAAACCACTCTATTCTGGGATTGAAATAGGTCTGTGTTCTGCTTCGGATACATTGAGATGACACCCCTGCTCAAGGAAATAGGAGGACTAGCTAGTATACCGTGGGAAACTCTAGGTTTATTAATGCCGAAAAACTGCAAAGGCAGAGCTTTCATTAAAAGGATGGGTCTACAAAAGAATCCATACTTGACATGCCTGAAGGAGTCATACATACCCTTTGACTACTTGTACGAGTGATACAGCCATAGCAAATCTTACTGTACCTATCATGAGGAGTTCTCCTTACATCATTGGGGCATTTTCACCGAAGGGCATTCATCTTCATGTTCTGTCTCTCGGGGATGATAGTATTTTCGATGAAGAAAATGAGGATCCATACCAGACTAGCCATGGTCACTAAAACTCTACTGGAAGGAATTGACGAACAACCGTTCAGTCTCGTACCAATGATCATTGCAGAAATATATTGAGCCTTAGAAAAATGTCAACGGTGAGCTAGACACTTTGAGGGTTGCAATCTGCTACTTCAAATTTGGCTCGTGGAACATCTCCAAAATGGCAAGTATCGACAGGAAATTCATCGAGGTGAAAGGGATGAGTCATATCGCTTTACATCATCCAAAGAGAATGAATTACATGCCCAATATGTTCGCCAAACCGAAGAATGCTAGAGAATGGGTCAAACTCTTTAAAAGTCTGAATGGGGACTAAGTACGATGGATGTTCGAGTGGTTCCCAACCAAGGAGTTCATTATCCGATCCAAGGACGCACCTTTTCGAGTACTCATCGACTTAAGAGGAATGCACTCATACATACCTCTTCGAGTGATGAGACAACCAGGAAGGAAGCAGGTTATACCGAGGGTCGACAAGATGAGTCACTTCCGGGATGACTTCTAGAATGACGATAGCCCTTACAGATGTCAGGCTCAGCACATATGGCATTGCAAAATCATCATAGGAAGGGACACCATTGAACCATACAGATACCATGCAGGTTGCAATCCCTTATTCCGGTTGGTTGGAGGATAATCATAATGGTTTGGGTCAACCCGGTTTTATTCAAGGCAATCGGATCATAGATGAAAAGGTCAAGGCACAAGCCAAGTACAACCGTCTGCGCAAGAGAATCCGAGAAAGCAAAAGCGAGCACCACGAGATACAGGAAGCCAATTAGAAATTAATCGAAGAATGGAAGGATATGTTTGTCAGCGCCAACAAACGTTTGGTCTATTTTGAGAGAGATATAGTAGAGTTGGAAAATAAGTTTTTGAAGAGGTTCAAAGACTGCCAGACTGCTGAAGGGAATGAAGGCAGACACCTGGCCAGAGCCTACTTGTTGCTGGGACTGCGCGAGATAGGAAAACTATTCGTTGGAGCTGATAATGCTAAATCTGGGAAAGGTCCCTCCGAGACCAAGTAGATAGGAATTTCGATTTCCACTTTATAAAATGTAATAAGGCCAATGTCCAATAGTGATTTTGCTATCTAGTGTCATTTCGGGATTTGTATACTTTTATCAATAAAATGAGGCAGTTAGCATTCAAAGTTCTTCAAATCAACTTGTCGCTAGGCCTACCTCGGGCACAATTAGGCCCTAAAATTAGGATACGCTTTATGTTTCATCACTACATGTTTAAATGTTGCAACATGTTTTTCACATAATTCTCACTGACTTGTTACCTTTTTGTTTGGACCCCTCCCCAAAGGTTAGTTCATGAATTCTGGCAATATCACCATATTTTACGATATCCAGAGTCCCTCCACCTACTCCTCCTCCCAGTACTATCAGACGTAGGAAAAAAAGGAAGATGGAAGCTTTGAGCAACTCAACTGAAGGGGTAAAGGTCACTCATGGTGCTCTAGTTTCCAAGAAAAATGCGTCCCAATTGGAACAAAAGTTGTTGAAGTTTCACAAAGAATTGGATCAAGTCCAGAATTTGGCTAATCATCCATTTTCCCTCAACATTCCAGAGGTTACTTTCCCAACTACTCAGAATCATGTACCTCCACAAAACCTCCCGAAGAAACAAAACCACTCCGCTCCTCACTATCGATGCAATACTTGCCATACCACCCCACCAATTATTCTAGAACTCCACCAATGATCAAAGACACACCCAACACAATACCCCCATCTACGTGGAAACTGTGCCGTACCCCATCCAATCCCTCTCTAGCACACCTGTGTCTGAGGACAAAGACTCACTCACCAGGAATCTGGCTGTAGAACTCAATAAATTGACTAGTTAAGTTCAGGGTGTCGAAGGAAGTAAAGGAATTGAACGATTGAACTATGAAGATCTTTGCATACAACTGGAAGTTGAACTGCCCGAGAGGTACAAACATACTAAGTTCAATATGTTTGATGGTACAGGGGATCTGAGAGATCACTTGAGAACATACTGCGACACACTGGTCGGAATAAGGAAGGACGAAAGGATTCACATGAAGCGTTTCATAAGGAGTCTGAAAGAGATGCTCTGTCTTGTTACATTAGCCAAGACCTAAAGAAATGGTCTGATTAGGTGAGTATGGCGTCAGATTTTATGGACAGGTTCAGGTTCAATACAAAATGCACCAGATGTGTTCTACATTAAGAACCTATAGAAGAAGCCCACAGAAACATTCTGCGAATATGCCACTCGCTAGAGGTCAGAAGCTTCTTAAGTCAGGCCCGCTCTAGAGGAAGAACAAAAGAACAAACTTTTTGTCCAGGCTCAGGATCCCCAATACTATGAGAGGCTGATGCTAATTGAAGGCTAATATTTTTTTGACATCATCAAGCTAGGTGAGAGGATCGAGGAAGGCATTAAGAGTGGTATAGTCACGAATTTTGAAGCTTTGCAGGCCACCAACAAGGCTTTACAATCTGGAGGTATGTCCAAGGGAAGGGACGTGGGTGCCGTAATGGTTGCGTAGAGAACCAAATCCCCCATCAAGTACCAAACCTACCCAATGCCTCCACCCACATATCAGTCTACTCCAAATTACCAAGCAGCCCTACCTCCCATATACCACCTCACTACCAGTCACCTCCACTACGTCAAAACTTCCCTAGACCTCGACCAGAAATCAATCCTAGACCTCCTAAACAGTATACATCCATAGCTGAACCAATTGACCAGCTGTACGAAATACTCAAAGCTGCTGGTTATTTCACCCCTATCCCTGCCATAACCCTAGAAAACCCCTCTTAGCGGGTCATTCCAAATAAATCCTACGCATACATTCTAGCATGAAAGGACATACCATTGACGAATGTCGTTCTCTGAAGGATAAGATTCAGACTTTGATTGACAATAAAATCATTGTAGCAAAGAAACCCACCCCGAACGTCAACAATAACCCTCTTCCAAACCACAAGGGCAAAGGTATCCACATGATCGCGATATATGATGATTGGGATCCCAAGGATCGATTGGTTTAATCATAAAAAGGAGATGATCCAAAGAAGCCAGTAATCACCCTCAATTCCATTGTGGTTCAGATTCAGCCTTCTAGAAACTCTTGAGGTTGAGTTTATGTCACCAGTAAACACACATATACCCTTTAAAGTTGCAGTTTTACCACATAAAGGGCCTACTCTATTTGGGTAGAGATATCCGCGCCAACCTAGTGGAAATGTTTGCAATAAAACCGCTTCGCACCAATGCCATACGTTGGGACTACATAGCCGAAGCCAGAAGGAACGGGAAAGTCAAGTTCGGGGAAGCCATTGCGACACATGGTATGAAAAGAACCAGCAAGGTTTATATCCAGAGTATTTGGTTGAGTTAATCAAGCAGGCCTCTAATCGGACGACTGTTACTGAAACAGGGCTTGACAATCTCTGGAGAAAGATAAAAGCCAAAGAATACTCAGTCATTGATCAGCTGAACAAAACACCGGCATAAATTTCCATCTCGGATTTTCTACAAAGCTCCAACACACACAAGAATGCCATGTTATGAGTGTTGAGTGAGGCATATGTACCGAGCAACATCACCGGCGGAGAAATGGATAACATGGCAGGCTAGGTACTGGAAATTCACAAGATCACTTTTCATGAAGATGAGCTGCCACCAGAAGGTTTAAGTCACAACAAGGTGTTGCATATCACCATGCAATGCGAAGATTATTTTATCACTAGGATATTGATTGACAGAGGGTCCAGCCTCAACATTTGTCCGTTGGTAACAGTCATGACATTAGGGAAGGGGATACATGAGATCAAGGATGGGACCATTAATTTTAAAGCTTTCGATGGATCCCAAATGTCCACTATTAGGGAAATCAGCTTGTGTTTGCAAATGGGGCCTACTTGGTTTGATGTTGACTTCCGAGTGATAGACGTGCCGACCTCTTAAAATCTGTTATTGGGATGGCTATGGTTTCATGCCGTTGGGGTCATAGCATCAACGCTATATCAGGTGGTGAAGATTGAGTGGAACCACCAAGAGGTGATCATTCACAGCGATGGTAGCAATCCCATATACATTCGCCAGACCATTCCAGCAATTGGAGGAAGAATGCGGAGAAACTTATCACCATATCGAGCAAGTCAATGCCGTATAAAGAAAAATGGTGGAGCAAAAATATTGAAAGCATACTGAATTGGAGCGGGTATGAGCTTGGCAAGGGACTTGGCAAGAACCTCTAAGGAATAGCTAAGCCCATCAAGCTCAAGAAACATGGGACCACTTTCGAATTGGGATATGAGTACACTTGGGAGGAATTCAACCATTGGTCGCCACTATGGTGCGGTCCTTACTATCCTTTGGAGAAGCCAATACCCCATTTAGAGCAGACTTTCCAGCCGGCCGATGTTGTCTAAGGGGCAGAAGAAGAGGAAGCACTAGCAACAATGAGGGATTTGTTCCTAGAAGACGTTAACATGGATTGTTATGTCATTTTCGAGGAGGAAGGGGAGAAAGGCCCTTTCATACGGGCTATGAGCAGAGGGTCATACCTCAACAACTGGACTATCAGAACCCCCAAAGTCTGATGAGCCTCGGGGTAGCAAGGGTGAATGAACATCACGCACTATTTTTTTACTAGTTGACTTTCCTTTTGGATTTTAATTTTTGCAAGAAAGAGCTCCAATGTTCAAAACAGTTATGGAATTTATCAAAGCATTTTGATTTTCTTATAAATCTTACTCTTTTCTCTCATTACTTTACTTGTATAGCATTATTATTACTTACCTTGATGAGCCAATGACTGTGATGTGCAACGAGACAACCCAACAAGCGGACATAGATTTAGAGGAAGATGATATACCAGAAGAGATTATTAAGGAAGTTGAGAATTTCGAGAACAGACATAAGTCTAACTTGGACCACACTGAGATTGTTAACCTGGGAGATGTAGAAAATATCAAAGAAACACGGATCAATGTTCACTTGTCACCGTCAGAAAAGGAAGAGTACACAAAATTTCTGAGAGAGTATGAAGACATATTCGCCTGGTCTTATGATGACATGACCAGGCTGAGCACATCTATTGTGGCTCACAAATTGCCAACCGAGCCAATATGTCCCCTTGTAAAATAGAAACTCAGAATGTTCAAGCCTGACATGAGTTTGAAAATCAAGGAAAAAGTCACTAACCAGGTCAAAACTAAAGTTCTCAGGGTAGTCGAATATCTTACATGGTTAGCCAACATTGTGCCAGTGCCAAAGAAAGGGAGGAAAGTTAGAGTTTGTGTCGACTATAGGGACCTCAACCGAGCCAGTCCAAAGGACGACTTCCCCTTTGCGAAACATACATCTCCTGATTGACTACTGCGCCAAGCATGAGTTGCAGTCATTCATAGTTTTCCTACCAAACTTGAAATTCCTTCCTTAAGGATCATACAAGAAACCAAGCTCGATAACATAGAGTGGGTAAAGAGTCATTACGAGCAGCTAGCTCTTATAGATGGAAAGAGATTGAACGCAATTTTCCACGGTCAGCTTTATCAGAATAGAATGTTAGAGCCTTCAATAAGAAAGTCAAGCTGAGACAGTTCATACTGGGGCAGTTGGTTATAAAGAAAATATTCTTGCATAGAGATGAAGCCAAAGGGAAATTCTCTCCCAATTGGCAAGGTCCATATATGGTTCACCGGGCTCTTACAGGAGGAGCCCTTATACTTGCAAATTTGGATGGAGAAGTTTGGCCAAAGTCGATCAATTCAGATATAGTCAAGCGATACTATGTGTAATATTTATGATTTCATATGATGTAATTCGAACTACGTCTGACCCGATTCCCATTTAAGAGGGGATACGTAGGCAGCCCTATGGGTTCGGTCGCAATTCAATAAAATTTTCATTTTCCCCGCAATTAGAAAGTGGGGCAGAATTTTGAGGAGGACCCTCAAAATTCCGAAGTAACTTCAGCCGATCATCGCAAGCAACCATCAAAAGCGGCAATCCAGTAAACTGGGGTAGAATTTTGAGGAGGACCCTCAAAATTCTGAAGCGGGAGAGGTTGCAATGTTCTGAATCATGTCACGGTCATCGGTTCATCCAAAAAATTATTTCCTAAATATATACTCTCATCATATTTCTTTACAAACTCCTGCATGTCTACTTTGTTTAGAAATGCTACCCTAATGATACACATCGTATCATCATATCAAAGCTAGAGAGGGGAAGCAAAGTCGAAGGGGACACAAACTAACCTTTCCCCATTAAAAAACTCATGATTTTTCTTTGGATGTAGGAACCCAAGTCATATATTATGCAATCAGGAACACAACTCTCAAAACTATTGCACCTATTCACATTCACTATCCAATATCCATAGCATCCACGATATCACAATCAGCTATCAGCTAAGAAACTTCACTACTATTATTCCCTTTATTTCCTGCATAAGGCTACTATTCTGCCTTCAGAGGTTAAGCTCTACCTCCATCTGCATTTCCTGCATTGCATATGGCTACTATTCTACTTTACGAGGTTAAGATTTACCTCCATCTGCATTTCCTGCATTGCATAAGGCTACCATTCTGCCTTTCAAGACTAAGCTCTGTCTCCATCTGCATTTCCAGCATTGCATAAGGCTACTATTCTGCCTTTCGAGACTAAGCTCTGTCTCCATCTGCATTTCCTGCAATGCATAAGGCGACCATTCTGCCTTTCCAGGTTAAGCTCTACCTCCATTTGCATGGATGAAATATCGCCACTTTGTTTTACACTTGCATCGGCTGAAAAATTTCCACTTTATTTGCATCGCCTGAAAGATTGCCACCTTATTTACTTTTCGCATCGCCTGAAAGATCACCACCTCATTTACTTTTTGCATTGGCTAAAATATCGCCGCCTCATTGCATGGCCAAAAGATTGCCACCTCATTAACATCTTGCATCGGCTAAAAGATTGCCACTTTATTTTTACATCGGCTGAAAAATCGCCACCTCATTTACTTTTTGCATTGGCTAAAATATCGTCGCCTCATTGCATAGCTGAAAGATCGCCACCTCACTTTACTTTTTGCATCGACTGAAAGATCGCCGCCTCATTTAATTTTTGTATTGGCGGAAATATCGCTGCCTCATTGCATGGCTGAAAGATTACCACCTCATTTACTTTTTGCATTGGCTGAAAGATCGCTGCCTCATTTACTTTTTGGATTGGCTGAAATATCGCCGGCTAATTGCATGGCTGAAAAATCTCCACCTCATTTCATTGGTTGAAAGATCGCCACCTCATTTACGTCTTGCATCGACTGAAATATCACCACTTATTGCATCTCATAGGCTGAAAGATCTCCAAACTGTCCAAGGGCGTCATTGTTCGGAGGCACCATCTTCATAGCCCAAGAAAGCCATACAATGGCCCGAGGACCCCTTTATCTCTTGCATATCATTATTCAAAAGCATCATAGCTCGGAGGCATAATCCTCATAGACAGAGAGCATCATTTCATGACCTATGAATCCTTTATTATATGTTTCATGGCCCAAGACATCATGGTCTGAGGACATCGTCCTAACCGTCCAAAGATAACATTTATGGTCCGACGGGAACTTGCATCACATTTAAATTTACGCACAATATATGCTTGTATTGTCTATTGCAGGTAAATAGGCGAGCAACGACCATCTCAGCAGGAGCGATCTCGCTCCAGCTCCCGCAACCCTATTAGACTTTAACCATCCACCCCAACCTAAACGTTGCATCCGTTCTTGGAAAATCGCCACCGACATCCTCCGCCGACGGATCCTGAACTACATACGGCCTGAATCCTGTAAGACCAGGAATATTTAGGTAGCCCAAGAACTAGAGCTCGCCAACCTTTTCAACCACTTCACCCGGTCAAAATTGGCCATCATATCATTACCCGACAACTCTTTCATCCTTCCAGGGTAAAGTGGGGCAGCCGTAAATACCCAATTTTTCCCTGTACATTTCTTATGTGCAAACTACTTCCAAAATGGTATGTATATGCATATATAAGCATGTCCAAGTGTTGTATTATTTTTTCAATTATTTTAAAAGATTTTTAAATCAAATTGTTGCCCTATTTTAGCAATACTAAAGAAAGTAAGTGTTCTTCCAGTTATCATTTTGGTGACTAATCTATTTTATTCTTATATTTATTCCAATATATAGCTAAGGTAATTTTTACACGTTTTTATAAATTGATTTGGTATTTTTAAACTAAAATTGCACCAAACTGCAATTCTAGCCTATTTTAGAATATAGTAATGTTTATAATTATAAAATTTATTCCAGTATTTTTTAATTTAATTTTTATATATTATTAATTAATTTAGTGCCTTCAATTTATTTCAAAAAATATTTTTACTATTTTCATAAATTAAAAAGGGGAAAGTGGCTATTTAAATAATAACCTTATTTTATTTCAACTTTTGGCCAAAATCAGCCACCCCCAATAACTCATTGTCAATCTCAAAATAGATCTGTCCAATTTCAATTTAACCCGCCACTGATCAAACTAATTTAACTCGCCCGGCCACCCTTTAATTCTAGGCTGTTGATCATTTTGATCAATGACAACAATCATTTCTTTCCTCTTTAATTCTCCCACACCCCTAACCCTAACTCACTTCACCCATATCGTCACCTCTGAAATCCCTCACCTCTCATACTCTCTCAAATGTTCTCGAAACCCTAATCGTCTTCTACTGTCTTCTACCTCAAGCTCATCGGAATCCATGGCCTTTCAGGCCATGGATGGCACAAACTCGTCTCCCTCTGCTCTTAAATACTTGGTATTTGAAGGTTCGAGGTCTAACCAAGAAGGTGTCTGTTCAGGTCTTCGCCGATTCAAGGTTCTACGGCCATCTTCGGCATGCTCCAGCATACTATGGTGTTTTGAGCCCGGTTCTGACCTACCCGACTCGAATCAGACCTTTTCCAAGACTTTCTCGTTCTAGGGTTCTTCTGAAACCCTAATATTTGAGGTTTTATCTGATTTTTCTTAGATTGATTATATATCAAGGTTCTACTTGAGTTTTAAACGATTTCCTCAACTTTTCTTTCAAAAATTACTTAAAAATTACTTCTTTCCGATTTAAGGTTTCCTGTTCAAATGTTTCTCCAACTTTTCTTTTCCTTTCTTTGTGTGTATTTGTCTCCATTGTGCTCATTTGTTTTTTACCATCCATGTACTTCTACTGCTTCCTTATGCTTTCCTTCTACCATACATGCTCTTCTGTGCTTCTATGTTTCGTGTTCCTACTGTATTTCTATACCATGCTCTCACTTGTTTATCTTACCGTGCTTCCCTATATGTTCTTTTGCTATACTGTTTCGGTATTCTTGTGTTCTTCTACTGTATTTTCTACTAAGCTCTTAAGTTTTTTGTTTGCCTTCTACTGAACCATGTTTAAGTCCATTTTGAAAGATTTTTTTTTCTCAAACGTGTTTCTTCTACTATCATGACTGTTCTCTCGTTATGCTCCTTCACCCTATTTGCCCTAAATTTTTATTTGTATTTGCTTGTCTTCTCATGAGATTCTGAAAAATAAATCTCTGAGCCTGTTGCCTCCTCATCTTTGTATTCGACTCGAGGTGAAAACCCTAGAATTTGGGGGGTTCCTCCAAGTTTGGTCATATGATTGAACTAGGGTTCTATTTGAGAACCCTTGACTCTTTCAACCTAATCTCTTAGTCTATGAACTAAGTGTGAACTTCTTTGTTTTGCACACGATTCTGATTATCCTATGCTAGACTCTTCTATTGAATAACATCACAAATTTCTTCATGTTTTATGTGTCTGTATGCTTTTATATATGATGATTCTTTCTTCAAAAGGGGTTTTCAACTTGTGATTGATTCAGAATTCCTTTTAATAAGTCTAATTGATTGTCACTGATTTTCCTTAAGTTAAAATCTTTCCTATCTTTCTAATTGGTTCATTTGTACAACATCTTCAACTTTTGAGTTCTTGGTTGTTAACTGATTTCCTTTCCTTATTTGCACAACTTGTGTGCTGTCAAAACTTTGTCCTTAAATAGACCTCTATGTATTTACCCCTCTTATACCGCTTTGAAAAGTGTTTGATTGATCTCTTTTCTTAATTAGATTACCCGTTTGAAATCAAAATACCTTGATTAAAGGAAAACCTAGTATAATTGATTTTCAAACTATTTTTTTTACCTATTTGTGCTTGCTTTCTACACTATAAAAAGGGCATGATCCTTCGGCACTTTAAGATAATAGATCAGACACACCTCAGACACTTGCAATCTCATAATTCTCTTCTAAACTCATAGTATTCTAATTGTTTGTTTGCACTGTGGTTTACAAGGATACTATCTTCTTCTTACTTGTTCCATTAAGACGGGTAGGTCCTAATTTAGTTTTAGCATCATCCCAGTGTGTTTACTTACACCCTTTACATCCATGTCCACTTTATTGTCTATGTGGAGCTAATTGTTTAACTAGCATGTTCATTCCTTTTTACCTGTTCCTGTTTTGAATCCCTGTACCCGTGTTTCCCTCTATGTGCTTTGAGTTGTAGTTCAGACATGGCAATATGCAAGTTATTGTTCATGTTTGGACTTGATCCCTTATGGGATCCTGACTCCCAAAACAATGAGTTTTAACAGGCTTGTAGGGTGTGCCAGCATTTCTCATTGCTAGGTATGCCCACTATCCTGTCCTTGCTTCTTTATCACTTCCCCTTTCCCCTTTTACAGCTCTGCACTAACACTCTCCTACTTTCGAAGTTCTGTCTCCCTCTTGTGAGCCTTGCCTTGGGACCTTGAGTTCCCTCTGAACTTGGACACTTGAGGGCTAGTCCTTCCACACTGTACTACTGTCACACCTTCTTTTCCACTACAACCCCGCGAGGGGTGTAGATAAGGGGATTTTCCAATTTAAGGACAATCGAAACGAGATTTATTTATTTAAGAGATTTAGAGTCGCCATTTGGGAGATTAATGGTGTTCCAAGTCACCGGTTTAGAATCCTGAATCGAGGAAAAGAATGACTCTGTTTAACAGTCCGCGAACCAGAAATTCGAGTAAGAAATTCTGTTAACCGGGAGAAGGAGTTAGGTATTCTCGGGTTCCATGGTTCTAACACGGTCGCTCAACTGTCATATTCAGCTTAAATTACCTGATTTTAAACACATTTTAGCCTATGGTTTAATTTTAACTTTAACCGCTTTTATTTTTGGATAGATTGCAACATAATTATAATACGTCTTGAACCACGTCACATAAATGCACCCGCAATCTTCGACATATTTTAATATTGCTATGATTTGGAATTGGGTCACATAAATGCACCCTCGAATATAGGAAGATAAAATTTTAAATAGCGGACCTAAAGTAAGCTACGATATTCATAATTATTTTCCTAAGCTAATTTTGAGATTGTTTCAAGGTCATCAATAGAAGTGTACAGTTTTAGATATTATTAATAAGTCACTAATTGTAACTCTATTTTTTATCGACATTCAAATTCATTCCTATGGAAGCTAGGAGAACTTGCAGTTAATATTAAAGAAATGGCTAATACCCTAACCTAACAATACTACCTAACACGTAACCTAACCCAATTTATTACCAAGACTCTATCCAAAACATTTTAAGTAACAACCATCAAACAAAGCAGGCCAACTTCCCTGCAGAAAATGCCAAAAATACTTGGTTCATCAACTTAATAGACTCGGTTACAAATATTAGTGCTGATATCTCATGCAACTCAATGTGACGGACAAAAGACAACAACATGATTATGGCCACATGCTTCAGACCCAAGCAATTATAACGAACAAACGCGTATAATAAATTTCACATAACACACTCGAACCAATTTCATGAGTTTATGTAAATAACTGAAGCTTATTTTTTTGAAAGTTTTAACAAACGGAAGCCATAAAAATTGGCAACTTATTAGTGGAAAAGAAGAATATAAGAATGAACCTAAGATCAAGAAATGGTTTTGAATACTTCATTGATTTTAGAATCTTGCCTGCAAATATCTTTTGCAAATGACATTAAAAGTCCCTCTTATACATATTTATCCATTCAAACTCATAGACCCTAACCAAGTAAACCGTGCTATCTCCATACTTCAAACCAAAAACAATTTGAAACAAGGAGTTCGGAAGGCATTCTCCACCCGAGATAGCAAAGTATATATACAAATCAAGGAAATAACTCCTACTTATCATATAGGAACACTGAGTCAAAGAATATCAATACATCAGAACTGATCCTTGAAGCTTAAACATGAACATAGATCCAGAACTCGACTTCATTACACATTAATCCAGAAATTGGTTTATAACTGAAAATTTTAAAGAAACATCATGCTTAAGCACATCTTTTCCAGATCCACACTTCAAAATGCATTCGATTAATCTTCATAGTGCTAGAGAAGTACCTATGGAATAAAAGCAAACAAGAAGTAGATGAGGTTCAGTAGATGAACAAGGTAGCAACAGCACAACACGACTCAAATTAATCAGTCCATTTCAGCCCTAAAATGATGGGATAACAGTCCCAAATTACTCTCAATCGAATAGCAGTCAAAGATGACCCCAACCAAGCTTTTAACAAACCATATTCAAACCATTCTACCCTAGATGAACCAGAAACTTTCAGCACTTGAAAAACAAACTTCAGAAATCAAAGAAACATGAGACAAACTCAATGGAACAGTGAAAATATTTAGCCGTCTGCTTTTTGGATTTTTCTATCTCTTCAAGTCTCAAAATCAAGCCATCTCATCCCTCAAGCAAGTCAGAATTCAATATCTAAAAGATCATCAAGGAAGGCCAATGGAACAGTTATTTTACCGTTGTTGTGTTTTTTCAGAATTTTAGCTCTTTCAATTTTTTTTTTCCAGGATTTTCCTCTCTCCTTTTTCAAGGCAACTACACAATGCCTTTATAGGCAAGTCCTTAGGGCAAGCTTCAGATTTCAGTTTTTACCCTTTACCCCTTTTTGAATTTTTATTTTAGCTTAGGTAACCTTAGATTATTAACTTGCTATCAAGTTTCACTTCTCATATTTTTGAAATTCAAAAAGGACCTCTCACTAGAAGCTTCCTATTTAGCTATCGAAGATTCTCTATCCCCAAATACCTACACTACCCTCTCAGTACCCTGTTAATTACCCTCGGAAACCTCGCAAACAAAACATGACACAAAAATAATTTTAAAACCAAGCTAATGGGCTAGTAAACAACAGAGCCCATCCAAACAAAACAAATAAAATTCAGGAGAAGAAGCCCAATTCATACATCATTTAATCAAAATCCTATTTTTTTCTTCTTCTTCTTTTTCTCTTCTTTTTTTTTTCTTGAAAATGTTTTGGCTTGAAATTAACACTATCACACCAACTTAATCTCACAGAAAAAGAGATGGAGCTGAAAACCAAATGCTGAACTAAAAGGATGAACATAACATACTGAAAGACAAAGAAACATCCACAATCTGTTAAAAAACTTCAAAATCCTCAATGACGAAGTTGACTTGAAATAGAAACTCCAATGAAGTCAAACGCTGGACCCATTGGTTAAAATTGTAACCCGAATATCAGCTGAACCTTCGTTCGTAGCTAATAATTTGTGCCATAATTATTATCATAAGTTTGGAAAGAAACAAAGAGGAACCTGGAAGGAGGTGAATTGTTTCGAAGAACATGCCCAACATACAGCCATGGTTGAAGAGCAGAGGATTCTTAGCAACGACCAGACCTCCGTTGATGAAGAACTGAGGGGTTCATGCAAGCATTAACACGAACTGAAGACTTAAACCGAAAATTTTTAGGCAAAGTAAAAAATCTTGTATTTTTACCTTTTGATATGAAATTGCAAACACTCCAGTGGTCTTTTGGACAAAATAGTGGCAGGACATGAAAGAGGATACGGTGGGGATCGTCTGGTAAAAATTTGGGGAGATTTGGAGGTACTCCACCGACGTGAGGCGATTTCCGGGCGGCGTAGAGACGGTGGCAATTTTGGTGAGTGGAGACATCAGGTTTTCTTTGAGGTGGAATGAACAACCCTAGGCGAATTTAGTCGTTTAATGATAGAGAGGGATGAAACGACGTAGTTTAATACTGAAACTACGTCGTTTTGGGCTAGCCTAGAATGGACCGGGCCAGGGAATGAGTTGGGCTAAACAAACGGGTTTGGGAGGGAAAGAGTGGGACTGGGTGCTTTAGACAAACACTGGCCCTAATTCTAGCCTTTTATTTCAAGACCAATTTTCCTAAATTCCTTTTCCTTTCCTTTTCTTCTTTTTTTGTTTTTTATTTCAAAATTAAACTAAAAGTCCTAAATTAAAAAAAAATGAATCCATAATTAACCATAAAAATACTAATTAATCCTAAGTAATAATTATCACAAATAGTTAAATCAAAAATTAAAAGAAAAGATATCACCTAAAAACCAAGATTAGAATAGAAATGCAAATTAAACTATTTTTGAATTTTCTTTTATATAAAATGAACCAATTACAAATTAATTCTCAAAATGCAAGTATTGGTTCCTAAATGCACATGCCACATATTTTGTATTTTCCATTAATTAATACAAAATAAATATGCACAAACAAATACAAACCATTAACAGAAAATGCCACGAAAAATCAAAAATTGCAAATAAACAAAGGAAATTATTTTGTTTTGAATTTATGGGAATGATTCATATAGGGAAAATACCACATGCTCACAGTTGCCCCTCTTTGCGCGGAAACACGAAGAGTTTTCGTGCAAAGATAAGTGAGCGGATACGAGCGATTTTTTCCGTTTGAACACTCCATGAGAAGTGTTTTGAAAAGCTTGACCGCACCTTGCTTCAGAGATTGCCTAAATATCCTCGGGTAAAGAGGAATCAGGTTAGTGTAGTTCACGAGTGTTTTATAGCTGGGACTACCGAAGCTGTAATCTCACTGTTGTTGTTGCTGCTGCTGCTACTACTTGCTAGACCTCCTTATTACACCTTGTGAAAATAAAAAGAAGCTAGACTAAACTATGAACTATGAGTTACAAAAGAACCTATCTATATCTTCAGACTTTCTCTTAATACTTGTTGCTTTGTTGCCTTGTATTTCTTCCTGTAAACTCCTTGTTGCCTTGTCGACTTGTATTTCTTCCTGTAGAACTTCTTGTTACCTTGTTGACTTCTTGTTTTCTCTTCTTCTATGTTTGATGCCGAATTGCTGGACTCGAAATGTATTCTCTTATTTTTCAGGTGGGCGCCTGATTACCAAGCTTGTAACTTGAAAAATGTTCCCTTATTCTCCAAGTGGGCGCCTGATTACCAAGACTTGAAATTTGAAAAATATTCCCTTGTTCTCCAGGTGGGAGCCTGATTACCAAAACTTGAAATTTGAAAAATATTCCCTTGTTCTACAAGTGGACGCCTGATTACCAAAACTTACAGCTTGAAAAATATTCCCTTTTTTACAGGTAGCCGCCTGATTACCAAAACTTGAAATTTGAAAAACATTCCCTTGTTCTACAGATGGGCGCCTGATTACCAAAACTTGAAGTTTGAAAAATATTCCCTTGTTCTGCAGGTGGGCTCCTGATTACCAAAACTTGCAACTTGAAAAGTATTCCCTTGTTCTGCAGGTGGGCGCCTGATTACCAAAACTTGAAATTTGAAAATTATTCCCTTGTTATACATGTAGGAGCCTGATTACCAAAACTTGCAACTTGAAAAGTACTCCCTTGTTCTATAGGTGGGCGCCTGATTACCAAAACTTAAAATTTGAAAAATATTCCCTTGTTCTACATGTAGGTGCCTGATTTCCAAAACTTGCAACTTGAAAAGTATTCCCTTGTTCTACAGGTGGGCGCCTGAATACAAAACTTGGATCTTGGAATGTATTACCTTGTTCTACATGTGGACGCCTGAATACAAAAACTTGGATCTTGAAATATATTCCCTTGTTCTACAGGTGGACGCTTGGATACCATAACTTGAAATCTTAAAATGTATTCCCTTGTTCTACAGGTGGACGCATGGATACCAAACTTGAATCTTTGAAAAGTATTCCCTTGTTCTACAGGTGAGCGCCTGGATACCAAAACTTGAAATCTTGAAATATATTCCATTGTTCTACAGGTGGGCGCCTGATTACCAAAACTTGAATTTTTGAAAAATATCCCCTTGTTCTACAGGTGGACGCCTGATTTCCAAAACTTGCACTTGAAAAATATTCCCGTGTTTTTTAGGTGGGCGCCTGATTACCAAAACTTGCAACTTGACAAGTATTCCCTTGTTCTACTGGTGAGCGCCTGATTACCAAAACTTGCACTTGAAAAATATTCCCTGGTTTTCCAGGTGAGCGCTTGATTAACAAAACTTGCAACTTGAAAAGTATTCCCTTGTTCTACAGCTGGGCATCTGATTACCTAAACTTGCAACTTGAAAAGTATTCCCTTGTTCTACAGCTGGGCATCTGATTACCAAAACTTGCAACTTGAAAAGTATTTCCTTGTTCTACAGGTGGGCGCCTGATTACCAAAACTTGCACTTGAGAAATATTCCCTTACTTTCTAGGTGGGCGCCTAGTTACCAAAATTTGCAACTTGAAAAGTATTCCCTTGTTCTACAGGTGGGCGCCTGATTACCAAAACTTGCAACTTGAAAAATATTTCCTTGTTCTACAGGTGGGCGCCTGATCACAAAAAAACAAACAAAACAAGAGAAATGTTTCTGCCCCAGTTTGGTGCTGGATGCATCTGTGAGTGTTAATCCAATCCCATTATCAACTATTTTCTAAAATCTTAAATCTACATCCCATTATTTAGGAGGGTCCCGACAACTCTTAATTAGTGACAACTTTCAAGATTATGCTATGTTCCTCAGGAGGTGTTGTTTTACACTACGTCTAGTTATCTGAAATATGTATGCTGGGGATTTACTAGGGATTGGTGATTAATACTACTTCCCATTATCTAGGAAGGTCTTGAAAACTTTTAATTAGATGAAAAATATGCCCGCTGGGGATTGGTATTTAGACGACATCCTATTATCCAGGAGGGTCCTGACGACTATTGTTGAGGAAATATTTGTGCCTACCCATGTTACCCGTGCTTATTTGTGTTTTAGACTAAGTCCCATTTTTCAGGAGGATCCTGAGGGTTCCAGATTAAATGCCAATTCTAAATTCCTGTTGTTTCTACTAGGGATTATTGTTCAGGCGAGTTCCGATGACTCTTACTGGGGAAGGTGTTTGTGCCTGCACATGTTGTCTGTGCCTGTTTGAGTTTTAAAATGAGTCCCATGTCAACTTACCTACCCCTTTTAACTCTCAGTTGTTTTTGGTGGGGTTTGCTAATTAATGTTTCGTTCCATTGTGTTCTTGCTGGGGTGAGTATTTATGACGAATTATGTTCCTTTTTGAGTTTTAACTAGTACCATTTTCCTGATGGGCCCTGAGATTTTATCATACCTGCCATGTGCCTGCCTTCTCCTGTGGATGGCCTCCCTTAGGATCTTCCAGAATGTTTCTGCCCCTATGTCAATCAAAGAAAACTTGTCTGTTTGAAAAGTGGTGGTTAGCTTGCGACATTCTTGTTGGAAGCGGCCTCCCCCTATCATGTTCCGTTGTGTTCAAATTTCCATGTTGATGATGAGTCGCCTGAGTTGGTTGGCTGATCCCAGAACCTTTATGGATTTACTTTGCTCCCCGCGTTATTGTGTTCCACTTATAGCCCCTTTTCCAGAATTCTTACATCTTTCCTGAGATTACCAAGTCAATGTACTATGATTGGCTGACCCTCTAACCCTTGTGGCTTTACTCTGCTCCTCATTTTGTGTTGCATCTCCTACCCCTTTGCCAAACTCTTGCCTCTCGAGTCAATCTTATCATTGAAGCTTTTGTGAATCCCTCCCCTTACTGTTTCAACCTTTGCTGCCTTTGTTGTCATTGAAGCTTTTATGAATCCCTCCCCTTACTGTTTCAACCTTTGTTGCCTTTGTTATGTTTCTGGGTGGCATGTGCTTTTCTCCTTTGGGGCCGGTAGTAAGCATTGAAATTTCTCTCCTGTTTTCTTAAACAAAATAACTTTGGAGACGCGAAAGAAAATGAAATGCAATGAATCAGAACTGTTTTAGGGTAAAAGAATTCCAAAATTAATGACTGTTGAGGGGAAGAGAAAAGAAGCTTTTCTGAGGAAGAACAACTGGGTTTTCATGATCATGACATGCACTTCGGCTTAGTCGACCCAGTCTGTCCCGATGACCGGCCTTTCGTTGCCATGCTTTTGCTGTTGCGACCATTTTTAGCCCAGTTGTTTTAACCAAACACTAACTTTTCTTGACTTATAGTGTTCTGAACAGATTTCCACCAACGACCTCTTTTTCCAATTGTTCGTTTCTTGCCTTGCCTTCGCCTTATGGTGCCCGTGGGGTTTTTCACCAATAAGACTCTCTCATTTTATTTCTCTCAACTCTTGTCGCCTTACGGTGCCCATGAGGGTTTTCACCAATAATACTGTCTCATTTTTATTTCTCTCAACTCTCGTGGCCTTACGGTGCCCGTGAGGGTTTTCACGAATAAGACTCTCATTTTTATCATATTCCTGCTTGAAATAGAGTGCTGTCCCGGGGTAAGGTCCACCTCTTCTTGCTTGCCTTGGCATTTCTTAAAGAGTGATCAGAAGGTCTTTCTTTGGACTGTATTGTAGGCTTTTGGATAAGGTCAGAAAGAAAAGGGGTATACAAGGCTCAAAATCACTCTTATGGCTTCAAAATTTACAACTTTCAGAATCAAATTTATCATAACAAACACAATTTCTGCCCCATTTTCTTGCTTGGGGCCTTTGGATTTTATTTGAATATGACTGAGCCTTGAGGCTGCCTACGTATCCTTAAAAGAAATGAAGTCAAACGCAGTTCCTACGATTCTTTATTTTTATTGTTGTTTGTTTGTTCTCTTTTTCCTTTTGTATTTCGATATTTCTTTTCTTCTTTTCTTTTCTTTGTTTTGTTTTCTTTGTTTCTTTCTTTTTCTCCTTTTCTCCTTTTTTCCTTTATTTCATTTTTCATTTCATTTTTTTCATTTGCTCCTCTCCTTTCACGGTCTTCTCGTAATCGCGTTTCTGACTTTCATTACTGATTCTGAAAGAGGGATATGAAAAGAAAGTAATTGAAGCTCAAAAGGGTTAGCAAAGGGTAAAGTGTATAGATAGCTGAATAAAATGCCTTTGTTATTTCAATCTCTAAAACATGGCAAGTACAAACAACATGCCAAGTATAGACAATGATTCAAATAAGAGAAAGTCATACATAATATCTTTTAACTGCATCTGAATTGATGGCCATTTCCACACATTTTCCTTCCACATCTGTTAGATACAATGCCCCATTGGACGACACTCTTGACACGACAAACGGTCCTTACCAATTTGGGGCGAACTTGCTCTTTGCCTCTGCCTGGTGAAGGAGGATGCGTTTCAACACCAACTGACCCACTTCAAACCTTCTTGGACGCACTTTATTGTTATGTTCTCTGGCCATTCTCTGTTGATACAACTGGCCGTGACACACCGCTGCCAATCTTTTCTCATCAATCAAACTCAATTGCTCCAGACGGGTTTTAACCCATTCTTCATCATTGATTCTTGCTTCGACCACAATCCGAAGGGATGGGATTTCAACTTCAGCCGGGATTATTGCTTTTGTGCCATAGACCAACAAATATGGGGTTGGCCCTATCGAAGTGCGGACGATAGTGCGATAGCCTAACAGTATAAAGGGTAACTTCTCATGCCACTGCCTGGACCCTTCCACCATTTTGCGAAGTATCTTCTTTATGTTTTTATTGGCTGCCTCAACTGCTCCATTCGCCTTGGGGCGGTATGGGGTGGAATTGTGATGTGTAATCTTGAACTGCCGACATACATCTTTCATCAAATGGCTATTGAGATTTGCTTCATTATCAGTGATGAGGCTCTTCGGGTTTCCAAACCGACAAATGATATTTTCATGTACAAAGTCGACCAAAACTTTCTTGGTTACTGCCATGAAGGTTTTAGCTTCAGCTCATTTGGTGAAATAGTCATTAGCAACCAGGATGAACATGTGTTTGTTAGAAGCTGCTGGCTCGATGGGCCTGATAACATCTATGCCTTAAGCAACAAAAAGCCATGGTGCATACATTGTATGTAATTTAGACGACAAAGAGTGAATCAAGTCTCCATGCACCTGACATTAATGGCGTTTGCACACGAAACTGATACAATCCCGCTCCATGGTGAGCCAATAATATCTTGCCCGGAGAATCTTCTTTGCCAAAACATATTTGCTCATGTGCGACCCGAAAACTCTAGCATGAACCTCATTCATGATGGCTATAGCATGTCCAACATCTATGCATCTTAGCAAACCAAGATCCGACGTTTTGTATAATATCCCTCAGCTGAAGAAGAACCCACTTGACAAGCGACGGATTGTTCTCTTCTGGTCACTTGTGGCTTGTACCTGGACACCCATCCTGATATATTCTTTGATGTCGTGGAACCAAGGTTCACCATCAAGCTCTTCTTTTACCATGTTGCAATAAGCATGTTGATCATGGACCTGGATATGTATCGGGTCAACATAAGCCTTATCTGGATGATGTAACATTGATGCCAAAGTAGCCAAGGCATCAGCAACCTCATTGTGAATTCTGGGGATGTTCCTGAACTCTATTGACTAAAATCGTTGACAAAGATCCTGCAAGCATTGCCGGTATGGTATGAGATTTAAATCTCTTGTTTCCTTCTCACCTTGAATTTAGTGTACCAGAAGGTTCGAGTTTTCCAAGACCAAGACTTCATGGATACCCATGTCTACTGCTAACCTCAAACCCAAAATACATGCCTCATATTCTACCACGTTGTTGGTGCAATAGAAGCAGAGTTGAGATGTGACTGGGTAATGTTGCCTTTCTTCAGAAATGAGCACTGCTCCTATCCCGACGCCTTCCATGTTGGTGGCCCCATCAAAAAACAATTCCCATCCTGATTTCTTGCCCTGTTCCATCTCATCAATATGCATTACTTCCTCGTCCGGAAAGTATGTCTATAAAGGTTCATATTCTTCATCTATCGAATTCTCGGCTAAATGATCAGCCAATGCATGTGCTTTCATTGCAATACTAGTCACATAGACAATGTCAAATTGAGTGAGCAAGATTTGCCATTTCGCGAGCCTCCCTATGGGCATGGGCTTCTGGAAAATATACTTCAACGGGTTTAGACGTGAGATGAGATAAGTGGTATATGATGAGAAGTATGTTTTAACTTCTGGGCAACCCACGTCAGGGCTTAACATGTCCCTTCAAGATGAGTATTCTTAACCTCATAGGCTGTAAATTTCTTGCTGAGGTAGTATATGGCCTGCTCTTTTCTCCCGGTGACATCGTGTTGACCCAACACGTATCAAAAGGAGTTGTCCTAGACTGTCAAATATAAGATCAGGTGCCTTCCTGGTTCTGGCGGGACCTACACCCATAGGTTCGACAAATATTCCTTTATCTTATCAAAAGCCTCCTGGCACTTTCCCGTCCATTTCACCGCATCATCCTTTTTCAATAGCTTAAAGATGGGCTCGCAGATGATTGTGAGCTGAGCAATGAATTGACTGATGTAATTCAATCTCCCCAATAGACTCATCATCTCTGTTTTGTTCCACGGTGGTGGTAGTTCCTGTATAGCTTTGATCTTTGATGGATCTAGTTCAATGCCTCGTCGGATGACTATGAACCCTAGGAACTTCCCTGAGGGGACCCCGGATGCACATTTTTCAAGGTTGAGTTTGAGATTGTACCTGCAGAGCCTCTTGAAGAATTTCCTCAGATCTCTAACATGATCAGGTTGCTTTCTGGACTTCACAATCACATCATCCACATAGACCTCAATTTCCTTATGTATCATATCGTGGAAAATGGTTGTCATTGCCCTTATATATGTTTCCCCTACGTTCTTCAAACCAAAAGACATGACCCTATAACAATATTTCCCCCATGGTGTGATGAATGCTATTTTCTCCGCATCTTTTTCATCCATTAAGATCTGGTGGTAACCTGCGTAACAATCCACGAATGACCTAATCTCGTGCTTCGCACAATTATCAATCAATGTCTGAATGTTCGGTAGTGGGAAGTTGTCCTTTGGACTTGCTTTGTTGAGGTCACGATAATCGATACACACCCTAGTTTTATCATCCTTCTTTGGCACAGGCACAACATTGGCTAACCAGGTGGGATATCGTGTGACTCGGATAACTTTTGCCTCAAACTGCTTGGTCACTTCCTCTTTGATTTTGACGCTCACATTAGTTTTAAACTTCCTCAACTTTGGGAGGACAGGCTGGATCAGTGGGCAATTTGTGAACAACCAAGTCAGTGCTCAATCCAGGCATATCATCGTAAGATCAGGCAAAGACATCTTTGTATTCAAGCAGCACTTCAATTATTTCTTTTCTAAGTTGTGACTCCATATGGACACTTATTTTGGTTTCTCTAATATTATCCGGGCTCGTTAAATTGACTGCCTCTGTATCACTCAGATTTGGTTTGGGCTTCTCCTCAAAGTGGCTCAACTCTTTACTAATTTCATCCCATGCTCTTTCCTCGTTGTACTCCAATTCATCCTCATGTTCTATTTCTTGAATTATTATTTCTGAACTAGACCGATTTTTAAGACTGGGCCAAATATTCCTTATGCATGTCAGATCATTGGAATCAACATAAAAATAATTGTACAAAAAAGAAAAGAAAATTTTAAAAAATGGAAACTATCAGCACTGCTGGAAAAGAAATTGCATTTCATTAGAATCAGAAAGATAACAGAGTTTACACATCCAAATGGACGGAAATAACAACTGAATTAACAAACCTGAAGCTAATCCAGACTAGATTGAAAGAAAAATCAAAGCCGACTACCACGACTCCCTTCGGGTGGGAAGAGGGGTGACTTCCCAATTGTTGCACGTGCTCCCACAAACTGCACATCTATCTTACTCGATCCTTCCCTGGTCTCAACCATATTTACCTCATTGAAAAGTCTCTCGAGCTTCTTATCGAAATTCCCATCCGCTTAGTCAGCGGGCTGGGAATCTTTGGCACTGGGCACTTTTTAGTACTGGGTTTGACAAACGATCTGGACAACCTTGGGATGGGCTTTGGGAGGGCCCAGGCCCTCTTCTTTAACTTTCTGGCTTGTCTTATGTCTGCAGCTGTAGGCTTGAACCCTAGACCGAAAGTGTCCAGATTACTGGGGAGAAACATTGGTTGCACGATGCCTTGTAGAGAAGCACCCAAGCCCTTGCCAGGCATGAAACCATTCTTCAACATTTTTGAAGCCACCATGACTGACGTGGCCGCTATCTTTGGAGTTGTGATAACTTCACCTTCCGGTATCTTCTCAACTGACACTGTGTCGAATAGATGGTAGACCCATGGACCTTTGCTGTCTTCGGCTTCAATAAAAGGTACGATGGCATCACCCGAAACACACTGATTGTATTCACCATGTACTAAAATCTCTTGTCTGTCCCATTCAAATTTGACCATCTGGTGCAGGGTAGAGGGTACTGCCTTGGCTGCGTGAATCTAGGGCCTTCCCAACAACAGGTTATAAGAAGCTACCACGTCCAGCACTTGAAACTCCATGGTGAACTCAACGGGCCCTATTGTCAGTTCTAGAACTATATGTCATACTCAGTTTTGCCTCCGGCGTCGAACCCTTGAACACAAATGTTATTCTTGTGGATCCTTTCACTTTCCACCTTCAGCTTGCTCAATGTGGAGAGCTGGCAGATATTCCGCACTGGACCCGTTGTCAACTAGAACCCGATTGACAACAACATCTTCACACTTCACAAGAAAATAAATGGCTCGATTATGCTCAGTGCCCTCCATGGGCAGCTCATCGTTAGAGAAAGCGACCTGATTTACCTCGAATATCTTGTTTGCAATCTTCTCCAAATGATTCACTGTTATCTTGTCAGGGACGTGGGCTTTGTTCAAGATCTTCATCGATGCCCGGTGGTGTTCATCTGAATGGATTAACAAGGAAAGTAAGGAGATCTGAGCTGGTGTTTTCCTCAATTGCTCTATGATGGAGTAGTCCTGCATTTTCATTTTCTTCAAGAATTCTTCTGCCTCTTCTCCTGATACAGCTTTCTTTGCCAATTCTGGGTTATCCTTGGGGATCCTACTTTTCCTCAACTCCTCAGGAGCGAAGTATATCCCTGACCGATTCAAACCCCTGGCTTCACAAACTTATTCCCTAACTTCCTTCCTTTTGTACATCATTATTTCTTGTTCATATCTCCAAGGAACGACTTTGCTGTTGATGATTGGCAGCTGGATTACTGGTTTTACAATGACAGGCTCTATGCGAGCACCTTCCACGACTATGACGGGTTTCCTTTTCCTGCTTTGATGCAACCATGCATGATGACCTCCCTTGAACCACAACAGGTTTGATGTCTATTTCCTTCATCTCAATCACTGACTTCTCACTGCTCATACTCTCAATTGGATTGACTTCACTAGATTTGATCATCATTACCATTTTTGAGGTCATTTTAGGCTCTCCCACTTTCTCCACTATCTCAATCATATTGGTCTCGTGATGGTCCAAAAATGGGTTTTGGTTAATGTTGGGTGCCTCCGGGGCTTGCACTTTGTTCCGGTGGGAGTCAATATGTTCATGGATAGCATTCTTCAAATGCCAACACTTTTCGATATCATGCCCCGGGCCACCGCAACAGTATTCACAGCTGACAGAATAATCTACATTTTTCAGGAGAGCGTTAGGAAATTTTGCTTCGATTGGCCTCAACATGTCTAGTTGTTTCAATCTGTGGAACAAGCTGGTATACGACTCTCCCAATAGCGTGAAATTTCTTCCTCTGCACTTCTCCTTTTTTAGAACTTGGTTGGCCCGAAAAGCTGGTCTGGGAGATTGCTGGTAGGCTCTTGGAGGGTAGTTGTTCGGTGGAGCTGGGTAATTATTTTGTGGAGCTGGCGCATGCCATTGTGCGTGGCGGAAGGTTGGGTATATGCTTATGCATGATGGATTGATAAACGTGCTTCTAACAATGGATAGAAATGTTGTGATGGGCCATATAGAGTGTGTGGGTATGCTTGGTGGTGGGACGGGGTTGGCTGTAATGGGATGGAGCCCGAGGCCTGAACCAAGTTCCCGACTCAACTGTCGCTACTTCTTCGTTATTCTTCTTTCGAAATGTTCCCCCAGCCCCACCTTGGATGGCTTGAGTGGCCGCTTTGATTGAAGAGTAACTCATGATCTTGCTGGACTTGTGTCCTTCCTCGACCATGCTTCCCATTTTAACTACCTCGTTGAAATATTTACCCACTACCGACACCAGATGCCCGAAATATGTAGGCTCCAAAGCTTTTAGGAAGTAATCCACCATCCCACTCTCCTTCATTAGGGGGTCAACCCTAGATGCCTGTTCCCTCCAATGGAAACAGTATTCTTTGAAGCTCTCGTTGTGTTTATTTTCCAGTTTTGTCAAAGATAGATGGTCCGGGACAATATCAAGATTATATTGAAAGTGACAGGCGAACGCTTGTGCCAGGTCATCCCAAGTGTACCACCGAGTGTGATCCTGCCGGGTGTACAATTCCAGTGCCTACCCACTTAAACTTTGGACAAAGTATGCCATTAGGAATTCACATTTTCCCCTTGCTCCTCTCATTTTGCTACAAATACCCCTTAGATGCGTGACTGAATCGCCATGTCCATCATATAAGTCAAACTTAGGCATCTTAAAACCTGAAGGAAATTGCACATCTGGGAATAAACAAAGGTCTTTGAACGCCACACTCACTTGTCCGCCTAATCCTCGCATATCCCAGAACGATTATTCTAAACTTCTAACCTTCATGAGAACCTCTTCTTGCTCAGGATTTTGGACTGGTTTTTCAATCCTCGCCGGGATTTCGAAACGGTGAGCATAGAAGTAAGGCTCATGGGCTTTATAAGCGGGTTTTGGTGGGTAGTACTGACTGTCGCGCGCTTGAAGCAAAGGCATTTGGTGGGTAGTACTGACTGTCCAGACCATATGAGGCTCTTAGGGAACTCCGACACATCCAAATCAGAGAAAGGCATTAGAACATTGATCTTTAGAGTTGGTTTTCTTCATAAATCAGACAGGAAGTATGAATCAGGCTTTCCTTGGTTGTAACTTTTAGCTTCTGAGTGTATTTTGTACTTTAATTTCTTTCTGGGTTGTAATAACTATGTAATAAAGAATTCTCGGGGAAGGCTAGTGGAAAGGGAGGGGAGTATCTTTATGCAAAAAGGGGTAGATAATTTGCCTATAGCTTTTTTTAATCTCTGCATTCACATAGACAACTTTTCTATAGGTGTATTAACTTTTGCATCTACATAGATGTCCTGCTTATGGGTTCACTTATCGGATTCTACACTTGCATATTAATACCATGACTATAAGAACTCATGCATTCATACAAATACCATGTCAATAAGGTTTCTGCACTTCTGCATTACATAGATGCCATGTCTATGTCTGTGTATTCATTTAAATACTATGGCTATAGGAATGGCCTGTATCTCCCATATAGATACCATGCTCATAATTAACTAGAATTTCAGGCACTGCGTACACATTCATTACTAGGCAAGCCCGTTTATAGGATTTAAATAACTAACAACATTTAGATAACCTGCCTATAGGATTTCTAATTTCTGCGCTCTTATATATAAATATCATGACTATATGATGTACATACAGGTAGAAAATATGCGTATAGGTCTTTTCTGATTCTTGCATATCCATTTTTCACTAGGCAAACATGTTTATAGGTCTTAACAACCAAAAAATGCAATCATATGTCATGTTCAATATAAGACCATCATGTAGATGTTATGCCCATAGGATTTTCTGCATTTTACTATGTTTATGAATGTGTTCTAAAGTCAATGAACATCTAGAAAACATGCCTATGGGGGTCATAATTCAAATCTGAATAACCCCCACTCGTTTGTAAGTTAAAAATTGGTAGTAATAATGCATTGTCATTAAAGAACTTGTACTCTTTATGTTAAAACTGGAAACTTTTTCTTAAGTTAACATGCAATACGTCCACGCTCCTATTCCTGAAATTTGTAAATACCATGAATACAGGTTCCGTCTGTCATTTAGGCAAGCCTTAGGGTAATTATAAACTGAATCATTTCCTTTTTTCTGAAAATTAAAACCAGCAGGCAGGCTTGACTCAGGCTTCCTATCTGAATTATGTAGCAGATCAGTTTGCCTTAAATCATATTAAGTTTTAATCAAGCCCTAATTAGTACATGCAAGACATGCTAAATTATATGCTTTTCTTTGTTTTAAGGAGGTTTATTCGAGCATTTCTATCTGTTTATGTGCTTTGCCAATACTTGATATATGTTTGTTTGTGCCTTAGTATTTTAACATTTTGAAACCACAAATAAGCTCATGTATTCTACCTTTAGGATTAGTAATCCCAAATACCTCCGGGATTGATAGGATCGAGACGGGTAATAGCACACAATAGGTAAATGAGACCATTCCACGCTTTAATACCTTAACAAGGTGAGAAGGGGTAGATATGAATATAATGAACGGTGCGTTAATACCACGTGTAGCCCCTCTCTGAGGAGTGGTTACCAGGTATTGCATTGACGTCATCCATATTATTATTAAACCTAGGACCTCCTCCTTTGCTTTTTGTTTCTTTAACATCTTTTAAAATGCTTCTTTTAAACCAACTCTTTCCTATGCTTTCCAACTTCGTTTATTTTCAACTTTTTTATGTGAGAATCCTCTATTATGTGATAATCTTATTTGCTTACGTGTTATTTGTAATTAAGTCACGACAATAACTTGGCCAAGAACCACACTAGTAGATCCTGAGGGTTGCCTAACACTTTCCCCTCGGGATAATTTCAAGCCCTTACTCAATCTCTGGTTAACCAAACTAAACTATCCTTAGTGCCCTAATGCACTATAATCATTAGGTGGCGACCCTTCAATTCTCTTAAACCCAATTCCAAAAAGGGAATGAGTTGTCCTCATAAATGTCAAAAACCCTATTTTGTAAGCGAAAATCATCTGAGGGCTCAGCAGCTCACATCGGTGAGTACTCCACCTCCCCCATAGCTTCATTATCCGGGGGGAGTGCAGACGGAGGTGAAGAGGAGGTATAAGGGGAAGAAGAAGTATTTAAGGGGGTGAACCACGGGTTGGGGGGATTGTCCGTACTAGGAAACCTGAAGTTTGGGAGGACAGATTTGTGTGCCAAGTAGCCTACCACAAATTCAGGGAGTGGTGACCAGTGAGACATTTGATACCTGAGCGGAGTTTCATTGACAAAGACTTACTACCCCATAACCCTGACGTCCAGAGGCAATTTAGAACATGAGTAGGTTGGGAACACATTATCCCGGGCCCATCCCATCACTGCCCATCTATTGAGCTAGACACTTCAGAGCCTGAATAACTAGATGTATACAGCGTCATCCAAGTTGTCTACCTTGACATCCACCATTACGGCTCAGTCGGCACCACAGGCCATACAGGTCCCACAATCTACAGAGGATGCTTTGAAGAAGATACTCGAGAACCAGGAGAAGATCCTTAGGACCCAGGCTAATTTGGCACAAGTAGTAGATTCATATGGTAATGCTCTGAAGGAGCTTGCGAAGGAGCACAAGAAGTTGCGCAAGACACGGGCTTCCAGGGAGTCCATGAAGGAGCTACGGCTGGATATGGATAGACTAAAGGCAGACCAACTGCTTTTAGACTTATTATTCGAGGACCCAGCTCCAGCAACAATTCCAGCATCAGCCACAGATCTGGAGCAGACACATAGGCCTCCAAGGAAGAGGAGGAAGATCCCTAGAACAGATGATGCCATCATCCAGTTGGCAGATCCACTTGATGTTTCCTCTAGTCAGCCGCAGGATGTACGAAAGCCTGTACAGGCCCCATCCCAGGTTCCAACAGGTGAGCAGCAGGATATCAGGAACCAGTTTGAGGTTCCCGAGCATCCAGAGGACCTGGGAAACACTCATGATCCTACGCATATGGAAATGGCTTAGGGAGTCTTCATATCCCTCCTCTATGTTATTTTTGGTGCTTATTTGTTTTAGTTGGCATTGGGGACAATGCCAAATTTTATTTGAGGGGGTGAGCCCTTTATCTTTAGATGACTTTACATACATACTGATTTAGTTTATGCTTTTTTGATTTTCGTTTGGTCTATAAATAATCTTACATTTATTTACTTTTATCGCACTATTTATCTTTCATTTGGCATGTATATAAAGTTACTTCAATGTATATATTCATTTCCCATTGTATATTCAAATCCCTTATTGCATATATTCTTTCTATTTTGCAAAACAAATTTTTTTTAGCTTCTTATTTATGTCCGTAGTTTTTTTGTTTCATTTTTGACATTTTCAATAAGCCTTTGGTTTTCTTTATGCCACGGTTCTTTCCAAAGGTGGAGTATTGTGTGAACCAGGTGGCTCTTCCCAATGATGAATGGCCTGACAACCTTCTTAAGGGTTTGAGTCCATGCTTTGCTTTTTATTTTTGGTAGATCGTAGTTAAGGGTACCTCAAGCAAAGCTTCACTTGGGCCTAGCACATTTGCCTTTGATCCCATGGTCAAAGACAAATTGTTGTGTGTAGGATGGTGAAAGTCGTGGCCGTAGACTCTTGGGTTGGCCGATAATCATCAAGTGGTTTTTCGGGACCATTGTGTGCTCAAATTGTATTCTAAGGTTGTTGTGGGCCCTCGACTCTATGTCTATAGCAATCCTTCAGCTTGTGTGGTGAGAAATCGAATTGCGAGTCCAAGTCCTGAGCCAATGTTCTAGAACTTGCCCTGAATGTCTGTTGAGGCAAAATCTTAAGTGAAATTTGACTTGAGAAGTGATTATAGGCTCTCCTTGATCCAAATGATAGTCGAATAATTACATATCATACTAATGATATAATCCCTAGTTATCCCTTTTGAGCTTTAAACCTTTTTCTTTCAAAAACCATGTTACAAGCCTATACCTATTATAAAAGATACCCTCTCTTGGCACCCGATCTTTCCTTGAGTACATGGCAAAAGTATAAGTTTGGGGGGAGAGAAGAGGATGATAAGAAAGTGGTATAAGGCACAAAAATGAAGAAAAGGAAAGGCAATAAAAAAGAAATAAAAGAAAAAGACAAAAATAATGCTCAATGTGAGAAAGAATAAAAAGGGATTCAAGAAAAGTAAATGAAAAGAAAGGTGTGGAAAGTTGAAAAAGAGAAAAGAATTGAAATGCATAAGAAAGAGTGACAATGTTTCTCTCTAACCCCTTAGAAAGAGGTGAAATCACTCAAAGAGTCAAGAGAATTGTGCCAAATGAATCAAAAGAAGTGCTTAAGGGAAGATGAAACCCTCTTAGACCAAAACATTTCCTACCCTGAACTAAAAGCCTTCACAATGACTCTACAAAGCCCTATATGATATTGACTTGTGACCTTTCCTTGAGAGAGATGAGTGAATTCCCATTGACCTCTGTTTGTGAGCTAATACTCTAAAAGGTGAGGTTTTCTAAGAAAGAGTTGAGGATGAGTGCATTTGGGTTCCACAATGACCGAAGTAATTGAGAGGGTTCTTTAATGTAATGAGTCAACTCTTGATGCTTTTTTGTCAGACTTGATCCATGGTTTTTCAAGGTTAAATGTTGCATTCGTATTGAGGGAAATTATTAGTCCTAATTGATGCTTGTTGAGGTTACATTAGGATAGCTGAAAATACTTGGATTTTCCCTTAAGGGGTGGGTCTTATTTTGTTTGCATGAGGACAAGCAAAAACTTAAGTATGGGAAAGTTGATAACTAGGGATTTTGACGCGTTTCATGCTCTGTCTTGCTCATGCTTTGATTATAAACTCTTACAAATTAGTCCCAAAAGGGTCATACGCTGTGCTTGATTGCAGGTTTGATCGATAAAGTGACAAGATGTCAAAGATCGGCTCAAAAGGAGTGAAACCTGCTCAAGTACCTAAGACAAGGCAAAACTGAGGAGAACATGCCTAGTGCGGCCATTGTACTCTTTGTGCGGTCCGCATTAGGGAGATTCAGAGAGTCTGAATCTAAGGCTTTAAGCAACACGGCCACATACCATTCAGTGCGGTTCGGTGAAGGCTCCGTGGCCGCACTACCATAATGTAAGGTCCGCAGAAGAGAAGTTTAGAGAGAGGACATATGCCCAGGTTCAAGTCATCGCAGTCCGCGGTCATTATTGTGCGGGCCGCATTGGATACCTTCACGGCCACGGTCCATTCTGCACGGTCCGCTGAGCCTGAGTTCAGAGAGCCAAGATTTCAAGTCCAAAAGCCTAGTGCGGCCATATTCCATTTTGTACGGCCCGCGCTGACCCCGCTGGGTCATTTTTTTCCTATTTTTCCAGCTTAGTATAAATAGAATATTTTGCCATTTTTAGGATATCAAATAGTACAGAACAATAGTTGCTACCGTGAGATGGTATTTTGTAGCCATTTTGGGCATCTTAGCTTAACTCTAATGATATATTTTCTGTATTTTCTTTAGCTTTTAATTAATATGTCTTTTTTTCATCTATTTCTCCATTTTCTTCTTCAAGCATAAGTAGCTAAACCCATTAGCTAGGGTTGTGGCTCAACCCTAGTGTGAGTAATTCATGGCTGTTGCAATTTAAGGCTAGATTGACTATGAGTGTTTGTTATTTGGGTTAATTTTATGGTTTAATTTATGAATTGGTGGTTGCAAACACTGGTTTGTGCTAAGTTGACTTAGCTCTTCTTGAGAAGAGAGCCTAAGTCTCCAAAATTGACCCAAAAAGGAATTAGGATGGACTCAAGAGAATTGATAGTCCCAATTAAAGGGTTAAACCTCGAGAGAGTAATTATCCGACTTGAACCCTAGTTACTTGAGCAAATTTGCCTACCCATTTGGTCTTGAGAAAGTCAATTGGGCGAAATCACTCTCTCTATTGAGAGGTGTGAGAGTGGGTAAAATCGTGCAATGATTATAGCATATTTCCCCAATCATGTCAAGTGTGCCTTAGAAGCAATTACCCGTCAATTAGCTACCTAGGTAAAAGTCACTACCCTAGTGCCTTTTAAACTATTAGGTACAACTCGCTGCAATTTTCACTTAGCATAATTAGTCATAAATAGTAGTTGATAATCTTAGATTGTTAAAGAAAACCCAAAAAATGATAAGAAGACCAATTAAGAACACACTCACAATTCTAAGCTAGATAGATACTTAACTCCAATCCTAGCTCTCTGTGGATTCGCTCCCGACCCAAAATAGGGTACAAGCTATTGCGGCCCTCTCTTGGTACTCTTTAGTAGTGCGGAGTTGACTGTGATCAAGGGGCAAATGTAGAGACCCCAAAAGATAATGAGAACACCCCGAGTGACGAGCTCGGGGCCATGACGACATGTCATTCCCTTTCTTTGCCAACTTTTTTCGAGGGGGAAATAGAAGAAGCTAACACTCTACGTATGCCCGAGACAAACAAGGTCCTCGAAGAAGATCCCTTTCAGAGTTTCTTTTCTTGGATCGATGATACCATCAACCTTAACAATGCATCCACCCTATTCAAAGAGGCTTAAAATCTTCTCTCTCGGGTAAAACACTTACTTTTCATACTTGTAGTTTTCTCTTTATTTCATTTTATTTGAATGATATATCTTCATTTCATGTATAGGCCATTGTAAAGTGTAGAGTTGAGATAAGCCAATATGAGGCCGAGCTCAAGAAATTTTCGGGAGAAGACAAGGACTTGAGGATCATCTGTAGCCAAAAGGAGGAGGAGCTTAAAGATCTTCGAGATGAGTTGGCCAAAGATCATAAAAATGAGGCCGAGCTAGATGAGAAGGTTACTGTCATATTAATAGGGTACGGTCTTCCTAGACCTACTTCAGAAGCTTACACTTCGATATCTCAGCTGTAGCAAAAGTCGATGATTGGGCAGCTCAGGATCGAGGTTGAACAAGTTAAAGTTGATTTTCATAGGTAGAAGAAGAATTTAGATCAGCTTGCTGCCAATAATGAGGATGTTACAGCCCAACTAGCCTCGGTTGAAACTCATATCCGAGACATTAAGTGAAGGTTCTAGCTTACGCCAAGAAGATTGAGGAGTTAGAGGCTTAGCTCGCTAGATCTACGGGCCAAAGCTGTACAGGCTAAAGCTGAAGTTGAGAAGATGAAGGCTGCGACTGATAAATCCATTATCGTATAATAAAGGGACACCACAGCCGTTCAAGATGAATTAATGGAGGCCTTCGATCGGGGAAAATGGAGCAATGATTTGGCAAAGTCCCAAGCCTAGAGGGAGACTCTCGAAGAAATTCATGCCCGAGGGTTCAACCTTGCCCGGTATATATCCGGGGCAAAGGCGTGGGAAACCAATGCCAGGTTTTTTACCTCATCCAATAACGAGGATGTAGCGAGTGGATCCGAGGACCAGGAAGGTGAAGAAGATGTTCCTAAGGGAAAGGGGGATCCCGAAGATAGAGCTGCCGAAGGTGCAATTCCTTAGGATGGCGCTCCCAGGGATATGACCCAGAAAATAGATTAGGTTCTCTTTGTCTTTTATCTGAAAGGCGTTGTAACTATGTTTTTTAAAACACCCCCCATGAATAAAAAGGATCTTTTCGCTCTATCCTCAAGTTGTGTTTAACTTTGTTTTGTTTCCATTTGCTGAAGATTTAGAAAATCTAAATAATTAGTTTGAGTATTGATTTGGACTCATAACATAATAAACCCTTAGGTTTTTATTGAACAATATAATACCCCTTGAGGTTTTGTTAATCCTCGAGCTAAGCTTAAAACAATTTGATATGAGCTCGGAATAATGGGACTCTTGAGTCCTAGTTGAGTGAGAGCGAGATCTCAAACTATGTATATTTTGGCCCTTAAGCTCTTTTAAGTTGGCCCTTAGGATCTTATGCATCGGCTCTTAGACTCTTTAAGTTGGGTCAATTTGGCCTTTAAAGTGGCTATACTTTTCCCTCTTTCCGGCTAAAAGATTTAATAATAGATTTTTGAATGCCTTAGCAAGCGTTTTTTGTACCTGTTTGGGTTTTCAAAGGTTCGATGTACCAGAACCTTATTAGTAATTTGTTTGTGTAAACATCATCGAATATATCTTGAGTTTTTTTGAAGGTTTATGTTAACGAAGCCTTTAGATTATTCAAGGCTAAATTTATGAAGCCCTTAGATTTTTTGAGGGTTGAATTTACTAAAGCCCCTTATATTTTACTTATGCTGAGAGTAGCCTGATTTAACTAGTTCTTCAATATTTGAAGGCCTTTAATTTATAGCGGAAATAGAACGTCTCCGAGCCGTATTATTTGGCCATAGAACTTTTATATGATAGTAGTCTTTAATATAGTTATAGCCTTCGGGTATGTCACTAGGACTTGTTTCCAGATAAATTTTCGAACTTGTCCGAAAAGTTAGCTCCCAAGTATATTGGCCTTGGCCTTGGCCTAACCGTCGTGGGTATGCCTCTTTGAGGTCTCATGAGTCTACGTTTTTGGTGACTCGGATGTATTAACTATCGATGGCAGTCCCCAAGTATAGAAGTGATTTTATGTTTTGGCTCTTGAGCCGTTTCTCGTAGGATTATAAGTGTAGAGCTCGTATAATAGTAGACATTTTTTAGATACAAAGTGTTTTTGATGTAAACAGAATTCTTCTTGAAATAATTTGATACATGCGTATATATTTGCCATCAGGGCTCTATTATTCTATATGGACACGGTTCATCTAACCGTTTGGCCTATTACTAAGTCTTCCTATCGAGTCCCTCTAAGACGTGAAGTATTCTCCTTGGAAATATAACCTCCAAGGGTGATGCTCCCCAGTATTCGAGGTTGATTGAATAGAAGCTTGGGATACTGTTAAGTTCTCCTTAGGTAGCATATAATTGTTGCCTTGTTAAAAGCCTTGCCATTAAAATCCATTTGGGACAAAATCCGATCCAAGGAAAAAAGAGTGCAATACATGCTTTCAAACCTAAGGCCTTCGTGTAAAATGGGTGTCTTCAAGATCGCGTGCCTTCGATAGCTTCGATCAAAAATATGTAACAAGTTAGTTTAAACTCAAATGTACAAAAAGGATAAAGTTATACCTTAGCAGTAGTAGCGTTTCAGCAATGCCATGTTCCAGTTGTTCAATAGTTGTTCGCCTTCCATTGTGTTATGTTTGTAAGATCCTTTACCGAGAACTCCGAGGACTCGATACAGTCCTTTCCAATTCGGACCTAGTTTCCCTTCATTAGGGTCTCGAGTGTTAAGGGTGACCTTTCGTTGAACTAAGTTCCCAACTCTGAAGTGTGGAACGTTAGTCCTTCTATTATTAGAAGGCCTCGTGAAAACTTGTACTCAAAATTCGAAATCTCATAGTGCCAAATTAGGAATATATGTTCGGACCCTTTGGACTGATCTATGCATTAAAAAGGGCAAGGAATAATGTTTTCCAGAAAAGTACTATGCAGTCAAAAATGCGGTCGCATAACAGATATGCAGACCTCATAGTTACGACAGAATGAAACAGTGTGTTGGTCAAATTTAAGGTCAACTATGCGGTAAATTATGTGATCACATAATCGATATGCGGATCGCATAGTCGTTGCATAATCCCCTTGGGATTTTGTAAGGGGAAGTTCTACGGTGCATTATGCGACTGCATAATGGGTATATGGACCGCATTTCCGTCACATACCCAAACAGTGTCTTTAGGCTTTTAGTAGCATTTTGTGGTCAATTCTGCAGACCACATGTCAGCTTTGCAATCGCAAATCTGAGTTGGGCATCCAGATTTCTAAATTTTAAACCCAACCCCCTATTGTTATATCTTGTGTAATAGCTCATTTTGAGCCTATTTTCTTGGTACTTTAGATTGAGAAATAGGGTCTAAGAGAGGGGACGTGATTTTCATCAAAATATTGCTCCACAAATCCTTGTTAAACATTGAAGATAATCAAGTGAGGCACCTAAACCTTCATCCCAAGAGGTAAGACCTCATTACCTCAACTTTTAATAATTTAAACATAGCCATAAAGAGTCATTAGTGAGGTAATTTATGGGTATAAGGATGGATTTCTTGCATGCATCTAAGATCATAGAGTATTGGGAGATTGTGAACTAAAATGAAAGCAATTAGGGTATAGAATGATAAAAATCTCTCACAAAAAGGACCTAAGATCCCAATGCACCCCTAGTGCTTGATAATATGCTCAAACAAGCTAGAATCCTAATTTTCGACCCTAATTCTTGGTTCATTTTGTAATTCTTATAATAGATCGAAGTGCTAAGAGTTCTGGAATTTTATAAGGACTAAGGAAAGCTTTATTAAGGTATGTATGGCTAAAACCCCGTCTTTTAGAAATTGAGCTTTGTTAGTGCTTGTGTAAACGCGGTAAGGCTAAAGTTAGATTCTTGCGTTAATTATTATTCTACATGAATTGATGCTGTAATTTTATATGCGCAAAAGATGTGTCACAACGTGATCAGTGTGCCATCTTGATAAATTGAGAGGGGAAAAAGGTATGAATCATGTATTCAAATGCTTAGACTTCAACTTATATTGAAGTGTTGTTGTGCCATCTACTGGGAACCTTTTTATGCTTATGATTTGAATATCCCTTATGTGCACCAACTGTCCTTGTCAAAGCTAATATTAAAATTCGAAACGATGTGAAATGTGGCCTAGTGCCAATAATGATGTGATAAGTTATGGCCCCAAGCGCCAATGAGATAATATATGTGAAACGAGATGACTAATGAATAAGGAACAACGTCGTGGTAAGAGACCTAGCTGTCGGGCCGTGATCGGATGCCATGCCACACACATGGTGGTATCATGCTGAAATTTAATACTGGAAAAAAGGGAAAATGAGATTGTGATTGAAGTGTATGCCTCAAATGAGGCAACCTAGCTGATCTGGTCGAGATCAGACTCTGCTCAAGATAGCGGTGGTATTGTGAGCAATGATGAATAATGTGAAATGCCCCAAACTAAAATCTACGAAAAATGATGTGGAAGTTGTATGATTATTTATTTGATAATATGGTGATCATTTGAAGTTTTGGATTATACTGGTGATTTCTTATTCTTGTATGAAAGTTCTTTCTAACTAAATGGTGTTTAGTTATACATACTAGTACTATTCCAAGGTACTAACGTCCCTTTTTTCCGGAGGCGCTACATCTTTTAAATGAATGTAGGTTGCTCTATAGAGAGCAGTGACAATCGTGCGTAGCAGAGTGTCCTATTTCGAAGACTTGGTGAGCCCTTTTTTCCTTTAAGGGGTTATGATGTACTTCTTTTGTTGTAGACTTCTATTTTTGAGATATAGCCGGGGCCTTGTTGCTGGTGCGGTCATAATTCATCTTTTGTATCCGTAAAGGCTCCATGAACATTGTGTGGGTTATATATGAGTGTTGGTTGGGTTAATAATCTGTGTTATAACTCCATTCTCTAGTTCGTCTAAGCAATGACTGTATAAAATCTTGGAAACCTAGCCATGATGTAAGGTATGTTATATAAAAGTGAATTATCAACGTTGAATGCTCAATTTTTGCTATTGTCTAATTAATTGAAAGCCGGATTCTTTAATCATATTGAGTTGTGTAGAAAGTGCCAATAAGGCTTGCTCAGTTGGGTTCACTTGATTGAGCGTCGATCGCGCTTCTCGAGGTTGGGGCGTGACAAACTTGGTATCAGAGCCTAAGGTTTTGAACGGTCCTAGGATGTCTCAGAGCCATGTCTAGTAGAGTCCTTCTTATTGATGTGAAGTCGAGCACATATATAAGTTGGAGGCTACTTGGGCATTAGGAATAACACCTTTATTTGATATTCTGAATCGTACAACAATCGTGAAACTATTCCTGCTCTAACTGGTGCATTGTTTTACCTTTCAGTAAATGGCACCTAAGAAGAAAGCGAGAATTGGCCAAGAAGCCAATGACACCTCAGGAGTGGCTGATGAATCATTGCTTGATATTGCGGACGAGGGTAGTCGCCCTACTATCACCCTGCCTGGTTCATCTATTCTAGAGCAGACTACCCCAGTCCCTACACCTGCAGAGGGTGCCATCCCATTGATACTCTAGTTCTGCCTCCAGCTCCAGCCTCTGGTTTTGGTATTTCTGATGGGAACTTAGGGGAGCTATTCAGATGTTGACTTAGTTAGTGGCCTCTTAGGCCCAAAGGTCAAATGCTGCATCCAGTTCATCTAGTCAGCAAGGGGATTCCACCAGTTCCATGGTGAACAGATTTATTCAGTTAGACCCTTCAGTGCTTATGGGTGCCAATCTAGAAGAGGGCCCTCAAGATTTTATTGATGAGATGCACAAGACCTCCAGGGTTATGCGTGCAACCGAGACAGAGGGAGTAGAGTTAGCTGCTTACCGTCTGAAAGGGGCAGCCTATTCGTAGTTTGAGTTGTGGGAAGATTCCCTTGAGGAGGGGATCCCTCTAGCGAGGTGGAGCGAGTTTGCCGATGCATTTATAGACCCGTTTCTGCCTACCGAGATAAGGGCAGCCCGTGCAACTGAGTTTGAATATCTAAAGTAGGGTAACAGAAGTGTGTAGGAGTACTATATGGAGTTCGCCTACCTGTCCAAATGTGCTACTCACATGTTACCCACAATGGAGGCTAGGGTGCGCCGGTATGTCCATGTCCTCAGTCCTTTTACAGTTAATGAGGCTTTTACAGCTGAACTGAATTTTGACACAAATTATGGGAAGATTGTAGCATTTTCTTAGGCCACAAAGAACCACAAACTGAAGAATAGAATGGAGAGAGAGGGTAGCAGAAAGGCCCGCGGGCAACATGGGCGAGACTCTAGGTAAGGGAAGATCAGCTTTTTGGGGAAGGTCATCAGGGCCATCCTAGTCTGTTGCACAACCTTCAACCAGTGCACTGCCATCAGGGCCCAGCCAGCATCAGTAGTGGAGTCGTTTCAGGCCTAATCATGGCGACATAGGATCCTATCAGTGGGGACGGTAAGGAGAGAGATCTTAACAGCAGTAGAGGTCCTCGTGGCCTAGGTGTGTGAAGATGCACTCAGGAATTTGCTGCATGAAGTTGCCTGTATGATATAGATGTGGGATGGGGGGTCATATTTAGAGGCATTGTCGTGTATCTCTCCAGCTGTAAGGTGTGTGATATAAAAATGAATTATCAACGTTGTATACTCGATTTTTTCTATGTCTAATTAATCGAAATCTGGATTCCTTAATCATATTGAGTTGGGTAGAAAGTGTCAATAAGGCTTGCCGAGTTGAGTTCACTTGATTGAGCGTCGGTCGCGACTCCCAAGGTTGGGGCGTGGCAATTGTAGTATCTTTCGATCCTTTGGTTTTGCACGGTCATTCGAATAAGTGTTGCTTCTCGTTTTTCATCTAGTCACTCAAGTCTAGCATTCATGGTCTCGTGATTTGACTCCATCGATGCATGTAGAAATCTCGCATTGGGTTCTCCAACCTTGATGGGATGAGGGCCTCGGAGCCATATATTAAGGAAAATGGAGTGTCTCCCATGCTAGACTTTGATGTCGGACGATATGCCCAAAGAACATCGGGTAGAACTTCTCTCCACTTCCCTTTCACCATATCCAATCTTTTCTTCAAGTTTTGAATGATAGTTTTATTTGTTGACTCGGCCTGCTCGTTCCAGTTGGATGGTATGGTGTTGATAAGATCCTCTTTATTTTATGTGCCTCGAGGTACTCTAGCACCTTGCTGCCCATGAATTATTTTCCATTGTCACATACAATCTCGGTAGGTATCCCTAACCGACATATGATGTGGTCCCAAATGAAGTTGATATTTCTTTTTCTCCGACTTCTCGAAGGCATGTGCTTCCACCCAATAAGAAAAATAATTAATCATAAACATAATAAATTTAGCTTTACCTGGGGCCGTTGGTAGAGGGCCGACTATATCCATTCCCCATTTCATGAGAGGCCATGGGGATACGACCGAATGAAGTTGTACTTCGGGTTGATGGATCAACGGTGCAAATCGTTTACACTTATTACATCTTTTGACAAACTCCTTAGTATATATTTCCGTGATATCCAGTAGTAACCTGCTATGATATGAACCAAAGATTAGGCGCTGGAATGGTTCCCACAAGTGCCTTCATGGACTTCTCGTAGAACATAATCAGTGTCCCCTAACATCAAGCATATCGCCATCTGTCCATCGAATGTTATTCGGTATAATGTTCCATCTTCATCTAGTGCAAACCTGGCAACCTTGGCTCATAGGGCCCTCGATTATGGTCTGATGGGAGTTTTTATTCTTCAAATAGTCGATATACTTGTTCCTCCCGTCCCACGTTAAACTTGTTAAATCTATTTCAGCATGACCCTCTTCAACCATAGACCTCGATAATTGGACGAAAGTTCCCGGGACGATATCATATTCTTCGACTGAGGATCCCAGATTAGTAAGTGCGTCAACGTCACTATTTTGCTCTCGAGGCGCATGATCTAGAGTCCACTCTTTGAAGCGGTGCAAAGTTACCTGTATCTTATCCAAATACCGTTGCATTATATTCTCTCGAACCTCGAAACTTTTGTTACTTGGTTCACCACCAATAGGGAATCACACTTGGATTCGATGACTTCTGCTTTCAAACTATTAGCTAGTTAACCTGCAATCATGGCCTCATACTCGGCCTCAATGTTAGTTAATCTTGGAGTTTTGATAGATTGCCTAATGGTATCACCTATGGGCGGCTTCAATACAATGCCAATCCCGGACCCCTTTCACATTCAAGGCACCTACTTTAAAGAGGTCCACATCCCCGATGTTGTACCCGAGCTTAGCAAGAGTTCTTTCTCCATTTCGGGTATGAGGGTTGGCGTAAAATCGGCCACAAAGTCCGCTAAGATTGAGACTTGATGGTCGTTTAGGGTTGATATTCAATATAGTACCCGCTAAGTTCGACGGACCATTTGGCCAATCGTCCCGATAGCTCGGGCTTATGCATGACATTTCGAATGGGGTAGGTGGTTAATACACATATATGATGACATTGAAAATATGGTTTTAACTTTTGAGATGCATTTATCAATGCAAGTGCTAATTTTTCCAAGTGAGGATACCTCTTTTAGCATCTCCTAGAGTTTTTCTTATGTAATAAATAGGAAATTGCTTATCTTACTCTTCTCAAACTAGTACCCCACTTACTGTTTCTCGGGCACAACCAAGTATAGCAAAAGTTTTTCATCTACCTTCGAGGTATGAATCAAAGGCGGTCTCGACAGATATTGTTTTAATTCTTCTAAGTCTTTCTGACATTTTGGGGTCACGGGCAAAGTCTTTTTTCTTTTTGAGCAAGGAGAAGAAACGATGAATCCGATCCGACGACCTTGGAATGAATCAACCAAAAGAAGCTATTTGCCGCGTTAGTCTTTGTACGATCTTCACACTATCCAAGATCGTGATATCTTCGATAGCTTGATTTTATCGGGGTTGATTTCGATACCCCGATTTGACACCATAAAGCCAAGGAACTTACTCGAGCCAAATCTGAAGGCACATTTCTCCGGGTTAAGCTTCATGTTATATTTCCTCAAGATTTCAAATGTTTCCTGCAAATGAACTAAATGGTCCTCTGCATGCAGAGACTTATCCAACATATCATCAATATAAACTTCAATTGCTTTACCTATTTGTCCTTCGAACATTTTGTTAACAAGGCGTTGTACGTAGCTCCTACATTTTTTAGCTAGAAGAGAATTATATTGTAACAATAAGTTCCAAACTTAGTAATAAACAAAGTTTTTTCCTAGTCCTCCAGATTCATCTGAATTTGATTGTATCCGTATTAGGCATCGAGGAATGTTAGGATCTCGTGACCACCCGTGGCATCGATCATACGATAGATATTTGGCAAGGAGAAATAATCTTTTAGATATGCCTTGTTAAAGTCCTTATAATTTGCAAATATTCTAAGCTTGTTTCCTTTTTTAGGAACTACAACTACATTGGCTAGCCACTCGGGGTACTTTACCTCCCGAATGATCATATTTTAAGAAGTTTGGGTATTCATCTTTTATGAAAGCATGTTTTACCTCAGACTGAGGTCTCCTTTTTTGTTTCACCGACTTGAACCTTGGATTGGTACTTAGGCGATGTGTGGTGATTTCTGGTGGAATCCCTATCATATATAAGTGGGACCAAGCAAAGCAATCCATATTATCAATAAGAAATTGAATGAATTTTTTCTTGAGTTGGGGGTTAATTCACTTCCCATGTATACCTTCTTCTCATGAAGCTCTAACTCTTAGATAGTTGATTTGGTTACATCAAATTCTTCGGGAACAACAAATGTTTGAGGAGTAAGGAAATTCTCATCCTCGTCTTTGATTACCTGATGCTCCGTACCCATCGAGGCTGGAGGCAATAATTTCCATTTGATCGCCTGCTTATTTTTAGTGGTCGACTTCTCTAAGGACAAAGGTTCTGGAGTCAACACCATTTCCTCGATTGCAAACATCTCCTTTGCAGCATGTTTCTCCCTGTAGATTATTTTTACTCCTTCCTCTGGTGAAAACTTAATCATCTGGTGAAGAGTTGAAGGCACTGCCCTCATGTTGTGTATCCACGGTCTCTTGAGAAGTATGTTATACCTCATATTGCCTTCGATGACATGGAACTTCGTATCTTGTATGGTCCCAGCTACGTTTACTAGCAATATTATTTTTCCATTTGTTGTTTCGCTTGCCATGTTGATGTCATTCAGGACCCGCTATGCAAGTACAATCTGATGTTATAGGCCGAGTTATTTCACGATCCTCGACATGATTATATCTGCTGAGCTGCCTGGATCTACCAAAACACGTTTAACCTAAATTTTATTCAAAAGGATAGAGATTACCGGAGGGTTCTTGTGAGGCTGAGATATACCTTCCGTTTCCTCATCATAGAATGATAAGACATCTTCAGGCACATAACTCTGAGTTCGTTTTTCTCTGGTGATTGATACTTTGGTGCACTTGAACACAGGTCGTTGAAGGAAATCGACTCCGCCAATGATCATTTGGATTACATGTTGTGGTTCTTCTTGTTCATTTTTCCTTGAATCTCTCTCTCCGAAGTGATTCTTAGCCCGATCACTTAGGAATTTTTGAAGGTGACCCTTGTGGAACGAGCGAGCCACTTCTTCCCTTAGGTGTTCGCAACTTCCATTTGATGACCATATATGCCATGATACTTTGCACATTAAGTTCGAGTTTCTTTGAGAAGGATCGGTTTGTATAGGCCTGGACCACTTGGTGTCTTTGATTCTCCCAATAGTTGAGACAATCCTTGACGCATCTATGCTGAAGTTGTACTCTGATAGTTGGGGAGACTCTGTAGGGTCGGTATGTTTATTGAACCTGATCCTACTCATAAGTCCTTGGGAACTTTGATCTCAATTATTTCTCTGATCACTCTGATGGGTGTTGCAGCTTGGGCCACTGTTCCTTCGATTGACATATGGCTGATGTCGTTCTTTATCAAATCTTGATTCCAAGTCTGTGTCCCTTGGGGGCTTGGACGCGAACCTATTAGGATGAACTTAACCCTATGGGGCTCCAACCTAGTCATCCTCAACCTTGATTTTAGATTGGTAACGGTTGTGCACATCTGGCCATGTCACGGCTGGATACTCGATCAAGTTATGCTTTAACTGTCGAAAAAAAATCAAGCTCCGCTCGTTCAAACCCTGCATAAAGGCCTATACTGCCCGGTTATCGGAGACCGTTGGTAGTTCCATTCTTTCCATTTGAAACATGGATATGAACTCCCTTAACATCTCGTTGTTCCTTTTTTTTATTTTCAAGACGTCCGATTTTCTCGTGGCCACACTTATGGCCCCAGCGTCCACTTTCACAAAGGTGTCTGCTAGCATAGCAAATGAGTCAATATAGTTATTGTGATACCAAATCATAGCTCCTTTCGATAACATTTATCCTAATTTTTTAACAAGATTGATTCGATCTCATTGTCACTCAAATCATTTCCTTTGATTCAGCAAGTGTATGAAGTGATATGTTTGTTCAGGTCACTTGTTCCATTATATTTGGGTATATCGGGCATGCAAGATTTTTTTGGGAATGGCATCAGAGCCGCACTCTGAGGGAATGGTTTTTTGTATGAATTTTTTAGTGTGTAAACCTTTCAAAACTGGAGGTTCCCCTGGTATCTGGTCTACACGGGAGTTATAGGTCTGCATTTTTTTATCATTATCTTCATATTTTGCGCCCCACGGTGGGTGTCAAACTGTTTACCTCGAAAATACGAGCAACAATTAAATTTAATTTGTGGTTTTAAAGATATGTGATTTAGTTCAATACCAATTAATAATCAAGAAATATGAAGTAGGAATGAAAAAGATAAGTGAATCAAACAAATATTACTTGAAAGTGGTGACCTCGAGACGGACTAAGAGCAATAAAAAAGAAATGTAAAGTAAGACTAATATAGCTAAATGATAATACTGATAAAGAGCAGGCGAAAGGGTAGGGAGTATATTCTTTTTTCAGTGATGAGAAGATGTTGCAAATGATTAGGTCACTTTTATATAATAGGGGAATCCCTAAATAAGGTATATTTCCATTTACAGTAAGGAATATTCTTGGTACAATTGTCTAACCACCTAGTATGAAATCGTACAATCTTGTTATGTATTTACGCCATAACTTTAGGGACGTGACATGAATCTAGCTCGTTCTGGTCAAATCCACAACGGTACCATTTTGGGGTCGAGCACACTTGGACCCCATACTCCTCGCACTCTCATATCCGGGAATCGCCTCTGTCTTTGAGCTCAAGTATGGTCGGCCGATCTCGGGCCTATAAATCGAAGGCATATGATTTTGACCGTATGTAGTGAGATAATGAGTTTTCTGTCAAAGATGACTGTATTGTCAAGTTCAAATTTGAGACTTCTATTCCAACAACAACAAATCCAATGTAATTTCATGAGTGGGATCTAGGAAGGGTAAATATACGCCGACCTTGCCCTTACCTTCAAAAATCTAAAGAGGCTATTTTCGGAAAATCCTTCGCTTAGGAAAAATAAAAGTAGGGCAACAACAAACATACCAGTCAAAAAACCGAAGCCGAAATACAAAGATAAAAAACTAAAAACAAGAATTGTAATCAGAACGCCAGAACGAAAGCAACGACAAGTAAACAAAAAAGTCAAGGAATATGAAAATACATAAATAATGCTAACTCATGTAATAAAGTTTTTGACACATACAAGGACAACACTAGGCGATCTATTCTTATCCTTTACCTATATCCTCAACCTCCATACCTCCCTATCCATGATCATATCCTCTGTGAGATGGAGCAACGCTATATCTTGTCTCATTACCTCTCTCCAATATTTCTTTGGCCTACTTCTACCTCTCCTTATGCTCTCCAAGGCCAACCCCTCACATCTTCTTACCGGTGCATTTGTTTCTCTCCTCTTTACATGCCCGAACCAGCTATATCTCGCCTCCTGCATCTTGTCTTTTATAAAGGACACATTCACCTTGTCCCGAATAACTTCATTTTTTATTTTATCTAGCATGGTACGCCCCCAACTAATTCTGGTCCAAAAAAGCGTTTCACTAGTTAATGTACAACCACGTTAAGCAACTAATACTATATATTTGGGAATTTCGGGCTCAATTAATTATTTAATCAACTTCATACATTTACTATTCTTTGGATCCGAGAATGATTTTAGTAAGTTAACAAAATTCATGCTTTATTTAGTAAGTTAAGCGGTCTGTGGCCAATTAAGCATGGAAGAGGTTGCTTGTTATACAAGGTTTTTATAATCTTATAATCATTTTAGGAAAGAATTTTGAACACATGTGTCTGACATATATTTTTAATATTGTACAGTTAATTCTCTCTATAATAATTTTGATTGTTCTTAATTCTTTTGATTGTTATAGTAAGATATTATTATAAAAAATATATATTATAATATAACATAAGAATTGATTTTATAAAAAAACTTAACTTTTATAACAAATAATTATTATATATTGATGTTGTTAAATAGAAGTATGACTGTAATAGGTTTAAGATAATAGTTTCTCATTAAATAGTAATCATTTTGATAATCTGTATAAAATAGTACAATCAGTTAAACAGATCTCAACTAATGAAGTTGAGGTAGGTGCATGTTTTTGGATGTTATATATTGTTAGCAATTTAGAATGATATATCATCATTTCCTTAAGATTGTTGTGTTCTTTTGATCAACTAGCTAGCATTACTATTTTATTATTCCTATTTAATTAGTTGTTTATTTTGTTAATATATTGTCTTAATGTAGCAAAGAACTTGGACACATTCTGGCCGAATAACAACAAACTTAACTAATTTCAAACCTTATTCCTATCAACTTTAGCGTAAATTAAAAAGATTTAAATTAGTTTAAAGTGCTCAGAGTTATCCATTTATAATTTGTTTATTCTTTTATACAGAAAAATAGTCTCATACAGTTTAGATAAAGAATCTAATCCAATCATTCTTTCTTCAATTTCTTCAAATAATACTAAATAGAAAGGGAAAAAAAAAACACGGAACTTTTAAAGCTTCTGAATATATACGAAGACTTTAATTCAGCTACAAGGCACATTGCAATTTGCACATATAATCAAACATTTTTATAACAATATTATTTATTTTGATATTTTTTGCCTATTATAGTGAGCTGACAGATTTATAGCTCAAATACTGGGCACGTAAACTTATAATCTTTATGTCAAACTAATTTTTTATCTACTATTTCTTAGAATTAGTTTAATATTATTTGTTGGCATCCATGATCCAAAAAGATTGAATGGTGCACTTGGTTAAAAATTAGATTATTTACAAAAGGAACAAGAATTAATTCTCATTTAATATTTTTTTTTTTGACTTTTTTTAGTGGTACTCTCATATTCAAAATATCTTATATTCGCTACTTGGCTTAGGATTTGCTTCTGTTGTTATAGCAATTGTTAGAACATGCGCAACGGAAGCAAGCATACAAGACAGACATCAAATACATATAAACTAGACAGCATAATAATAGCGATATTAGAAGAACTAACCTCTTGAAATGGTTGCACAAATCTTCCAAGCAGCAAGAATCCAAGGCTCCAGTCTTCTGCTATTTTCCTAGTAAAATCTTGGATGATTTTGCTATTGGGTGGGCAAGAATAATACAACTGAAAAGTAAGTAATTAGGTGAAACTAATCTTCTTTTAATAGACCCGAAATTAAGCCACAATATGGCTCAAACACATGTCGGATTCTACAAGTAGAATCCTACTCTAACTCAAAAGAATAACTTTTCTCCCAAGCTACTTTTTATCCAAGTCTATCTAGATTTTTACTAGGTATAACAAGGATCACAAAAATAATAAGAGTCTGCTAATTATAGTATTAATTTGAAATTAGCGTGAATGAATTCTTACTATAATTAATTACAATTCATTCCACTAAAAAACTGCAATTGAACTCCTCAATATGAATTTTTTTTGGCAATTCACTAGGCAAGCGCCTAGGGCTCGAATTCATTAATAATTCAAAAAGAAAAGTACAATAATTAGGAAAAGTAAAAATAAGGGGTAGCACCATTGTTGTTACCCATATAACACAACCAGCGTAAACCTTATTCTACTAATCTTATTGAAGCAAATAAAAGCCTCACCTACTAACAAGCATGTAAAAAGAAAGAACTAGCAAGAACTAAGAATTTTATGATGATCACAGAGTTTATAACGTACTCTGTAATGATAGTACAAATTATAAGACTACTGATATGGTAAAATAAAGTGATGAAGAAACCATCATGGTGCTCTCTTTTCTCTAGATTTGTGAATACTTCCATTTGTAAATTGTTGTCTTCGTCTACAAATTTTTCCAAAAAGACTTCAAAATTCATGTTTTTTCTTCAAACGATTGGACTTTGTAGATATTGTTTGATTGAGCTGATTTTATTTTGCATTTCTCATTGGGGGTATCCTTATGATTGCGTCTTCAATCACCATGCCGTCCCAACTTCTATCCCTTGCACGCGACTTGTTACTTCTTTCACTCTGCATTGGTAACAAGTCACCATTTCTTGAAGTGCCTGCCCGGCATTTCTTTAAGATATCATCTTCCTCCCCTTCTTCATATATATGTCTACCTGTGAATATTGGATTTGGCATATCTTTAAAAACGCCTTGTGTTATCAATGTTTTTTCAGCTTGTACATTACCCAAAACTGCCTTGTTTTGTCTTTGTTTTTGCGATTTGTTCCTGCTCATGTTCCCACGACCTGTAATGGAATTATCATGAGGTAAAACATTTAGTGGATCTGTACATAGCATCACATCCAAGAGTTGTCTTTCCTCTAAAGAGAATAATGGATTAGTTGTTACGATGTGTTGCTTCCCCGCTTGTGAAACTGCTACTATGTTGCAATCAGCAGAAGGAGAGTTAGTTGCACCCCCTTGCTGCTGCTGTAAAATATGACTGGAATCCAACGGTTGGCTCCTTCCATCGACAAGTTTCCTCTCCTCCAAAGTACTGATTGGCTCAGTTGTTACAAGCTGATTCTGCCCAATTTTTTCAGCTTTGTTGTGTTTCGATCATCATCTGTTTTTTCAGCTGAGTGTTGGTTTAGTTGGATGTTATCTCCTGTTGCATTTTGATCGAACTTTGGTGTTGATGTATTTGAAATAACTGCTTTTGCAGTATTTCTTGGAACAAAATCTGGAGTATTATGGTTCAACTTGCTGTTTGGATTTCCTGCAGTTGTCGCAGTTGCACGACAATTCAGATTGGTCGATTGTGATTTTGCAGGTTTCCTATTAAATTTTTGTTCGATTGGAGAATAAATGTCCTATCCTGCACTATCCTAATCAACTTCTTGATCGTTTTCTTCAGATGAAAAACTAGCAAACCCGTCACCCCAGCCCTCATCGTCATCAAACTCTCGTTGGTCTTTCCACATTTTCGAGTTAATGACCGTCTCCCTAATCTTTGCTTGAATTATTTCTTTGTTATTGCCAACGGAGATTTATAGTTCCCATATTCACCCCCATGCTCGTCAGTTGACTCAAATGATTGAGTCAATGTGACCAAAGATTGCTTGAACTTAGGGTTGGCATCGGACATCATTTTAATCTGTGAATCTTTGATAACATTTTGATCCTTTGTCTGCATTTGCCTATTTGGATCATTAATAGGATCTTTATCCAATGTCGATGTATGCGATGAGTTATTTTGATGATAACTGTCAACCATTTGCAAGTTATCTCTAGTGAACTTTCCATCATCTTCATTGGCATTGCCAAGTGCAGCAAAAGAGTTTTGATTTTGGTACGCCTGTACTGTTTTGTGCAATTTGCTGTTGTTTTTTGCTTATTGGAGTTCTTTTTTTGTTGGAAACCGATGTCTAATTATCCTTAGAAATATGTTGTCCAGCTTCCCATATGTGTTGTCTAGCATGAGTAAGTTGTGATCTGTCAAATTCATCCCCCTCTAGAGCAAACTTACCTTGTACTAAGTCAGCATTAGGGACATCTGCAACACCTTTACATGTAGAAGTATTCACACTGAGTTGTTTTTGAACCAAATCAGGCTTTGCTGTTCTTTGAAGTAGTTCAATCACAGTGTCTTGGTGATCACTCCCAGTTACTTGTCGATCATCATGACAGTTAGGAACTGCATGAACTGCCTCAATATGTACTGTGCAGATGATATTATTGTTAACCTTTGTTAACGATGCTGCAAGCTCCAATTCCATAACATCACAGTGATCTTTAACCTCTTCATTTTGCTCAGTCCATTTAAAGCCATCCAATGATATAAAATTTGGATATGCAGTAGCCGGTACATTTACCTCCCCTGCTACTAGCTGGTGCACATTAAAACTGTAATTCTATCCTTTGCATATTTCAGTTATATTGGAAGGTTTGGTAGTAACCAGAGCTGATGGTTTATTCAATTCATTACATCCTTGTTGTCCAGGAATTTTCGAAACATGAATTAGATTTGGAAATGATGACTTCTCCAGTGGTTGAACTGATACGACAGTTGATTCTGTGGCAGCTTTCAAAGTATCAGAAGCCTCCAAGTTTGTAACATTTGCCTGACCAAAACATACACTGTTTTGATTTTGATTTTTCTGCACCAAGTGCTGCTGCTCGATGACTTTATCCTGCGCAGAGGGGTCTATCAAAAACTTGTCTAGTCTTTTTGCATTTTCACCTGTTGCTACCCTTGATGCAGCAGTAGGTTCCAAATTTGACACCACCACATCTGATTGTTTTTCAATTAAGACATTCATAGGAGCAGGCAATGGAACAGTAAATGATGTTTTACCAAGCAGTGCAACATGAGTATTTTGCGTTGAAAGAGCTTCAACAGCTGGAGTAATTGAACCGAGAAATTTTTTTTGTCATGCATCAGCAATCACTTTAGGTAGTACCCCTTCAATTCGACGTCCTGCAAGATTAGCATTCAAGTATTCCCTAGCATCACCTTCTAATGTAGCGAAACTGCCCCGGCCTTCAGGTTCGCTAACGTGAACTGCTTCTTCCTTAAATTCCTCTGTACTCCAACGATATGATTTTATGTCATGAACTTGATGATTACAAAACGTTCAATATTTAGGTACATTATCAAACACGATCTGCTGGTCGTATTCAAATATTTTTCCAGATTTCATATCTACTATCTTGATCTTGATTTTCTTCGGATGTTTGTCCAGTAAGTTAATCAAGACTTTAACTCGAGCCATACTAGGTTGTGTTTGATCTTGAGTAGCCTTATCTACTGCAAGAGGCTTTCCCACAACAGATGCGATGGACAATAATGACTTTTTTGCGAAGAAATTTGCTGGCAGTTCAGGAAACAAAATCCAAGTGACGGCTTTTGACGTTTCTTCACCGGGTTAAATCCCATTGTCTATGGGAATGTCTTAAAGAAGAACTTGTCTCCTTTCGCCTTGACATAACAAGTTGTTTTTGATAACGCATGAGACAAATCTTCAAATCTTACCAGAATATACCTATATTCTAGCTGTCCAATGTTGCAATTGCCTTTGACGTCGAAATGTTTTGGCAAAATATGATGCAGCTCCTGAAGTTCAGGCTTTCCATATGAAAATTTAATAATAACTACTTGTTGAAGACCTTCCTCCCTGGTGAACGAATTCACTTCATCTACTGTGAATTCAACAGTAGGTATTCCCTGCTCAATCGTAACAGGACAAAGTTCCAGTTTTGAAATTTTTGTGGCAGATTGTTGCCAGCAAGTTGCGATGCATATGTTTGTTTTGGACCGCGACTTGTTTGATCTGTATTGTTATGAAAAACCTCTCCCATAGCCAGAGGCTGGGGAGAGGGCGTAGCATCCATGGTTGCGTTTTACTTCAAACACATTCCATCATATCCACGCTATGAAAGAGCAATATCGTTGGAAATCTTTTCTCGATGTTACGGAAATTCTGAATTCTGTATTATATTCTCGATGCTACTGTAACTTCAAATAGTTTTTGACAATTTGTTCTTGCTTTTCATTGCGAGACACTATCAAAACAAATCAAACAATCAACAATCCATACACTTCACATCACAAAGTAGTAACGAGAATGTTTGCAGACTGAAAATTCGAATTTACAGTGAACTCGATCACTAAAATCAATATCTGTTGCGTATGATTTATGATTTTGGAATAAAATCAAAGGGGATTTTTCACCACAAGAAGGTGCTTCTTGTGTGACCAATTTTTTGATGATAACTAGCCGGATCCCGAAACTATACCCGATGAATAGTGACAAAATCATTATTCACCGTTCTTCCTAGAGAGAGGGCAGAGGATTTTAGAGAACATCCCTCAATATGAATTTCAAAAGTTCATTAGCACTTATTTTAAGTCCCCGTGTTAAGTTATCAAATATCAGTAAATTAAATTAAATCACTGAAAATTTAATTCAATTAATAATTAAATCCTTTATAGTTCCACTTAAACTATTTCATGTGACGGATACTGTCACAACCCAAACCCCGCACTGATCGTGATGGCGCCTCTCGTGAAGACGAGGATTGCCGACTAACCAACTCCTCTTTTCAAAATAGATTAAACATGAATAAACAACTCATATATGACTAAATAATATTAATTAGCGGAATACAACCCAACACAGCCCTAGTCGGGGTGTCACAAGTCGCGAGCATCTATCAAAATGTAAATCCACTACAAGGTTTAAATAAATAAATAAATAAATAAATATATATATATATATATATATATATATATATATAACCGGAAAAATAAACAAGAGGGAAACATGGTGCTGCGAAAGCTGACAGTCACCTCCTTAACTCATATAACTTTGCCTCTGATCGGCCCAAAACCCGCTACCGAGTGAATAGATACCTGCATCTGCACACAATATATAGGGAGTAAAGTGAGTACTCCAACTCAGTGAGTAATAAAGGTATATAACAATTGAGCAGTAAGAAATCACGTAAAGCAACCAACATGCTGTATAGAAGCAGGGTACAATCCTTGAGAAAACAGTGAAGCTGTGAAATATTTGGAAATATCTTGGCTCAGTTTAAATCTCTTCTGAGAATGATCTTTTCAACAGTTACGAAAATGATTTCAAAACAGTTAGTGCTGATAAGCACAGAAAAATCCGCCCTCAGGCACAAATACCGCAGTATAACAGGTAAAAATACAAATAAATATGCAAGATGAGTACATAAAAGTCTGTCCCTCAGGCAATATCTCAATACAGTACCAGCCCCTTCGGCTCACTCTTAGTAACATTTTCAGAACAGTATCATATAGAAACCGTTGCAGCGTGCACACCGATCGATATATCTTGTTGCGGCGTGCAACCTGATCTATATAGGTACTTACACTCACTGTGGGTGTGCAGACTCTAGAGGGGCCCTATACGGCCTTAGCGCAATATCAAGCCACCTTGTGGCACATAAAATAAGGCCTGAAATCCTTCTCACGTCACACTAAAGGCCTGAAAGCCTCCTCACAATACATTCGAGGAATGAAAGCCTCCCCATAAGACACTCGAGGCCTGAAAGCCTCCTCATATTACACTCGAGGCATGAAAGCCTCCTACAATACACTCGAGGCCTGAAAGCCTCCTCACAATACACTCGAGGCCTGAAAGCCTCCTCACAGTACACCCGAGGCCTGAAATCCTCCTCACAATACACTCGAGGCCTGAAAGCCTCCTCACAATACACTCGAGGCATGAAAGCCACTTCACAATACACTTGAGGCCTAAAAGCCTCTTCAGAATACACTCGAGGCCTGAAAGCCTCACTAAGTCCAGAAACATCATAAGCCCATTAGGCATCAGTAAAGTAATAGTGCTCAGCCCAAACAACAGTGAAAGTGTCATTTAAATCTCAAAATTTAATTAAAATGGCTGAGTTTTCAAAACAGTATAGTTATCAGGACTGAGTTCAAATAACGTATCAAAATTGCGAGGTAATAGTGATAACAATCCCCGAAGGATTCAAATAATCTTCATTAAGCCCAGAACATGGCAATAAGCCCAAATCATGATGATAAACAAAACAATTCAGTCAAATACACGGTAAAATATCAAAAGGGACGGACCAAGTCACAAACCCCAACAGTGCTCTACCCCACGCTCGCTATTCAGCGTGAAATTCACCTCAATATAGCACTACGATGTGCAATCCTAGGTTTCAAACCTTCAGGATATCATTTACAATCATTACTCACCTCGAACCGGTGATATCTCTAGTTCACAATGCCTTTCCCCTCGAATAGGCCTCCACGCTCGTCGAATCTATCCAAAACTAGAATGAATACGTCACAATATGCCAGTGGAACAATACCCAATCAAAAAAATCAAAAATATTAAAATTATTGAAATTGGCAAAACCCGAGCCCGTGCCCACTTTTCAAACTCAAAAATTCTTACATTAATGGGTTCTTTATCTCTTCACGAGTCTATACATATGAAGAGTACCAAAATCAGAGTCCAAATAACCCCACAAATCCCAATTTTTGCTCTCTTAAATTTCAAGCCCTAAACCACCATTTTTGTCCATAATTTTTCTTATATTTTCAGTCCAAATCCATGCATTAACACCATAAAATCGTGTTTTAAGTCTAAGAACCCATAACTTATCGAAGCTCCTTGAAAACTCTCTTCTAAATCGCCCAAAATTCTCCCAGTCCGAAGTTAGAAATGAGAACCCTCAAAAATTCGAGAAGAAGACCAATTAAATATTCTGCCCAATCATTACCACATGTGCGGTCATATTGTTGCTTCTGCGACTTTCGCTTTGCGGTCAATATCCCTTATGCGGAAATTCACTAAGGCCCCATATATCGCTTCTGCTATCCAAACGACGAGACCGCTTATGCGGTTCCTTTTCCGCAGAAGCGGAAATACCAAAAGCAGCAAGCTTGCAATTTGCACAAGTCCAAAACTCATCCCGATATCCATCCAAAATCACCTCGAGGCTCTCGGGACCTCGACCAAAAGTGCCAACCCATCTCAAAACATCACCCAGACTCGTTCCAATCATCAAAACACATCAAACAACAGTGAAACCATCAAATTACATCGGATTCAATCCTAAGTTCTTCAAAACTTCCGAAACACGCATTCGATTAAAAAAACCCGACCAAACGACGTTTGAATGACCTAAAATTTTGCACACATGTCACAAATGATACAAAGAAGCTACAACAACTCTCAGAATTCCATTCCGACCATCGGATCAAAATCTCACCTATCAACCGGAATTCGCCGAAATACTAACTTTGCCAATTCAAGCCTAATTCTACATCGGACCTCCAAAATCACTTCCAATGACACTCCTAAGTCACAAATGATCCCCTGAAGCTAACCGTATCATTGAAATACATATCCGAGCCCTCTAGCACATAAGTCAACATCTGGTTGACTTTTTCAAACTAAGCCTTCCTTTAAGAGACTAAGTGTCTCATTTCCTTCCAAAATCAATCCAAGCCAACTCGATCACACAAGACACTGATAATGAATCATAAAGAAGTAGAAAATAGGGGAAACAGAGCGATAACTCATGAGACAACAGGTTGGGTAGTCACATCTTCCCCAACTTAAACAAACGCTCGTCCTCGAGCGTACCCATAGTTGTTCTATGAGCCAATTAATCGCTGAATAACCTACCATGCATATACCCGGCGGTGGTCCTACGTCACCTTATCTCATATAGGTCCGACAAACCTTTTAACTGAAATTACACAATCCAATCTAGCCCATAAACCAGGGAATCACATTTCCACTTCTGAAACCATACACAAGATTAGAACCTCACATCTCTACTCAGAATAAGCCCGAACCAGCTGTAATAACCCATATATGTAACTTCAGGTGCAATTATATGATACACCACATAACTCCAACACTTAAAACGATAACTCTTATTCTCAGCACACGCACATAACAACCGAATGTTGATAGGAAACCTCTTATCAACTAAAGTTTCATTCCAACACTTATTATAATGCTAATCATAAATGAAACATGCAATAAACCATAACTATCTCTCAGGTCAACCATTCTTGAATTCACTTCCCTTTTGGCTAGTACCACAGCAGATTTCCGAGCCGAGCCTCGACATTATCCTTCTGGCAAGTTGAAACCAAATTCGTTCCCCAATGATCACCTCGAATACAACACACCACTCTGGTAACATGACACATCAATACAGGCCTAAGCCACACCTTGTATAATTTGTGCACCAATAGGGAACAGTCTGAATATACTCAAATCATGCAAAATGACTCAAATGCAAGAGCTGCACCTCAAACTCACACGTACCACCACAACGCAAGGTTGAGAACCCATCTCACATCATAGAATAGAACACATGAATCTACCCCGAAAGCTCATATCTCCCCGTAGCCTCGCTACAATGCGCGATCCTATCCAAATACTGCTACACATGGCACACTCAAGTCACTATGCTCAAAATCGACAACCATGTACCATTTGATGTCTGGAACCAAAGCACATCGTCATACCCACGGTGAGACAAATAGCATATACCATACAACCAGATAGGTCATAATCGATACTCCATTCACCGAGCAACACCCAATTACTTTTCCCGCTCGACTTCCACTATGCATTCCCAATGGAACCGCACCATATGTGCCCATAACCAACAAATCATAACGCCTCACAGCGCAGAAAAGGAACTCTTAGATCTCCCCATATCACTGACAAGCTCAATAACGATCGAATCGACCTATCCCTCAACAATACAAATCGGGGCCAACCAAGCTGACTCAAGCTAGAACACACATCCATATTGACCTGCCAACAAACTCATCATCAAGGAAGCCTGAAGCTGCTCTTTCCACTACTGCAGCTCCTACCAGATCCATACGATACGGTGCCTGGCACCAAATTAATACTGAAATCCACCATCTTGCCTGGCGACATGCCCCGGCCATAAGAAATGCATTTGAAAAGTCCCTTCATACCAGAACTAAATCAATGGTAGAAACCTCAGCACCGACATCCATCACGAAGGCCCAATTAAGAAAAACAATCCTACCCAGCCATCCGCTGGTCTTTGAAATACAAACCATTATGCTTGAACATAATCCGACGCACCTCGCCACTCAACCCGTGGCGTCCTGGCATAGCCCATAGTGCAATAGTCCAGAATAATCCAACACTTGAGACACCCAGTCACCCCAATACCGTATCCAAAGTCTAACATACCAAGCAAAGAAAGATACACTCGGGCCTCAAAGTCCTAGTAGTTACCAAACAATGCCGATACACACAGTCTACAACCATATCACAATCTGTCTATGAGAACTTCCGTCTCCACATCCACATGGCACATGACTCACCAAGTCAGATCCAAATTTCGCCGCCTGAATACATGCAGACCTTTAATACCCAATCATTTCACGATAGATACTCTAAAATTTCCATGTGCCGCCAAGCAAACCCGAATACCACAAGTCGATCCAACCAGAAAGTACCGCAATACTACCAAAGTACAGTCTAATCACATTACCCTTATTCTGAGACATATACTCTTGTCAACTCACTTCCAACTAGAAGTACCATATCATTGATTATCTGAGGCTACCTGTTGCCTGAGAATATGAACTTCCTTTCAAAACTGAACTATAACCTAGCACACATCAGTCTCGATCCTCTACAACATGCCGCATATACCATACCATCCAAGGATAACATGGAAACTTTTATCTCCCTTCCGAGCCACAGACATCTACGTGCTCAACTAGTCAAGTACTTCCATTGATCCCATTTAGAAGAAAATCATTACACGTCCCATGCCTCTCACATTCGTAATGATGCACTTCTCCAACCATGGTAGAGATCAACAAGAACTCTCCCAATTCAGTTTGCACAAATTAAATTGCCAGGAATGAATCTTTCTAACTAGACCAAGCTAAGCAAGCCATAAAATCCCATGAGATTGCTGCAATATACCTGTAAGAACCTATTACCTCGAACACATACAAAGAATTGATCATATCCTTACCATACCGATTCGGTCTATTACCAAGCTATTCCATCTATCTAAATTTCCTTCTGATTCATATCCAATTTGATGCATCTCTCTTGCTGTAGTACCACAGTCTCTTAATCCAGGCTTACCACACACGACCCAATCATAAGACTACACTGTCTAAGACCCATAAGCCGTTGAATACCCTCTCAAGTATTACCAGAAACATCACGATCCCGAATACTTTAATCTGAAGAACTGCATGTGAATCAGAATCCGTTACCTTTACTTTCCTGATATTTATACATAGAACTCCATAACTAACATAGAAATACCACAATTCTGAACCTTTTCCAATGAAAACACAGTTTTTAACCACATATGCAACTTTAAAATACCCAATCATTTACTGCAACAATCTTGAACACATTAGAACCATTCCCGAAAGTCCTTCACTCTTATTTAAACTGCAACTTACCTGACCTAACGAACAGAATCACCTGTGCCTCAATGGCACTCCGATACCGCAGAAGGCAATCCTCACCCCAATATATCTAAGTTATGTCCTGCTCTATGCACCGAGCATTCTTTACCAACAATATTCTAGACATTCTGTGATTCTCATACCATGTGAAGCATAATATAACCTTGTCAAATTTTCCTTTACTCTAGCCATAGCTAATTCACTCGCATGCCCGAACTGGAACCAACCTAGCACATAACCTTGCACTCCACTGCTCACGGTGGACTCCCCACTTAGCTCGAAGCCATAGGTCCAGATACACTCAAAACTTATGACATTTTTACTCTATTGATGCCACAATACCATGGTGAGATTAAACTCAAATCATTTGTAAGCTTATGAAATCACAGATTATCTAGTACTGAAAATCTTCTGCAAATCTCGCATTCATCCCCGCAATAGTAAAGCCCACTCTCTTAAACGACCCGAAATTTCTAAATTTTAACATGTACTTTTCAATTACATACGAGATCTCCTAACTTACACACAAGGATCACACCACTTTAGAACACTCCGCATGAGATAACCCACCTCTTCACCTCAATATAACATTTCTGTATGCCTTCCACCGTCATACACATTAGACAATTACTTAGTCTTTGAGAGTCTGAAGTCATACCGCAACATGAAATTTACTTCACTCCCAACTAGGAGACATGAAAAGATTCTTCACGCGCCCATAACTCAGGGCTACACATCCAGTCACAATGGAAATAAGCACTTATTAGTTCATCTATCATTCAGCAGACCTCCCTCGTCGCCTCCAAGTCACATAAATACATCTCGCAGTACAAACATATACATCACGTAGTTAACCAGCCGTCACTCCCATTAGCAGGGACAATAGCGAACATATAAGTTCAAAATACTTGCTCACACAATCAGCACCTCGGTGCTCAAGCCATAGCCAAATATCCAGCCTCAAGTCTTCCAGATCGTCCCAACATAAACATACAGAGATCACGTCTCACCCCTTGATCGGGTAATCACAGCCATCAAGGCACATCTAATACTGAGCGCTCATGTGTGCATACGAACACATGGAAGGAATTTCAATAGTTACCTTTCAAGCTGAATCAAGGATGCACGATAAGAATTCAAGAATGTGAAGATTCCTAAAAGTTCCGCAGCCTCTCGAGGATAAATACAGACGTCTCCGTACCGATCCGTGAGACTCTACTAAACATGCTCATGACTCGTGAGATCTAGTAATCTAGGCTGATACCAACTTGTCACGACCCAAACCCCATACTGATTGTGATGGAGCCTCTCTTGAAGACGAGGACAACCAACTAACTCGTCTTTTAAAAACAGATTAAACATGAATAAACAACTCATATATGACTAAATAATATTAATTAGCGGAAGACAACCACACATAGCCCTAATCGGGGTGTCACAAGTCACGAGCATCTATATGAATGTAAATCCACTACAAGGTCTAAATATATATATATAAAACTAGAAAAATGATCAAGAGGGAAACATGGTGCTACGAACTCTGACAGTCACCTCCTTAGCTCATATTACTTTGCCTCTGATCGGCCCAAAACCCGCTACCGGGTGAATAGATACCTGCATTTGCACACAAGGTTCAGAAAGTAAAGTGAGTACTCCAACTCAGTGAGTAATAAAGGTAAATAAAAACTGAGCAGTAAGAAATCACGTAAAGCAACCAACATGTTGTATGGAAGCAGGGTACGATCTTTGAGAAAACAGTGAAGCTGTGAAATCTTTGGAAATATCTTGGCTTAGTTTAAATCTTTTTTGAGAATGATCTTATCAACAGTTACAAAAACGATTTCAAAACGGTTAGTGCTGAGAAACACAGAAAAATCTGCCCCTCGAGCACAAATTCCGCAGTATGACAGGTAAAAAGACAAATAAATATGCAAGATGAGTACATAAAAGTCCGTCCCTCGGGCAATATCTCAACAACAGTACCAGCCCCTTGGGCTCACTCTCAGTATCATTCTCAGAACTGTACCATATAGAAATCATTGTAGCGTGCAGCCCGATCCATATATCTTGCTGCTGTGTGCAGCCCGATCCATATGGGTACCTGCGCTCACTGTGGGTGTGCAGACTCCGGAGGGGCCCTTTACGGCCCAAACGCAATATCAAGCCACCTCGTGGCACATAAAATAAGGCCATAAAGCCTTCTCACATCACACTCGAGGCCTAAAAGCCTCCTCACAATATACTCGAAGCATGAAAGCCTCCCCGCAATACACGTGAGGCCTGAAAGCCTCCTCACAATACACTCGAGGCCTGAAAGCCTCCTCACAATACACTCGAGGAAAGAAAACCTCCTCACAATACACTCGAGGCCTAAAAGCCTCCTCACAATGCACCCGAAGCCTGAAAGCCTCCTCACAATATACTCGAGGCTTGAAAGGCTCCTCACAATACACTCAACGCCTGAAGGCCTCCTTACAATACACTTAACGCATGAAAAACTCGTCGCAATATAGCCGAGGCCTGAAAGGCTCGTTACAATACACTCGAGGCCTAAAAGCCTCCTCACAATACACTTGAGGCCTGAAAGCCTCCTCACAATACACTCGAGGTCTGAAAGCCTCCTTACAATACACTCGAGGCCTGATAGCCTCCTCACAATATACTCGAGGCCTGAAAGCCTCCTCACAGTACACTCGAGGCCTGAAAGCCTCCTCATAATACACTCGAGGCCTGAAATCCTCCTCACAATACACTCGAGGCCTGAAAGCCTCACTCAGTCCAGAAATATCATAAGCCCCTCAGACATCAATAAAGTAATAGTGCTCAGCCCAAACAACAATGAAAAGTGTCATTTAAATCTCAAATTTTAATTAAAGCGGCTAAGTTTTCAAAATAGTATAATTATCAGGATTAAGTTCAAATAACGTATCAAAATAGCAAGGTAACAGTGATAACAATCCCCGAAGGGTTCAAAAAATCGGCATTAAGCCCAAAACGTAGCAATAAGCCCAAATAATGATGATAAACAAAATAGTTCTATCAAATATGTGGTGAAATATCAAACGGGACGGACAAAGTCACAATCTCAATGGTGCTCTACCTCACGCTCACTATCTGGCGTGCAAGTCACCTTAATATAGTACTATGATGTGCAATCCGGGGTTTCAAACCCTCAGGATATCATTTACAATCATTACTCATTTAAAATCGGTGATACCTCTAGCTCACGATGCCTTGGCCCTCCGAATAGGTCTCCACGCGCGTCGAATCTATCCAAAACCAGAAAGAATACGTCACTATATGCCAATGGAAGAAACCCAATCAAAAAAATCAAAAAATATTAAAAATCTCGAAATTGGAAAAAACCAGAGCCCTAGTCCCACTTCTCAAACTCAGAAATTCTTACATCAACGGGTTCTTTATGTTGTCACAAGTCTATACATATGAAGAATACCAAGATTGGAGTCCAAATGACCCCACAAATCCCAATTTTTGCTCTCTTAAATTTCAAATCCTAAACCACCATTTTTGTCCATAATGTTTCTTAGATTTTCAGTCCAAATTCATGAATTAACACCATAAATCGTGTTTTAAGTCTAAGAATCCATACCATCGAAGCTCCTTGAAAACTCTCTAAAAAATCGCCCAAAATTCTCCGGATCCTAAGTTAGAAATGAGAAACCCTCCAAAATTCGGGAAGAAGACCAATTAAATATTCTTCCCCAATTATTAACACATTTGCGGTCATATTGTCGCTTCTGTAACTTCAGCTTTTGTGGTCAATATCCGCTTCTGCGGAAATTCACTAAGGCCCCATATACCGCTTCTACAGTCCAAAAGTCGCTTCTGCGACTCCGCAGATGTGGTCCCTACTCCGCATCTGCGGTCCTGCTTATCCCACACAAAAACTACTCATGTGACCTATATTTCGTACCTGTGAGACCGCTTCTGCAGTTCCTTTTCCACAGAAGCGGAAATACCAGAAGCAGCAGGCCTGCAATTTGCACAAGTCCAAAACTCATCCCAATAGCCATCTGAAATCACCCCGAGGCCCTCGGGACCTCAACCAAAAGTTCCAATCCATCCTAAAACATCACCCAAACTCGTTCCAATCATCAAACAATACTGAAACCATCAAATTGCATCGGATTCAAGCCTAGGTTCTTCAAAACTTTCGAAACACGCATTCAATAAAAAAAGCTCGATCAAACAACGTCCGAATTACCTGAAATATTGAACACATGTCACAAATGAAATAATGTAGCTATAACAACTCTCAAAATTTCATTCCGACCCTCAGATAAAAATCTCAACTATCAACCAAAATTCGCCGAAATATTAACTTTGCCAATTCAAGCCTAATTCTACATCGGACCTCCAAAATCACTTCCAATCACACTCCTATGTCACAAATCATCACCCGAAGCTAACCGAATCATTGAAATGCATATCCGAGTCCTCTAACACATAGGTCAATATCCAGTTGACTTTTCCAAACTACGCCTTCCTTTAAGAGACTAAGTGTCTCATTTCCTTCCAAAATCAATCCAAGCCAACTCGATCACACAAGACACTAATAATGAATCATAATGAAGCAGAAAATGGGGGAAATAGAGCGGTAACTCATGAGACAACGGGTCGGGTCGTCACAGATACAAAATCCGTCGCCCGGGTTTTCTCATGAAAACTTATAAGCTTACATAAAGGGGTATTATCAAACCCAAAACTGAGTTATGGATTCTATCAACTAATTATTATTCACAAATTTATTTGTTATCGTCCAATCTATTAGGCATATACTAACTCTAAATAGAGGCGTGCCTTTTGATAAATCAAAACAATGAACAAATTACATTGATCATAATAATTATATCAAGATTAGAAGTATAAGCTCATTTATGAATTAGAGAAAATATTTTATATATTCAATACAAAAACATATTTTCTCTTCTTGGTCCGTTCAATATATACTGAGTATACTAGCACAAGGAGTTGGAATAAACTACTCCCATAATCAAGACAAATTATACAATAATCTTGTGCTACAATCATCAAGATATTTTGTCCAACAATATCTTTGATTCTGAACATAGTTTATTAATTATGAGAACCAACAATTTAATCTTTTGTACATGAGCTAAGACTCCATACACTAAATTGTCTAGTACATAACTAAAAGGACATACATGTAACAAATGATCTATTTAAAATAGTACTTTATTGAATTGAATAAATTTAATTAAATAATTGTTCCATAAAGAATAAAATATAATACTATGTCTAAACCGTATGGTTTATAGTATATCCCAACAATCTCCCACTTAGACTCACAACCATGCGTCATTACTCTAACACTCATTCCTTCTACATGCTTGTTAAAAATCTTCTGTGTCAAGCTCTTTGTAAACGGGTCTGCCAAATTGTCCTCCGACACAATCTTTAACACTCTTGCATCACCTCTCTGAGTAATTTCTTGAATTAAGTGATATTTACGCTCAATAAGCTTACTCCTTTTATGGCTTCTTGGTTCCTTTGAGTTTGCAACTGCACCACTATTATCACAATAAAGTACAATTGGTGCTTGAACCGAAGGAACCACATTAAGCTCTTTCAGAAAGTTCCTGAGCCAAACAGCCTCTTTAGCTACCTTAGATGCAGCCACATATTTGGCTTCCATGGTGGAATCAGCAACACATGATTGCTTGATGCTCCTCCAACTTATAGCTCCACCTCCTAAGGTAAAAATATATCCTGAGGTAGATTTTCTAGAGTCTTTATCTGACTGGAAATCTGAATCAATAAAGCCAATGAGTGCAAGATCACCTGAGTGATACACCAACATATAATCCCTAGTCCTCTTCAAGTACTTGATTATATGCTTAACAACAGTAATATGTTATCGACCAGGGTTAGACTGAAATCTACTAACCATGCCAATAGCAAAGCAGATATCAGGTCTAGTACATAGCATACCATACATAAAACTCGCTACAACAGAAGCATAAGGGATTGCCTTCATCTTTTCTATCTTATCAGTCATTTTTGGCGACTAATCTTTTGACAAAGAGATTCCATGTCTAAAGGGAAGAAACCCTTTCTTGGAATCTTGCATGCTAAACCTGGTGAGAATAGTATCAATATAAAGTGCTTGGGACAAGCATAATATCCTTTGCTTGCGATCTCGCATAAGCTTGATCCCAAGGATATGTGCTGCCTGTCTCAAGTCTTTCATATTGAAACGTGAGGATAACCATTCCTTTATTGAATTCAACATGCTCAAATTATTTCTTATGAGCAAAATATTATCTACATACAAAACCAAAAATGTAACTTTATCTCCATTCCATTTCTTATAGACATAAGACTCATTTTCACATTGATCAAAATCGAAGGTCCTAATCGATGCATCAAAACAAGTGTTGCATGACCTAGAAGCTTGTTTCAATCCATAAATAGATTTCCTTAATTTACTCAACATGTGCTCATTGCCACTTTTTATGAAACCAACTGGTTGTTCCATATAGATGCACTCATCAAGACTTTTATTTAGAAAAACGATCTTGACATCTATTTGTCAGATCTCATAATCGTAATGAGCAGAAATGGATAAGATAATCCTAATGGATTTAAGAATGGATACCGGCGAAAAAATTTCCTCATAATCGATCCCTTCTTTTTGTGTAAACCTTTTTGCAACAAGCCTAGCTTTAAAAGTTTGCACTTTTCCACCCGCTCCTCTTTTTTTCTTATAGATCTATCTACAACCTATGGGCTTGAATCCAGTAGGTGGTTCTACAAGATCTCATACTTGATTAGAGTACATGGATTCCATTTCAGATTTCATAGTATCAACCCATTTATCAGCATTTACATCATGTAGTGCTTCGTCGTAATTTATAAGTTTTGTATTAGGCTCTTCATGGATTCTATCATAAGATTATCCCAAGAGCGCAAATCAGAGAGGTTTTGTAATAATTCTCCCACTACGACTAGTCACTATAGGTGGAGGCTGATTTTGTTATTGAATCACGCCATCATTTCGTGGAACTAAAGCCTCAATGTTATCCTCTACACCTTGCGGTGCTAGGATATCATTAACTTCTTCCTGGAGTGCAGGTTGCATAGCAATTTCAGGTTTTTCAACAATCTGAGGTTGCTAACTATTACTCCCACTACTTTGGGATAGTGAGATGTCAAGCAATTATTCTTCTGCAATCTACTACCTATTGACATTTCTCCCACTACGATAATGCAGTGGTATGTCAATACTGGCTTCCGTAATACGTTTTAGAGATGAGTCTTTAGTAACTCCATTGTTTATTTCTTTTAAAACTAGTTTACTTCTAGGAATATGGTTAGTTAAATAGCCATCTTCTAAAAATCTGGCGTTTGTCGTAACAATTACCTTTTTTTCTTTGGGACAATAAAACAAATTGCCTTTTGTTCCTTTTGGATATCCAATAAAAATGCATACTTCTGTCCTTGATTCCAATTTATCTGCTCTCCTTTTCAGCACATGTGCTGGAAAACCCCAAACCCGAATATGCCGTAAAATTGGCTTGCGCCCAGTCCACAATTCTACTGGAGTTGAAGGTACTGACTTTGAAAGAACTAAATTTAGAATGTAGTTTGATGTTTCTAAAGAATATGCCCAAAAGGAAGAAGACAAATCGGAATAACTTAATATTGATCTAACCATTTCCATATGAGTCTTATTTCTTCTTTCTGTCACACCATTTTGTTGTGGTATTCCTGGGGTAGATAACTCAGATTTAATTCCATTATCTGATAATTATTTTATGAATTCCGCAAAAAGGTATTCACCACCACGATTAGATCGCAATGTTTTGATATATTTATCATGTCGTTTCTCCGTTTCCGTCTCAAAATTTATCAAAGCATTTATACTTACGTCGCAACAGATAAATTTATCCATAATTTGAGTAATCATATGTGAAAGTCACAAAATACTCAAAATCACCTCTTGCTTGTATATTCATAGGACCACACAAATCAGAGTGAATTAATTCTAGCTTATCACTGGCCTATTTCCTTTTGAGGGGAAATGTCTTTTGGTCATTTTTCCTTCTAAATAGGATTCACATATTGGTAGTGACTCCACTTTCAATGAACTCAAAGTTACATCAAAGATCAATATCAAAATCCTATTTAGATTTAAACGGCTTAGATGTGAGTGCCATAAATAAATTTGACTCAATTCAGAAATACATTTTCTTTTATGTGATAGATTAATATTATTTAGTTCTTTCGGTTGTTGTAGCACATGATGAGATATATCAATAATAAAAAGTTCATGTACTCTAGCAGCAATGTAGATAAAATGTTTATTAAACTTAATAATAACAGAGCTATTAGCAAAATAAAAATTATAACCAACATCTATTATTTTCGAAACCGAAATCAAATTCCTTCTAATAGAAGATACATAGAGAACATCTTTTAAAACTAAAATTCTATCACTACTCAACGAAACTCTAGTATCTCCTAAAGCTAGAGCTGGTGTTGGCTCACCATTGGCTTGAAAAGCGTATACTTCATTCTCACTTAGCCGCCGCATTTCCTGAAACCCCTACAAAGTAGTGCAAATGTGATTAGTGGCTCCCAAATCTACACACCAAAATATGGTAGAAACAGCCACTAAATAAGTTTCAACGACATTTAAATTTGAATTACCTTGCTTATTCAACTTTACCAGATAGGTAGGACATTGCTTCTTGTGATGCCCGAGTTCCTTGCAATAATAGCACTTGCCTTTGGGCTTTTTCAGACCAACCGCACCATCAGGTGCCAGAACCTTTTGAGCCTTCTTTTTTTTCATATTGCCTTTCAACTCAGAAACCAAAGCTTTCTCAATATTGAGTGCCACAACTGGAGCTCGTTGTTTGATAATAGATTCTGCCGCTTGCAGCTCATTCAAAAATTTCGCTAGTGATAAATCCATTTTATTCATATCATAAAGTTCAAGCGAAACTGTTGAAAACTATTAAGAAGAGTCTGCATGACCATCTCAACTTGATACTCCTTTTCAATCACAGCTCGAAGGACCTCCAGTTCATTCAGAAGACTCATTATCTTCAGAACATGGTCCTTGACTGATGATCCTTCAGCCATCTTGATGTTAAAAAGGGCTTTCATGGCTGTCTGATGAGGTGCACAATTTTTCTCACCGAAAGACTTTCGAGCATATCATAAGCAGAACCCATAGAATGATGCCGATGTTGCAAAACATTCGACATAGAGTTAAGAATGTAATATCGCGCCATCTCATCAGCCTTAACCCATTTTTCATAAGCCTTAACCTGATCATCACTAGCCTTTTCATGCATTCCCTAGTGATTACAAATTTTGTAACCTTCAGCAGTTAGGATAATATCAAGGTCCCTTTTCCAGTCAACATAATTCAGTCCTTCTAACTTGTTTTGGTTCAAAATTGAGGTAAGTGGGTTGAATGAAGACATGGTTGGCCTGAGAGACATTCACATTAAATATATCATTAGATATGTATTTAGAATGATTAAATTTAAAATAACACATTACACATATAACCATATTCGTTGAACAGTTAGATTCGTTAGGGAAACTTAACTATTCATACAAAATATATGAGTGATGTAAGATATTGACCCCATAAATTTAAACATGACCAACTCACATGGAGAGTAAACTGTCAATTTAAGATAGGTAAATATCACTTTTATAAACTCTAGTTTCATTCAATCAACATATAACTCAGTTGGAGAGTTAATACAAGTAATGAAATAACTAGGGGCAAAACTACAGTAATCACCTATAATGAATTTATCGGATGTGAAATAAGACCTATGCCAACATATAAATTCAATATATTACTGTAAAACATGATTGAAAATAATGGGAATTGAACCCTACCATTACAGATTTCTATTAATATTTTTTATTTAAAAAAATCCAGAAAAAAAAGACCAAAACTCTACTAAGCAATCCCCGATGCCCAAAAAACGATGTACATCATTAGCAAAGCTAGTGTGTTTTTTAATTTGGGCTGTTTCGGATGAACCTACCAAATTTTAGGCCAATCGGATTTCGACAAAATTTTAAAATTTATCGCGTGCTAGAATTTCGTTTTTGGCGTTTTAAGGGGTTTTCATTATTTTGACATGTTCAAATCACATAATATACTGATGTTTGTTAATACAAGGTTTCAAGACTCAAATAATTTTTTTTAATTAATAAAAACGTGATTAGACAAAATTGTAAACACAGTATTTTTCACTAGTCAAAAACGGTACTTTTAATAGTTATGTATATTAACCCAAAATTATAAAACCAATATACACAAACAGTCAAGTTTTTTTAATATAACACTGTGATTATGGACATAATACAATTAAAGAAGATTAATGGTATTAATTAATTCATTATTTATGAATATGTATATTAACCCATAATTACAATATTAATATCATTCAAAAACATAGTCACGTTTTTATCCGAAAAAAGTTTGCTATTCAACAAAAAATGTAATTTGAACAGATTGCTGTTTAAATATAACATCACTGTTTATACATGTGTATATTAATTCATAATTTTAAAATTACAGAATTATGACACTAATAAATACAATCACGTTTTTAACATAAAATAATGATCCCAAAAATGTATCAATAAATAATACGTTTTAATATTATTCTATGCATGTTGTATTATATTATCTAGTTAGATGTAAGACGGCGTCTGATACCAATTGTTAGAACATGTGCAGCGAAAGCAAGTAAACAAGCCACGCATCAAATACATGTAAACTAGACAACATAATAATAACGAGATTAGAAGCACTAACCTCTTGAAATAGTTGCACAAGCCTTCCAAGCAGCAAGAATTCACGGCTGCAGTCTTCTGCTATTTTCCTAGTAAAACCTTGAACGATTTTTCTATTGGATGGGCAAGAATAATACAACTAAAAGGTAAGTAATTAGGTGAAATCGGTCTTCCTTTAATAGACCCGAAATTAAGCTACAATAAAGCTCAAAAACGTGTAGGATTCTACAAGTAGAATCCTACTCTAACTCAAAAGGATAACTTTTCTCTCAAGCTACTTTTTACCTAAAGTCTGTCCAGGTTTTTACTAGGTATAGTAGGGACCATAGAAATAATAAGAGGCTACTAATTATAGTATTAATTCAAAATTAGCATGAAGTAATTCTTACTATAATTAAATGAAATTTATTCCACTAAAAACTGCAATTGAACTCCTCAATATGAATTTCAAAAATTTATTAACACTTATTTTAACTCCCCATGTTAATATTTCAATTACCAGTTAATTAAATTAAATCACTAAAATTTTAATTCAATTAAATAATTAAATCCTTTATAATTCTGCTTAAACTATTTCATGTGACATATACAATATTCACCAGCCCGATTTTCACATGAAAACTTATAAGCTTACATGAAGGGGTATCATCAAACCCCAAAATCGAGTCATGGATTTTATCAACTAATTATTATTCACAAATTTATTCGTTATTATCCAGTCTATTAAGCATATACTAACTCTATATAGAGTCGTACCTTTTGATAAATTAAAACAATAAACAAATTATATGAATCATAATAATTAGATCAAGATTAGGAGTATAGGCTCATTTAATGAATTAGAGAAAATGTTGTATATATTTAATACAAAAATATATTTTCTCTACTTGGTCCGTTCAATATATACCGAGTATACTAGCACAAGAAGTTGGAGTAAACTACTCCCATAATGAAGACAAATTATAGAATAATCTTGTGTTACAATCATCAGGATATTTTGTCCAACAATATCTTTGATTGTGAATATAGTTTATTAATTATGAGAACCAACAATTTAATTTTCTGTACGTAAGCTGAGACTCCATACACTAAATTGTCTACTACATAACTAAAAGGACATACATGTAACAAATGATCTATTTAGTACTTTATTAAATTAAATAAATTAAATAAATAATTATTTTATAAAGAATAAAATATATTACTATGCCGAAACCGCATAGTTAAACTTAATAGTATGTTCTAATAAAAATAACAAATAAATCAATTTTTGAAAAAAAATTAACTTTTAAGATGAAGAACTATTACTTATGAATATTGTTATATAGATGTATGACATTATATTGGTGATTTCATTCATAATATATTTGGTTTTCTTTTAATAAAAAAATCGAGGAAAGGGAAAAGGACAGGAAATTAAGCGTCGCGTGCTGTTCGCCATAAGCTTAATGATGAACTAAAGAGGGCAACTAATGAGAGCACCCGTTATGTCACGTGCTATAAAGAAACCATAATATGCTTAATGAAATGATTGGATTCTATTTTCTGAAATGATGATGCCTTGTTATTCACAGGCAAAAATTCGCAATCACAAATATTTATATCAAGCTATCTTAATTTATTATAATTAAAATAATTTTATTAAATAAAAATATATATTAATTAATTAAAATTAAATAAGAAATTCTTTTTATAAGACACAAATCATGCACCTATATATTACTCCCTTTATTTTAATTTATATGATATATTTTTCTATTAGATTTTTTTCAAAAAAAAGATATATTTTTATATTTAAAAATAATTTAATTTTAAATTTTATTCTATCTACTTTCTTTTTAATAAAAAGTATTTATAGTCACACAAATATAATAATTAATCACTAAGCTTTTACGTTAAACTTTTAATATTATATATTTTAAAAGTTTTCTTATATTAAAATTTTATTTCAAATCAAATTATGTCATCTAAATTAAAATCTAATATAAGTATGATAAATTTTTACAATTGTTTTCCTACTTGCCTTCATCGAGACAAGAGAAGCCGTCCTAGTAGACACTTAAGCAGTGCGTTGGGAATTGCGAATTGAGTTACCTGTGAAACTTAGTGGCGGTTTGGACATAAAATTTGATGGAATTTTTTGTTAATTTTGTTTATATCGAAATCAATAATTTATTATAAAAGTTTTAATTTTTATTTGGAAATATATTTTGGAAATTTTCAAAAATTTTAAAAACTGCAAAAAATTATTTTTTAAATATTTTTATTCAAATCACTCACAAAACTTTAAAAACAACTCAAATTAAAAATTATATCCAAACACAACTCTAAATTTCAAATATCATTTTCACCTAAAATTTTCTTTTTACTGTTTTTTCGAATTTTACAATTATCATGTCCAAACACCTACTTAATCTCAATTGCTCTTCCGAAAGAAAACCTTGGTAGAAGTAGGGAAAAATAAGCTTAAATAAAATATTTTAAAAATTCAAAATTCGCAATTTGTTTCGACAAAGTATTATTGAAGTTGCATTTTTCAGTATAGAATTTTGGTGTTGCAAAGTCGTATAAATAGCATGATCGGTTTCAGATTGGTCATTCAAAAATAATCAGTATTTATTAAGTTAATAAAAAATAATTATTATTTTGCTATAATAGAAACTTGTCCAACATAATATACTGGAGTACGGCGTACCTGTGTAAGAACTCCAGCATATTATGATGAACCAGTATACTTTGCTGGCTCCAGTATAATACTCCTTCCGGTCCAAAATAAATGATTTTTGGCCTTTTTCTTGTGGTCCAAAATAAGTTATTTTTGCCGATTTCAAAAATGAATTAATTATTTTTTTCCTACATTATCCTTGGAGTAAATAGTGTTGGAATATGTGTTAGGAGTGTTAATGTGAGATAGTAAAGGTTAATATAGTCAATTCGATTGCTAAGTAAAATAACTTATTTTGGACCGGAGAGAGTATACTGGAGACTGGAGCACCGATGCTCCAGACTCCAATATATTATGCTGGAGTTTCAACATACTTATCCTGGAACTCCAGTATAATATGCTGGAGCTTAAGTATGCTTATGATGAAACTTCAGCATAATACATTGAAGTATTTTTCAGATTTTGAATGTATTTTCGTTTAAATTTATTATTTCATAAGAAATAATTAAATTTCAATTATTTTTAAAATTAGACTATTTTTAAACATCCGACGTAAACCTGACTATTTTTGAATTTCTCCCTACAAAGTCTACTCTACAGTAGCCAGGTCGTCCGTCCTTGTCTCTTGTTATTGGGCTGGATCAAGACTGTACTATTGATTAAATAGTGTCCATTTTAGGCCGCTAAACTTATCCTTTTTCTTGGCAGCACTTGTTCAAACTTCCCTTTAAATTTTGCCGTTGGCTATTAAGGTTCATGAACAGATGATTCCATAACTTTTTGCTGAAGTTTTGTACTTTTCTACCATCAATCATGGTCTTGGTTACCTATTGAAACTTATTTGGGATTTCATTCACCATCAGTAAAAAAAGAAATTGTATTGCCCGTCTACTTTAATCAGTTACAACAACTTATATACTTTATTTTCCAGATTACCATATTAAATACGATATAAATAATTACTTGTGGAGCATTTACAATTAGGGGATGATGTTGTTGCAAGATAAAAAGTGTAACTGGTTGCATCTTACATGTAATACATTCATTACTAGACACATCCAAAGCTAGGGTTACTAGACATATCCAAAGCTAGGGTATGAGTGTTTGCCAATTTTAGCTAAAATGGCGATTGAATACGGAATAGAAGTCACGACTACATGTAATAAAGTTAAAATTGGCCACACACACCCACTCTTTGTGCATCCATCGGACACTCTGGGTTCAATTATGTTACGACCCAAAATCCACTAAGGGTCGTGATGGCGCCGGACATCGCGGTCAGGCAAGCCAACCAAAATACTTAATTATATTCCTGTTTTAGTATTTGTTGAAATTATTTTTCTTTATATCTTAAATAACAAATAATAAAATTTACAGAAATAACCATAAAGGCTTTAACAAGTTAATATTGAACAATCCCATAACCATCCCAAAACCCGGTGTCACAAGTACATGAGCTATCTTTAGGAAACAATATAATACAATAGGCGTCCGGAATACAAATTGGACAGAAAGTAAATACATAAATTTGAAAGAGACTCTGCTGGCTGCAGGTCGTCTCGAGAAGTGTAGCTCACCTAAGTCACCGCGTTGACCATGCTGCTATCTCTAGTAGGCCACTAGAGATGCATATGCCCGTACAACAAAAATACACAGAAGTATAGTATGAGTACGAAAACAACGTGTACCCAATGAGTATCCCGTCTAATCTCGAAGAAGTAGAGACGAGAGGTTGACTTCTACACTTACTAGTGGTCCAATAATATTATATCCATAATATATAAAATCATAAAATTTTTATAAACATGACTATAATTCAATGGGTTAGAACAAATGAATAATTCTTCCTTTTATAGGAAATTCCAAATTCCTTTTTATCATTTATACATATATTCTTAAGCTAGGAAGAGACAACAACAACTTTAATAAGTTTCAAGGCAAGCAATACAAGCATACGCAAATCATGCCGAGATCGTACGATCTGAACCAACAGAAAATAAACTGTGTACTGTCGAGGGTCGAACGACGCGAACCATAGACAACCAATCAAGAAGTCAACAGAGAATAATTTTCCACAGAAAAGCCGATTCACTTTTAAAGGTTTTAGAAAATGAAGTTTCAATCTTTTTAGAAATTCATTTACTAATTCCATATGATTAAGCAATTCAAACTATCAACATGATTACAAATATTCCAAGTATAACATGCTTTTGGGTCCTAAGCTATCCGGACAATAGCATAATAATAGCTATGCATGGACTCTCGTCACCTTGTGCGTACGTATCCCCCATAAATAGGATCACATAAGAAATTATTTCACCTATGGGGACAATTCCCTCTTACAAGGTTATAAAGGAAACCCAACTCGCTCCAAAGATCCATAACTATCATTCCACGCCCTTCCGAAGACTCAAATTGATGCACAACACTCCAAAACTAGCTAATAATTATGCAAATACATTAATATATGCTCAATTACTCCTTACAATCCAATTCATAACAATCCCTAACCCCGATCGAAAAGTTGACAAAATTGCCCTCGGGCCCATGTGCCCAGATTTCAAAATTTTCGAAGATAAGGTTTACCCATGAACTCACGAACTCAAACAGATGATTTTCTCTTGATTCCATACCCAAAATCATGGTCAAATTTCAAGAATATCAATTTTCTAGGTTTTGCCTCATACCCCAATTTTTTACAAATTTTCTTGCTCAAATCCGTATTTTATCATGTAGTTAACTCAAAACTAGCATAAATTACTTACCTCATGCTTGGTGGTGGGAATGACATCTCAAAGTTACTCCAAAATCTACTCCAATGGAATAAAATGGGGTTGAAATGAACCCAACCCCCAATTTAAAAGAACCTCACTGCCTCCAGCATTTCCGCACCTGTGGTCCCTTGACCGCTTCTACGGTTCTGCAGGTGCGAGCCACACTACCGCTTCTACAGTTTCCTCTAGGCTCCCCTTCTTCGCTTCTGCGCCATCTCTTCTGCAGATGCTGTCCAGCTCCTTTCCACCAAATACCGCATCTGCGGCCCAATTCTTGCAGGTGCGATTATGACAGCAACCAGTAACTTCAACCTTCCAAAATTTCCATTTTCAATCCGTTAACCACCCGGAATCCACCCGAGGCCCCCAAGACCCCAACCAACCATACCAACCGGTCCCAAAATATATTACGGACTTACTTGAGGCCTCAAATCATATCAAACAACACTAAAACCATGAATCGACCTCCTACTCAAGCTTTATGAACTTTAGAATTTCAAACTACTACTCTCGATGTTTAAACCTACCAAATCACGTTCGATTGACCCCAAATTTTTCACACAAGTCATATTTGACATTACAGACCTACTCCAACCTCCGAAATTAGATTCTGACCCTGATGTCCAAAAAGTCCACTTCCGGTCAAACTTCTCAAAAACCTTCAATTCTGCATCCCCATCTTTCAGCCACATCTATGATGGTAGCTTCACTGATGTTGAGGAACGACTATGAACCAAGAAAAGGATTAGGATCATTTTTGCAATGAATTGTGAACCCCATTGCTCCCTTTTCGAAGAAAGATACCTCTGACTTGGGTTTTAAACCAACATCAGCTGACATAAACAGAACCAAGACCCGTAAAAAGAATGGTTGGAATTTGTCAAAACAATTCCCTAACATTGCCTACTCTTTTGTCAAGCCACAATTTGAAGAAGTCCAAAATCTTTCTACTCAAGATGACATTGATGAAGTTTGCCAGGGTCTCAAGGAGTTGTTGTATGGAATCAACATGGTTCAAGTTGGTGAGCGCCCTAGCCGTGCAAGTGTTCAGCTGATTGAACCAGATACCTCGCTCAACAACTGGGAAGCTACTCCTCTTCCCATCAGGAAGGAGTATTGGTAGTCTGTTTTGTTGCTTTTTCTGTATTTGGATTATTTTCAGGGTTGTAATCCATATACTTTAGTTTAATTGCTTTGCTTTGATATTAACCCTTCTATCCTTTCAAATTCAATGAAACAAAGTTCCAGTTTCATGGTGGAATTCTGTCTTTCCTTTTCCTAATTTTTGTTAATTTCTCATTATTTTCAGTTTCGTTAATGCTGGCTTTAAACATGACATGCACACGGAATTCATGCCCAGATCTTAAAAAGTTGTCTAATCTCGAAATAATGAATCAAGAAGTTCAATATGATGAAGATGAGGCCTTTAAGGAAATAAAAAGAGAATTGGATCAATTTAAGAATAAGCCTAAGCCTAACTTAAATGAAACTGAGGCAATTAACTTGGGAAGTCCTGAAGAAATCAGAGAAACAAAAATAAGCATTCATACTAAACAAAGGACGAGAGATGCCATAATTCAAGTTTTGTTCAAGTATAGAGATGTATTTTCTTGGTCATATAATAACATGCCGAGTTTGAGTGCTAATTTAGTGGTCCATAAGCTTCCCACATATCCTAATTTTTCACCAATACAACAAAAACAAAGGAAGTTTAAGACATATATGAGTGATAAGATTAAGGAAGAAGTCACGAAGAAACTAAGTGAAAATGTGATCAGGGTCGTTCGATATACTACATGGTTAGCAAATGTTGTGCTAGTGCCAAAGAAGGATGGGAAAATTAGAGTTTGTTTTGACTATAGGGATTTAAACAAAGCAAGTCCAAAAGACAACTTTCCCTTACCCAACATTCATATCCTTGTTGACAATTGTGCTAAACATGAGATGCAATCTTTTATGGATTGTTATGCCGGGTATCACCAAATTCTGATGGATGAAGAAGATGCAGAAAAGACCACCTTCACCACTCCATAGGGAACCTATTGTTATAGGGTCATGCCTTTTTGTTTGAAGAATGCAGGAGCAACTTACATGAGGGCCATGACTACCATATTCAATGACATGATGCACAAAAAGATTGGGGTGTATGTTGATGATGTGATCATTAAGTCTAGAACACGAGATGATCATGTGCAAGACTTGAAAAAGTTCTTTGAAAGGCTACGAAGGTACAATCTCAAACTCAATCCATCCAAATGTGCATTTGGAGTTCCTTCTGGGAAGCTTTTGGGTTTTATAGTTAGTCGAAGAGGCATTGAGTTAGATCCCTCCAAGATAAAGACCATTCAAGAGCTTCCTCCCACGAAGAATAAAAAAGAAGTCATGAGTTTGCTCGGGAGGTTGAACTACATCAGCAGGTTCAATACACAGCTTACAACCACATACGAGCCTATTTTCAAGTTGTTGAAAATGAACGCCGCTATCAAGTGGACAGTTGAGTGCCAAGAAGCTTTTGATAAGATCAAGGAATATTTGTCAAATCCTCCTGTTTTGGTCCTACCAGAACCCGGTAGGACTCTATTTTTGTATATGTTAGTAACGTATAGTTCTTTTGGTTGTGTTCTGAGTCAACATGATGCCACAGGAAAAAAGGAACAAGCAATATATTATTTGAGCAAAAAATTTATAACTTATGAGGCCAAATACACTATTTAGAAAGGACATGTTGTGCCTTAACCTGGGTCGCTTAGAAGCTTAGGCATTATCTTGGCATATATAACTTACCTCATATCCCGAATGGATACCTTGAAGTACATCTTTCAGAAGTCGATGCCAACTGACAGATTGGCAAAATGGAAAATCTTGCTCATAGAGTTTGATATTGTTTATGTCACTCGCACTGCTATGAAGGCACAATCTTTGGCTGATCATCTGGCAGAAAACCCGATAGATGATGAGTATGAATCTTTGGACACATACTTCCCAGATGAAGAGGTTAATTTAGTTGAAGAAGAAGTCCAAGAGGACAGTCAAATTTGGAAACTATACTTTGATGGGGCTGTCAACATCAAAGGCGTAGGGATTGGGGAAATTCTCGTATCACCTACTGCACAACATTACCCTACCACAATTCGACTTTGCTTCTTCTGTACAAACAACATGGCAGAATATGAAGCTTGCGTCATGGGTTTGAACATGGCAATAAACCTAAATGTGCATCAACCGTTGGTGATGGGAGATGCAGATTTGCTTATTCGGCAGGCTCAAGGTGATTGGGAGACTCAAGACATCTAGCTCATTCCATATAAACAATGTGTGGAAGATCTTAGCAAGAGATTCAAGTCCATTGAGTTCAGATAAATTCCCAGGTTTCACAGTGAATTAGTTGATGCCTTGGCCACCTTGGCCTCACTGCTTCCATATCCGGGTAATACTCATATTGACCCATTGGAAATTCAAATTCAGGATCAACATGGTTGTTGCAATACAATTGAAGCGGAACTAGATGGTGAACCATGGTGCCGTGATATTAAACAGTTTTTGAAAACAAGAGAATATCCGGAACATGCTAATAAGGATCAAAAGAGAACTATTAGGCGACCCTCTAATGGTTTCTTTTTGAGTGGGGAAATCCTATACAAAAGAACCCCGTATTTAAATTTATTGAGATGCGTGGATGCCAAAGAAGCTGAAATGATTATGAACGAGGTGCGTTCGGGAGTTTGTGGTCCGTATATGAACGGATATGTTCTAGCAAAGAATCTGGCAGGATATTATTGGCTTACTATGGAGCGAGATTGCTTTCGTTTTGTTCGTAAGTGCCACTAGTGTTAGATTCATAGTGATTTGATTCACTCGCCTCCTTTAGAGCTGTATCATATGTCAGCTCCTTGGCCTTTTGTTTCTTGGGGAATGGACGTCATTGGTCCAATCGAGCCAAAAGCTTTAAATGGGCACAGATTCATCTTGGTTGCAATTGATTATTCACCAAATGGGTGGAGGATATTACATTGAAAGCAGTTACCAAGAGAGCAGTAGTAGACTTCGTTCACTCCAACATCATCTGTCATTTCGGTATTCCAAAAACCATTATTATAGATAATGCTGTTAATTTGAATAGTCATCTGATGAAGGAGGTACGTGAACAATTTTAAATTGAGCATCACCATTCTACTCCTTACCGACCCAAAGCTAATGGAGCTATTGAAGCTGCAAATAAGAACATCAAGAATATTCTTAGGAAGATGGTCCAAGGGTCTAGACAATGGCACAAGAAATTTCTTTTTGCTCTGTTGGGATACCGAACAACTGTCTATACATCAGTTGGTGCAACACCCTTCTTGTTAGTTCATGGAGTTGAAGCGGTCATACCTGCTGAAGTTGAGATTCCCTCTCTCCGGATAATTGTTGAAGCTGGATTGAAGACACTGAATGGGTGAAGTCACGATTGGAACAATTGATTTTGATTGATGAAAAGCATTTGGCGGCAGTTTATTTTGGTCAGTTATACAACCAAAGATTGGCACGCGCTTATAATAAGAAAGTGCGCTCAAGAAAATTTGAGGTAGGACAGCTTGTTTTGAAACGCATATTTCCACACCAGGAAGAAGCAAAAGGAAAGTTCTCCCCGAATTGGCAAGGTCCGTACCTCGTCAAGAAAGTATTGTCGAAAGGAGATCTACACTTGGCAGATATAGAAGGAAAGGTGACAAACATATCCATCAATGCAGATGCAGTCAAGAGATACTATGTCTAACATGCTTCTATTGGGGCAATTGGTTTATACTTAGCATTATAAGGTTGGGATGACGAAAGGCTATCATTCTCGCTACCCAAACATTGGTCAACCCTAGTTAGCCCTTAGAATACTTGTTTATATTTCTTTGTGTTTACCCTCTTTTGGAACCAATGTAATTAAAAAATAAATAAATAAAAGTCATCATCAAAACAAGTTCATGCCATCCTGAACTACGTTCGACTTGATTCCAAAAGGATACGTAGGCAGCCTCCCTCTGAGGTTCAGTCGCACCAAACAAAAAATCCACATTTCCCCAATATTCAAAGAAATTGGGGCATGTTTTTTTTTTTCGATGGTTGTTCCATCAAATGGTTCCAGAACTTGTAATTCAGTTGAGTAGTTATTTTTAACTTTCCTTTTAAGACCTTCTGTCAGCTTTTGAGGATGCTAAGTCACTACACTGCGGGTGGCGCTTCAACCATTGCAAATAGAGAAAAACAAATAAAAGAGTCTTATCGGTGAAAATCCTCAGGGGCACTATAAGGCGATGGCGAGTTGAGAAAAACAAACGAGAGAGTCTTATTGGTGAAAACCCTCACGGGCACTATGAAGCGATGGTGAGTTGAGAAAAAGGCAAATGAGAGAGGTCAATTGATGAAAACCCACAAAGTGCATCGTTAATCGATTTTAGGTCTTCTTATATCCGAATACAAGCACTGTTAAAGAACTCAGTTTCAAAGAGAAGTTTACAACAGATTTTGAGAATTGGACGGTTTAGACGAATCAGGAATCCAGTACAAAGTGCATGTCATGTTCATTGAAGTCAGCATATTCCTCCACATAAGTCCTTTCGTATTCTTCCCCTGAAAGGGACGCTTCTCGATTAAGTTGTAATGCTTATTAGTTCAACTACTGTTTTTTCTCTTTTCCTCTTCTTTCGTACTATTATTTTTGAGTCCCTTTCAGGTTAATTTTGTCAAAACAAAGCAAAGAAAAAGGCCACAAAATTGGTTACAGTTTCCTCGTTATATGAAGCAAAATTTTTTTGGCATAAACAGTATGGGCAAAGCCATAAAGCCGAATTTGATATTCCTTGTCAAGCAAAAGGCTTAAAGGTTTTAGCAATGTTTCAAGGGAGAAAAAATTTACTCATCAAAAGTTATTTTGGGGAACAAAGTTGTTTGTACCATAGACACAAATGGTGATAGGCACAAAATATTCAGCTGTTGATGTTGGAAAAAAAAAGATATTCAGAAAATAAAGGCAGAATTTCCCGGCAGAATCTCCCAGCAATAGGTGAAGCGGTAATAAATAAGACATAATTAATAAAAATACAAGAATAGCTAAAAAATTGATTTAAGCCTTACATTAATTAATAGAAGCGACCGTACTAGAACCACGAGACTAGAGGGGTGCCTTACACCTTCCCCTCGGTCAACAGAATTTCTTACTCAGTCTTCTGTTTTCGTAGACCATAAATTAGGAGTCAAACCTCCATTGAAAAGGGATTCAAATAAAGGTGAATTGGAACACCAAAACTCAATTCCAAGTGGCGACTCTAAATAATAAATAATCCCTTTTCAAATCGTCACTTTAATTGGAAAAACTCTTCTAACTCAACCGGTTGTGTGGGAAAAAAGAGGTGTGACACCCATTATAAAGCTACTAACATGAATAAGAATATACATAAAAAACTTTCATTTAAATGCTCATCTCGTTCCAGGCATGCAACCAGATCCCATTTTTCAATATCTCGTGGTAGATATACTACCCGCTCCCATTTTAATCAATATTTTGTAGTAGGCATATCACCCGATCCCATTTCATCAATATCTTGTGGTAGGCGTACCACTCGATCCCATTTCATCAATATCTTGTGGTAGGCATATCACACGATCCCATTTCATAAATATCTTGTGATACGCATACCACCCGATCCCATTTCTTCCAACACAATAAACAAAATAATCCCAGCAAAGGAGCAAAACGGTGTAATAACTTCATGGCAAGGGAATACAATAACAACAATTCAAATGTCCCGGCAACGGAGAGTCAGCTATAACCAATTCTATTCAATTTTTTTTTTGGCACAGTTAAAACAAATACTATTATCAAGGATTATCAATCAAGGCTTTTATAGGATTAATTAAGAATTCACAACTATCAATTTAAGACCAACGATCATGCTCAACACCGACATATAGGTACTCGTCACCATGCCCACACGTCGTACACAACACAAACACGTAGCAAGTACGACTCAACTCCTAATCCCTCAAGCTAGGGTTAAACCGAACACTTACCTTGATGTTTTGAATTCACTTACGCCTCAATTACAGCTTTACCCCTCGATTCCTCCACAAATTCGCTCGAATCTAGTCACAAATTGCTTAAATACATCAACAAATGCTAAGTGAAATAATTTGAATGCATAAAAATGAGTTTCCAAAAGTTTTGCCCAGAAATTCCAAAAAGGCCCAGGGGCCTGCGTGGTCAAAACCCGAGGTTCGAACCAAAACCCGATTACCCGTTCCCCCATGAACTCAAATATATAATTCATTTTGGAATCGGACCTCGAATTGAGGTCCAAAACCCCTAAATTTAGAAAACCTAGGTTCTACCTGAAGTTCCCATATTTCCCTATTAAAATCTTTGATTTGAAGTTGAAATCATGTTAAAAGATGTTAAGGAGTGGGGAAAATAGTTTAGAAATTACTTACCAATCGTTTTGGAGAAGAAGAGATGCTTGAAAAATTGCCTCTAATGTTTTTGGGGTTTTGAAAGTGTAAAATGACTAAAACTCCTGTCTCCTTATACCCTCCTAGAAGTCCCAGCACGTACCGCGCAAGAGGGACCGCGACCGCGCTGGTAGATCTGGAGGTTGCTGGTCCTCTGAGGCCGGCTATGCGGACCGCGCCAAATGGACTACGGCTGCACACATTTTCACGTGTGCCATGCCAGAGGGTTCCACGACCTGTAATATAAAAATTCTCTGATTCTTCCAACGCGGACCACATCGATAGGGAACGCGGCCGCTGGTTCACCCGCAACCCTGCTATTTTAAGACTAAGACCTCCTGGAATCTATTCAAAACTCACCCGAGCCCTTGGGGATCCAAACTAAACATACACGCCACCTCAAAAACATCCTACGGACTTACTCGTGCGATCAAATCACCGAAATAACATCATATACATATAATCAAACCCCAAAGCTTGAGATTTTCTTTCCATTTCTCATGAAACACCAATTTTCCATTTTAAGTCCGAAATATGTCAAATGACGTCCGTTTCCAACCAAACTTTACACAAAGCTCTTAGATCACATATAAGACTTGTACGAGGCATCAGAACCAAAATATGAGCCCTATACCATAGTCTTTTAATCAATTTCATTTTCCAATTTCTTTAGTTATTTTCAGGAAACAATTTCACATAAAAATTCATTTCTCGGACTTGGGACCTCAGAATTCGATTCCGGGCATACGCTCAAGTCCCATATTTTCCTACGAACCCTCCGGAACTATCAAATGACGGGTCCAGGTCCGTTTACCCAAAATATTGACCGAAGTTAATATTAATCATATTAATATCAAAATTCATCATTCTTTCTCACAGAATTCATATGTAAGCTTTCTGCCTACGCGCCCGGACTGTGCACACAAATCAAGACAACCCTAAATAAGGATAACAATATCTTAGATCATGTTTATTTTTAATATTTTTAATTTCTTCTTCAATTAGTTGTTTAGATACTAAAGGTATCATTGTTTTTCCATTTAAATGTTTTATATCTCATACAAATTCTTTTGTAGTGATTATATAATAATTTTGTTTTTTAATTTTTAAGGTTTAAATAAGGTTTCCAAGTCCTCGAAGACACAGAATGAGTAAAAAAACAGGTGATGACCCTTTGGGTCGTCACATTCTCCACCTTTAAAACAACCATTCGTCCTCGAACGGACTAAAGAAAGAAGTACCTGAGGCGGGAAATAGATGAGGATAATGGCTCCGCATATTGGACTCCGACTCCCAGGTCGATGCCTCAGGAGGCTGACCTCTCCACTGAACACGCATAGAAGAAAAACTCTTCGATCTCAACTATTGAACCTGCCGGTCTAAAATAGCCACTGGATCCTCCTCATAAGACATGTCCTTGTCCAACTGGACAGTGCTGAAATCCAACACGTGGGATGGATCGGCGTGATAGTTCTGGAGCATAGAAACATGAAACACTGGATGCATGACTTACAAGTTAGGTGACAGGGCAAGTCTATAAGCCACCTCTCTCACACGACCGAGAATCTCAAATGGACCAACGAACCTAGGGCTAAGCTTGACCTTCTTCCCAAATCTCATCACGCCCTTCATAGGCGATACTCGGAGCAATACTTGCTCACCAACCATGAAAGCCACATCTCGAACCTGTGATCTGCATAAATCTTCTGCCTGGACTGAGCCATCCGAAGCCTATCCTAAATGGTCTTGACCTTATCCAAGGCCTCCTGAACTAAATCTGTAACCAATAGCCGAGCCTCTCCCGGCTAAACCATTCGATTGGAGATCGATATCGCCTACCATACAACACCTCATAAAGAGCCATCTGAATGCTGGACTGGTAGCTGTTGATCTAGGTGAACTCTGCTAACGGCAAAAACTGATCCCACGAGCCTCTAAAATCAATAACACAGGCTCGAAACATATCCTCCAAAATTTGAATGGTCCGCTCGGACTGCCCGTTCGTCTGAGGATGAAATGCTGTGCTCAACTCAACCTGGGTACCCAACTCTTGCTGAACGCCTCCTTCAGAAGCGCGAGGTAAACTGCATACCTCGATCCGAAATCATAGATACCGACACCCCATGAAGGCAAACAATCTCTCTGATATAGACCTCAGCTTACTTCTCGGATGAATAAGTGGCTGCAACAGGACAAAATGTGCTGACATGGTCAGTCTATCAACAATGACCAAACTGCATCAAACTTCTTCTGGGTCAATAGGAGTCCAGTAACAAAATCCATAGTAATCCTCTCCCACTTCCTATCGGGAAGCTCAATCCTCTGAAATAGTCCACCAGGCATCTGATGCTCATACTTAACCTGCTGACAGTTCAAACATTGAGCCACATATGCAATAATATCTTTCTTCATTCTGCGCCACCAATAGTGCTACCTCATATCCTTATACATCTTCGGGGGGCCCGGGTAAATAGAATACTGAGAACTGTGGGCCTCCGCTAAGATCAACTCTCGAATCCCATCAATATTGGGCACACAAACTCGCCCCTGCAATCTCAAGACACCATCATCTCCTAAGGTCACCTGCTTGACACCTCCACACTGTACCGTGTTTCTCAGGACACACAAATGGGGATCATCAAACTGCCACTCACGGATGCGCTCCAACAATGAAGAACGAGCGACCGTGCAAGCTAACACTTGGCTAGGCTCAGAAATATCCAATTTCACGAATCGATTAGCCAATGCCTGAACATCCAAAGCAAACGGTCTCTGGCTGACCGGAGTATAAGCAAGACTACCCATGCTGGCTGACTTCCTACTCAACGTATCGGCCACTACATTGGCCTTTCCCGGGTGATATAAGATAGTAACATCATAATCTTTCAACAACTCCAACCACCTCCTCTGCCTCAGATTCAACTCTTTCTGCTTGAATAGATACTGAAGACTCTTGTGATTAGTATAAACCTCACACGTTACACCATACAGATAATGCCTCCAAATCTCAAATTCATGAACAATGGCGGCCAACTACAAATCATGGACCAGATAATTCTTCTCGTGGATCTTCAACTGCTTCGAAGCATAGGAAATGATTCTTCCATCTTGCATCAATACCGCACCAACCCCAATACGGGAAGCATCACAATAAACTGTATAACGCCCTGAACCTGTGGGCAAAACCAATACTGGTGCTGCAGTCAGAGCTGCCTTGAGCTCCTGAAAGCTTGCCTCACACTCATCTGACCATCTGAACTGAGCACCCCTTTGGGTCAACCTGGTCATAGGGGATGGAATAGACGAGAACCCCTCCACGAACTAATGATAGTAGCTTGCTAACCCCAAGAAACTCCGAATCTTTGTAGCTGAAGCTGGTCGAGGCCAGTCCTTGACTGCCTCAATCTCCTTCAGGTCCACCTAAATACCCTCTGCTGAAAGAACGTGACCCAAAAATTCAACCGAACTCAACCAGAACTCACACTTCAAGAACTTTGCATATAACTGGCTATTCTTCAGATCCTGAAGAACCACTCCGAGGTGCTGCTCGTGCTCCTCATGGCTACGGGAGTACATCAAAATATCATTAAGAAAGACTATTACGAACATGTCTAAATATGGCCTAAACACTCGGTTCATCAACTCCATGAATGCTGCTGGGGCATTGGTCAGCCCAAATTACACGACCAAGAACTCACAATGCCTATACCGAGTGCGGAAAGCTGTCTTTGGGACATCAGATGCCCTAATCCTTAACTGATAGTAGCCAGATCTCAAGTCAATCTTGGAAAACACCCTGGCACCCTGAAGCTGGTTGAATAAATCATTAATCCTCGACAGTGGCTACTTATTCTTAATTGTTACCTTGTTTAATTGCCAGTAATCTATGCACATCCTCATCGATCCGGCCTTTTTCTTGATGAATAACACCGACGCGCCCCACGATGAAACACTGGGTGTAATGAAACCCTTTTCCAGCAAATCCTGCAACTGGTCCATTAACTCCTTTAGCTCAAGCGGGGCCATACGACATGGTGGGATAGAAACGGGCTGAGTGCCCGGAGCCAAATCAATACAGAAATCAATATCCCTGTTGGGTATCATGCCTCGCAGGTCTAAAGGGAAAACATCGGGAAACTCCCAAACTATGGGAAAAAAGTCAATAGAGGGGACCTCAGCACTGGAATCACGGACATAAGCAAAATAAGCCAAACACCCCTTCTAGACCATATGTCGAGCCTTTACATATGAGATAACACTACAAGTGAAATGATCTGGAGTCCCTCTCCACTCTAAACGGGGAAAATCTGGTAATGCTAAGGTCATGGTCTTGGCATGGAAATCCAAGATAGCATGATACAAGGACAATCAATCCATCCCTAATATGACATCAAAGTCGACCATGTCTAAAAGTAACAAATTGACATGTGTCTTAATACCTTCAAACGCTACAACACAGGAACGATGAAATTGGTCGACCACTATAGAATCACCCAACTGTGTAGATACATAAACAGGAATAACTAAAGCATTACTAGGCATGACCAAGCATGGTGCAAAATAGAACGACACATACGAATGCGTAGATCTAGGGTCAAATAGTATTGAGGCATCTCTATCACAGACCAGAATGGTACCTGTAATAACTGCATTTGAAGACTCAGCCTCTGGCCTGGCCAAAAAAGCATAACACTGGGGCTGGGCCCCACTTCCCTGAACCACATCTCTAGGACAACCGGCTGCTGGCTGGCCTCTACCCCTGGCGGCCTAAGCTCCACCTCTATAACCTCTACCTCCACCTCTAGCACCTCTAGCTCTCCCCTAACTGGCTGGGCAGGCTGTGGATCATCGGGTGCCTGTACCATGATAGGGGAACCCTGTTGTGAAGAACAACTCGAAGCTCGCGGACAATACCTAGCAATGTGCCTCGTGTCACCACAAGTAAAGCAAGCTCTCGGCTACTGGGATTAGCGACCCTGGAAACTCTGAAGTGGTGGTACACTAATATGTGCAGATGATGCACTATAAGGCTACTGATCAGAATAATGCGGCTAAGAACCATGACCACCTGAAGTACCTTGAGAAATATGGAGTGCTAACTGGAAGGGTCTAGGAGGATGGCCCCTATCGTATGAATCTCTGCCTCCAAATGAAGCACCACTAAATCGGCCTGACTGAATGGCTCTCTTTTTTGCTCTATGACCACCCCCCCCCCCCCGTGGCAATACTATCTCAATCATTTGGGCCACGTTGGCCGCTTCCCGAAAAGTGATATCACTCCTCACCTCTCTGGACATCTGGAGACGAATAGGCTGGATGAGTCCATCATTAATCGTCTCACTCTCTCCCTCTCAGTGAGGAGTATGACAATAGTGGCGAGCAAACTCAATAAACCTAGTCTCATACTGGGTGACTGACATGGACCCCTGATGAAGATGCTCGAACTGCCTCTGATAGGCCTCACGCTGTGTGACAGGGAGAAGCTTCTCCAGAAATGTGTGTGTGAACTGCTCCCAGGTTAAGGCTGGAGACCCTGCTGGTCTAGCTAAATAGAAATCCCTCCACTAATTCTTAGCGGATCAAGATAGGCGAAATGCAGCAAAATCCACTCCATTGGGCTCAACAATACCCATGTTCCGAAGAACCTCGTGGTAGCTATCCAAATAATCCTGAGGGTCCTCGGTGAGTGCACCGCTGAAGGTAGTAGTAAAGAGCTTGGTGAACCTATCTAACCTCCACAAAGCATCTATGAACATAGCCGCTCCACTGCCGGTCTAAACGACCACTCCCGGCTGAACTGCCATAGCTGGCTGAACCACTGGAATCTGAACCTGGGGAGCTACCTGCACGAGTATCAGGAATCTAGGCCTCTCCTCCAGCCTGAGAGATGGCTGGTGCTACAGGAAGCAACCCTGCCCAGGTGACGCTCTCCATAAGACCCACTAAGGGGACCAGAGCATCTTGAAGAATTAGGGTGGCAATGAACCCCTCTGGGACCTGAGCAGGGCCCACCAAAACTGCTGGAGCTGGGGCCGGAACCTCCTCGTCGTAATCAGCCTGAGGCTCCGCCACTGGTGCTACTGCTTGGGGTTGGGCTCTGCCCCTACCTCAGTCTCTGGAATGGCCTGAGTCTCACTCTCTGCCCCTAGCGGGGGCTGCCTGGGGCTCGGACTGCTGAGCAAAATATGAGGAAGCGCATGTTCTTGCTCTGCGAAAAACAGAGTAGAAAGACAGTCAATATTTGAGAAATAGAACCGCACGACAAGAAGGAACAAATGTGAAATTTTCCTAACTCAGTAGCCTCTGTGGGATAAATACAGATGCCTCTGTACCAATCCCTCGGACACTACTAAGTTTGTTTGTGAGTTGTGAGACCTATGTAACCTAGTGCTCTAATTCCAACTTGTCACGACCCGGACTTCCCACCATCGGGAGTCGTGATGGAGCCTACTATTAGGAGCTAGGAAAGCCATTTATTACCTACCTCTTTTAGCAACCATCAATAAATTTTATAAAAACAAAACATTTAATGATAAGAAGTAAGTCATGAATGGAAATAACTCAATGCGAAATCCCAATGCAAAACTATACCCAAGATTTGGTGTCACAATACTCACGAACTTCTAAGATTACTATATACAATAGACTGAAAGAAGACATAATCTGTTTGTCTCGGCACAAGGGTAACAAACTGAAATAAAGAAAGAGGAGACACCGATGCCTGCGGATGCCTGCAAGGCTACCTCGGGGTCTCACTGGACGGAAGGCTCTCTCTCAGGCTACTGCTGCTTCTCAAAAGCTGCTCTGGTATCTACACATAAGTGCAGAGTATAGCATCAGCACAACTGACCCCATGTGCTGGTAAGTGTCTGGCCTAACCCCGGTGAAGTAGTGACGAGGCTAGGACAAGACTCTAGATAAACCTATTCAATTACATAATATATGGCGAAAGGAACAAAAAGAAATAAGCAAGTAAAACTGGAGAGCGCAAACATGCTCTAGGGATAGCAAAATGAAAAAAATTCTCAAAACTGGCAAAGAACCCACTATAAAGCTACTAACACGAATAAAAATATACATAAAACAACTTTCATTTAAATGCTCATCTCGTTGCAGGCGTGCAACCCGATACCATTTCTCAATATCTCGTGGTAGGCGTATCACCCGCTCCCATTTTAATAAATATCTTGTGGTAGGCTTACCACCCGATCCCATTTCATCAATATCTTTTGGTTGGTGTACCACCCTATCACGACCCAAACCAAAGGGCCGCGACGGGCGCCTGGTGCCTTACTCAACCGAGTACCAACGTAACATAACATTCTTACCATACTATCATGAGATGGAGAACTCTTTATGAGATAACAAGAATAAAACATAAGGAATACTCAACATATGAAGACCCAACATGATATAAAAATGTATATATGTGACATACGGTCCTTTTGTAACTCAAAACATAGGTCGACAAGGCCATAAAATTATCCATACACCTGACATCTGTCTACAAGCCTCTAAGAGGGCATAAAATCATAAAGGTCGGGAAAAGGCCCCGCCCTACCAATCAATACATATCCAAAGAATACTGACCAAATAGGCAACTCCGGAGCAAGTGGAGTGCACCAACACCTTCGCTGAGCTGATAGCCTACTAGGAGGAATGTCAACCTGTCTATTGGGACCTGCGGGCATGAAATGCAGCGTCCCCAGGCAAAAGGGACGTCAGTATGAATAAAGTAGCGAGTATGTAAGACAAGAAAGCATAAATAAGAACTGTAACATAAAGAGAGATAGAGGAAATACAACTTGTAACATCTGAGTGCCTCTGGGGGTACTGACATGAAATGCATAATACATATATATACATAAACTTTTAAAAACATTTGCCTCTGTGGGCATCATCATCATCATACCGTACCCGGCCTCATAGAGGACTCGGTAAAAACGTACCCGGCCATCATAAGGCTCGGTTGAATTGTACCCGGCCACGTGGAGCTTGGTAAAACCCAACTGATCTGTGGTTGCATAGTAGGTGCCGTACCCGGCCGACCATAGCGCGACTCCGTAGAGTAAAATAGATACATATATATAATGCATGCTTGACTCATGGAATCACCTTTTAAACCTTTTTGAGTGTCTTGAGAACCTTATGGACATCTATACCCTCAATATGAACCTTATTAAGATTCAAGGATCATACATATTTTCTTAGAATAATTTTATAAGGAAAGAACAACATGAACAACCTTATTTTCTAGGAGTAGATCCGTTATGAAGTAGCATATTCATTTCTCTTTAGATCATGCCAAATGAAAAGAGGAAATTCCTTAACATACCTTGTATATTCTTCCTAACCTCAGGCAATGCACTTTCACGGCTCCTTAGTCTACAATAAGAAAAATGACCCTCTCGTTATCATTTAAGCGTCGTAACTATTATGTATTGACCATAACCTATCTTACAATAAAACAGACAACACCTCCCCTATATATTGACTTCACAACAGTCAAATCAATAAGAAACAGCCCAACATACCGCTATCACTTCATACACAATGCGAGAACCATAAGAGTGTCAAACAATCCGAAAATGTTATGACGAACGACCAACAAACTACCTTGAAATTATGTGGTGTTTCTCCACACCCTTCATCCTCTCAATTCCATAAAATCAGTAGCAAAAGAGACCACCCAATTCCATCACAAAATAGCCTACAAAACAGTCCCACAAGTTCATCAACTCAAAAATAATTTTTCGGTTTACTTAAACATGTTACGACTTTTCTTTTCTTTAAAATTGAGAAACACAACCAAAAACACATCACTATACCTCTTATCCAATAAACCACCCATGAATGCAACCTAGAAATAAGTTCACAACCAGCCAACTAGTACACAAGAACAAACAATATATCATTCTTTCGGAACTACCTAGGTCTATTCTTTACGATCGAGTTATAACTCGCAAACACATAGATAATGAAAGGAGAAGCATAAAATTACCTTGTACTGCGTAAAACTCACGAAACCTGGTCCTTTTTCATCAAAAATAAATTCTTTCACATGGCTACAAGAAGGAGAAAGAGAAACTAGCAAGCTGTTCGGACTTTCCAGCACTAGAATCGCGTCGTAGCATCCGAAATGTCCTAGGGTTTGTGTGTGACTTTTGGGGAGGAGTTGCAGGGGTTCAATTAGGTTTATTTGGACTGAAAGATAATTAAATAAAAGAGTTTAAAAGCGCTTAAGGTTACCTTCTTGTCCGACTTTAGGGCTTTTCATTGAGGCCTTTCCTTTTGGCAAGTAGGTGATGCACCTACTTGTCACCAGCTAGCTGCGCAGTCTCGCAAAAATGTGAATATCTATCTACTCCAATATCGTATGGATGAACAGTTTAATGCGTTGAAAACTAGAATCATATATATTCAACTTAGTATGTATATAATCCCTTGATTCTAAGTATATTGTGAGAAAAGTGCATCTACATTTGACTTAAATTTCAGCAAATTTATGAATGTAACTTGTGATGACCTTTGCCAACTCTTGTTCCACAACTTGATTGCCTTCAAAATGTAGAAAATGAATATCATACGACTAAAATAACTCATAGAACAACCTCCATATCATGTTAAGAACCCTAGTCTCACCACAAAGTACATGTTATAACATTCCAAACTTATCGACTTTCGATAAAACTTATTTTCTTCAATTTGCTTAGCTTCTAAGCCTTTCCAACCATCTCGGTACTTGTTATTCATGACCTTAAATATTTATAACCTCTAAGGTAGCATGATTAACTTACTATATTTTCTCTCAATAGAATCTTATTTCTGAGCATACATCAATTCACTTACGACGTACTCTCACGTACAAAAAAATAGGGTGTAACATCATTCCCCCCTTTGGAACATTCGTGCTCAATTCTTGACTGATGCACTTATCCGTTTCGCAAGCAATAGCTCTTACGAATACTTTATTATTGTCGTTTCCATCTGAGGAGCTATTCAGCGAACAATCCAAAGGCTAGGGAATTCCCCCTTTAGGAATGTTTCTCACATCATGACTTGTGGTCGAACTTCTTCCAATCTCGTAACTGTTTCTACCTCCTTTGACGTAGGCTTTACGATTCTGTCCTTGTATGTGCGCCTATGAAATCTTCTCTCCTTTTCCTCCAAGATTTTAGCTAATCTCCAGGCCTCACTTTGTGAACATACATAGTATTATGATTGTCACTCTGGGCATCTATAGGAGTACTAATGTTCTTCGCTTGGTAGTTTGTCAAACTTACGACTATTGCTATACCTTGGTTCATAGCCTCAGTTATCTATGCTTATGGTTTTACTAAATCTAGGTAGTTCATACTATATCCTAACTTTTACTTCATTTTATTATTACCGAAATCTGCCACCCAGCTTCGGGATAATCTTTCTTTGCTTGTCATATATGTATAAATCTAATCCTTTAATGCTCCATCTTTTCTGTTCATCTTAAGAATGACAACCTAACCTCCTCTCATACTTTTTAACTTGTACCCATCCATCGTTGATCCAGTCCTAATGGATATCTTAATCTACCACTCATAACTTGAGACCTCTTACGTGATATATTGCCACTAAGGCTCACGTCTCATCGGGGAATATCTGAAGTAATTTTTCCGATCCACCTAGTGATGATACTATATTTTCATAAATGTATTTCATAGCATCCTAACATGATTCATCTTATGGGGGTATTCCAATCCTGTGCAATTCATAAAATCCCTTTTCTTTCAATTATTTCTCAATCAAAGGCCTAAATATCATCCTCTTATTTATCACAATTTCACCCTTATTCTACAACGGGGGAAGCATTTCATCTCTTTTAATTACTCCGAGTCTTAGACTCCTCTGTGTTCATTCAGGTTGTACCGAGCTTTTTATTACATAGGGAAATCATCACCTCCTTTGTTTTGATGGGTTTAATCCCGAGGACATACATACTTTCGTCACTTTCTCACTCACTTTTTCATATCCTTGGTCCTATCTACCTAAAACCTTATTGCTCTACAATACTTTACCTTACAACCTACACCTATCTGTTTATACTACTTGCAACCATCCTTTAACTTGGTAGCACCATAAATTTCCTTTTGTGCCTTCTCAGTTGTCCTTACATGTAAGCAATTATTTTTCCTGGTCGTTCTATCACGTGTTGCATAAATACTTGGCTTGTCTTATTGCCCACGAATAATATAATTTCATGTATCTCATATAATCTCAAATATCACCTTTTATGACTTTTTTTTCCATTCATTAGCCATGATAGGTGCCACTTTCTTATGGAGTGTATGTGATATTGTAGTGATACTCTTGTTACAAGATCATTTACTCTTCAGCTCGCTATGCTTAGGTGGAAACCTTCTCCCTTATTTCCTCAGCTAGTCCGTTGTTGCAGTATTTTGGGAGACCTTCCGGGTCTTGTAAAGTTGCAAGCTTGTCATATTATACACCCGAAGGAAATTTTCGTTGCTCTTACTCGCCTATAATAGTCCTTAGTTACATAACTTTGTGCCCTTGTACTCGTAGGGTTACTTCTAGGCTCAAATTTTGATTGTCTCCTTAGAGGAACTCTCTCTTATTTTCATAATACTTAAATGATACTTTTAACTACCTCAAATCCTATTTAAATTTTTCAAATGATTGCGACTCGTATCTACGAGACTGAACTTACTGTGATGCGGTTTTCTACATTTATCTTGCATGACCTGTTCATTTATCTGTGTCCTCTTGTCTAGCCATAATCGGGCTCACCCTGAATCAACTACTAATTACTCGTTGATCTACTCTTATATATATATATATATATATATATATATATATATATATATATATATATATATATATATATATATATATATATATTGTATAATTTCTCTTGGGATATATCTTTTATCTTAACTTACCTCTAGCCATTATCTCCTGATGTATCAAGTGTCCATTCACACTTATTTATCAGTAACATCCTAGCCAGAAACTTTTACTGCCTCTCCCCAGTGTCGTGGTTGTATAATGTTCTGGAGTCGCAACATATCTGTAGGAATTAAATAAATGCAACATCATCCCTCTCTCCTTTTTACCATATTTCTCATTTACCATTCCATAATTACTTGAATCGCATAACTCTGCCTTAATACCATATTACACCATATTCCACCCTTTAGGGTATTACCAAGATTTAGTACTACGACGATCTATCTATAGATGTTTTATCTATTCATCTTTGGCGTCTTCTCACATCATCAATGAACCTTAATTGCCTTATGGTAATCTTATGTACCAGGGATAACTAAATTTCTTTGCATGAAGGCGACACCTAGTGTAACTAACACACTTAGTCCCATATGATTAACTCTGCTCGCAGTGCTTGCCTTAGGGAAGCATATTACTAAATGACCTTTTAAAGGTTATTTTTTTGTTGTCCATTCTATTATCACCGCAACGTAATCTCTAAAATTCTGATGATGGCGATTATTATCAAATCATTCGATTCTCAACTCATGTTCAGTTTATCTTGTTCCCAGCCCATACTTCTTTCTATTACTATGGGGTCTACCTTTTCCTTCCAGTAATCACGTTGGAATCACCAACTCATTTCTCAAAATAGGGATATTGCTTTATGGCTTATACACTTTTATTTCATCATGGCATGTCACCTTTTGTCTTTCCCTTCAGTTGACTGTAGACTATGTCATCCTGTCATACCATTTATGACACCTTACCCATAATATTTCAGTTACTCTCTTCTTATTCTCTGACTAATACTTCTATATATCAATTTATTCTGAAAACTTCAACAAAACGTTCTTTCACTTTTAGCTCCTCTTGCTTCATCTCACTGGCTCTTCAGGTTGCCTAAAATTCTGTCTCTCTCTCTCTATGTATGTATATATATATATATATATATATATATATATATATATATATATATATATATATATATATATATATATATTTTATCCCTTTTAGGATTCCCACCGCCTACCTTCTGAAATTTCTGAATATTCTAGTATTCATATCTGCTTGCACTATTCTAGAGATCACCATATAGGTGCCTCACAAGGAGATCTATTACCACATTTGCACTACCTTTCGAAAATGTTAGCTAATGATAACAACCTATCCACAAAATTTTGTTACTTTAACCCCAGCTTGATCCTAATACTACATCATTCTCTTAAACTATATTTGTCAGTTCCCATAGGAAATAATTGAGGTGGGTGTGGTCAATTGTACAAAATTTTGTTACTGTTGAAAGTAACTCAGAATGCTTATATTTCTCTACCTGAATTGCAAATACTGATAAAATTCATTGTCTAGGTACCTCGTACTTCTTCTTTTTTTTTTCATGTTATTTCTTTCACTTATTGAAACGTATATCCACCTCCTAGTTCTCTTGTTGATCTTTACCATATGAGTGGATAGATATTCATGCCTTGGGGCTCCTTATCAAGAAGCTCACATATCTTAGTATACGCATGATTTGCTGAAGACCTAAAATTTACGCATTATAAGCATGATACAAAATTGAGCTCATCTGATAAACTTTTCCACATCCACAGTCAATCTCTTACCAACTGTCTTTCTGGATATAGGCATAATGGTATCATGAATAAGATAGAGTTTAGGAAATTGAGTTCTTATAAGTGAGCGCTACCACATGATCTAGAGTAAGAAGAAAGAGTGACAGTCCTAAATGCCATGTAGCCTCCTGCTTATAAGTGTGGTGCACTACACACATATAAACAAGACTCTACTTGACACGGCTTGTAGACTCCCAAGGACAGAAGTGCTCTGATACCACTTTTGTCACGACCCAAACCAAAGGACCACGATGGGCACCCGGTGCCTTACTCAACTGAGTACCAATGTATAACATTCTTACCATACTATCATGAGTAAATGAGCTAAAAAACTCTTCATGAGATAACAAGAATAAAACATAAGGGAATACTCAACATATGAAAACCCAACATGATATAAAAACGTATATATGTGACATACGCGCCTTCTGTAACTCAAAACATAGGCCGACAAGGCCATATAAGTATCCATACACCTGACATCTGTCTACAAGCCTCTAAGAGTACCTTAAATCATAAAGGTCGGGACAAGGCCCCGCCCTACCAATCAATACATATCCAAAGAATACTGACCAAATAGGCAACTCCGGAGCAAGTGGAGTGCACCAACACCTTCGGTGAGCTGATAGCCTACTAGGAGGAATGTCAACCTGTCTATCGGGACCTACGGGCATGAAACGCAGCGTCCCCAGCAAAAAGGACGTCAGTACAAATAAAGTACCGAGTATGTAAGACAGGAAAGCATAAATAAGAACTGTAACGTAAAGAGAGATAGAGGAAATACAACCGGTAACATCTGAGTGCCTCTTGGGGGGGGGGGTACAAACATGAAATTCATAATACATATATATACATAAACTTTTAAAAACATTTGCCTCTGTGGGCATCATCATCATCATATCGTACCCGGCCTCATAGAGGACTCAGTAAAAAGACGTACCCGGCCATCATAAGGCTCGGTAGAATCGTACCCGGCCACGTGGAGCTCGTAAAACCCAACTGATCAGTGGTTTCACAGTAGGTGCCGTACTCGGTCGACTATAGCACGGCTCGGTAGAGTAAAATAGATACATATATATAATGCATGCTTGACTCATGCAATCACCTTCTAAACCTTTTTGAGTGTCTTAAGAAACTTATGGACATCTATACCCTCAATATGAACCTTGTTAAGATTCAAGGATCATACATATTTGCTTAGGATAATTTTATAAGGAAAGAACAACATGGACAACCATATTTGCTAGGAGTAGATCTGTTATGAAGTAGCGTACTCATTTCTCTTTAGATCATGCCAAAAGAAGAGAGGAAATGCCTTAACATATCTTGTATATTCTTCCCAACCTCAGGCTGTGCAATTTCCGGCTCCTTAGTCTACAATAAGAAAAATGACACTCCCGTTATCATTTAAGCGTCGTAACTATTATGTATTGGCCACAACCTATTTTACGATAAAACGGACAGCACCTCCCCTATATATATGACTTCAAACTAGTCAAAACAATCACAAATAGCCCAACATACCGCTATCACTTCATACACAATGCGACAACCATAATAGTGTTAAACAATACGAAAACGTTATGACGAACAACCAACAAATAACCTTTCCATTATGTGGTGTTTATCCACAACCTTCATCCTCTCAACTCCATAAAATCTGTAGCAAAAGAGACCACCCAAAACCATCACAAAACAGCCTACAAAACACTTCCACAAGTTCATCAACTCAAAAATAATTTTTTGGTTTACTTAAACATGTTTCGACTTGTATTTTCTTTCAAATTGAGAAACACAACCAAAAACACATCACTATTCCTCTTATCCGATAAACCAGACATGAATTCAACCTAGAAATAAGTTCAAAACCAGCCAACTAGTACACAAGAACAAACAACATATCATTCTTTCGAAACTACCTAGGTCTATTCTGTACGATCGAGTTACAACTCGCAAACGCATAGATAATGAAAGGAGAAGCATAAACTTACCTTGTATTGGGTATAACTCACGAAACCTGGTCCTTGTTCATCAAAAATAAGTTCCTCAACACGGCTACAAGAAGGAGAAACAGAAACTAGCGAGCTGTCCGGACTTTCCAGCACTAGAATCGCGTCGTAGCATCCGAAATAACATAGGGTTTGTGTGGGACTTTTGGGGAGGAGTTGCAGGGGTTCAATTAGTTTTCTTTGGCCTGAAAGATAATGAAATGAAAGAGATAAACATCCCTTAAAAGTACCCTCTTGCCCGACTTTAGGGCTTTTAATTGAGGCATTTCATTTTGGCAAGTAGGTGATGCACCTACTTGTCACCTACTAGCTGCGCAGTCTCGCGAAAATGTGAAATATATCTCTACTGCAATATCGTATGGATGAAAGGATTAATGTGTTGTAAACTAGACTCATATATAGTCAACTTGGTATGTAGATCATCCCTTGACTCCAAGTATATTGTGAGAAAAGTGCATCTACATTTTACCTAAATTTCGGCAAATTTATGAATGTAACTTGTGATGACCTTTGCCAACTCTTGTTCCACAACTTTCTTGCCTTCAAAATGTAGAAAAAGAATATCATAAGACTAAAATAACTCATAGAATAACCTTCTTATCATGTTAAGAACCCTAGTCTCACCACAAAGTACATGTTATAACATTCCAAACTTATCGACTTTCGATGAAACTTATTTTCTTCAATTTTCTTAGCTTCTAAGCCTTTCCAACCATCTTGGTACTTGTTATTCATGAAATTAAATATTTATAACATCTAAGATAACATGATTAACTTACTATATTTGCTCCCAATAGAATCTTATTTCTGAGCTTAGATCAATTGACTTACGATGCACTCTCACGTACGAAAAATAGGGTGTAACACACCTGATCCCATTTCATCTATATCTTGTGGTAGGCGTACCACCAAATCCCATTTCATCAATATCTTGTGGTAGGCATACCACCCGATCCCATTTCATCAATATCTTGTGGTAGGCGTACCACCCGATCCTATTTCATAAATATCTTGTGGTAGGCGTACCAGCCGATCCTATTTCATCAATATCTTGTGGTAGGCGTACCACTCGATCCCATTTCATCAATATCTTGTGGTAGGCGTACCACCGATCCCATTTTATCAATATCTTATCGTAGGCGTACCACCCAGTCCCATTTCTTCCAACATAATACAGAAAATAATCCCAGCAAAGGAGCAAGACAGTGTAATAGCTTCCCGGTAAGGGAATACAATAACAATAATTCAAATGTCTCGGCAACGGAGAGTCGGTTATAACCAATTGTATTCAATTTCTTTTCGGCACAGCTAAAACCAATACTAGTATCAAGGATTATCATTCAAGGCTTTTATAGGATCAATTAAGAATCACAACTATTAATTTAAGACCCACGATCATGCTCAACACCGACATATGGGTACTATTCACCAGGCCCATACGTCGTACACAACACAAACACGTAGCAAATACGACTCAACTCATAATCCCTCAAGCTAGAACCGAACGCTTACCTCGACGTTTTGAACTCACTCAAGCCTCAATACAACTTTACCCCTCGATTCCTCCACCAATCCGCTCGAATCTAGTCGCAAATTACTTAAATACATCAACAAATGCTAAGTGAAACAATTTGAACGCATGAAAATGGGTTTCCAAACGTTTTGCCCAAAAATTCCAAAAATACCCCCGGGCCCGCTTGGTAAAAACCCGAGGTTTGAACCAAAACCCGATTAACCACTCCCCCATGAACTCAAATATATGATTCATTTTGGAATCAGACCTCGAATTGAGGTCCAAAACCCCTAATTTTAGAAAACCTAGGTTCTAACTGAAATTCCCAAAATTTTCCTATTAAAATCTTTGATTTGAAGTTGAAATCATGTTAAAAGATGTTAAGGAGTGGGGAAAATAGCTAAGAAATCACTTACCAATGTTGAAAAGTGTAAAATAACTGAAAATCCCGTCTCTTTATACCCTCCCAGAAGTTCCAGCGCAGACCGCGCAAGAGGGACTGCGGCCACGCTCGTAGATCTGGAGGTTTCTGGTTCTCCGAGGCCGGCCACGCGGACCGTGCATTAATGACCTCGATTGCGTAGCTTCCATTATGGACCGCGCTGCCCCCTCCGCAGCCGCACACGTTTTCACGTGGGCCACGCCAAAGGGTACCACGACCTACAACATAAAGATTCTTTGATTCTTCCAGCGCGGACCGCACCGATAGGGAACGCGGCCGCAGTGCTTAACCTGCAACCCTGCTATATTAAGACTAAGACTTCCCGGAACCTATTCAAAACTCACCCGATCCCTCAAGGCTCCAAACCAAACATACACACCACCTCAAAAAATCCTACGGACTTACTCGTGCGATCAAATCGCCGAAATAGCATCATATACATAGAATCAAGCCCCAAAGCTTGAGATTTTCTTTCCATTTCTCACGAAACACTAATTTTCCATTTTAAGTCTGAAATACGTCAAATGACGTCCGTTTCCAACCAAACTTTACAGAAAGCTCTTAAATCATATATAAGAGTTGTAACGGGCATCGGAACCAAAATACGAGCCCGATACCATAGTCTTTTAATCAATTTCATCTTCGAATTTCTTTAGTTATTTTCAGGAAAATATTTTACATAAAAATTTATTTCTCTGACTTGGGATGTCAAAATTTGATTCGAGGCATACGCCCAAGTTCCATATTTTCCTACGGACCCTCCGGGATCGTCAAATCATGGGTCCGGGTCTGTTTACCCAAAATATAGACCGAAGTCAATATTTATCGTATTAATATAATAATTCATCATTCTTTCTCACAGAATTCATATGTAAGCTTTCCGGCTACGCGCTCGGACTGCACACACAAATGGAGACAACCCTAAATGAGGTTTTCAAGGCCTCGAAAACACAGAATGAGTAAAGACACAGGCGATGACCCTTTGGGTCAATACATGTTGTTAATTCCTTAATTGATGGATTTAAATAAGAACTTCGGGTAAATCTGGACAAAGTAGACAAAAAGGAGTGGCATATTTCTAGCGCAAAGTTTCTACTTAAGGAAGTAAACTATGTGCGTTGGTTCGTCGGTTCGTCGGTTCGTGGTAGTTCTGCTTCTAGTTCAAGGATTATATGAGTTTCTTATCTAGTGGACATTGAAAAGGTCCTCGTTCCCATTGAGGTTCAACTCTTCAATCCTCTACTTATTTTATTCTAGTTGAATGTAATCGCTTGTTTGGTGATTTGGTTTTGTGATTTGTTTGTCTATTGCCTCCGGTTTTGAGATGGTCATGTTGTTATCTACTCATATGCTATTCGAATTGATTATAGCTGAATATGATTTGGTCACAATATAGAAATTGGGTTGCTATTTGTCAGATGAACTACGTCAAGTTCGATTAAGAGGACTCGGGTGTGCATTTATGTGACCCAAATTCAAATCTCAACAATGCTAGATAAAATATGTCGAGGACTGCAGGTGCATTTATGTGATGTGGTTCAAGACGTGTTTTTAATAACGTATAAATCTTCCTAAAAAATAATTAAATAAAAGCGGTTATAAAAGTTAAAAATGCATATATGTTTAAACAATTATTAAGATTAGATAATAAGCCAATAATAATAGTTGAGCGAGCGTGCTAGAACCACGAAACTTGGGAATGCCTAGCACTTTCTCCCAGGTTAATAGAATTCCTTACTCGAATTTCTGGTTCGCGGACTGTATAGAGTCAACCTTTTCCTCAATTTGGGATTTGAACCGGTGATTTGGGACACCATATATTATCCCAAGTGGCGACTATGAATTTTAATAAAAAATAATCCCATTTCAATTGTCACTTTAAGTTGGAGAACTCCCTTATATACCACTTCCCGAGGGTGTAGTGAAAAAGGAAGTGTGACAGCTCTAGCGACTCTGCTGGGGAGAAGAACCCAAAATTTCTGGTTCAGGGTTCAACATTCGAGCTTAGATGAATTGTTATATTTGACTTTATTTTTTATCTAACTATTACATGTTTGGACCTAATTTGCTAAATGCTGCTCTTTTACCGCTTTGATATTTTCCGAAATGTATATAAACTATTACGAAACCCTTCTCTTCTCACCTTCGGCGATGTGCTCGCTGGTCGAGACTCCCTATTCTGTATGTGTCATACCTTGAAATAAGAAAGAGGATCGGACAAGTTACTAAGCAGGATAGGCTTTTGGTTTCCAGTACGTAGCCCCCTCCTCGACTTGAGTCGTCCGCTCGGGTACACAGTCTAGAACACATACCCAAGTTTTGAACCTAGAATAAACTCTGCCTCATGCCGGATCCCTAGTAGGAACGTATGTTTGCATCATATGCACTTGACTAAGGGGACTCAACACAGAGGTTGGGTCCTCTAGGATATGTATACGCCAAAAAATAAAAGACCATCCTGATGCATCTTATGTACTACATGTTGCATTTATTCAAGGGTAAAAGAGTCATTTGGCAAACCAATGATAGCTGAGGGCAAAAAAATAATGAAAAAAAAAGAAGAAAGAAAAAAAGAGATGGTGAAGGGTGAAAAAAAAAAAGCAAGTAGGGCCTAGTTATGTTTTGGTTACATTTTTATTAAGAAAAAGACAAAAAATGCATGAAAAAATCAAAAAGATTTTGCATGTTTTTAATCATTTTTCAAAAAATCAAAATAAAAAAAAAGGGGGAAAAAGAAAATCCAAAAAAGAGTTTACATATTTCATCATTTTTTTCCAAAAAAAAGACAAAAAATATTTTCTCTAAAATTAGTTTTTTTTTCTAATTCTGGCCCGTATTCAATTTGCCCGAACTACACAAACCTGATTCTCGCCTTTCGGGGCGTGATACGTAGGCAACCCAAATAGGGTCCAGTCTTCCTAGTAAATCTGAGGTTCTTGGTTTTGCAAGGTCTTAGCCAAATTTTATACTTCTAGCCACCTTTTGGCTAAATATGTCATTTTTTATCTCAACCATGCCTCATATGTCTAATAAGGAATGTTATTGTCTCACATAGTATTGGTTTGAGTTTTCTCATACAGGTGTGGATCTACTTATGGAGTTTGAGCATGACAGATACCTCAGGACCACTGCATTCAAGAGTTGCTGAAGGTGATTTATTTTTATTTTTATTTTTATTTTTATTTTTTGAGTATGTTTTTTATGTCGTCTTTTACTTTCTAGTTTTATACAGTAATGTCAAATTTTTAGTTATTGTGCTTTTTATTTTGTATTTGAAAGATGTGGTGTAACTCAAAAATCTAAAAAAGATATTTTGTGTTTTTATATTTCCGTTAGAATTTTTCTTTAGAAATACTACTCCTAGAAATCAAGAGAAAAAATAAAAGAAAAGAAAGTTTGAGGTGGTTTTATTTTAGGAAATTAGAATCCAAATTAAAAAAAATGTTTTTATACTTCGTTTAGTATATTAGGACTAGAAATTCAAAAAAAAAAGAGAATTTTTTTTATATCATCTTTAAAAGGTTTTCTTTAAGATATTAATTCCAAAATCAAAAAATATTTTCTTATGAGGTATTTCTTTGGGAAATTAATGAAAAATGAATAAAACAGAAATTCTTTTATTTTTCTAGAAATTTGGGATATTGTACATAGTAGAGAAAAACATACTTTATCTTTTGTTTGTCTTTATTTTGTTTATTTCTCGTTTCAAAATCTTTCTTCAAGGATATCAAACGACAATTCAAAATAGTTTCCTTTTGGTTTATTTTTTTAGATTTCCTTTCTAAATAGAAAAAAGAAGAATTCGAAAAAAAAAGAAAATTTTTCTTTTAGGATTTTTCTTTAATAAAGCGTTTGTTTCAAAAACACTAAGAAAAAATCCGTTAAGCTTGAGTTTAGAATATGATATAGAACATTAAGTCTAGAAAATTCAAAAAGAAAAATGGGGTTTTGCTTCTATTGTTTTCTTTGCTCATCAGAGTAGTCATTAAGGTAATAAAAAAGAAAATGAGAATGTTAGTTTGTTTACTCTATTCACAATCTCCAAACTACGTAAAGATCTGATTCATGCAGGGTCATGATACGTAGGCAACCTACATAGGATTTGATCTAATTATTTTTTATTATTAAAAGAAAAAAAGAAAAAAGGGTGAAATTATGGGACATGAGAAATGAGAAGGAAGAAAATAGCGATAATCAAAAAGAAAAAGGGGAAGGAAAGTAAGCGAGTTAGGAAGTGCGAGGAAAGAAAAGAAAAGAGAAGATCAAAATGGACAAATTGGGATGATACCAACTGACCTTCGTACCCTCGAAGTCATTTTAGAACCGATAACTGTGGTTAGGTGTATTGCACATAAAGTGATATTATCTTATGTTAAATGCCCTAACGCTAACCTGATGGCCTCATTTTGTTATATTTATAGCAGAAGGGTGGTTAATTTGTGGTTTTATAAGTGGTAGCTCTTCTCTGCAACATAAAGTCAAAAGACAATGGCAGAGAATAACAAAACTGAGTTGGTTGATACCGGTGCCCAAAAGCAGTTTGTTGAACGGGACAATGGGTTGGTTGAAGAGGTAAAAATGTTAAGACAATACATGGCAGACATGTATCAGGCTTGGATGATTGGGAAGGCATTGCCCCTCCCACTACCTAGCTTTCTAGATACTGCCCTTACCCAAACTCCAGATACAATGCCGATGATCCTCCATACTCTCCAGATCCACCCGCTTATCACAGATTTCCCAACTACCCTAGTAGCTCCATCACTCATCCTCCAACCATCTTTTCCCAAGAGTGTCTTCTTGTCACATCCAGAATACCTGACAAGGAACACCCACTCAAAGCTCATGATACCCAACATTACCCCTCAGAGGTTTCCCACAAGGTTCTCAACTCACACACAAAGGGCCTGTGGGATGATCCTTATGTAGAAAATGAAAATTTCACAGGAATAGAAAGGCGTGATGGGATACCTCGGAGGCTGAAAGGCATAGAATAGACCATAAAGAACAGACAAGGAATGGGAGACCATGGTAGCATTGTCACACCTCCTATTTTTACACTACACCCCGCGAAGGGTATAGATAAGGGAGGTTTTTTCCAACTTAAAGTGAAAATCGAAACAAGATTATTATTAAAAATTCAGAGTCGCCACTTGGGATAATTTATGATGTCCCAAGTCACCGGTTCAAATCCCAAGTCGAGGAAAAGGTTGACTCTGTTTAACAGTTCGTGAACCAAAAATACGGCTAAAGAATTCTGTTAACCCGGGAGAAGGTGTTAGGCATTCCCGAGTTCCGTGGTTCTAGCAAGGGCGCTCAACTGTTATATTCAGCTTAATTATCCGATTTTAGTACATTATAAATCTATGTGCAATTTTTATCTTTAACCGCTTTTAAACACTTTTAGAAACATTGCAACGCTGTTAAAACACGTCTTGAACCACGTCACATAAATGCACCCACGGTCTTTGACATATTTTAACATTGTTGGGATTTGGATTTGGGTCACATAAATGCGCACCCGAGTTTAGAAAGGTAAATTATTAAAATAACGCGCCTAAAGCAAATATGCGTTTGCAACTTCGTGAGGGACACAAATATTTTGCTAAGTGACATACCTCGAATTCTAAGGATTAAAGTAAAATTAATTGAGCGGGGACCATACATTTGTTATTTTGTATAGCATGGCGCGACTCGAGTTATTTTAGCCTAAGGGTTTTGACTCTACTCATGAGGGTCCTAAATCATTATTGGTTTTTAATGGCACACCTCGACTAACCAAAGATCCACTAGTGAAATAATGCGTAGAATCCCACCTACTTTAGAACTTCATTTGAGCTCGAACATGGGTCCAAGTTGAAATGAAGCAAGCTCCAGTTCGTTTTTAACTTTCAGAACTCGGGCCTGGCATAAGATGAGGCCCAGCAGCTCTAAGAACACCACAGGGGTATCAAGCACCGCGTTCCACAACTGACCCTATCCAGGCCCAAACGAGGAGCCCAGATTTCCATGAGGTATTACTTAGTTTGACCAATAAAGAGGCCACATCTTCGAATCCAAGCAACACTAGGATGTAGTTTAAAATTAGAAAACATAATGATAAGAGCATCCCTAACACCACAAACCCATGAACAATCTCGACAGTGGAATTAATAGTTATTGATACTAAAAACATGACTGGAAATCAATAGACAATCATTCAAAACAACTTTTAGATTTCAACAACTTCATGAACGAATGAATAAAGTACTGCAGGTGAGCTTCTACTGAAACTTGAAGGTTAAATGCACATGTTCATTGCTGAACCTTTACATCCCAATCAAGGAGTTAATTAGTTCAATTCTCATACTAATTCTAATCCAACACATGCATATGATGATCATTCACATATTAGACATTGAAAAGTTTAAATGTGCTCTTCTCAACAATCATGAATGCAGGAGCTTTTCTGCACATTGAACAACATTGAAATAGCTATCCGACCTCATGAACATATAACTACCAAATCTTACCCAACATTTATCATGAAATTCCACAAACATTTAGTAATTAGCATAATGAACTAACAAGTTAGTACTACTACATTATTTCATATTCAGAATAGAATAGTAGGAGACATAAGAGAATTGAACTAAATCAAATGACTTCAAAATGCAAGAACATCAAGCCAACAACTATACTATTACAAATACCGAATTGAGTAAACCAAAACTTCATCTTCACATTTTATCATACATTAGAAGGTGAGATGAGTACCTGGACAAAAGCAAAATAAGAGTGAAGTGAGAGGAGCAGCAGTAAATAGCAGCAAGCAAGCCCCGATTCAACCAAATGCCCAATGAATTCAACTCAGAAACAAATGAAACAGTAACTCTATTGCAGAATTCCACCCAGACTCTCCAAAAGGAAGAAAATTCAAACAATTTCAAACCCTCAATGCACCAAAGGTTACTTCAGCCAACTCGAGATTGAAAACCACAAGAAGACATCGATGAAATAGTAAAGTGCAGCTGTTTTTTTATTTTTTGATTTTTAGCTCCTCCCAATCTGATTGTAGCCTAAGGTTTCAATGGCTTTATAGGAAAACCATTAGGGTAACTACCAAAAATTGATTTCATCTATTAGTCCCTTCTTAATTTCCTATTTTTCATATTTAATCCTTCATTTTATGACTTGTTGGTCAAGTTATTGTCTAAAATTTAACAAAAACCCCGACTAGAAGCTTCTAGGTCAGTTATCCACAAGATTCTGTTACCTTACTACCCAAATTACCCTTTTAAACCTTAAACATTACTATCCTTGCAACCAACAGATGAGTCTTGGGGTTAGAATAGCCGGGAAATTTGAACTGGGTCATGAATGAGTCAAAAAGCCCAAATCTGATTCTATACCAGTCCATATGAGCATTCACAATCCCCATTTTGTTCTAAACCCCATCAAAACTTAATAAAATAACCCAAATTGCTTCCTTGTTGATTTATTAACTGGACTCGAACCTAATCGATTACACTTAATATTTCTAACTCGTAAATCAAGAACAAGTAAAAATACTATCCTACAATTAACATGCAATGACATAATTGGAGGTCTATAAAAAAAGAGAAAAATAGAAGAAAAGATGAAAGCAAATAATGAAAATAAACCAAAAGAGAAAAGGAGCACTTATTGAAACTTGGACAAAACAAACAAGGTCTGGATCCTCAACTTATTCTGATTTCTGGTTAATTATGATGTTAATCGTGTGTCTTAATAAGAACATACAAATAACATCACAATATAACCAATCCTTCTATCAAGACCCGCACCCAGGGTTTTTCAAAAATTAGGGTTCCCTTTGATTTAATATACGACAAGTTCCTGAAACTTTCGAGACAATCTCAGTGAGGATTTGGAATAGGGGAGTGGAGGTGATCTCAGGGTACTATTCTGGTGGGGTTTAGGGTCAGCGCCACTGGCTGCGGCGGAGGATTTAAGGGGCCGCCCTAGGGTTTAGAAATTTTGACGGTTTCCAATTAGATTCTAGGGAAACGGGTGCTGGCATGAGTATGAGGAGGAAGAGGCAGAGCTTTGGCATAATTTGGGTGGTTATCAGAGACTTGCCGCCGCCGTTGGGTGATTCTCGGCAACGACAGACGATGGCGTTACAAGAAGGGTGAGAGACGGGTGAATGGGTAGGGGGTCTGTATTTGGACACTTATATACCAAGGATACCCGACTTCTGAGCCGTTAGATTAAACTAACCTCGACGGCTAGGGTTTATTTCAAATAAATGGGGTCGTTTTGTGTGTGTATGTGGGGTAGGGGGTTTGTAGACCGGGTCTTAGGGAGATTGGGCCGGGTAAGGGCTGGTCTGGACGGGTATTTGGCCCAACTTCAACCTTCTCATTTTGTTAAATCAAAATTTTGGTTTTTTTGTTTTCATTTATTTTTTAATTTTATTTAAATCCTAAATCAACTCTTAAGCTAGATTAATTTCCAAAATTAAACTAATTACTCATTATAGTATTTATAACAATTAATTAATTCCCAAACTACAAAATTTTAAAATTAAAAAAGATAAAAATGCAAAGTGAGTAATTTTTTTATTTTTACCTTAAAAAATAACCTAATTATTAATTAATTCCTAAAATACACAACCAACTCCTAAATGCACATGCAACACCCTTTTTGCCTTTTTCACCAATTAAAAGCACAGACAAAAATGCACACAATTAACAGAAACTGCTACGAAAATCCACAAAATTTCAACTGCCGAAAAAAATTATTTTGTTTTGTATGGGAGTAATTCCTATAGGGCAAAAATCATGTGGTCACATCTTCTCTTTTTTTTCTCGGAAACACGAAGAGTTTCTGTGCAAAGATAAAGTGAGTGGATACGAGCCATTTTTGCCCGTTTGAATACTCCGTGGGAAGTATTTTTTTAAAATTTAACCGCACCCTGCTTCGAAGGTTGCCTACATATCCTTGGCTAAAAAGGAATCAAGTCAGTGTAGTTCAGGAATGTTAGATAGCTGGCACTACCATGAAGCAGTAATTCCACTATTGTTGTTGCTGCTACTACTGTTTACTGAATCCCCTTATTACACCATGTCAAAATAAAAAGAAGCTAGACTAAACTACGTTCTATGCATTACAAAAATCCCATCTATATCTTCAGACTTATTTTTGATCCTTGTTGCCTCGTTGACTTGTATTCTTCTTGTAAAATTCCTTTTGCCGACTTGAATTGTAATATGAGGTGATTCCTTTTCTCCAAGTGGATGCCTGATTGCTAAACTTGAATTCTGGTCCCCTGTTCTCCAGGTGGGTGCCTGACTGGCAAAAATTTTCTCGTAACTTGAATTGTATTCCCTTATTCTCCAAGTGGGCTCCTGATTGCTCAAACTTGAATCGTATTCCCTTGTTTTCCAGGTGGACTCCTGATTGCTAAAACTTGAATCATATTCCCTTGTTTTCCAGGTGGTCTCCTGATTGCTAAAACTTGAATCGTATTCTCTTTTTTTCTAGGTGGGCTCCTGATTACCAAACTTGAGCTGCATACCCTTGTTCAGGTGGGCTCCGATTGCCGAAAACTTAAATTGTATTCCTTTGTTTTTCAGGTGAGTGCCTTATTTCCAAAACATGAACTGTATTCCCTTGTTCTCCAGGTGGGCGCCTGATTTCCAAAACTTGAACTGCATACCCTTGTTCTCCAGGTGGGCTCCTGATTGCCGAAAATTTGAATTGTATTCCCTTATTTTCCAGGTGGGTGCCCGATTACTGAAACTTGAATTGTATTCCCTGTTCTATGGTGGGTTTCTGATTACTAAAAATTTATTTGTATTCCCTTGTTCTCCAGGTGGGTACCTGATTTCAACAAAAATAGATAAAACAAAGAAAATTTTTTGCCCCAGTTTGATAGCTGGGCACGTATGTGAGTGTTAAACTGAATCATGTTGCCAAATATTCTAAGAATTGAAAGCTAGATCCCATTATCCTGGAGGGTCCTGACAACTCTTAGTTAAATGATAGTTTTAAAAGTTGAATTATGTTTTCTAAAGGTGTGACTTCCATTAAATCTGATTATCTAAGAAAGTATTAAAGTTGCATCCCATTATCCAGGTGGGTCCTGAAAAATCAAAATCAAGTCTTATCATACTTCCCTACGATAGAACTTACGCTAAATTTTGTTTTCTAATGGAAATCTTAAAGCTAAGTCCCATTATTCAGGAGTGTCCTAACAACTCTTAATTAAACGCCAATTTTAAATCTAAATTATATCTACTGGGGACCGCCAATTAAAGCTACATCCCATTATCCAGGAGGGTCTTGAAAATCCAAAGTCTAATTTCATCCTAAGAGTGACGATTCATTACGACTGAACTATACTATCCTACAACAGAACTTACGCTAAATATTTTTATCTAATGGAGATCTTAAATCTAAGTCTCATTATTCAGGAGGGTCCTGAAAACTCCCGACTGAATCCTATCTTGAAACATGCGAACTTTGAGTCCAACTTGTATGCCCTCGGTGGTACACTTATGCTATATTTTGCTACTCATTTTTAAAGGCTAGGTCCCATTCTCCAGGAGGGTCCTGACAACTCCTAACTAAATTTTATCTCCAGAACCGACTTTCATTCTTTTGGGGTATATTTGTGCTAGATCTCGCTAGTCTTGATTATTTTGAATTTTAAACTAAGTTCTATTATCCAGGAGGGTCCTAAAAATTCCTAATCGGATTCTATCTCAAACATGAAGACTATTAAACCAACTTATGTTCCTTTTTGCTATTCGTGATTATTGCAAACTTTAACTAGGTCCCATTTTCTAGGAGGGTCCTAAAATTTACAGTCATACCTGCTTGGTGCTTGTTTTTCCCCTACGAAAGATTTCTCTGAGACATATGAAATGTTCTGCCCCTATTTCAATCAAAGAAGAATTTTGTCAGTTTAAAATATGGTGGTTAGCTTGCGGCATTCTTGCTGAAAATGGCCTCCCTGCTATCATGCTTTTTGTCTAGTTTACTCTTTTTTCTTCTTTCTTTTCTTTCTTTTTTTCTTTATTCTCATTCTTTATTTTTCTCTTTCCTTTACTTATCTTTCACTCTTGTGCTTCTGATTTTGCTACTAATTCCTAAAGAGGGTTATGAAAGAAAACAATAAAAGTACAAAAGGGGTAACAAAGGATAAAGTGTTTAGATAGCAGAACAAAATGCCTTCGTCATTCCAATATCAAAAACATGTGAAGTACAAAAAAATACAATTTAACCGAGGAAAATCATACATGGTATCTCTTAAACATTTCGGAATTGATGGCTATTTATACACACTTGCATTCATGTTTATTAAATACAAATCCCCATTGGACAATACTCTCGACACGATTAACGGCCCCTACCAATTTGGGGCAAACTTTCCCTTTACCTCTGCCTAGTGAGGGAGGTTACATTTCAATACCAACTAACCCAGTTCAAACCTCCTTGGGCGCACCTTCTTATTATATGCTCTGGCCATTCTCTGTTGATACAACTGGCCATGACACACTGCAGTTAATAGTTTTTCGTCAATAAAACTCAATTGCTCCAGGCGGGTTTTGACCCACTCGTCATCATCAAGTTCGGCCTCAGTGATAATCCTAAGGGATGTGATTTCAATCTCTGTAGGTATCACCACTTCTATGCCATACACCAACAAATACGGCGTTGCCCTTATTGAAGTGTGAACAGTAATGCGATAACCCAACAATGCGAAGTGCAGTTTCTCATGCCATTGCCTAAAACTCTCTACCATTTTTCGAAGTATCTTTTTTATTTTCTTGTTGGCTGCCTCAATTGCTCCATTTGCCTTAGGGCGTTATGGAGTGGAATTACGATGTGTAATCTTAAACTGCTGACATACCTCTTTCATCAAATGACTATTAAGATTTGCACCATTATTCGTGATGATTATCTTGGGTCATCACTTGCTTTCTTACCAATTCTATACTTTCGAGACCTTGAAACCCTCATCTGAGGTTGCCTCGATTTGCGTGTGTAGTCCGGGCACGTAGCCGGAAAGCTTTTTTTTCCAGGGAACCACCACATAGAGATAACATTGAAGTAACAATCCAATTCCAAAAGGGATAACTCAAATTAGAGCCATAACATAATCAAGTCATAGTAGACTCAAAAACACTTGTTCTTAATTAAGACTAGATAGTGAAAATGAAAATAGAGTACTAAATCAAAATTTCCATATGAAGATTGATTTAAATATAAATCGAATGCTATCTCTCTAATCTCCCTTTCTCCTGAAAGAACATCCCTTGGTAAGTCTAGCACGACCACCTGTAGGCTGGCACAAAACTGTTTGGCAGTTTTCCCAAACAACCACCGTCTGAGAATGGCTGAACACAATTGTTATGTTAAAGAAGCCTTGGCACTTAACATCCATGAAGAAAGAGTTAGGAGACTGAACATGACGTTTAAGCTTATGCTTCCTCTTTTCAACATCTGCTGGCGGGTTCAACATATCATAATCATTTAAAAGACCCATTTTCGCAAAATGAAATGAGATGGGGGGAGGTTGTGTGTTGATCCACAAGCAGCAAAGATGGAGATGGTGCGAGATAGCCGCAAAGCTTAGATATGGATTTTGTGAGAAAAATGCTAAATTTTGATATTAGACTGAATAGATTTGACTTCGGTCGACATTTGGGTTAACGGTATCGGAACCATGATTTGACGGTCCCGGAGGGTCCGTAGGAATATATGTAACTTGGACATATGCCCGGAATCGAATTCCTAGGTCCCAAGCCTGATAAATGAGTTTTTGCGTTAAATTGTTTTTTGGAAATAATTAAGGAAATTGGAAGTGAAATTTGATCAAAGATTATGGTATCAATCCCATATTTTGGTTCTAGTGCCATGGTACAAGTTTCATATGTGGCTTAAGCGCTTTCTGTAAAGTTTGGTTGAAAACAGACGTCATTTGACGTGTTTCGGGCTTAAAATGGGAATTTGATGTTTTATGGATATTTGGAGGAAATCATGAGTTTTGAGGCTTAATTCGATGTATATGATGTTATTTTGGCGATTTGATAACACGGATAAGTCCGTAGGGTGTTTTTGATATTGTGTGCATATATGGTTTGGAGCCGCGAGGGCTCGGGTGAGTTTTGGATAGGTGCCAGAGTGCATTTTTGAACTTGGAAAAATTGATGCTATAATTGACCTTCATGCTTCACAATGGCTCGCAAATGCGAGCTCGCAATTGCGAAGAGTCAGCTCGAAAATGCGAGACTGCCCCAGACCTGTAGATATCGCAAATGCGATATAGTGCTCGCATATGCGAAGTCCTCCTTTTTTGGCAGAGTTCAAAAATGCGAACAGTACTACCGCAAATGCAGATGCGAGGTCTTCGCAAATGCGACATTTTGGTTCGCGAATGCGAACCTCCCTTCTTCCCTCATTGTTCGCAAATACGAACAAGAATCTCGCATTTCCCATACCTGCAGGGTTCGCAATTGCAAACCCCTGTTCGCAATTGCGACATCTGCAACCTGAAATTTCTAATCTTAGTCAGATTTTGAACATTTTCACCCTATTTCCAAACACAACTCCTTTGGGCGATTTTCCAGGAACAATACCTCTTCCAAATCGTTTGTAAGTATGTTTTTACTCATTTCTTTCAATATTTAACATCATTTAACATTTTTTCCACGTAAAATCAAGGGTTTTCATGGGTGAAATTGAGTGTTTTGGGTAAAACCTAGATTTTTCTAAAAATTGGGGATTTGGGCCTCAATTTGTGGTCTAATTTCAAAACAAATCATATATTTGGGTTCGTGGTGGAATGGGTAACCGGATTTTGGTTCGAACCTCGGGTATTTTGGTCATTTACCTAAATTGCGTCTTAGCTTTAAATTAAATAGTGGAATTAGTTGTTTGAGGTGTTATTTACGAGATGTAATTGAAATAAATAGATTTGGGCCATTTGGAGACGGATACTCGTGGAAAAAGAGTGATTTCAAGTTGATCTTGGAGCCGATTGAGGCAAGTGGCTTGTCTAACCTTGTGTGGGGGACTTTCCCCTTAGGATATGATGTTTGGTAATTGGATGCCTCGTACGTGAGGTGACGAGCACGTACTTGAGAAAATTGTTGGAAATCCATTTTTACTTGAAGTATTTAAATTGAGTTTTCTTGGCCACCTGTTCATCTTAAATTGTAAGTTTATTCTATGCATGTTTGGAGAAGCATGTTCATTGACTCACTTGCCTAAGTGCTTAAAATGTCTTATTTGTACTCCATGTGGTATATTTGGCTAGTTTTTTTTTCTATTTCTTGTCCTGAGTTAGTATCTTTCCTAATGTTTGGGTTGCTATTGTGTTTTTTAAAATTTGGACTACAGGTTGGCCTCTCGGGAGATCCCCTTGCACTTGATATGTTCTGGACTGAGGGTGCGGGATACCAAGATATACCTGCACATGAAATTGTAAGATTTGAGGATACCAAGAGATCCTCGGGATACCATGAGTTCCCTGGCATATGAAATTGTAAGATTTGAGGATACCAAGAAATTCTCAGGATATCAAGAGATCCCTAGCATATGAAATCATAAGATTTGAGGATACCAAAAGATCCTTGAGATACTAAGAGATCCTTGGCACATGAAATTGTAATATTTGAGGATACAAAGAGATCCTCGGGATACCAAATGATTCCTCATGTATGTGGTGAGGATACGAAGAGATCCTCGGGATAGCAAGAGATCCCCGGTTGAGGTTTCTATTGTGAGTAATATTTACTGGTATTGTCATGTTTTCTATCACGGTTTCCGTATTTATATTGTTGGATTCTCGTTGTACACTTTATCTATAATGTTATTTCCTCATCTTATTATTTGTTATGTTGCATCTCAGTAGGGCTCAGACCTTTCCTTGTCACTACCCAACCGGGTTAGGCTTGGCACTTACTGAGTACCACTGTGGTGTACTCATGCCTCTTCTGTGCATGTTTTTCATGTGCAGATCCGGGTGCTTCATCTCAGGCACACAATCCTTGAGGCCAGGAGATCTACGGAGACTTGAGGTACTACTGTAGTGTCTGCAGACCAAGGAGTCTCCTTCTTTACTCTATCTGTATTATTTGGACTTCTATCGTACTCTTTTTTTTAGACATTTCTGGAGGTTAGAGCGTTTTACAGTACTTCTTTTAGCTTGTGTATACGTGAGTTTCCGGGTTTTGGGATTTTGTTGTAGACTTACGCATTTCTTTGGAGTTGTATACGCCGAGCGGCCTTATATGCAGTTATTATTTCAATATGTTCAATTTTAATTAACTATTTTGGAAGTTAGGTTGTTATTTCTGCGTTGTTCAACTTACCTAGTTATAGGAACTAGGTGCCATCACGACATGTTCGCGGAGGGTGAACTGGGGTCGTGACAAGTTGGTATCTGAGATCTAGGTTTATAGGAGTCACGGGACACAGGACGATTTATTAGAGTCTCGTTGATCGGCACAGAGACGTCTTTACTTATCTACGCGAGGCTATGTAACTACTAGGAAAATTTCCACTTCATTTGATTTCTTGTCGTGAGATATTTTTGACATCACAAAATTCTCAACTTTTGCCTTCCATTCTCTCATAGATGGTGAGGACATGCACTAGTAGGGATGATCAGGCACTTGCGCATCTGTCAAAGGCCGAGGCTGGGGTGGAGGTCGAGGACACGCACGTGGTGTAGCTAGAGCACCTGCGCAAGCTGCCTCCGAGGCACCACCAGTAGATCCAGCCGAATTCCAGGCACCTGGTACGCCTACTACTGCCACTACTACTCCAGCCCTTCAGGAGACGTTGGCTCAGTTCATGTCTATGTACACCACCTTGGCTCAGGCAGAGTTGCTTCCCCAATATGATCATATCCCAGGCCGGGGGAGGAGCACACACTCTCGTCGTCCACACTCCTGAGCAGCTAGTGCAGGTTCAGCTCATGGATGGGGTAGCTGCTTCTGAGGATGAGCAGCGGAGGTTAGAGAGGTTCAAGAAGTATGGTCCTCCGATTTTACAGTGGACTAGCGGCAGATGATGCTTTGAGATTTATAGAGGAGTTCCACCATATTCTTCGCACTATGGGCGTAGTAGAATCCAACGGGGTTTCCTTTACTGCTTTTCAGTTTCAGGGAGCCGCCTATGATTAGTGGCGTACTTATGAAATAGACAGTCCAGTCGAGGCTGCTTCACTGACTTGGACCCAGTACTCGGATATGTTTATGAGAGAGTTTGTCCCCAAGAGTCTCAGGGATGCATGGCAGGCAGAGCTTGAGCATTTGTGCCAGGGTGCTATGACCGTTTCGGAGTATGTTATCCGTTATACCAGATTGGCCAGGAATGCACCGTCTTTGGTTGCTACAGTCCATGAGAGAGTTCGAGATGGACATTCCTTATCAGTAGGTAGTGAGCATTGCTAGAAGGATCGAGAGTAAGCTCACTAGGGAGAGAGGGGAGAGGGAGGCCAAGAGGTCTCGAAAGTCAGACCACTGCTCTGGTGCCCGCAAAGGTCGACATGGTAGGGGTTTTGTGGGTCGCCCCGTTCATTCAGCTCTTCCAGCAGCCAGCAGTGCTCCAGCTCCGCCTATGCCTCAAGAGCCTTACTATGCACCTCCAGTTTCTAGTGAGCCTCCTGCTCGGGGCGTTTCTAGAGGTCAGTCTAGCAGACCTATCCCTTGTCAGTCAGAGCCACTGCGCCCTCCTAGAGCTTGTTATTAGTGTGACGACACCCGCCATGTGGTGAGGAATTTCCCTAGACTTGGGAGGAGTGACCTCCACGGCCTTCTCAGTCACAACATGTTCAGTAGAGTTCTCAGGCCATGATCACAGCTCCAGTTGCCGCCCCACCCGCTCAGCCAGCTAGAGGTGGAGGCTAGGGAGGTAGAGGTTGCCCTCAAGAATGAGGCCAGGCCAGATATTATACCCTTCCTGCTCGTGTCGAGGTTGTTGCCTCCGATTCTGTTATCACAGGTATTATACTGACACAGAGAGGCATCAGTCCTATTCGATCCGGGCTCTACTTTTTCTTATGTGTCTTTTTACTTTGTTCCGCATTTGGGTGTGCCTCGGGATTCTTTGAGTGCCCCCCTCTCTATGTTTCTACTCCAGTGGGAGATTCTCTTATTGTAGACTGCGTCTACCGGTCATGTTGAGTTACTATTCGTGGTTTTGAGTCCAGAGCAGATTTATTGTTACTCGGCATGGTTGATTTTGACATTATTTTGGGCATGGACTGGTTGTCGCCCCATTTTGCTATTCTTGATTGTCACGCCAAGACTGTGACACTAACTATGCCAGGTATTTCGCGTGTTGAGTGGAGTGGTACTTTAGATCACACCAGTAGAGTTATCTATTTTCTTAAAGCTCAGCGTATGGTTGAGAAAGGGTGTGCCATGTATTTAGCTTATGTGAGAGATGTTAGTGTTGATACCTCTTCTGTCGATTCAGTTCCAATGGTACAGGATTAACCCGATGTGTTTCTAGCTGATCTTTCGGGCATGCCGCCCGATAGAGACATTGATTTTGGCATTGACCTGTTGCCGGGCACTCATCCTATTTCCATTCCTCCGTATTGTATGTGAGCATGTAATTTTTGCCCGACATGATAATAACTCCTCAAAAAAGAGACCAAAAATAATTTTTATTAATTTTAAGAATTTTTCTTTGTTTATTTGCATTTCATGCGTTTTTAACATTTTTAAATTATAGAAAATCCAAAAAATAGTCATTTTTACATATTTATCTTTTCCTCTTTAAAATTAGTTTTTTTATTTAGTTTTAAGTTAAGTAGTTGTTTTAATGTTAAAAAATAAATAAAGAGTTTTAGTTTCTACAATAAATATATTAATTTAGAATTTTTAATTTCCGTGATTGTTAATTTTAAAAGATATAAGTAAAGAGAGAACAAGGATTTAATTGCAATGGGATCTTAATTGAAGTAATTGGGCCTTTTTTAAACCAAAACTAGCCCAAACCATAACTTTCCTACCCAAACCCACATAACCCAAGCCTATTCCCTAGACCATAGTCCGTAGGCCCATAACCCTAATATAATCCATACCGTATATAATACTATCTAAACCTAAAATATGAACCTTACACTCTAATACAAAAAGTTGCGCAGCTTTGCAAAAAAGAGACCCCACCCCCCGACTTCATCTTCTTCAAAATCCCACCCTACGACCCTTGAATATTTTTATGCTTCTTCTACTTGTGCATTTATTTGTTTTGAATATCATTTTGACCGGCTTGCGGATAAGGAAAGAAAATTGAGAAAAATAGCAATGTTAGGACTAAATGAGAGTAATCACTTGTTTCGGAAAACCAATGTTCGAATAGTACCGAAATGCTGCCAGATTTTTGAAAAAAAAAAGAAAAAGACAAAGAAGAAAGACAAAAAAAAAAAAAACAGGAAAACAAAGAGACATGTTTTAAATTTTGGTTTGACAAAACATTTTTCAAAAACTACAAGTGTCTGATTCTCACCGGATGTGAGATATGTAGGCAAACCTCATCGGTTTCGGCCCACCATTTTCAAAAAAAAAATATTTTCTTCTAATTTTCCTCGAAATCCCAAAAAAAAAATATTTTCATTCTTGTTTCAAAAGTTCATAAGATAATTAAAGATTCAAAAAATATGTCTTTCAAACATGCAAAAAAAAAAATATAAGATATAGTTTCAAGCAATTTTTGTCTCAAATTTCAAAAAATAGTAATCAAAATTCAAGAATTCTTTTTCATTCTTCTTTTGAAAATTGAAAAGAAAATTCATATTTCTTTCATAAATTCAAAATAAAATTCCAATTTTCAAAAATTCAAAAATATTTTCCTTTAGTTCCTTTTTTAGAAATCTTTCTTAGACAATTCAAAAAAAAAAGATAATAATTTTTTTTTTTTAAAACTCAAAACATTAGTTTCCTTCTCTTTGAAGTCTTTCACACTGACATAACAATAAAAGAAAACTCAATAAAAGTCAATTTCCAAAATGCGGGTTTCCTTCATTTTGAAGTATTTTTCAAAAAATTCAAAAGAAATTTAGAAGTACTTCTGTAAATAAGTAAAAAAAAATTAAAATCCAAAATATTTTTTTAAAAGTCCCTTTTCGAGAATTAACAGGAACTCTTTTTAGAAAAGAGGAAAATAATGGCAATTCAAATATAAAGCAAATGAATATTTTTTAGAAGCTTCTCTTTCAATAAAATGAAAATTAAAATAAAAAACATAAAAAAATGTCCTTTTCTTCTTCTAAAGCATTTTCTTCAAAAAAAAAAAACCAAAAAAACGAAGTAGTTTGTATATTTCTCCATTCCAAAAAAAATAAAACCAAAACCACAAATCTAACAATATTTTCCCTTATTTCTTTAGAATAGTTTTTTAAGAACCCGAATTTTCAAATATCCAAAAAAAAATTCTTTACTTCATTGTTTAGAAAAGTTTTTCTTTGAGACCCCAATTTTTTTTTTAAAAAAATATTTTTCTTTAGTTGCTTCTCAAACTAAAAAAAATAATACAAAAATATTTTCATTCTTCTTTCAAAACTTCAAAGGAGATATAAAGATTCAAAAATATCTTCTCTTTTATTCAGAAGTATTTCTTTTAAAAATTCAAAAAAAAAGTTATCCAAAAAAAAAATTCTTTTTTTCTTTAGAAGTACGCCTTTCCTAACTTCAGAATAAAAATCCATAAATGTAAAAATATTTTTCTTTCTTCTTTACAAGTTTTTCTTTCGAAATTTCCGAAAAAAAGAGAAAAAAAACAATAAAAATCGAAATTTGAAATGTTCTCTTTCTTCTTTATAAGTCTTTCTTTTGAAAATAAAGTGAAAAAACATCTGAAATCCAGAAAAGCATAAATTTAGTTTATTTCTTTTATTCCTAATCTTTCTGAACTACGCAAGATCTGATTCATGCGGCGTCATGTTACGTAGGCAACCCACATCATGTCCGATCAACCATGGAAAAGGAAAATGAATAAAAAGAAGAAAAAAATGAAAAAAAGAAAAAAACTTGTTGATAATAATAAGGACTAACTGAGTCCACTGTAACATTTCTTTTGTTTTGAATTGTGAAGAAAGTTTTTGGTGGTTGGTTTGTGGTAAGCAGACAACACAAGATTCAAGGAAAAATGATAACTGACATTGAAGCTATAACAACTGCTCAAGAGGCTCAGGGTTAGAGGGTTCGACAAGAGTTTACTGTGGTTGAGGAACACAGAATACTGAAACAGAAAATGACCAAAATGTGTCAAGCATGGGCCAATGGCCAAGGAGAACCTTATCATGAGTCACAATTTCCTACATAGCAAGAGCAGTACCACTCATACTCGTTTGATCTTCCTGCAAACATTTAGAAGCCTGCCCGAAAGATGGTACAGGAAGAAATGACTCAAAGAGTGAAAAGTTTAGAACAACGGTTGAAAAACATGCAAGGGTTGTCAGGTCAAAGGAATGTTGCCTTCAAAGATCTATGCATGTTCCTCGATGTCCAATCGCCATCTGGTTTTAAGACTCCCAAATTTGAAAATTATGATGGACATGGAGACCCCATAGCCCACCTGAAAATGTATTGCAATCAGCTAAGAGGTGCGGGAAGGAATGAAGAATTGCTAATAACTTATTTTGGGAAAAGCCTCACGGGAGTAGCATCCGAATGGTTTTTGGATCAAGACACTTCTCGGTAGTACGTCTGGGATAACATGGCACAGGCCTTTTTCAAACAGTTCGAATACAACATTGACATTGCCCCAGACCGCAATTCCCTTTCAAACTTGAAGAAGAAACCAAGTGAAAGTTTCAGGGAATATGCCATTAGATAGAGAGAGCAAGCAGCTAGGGTTAAGTCACCCATGGATGACCACGAGCTAATCATTGTCTTCCTTCAAGAGCAAGAGCTAGATTACTTTCAAAACATGATGTCCGCAGTTGGCAAATCATTTTCGGAAGCAATCAAAATGGGAGAAATGGTAGAGAATGGTCTTAAGACAAGTAAAATTTTAAGTCAAGCAGTTCTTAAAGCCGCAACTCGGGCTTTCCATGTTAAATCTGATAAGTTTAGTGACATGAATGAGAAGGATGAAGAAATTATGATGATAACAGAGTCGAGAAAAGGTCCCAGTAGAACACCCCGAAGGTATGCGAAGGCTCATCAGGTTTTCCATGACTCCCCTGAGCATTACTATCCACCTCAGAACCTACCATACTCTGTTGATCCACCTCAATATGTTATCCAGCCACCAATCACCCAAGAAGGTGAGTACGAGTATCACAAAATCTCCACCAGCGTCCACAAAATTTTCAAGTGCCTTATAACCCACATCCAAGCCAGGGGCATAGAAGGGGACAAAATTTGAAATATAATTTTACACCAATAGGGGAGTCATATGCAAGCTTATTTAAGAAGTTAAAGCATAATGGCATGATTGCACCCATTCCTCCAAATCATGTGGACCCACGTGCAAGAAGCTTTGACCCTTCTAAAAGGTGTGAATACCATTCCGACGCACCGGGGCACGATGTTTGAAGTTGTCGGGATTTGAAAAGAGAAATAGAGAGGATGATCCAGGAAAACCTGATTGTGATTCAAGACAGTGACACCCAGAATATCACGCAGAATAATTTACATGCACATGATGATGCATACTTTGTGAGGATGATGCCTGGTGACATGGAGTATGAGAATCCTCTCGAGAACTTGCCGTCTGAAATTGCAGAAGGCCATGGTGATTCTGATGAGAAAATTCGTGGCTAAATGTCAGGCTTATCAGTTGAAAAGTCATTCCCTCCTGTCTTAGAAGGGAATCTTGGTAGCTTGTTTTGATATTTTTCTGTTATCTGGGTTATTTCAGGGTTGTGATCCAGATTTTATTTGCTTTATTAAGTCAAACACTTCTATCCTTCTATTTTATTTGTATGAGTCATGTCTGTCTGTTTTATTGCTATTTTCATTATCCGAGTTATTTTAGGATTGTAACTCGGATCTTAGGCTACTTGGTTAGTTGTCAAACCCTTCCATTCTTATTCAATAAAATTCAGTTTGTCCTTTTGTGTCATTCTGTTCTTAATTCTTTTCGTGCTAGTTCTAATAACATGACATGCATGCGGAAATTTTGGCCAGATCTTAAACACTTATTTAATCTGGAATTGGATAATTAAAAAAAAAGAAGCCCTTTTGAGGATGAATAAAGACTTGAAATACTTGGGAATTAAGGTCGAGTAAAATTCACCTTCAATTCATTGTGAAGATCGGGCTTGAGGATATTTAATCAATTGAAGTTTGTTGAAAAGTTTGACATCAAGGGATGGAAAATGTCATTTGACCACGACACATCAAGAAATTAAACATGTTCACCAATGATATGATCGTGAAAAGATAACATGATAGCCATTCTCGAGGCCGGGAGGCCCTTTTCCTGCTATCCAAACACTTCATACCCTTTGTTACCCTTTTTGAGCCTGTGTTATTATCTTTGACCATTCTCTTTCAAAATCAAGTTTAGAGTCAAAAAAAGAAAAAATGATGAAAAAAAAACAAAAAGAAAAAAGAAGTTCATGTCCCAAGAGAACAAACTGGGGCAATTTTCAAGTGAAAAAAAAAAGAATAAGAAAAGAATTGTCAAAGGTCCACGCCCTCAAAAATAGAAGCCGGGGCAAACAAAAAAAAAGAGAAAAGAAAAATAAAAGAAAAAAAAACAAAAAAAAGAGAAAATAAAAGAAAGATGAAAAAGAGTTGACACTAGATGTTTGAACTATGTTAGACATGATTCCTTAAAAAAGGGATACGTAGGCAGCCTCATGGTTCGGTCCAACCAAATAAGAATTCAAATATCCCTAGTATTTGAAACAGGGGCAAAAATTTTATTTCACTTTTGAAAGTGTCGATTCAAAAGTTGTAAGTCTACAACCCTTCATTTTAAGTCCACTTTGAGCCTTCATGCCGACCCTTATATTCAACCCTATCCAAAAACCTTCCAAATAAAGACCTCCTGATATGCCTTCAAGAATGCCAAGAAAAGCAGGCAATGAGCAACGGTTTTCACGCGACATATAACACTGTCTAGTTGTTCGCAAAAAAAAAGAGAAGGGGAAAGAAAAAGAAAAAGAAAAATGAGAGAGTCTTATACGTGAACCAGCATTGTAAGACAATGGTAAGCAGAGATGAATAAATGAGAGAGACTTGCTGGTGAAAACCCCTCGGGCACCACTAGTCGAAGGTGAGGCATGAAGCTGATGCAAAGGACTAGCATGAACAAGCCCGACTTCAAAGGTCATAAGAATTGTAAAAGGGAAGATTGGATTAGTTTGATAGATCAGGTCGTTGAACCTAAATTCATGTCATGACCATTAAGGCTAGTTATTGAAAAGAAACATTCTTCCTTATGTCCTTCCGACAGGGGGTATTTCTTGTTAATATTTGTTTCTTTGCATCATTGTGTCCTTCTCTTTATGTCCATCCTTGTCAAAACAAGCAAGAAAAATTTTCAAAATCTGCTACCAGCTTTTACGTTGCACAAAGTAAATTTGGCCAGTGCACTCAGCTGTTACTGTCAGCATGCCTTAAGGATTCATGCAAGGGTTTCTCCAAAAGACTCTTGTCAGCCTACCTGGCGCAAGCAAAGATAACTTGTGATTCTCTCTGACAGACAATTGCTCAAAAAGCAAAAAGTCATTAAAGATATCGAGAAAGGTCACCTGAGCCAAGATCTCTAATCGGGACAAGGCTGATTGAGCCACCAATACAAATGGTACTATAGAAAATCATTCTATCCATGATATATGTGCTTTGGTTGTATTAGCATGATTTTCAGGTATAGGTTTTGATGAATGACAAACAACAAAGTCGATGAATGACAAACAATAAAGTCAAGTGTGAAACAACGTTATTATATGACAAACAATCAAGATTGAATGCCGAGAAGCATATTGATGAATGGATTGCATGGAAAAGCTAAAGACGAGCTCAAAAGTTCAAGACCGAAGACCCAAGGCGTAGGTCGTTAGGTAGAACCAATGTAAGAGCAACGTTTAAGTTATCTCGTCTTTTGGCTCAACATAGGTCATCATAAATATGCATAAAATATTTTTATCAAATCATATTTATCATAAACATATTTCAAATACTTCAAACAAAATGATTTTAACGTTTTCATTTTAACCAAAATGGTTTTTTAAGTAAGTTTTCGATTCTGGTATATTCTGGTATACTCCAGCTTTGATTCTGGTATACTCTGGTATATTCCAGCTTTGCTGGAAATTCCGCAAGGCAACATAATCGATTATGTGATTGGAATAATCGATTATTTCTTTATCCGTTGCCAGTTTTTGAACACTGTAACAACATAATCGATTATGCATATCCAATAATCGATTATTCTTCATAAAATCAGCTTCCGATTTTGTAACGGTAAGCTGATAATCGATTATCCAAATCTGATAATCGTTTATCTTGGTATAAAATCAGCATAATTGATTGCCAATTAAGCAACGGACATACAAGTAATAACACCTATAAATAGAGGTCTTTTGAGCTGAATTGAAACACACAACACCTCTCATTATTCATATACATATTGATATTATTTGTGCATCATTATAGAGCTTTTGTTGAGCCATTTGAGAGACAACTTTGAGTCGTTCATAGAGCTAATATTGTATCTCTTTATCTACTCTTTTAAGAGAGTTATTGTTGTAAAGGAGAAAGGTGTTTGAGAAGATCATATCTTCTCATTGATTGTCGGGTTTGCTAAGTACCCTCAATCTTAGTGTGTGAAGTCTTGTGGTGCGGTATCCACGAGCAAGGTGAAGTCTTGAGGTGCGGTATCCTTGAGCAAGTTGAAGTCTTGTGGTGCGGTATCCACGAGTAAGGTGAAGTCTTGAGGTGCGGTATCCTCGAGCAAGTTGAAGTCTTGTAGAGTGTACATCTACGAGCAAGTGTAACGGTTTGCTAGGCATCCGTAAGCTTAACGGAGTTAGTGGAATCTCGAGAGAGTCTCTCGGGGACTGGACTAACCAGAAGTTGTGGTGAACCAGGATAAATTCGGTGTGTTCTTTCCTTACTATTTTAATTACCGAATTTATTTTATTCCTGCAATTTTAATTCCGCAATATTTATCAATATTCTCGTGCCGCACTATTCACCCCCCCTCTAGTGACGGGCATAAATCCTAACAATTGGTATCAGAGCCTAACTCTCTGAAAGCCTTAACCGGTTGAGAGAACGATATACATTTTTTTTGTTGAGAATGTTGAACGCAGGAATGATAAGCGAAGGACACTCTACCATTGAGCCTCCACTATTTGATGGAACAAATTACACATATTGGAAAGAGAGGATGAGAATCTTCATCCAATCAAACAACTTTTGCATATGGAAAATCATCAAGAACGGTGAAACGCCGACAAAGAAAGTTGGGGAAGCCATGGCTCCGAAGGAGAAGAATGAATACAACGCCAAGGCCATCAATATGTTATATTGTGCGGTGAATCCGGATGACTATCGGAAGATTTCCTATTGCACACCCGCCAAAGAAATGTGGGATAAACTTGAAGCCATTTATGAAGGTATGCCTCAAGTCCAAAAGCATGTGACATGGGACTTGGACCGCTCGTGTGATGAAATGACTGCCCTATGCTTCATGGCCGACGAAGAAGAAGAGGTAAGTACTTCTAATTCTTGCTCTTTTGAAGAATTACTAGAAGCTTTTAAAGAATTACTTGGTGAATTGAAAAATACTTCAAAAATCGCCAAAGAGGCCAAGGATAAAATCAAAGTTTTAGAAGAAGAAATAATTTTTTAAAAACTGATAATATTGTTCTTAAAAATCAGATTAAGGAGATGAATGAAGCCTCTTCAATTGACCAAAGTTCTAATTGTTCTTCTTGTAGTTCTTTGAAAATAGAGAACATAGAACTTAGGAACACACTAGAAAAACGTAGTGTTGACAATCCTAAAACAATTGAAGAAATTAAGAAGGATGATAGAAATGAAGTAGGACCACCTAGAAATAATTCTAGGAACCTCACTAATGAGTCTAAAATTAATCATTTTACGCCACCTAGAAACAACTCTAGGAATTTTATTAATGAGTCTTGAATGAATCATTTTAGACCACCTAGAAACGACTCTAGGAATTTTGGTAATAAGTCTAAAATGAATCATTTTAGACCACCTAGAAATAACTCTAGGAATCGCAATACGTCTAGGAATAACGACTTTAGATCACCTAGAACGTTTTTGGCTCAACCAAGACATATGCTCAACCCGAATGTTATATGTCATTATTGCAACCGGGTAGGACACATAGCACCCGTATGTTTTTCAAAACATAGAGATTTATCATTTGGCTATGATTATTATTTGCCTAACCCCCAAGGACCCAAAAGCAATTGGGTACCGAAAACCTATTTTTAGGTACGTTTGCAGGTGTGCTTGAAGACTACAATATCGTAGTAGATGCACCAAGCACGAAACCTTATTGCATCGAGGGGGAACTTCGGTTAGTTATCACATTTTTGATAAAAACGAAATAGTTGATATGTGTTAACAATTAATATACCTTTATTAACAATTGGTATTAATTATTTTTGTTCATGTTTTGATAACTTTTATTTTGAATAACAAGTGGTATCATTATTAATGATTGATTCATGTTTTGATGAATATTTTTTTAATTTAATTAACAATTGGTATTAATTATTTTTGTTGATTCATGTTTTGATAACTTTTATTTTGAATAACAATTGGTATCAATATTAATGATTGATTCATGTTTTGATGAATATTATTTTTAATTTAATTAACAGTTGGTATATTCTGAAAAATAAATGATTCGTGTTTTTCTAATACAACTATTGGTGTGCTAAAAATTAACAGTGATATATGATTTGCTAAAAATAACAATATTATGGTTGGTATGTTTTTACTAACATTTGGTATTATTTCATGTTGGTATGATTTTTTGAAAATATCGTCAATGTATATTCCTCATTGTACTTCCTATTTTATTCTTGACACTAACAATTGATATACCCAAAAGGGGGAAGTGTCGAAAGGGTAAAGTAGCCTTTGTATACTCTTCTTTTTGCTAATGCCAAAAGGGGGAAGAAATTAGGCGATATGCATCAAATAAGGGGGAATGAATCGACATTATGGCATGCCTTATTTGAGGGGGAATTATCATTGAGGGAAATTGTTTGCATGAATTGTATGTTGAGATATAGCATGAATTTAGGGGGAATCCGATATGCATATCTCCTGTTGTTTGTCATTATCAAAAAGGGGGAAATTGTAGAAAATCATTCTATCCATGATATATGTGCTTTGGTTGTATTAGCATGATTTTCAGGTATAGGTTTTGATGAATGACAAACAACAAAGTCGATGAATGACAAACAATGAAGTCAAGTGTCAAACAACGTTATTATATGACAAACAATCAAGATTGAATGCCGAGAAGCATATTGATGAATGGATTGCATGGAAAAGCCAAAGACGAGTTCAAAAGTTCAAGACCGAAGACCCAAGTCGTAGGTCGTTAGGTAGAACCAATGTAAGAGTAACGTATAAGTTATCTCGTCTTTTGGCTCAACATAGGTCATCATAAATATGCATAAAATGTTATTATCAAATCATATTTATCATAAACATATTTCAAATACTTCAAACAAAATGATTTTAACGTTTTCATTTTAACCAAAATGGTTTTTGAAGTAAGTTTTCGATTCTGGTATATTCTGGTATACTCCAGCTTTGATTCTGGTATACTCTGGTATATTCTAGCTTTGCTGGAAATTCCGCAAGGCAACATAACCGATTATGTGATTGGAATTATCGATTATTTCACTATCCGTTGCCAGTTTTTGAACACTGTAACAACATAATCGATTATGCATATCCAATAATCGATTATTCTGCATAAAATCAGCTTCCGATTTTGTAACGGTAAGCTGATAATCGATTATCCAAATCTGATAATAGATTATCTTGGCATAAAATAATCATAATTGATTGTCAATTAAGCAACGGACATACAACTTATAACACCTATAAATAGAGGTCTTTTGAGCTGAATTGAAACACACAACACCTCCATTATTCATATACATATTGATATTATTTGTGCATCATTATAGAGCTTTTGTTGAGCCATTTGAGAGACAACTTTGAGTTGTTCATAGAGCTAATATTGTATATCTTTATCTACTCTTTTAAGAGAGTTATCGTTGTAAAGGAGAAAGGTGTTTGAGATGACCATATCTTCTCATTGATTGTCGGGTTTGCTAAGTACCCTCAATCTTAGTGTATGAAGTCTTGTGGTGCGGTATCCACGAGCAAGGTGAAGTCTTGAGGTGCGGTATCCTCGAGCAAGTTGAAGTCTTGTAGAGTGTACATCTACGAGCAAGTGTAACGGTTTGTTAGGCACCCGTAAGTTTAGCGGTGTTAGTGGAATCTCGAGAGAGTCTCTCGAGGACTGGACTAACCACAAGTTGTGGTGAACCAGGATAAATTCGGTGTGTTCTTTCCTTACTATTTTAATTACCGAATTTATTTTATTCCTGCAATTTTAATTCCGCAATATTTATCAATATTCTCGTGCCGCACTATTCACCCCCCCTCTAGTGACAGGCATAAATCCTAACAGGTACTAGATGCGAAAAAATCCGAGTTGGCGCAGAACAAAGGTCTCTTAAGACCGACTCAAGTTGATCGAGCAAAAGTCAAGCCGCTCGAGACTCAAGGACAAACCGACCATCACTTTTAAAACTGACAAAGTTTTCTTTGTAAACAGGAATAAAACTATGCAAGGAAAGTGGTTTAAAGAATAAAAAGGAAAAAAAACAAAAAAATAGAGAAGATGAAGAAATGAAAGGAAGAGCCAATAAAGGAAAGTTTCTCAAAACCTTGCCTTTATTTGTCTGCGTGTGCCTAAAATTTTGCCATGCTTTTCACATTTTCCTCCTAGGATAAAAAGTCCTAGTCTAATGGATTTTCCTCCCAATAAAAATCTTAGTCTGATGAATCTTTCTCCTATGATAGAAGACCTAGTCTGATGAACTTTCTCCTAGGATCAAAATCTTAGTCTGATGAATCTTTCCCCTAAGATACAAAAAAATGACCTAGTCAGATGAACTTTTGCCTAGGATCATACTCTTAGTCTGATGAATCTTTCTCCTAAGATAGAAAACCTAGCTAATGAACTTTCTCCTAAGATCAAAGTCTTAGTCTCATGAATCTTTCTCCTAAGATACCAAAAAAGAGCGACCTAGTCTGATGAACTTTCTCTTAGGATCCAAATCTTAGTTTGATGAATTTTTCTCCTAAGATAGTGACCTAGTCCGATGAACTTTCTCCTAGGATCAAAGTCTTAGCCTGATGAATATTTCTCCTACGATACCAAAAAAAAGTGACCTAATCTGATGAGCTTTCTCCTAGGGTCAAAATCTTAGTCTGATGAATTTTTCTCCTAAAAAGTGACCTAGTCTGATGAGATTTCTCCTATGATCAAAATCTTAGTCTGATGAATATTTCTTCTAAGATACCAAAAAAGTGACCTAGTCTGATGAGCTTTCTCCTAGAATCAAAATCATAGTCTGATGAATCTTTCTCCTAAGATAGAAAATCTAGTCTGATGAATTTTCTCCTAGGATCAAAATCTTAGTCTGGTGAATTTTTCTCCTAAGATATCCAAAAAATGACCTAGTCTGATGAATTTTCTCCTAGGATTAAAATCTTAGTCTGATGAATCTTTCTCATAAGATACCAAAAGAAAAGAGACCTAGTCTGATGAATTTTCTCCTAGGATCAAAATCTTAGTCTGATGAATTATTCTCCTATGATAGAAAACCTTGTGTGACGAATTTTTTCCTAGGATAATTAACAAAAAAATTTAAAAAATCCAAAATCGTGGTAGCATAGGACCTTTTCCCTTTTATCCCAGCATAACCCGTGGACCTCCCCGGCATAACCCGAGAACCTTTTTCCTGGAATAACCCAATGACCCCTTTTTCTCTTATCCTGACAAAACCTGAGGATCATTTTTCCATTTATCCCCAGCAGACCCTGTTTTTGTTATCCCGGCATAACCCGTGGATCTCCTTGGCATAACCCAAGGACCTTCTTCTTTTATCCCGGCATAACCCTTGGACTTCCCTTCTTTCCCCAGCAGGAACCCTTTTTCTTTTATCCCGGCATAACCCGTGAATCTCCCCCAGCATAATCCGAGAACCCTTTCATTTTTTCGGTATAACCCAGTCATTTTCTAGCATAAGCTGGTGATCCTCCCAATTTAAGGCTTCATTCCCAAGGATTTACAATCTTGGTTTTTAAATTTATGTCGTAAATAACTCGTGAAATTTTCCTAGTGAAAACTGTGTAAGAAAATTTTCGTTTGTATGTTTGTTTTGGTGTCTGAATAGGTTTTACCTCACGGAATAGGATTCAAGATGACGAAAAACGTGAGTCTTAATCCAGAATAAAGGAAATAAATAAAAGAAGAAAAAGAAGCGAGTCAGAATGTTCAAAGAAGAAAAGGATGTGGACTGCTCAAATTTGATTCAAACTCACAAGTTTTGCATGTCCCGCGTTGATCCAAAGTTGAAGAAAGAACTAGCACCTACAACTAACGAGCATCAAGATTTAGATATGAATCTACAGCAGGACCTAGCTAAAACTCAAGATCAAGCTTCAAATGATTTATAGATAGGAATCTTGTAACTCGTAGCTCATAGGCTTAGTTAGTCTTTTTAATTTTGATTTTCATGTAATAAACATGACCGCGGACCGGAACCTCGACGACACCTTGACTGGATCTTCACCCAGACATACTCCTTTACCTCACTCACCTCTCGAACTACACTAGCCTAATTCCTTTATAACCAAAGATATGTAGGTAACCTCAGAAGCAGGGTGCGGTCAAATCTTTTAAAAATGCTTCCCACAGAATATTCAAACGGGCAAAAATTGCTTGTATATGCTCACTTTATCTTTGCACGAAATTTTTTCGTGTTTCCGAGCAAAGATGGGCAGTTGTGACCACGTAATTTTTGCCCTACATCAGAATAACTCCTAAAAATAGACCAAAAATAAATTTTATTAATTTTAGGAATTTTTCTTTATTTATTTGCATTTCATGCGTTTTTATCATTTTTAAATCATAGAAAAATCCTAAAAATAGTCATTTTTACATATTTATCTTTTAGTCTTTAAAATTAGCATTTTTTCTTTAGTTTTAAATTAAATAGTTGTTTTAATGTTAAAAAATAAATAAAGAGTTTTAGTTTCTACAAAAAAATAGATTAATTTAGAACTTTTAATTTCTATGATTGTTAATTTTAAAAAATATAAGTAAAGAAAAGAGAATAAGGATTTAATTGCAATGGAATTTTAATTTAAGCAATTGGGCCTTTTTTAAACCAAAACTAGCCCAATCCATAATTTTCCTATCCAAACCTACATAACTCAAGCCTATTCCCTAGCTCATAATCCATAGGCTCGTACCTCTTACCTAATCCATACCCTATATAATAATATCTATACCTAAAATATAAACCCAACACTCTAATACAAAAAGCTACGCTTTGCCAAAAAGCGACCCCACCCCCGACCTCATCTTCTTCAAGACCCCACCCTAAACGACCCCTGAACATTTTTCTGCTTCTTCTTGAACTAAAAATGAAGAAGGCCTAAAAGCCTTCAGCTACTGGAATGTAAAAGAGATTCGTTTGCACCCTTCCTCGCCGGAAACAACCCACATACCCCAGCCGTTTCTGACCTACACCCAGTGATCCTTCAGCTTCCTCATCTCATGAAAACACAAACAGCCACTCCCTTTCATCTTCATGTTCCATCACTACAAAAAATAGCAGTTCCACCATGCTGTTCGCCGCCACTTCGCCGTCAGCCACCAATCCAAACGGACCAGTGACCTTGTTCCCTCATCTCTCATTAACACACACACATACAAGAACAAAAGAACAAAAAAAGGAACAAAACAGAGTGTGGAGATACAAGAAAGTCGAACAAAAAATAGGCCTCATTGGTCTTCTTTCTGATTTTTATTTATGTCTCGTTATGGGATTTGTCTGAGTTTCGTTGGTCTGAGTTTACCGTTCTTGTTCGAGGTTAGAGCATGTTCATCTGATTGAGGCGTCGTTTGAGGTTGAAGATTGCATTTCGTTACCTTCATTTGCGGTTTTCCGGTTGAAATCCAGTTTGCGGTCTTCTCGCTTTGCGTTTCAAGCTTTCAAACAATTGAATTTCGGACTTATTTGAGGTTTATTTCTCCATACTTCTATTTTTCTCTTTTCTCAATGTCATGCTTGTGTTTTGCTAGACTCGTTAATCATTGATTGCCCTGTGCGTTGATCTTATGAGTTGCTATGTATCATTATTCTGTTTTGGTTTTCTTAATAATATTTGTTCTGATAAAATATCCATGTTTGTGATTTCTTAGATTATATGTGTTTATATACTTTCTTTTGTCTACAGTTTTGATTTTATCCCTCATGGATACAATTCACTTTGGTTAGATTTGTTAGTATTAGTTGCTATTAGAATTTGAAATGGACAGGTTTCTGTTGAGTCAAGTCCTTGAACAATTAATTTATTGGACTAAAAGGAGTAATTTTGTTTCGTGAGTAAATTAACGATGCGTTTGATGCTATAACCCCAAAAAGAATAACGACTTCCTTGTCCACATTCATGCATATGCTAGCCCAATTTTGCTCAAACACATATAGTTAGCACCCCCATTTCATGACTGATTAATCTATTCATGCTTCCTTATGATGATTTCTTAACTCTTGGCCATGAAATAATCTCGAGTTAGCTTTGAAAGGAAATAGTATGAATATCCGTGAGTAGGTTTAGTTTAATACAATCTTTTGAAATTAGAATTGAGGTGTGCCATTAGTAAACTTTCCACGACCCTCACAAACTTGAAAACACATAGTTTCTTTTGGCGTGTTATAACAAATTACCTTTCTAAACTCGGGTGTGCATTTCATGTGACCTAATCCAAATCTCTACACGTTGAATGGAATGTGTCGAGGATCCGGGTGCATTTCATGTGACGTGATCCAAAAACATATTTCAAACGACATTCAATCTCCTTAAACTTAACAAAAAGTGGTAAATATTTTTTTTAAACTGCACTATAGGATGACATGTATTAAAATCAGACATTAAGCTATTTATAATAGTTCAAGTGACCCTGCTAGAACCACGATATCTGAGGTTGCCTAACACCGACCCTCGGGTCAACAGAATTCCTTACTAAGAATTTTTGGTTCACAGACTCCATTTGGGCAGTCAAAAAATTTCCTCGATTTGGGATTCTAAATAAATAGGTGACTTGGGACACAAAATCCAAGCCTATCCCAAGTGACGACTCTAAATAAATGAATAATCTCATTTCGAATAATGTCACTTTAATTGGAAAACTCTCTTATACGTTTATCCTTCGGGGTAGTCGTGTAAAAGGAGGTGTGACATCGCATGGCTCCTCCTGAGTTCAAGGAGTTGAAGGATCAGTTGCAGGAATTGCTTGATAAGGGTTTTATTTGACCCAGTGTTTCACCGTGGGGTGCTCCTATTTTGTTTGTGAAGAAGAAGGATGGTTCTATATGTATGTGCATTGATTATCACAAGTTGAACAAGGTTACAGTGAACAACAGTTATCCTTTGCCTCGTATTGATGATCTATTTGACCAGCTTCATGGTGTACATATGTTTTCTAAGATTGACTTGCGCTCAGGTTACCATCAGTGTACGATTTGGGAGCCAGACATCTCGAAGACTGCCTTCAGGACTCGGTATGGTCATTACGAGTTCCTTGTTATGTTATCTGGGCTGACCAATGCCCCTGCATCTTTTATGTATTTGATGCACAATGTGTTCAGGCCATATCTCGACTCGTTCGTTATTGTTTTTATTGATGATATTCTGGTGTATTCCTGGAGTTAGGAAGATCATGAGCAGTACCTAAGAACCGTGCTTCATATCCTGAGAGAGAAGAAGTTATATGCGAAGCTCTCGAAATGTGAGTTTTGGTTAGATTCAGTGGCATTCCTAGGCCACGTGATTTCGAGCGAGGACATTTGGGTAGATCCGAGAAAGATTAGGGTCGTGCAGAGTTGGCCCATGCCATCCTCATCTATAGATATTTGCAGTTTCCTTAGTTTGGTGGGCTACTACCGTCGTTTCGTGGAGGGGTTTTCCTCGATTGCGGCCCCTATGACTAGATTGACCTAAAAGGGTGCCCCATTTCAGTGGACAGAGGAGTATGAGGCTAGCATTCAGAAGCTCAAGACAACTTTGACTACAGCCTCAATTTTGATATTGCCTACTAGTTCGGGGTCTTATACTGTCTATTGTGACGCCTCTAGAGTTGGCCTTGGAGCGGTGTTGACGCAGGACGGTAGGGTGATTGCCTACGCGACCAGACAGTTGAAGATACATGAGAAGAACTACGTCCACAACCTTGAGTTAGCTACTATTGTTCATGCCTTGAAGATCTGGCGTCATTATTTGTACGGTGTGCCCTGTGAGATTTATACTGACCATAGGAGTTTACAGCACTTGCTCAAGCAAAAGGATCTAAATTTTTGCCAGAGGAGGTGGTCAGAGTTGCTGAAATATTATGATATCACTATTCTGTATCACTCGAGCAAGGCCAATGTGGTGGCGAATGCCTTGAGTCGCCAGGCGGAGAGTTTGGGGAGTTTGGGATATTTACCAGCTTCAGAGAGGCCTATGGCGATGGATGTTCAGGCCTTAGCCAGTCAGTTTGTAAGATTAGATATTTCAGAGCCCAGTTAGGTTCTAGCTTATATGGTTTCCCGGTCTTCCTTATTTGATCGTATCAGGGAACGGCAGTATGATGACCCTCATTTGCTTGTCCTTAAGGACAAGGTTCAGCGTGGTGATGGGCTACATGAGTTGATCCTAGCAGAGGCCCATAATTCGCGATATTCCATCCATCTGGGTGCCACGAAGATGTATCAGGATTTGAGGCAGCACTATTGTTGGAGGCAGATGAAGAAAGATATAGTTGGAAATGTAGCTAGATCCCTCAACTATCAACAGGTGAAGTGTGAGCACCAGAGACCGGGTGGATTGCTCCAGCAGATAGATATTCTAGAGTGGAAATGAGAGAGGATCACCATGGATTTTGTAGTTGGTCTCCTACGGACCTTGAAGAAGTTTGATGCTATTTAGGTTATTGTGGATCGGCTGACCAAGTCCGCTCATTTCATTCCTATGTGTACCACTTATTCTTTGGAGCGGTTGGCAAATATTTATATCCGAGAGATCGTCCGTCTGCATGGTATTCCAGTTTCCATTATTTTAGATAGGGGTTCTCAATTTACATCGTGGTTCTAGAGAGTTGTGTAGCAGGAGCTAGGTACTCAGGTAGAGTTGAGCACAAATTTTCACCCCCAGACGGACAGATAGTCCGAGCGCACTATTCAAATTCATATGGATATGCTCCGTGCGTGTGTGATTGAGATTGGAGGGTCTTGGGATCAGTTCTTGCCCTTAGCGGAGTGTGCCTACAACAATAGTTATCAGTCCAACATTCAGATAGCGCTGTTTGAGGATTTATATGGTAGGAGGTGTAGATCTCCGGTTGGATAGTTTGAGCGGGAAGAGGCTCGGTTGCCAATTGGACAAGGACTTGTTCTATGAGGAGGAGTCGGCAACTATCCTAGACCAGCAGGTTCGTCAGTTAAGGTCCCAGAGATTTCCTTCTGTTCGAGTCCAATGGAGAGGTCAGCCTCCTGAGGCATCGACCTGGGAGTCGGAGTCTGATATGCAGAGCCGTTATCCTCATCTTTTTCCTGACTCAAGTACTTCTTTCTTTTTTCCATCCGAGGACGAACTGTTGTTTTAGTGGTGGAGGATGTGACGACCCTAGGGGGTCATCACTTTCTTTCTTGCCTATTCTGTACTTTCGAGGCCTTGAAATTCTCATCTATGGTTGCCTCGATATGGGTGCGCAGTCCGGGCGCGTACCCGGGAAGCTTAGATATGGATTCTTTGAAAAAATGCTAAATTTTGATATAAAATTGAATAAATTTGACTTCGGTCAACATTTTGGGTAAACGGACCCGGACCCGTGATTTGATGGTCCCGGAGGGTCCGTAGGAAAATATGGGACTTAGTGTATGCCCGCAATCGAATTCCGTGATCCCAAGCATGAGAAATAAATTTTTGTGTGAAATTGTTATCTGAAAATAATTAAGGAAATTACAAGTGAAATTTAATCAAAAATTAGGGTATCATGCCCGTATTTTGGTTCCCGTGCCTGGTACAATTTATGTAAAGTTTGGTTGAAAATGAACGTCGTTTGACGTGTATTGGACTTAAAATGGGAATTTGTTGTTTTATGGAAATTTGGAGGAAATCATGAGTTTTGAGGCTTAATTCGATGCATATGATGTTATTTTGGCGATTTCATCGCAGAAATAAGTTTGTAGGATATTTTTGATGTTGTGTGCATATTTGGTTTGGAGCCCCGAGGGCTCGGGTGAGTTTTGGATAGGTGTCGGAGTGCATTTTGAAACTTGGGAAAATTGCTACTATAACTGACCTGCAGGTTTGGCAATGGCTCGCAAATGCGAGCTCGCAATTGCGGAGAGTCAGCTCGCAAATGCGAAACTGCCCCAGATCTGTAGATATCGGTAATGCGATATAGGGCTCGCAAATGCGAAGTCCTCCTTTTCTACAAAGTTCGCAAATACGAACAATACCACCGCAAATGCGGAGGCGAGGTCTTCGCAAATGTGAACCTCCCTTCTTCCCTTATTATTCGCAAATGCGAACAAGAATCTCGCAGTTCCCACATCTACAGGGTTCGCAATTGCGACATATGAAAACCTGAAATTTCTAAACTTAGTCGGATTTTGGACATTTTCACCCCATTTTAAAACACAACTCCTTTAGGCGATATTCAAGAACAAGGCCTCTTCCAAATTATTTGTAAGTTGGTTTTTACTCATTTCTTTTAATCTTTTACATCATTTAACATATTTTCCACTTAAAATCAAGGGTTTTCATGGGAGAAATTGACTGTTTTGGGTAAAACCTAGATTTTTCTACAAATTGGGGATGTGGGCCTCAATTTGAAGTATGATTTTCAAAACAAATCATATTTTTGGGTACGTGGGCGAATGGGTAACCAAATTTTGGTTCAAACCTCAGTTTTGACCACGTTGACCTGAGGGGCATTTTGGTTATTTTACCTAAATTGCGTCTTAGCTTTAAATTAAATAGTGGAATTAGTTGTTTGAGGTGTTATTACGAGATGCAACTGAAATGAATAGATTTGGGTCATTTGGAGCTGGATACTCGTGGCAAAAGAGTGATTTCAAGTTGATTTTGGAGCCGATTGAGGTAAGTGGCTTGTCTAACCTTGTGTGGGGGCTTTTCCCTTAGGATATGATGTTTGGTAATTGGATGCCTCGTACGTGAGGTGACGAGCACGTACTTGAGCAAATTGTTGGAAATCCATTTTTACTTGAAGTATTTAAATTGAGTTTCTTGCCTACCTGTTCATCTTAAATTGTAAGTTTATTCTATGCTAGCTTAGAGAAGCATGTTCATTGACTCACTTGCCTATGTGCTTAAACATTCTTGTTTGTACTCCGTATAGTATGTTTGGTTAGTTGTTTTTTCTATTTCTTGTCCTGAGTCAGTATCTTTCCTAATGTTTGGGTTGCTATTGTGTGTTTTTAAATTGGGACTACGGGTTGGCCTCTCGGGAGATCCCCCTGCACTTGATATGTTCTGGATTGAAGGTGCGGGATACCAAGATATCCCTGGCACATGAAATTGTAACATTTGAGGATACCTAGAGATCCTCGGGATACCAAGAGATCCCTGGCATATGAAATTGTAAGATTTGAGGATACCAAGAGATCCTCGCGATACCAAGAGATCCCTTGCATATGAAATTATAAGATTTGAGGATATCAAGAGATCCCTGGCATATGAAATTGTAAGATTTGAGTATACCAAGAGATCCTCGGGATACCAAGAGATCCTTGGCATATGAAATTGTAAGATTTGAGGATACCAAGAGATCCCTGGCACATGAAATTGTAAGATTTGAGGATACCAAGAGATCCTTCTGTTTATGGTGATTATACCAAGAGATCCTCGGGATACCAAGAGATCCCCGGTTGAGGTTTCCATTGCGAGTAGTACTTACTAGTATTGTCCTGTTTTCTCTCTATTTTCTATCACGGTTTCCATATTTATCTTATTTAGGTTCTCGTTATACACTGTATTTATACTGTTATTTCCTCATCTTATTATTTATTATGTTGCATCTCAGTAGGGCCCAGACCTTTCCTTGTCACTACCCAACCGAGGTAAGGCTTGACACTTACTGAGTAACGCTGTGGTGTACTCATACCTCTTTTGCGCATGTTTTTCATGGGCAGATCCAGGCACTTCGTCTCAGGCACACTATCCTTGAGGCCAGGAGAGCTACACAGACTTGAGGTAGTATTGCAGCGTCCACAGACCAAGGAGTCTCCTTCTTTACTCTATCTGTAGTATTTATACTTCTATCATACTCTTGTTGTAGACATTTCTGGAGGTTAGAGCGTTTTATAGTACTTCTTTTAGCTTGTGTTCCCGTGAGTTTCCGGGTTTTTGGGATTGTGTTATAGACTTCCGCATTTCTTTGGTGTTGCATAGGCCGAGCAGCCTTATATGCAGTTAATATTTTAATATGTTCAGTTTAATTAACTCTTTTACAAGTTAGGTTGTTATTTCTGTGTTGTTAGGCTTACCTAGTTATAGGAACTAGGTGCTATCATGACATGTTCACGGAGGGCAAACTGGGGTCGTGATAGATCATTTTCGGGATCCCATGTCGGAAAATGATATTTGAAAGCACAATATCAACCATGGCTTTCTTGGTCACAAACTTGAAAGTTTTAGCTTCAACCCACTTGGTAAAATAATCAATAGCCACCAGGATAAACCTGTGCCCATTGGATGTTGCTGGGTCGATGGGCCCAATGACATCCATTCCCTAAGAAACGAAGGGACATGGTGCGGACATTGTATGTAATTCATATGGCGGGGATCAAATCTCCATGCACCTGACATTGATGACATTTGTGCACGAAATTAATACAATCTCTCTCCATGTTCTTTGCCAAAACGTACCCACTCATATGCGGTCCACAAACTCCGAAATGTATCTCGGTCATGATGGTCGTGGTCTTTCTAGCATCTATGCATCTCAAAAACCCGAAATCTGGCATTTTTTTGTACAATACCCCTCCACTGAAGAAAAATTTGCTTGATAAGCATTGAATTGTTCTCTTTTGATCACTTGTGGCTTGTACTGGACACACGCCCATCCTAATATATTATTTGATATCGTGAAACGAAGGTTCACCATCAAGTTCCTCTTCCACCATCATGTTGATCATGGACTTGGATATGCAACGGGTCAACATAAGCCTTATCTGGATAGTGTAGCATCGATGCCAAGGTAGCCGAGGCATCAGCAACCTCGTTGTGGATTCTTGGAATATTCCTGAACTCTACTGACCGGAATTGTTGACAAAGAACATGCAGACAATGCCGGTATGGTATGATCTTCAAATCTCATGTTTCCCATTCCCCTTGAATCTGGTGTACCATAAGGTAGTCCCCCAAGACCAAGACTTCCTGGATACCTATGTCTGCAGCTAACCTCGAACCCAAAATGCATGCCTCATATTCTGCCATATTGTTAGTGCAATAGAAATGGAGCTAAGCTGCAACGGGGTAATGGTGTCCAATTTTAGAAATAAGTAATGTTCCTATTCCAAAGCCTTTCATGTTGGCGGCCCCATCAAAGAATAGTTTCCATCCTGGCTTCTTGACCTGTTCCACTTCATCAATATGCATCACCTCCTCATTCAGGAAGTATGTCTTTAGGGGTTCATATTATCTATCCATCGGGTTCTCGGGCAAATGGTCAGCCAATGCCTCTGCTTTTAATGCAGTTTGAGTCACATATACGATGTCGAACTCTGTGAGCAAGATCTGCCACTTTGCAAGCCTCCCAGTGGGCATAGGCTTCTGAAAGCTGTACTTCAACGGGTCCAGGCGCGAGATGAGGTAAGTAGTATAAGACAACATGTAATGTTTCAACTTCTGTGCTACCCAAGTTAGGGCACATCATGTCTTCTCAAGATGATGTACTTAACCTCATAAGTTGTAAACTTCTTGCTAATGTAATATATGGCCTTCTCCTTCCTACCGGTGATATCGTGCTGACCCAACACACAGCTGAATGAGTTTTCCAGAACCGTAAGATACAGAATCAAAGGTCTCTTTGGTTCCGGTGGGACCAATATAGGTGGGTTCGATAAGTACCCCTTTATCTTATCAAAAGCCTCCTGACATTCCTCCATCCACTTGACCGCAACATCCTTTTCAACAGTTTAAAGATAGGCTCACAAGTTGTCGTGGGTTGACAATGAATCTGCAGATATAATTCGATCTCCCCAACAGACTCATCACCTCAGTTTTATTCCTCGGAGGTGGAAATTCTTGTATGGCTTTAATCTTTGATGGGTCCAGCTCGATGCCTCGACGACTGACTATGAATCCCAGCAACTTCCCCGAAGGCACACCAAATGCGCATTTCATAGGATTAAGATTGAGATTGTACCTGCAGAGCCTCTGGAAGAACTTTCTCAAGTCTGTGATATGGTCAAACTGCTTCCTGGATTTTACAATCACATCATCCACATACACCTCAATCTTCTTATGTATCATGTATGGTTGCCACTGCCCTCATATAAGTTGCCCCACCATTCCTCAGACCGAGAGGCATGACCCTGTAGCAGTATGCTCCCCACGGCATGATGAATGCCATCTTCTCTACATCCTCCTCATCCATCAAGATCTAGTGATAGCCCGCATAACAATCCACAAAAAGAACCAATCTCATGTTTTGCACAATTATCAACCAATACGTGGATGTTCGGCACTGGGAAGTTATCCTTTGGACTCGCCTTGTTGAGGTCACGATAATCGACACACCCTGGTGTTACCATCCTTCTTTGGCACAGGCACGACGTTGGCTAACTAGGTAGGATACCGCGTGACTCGAATGACCTTTGTCTCAAATTGTTTTGTGGCTTCCTTTTTGATATTTACACTCATGTCAGTTTGTGAACTTCCTTAACTTCTGTTTGATGGTAGGGCATGCTGGCTCAGTGGGCAATTTGTGAACCACCATGTCAGTGCTTAGGCCCGGGATGTCGTCATAAGACCATGCAAAAATATCTTTGTATTCAGGCACTGCTTCGATTATCTCTTCCCTAAGCTACGGCTGAAGAAGGACACTTATTTAGTTTCTGTGATATTGACTGGGTCCCCTAGATTGATTGCTTCTATATCACTTAGGTTGGGTTGGGTTTTTCCTCAAAGTGGCTTAATTCTTTACTAATCTTCAAAAGCCTCATCCCCATCATACTCTGATTCATCCTCACATTCTATCTCTTGAATTATTATTTTGAAATTAGATTGGCTTTTGAGATCGCGTCAAAGAGTCCTTATGCATGTCATCTCATTAAAACCAGCATAAAAAACTGTATAAGAAGGAAAAGAAAAGCAAAGAAAAATAAAAACTATCAAAAATGATGAAAAAAAGAAATTGCAGTTCATTGAAATTGCAAGATAACAAGGTTTATACATCCAAATGGATGGAACATAGAATCTGAATTTCAACCCTGAAATAATCCAGATAAATTGAAAGAAAATCAAATCAAACTACCAAAACTCCTTCCTGGTCGGGAGAGGAGTAGCTTCCTAATTGTTGATTTTTGCACAGGGCCCAACAAATTGCACATCTGTCTTGCTAGAGCCCTCTCTTGCTTCTACCACATTCACATCTTAAAACAACTTTTCAAACCTTTCAAGCAATTCCTTGTCAGACCAACCACAAGACTGGGACTAATTGTTGTTGGGCACTTCTCGGTGCTAGCCTCACAAATAATCTGAAGAGACGTGGCACAGGCTTGGGAAGGACCCATGCTTTCTGCTTCATCTTTCTGGCTCTCTTTATATTTGCAATCGTGGGTTTGAACCCCAAACCAAAGGTGTCCATATTTTTGGGGAGAGACACCGGTTTCATGATACCCTAATGTGACGCACCCAAACCTTTCCCTGGGACAAATCCATTTCTCCATTTCAACAGCCATCATGACTGATGCAGCAGCTACCTTTAGCATTAGAACACACTCCCCTTCTGGAATTTTCTTCACAAATACCGTGTCATAAACCTGATATACCCAAGGTCCCTTGTCATCATCCGTCTCAATGAACGATACAATAGCATCACTATGAGCATACATATTGTCCTTGCCGTGCACAACTATTTCTTGTCTGTTCTATTAAAATTTAACCATTTGATGCAAAGTAGAGGGGACCACTTTAGCAGCAGGGATCCAGGGTCGCCCCAACAATAAATTGTAACAGAGAGCCACATCTAACATCTGTAATTCCATGGTAAAGTCAACTGGTCCGATTGTCATCTCGAGTATTATGTCACCAACTGAATCTTTTCCCCCACCATCGAACTCTCGCGCACAAATATTGTTCTTATGAATTCTTTCATCATCCACTTTTAGCTTGTTTAGCAAGGAAAGAAGGCAAATATTTTCACTTGAAACATTGTCGAACAACACTCGAGTAACCACAGAATCTCCACACGTCACTGTAAGATAAAGGGCTCTATTGTGCTCAGTACCCTCTACGGGCAATTCATCATCAGAAAAACTGACTCTGTTTACCTTGAAAATGTTGTTGCCTATCTTTTCCAAGTAATTGACTGAGATTTATTCAGGGACATAGGCCTCGTTCAGGATCTTCATTAGTGCCCGACGGTGCTTGTCCGAATGAATTAACAATGATAACAGTGAGATTTGAGCAGTCGTCTTCCTCAATTGTTCCACAATACAATAGTCTTGCACTTTCATGTTTTCAAAAACTCTTCTATTTCCTCTTCAGTACAGCTTTCTTCACCAACATTGAGTTATCTTTGGAGGGTTTGGGTTTTCTCAACTCCTCGGGGGCAAAGAACCTCCCTGAACAGGTCAATCCATGGGTTTTGCAAACTTCTTTTCTAACCTCTTTCCCCTTGTGAGTCACTGTTACTCACTCATAATTCCAAGGGACAGCCCTGCTGGTGACTATTGATAACTGAGTTACGGGTTTTTTAATGACGGGCTCTATGCGATCACCTTCCACAACCACAACAAGCTTGCTTGCCACACTTGGTACCACTACTTTTGCATTTTCTTGTTTCATTATCCCATCTCCCGGGGATCCCTTCTTGACTACGGCAAGAGGCTCACTACTTGCTCCACTCAACTTAAGCATCGATATCCCGCTTGTTAGTTTTTCAGCCGGTTTCCCCTTGCTGGATCGGATCATCATGAAAGTTTACGAGGCCTTTTTGGACTCTCCCTCTCTTTGCTATCTCAATCATGTTCGTTTTTTGATGGGCAGGCAGCGGGTTTTGGTTAATATTGGGTGCTTCTGGAGATTGCACCTCAATCCTACGCGAATCAATGAGCTCTTGGATAGCGTTCTTCAAATGCCAACATTTCTTCGTGTCATGCCCTGGGGCACTAGAACAATACTCATAACTGATAGAATAATCAAGATTTCTCGGGGGAGGATTCGGCAACTTTGCTTCAATCGGCCTCAACATGTCTAACTGTCTCAACTTGTAGAATAAGTTGGTATAGGATTCTCCCAATGGAGTGAAAGTTTTCTTTTTTTGGAATGTCTCATTCTTGAAAGGTTTGTTGGCCTAGAAAGCTGGTCTTGGGAGGTTTTGATACGCTCTTGGGGGTGGATGGGCATTTTGTAGAGCTGGTAATTATTTTGTGGGGTTGGCGTATGCCATTGTGTGTGGGCGGGAGGTTGAGTAAATGTTTGTGCATGATCGACAGAAAAGTGGGGGCCAGGGGGTGGGTAGTAGTGTTTGGTGGGCTATATGGAGCTTGAGGATAGGTTTGGTGGTGGGGTCAAGGCTGGTTGTAATGTGGTAAACCCTTGGGCCTGAACCAAGTTCCTAAGTCAATTGTTGCTACCTCCTCCTCCTTCTTCTTTCCGATCGCTCCCTGGTCCCGCTTCGAACGGACTGGGTGGTTGTTTTGATTGCTGAATAACTCATAATTTTGTTATATTTGAGCCCCTCCTCTACCATGCTTTCAATTTTTACTACTTCATTAAAGGACTTGCCCACTGCCGATACCAGGTGACCAAAATAAGTAGGCTCCAAGGCTTGCAAGAAGTAATCTACCATTTCGTTTTCCTTCATTGGTGGGTCGACCCTCACTGCCTGCTCTCTCCAACAAAAGCCATACTCTCTAAAGATCTCATTGTGCTTCTTTTCCAGTTTTGTCAAGGACAAATGATCCAAAATAATTTCAGGATTGTACTGAATATAGCAGGCGAATGCTTGGGCTAAATCGTCCCATGTGTACCACCAATCATGATCTTGTCGGGTGTACCACTACAAAGCTGAGCCACTTAAACTTTGACTGAAGTACGCCATCAGTAATTCATCTCTCCAACCCGCTCCTCTCATCTTGATACACAACCTCCCAGGCGTGCCACTAGATCACCATGCCCGTCGTACAAGTCGAACTTAGGAATCTTAAAGTCTGCCGGCAATTGTACATCTGGAAACAAACATAGGTCCTTGTATGCCACACTTACTTGGCCTCCCAACCCCTGCATATCTCTGAATAACTGCTCTATGCCTTTGACTTTCCTAAGCATCTCCTCTTGCTCAGGATTTTTGGCTGGTTTCTCAGCCTCTGCAGGGAGTTCAAAATGATGAGTGTATGAATAGGGTTCCAGAGCATTGAAAGTGGGCTCTAGGCGGTAATACTGGTTGTCATGGGATTGGAACAAAGGTTCGCTGGAGGATCTGTGGAGTGTAGCTTGTAGGGGTGCCACAATGATATGAGCAAATGGTGGAGGAGGGTGCGGAACATGTTTGGGTGGTGGAGCCGGTGGTGTCTGGGAAGTTGTGCCCTGGTATTATTGGTAAATGGGGAACCTTGGAGGTGGATCAGTGGCAGGCTGATCATGTGACTGGGCTAATGGTGGGATGAAGGCCGGGTTGGCAGGATAAAGTGGTGGTTGTTGACCTTTTACCCACGCTTGATACATTTCAGCCATCTGTTGCTTCAATTTATACACCTCTTCTTTAATTGTGTTGACATCCAACTCTTCCACCTCTCTTGAGGGATCAATGATACTTGCGTCACGCTTTTGATTGGCCATAGTCAGCTTTTTTTTGGAATGGGTGTTGTAGGGGTGGGTTTCCAGAATACCACAAAACTAACCACCTGTCTGGATTGGAGAAACAACATCAAAACTTATTAGCAGTTAGGTTTTAATAGATAGGCAACCACATATTTGGGGATGAATGCACCTAAGCAGTTATCGGTTTCTATTATGCACTGGATCGGCTGCTTGCGTTATCCCGACTTCTATCCTATACCGCTCCTCTTTTCTTTTCTCCCTTGTTGTTCTTTCTTTTTCCTTTTATTCAACTAGTTTTGCATGCTTTCTCTTTGTTGTTTCTTTCTCACTGTTTCTTATTCTTTCTCTCTTTTCTTTACTCCTTCCCTCCTCTTTTTCTTTTGGTTATGGTCGAATCTTATGGAGATTGCCTGCGTATTATGACCCCGCATGAATCAGACCAAGCGTAGTTCTGTCAGATAAATATAGAAACATTTTTAGGATTTTCAAATTTCATAAAGTAAAACAGTATTGATTACAACTACCAACTAACGGACCCGAGAAACAAAACTAACATATTCTGACTCAAAACTTAGACCAACAGACTCTGACAGAAAGGTGAAAACTACATACTCAACAAACAAATACAAACTTAAATAAAAGAAAATACATACTCGAGTGACCATCACGAATACATTAATACCTCTAATGCTCCTGGGGCCTGGGCGACATCATTCGATCTCGCGCAGGCCTGTGTGTTAAATCCCCTTGGAGGTGGTGAAGGTGTTCCATCACTTGACGAATGAAGGTCATTGCGGTGGCAAAAAATATGGATCTCGTCATATTTTCACAGCTACTACACTTTACTGTGATGTAATCAGCGATCCTCTGGACCCTCTCTCTTATGACACCCTTTTCTTGCAACAACTGCCTAATCTGCTGAGCCCTAGCTTCCAAAGTTTGTTCGGCTACTCGACTTAGTTCTTGAAATTGATGCAAATCTCTTTTTAGATGTGCTATTGCTGTGTAACAGTCCTCTCTTTCAGCCTTAAAGTCCTTTGCCTGCTTAACCATTTTTGTTTCAACAATGATGACCCTTTTCCTCAATCCCGCAACCTCGTCATCATACCTTTCTTTCAACTGCTCAATCATGCGTGCTCGTTCTACCGATTTTTGGCCAATTACTTTCAGGCTCTAGCTAGCTCAGCTTCTGCTTTGTTCAAGTCAAAACCATATTCTCTTACTTTCCGCCTCAGGTTGTCTATGAGTTTCTCATCTTTCACACTTCTAGTGGCATTCTTTGCGGCTATTTCCATTTTCTGAATTTGGGCTCACAAGGCTTAATTTTCTTTGGCTAGTCATTTCTTTTCACCCTCGTCCGTTGTGGCTTGCAAACCATTCTCGAATTGAAGATCTTTGATTTGTTTTTCCAGCTCTCCTATTGTGGCCCCGTATTCATTTTCCTTGGCTAACCAGTCCCACTATTCTTGTGACGCCTCAGCAAATTCCTGAAGATGGGGTCTTTTGACCGGGCTTTCGTACTCCACTTCCTTTTTATACCAAGAAAGGTACCTCAGTGCAACTTCACCTTTAGACAGGTCACATACTCGAGTGTTCACCATCAAGTACTGGCATTCGCTCAAAATTTGGCGGACTGCTGCTTCATGAGACGAACCATTGGGACCATTCTCGACCACGTGGCGACTAATGTCTTCATCCCTAAGAACTATTTGGCATCTCCCAAACTGTCTCAGCACCCGGTATGGGGCATAAGGTTGGATGCTCCTGAGATGCATCAAAAGGAAATGAGGCCCGGTAGCTGGCATATATATGATTTAGTCGACGGGGAGCCACCCAAATGTCCACTCTATTTGACTTGCACTTATGGCACGGAGATATGATATCCATTCTGTGACCCCTTCTGGCAATCTAAACCCATCACCTCTGGTATGAAATTCCTCTATGTATCTCATTTCTGACAACCCATAACTCATGAATTGTGGATGATAGCATAGGTGTTCAATCATCCACATCTGTAACAACAAGTTGCATCCTTCAAAGAAGTCTCCTCCAGCTTTACAGGCTGTGAGGGCACGAAATATTTCAGATGAAATCATGGGTGCGAGGGTATTCTTAGCCTGAGTAAGCAAAGTGTTGACAACTCCCACTATTTGTATATCAATATTCCCACCTTTCCGTGGAAACACCAAGAGGCCCAAGAAGAATACCATAAATGCAAAACACATGTGTTCTTCCTATTTGAGGCGGTTTCCTTTGCTACAGATTTTTTTTATGGGTCGTTAAGTCCCCTTATGTGTCTGTATCTCTTGTAGATAAACTGTGGAGTACAAAAATCGGTTGACAGATCTGGGTTGTGAACCCCCTACTTATTTTAGTAAATATAAGAATTTGTGTACGGTGACGGCCCTTGGTGCAATCAAGTAATGGTGTCTAAGAGAAACTTTAGGGCCCCCGATATATCCAGTTATTTCTTCCAAGGTTGGGGTGAGTTCAAAGTCCGAAAAATGAATTGTGGGTCAGGTCCTAAAATGCAACCAATGCCTTTACGATTTGCCCCCCTATGATTAATTTTCGACAACTCGGTGAGACCTCCCAAGTATGAATTGACATTGTCTTGCCCTGATTCATCTAAATCATTTCACCACAAATGCAGCTTCAAAGGGATCTTGTTCATGGGTGTTATAGGCAAATTTTGATTCATCGTTATTCTACAACATTTACTAGGGTGATTAAGCAAAAAAATCATGATTTATTTCACTCAAAACAAAACAAAGCTAATATTTTTTCAAATTTTTCATTTCAACAGTAGAAGTCCGGCTTTGCAAATACGGGATTTCAGCACTTTCGGGAGAAGACTTTTAAGGCTGTGCTAGGTACCGACCAAAAATTTGAAAAAAATTTGAAGGCGACTGTTCTTGCAAAAACAGCCTTCCGACATCCTTTGAGGGACATCTGGCTAATTTTACAAGAATGGAATTGCCTTATTTATTATCATAAACAAAATTTGGTTCTTTTTGGGGCTATTTTTTGCAAAAAAGGAGTTGGGCCTGATAGGGGTTGCATACGTATCTCACACCCAATGAGAATCAAACTAGCGTAGTTCGGGCAACAAAAACCAATTTTTTTTATCTTCTTCAAAACAGTAACAAAATCTTTTCTTTTACTTTTTCGAAATTTTTGCACAATTTCAGTATCTATTTGGGACATTGGTTTTTCGAAACAGGTAATTACCTCCCTTATCCCTCACACTGCTATTTTCTTTGCCAAATTCTTCCTTTTCATTCAAAAGCCAGTCAACATGCAAATCCAAAATAAATGCACAAGCAGCACGCAAGATACATCAGGATGGTCTGTTATTTTGGGTACACCTGTCCTAGACGGACCCAACCCCTATGTTGTGTCCCCTAAGTCAAATGCACATGGTGCAAATAAGTGTTCCTACTAGGGATCCAGCATGAGCCTAAGTTATTCTAGGTTCAAAACCTGGGTATATGTTCTAGACTGTGTGTACCCAAGTGGACAACTCGAGTCGAGGAGGGGGCTACGTACCGGGAACCAAAAGGCCATCCAACTTAGTAACTTTTCCGAGCCTCTTTCTTATTTCAAGGTATGGAACTAACAGAATAGGGAGTCTCGACTAGCGAGCACATCCTAGAAGATGATAAGAGAAGGGTTTCATAACAATTTATACAGTTTAATTAATATCAAAGCAGTAAAAAATAACATTTAGCACATTACGCCCAAACATATAATAAAATCAGGTAATAGATAAAGTCAAATATAACAATTTATCTAAGCTCGAATTCTCGAACCCTGAATTAGAAATTCTAGGTTCGATCCCCAGCAGATTCGACAGAGCTGTCACACCTCCTTTTTTTAACATTACACCCTGCGAAGGGCATAGATAAGGGATTTTTTTCCAACTTAAAGTGACAATCGAAACTAGATTATTTTATTAAAAATTTCAGAGTCGGCACTTGGGATAATTTATGGTGTCCCAAGTCACCAATTCAAATATTGAGTTGAGGAAAAGGTTGACTCATACTAATTTTAATCCAACACATGCATATGATGATCATTCACATATTAGACATTGAAAAGTTTAAATGTGCTCTACTCAACAGCCATGAATACAAGAACTTTTCTGCACATTGACCAACATTGAAATAGCTATCCGACCTCATGAACATATAAACTACCATATCTTACCCATCATTTATCATGACATTCCACACACATTTAGTAATTAGCATAATGAACTAACAAGTTAGTACTACTACATCATTTCATATTTAGACTAGAATAGTAGGAGACGTAAGAGAATTGAACTAAATCAAATGACTTCAAAATGCAGGAACATCAAGCCAACAACTATATTATTACAAATCCCAACTTGAGTAAACCAAAACTTCATGTTCACCCTTTTTCATACATTACAAGGTGAGATGAGTACCTGGACAAAAGCAAAATAAAAGTGAAGTGAGAGGAGCATCAGTAAATAGCAGCAAGCAAGCCTAGATCAAATGTCGAATGAATTCAACTCGGAAACCAATGAAACAATAACTCTATTGCAAAATTCAACCCAGACTCTCCAAAAGGAAGCATGTTCAAACCATTTCAAAACCTCAATGCATCAAAAGTTATTTCAGCCAACTCGAGATTGAAAACCACAATAAGAAATCAATGAAACAGTAAAATGCAGCTTTTTTTTAAATATTTTTGGATCTTTAGCTCCTCCCAATCTAATGTAGCCTAAGCTTTCAATGCCTTTATAGGCAAACCATTAGGGTAACTACCAGAAATTGATTTTATCTATTAGTCCCTTCTTAATTTCCTATTTTGCATATTTAATCCTTCATTTTATGACTTGTTGTTCAAGTTATAGTCTGAAATTCTTTTTTAAAAAACCCCCTACAAGAAGCTTCTAAGTCGGTTATCCACATGATTCTGCTACCTTACTACGAAAATTACCCTCTTAAACCTTATAAATTACTATTCCTGAAACCAACAGACGGGTCTTGGGCTTAGAATAGCTGGGCATCTTTGAATTGGGTCATGAATGACTCAAAAAGCCCAAATTTGATTCTACACCAGTCCATATGAGCATTCGCAATCCCCACTTTGTACTAAACCCCATAAAAACTTAATAAAATAATCCAAATTTTGTCCTTTTTGATTTATTAACTAGACTCAAACCTACTTGATTACACTTAATATTTCTAACTAGTAAATCAAGAACAAGTAAAAATGTTGTCCTAGAATTAACATACAAGGATATAATTCGAGGGCTAGAAAAAAAAACAAATAAAAACCAGAAGAAAAGATGGAAGTAAATAATGAAAATAAACCAAAAGAGAAAAGGAGAACTTAGAGAAACTTGGACAAAAGCAAACAAGGTCTGGATCCTGAACTTATTCTGATTTCTGGTTAATTATGATGTTAATCGTATGTTCGTAACAGGAACACACGAATAACATCACAATATAACCAATCCTTCTACCAAGACCTGCACCCAAGATTTTACAAAAATTAGGGTTCCCTTTCATTTAATATTCGACAAGTTCCGAAAACTTTCGAGACAGTCTGAGTGAGGATTTGGAATAGGGGAGTGGAGGTGATCTCAGGGTGTTATTTTGGTATGGCTTGGGTTTAGCGCCCCTTGGCTACGGCGGAGGATTCAAGGGCGGCGCCCTAGGGTTTGGAGATTTTGATTATTTTCAGTTAGATTCGAGGGAAACGGGTGGTGGCATGGGTATGAGGAGGAAGAGGCAGAGCTTTGGTGTAAGTTGGGTGGTCATAGGAGACTTGATGCCACCGTGGGGCAATTTCCGGCGGCACCGGACGGTGGCGTTACAGGGAGGGTGAGAGACCGGTGAAGGGGTGGGGTGTGTATTTGGACACTTATATACCAAGGAGACCCTACTTCTGAGCCGTTAGTTTAAACAAACCTCGACGGCTAGGATTTATTTCAAATAAAACGGGGTCATTTTGTGTGGGGGGGGGGGGGGGGAGGGGGGTTTTGGACCGGGTCTTGAGGAGATTGGGCATGGTAGGGGTGGTTTGGACGGGTATTTGGCCCAACTTCAACCTTTTCATTTTGTTAAATCAAAAAAATTGTTTTTCTTTTCTTCTTTTTTCATTTCATTTCTTTTTTATTTTATTTAAATCCTAAATCAACTCTTAAGATAGATTAATTTCGAAAATTAAACTAATTACTCATCATAGTATTTATAACAATTAATTAATTCCCAAAGTACAAAATTTTAAAATTTATAAAGTTAAAAATGAAAAAGTGAGTCATGTTTTTATTTTTACTTTACAAAATAACCTAATTATTAATTAATTCTTAAGATGCACAACCAACTCCTAAATGCTCATGCAACACCCTTTTTATCTTTTTCACCAATTAAAAGCACAGATAAAAATGCACACAATTAACATAAAATGCTATGAAAATCCACAAAATTGCAACTGCTGAAAGAAATTATTTTGTTTTGAATTTATGGGAGTAATTTATATAGGGCAAAAATCACGTGCTCACAAGCATGGCTTACAAAGAACTATCTTTGTCCCCTTTCGTTCGCCTGCCATTAGGATTAAAAGTGCCAAATTTTAATTTGTCTGATGGATGTGGAGATCTAGTAGCCCACCCGAAGGTTTACTGCAGTGAAATAAGAAGTGTTAGAGAGAAAGATGACGTGATGATGGCGTAGTTCAGTGAGAGCCTGAGTGGGACAGCTTTGGACTGGCATACTCATCAAGATGTTGGTAGGTGACCTACATTGGGTGACATGGCTCAAGATTTTGTTCGGCGCTTTCATAACAATATAGACATTGTCCCAGTCCGCTCCTCCTTATCTCAGATGGAAAAGAAATTCAAGGAAAGTTTTAAGGAGTTTTTGCTTAGATGGAGCTAACAAGTTGCTCGAGATGGTCCTTCCATTGATATAAAAGATATCGCTGAGCCCCACCCATGACATGGTCCAGTGCTCGCTCTTGCCAAACATCTTAAACCTCAACTCCAATCTCAAACCTTTCCTCGAGACCCACATAATCCACCTCAGTGTTATCCTCAATGACAGGTCGCATGTCCAACAACTAGGTCACTCCCTCCGCCAACGATAGGGTCTGGTAGTCGTTCTTGAAAAATGCGTTCGGCCTCCATACTGACCCCGTGAACATCCCTAAACTCCACATAAGACACCCCAGTATTATCCATAGAATAACATCCGACCATCTGTCCAACCCCCAGGTCACTCCCTAGGGCGAGCACCAGCATCCTAAACTTCACGTGTGCCTTCACAGCATTTCAAGCATTCAACAATCCTAAAAACTGAGGCATGGAGGGAAGCAAAGGAAAAAAGATAATTTCATGCTCATCGGAGAATCCTATACAAGTTTGTTTGAAAAGTTAATGCATTTTGGCCTGATTGAGCCGCTCCTCGGTTGTACTCCAGAACCATATGCGAAAGGGTTTGATCCTGCTGTTCGATGCATGTACCACTCTAATTTCCATGGGCATAGCATTGAAGATTGCCGCTCTTTGAAAAGGGAAATAGAAAGAATGATTCAAGAAGGGGTAGTTATGGTCAATGACAGTGATAGGCAGCATGTGAATCCTCTCGAGAACTTGTTGATTAAAGTTGATAATGGTCTTGGCAATATTGATGCGAAACTCAGTGACTAAGATGTTGTGCTTGGTAATTGGGAGACGCTCCATTTCTTGGTCAAACCCTTCTATCCTTTCCTTTTTCCTAGTTTGTTTAGTCTTAATAGCTCGTTTTGTGTTGTCTAGGTTTGTTCTGGTTTGTGACCCTAGTTTAGTTTGCGTGTTTTGTTGTCCAAACCCTTTCACTATCTGTCTAATGCCATATTTTCTGTAATTTCTAGTCATTTTCGTTTTGTTCTCTTTTCTTTTTATAGTTCTATTTTTGTTGACTCTCGTGACATGACATGCATACATAATTCTCAGCATGGTTTTAAAAGTCAGTTTATTCATGAAGCAGTAAAACAATGTTGAAGATGTAGGTACATTTGAGTGAAATAAGTAAAGTTATTTTGAGATCACTTCAAGCCTGAACTGTGTGAATCATGGGCAGATAGAACATAAAGAAACTCTATTGAAATCCATCATGCCGCATCGGGTTGAAGTTAAAGGCAAGTTTGCCAAATTTGACAGGGGTCGTTCGTGGTAAGGAGAGTGAGAGTGTTTTCCAATGTGCTTTGTATTTAACAAATATAGAAGGCGAATGTGTAGATATGGTTAACAAATCTGGTACAAACAAAAGATGATACGAATATTTTCTGTGGTTTGCTTAATTGTGTTGTTTGTACTTGGCATGCTTTGGAGATCGGAATGATGACGGCATTTTGTTCCGCTATCTAAACACTTTATCCTTTTGTTAGCCCTTTGAGCCTTATTTATTTCCTTTCGTACCCCTCTTTTGGAATCAGTAGCAAAGATAAGAAACGCAAGCACGAAAGACACGAAAAGAAAAAGAGAGAAAAGAAGAAAAAAATGATGAAAATAAAAAGAAGAAGAAAAAAGGAGTAGAAAAGTAAAGAAAAAAATAGAAAAAAAAAGAGAAAAAAGAAAGAAAAGAAAGAGAAAAGAGAAAATCACAACAAACCTTTTAAGGATACGTAGGTAGCCTCACGGTTCGGTCCTATCAAATAAAATCTAAAAGTCCCCAAGCAAAGAAACTGGGGTAGAAGTTGCGTTTGTTTTAATAAATCTGATTCCAAAAGTTGTAAATTTGAACCATGTTGAGTTGTTTTGAGCCTTTTGATGCCATTTCTTTCTAACCCCTTCCAAAAGCCCACATTACGATCCAAATAAAGACCTTCTGATCAGTGTTCGAGAGATGCCAAGTCAAGCAAGTAGAGGTGATTCATATCAAGGGCAAAACTCCGGTCTAAGAAGGGAAAATGAAAATGAGAGAGTCTTATCGGTGAAAACCTTCATGGGCACCATAAGGCGATAGTGGGTTGAGAAAAAGAACAAAATGAGAGAGGCTTGGTGATGAAAACCCTGCGTGCACTATAAGTCGAATAAGGATTGTGAATTAGATTGGATAATTAGAGTATTGAATCCCAATTTCACGATTTATGGGCATAACAAGAGTTGAACATCATACTTTCTTGACAGAATAGGCCATGGGTGCATATCATGGTCATTAGAGTTGGTACCCACATTTGATAGGTTTCTACTTTTTAGTTTTCTTGTTAGGTTCATCTCTTCTTATTGTCCTTTACTTTGTTCCTTTTGTCTTGTTTACTTCCCCTTTCTGAGTTTGTTTGGTCAGAACAAATGAGAAATGACTTCAAAAGGCGCCACCAGCTTTCCAATTGTACAACAATGGAATTTGGCTAGCACATCAAAGTGGCATAAGTTGGTAAAGAATAGCATACGCTCTGAGATGGTGAAAATCAACATACTTTGGGATTCATGTCAAATATAAAGGTTTGGTATTTATCAATTCAAGAACAATGCAACAGATGGAGATGTTGGGTGAACGGATCAAAGGTATTCTTTATGATGAGGTTGATAGAGAAAGTGGCTAACCAAGGAGAAGCAAGGTCTTCCGAGTGGAAATCAAAGATATCATGGTAAGTGAAGGGGAAATAGACCTCAAGGCTAAGGCCAGTGGGTTAAGTCAGGAAAGAACAAGATGTGCACTGACGGGGTGGCAATGGACGTGCTTCGGGGACTCATGTGAAATATAAAGGTTCAGTACATATCAATGCAAGAGGATAATGCAACAGTGAATAGTATTGGGTTTGAACGGATCATAGGTATTTTTCGTGATGAGGGTGATAGGGAAAGTGGTTAGTCAATAAACAAGCAAGGTCTTCGAATGTAAACCAAAGTTGTCATTAGAAATGAAAGAGCAATCGCCCTCAAAGTCAAGGCCGCAGACCAACCACCATATTTATAAACTAACAAGTTCTCTTTGTTTAAAACAGGGATGAAAATTGTATCCAAATCGAAGCTTGGAACTTTGAATTTTTTTTTAAAGTGTCATGACCAAATTTTGACAGCACAAAGGCGGTTTGAGAAGGGAAAGAAAATTTGTTCAGTCTGCAGGAACCCTCCAAGAGGAAAAGAATCATTCAAGGGAAAGGAATTGTGTTTGTTCTATAGAGATCCTCCAGGAAGAGAATGCGACTCAGGTAAGTTCATTCTCGGCTTCTCAGGACCCTCCTGGACAATGGGACTTAGTTAAAATTCAAAACGTTCATTAGTAACAAGATCTAACATAAGCTCTCCTTTGAGTAAATATAAGTTGGTTTCGAGGTTTTCATTTTTGAGATAGGATTTAATTAGATGTTTTCAGGACCCTCCTGAAAAATGGGACCTAGTTTTAAAAAATGAGTAGCAAAATCTAGCATAAATGTACCACAAAGGAATATAAGTCGGTTTCAAACTTTGGATGTAAGATAGGATACAATCAGGAATTTTTAGGACCCTCCTGAATAATGGGACTTAGCTTTAAGATTTCTATTAGGTAACAAGATGTAGCATAAGTTCTATTGTAGGGTAGTATAATTCAGCCGTAAAATAATCACTCTTAAGATAGGACTTGATTTTTTATTTTCAGGACTCTCCTAGAAAATGGGACCTAGTTTAAAATTCAAAATAATCATGGGTAGCATGAGCTAGTATAAATGTATCCCAAAGAAATATAAGTTGGTTTCAAAATTTGCATGTTTAAGATAGGGTTCGGTCAGGAGTTTTCAGGACCCTCCTAAATAATGGGACCTAAGTTAGTTTCAAATTTTGCATGTTTAAGATAGGGTTCAGTCAGGAGTTTTCAGGACCCTCCTGAATAATGGGACCTAGCTTTAAGATTTCCATTGGACAACAATATTTAGCATAAGTTTTGTTGTAGGGTAGTATAATTAAGCCGTAAAGAACTATCACTCTTAGGATGAAATTGACTTTGGATTTTCAGGACCCTCCCAGATAATGCGATGTAGCTTCAATATTTCTTAGATAACTAGATATAGCGGAATACCTTTAGAAGATATAACTTAGTTTTAAAATTGTCGTTTAGTTAAGATGTTGTCAGGAACCTCCTGGATAATAGGATCTAGCTTTCAAATTCTTAGAATATTTGGTAACATGATGGGATTAACACTCACAGATGCGCCCAGCACCAAACTGGGGCAGGAAAATTCCTTTTGTTTGTTTTGTTATAATCAGGTTCAAAGGCAGCAGTTTCACGGGATACAGTTCAGGTTTTTGGCAATCAGGCATGCACCTGGAGAATAAGGGATACAATTCAAGTTTTTGGCAGTCGAGAGCCCACCTGGAGAACAAAGGAATACAATTCATGTTTTGGCAATCAGGCAGCCACCTGGAGAACAAGGGAATACAGTTCAAGTTTTTGGCAGTCAAGAGTCTACCTGGAGAACCAGGGGATACAATTCAAGTTTTGGTAATCAGGCACCCACCTGGAGAAAAATAAGACATAGTTCAAGTTTTTGACAATCAGGTGCCCACCTGGAGAATAAGGGAATACAATTCAAGTTTTGGCAATTAGGCGCCCACCTGGAGAACAAGGGAATACAGTTCATGTTTTGGCAATTAGGCGCCCACCTGGAGAACGAGGGAATACAATTCAAGTTTTAGCAATCAGGAGCCCACCTGGAGAAAGAGGGAATACAGTTCAAGTTTTTGGCAGTCAGGCATCGACCTGGAGAAAAAGAGGATACATTTCAAGTTTTGGCAATCAGGCCCACCTAGAGAACAAGGGAATACGCTCAAGTTTTTGGTAATCAGGCGCCCACTTGGACAACAAGGGGATACAGTTCATTTTTTGGCAACTAGGAGCTCACCTGGAGATCAAGGGAATACAACTCAAATTTTTTGCAATCAGGAGCCCACTTGGAGAACAAAGCATTACAACTCAAGATTTTGTCAATCAGGCGCCCACCTAGAGAACAAGGGGATACAGTTCAAGTTTTGGAAATCAGTAGCCCACCTGGAGAACAAGGGAATACAACTCAAGTATGACATCAGGCGCCCACCTGGAGAACAAGGGAATACAGTTTAAGTTTTGGCAATCATGCACCCACCTAGAGAACAAGGGAATACACTCAAGTTTTGGCAATCAGGCGCCCACCTGGAGAACATGGGGATACAGTTCAAAGTTTTAGCAATTAGGAGCCCACCTAGAAAACAAGGGAACACAGTTCAAGTTTTGGCAATCAGGCGCCCACCTGGAGAACAAGAGAATACCATTCATGTTTTGGCAATCAGACGCCCACCAAGAGAACAAGAGAATACAGTTCATGTTTTGGCAATCAGGCGTCCACTTGGAGAACATGGGAATACACTCAAGTTTTTGGCAATCAGGCACCCACCTGGAGAACAAGGGAATACAGTTCGAGTTTTGGTAATCAGGAGCCCACCTGGAGAACAAAGAAATATAACTCAAGTTTTTGGCAATCAGGAGCCCACCTGGAGAACAAGGGAGTATAACTCAAGTTTTTAGCAATCAGGCACCCACTTGGAGAACAAGGGGATACAATTCAAGTTTTGGCAATTAGGAGTCCACCTAGAGAACAAGGGATTACAACTCAAGTATTGGAAATCAGGCACCAACCTGGAGAACAAGGAAATCAGTTAAAGTTTCAAAGGAAGACAACACAGGTTTTAAGGGAAACAGTTTAAGGTAACAAAAGAATACAATTCAAGTTTTGGTAATCAGGAGCCCACCTGGAGAACAAGGGAAAACCGTTCAAGTATTGGCAATCAGGCGCCTACTTGGAGAATAAGGGAATTCACTTCAGAATGCAATTCAAGTCAATAACAAAAGAAGCTCACAGTGATAACGTGAGTCAACAATCCAAGTTGATCAACAAAAGTTAGTCACGATCAAAAAAAAAAGAAAGGTAAGAAATGAATCCAAATGCAGAAGTTGATGAAGATGTGAACTTCTCAAGACATGGTTGAGGTCACAAGCACTACATATCCGGTATTAATTCGAAAAGCTGAAGAGGAATGAGCTAGCATTTTATCTAACAAGCGTCAAGGTTAAAATCTAAAGTCTGCACAAATAACCCCTCAAGACTCAAGTCAAGCTTCAGAAGACTTATAGATAGGAATCTAGTAACTCGTAGTTGACAAGCTTAGCTAGTTTTTTCATTTTTTTGATTTTGATGTAATAACAGGAACACAGACCGTAACCTCAGCAGAACGGCACCTCGACCGGATCTTCACCTCGGCATACTTTATCATCTCATCACTTCTGAACTACACTAACTTGACTCCTTTTTAGTCAAGGATATGTAGGCAACCTCAGAAGAATGGTGCGGTCAAATCTTTCAAAAATACTTCCCACGGAGTATCCAAACGAGCAAAAGTTGCTCGTATTCGCTCACTTGATCTTTGTACGAAAACTCTTCGTGTTTTCGAGTAAAGAGAGGCAATTGTGAGCACGTGATTTTTGCCCTATATGAATTACTCCCATAAAATATTAGAAAATAACTTTTTCAAGTTTTGTAATTTTAATTTTTTTGTAGGATTTTTTGTTAATTATTTGCATTTTTGGCATATTTTGTGCATATTTAATTCTCATTAAAAATCAAAATACCAAAAAATTTCATGCATTGCATTTAGAGATTGTGTTCACATTTTAGGACTGGATAATTAATTAATTGCTTTATTAAAAATAAAAATTACAAAAATGGTTCATTTTTACATTCTTACCTTTTAATTTTGGATTATTAATTTTTCTCTTTTAATTTAGAATTAATTAAATTTTATAAATATTATAGTTAGATAATTAGCTTAATTTTATAATTTGAATTAATTTAGGAATTTAATTTAAATAATAATTAATTAAAGAAAGAAAGGAAAACAAAAAGAGAAAAGGAATTGAAAAAGCTTGGCCTTAAATTCAAATTGGGCCAAACATTTTAGAAGCCCAAAGTTTCCCCCAATCCAATCCAAACTGGGTCGACCGAACCCAATACCCAACCCTAGGACCTAGACCTATTAACCTAGACAAAAAAATATAATGAAAAAGGAGAGATACTAAAGGCGACGTCTGGAAAAGGTTGCGCAGTACAATACACACGATCCCCGCCCCTTCTAAAGATCATCTCCTTCGACCCCCCCCCCCCCCCCCCCTATTTTCCCTCATCTCTGGTGGAGCCCCACACCAGCAGCGGTTGCTTCGCTGGAACACCAGTCGACCACCCGATGCTCACCTCCAAACGACCACACACACGCATATTCAGACGATCAGAGAGCAACGATGAGCGAGTGAGAAATTTTGCTTCAAAACATGGAGTTCGATTGAGTTCGCGGTGTCGTTCACAGTGCGGTTCTTGTTCCCATTTGAGTCTGATTCCTATTTCGAGTTTTAGTTGTAACATTTGCTCGATTTTTGTCCATATACTACTGAATATTTCATCAATTGAAAGTTCAATTTTCAGTTTCCATAGTTGTCGAAGTTCTTGAAATTGGAAAGCAATTTGAGTTCTTAAACAATTCCCAGAAAATAAAAAATAGTGAAGGTGTCTTGTGTTATTCTCTTAATTTTCGAAATTTTCTTTTATTTTGGAAATTTGGTTTGTATTTCAGAAAGGTAAATACAAAGTGTTCTGTTGTCCAGTTCACGGTTCTGTTGGTTTGTATTTCATGTTTTAGTTGTAATAGAGTTTTATAATTCGAGATTTGAGGATGAGAATCGTCTTGTCCGATTGAAGATTTTCGCCAATTCATAGTTCTGATTCGTGCTAACGATTCCTGCTACGGCGTTGTAGATATTTTCACTTCAGATTTTGTTGTCTGCTTGAAATTGTTTTCGGACTCAACATAAGTTGGCTCGTTGAGATGAAAACATTGTCAATTGATGCTCGTTCAAATAATTTCATAAAACATGTTGGGGTTAATGAGCGGATTGTTTGGGTCAGATTACATATTTGGAAGGTGTTTATAGTGCAGTTATGCAAGATGGTCGTCTTTACAAAGAAAGTGGAAAAATTGGTGTGAGACTGTCGGTTCTTAGCTCCTTACTAGTGGTCTACTTTGTAAAAGCAAAATCTGGTGTTGTTACTTAATTGATGGATTCAAACAAGAACTTCGGGTAAATCTGGACAAAGTAGACAAAAGAGAGTGTCATATTGCTAGCGCAAAGTTTCTGCTTAAGGAAGTAAACCATGTGCATTGGTTTGTCGGTTCGTGGTAGTTCTGCTTCGAATTCAAGGATTACGTGCGGTTCATATCTAGTGGACGTCGAAAAGGTCTTCAATCCTTTATTTATTTTATTCTACTTGAATGTTAATCGCTTGTTTGGTGATTTGGTTTTGTGATTTGTTTGGCTATTGCCTCCATTTTTGAGTTGGTCATGTAGTTATCTACTCGTATGCTATTTGAATTGGTTATAACTGAATATGATGTGGTCACAATACAAAAATTGGGTTGCTATTTGTCAACTGAACTACGTCAAGTTAGATTAAGAGGGTTCGGGTGTGCATTTTCGAGAACTGCAGGTGCATTTATGTGACATGGTTCAATACATGTTTTCAATAATGTTGAAATATTCTTAAAAAATTATTAAATAAAAGCGGTTATAAAAGTTAAAAATGCACATATGTTTAAACATGCATTAAAATAATATAATAATTCAATAATAACAGATGAGCGACCGTGCTAGAACCACGGAACTCGGGAATAATTAACACCTTCTCCCGGGTTAACAGAATTCCTTACCCGAATTTTTAGTTCGCGGACTGTAATACAGAGTCAACCTTTTGCTCGATTCGGGATTTGAACCGGTGACTTGGGACACCATAAGTTATCCCAAGTGACGACTCTGAATTTTAATAAAAATTAATCCTTTTTTAATTGTCACTTTAAGTTGGAAAAACTCCAGTATATGCCCCTTCCTGGGAGTGTAGTGAAAAAGGAGTGATAGTTTGGATAGATTAACCTGATTCATCTGTAGAGAAAAGCCTCACAGACCTGCAAAAGAAAGTGATTGAAAGCTATAATCCAGCTTCTTGATAGAGTTACTAATAGCACCAAAACTCATACTTTTAACTATGGTTTCATTCTCATAATTGTGCTTGCACATTTTAATGTACCTATGAAAAAATGGGAGGTTAGTACAAACATGAATTATTTTTGGGTTAATGCTCTACTTGCTTGCGATTATGAAGTCAATGTCACTCATAAAGAACTTAGTTCATCCAAATTGGTACCAGGGCCTTGATGCAAGATAGTGGAGCTAAAGATGCAGAGATGAAAGGCTGAAGAAGAGGTTGGTTGAGATGGAGACTAAGAGAGATGATCTCAAAACTGAGCTAGCAAGAGAAAAAGAGAAGAATGATGGCATTCTTCAAGGTGTGCTAAAACTCCTCCAAGTTAAAAACCAAGCACCTAGTTCTTCCCAACCTTAAGCCTCATATCCTAGGGTAGATCAACCAGTGACCCAGTTCGGGACGTTTGTTTCTTTTGCTCATTTTTTTAGCATTTTTATTTCTTCTTATGCTTTATGCTAGAATCTTATCAATCATCAATGAAATTCACTATTTATTCTCTAACTGTTTGTTTATATTTCTTTGATATTTGAAATTTTTAGTTTGATCTATGATGACTAATCTATTTATGCATTTGAAGTAGCCCCAGTGGCCACGAGTAAACTTTAAAATCTAGTTATCTCATATTCTTTATGCAACTTTTTGATGATGTCAAAAGTAGGAAAAGGTTGTGCTTTAAACAAGTGATGTTTACACTTTGAACAGTGATGTTTATAACCTAATGTACTTGGCCCTTGATGATAAGTAATAAAAAGGAAAAATGTTCCTAACGTGGTGTTGATGTTGAGCTAAGTTGAAACAGGGCCTAAACTTATGAAAAGTACAGAGTTTGTCATCATCAAAGAAGGGGAATTCGTTTGCCCATGTAAAGATTAATTCTAAAGACTGACAAAGGAACTCGAGATGAACCAGGTCCATCACTCAGGTGCACAAAAACGGGAAGATTCGAGCATGTGGGTTGCACGTGAAGGAGATAAGTTTAACTTGGTGTATTTAATATCTCCTGATCGAAAATATTGCATAATTGATAAGGAGAAGAAGCCCTTAATCAAAGAGAACATTGTCCAAGATAAAGAATGAGTTAGAAGTTGAAATCAACTAGAACTCTTCCACCAAGGAAGAGTTTGTTGGAAACACGTTTCAAATGCAATATACTAAACGTGTGTTCTTTTGTAGGTTTTGATGAATGTCAAACAAAGCAATAAGCGATATATAGCAGTGCTCAAGGACAAGCACAAAATGGATGCATTACAAGAAGCTCAAGACAAAGTTTAGAAATGTTATAATTGAGTCAATATTAATTGTGATCTTGATTCCTCAATCTTGGCTCATAACATGGCTTCTCTACTAAAATTATTTTTCCAAAATCATGCATATCTAACTTAAGTGTCAAATGATTTTAAACTATGCATATTTATATTTGTTAAAATGTTTTTCAAACATGCCTCAAAAATCTGGGCTAAGATAATCGATTATGTACTTATGATAATCGAGTATCTCTAAGCCAAGACTGCATGACAATCGATTGTGAATTAATGATAATCGATTGTGAGTAAGTCAGTTAACATCAGGTTTTTGCAAACTGCATAACAATCGATTGTGTACTTTTGATAATCGATTGTTAACTGAGGCAAAGCTTTCAAAACTCAGAAAAATCGATTATGAACTAATGGTAATCGATTAGAATGAGAAAAATGTCTCCCAGTGTTTTTAAATAAATTAATAATCGATTGTGGCTTTTGATAATCGATTATATATGAGACAGAAAGTTTTGAAATTAATTAATAATCGATTATGGCTTTTGATAATCGATTATATATGAGACAGTAAGTTTTGAAATTAATTTATAATCGATTGTTCTATTTGATAATCGATTGTTGGAACTAACCGTTGACATAAATTTTCAAATTACCTTCAGGTAATCGATTGTTGATATTTAACAATCGATGTTTTGCGTAAAATCTGGAAAAGATTTTCTGAACGTTGTTAAAATAATCGATTGTTGATTTCCTGATAATCGATGTTTTATGCCAAAAATTGGAAAGGATTTTTTAACGTTATAAATAATCGATTATTGATTTGAAGTAATCGATTGTTGACGTAAAATCTGGGATTGAATTTTTGATCTGATAGGCAAACAATCGATTGTTTAGTCTTGACAATCGATTGTCACTGAGTAATTTCAGCAATCCTTAATTGGCAATTAGACAACGGTAAGACTGAGTTTTTCACCTATAAATACAGGCTTAACTCAGTGTTTTCACAACAACAACATATACAATTTAAGTATTTTCATTGCTAAAAGCTTTCTTACATTGATCATCATTTTCATTCATCCATAAAGCTTTTTGAAGAGCCATTCTATTGAGCTAAGTTGTTGTGATCTTGAGCGTACTATTTCTACTCATATCTACTCATTGAGGAGTACTTTGTAAAGTGAGTTTGTTTTGTGTTTGTAAGAGAATTGCGATTCTCGTTTGTTGAGGAACTTGTGATTCCTCAGTTGAAGTCTTTGGGATTGTTATCCCCGAGCAGTTGAAGTCTTTGGGATTGTTATCCCTGAGCAGTTGAAGTCTTTGGGATTGTTATCCCCGAGCAATTGAAGTCTTTGGGATTGTTATCCCCGAGCAATTGAAGTCTTTGGGATTGGTATCCCCGAGCAATTGAAGTCTTTGGGATTGTGATCCCCGAGCACCTAGGTGAGGCTTGTGTCCTCAGCTGTAACGGTTTGTTAAGCACCCGTAAGCTTGACAAGTTTAGTGGAAATCTCGAGAGAGTCTCTCGGGGACTGGACTAACCACGTTTGTGGCCAACCAGGATACATCATTGTGTAAGTTTATTTTACTGCACTTGTTTTAATTTCTGCAAAGTTTTTAAATTCCGCACTAAAACGCTTAATATTTTTAAAACGCTATTCACCCCCCCCCCCTCTAGCGTAAAGCGTTATTTCCAACAATTGGTATCAGAGCCATACTCTCTGAAAAACCTAACCGTTTGAGAGAACCATCCATGGCTTCTACTCTAAATTTCTTTGCAGGAATAGGTGAAGGAGAATGCAGCATGTCACCTCCAATATTAGACGAAAACGACTACTCAGTCTGGAAATATCGGATGCAAGTTTTTACAATGGCAAACGATTTGTATCTATGGCAAGCTATTAAACACAGTGATCAACTGACGACAAAAGTCGGGAAAGATAAGGTAAGTGAATACAACACTAAAGCTATGAATATATTTCATAACGCCTTGAATCAGGAACTTTGGCGAAAAATCTCCCACTATAAAACTGCTAAGGAAATGTGGGACAAACTTGAGGAATTGCACGAAAACACGCCTCAAAAAGCGGTCAGCACAAACGATGAATCAACTGGTCAGTGCCTCATGGCAGACGAAAAAGACGAGGTAAGTACATCTAACGATATACAAATTGCTTATAACAAACTGCATGATGAGTTGGTAAATGCTTCTAAGACTATTAAAGATTTACAAAGGACTCTTTCTCTACAAGGAGAGGATTTTCAAAAACAACTCTTTTTAAAAGACAAGGACTTCGAAGAACGTCTTTCTTTAGCTCAAAAAGGGGTTGAAAATCTGTCTCGTGATAACGAGAATCTTGCAAATGAAAATCAATTTTTGTTAAATGATAGTATAGAACTTAGACAAGTCATCAAGACCATGCATGAAGCCTCTTGTGTTGATAATTGTTTTACTTGTACTACTTGTGAGTCCTTAAAACTAGAAAACACAGAACTTAGGAAAACTTTAGAAACTCGTAGTAAAGAAGTTCTTAAAGTTGGTGAAAAAGAATCGCCTAAGAAAAATCAACGGCATAAAAACAAAAACTCCACTACACCACCTAGACATTATGCTAGAATGTATGAAAATAAGGGTAGAACTAATATCTTTAGACAACCTAGATCCAAATCTAGGATTCTTGCAAACAAGCCTACAAATAGTAATTTTCGGCAACCAAGAAATAACTCTAGGAACGAGCTTAGACCACCTAGACATGACACTAGGTCCTTCAACAAGTCTAGCACTAATGACTTTAGACCATCTAGATATTATACTAGAAATGGGAACAATATATCTAGTGTTAATCATTTTCATTCGCCTAGAACTTTGTTGGCTCAACCTAGGCATCAACACAACCCGAACGTAGTATGTCATTACTGCAATCGTATAGGTCATATTGCACCTATGTGTTTTACAAAGCATAGAGATTCTTCATATTATTATGGTCGTTATTTGCCTAACCCCCAAGGACCCAAAATGGTATGGGTACCTAAAGAATATTAATTTGCCTTGTAGGTGTGCTTGAAGGGATCAAGTGTACTATGGTACCTTGACAGTGGATGCTCCAGACACATGACAGGAGACGAATCCAAATTCCTTCAACTAGAGCACAAAGAAGGAGGAAGCGTTGTATTCGGTGACAACAATAAAGGACAAATTATTGGCATCGGATCGGTCGGTAAGAATGAAAAATCCTCTATGAAGCATATATTACTTGTCAAAGGTTTAAAGCATAATCTCTTGAGCATAAGCCAATTATGTGACAAGGGAAATCTTGCGTTGTTTGATTCAGATGAGTGTCTAGTGTTTAGACGTAGTGATTTCAAGATTATTCTACGTGGTTTTAGAGTTGACAATATTTACATGGTTGATCTTGAAAACTCCTCATCCGAGTATGTTGATTGTTTGTTGAGCAAAGATGATAATGTGTGGTTGTGGCATCGTAGAGTAGCTCATATGAACATGCATCTTTTAAATAAATTAATTTCTCAAAATCTAGTGATTGGTCTTCCTAACTTAAAATTTGAAAGTGATACTATTTGTGACTCATGTCAGAAGGGGAAGCAAACAAGAGCATCTTTTAAATCCAAAAATGTTGTTTCAACCTCTAGACCTTTACAACTATTGCATATGGATTTATTCGGACCATCCCGCATCGAAAGTCTAGGAAGAAATAGATATGCTTTTGTAATTGTTGATGACTTCTCTAGATTTACATGGACATTATTTCTTGCACATAAAAGTGATGCATTTCTTAGCTTCAAGCTTTTTCTTAAAAGAGTTCAAAATGAAAAGGAATCAACTGTCACTTCCATTAGAAGTGATCATGGGGGAGAGTTTGATCACAATCTCTTTGCGGATTTTTGTGATGAACTCGGAATCGAGCATACCTTTTCCGCTCCACGTACACCACAACAAAACGGGGTGGTGGAAAGGAAAAATAGGAGTCTCGAAGAGATGGCTAGAACCATGCTCGACGAAGCTAAGATTCCCAAACACTTTTGGGCAGACGCCGTGAGTACCGCATGCTATGTTTTGAATAGAGTAGCAATTCGGCCGATACTCTTAAAAACCCCATATGAACTCTACAAAGGTAGAAAACCTGACATTTCACATTTACGTGTTTTTGGTTGTAAATGTTTTGTGCATAACAATGGAAAGGACCAACTAGGAAAATTTGATGCAAAGTCGGATGAAGGTATCTTCATTGGCTATTCTTCTCGTAGTAAAGCTTATAGGGTTTTTAATAAAAGAACCCAAGTTGTAGAGGAATCTCCTCATATTGTATTTTCCGAAGATAATACTCGCTTGGCGAGAAAGGATTGTGGTCTTGATCTTTCAGGTATTCTGGAAAGCCTAAAGGACAAAATTCAAGAAGAACCACCAAGGAAAGAAATTGACAAAACGGTGGAACAACAAATTGAAGAAGCTCCTCAATCGGAAAATGAACCAAAAGAGCAAACAGAATGGAGGACAGTCAAAGACCATCCTCTCGATCAGGTAATAGGCGACGTTGGAGGAAAGGTAAGTACCCGGAGCTCCCTTAGAAATACCTTAGATCTTACTGCGTTTGTTTCTCAAATTGAACCCAAAACCATCTCTGAAGCAATTGGGGATGAATTTTGGACCTTGGCAATGCAAGAGGAGCTTAACCAATTCAAACGTAACAACGTTTGGGATTTGGTGCCAAGACCCGAAGGTCATACCATAATTGGTACGAAATGGGTTTTTCGAAATAAATTAGATGAAAATGGCATAATCACTAGAAACAAAGCTAGGCTTGTGGCTCAAGGCTATAATCAAGAAGAAGGGATTGATTATGATGAGACATATGCTCCGGTAGCTAGATTAGAGGCCATCCGTTTGTTGCTTGCTTTTGCATCTTCTATGAATTTCATTTTATATCAAATGGATGTGAAAAGTGCCTTTTTAAATGGTTTTATCCAAGAAGAAGTTGTTGTAAAGCAACCCCCCGGTTTTAAAGACTTTAATTTTCCCAATCATGTTTTCAAACTCAAAAAGGCCCTTTATGGTTTAAAACAAGCTCCTCGAGCTTGGTATGAAAGGTTGAGTAAATTTCTTTTAGAAAATAATTTTATTCGTGGAAAAGTTGACACAACTTTATTTGTCAAGCATGAAAACAATGATATCTTGCTAGTTCAAATATATGTAGATGATATCATTTTTGGTGCTACTAACAATGCTCTATGCAAGGAATTTTCAAACTTAATGACTAGCGAATTTGAGATGTCCATGATGGGTGAGTTACAATTCTTTTTGGGATTACAAGTAAAACAAATGAAGGAAGGTACATTCATTTGTCAAAGCAAGTATTGCAAAGAACTGCTTAAACGTTTTGACTTGAACAATGCAAAGGAAATAGCAACTCCCATGAGCACATCCGATCATCTCGACAAAGATGAAAAAGGTAAGGAAGTCGACATCAAAAAGTACCGAGGTATGATTGGCTCTCTTCTTTATCTTACTGCTAGTCGTCCGGACATCATGTTTAGCGTGTGCGTCTGTGCCCGTTATCAATCATGTCCAAAAGAGTCTCACCTTACTGCGGTAAAGCGGATTCTAAGGTATCTTGTCGGTACTACCAATGTGGGTCTATGGTACCCCAAAGGTTCTTCATGCCAACTTATTGGCTATTCCGACTCCGATTTTGCTGGATGCAAATTGGATCGCAAGAGCACTAGCGGCACTTGCCACTTGCTCGGTAGCGCTTTAGTTTCTTGGTTTAGTAAGAAGCAAGTTAGTGTTGCGTTGTCCACAACCGAGGCTGAATATGTAGCCACGGGGAGTTGTTGCGCTCAAATCCTATGGATGAAACAACAACTCTTGGACTATGGCCTACGTCTTGATCACATTCCTCTTAGATGTGACAACACTAGTGCCATATGCTTGATGAAGAATCCCATTCTTCACTCGCGAACAAAACACATTGAAATTAGACATCATTTTATTAGAGATCACGTTCTAAAAGGCGATGTCGAAATTGAATTTGTTGAAACAAAAAGCCAATTGGCAGACATCTTTACAAAGCCCTTAGATAAAGAGTCCTTCTTCCGAATTCGTAGTGAACTCGGAATCCTTGACTCCACGTTGATCTAAGTCATGCATTGCATTTTATTTCTTACATAATTTCTAACTTGAGCGTCGGAGGCGTCTAACATTTTTTTTGCAGGTATCACCCTAAAGAAAAGGGGATCATAAATTAAAAAAAAAAAGCATGATGCAAAATACTCAAGTATTCTACAGGAAAATCGCCGTCAAACAATCGATTACTGTATCAATAATCGATTACTTCCTCTATCTTAATTTTCCAATAAATAAACTTGTGTTTATTTCACATTTTTTTCATATTCTTCCCTTGTGTAAATTTTTGCTAATGGCAAAAGGGGGAAGAAACAGGATATCAAGAAGTATGCTATATCACTCTCAACTTCATTCATGCTTAAAGTGAGGGGGAACATGAATTGAGGGGGAATATCAAATTGCATACTTTACTCTTGTCTTGGATTATCAAAATAATTATTGCATATATCCCGCTTATGTTTGCCATTATCAAAAAGGGGGAAATTGTTGGAAACACGTTTCAAATGCAATATACTAAACGTGTGTTCTTTTGTAGGTTTTGATGAATGTCAAACAAAGCAATAAGCGATATATAGCAGTGCTCAAGGACAAGCACAAAATGGATGCATTACAAGAAGCTCAAGACAAAGTTTAGAAATGTTATAATTGAGTCAATATTAATTGTGATCTTGATTCCTCAATCTTGGCTCATAACATGGCTTCTCTACTAAAATTATTTTTCCAAAATCATGCATATCTAACTTAAGTGTCAATTGATTTTAAACTATGTATATTTATATTTGTTAAAATGTTTTTCAAACATGCCTCAAAAATCTGGGCTAAGATAATCGATTATGTACTTATGATAATCGAGTATCTCTAAGCCAAGACTGCATGACAATCGATTGTGAATTAATGATAATCGATTGTGAGTAAGTCAGTTAACATCAGGTTTTTGCAAACTGCATAACAATCGATTGTGTACTTTTGATAATCGATTGTTAACTGAGGCAAAGCTTTCAAAACTCAGAAAAATCGATTATGAACTAATGGTAATCGATTAGAATGAGAAAAATGTCTCCCAGTGTTTTTAAATAAATTAATAATCGATTGTGGCTTTTGATAATCGATTATATATGAGACAGAAAGTTTTGAAATTAATTAATAATCGATTATGGCTTTTGATAATCGATTATATATGAGACAGTAAGTTTTGAAATTAATTTATAATCGATTGTTCTATTTGATAATCGATTGTTGGAACTAACCGTTGTCATAAATTTTCAAATTACCTTCAGGTAATCGATTGTTGATATTTAACAATCGATGTTTTGCGTAAAATCTGGAAAAGATTTTCTGAACGTTGTTAAAATAATCGATTGTTGATTTCCTGATAATCGATGTTTTATGCCAAAAATTGGAAAGGATTTTTTAACGTTATAAATAATCGATTATTGATTTGAAGTAATCGATTGTTGACGTAAAATCTGGGATTGAATTTTTGATCTGATAGGCAAACAATCGATTGTTTAGTCTTGACAATCGATTGTCACTGAGTAATTTCAGCAATCCTTAATTGGCAATTAGACAACGGTAAGACTGAGTTTTTCACCTATAAATACAGGCTTAACTCAGTGTTTTCACAACAACAACATATATTTAAGTATTTTCATTGCTAAAAGCTTTCTTACATTGATCATCATTTTCATTCATCCATAAAGCTTTTTGAAGAGCCATTCTATTGAGCTAAGTTGTTGTGATCTTGAGCGTACTATTTCTACTCATATCTACTCATTGAGGAGTACTTTGTAAAGTGAGTTTGTTTTGTGTTTGTAAGAGAATTGCGATTCTCGTTTGTTGAGGAACTTGTGATTCCTCAGTTGAAGTCTTTGGGATTGTTATCCCCGAGCAGTTGAAGTCTTTGGGATTGTTATCCCTGAGCAGTTGAAGTCTTTGGGATTGTTATCCCCGAGCAATTGAAGTCTTTGGGATTGTTATCCCCGAGCAATTGAAGTCTTTGGGATTGGTATCCCCGAGCAATTGAAGTCTTTGGGATTGTGATCCCCGAGCACCTAGGTGAGGCTTGTGTCCTCAGCTGTAACGGTTTGTTAAGCACCCGTAAGCTTGACAAGTTTAGTGGAAATCTCGAGAGAGTCTCTCGGGGACTGGACTAACCACGTTTGTGGCCAACCAGGATACATCATTGTGTAAGTTTATTTTACTGCACTTGTTTTAATTTCTGCAAAGTTTTTAAATTCCGCACTAAAACGTTTAATATTTTTAAAACGCTATTCACCCCCCCCCCCTCTAGCGTAAAGCGTTATTTCCAACAGAGTTGCATCGGAACTCTAATTATTTCTTTCTCTACTAACTCTATGAATTGCAGGATGTTCTCACATTAAAAGTGTTGCACAAAAATGCAGAAGCTAAACGTGAATTAAGAGAAAAATAGCAAGGCTTTTTGCAAGCAGTTCACTAGGCTCCACTTTAGAGATAGGTTTTGCATGTGATTCAAGTGTGCAAACCTGAAGCTATATGAATCAGATTGAAGAACCAGCTCCATAAAATTTTTTATGTATCTTTCTTTATTTCTAGTTCCATTGTAGTAGGTGTTTTATATTGTACCTTTCATCTTATTTAGAAGTAATTCTATTAGGTACTTAGAGTTTTCAAGTTAGAGTTAACTTGAAGTTGTCGTAACAGTTGAGGCTGTGTGCCACAACGGGATTATAGTTAATCCTAGGTTTACAAAAGAGATTTATAAATGTAGTTTTTGGCTCAGTGATTTTAGTGAAAGTTTGGGAAAATCCTACTGAGTAATAGGTCATAATTTTTCACCTTTTAAGCCATGTGTTTTCTACGTAAAAATCTTTGTGTTCTTTATATTCTACATTTATTATTCCGTAACACTAATAGTTAGAACACCTAGAAGAACCTGGTTCTTCTAGATCAAAATTTAGGTACCATACAAATCACCTCCCCCCCCCCCCCCTACCTCTTGTGTGGTATTAATGCTAAAAACATCACCATCCATGGGGAACATATAGTGCCAAAGGCTAAAAAACTCAAGCACAGATGAGGTACGATACACGATCTGAATCTCAAGAGCCATTTTTCTCGTATAACACCATCTGTACGCGGAACCTCAACACATAAGCAATTCACCAAGCCATCTAAAAACTCACACGGCGCAATATATAATTACATGAAACAAATGACGATGAAATAACACCCTGACTACTCTTCCATAAGGAGCATTACTGAAATGAACACATCTGGCCTAATATAGAGCCTATATTCACATTTAAATCCATCTGCTGACCTCAAGCTGATTCCGATCGCACTGAACTAGGATAATAACCTTTCAAAAGTCCATAATAACTCCCCTTTTCTCATAACACATAAGGACAACCATCATAATCGGAGTAATCATTCACAGTCCACAACTTAATAAATCAAGTGCCCTCCTGGCATCAATTCCCAAACCAACGATATCACCACAATCTTCATACTTGGATTAATTCTCAAAGCAATCAAGTGATTATATGCCGCACTTATACAACCTCCCCATGGAACACGCTCCTATAGCATTTCGTATTAGATAACAAGGTTGTACCTCCAAACCACCAACCACATTAATGTTGAAAAGCGACCAATAATCCTTAACCCGGATGCAAAGCCCTTCTCACAAAACACCAACCTCAGGTGATGCTAAAGGCAATACCAACTTACTTTAAACCTCGAAACTAACTTCTTTCTCATCCAAGCTCGTGACAACCTTGTTAATACTGAACGGCAACCTTGATCCTTACTTCAAATTCCATACCACTCACTGCACCCAACACACCAATATACGATAGAACATGATTTTTCTCATAACTCCGGAACCACCAATAGATTAACACTTCATCATATAAAAACTTTTAACTTGACTCACTTCAGGAGAACCATAGCAATACATAGTTGAATTCTCATAACCGTAGAATGTGATAATCTCTACGTAGTGGTCTAAGCCACCATATCCCTTCCAGGATCCGCCTACACATAACATGCCATAATACTAGAATACTTCTGAATAACATCAATTACAGCGACCGACAAGCCTCACACATACTGTCACAATGCAATTGCATAACTTAATCACGCTGAAGGAACTGATCACTACCAGCAGTATGCCAATTCAACTACGGCTAACCAATCTTTCTTCTTCCAATTTATCCTTGATTGCCTTATAAATAATAATAACTCCATTCAACACATCACACACTCTATCCGCACTCATCCCGAGTGAACTTGAATAACAAGACTAGTTTGTCTCAAATCCCACAGACCATTTCACACCTCCCAAATTCTACACTGCAAGTCAAAACATCATAGAACCTAGGCAGAATCATTTCCCTTGAAACCTAGGCAGAATCATTTCCCTTGAAACCCGCATCCATACAAGGCATAAATCAAGAATTCTTCCCCAAGTCTGAACATGAGTCAGTAAGGCCAACCATAGAACACCTTCAACAATTCCTTAGCTCAAATTACCGCTTATGTTCCTTTCCTGCAGTTTAAATACCCCATCAATATGCTAATAACCAAAAACCTCATAAGTAGTTAACCATGCAACCCAATCATAGGCGGTGGGGCTCTCCTACTTAGCTTGAAGCCTCTTATTAAATAACTCTGGAATTCACCAAGATTCTTTATCTCTTATTAACATAACCTTGCGCAATCAACCACCAAAATTCTCTGAATCTTTCTTTTAAAATCCCTTTTTATACTCTGAATCATCAACCACATTCGCATGACCGATCTCTTTGCGGTACAAGTCCATCCACTCCTCGTGGACACCAACTGAAGGTGCGGTAACATCCTTCCAATTCAAAGTTAGGTTGTACCTTCTTCATCTCAAGCAGCTCCTTCCCGTTATACCATATCTCTGGCCGTATAATAGCCTATACTTCAAATTATATCCATCGACCCCAGTCACCAATCACTAAAGATCCCATGTCATTCCAAACTCTCCTTAAGGTGCATAGTCATCCTACCACAATGTCCATATGCAACTCCGCCACTCTCCTATTTTGGCGGAACTCATCCCTTTAATTGACTACTCGACCTTTACTTCTTATACTTGGCCTTATATAAATTTTAACCACCGCATGACACTCCCCACATGTCTTTCCTCATCCTTTGCTGCTCAATTGTTACCTTAAATAAAATATATCTTCGTAAAACCTGAACGCACTATCGTTACTAAATTTAAAACTTTCTGAAGATCATCTTTCTCGAGTTGTCAACATTAGAAACACCCATTGTGATATCTAATAGTCGTTTCTCCAATATTATTTCACAATGTCCTACCGCAAGGTGAATTGCAGAAAACCATAACACCGGCAAACTTAATACATACAATTGAGGACGACGACACTACATCGTAGATGAAAATTCCACCGCGCTCGAAAATACCAAGACTTGTTACCTCCTCTCCCTAAATATGTACATTCATAGCCCCATTACTTTTCCTCCGCCAGAAATAAAATATCAAATATCTGCATCGTGCACTGAGTAGACTTCCCTTCAAATCATTCACTGCCCCGACACCTAGGCAAACATCCTACAATTATATCAATATTGCAGAATGCATCATGGCAACTTGTGCCTCACCATGAAGCCCTCAGAAGTACCACTACTGGGCTAAAACAATAGAATATCCTTCCACAGGGTGACAATACTAATCCAATCAACTATACAGGGAGAAACATCTCGCACCACATCTGTAGTACCATTATGATTCTTCAATTCTCGATTTATAACAAGCATTTTGTGTCGCGTAATACTGAGTAGGAATAAACAAAGGCATAAGCCTCAAAGGAATCAAATCGCACGATGAGGAATCAAGAAGGGAAGTACTCCTAACAGCCATGTAGCCTCCCGCTGATACGTACAGACGTCTCCGTACATATCCACGAGACTCTACTAGACTTGCTCATAACTCATGAGACCTAAGGGAACCTAGTGCTCTGTTACCATGTTGTCACGACCCAAAATCCACTAAAGGTCGTGATGGCGCCGGACACCGCGGTCAGGCAAGCCAACTAAAATACTTAATTAAATAACTATTTTACTATTTGTTGAAATCATTTTTTATACCCTAAATAACAGATAGTGAAATTTACAGAAATAACCATAAACTCTTTAACAACTTAACATTGAACAATCCCATAATCATCCCAGAACCCGGTGTCACAAGTGTATAGGCTATCTCTAGGAAACAATATAATACAACAGCCGTCCAGAATACAAATTAGACAAAAAGTAAATATAGAAATTTGAAAGAGACTTTGTTGGTTGCGGGTCGTCTCGAGAAGTGAAGCTCACCTAAGTCTCCACGTCGACCATGCTGCTACGTCCAGTAGGCCACTAGATTTGCATATGCCTGTGCAACAAAAATGCACAAAAGTGTAGTATGAGTACGAAAACAACATGTACCCAATGAGTATCCCGTCTAATCTCGAAGAAGTAGAGACGAGAGGTCGACTTCGACACTTACTAGTGGTCCAATAATTTTATATCTGTAATATATAAAATCATGAATTAGATTACCCAAGCTTAGGGGTTGTTGAATTAAATTACCTTGACAGTCCTGATTCAATTTTGCAAAACGTTGTCATTTGAGTTGTGTAGGGGCTAGACCTGGGTTAGATCCAGGTTTTGGGTGGATTTGGGCTTGTGAGACGGGTATTTGGATGGGTGTTTGGTGGACTGTCCCAAATGAGATCTCTTTATTTCATTTTCTCTCTTTTTTCTTTTCTGTTTCAAATCATTTTTCTTTCAAAAATTCTTTTCATCTTCTTAAATTTAAATTTAAATTAAATCGTAGAACCTAATTAATCAAAAAAATTAATTAAACATAAATAATAATTAACAAAATTAATACAAAGACAAATTAAAAGCAAACTACTCAAAAATCAAAATTAAATTAAAAAAATGCAAATTAAACTATTTTTAGTGATTTTTCCCATTCTAATAAAATAACTAATTTACTACTCAATTCCAAAACACAAAGTTAGATCCTAAATGCAAATGCAACATGCTTTGTATTTTTCATTAGTGAATTAAAATAAACATGCACAAACAAATGCAAACAGTTGACAGAATATGCCACAAAAATCCACAAAATTTGAAAATAATGAAAAAATTATTTTGTTTTGAATTTATGGGAGTAATTAATATAGAGCAAAAATCATGTGCTCACAGTTTCCCCTCTTTGCTCGGAAACACGAAGAGTTTTCGTGCAAAGATAAAGTGAGCGGATACGAGTGATTTTTCCCTGTTTGGATACTTCATGGGAAGCATTTTTGAAATATTTGACCGCACTCTGCTTCTGAGGTTTCCTACATATCCTTGGCTAAAAAGTAATCAGGTCATTGTAGTTCAGGAATGTTTGGTAGCTGGGACTATCACAAAGCTATGATTTCGTTGTTGTTGCTGCTGCCGCTACTCCTTACTGAACCCCCTTATTAAAACATGTCAAAAATAAAAAGAAGCTAGACTAGACTATGATCTATGAGTTATAAGAGATCCTATCTATATCTTCAAACTTTTTCTCAGTCCTTGTTGCCTCGTTGACTTGTATTCTTCTTGTAAAATTCCTTTCTCCAGGTGGATGCCTGATTACTGAACTCGAATTGTGTTCCCTTATTCTCCAGGTGGGTGCTTGATTACCAAGACTTGAATTGTATTCCTTCATTCTCCAGGTGGGCTCCTGATTGCTAAGACTTGAACTGTATTTCCTTGTTCTTCAAGTAGGTGTCTGATTGCCAAGAAACTTGAAATGTGTTCCCTTGTTCTCCAGGTGGGCTCCTTATTACCAAAACTTTAATTGTATTCCCTTATTCTCCAGGTGGTCTCCTGATTTCCAACACTTTGAATTGTATTCCCTTTTTCTCCAGGTGGGCTCCTAATTCCAAAACTTGAGTTGTATTCCCTTGTTCTCCAGGTGGGCTCATGATTGCCAAAACTTAAATTGTATTCCCTTGTTCTCCAGGTGGGTGCCTTATTACCAAAACTTCAACAATATTCCCTTGTTATCCAGGTGGGCGCCTGATTGCCAAAACTATAACGGTATTCTCTTGTTCTTCAGGTGGGCACCTGATTGCCAAAAACTTGAACTGTATTGTTCTCTAGGTAGGCTCCTAATTTCCAAAACTTGAATTGTATTCCCTTGTTCTCAAGGTAGGCTCCTAATTTCCAAAACTTGAATTGTATTCCCTTTTCTTTCAGGTGAGCTCGTAATTGCCAAAACTTGAATTGTATTCCCTTGCTCTCCATGTGGGTGCATGATTACCAAAAATTTAAACTTTATTCCTTTGTTCTCTAGGTGGGCGCCTGATTACCAAAACTTTGAATTGTATTCACTTGTTCTCCAGGTGGGCTCTTGATTGCCAAAACTTAAATTGTATTCCATTGTTCTCTAGGTCAGCTACTGATTACCAAAAATTTGAATTGTACTCCCTTTTTCTCCAGGTGGGCTCCTGATTGCCAAAACTTGAATTGTATTCCCGTGTTCTCCAAGTGGGCTCTTGATTGCCAAAACTTCAATTGTATTCCCTTGTTCTCCAGGTGGGTGTCTGATTACCAAAACTTGAACTGTATTTCCTTGTTCTCCAGGTGGGCGCCTGATTTCCAAGTACTTGAGTTGTATTTTCTTGTTCTCTAGGTGGGCTCCTGATTTCCAAAACTTGAATTGTATTCCCTTGTTCTCTAGGTGGGCTCCTGATTACCAAAACTTTGAATTGTATTTCCTTGTTCTCCAGGTAGGCTCCTGATTTCCAAAACTTGAATTGTATTCCCTTGTTCTCCAGGTGGGCTCCTGATTGCCAACACTTGAATTGTATTCCCTTATTCTCCGGTGGGTGCCTGATTACCAAAACTTAAACTGTATTCCCTTGTTCTCCAAGTAGATTCCTTATTGCAAAATACTTGAGTTGTATTCCCTTGTTCTCCAGGTGGGCACCTGATTTCCAAAACTTTAACGGTATTCTCCTGTTCTTCATGTGGGTGCATGATTGCCAAAAACTTGAACTATATTCCCTTGTTCTCCAGGTGGGCTCCTAATTACCAAAAGTTGAGTTGTATTCCCTTGTTCTCCAAGTGGGTACTTGATTACCAAAAACTTGAACTGTATTCCCTGGTTCTCCAGGTGGGTGCCTCATTACCAAAATTTTGAATTGTATTACCTTGTTCTCCAGGTGGGCTCCTGATTACCAAAACATTGAATTGTATTCCCTTGTTCTCCAGGTGGGCTCCTGATTGCCAAAACATGAATTGTATTCCCTTGTTCTCGAGGTGGGTGCCTGATCACCAAAACTTGAACTGTATTCACTTGTTCTCCAGGTGGGCGCCTAATTGCCAAATACTTTAGTTGTATTCTCTTGTTCTCCAGGTGGCCACCTGATTGCCAAATCTTTAACGGTATTCTCTTATTTAGGTGGGCGCCTGATTGCCAAAAAATTGAACTGCATTCCCTTGTTCTCCACGTGGGCTCCTGATTGCCAGAACTTGAATTGTATTCCCTTGTTCTTTAGGTGGTCTCCTGATTACCAAAACTTGAATTGTATTCCCTTGTTCTCTAGGTGGGCGCCTGATTACCAAAACTTGAACTGTGTTCCCTTGTTCTCCAGGTGGGTGCCTGATTTCAACATAATAGACAAAATAAAGAAATTTTTCTGCCCCAGTTTGGTATCTGGGCACATCTGTGAGTGTTAACTAAACCATGTTACCAAATATCACTAAGAATTTTAAAGCTAGATCCCATTATCAAGGAGGGTCCTGACAACTCTTAGTTAAATGATAGTTTTAAAAGCTGAATTATATTTTCTAAAGGCATGACTTTCACTAAGTTTGGGTTTCTACGAGGTTCTTAAAACTACCACCCATTATCCATGAAGGTCCACATAACTCTTAATTAAATGAAATTTTAAATCTACTACATCTTGTTATCTTAAAAAAAATATTAAGGCTACGTCCCATTATCCAGAGGGTTCTGACGACAATTTTAGCACTAAGTTATATATTCCAAAATATGGATCCCGTGATATCTTGTTATCTAGGAAAATATTAAAGCTACGTCCCATTATCCAGGAGGATCCTGACAACTCTTAACTAACAACAATTTTAACACTAAGCTATATCTTCTAAAGGTACAACATTTACTACATCTTGTTATCTAAGCAGACCTTAGAGCTACGTCCCATTATCCATGAGGGTCTTGACAATCCAAAGTAAAATTTCGTTCTAAGAGTGACAATTCCCTACGACTGAATTATACTACCCTACAGAACAACTTACACTAAATATTGTTATCTAATGGAAATCCTAAAGCTAAGTCCTATTATTTAGGAGGGTCCTGAAAACTCCCGACTGAATCCTATCTTAAACATTCAAACTTTGTAACCAACTTATATTCCTTCAGGGTACACTTATGCTATATTTGCTCCTCATTTTTAAAACTGGATCTCATTTTCCATGAGGTTCCTGACAACTCCTAACTGAATTCTATCTCCAGCACAAAATTTTGAAATCAACTTATATTCTTTTGGGGTACCTTTATGTTAGATTATGCTACTTATGTTCCTTTCTCCCATTCATGATTGTTTTGAATTTTACTAGGTCCCATTTTTCAGGAAGGTCCTGAAAATTTACGGTCATACCTGTCTGGTGCTTGTTTTTCCCCTACGGAGGGTTTCCCTAAGACAACCAGAACTTTCTGCCCCTGTTTCAATCAAAGAAAAGTCTTGTCAGTTTGAAATGTGGTGGTTACTTTGTGGCATTCTTGTTGAAAGTGGCCTCCCTACTGTCAGGCTTTATTTTGACTAGTTTCCCTGTACTAGCCTTGAACCTCCTAATTTCTAACTGACTTTCTCACCTCGTGACCTTGGATGAACTGAGTGTTCTGTACCTAAACCGTCCTACTATATCCCTGACCCCTTTATCAGAATCTTTGTATTTCTCCTAAGATTACCAAATCCTTCCACCGATGAAGCTTCCGGCGATTCTTTGTATTCCACTTTACATCATGCTGTCTTTGGTATGTTCTAGCCACAATGTGCCTTGCATTTTTGGGATCTGGTAGTAAGCTTTGAAATTCTTCTTACATGCTCAAAAAAAATTGACCTTGATACATCTTAGAGAAATGGAAACCCGAAAGAAAATGAAAGGCAATGACTCTGACTATTAAGGATAAGAAGAATCTAAAACTGGATGACTGCTAAAAGGAAAAGGAAAAGAGACTTATCTACGTAGAATAACTGGTACCGATGATCATGAAATACACTTCGGATTAGTCAGCCCAATCTGTCCCTCCCATCAACTCTCAGTTGCCATGCTTTGTTGCCCCAAAATTCCATAACCCGGGTTCTTCAACCAAACCTTGACCGTTTTCATCCTGCGGTGTCCTGAAAGGTTTTCACCCACAAACCTCTTTCATTTTTTCATCTCCCAATTCACTTTTGCCTTAAGGTTCCCGTGAGGGTTTTCACTAGTAAGACTCTCTTATTTTCATTTTTCTCACCTCCCGTCGCCTTACTGTTCCCGTGAGGATTTTCACCAATAAGACTCATTTTTTATTTCTCTCAACTCCCATCGCCTTACGATGCCGGTGAGGGTTTTCACCAATAAGACTCTCTCATTTTTTATTTTCCTTGTTCAGACTAGTGCTTCCCCTGACATGACATCTTTTGACAATTGATCAGAAGGTCTTTCTTTGGATTGTAACGTGGGCTTTTGGACGCGGTTGGAAAGAAAGGTTATCAAAGGCTCAAAACAATTCAAATGGGTTCAAAATTACAACTTTTGGAATCAGATTTCCTATAACAACCACAACTTCTGCCCTAGTTTCTTGCTTGGGACTTTTAGATTTTTACTTTGATAGGACCGAACTGTGAGGCTGCTTACGTATCCATGAATCAGGTCGAACGTAGCTCATGTCATAGGAATTTCTTTGTTTTGTTGTGATTTTCTTTTATTCTTCTCTTTTCTTCTTTTCTTTTCTTTCTTCCTTTTCTTTTTTTTTTTGTTTTTGTTTTTGTTGTTTTGCTGTTTTTCCTTTTCCTTTTCCTTTTTCTTCTCTTTTCTCCTTTTCCCTTTTTTTTCTTTTTTTTTATTTCCTCTTTGTCTCGTTATTTTTTTCTCTCTTTTCTTTCCTTTACTTATCTTTCACACTTGCGCTTCTAATTTTACAACTGATTCCGAAAGAGGGGTATAAAAGAAACAACTAAGGCTCAAAGGAGGTAACAAAGGATAAAGTGTTTAGATAGCAAAACAAAATGCCTTCGTCATTCCAATCTTCAAAATATTCCAAGTACAAACAAATACGTAACCAAAGAAAATCATACATAGTATCTCTTGACCGCATCAGAATTGATGGTCATTTCTATACACTTGCCTTCTATATATGTTAAATACTCCACATTGGATAACACTCTCGTCACGATGAACGGCCCCTGGAAATTTAGGGAAAACTTGCCCTTTGCCTCCGCCTGATAAGGGAGGATACGTTTCAATACCAACTGACCCACTTCAAACATCCGTGGGCGCACCTTCTTGTTATATGCTCTGCCATTCTCTGTTGATACAACTGGCCGTGACACACTGCTGCTAATCTTTTCTCGTCGATCAAACTCAATTGCCCCATGTGGGTTTTGACCCACTCCTCGTTATTAAATTCGGCCTCGGCAACAATCCGAATGGGATTGGATTTCAATCTCTGCAGGTATCACTGCTTCTGTGCCATGCACCAACAAATAAGGAGTTTCCCCTACTGAAGTGTGAACAGTAGTGCGATAACCCAACAATGCGAAGGGTAGCTTCTCATACCATTGCCTAGAACCCTCCACCATTTTCCAAAGTATCTTCTATATATTTTTGTTGGCTGCCTCGACTGCTCCATTCGCCTTGGGGATATATGGAGTGGAATTGCGATGTGCAATCTTAAACTGCTGACATACCTCTTTAATCAAATGACTATTGAGATTTGCACCATTGTTTGTGATGATTACTTTTGGGTCCCGAACCGAGAGATGATATTTGAATGCACAAAATTGACCACAACTTTCTTGGTCACAAACTTGAAAGTTTTAGCTTCAACCCACTTGGTGAAATAATCAATGGCCATCAGAATGAACCTGTACCCATTGAACATTGCTGGCTCGATGGCCCCAATGACATCCATGCCCCAAGCAACGAAAGGCTATGGTGCAGACATTGTATGTAATTCAGATGGTGGGGAATGAATCAAATCTCCGTGCACCTGACATTGATGACATTTGCGCATGAAACTGATACAATCTCGCTCCACTGTGAGCCAATAATAACCTTCTCGGAGAATCTTTTTTGCCAAAACATATCTACTTATATGTGGTCCACAAACTCCGGAATGTACCTCGGTCATGATGGACGTGGGCTGTCTAGGATCTATGCATCTCAAAAACCTAAGATCTGGTGTTCTCTTGTACAGTAACCCTCCACTGAGGAAAAATCCACTTGATAGATGATGAATTGTTCTCTTTTGATCACCTGTGGCTTGTACTAGATACACCCCCATCCTGATATATTCTTTGGTATCGTGAAACCAAGGTTCATCGTCAAGTTCCTCTTCCACCACATTACAAAAAGAGAGACTTTCAGGCAGAACTTGGTCTAGACTTTGGTTGGGCAATGGTAAGCTGATTCGCTTCTGGGATGATGTTTGGCCGCGCCACTCTCCTCAGACCTCAAAGTGATTGACTACATTCAATATAATGGAGAAAAAAGGTAGAATTTCCCCGGATCTCTATAAAACATAATGAAAAGCCCTGGTGGAAGCACAAACAAAAGGAGAGAGATAAAGTAGAAAAGAAAGGGGGGAAGAAGTCTAGTGCTAGTTCTTACTAAGACTTCTTTATCTAACTTCCATTTTTTATAAGCTTGTTGATCAAGGACCTGGATATGCAGCGGGTCAACATAAGCCTTATCTGGATGATGTATCATCGATGCCAAGGTAGCTAAAGCATCAGCAACCTCGTTTTGGATTCTTCGGATATGCCTGAACTCTACTGATTTAAATCATTGACAAAGAACATGTAGACATCACCGGTATGGTATGAGCTTCAAATCTCGCGTTTCCCATTCCCCTTGAATCTGATATACCAGGAGGTCTGAGTCTCCCAAGACCAAAACTTCCTAGACACCCATATCTGCTGCTTACCTCAGACCCAAAATGCATGCCTCATATTCCGCCATGTTGTTAGTGCAATAGAAACAAAGTTGGCCGTAACAGGGTAGTGATGCCCTATATTAGAAATAAGTGTAGTTCCTATCCCAATGCCTTTCATATTAGCAGCCCCATCAAAGAAAAGTTTCCATCCTGGCTTTTTGACATGTTCCAACTCATCAATACGCATCACCTCCTCATCTGGGAAGTATGTCTTCAAAGGTTCATATTCTTCATCCACCAGGTTTTCGGCCAAATGGTCGGCCAATGCATGTGCTTTCATCACAGTCCGAGTCACATAGACGATGTCGAATTCTGTGAGCAGGATCTGCCACTTTGCAAGCCTCCCTGTGGGCAGAGGTTTTAGAAAGATGTACTTCAACGGATCCAAGCGATAAATGAGGTAAGTAGTATAAGATGACAAATAATGTTTCAACTTCTATGCCACCCAAGTTAGGGTGCAGCATGCCCTCTCAAGATGGGTATACTTAACCTCATAAGATGTGAACTTCTTGCTGAGGTAATAGATGGCATGCTCCTTCATGCCAGTGATATCATGCTGACCCAATGCACATCCGAATGAATTGTTTAAAACCGTCAAATACAGAATCAAAGGCATCCCCGGTTCTGGTGGGACCAACACAGGTGGGTTTGACAAGTAACCCTTTATTTCATCAAATGCCTCTTGACATTTCTCCATCCACTTGCCCGCAACATCCTTTTTCAACCACTTAAAGATAGGCTCACAAGTTGTCGTGAGTTCAGCAATAAACCTACTGATGTAATTCAAGCACCCCAACAGACTCATCACCTTAGTCTTGTTCCCCGGAGGCGGTAATTCTTGGATAGCTTTAATCTTTGACGGGTCCAGATCAATACTTTGACAGATGACTATGAATCCCAATAACTTTCTAGAGGGCACACCGAATGCGCATTTTTCAGGATTGAGCTTTAGATTGTACCTGTGGAGCCCGGAAGAATTTTCTCAAATCTTTGATGTGGTCAGACGGCCTGCTGGACTTTATATTACATCATCTACATAAAACTCAATCTCCTTGTTTATCATGTCATGGAATATGGTTGTTATTATCCTCATGTAAATTTCCCCAGCATTTTCCAAACCAAAAGGCATGACCCTATAGCAGTATGTTCCCCACAGCGTGATGAATGCCATCTTTTCCGCATCTTCCTCATCCATTAAAATCTGGTGATAGCCCACATAACAATCTACAAAGAACCAATCTCATGCTGAGCACAATTATCAATCAATATGTGGATGTTCGGCAGTGGGAAATTATCCTTTGGACTCGACTTGTTGAGACCACGGTAATCAACACACACCCTGGTCTTACCATCCTTTTTTGGCACAGGCACAATATTAGCTAACCAAGTGGGATACCGCCTGACTCGAATGACCTTTGCCTCAAACTGCTTTGTGACTTCCTCTTTGATCGTTATGCTCATGTCAGTTTTTAACTTCCTTAACTTTTGGTTGATGCGAGGGCATGCTGGGTCATTGGGAAACTTGTGAACAACCAAGTCAGTGCTTAGACCCAGCATGCCGTCATATGACCGTGAAAAAATATCTTTATATTCAAGTAATGCTTTGATTACCTCCTCCCTAAGCTGCGGTTCAAGATGGACACTTATTTTAGTTTCTCTGATATTATCTGAGTCCCTTGGATTGATTGTTGCTGTATAACTCAGGTTTGGTTTGGTTTTTTCCTCAAAGTGGCTTAATTCTTTACTAATTTATTCAAATGCCTTGTCCTCATCATACTCTGATTCATCATCACATTCTATCTGTTGAATTATTATTTCCAAATTAGACCAGCTCTAGAGACTAGGCCGAAAATTCCTTATGCATGTCATGTCATTGAAACCAGCATAAAAAGAACCATACAAGGAGGAAAAGAAAGGCAAAGAAAATAAAACTATCAGAAATGGTGAAAAGGGAAATTGCATTTCATTGAAATTGAAAGATAAAATGGTTTACACACCAAATGGACAGAATATAGAATCTGAATTATAACCCTGGAATAATCCAGATAAACTGAAAGAAAACCAAAGCATACTACCAAAACTCCTTCCTGGTCGGGAGAGGAGTAGCTTCCCAATTGTTGATCTTTGCACAGAGCCTAATAAATTGCACATCTGCCTTGCTAGAACCCTCTACAGCTTCTACCATATTCACACCTTCAAACAACTTCTCAAAACTTTCAAGCAATTCCTTATCAGGACCAACCACATAACTGGAACTTGTTGTCCATGGGCACTTCTTGGTGTTGGGCCTAACAAATGACCTGAAGAGACACAAAACAGGCTTTGGAAGGACCCATGCTTTCTGTTTCATCCTTCTGGCTCTCTTTATGTTTGTAATTGTGGGCTTGAATCCCAAACCAAAGGTGTCTATATTTTTTGGTAGAGACACCGGCTGCACGATACCTTGAAAAGACGCACCCAAACCCTTCCATGGGACAAAACCATTTCTCAACATTTCAACAACCACCATGACTGATGCAGCAGCTACTTTCGGCACTGGAATGCACTCTCCTTCTGGAATTTTCTTTACCGATATCATGTCAGAAACCTAATATACTCCAGGCCCTTTACCATCCTCAACCCCAATGAATGGTACAATGGCACCATTATGAGCATACAGATTGTCCTCGTCGTGCACAACTATTTCCTATCTGACCCATTAAAATTTTTACCGTTTGATGCAAGGTAGAGGGGACCGCTTTAGCGGCATGGATCCAGGGTCGCCCCAACAGCAGATTGTAAAAGACAACCATATCTAATACCTAAAATTCCATAGTAAAATCAACTGGCTGGATTTTCAACTCGAATACTACATCACCAATTGAATCTTTCCCCCCACTGTCGAACCCTCATACATAGATATTGTTCTTTGAATTCTTTCATCGTCCAGTTTTAGCTTGTTCAGAGTGGAGAGGGGAAAATATTCGCACTTTAACCGTTGTCGACCAATACCAGAGTAACTACAGAATCTTCGCACTTTACCCTGAGATAAAGGGCCCTATTGTGCTCAATACCCCTACTGGTAATTCATCATCAGAAAAAAGTGACTATGTTTACCTCGAAGACCTTGTTGGCTATCTTTTCCAAGTGATTGACTAAGATTTTGTCAGGAATATGGGCCTCATTCAAGATCTTCACCAGTGGCTGACTGTGCTCGTCTGAAAGAATTAACAATGGTAATAGTGCAATTTGAGCAGGCGTCTTCCTCAACTATTCCACAATATAATAGTCTTGCACTTTCATCTTTTTCAAAAACTCATCAACTTCCTCTTCAGTCACAGCTTTCTTCACCAATATTGGGTTATCTTTGGAGGTTTTAGTCCTTCTCAACTCCTCGGGGGAAAAGCACCTCCTCGAACGAGTCAATCCATGGGTTTTGCAGACTTCTTCTCTAACCTCTTTCCCTTTGTAAGTCATTGTCAGTCACTTGTAATTCCAAGGGACGGCCCTCTTGTTGACTATTGGTAGCTGAGTTACAGGTTTTATGATGACGGGATCTGTGTGAGAACCTTCCACAACCACAACAGATTTGCTCGCCACCCCTGGTACTACTATTTTTGCATTTTCTTGTTTCAATGTCCCATCTCTTGGGGACCCCTTCTTGACTACAGCAAAAGGCTCACAGCTTGTTCCACTCAACTTGAGCATTGACATCTCGCTTGTTAGTTTTTCAACCGGCTTCCCCTCACTGGCTCGGATTATCATAACAGATTGCAAAGGATTTTTGGGCTCTCCTTCTTTGTACACTATATCAATCATGTGTGTTTCTTAATGGGTGGGCAGCAGGTTCTAGTTAATGTTGGGTGCTTCCGGAGATTGCACCTCAATCTGATGTCAATGAGCTCTTGGATAGCATTTCTAGATGCTAACATTTCTCCGTGTCATGTCCTGCAGAACTAGAACAATACTCACAACTGACAGAATAATAAAGATTTCTCGGGGAAGGATTCGGAAACTTTGCTTCAATCGACCTCAACATATCTAACTATCTCAACCTGTAGAATAAGCTATAATAGGATTCTCCCAATGGAGTGAAGGTTTTTTTCGCTGCAACCTCTCATTCTTAAAGGCTTGGTTGGACCAAAAAGCTGGTCTCAGTGGGTTCTAATAGGATCTTGGAGGTGGATAGGCATTTTGTGGAGCTAGGTAAGTATTTTGGGGGGTTGGGCACGCCATTGTGCGAGGGCGAGAGGTTGAGTATATGTTTGTGCATGATGTACAGAAAAAATAGGGGTTTGGGGGTGGGTAGTAGTGTTGTAGTGGGCTATATAGAGTGTGGGGGTAGGTTTGGTGGTGGGTTCGAGGCTGGTTGTAATGTGATGAACCCCTAGATCCGAACCAAGCTCCTGAATCAATCGTCGCTACCTCCTCTTTCTTCTTCTTTCCAATCGTTCCCCCAACTCCGCATTGAAGGCATGGGTGCTTGCTTTGATTGCTGAATAGCTCATGATTTTGTTAGATTTGAGCCCTTCCTCTACCATGCTTCCCATTTTCACCACTTCATAAAAGGACTTTCCCACAGCCGATACCAAGTGACCGAAAAAAGTAGGCTCTAAGGACTGCAAGAAGTAATCCACCATTTCACTTTATTTCATCGGAGGGTCGACCCTCGCGGACTTCTCTATCCAACGGAACCATACTCCCTATAGCTCTCATTGTGTCTTTTCTCAACTTTCGTCAAGGACAAACGATCTGGAATAGTTTCAAGATTGTACTTGAAGTGTCAAGCAAATGCCTCGGCTAAATCGTCTCACGTATACCACCTTCTGTGGTCTAACCGGGTATGCCATTCCAATGCTAAACCACTCAGACTATGATTGAAATATGCTATTAGCAACTCGTCCTTTCCTCCAGCTCCCCTTATTTTGCTGCAAAACCCTCTCAAGTGTGCTACTAGATCACCATGCCTATCATACAAATCAAACTTGGGAGTCTTAAACCCTCCCGAAAATTGCACATCTAGGAACAAACATAGATCTTTGTACGCCACACTTACTTGACCTCCTAGCCCCCGCATGTCTCCGAATGATTGCTCTAAGCTTTTAACTTTCCTGAACATCTCCTCTTGCTTGGGATTGTTGGCTGGTTTCTCGGCTTCTGTAGGGAGATCAAAATGAGGAGTGTATGAATAGGGTTCTGGAGCTTTAAAAGTAGGTTCCGCGGGGTAATACTGGTCATCATGGGTTTGGAACAAAGGTTCGCTGGAAGATCTATGGAGTGTAGCAGGTAGGGGTGCCACGGATGTGGGAGCAACTGGTGGAGGAGGGTGTGGAACTGGTTTGGAGGATGGACCTGGTGGTGTCTGGGATGTTGTGCCCTAGTAGTGTTGGTAGATTGGAAAGCTTAGGGGCGGATCGGTGGCAGAATGATCATGTGACCGGGCTAATGGCGGGATGAAGGCGGGGTTAGCGGGATAAGCTAGTAGTGGTTTCCCCTTTACCCATGCTTTGTACATTTCACCCATTTGTTGCTTCGGTTTAAACACCTCTTCTTTCATTTCATTAACAACCCACTCTTCCACCTCTCTTGAGGGATCGATGATACTTATGTCAGGCTCTTGGTCAGCCGTAGTCAACTTGTTTTTGGAACGGGTGTTGTAGGGGTGAGTTGCCAGAATGCCACCAAACTAACCACCTATCTGGAATTGGATATACAACATCAAATAAGCAGTTATCAGTTTCTATTATGCATTGGATCAACTGCTTACGTCATCCGGGCTTTACCCTATATGCAACTTTTATTTTTCTTTTGCTATCTTGTTCTTTTCTCTTTTATTCAGCTTGTTTTTGCCTGCTTCCTCTTTGTTTTTTATTCTCTCTCTTATTTTGCCGTTGTTTCCTTCTCATAGTTTCTTATTTTTCCTCTCTTTTTTTTTTCTCTTTTTCCTTACTTCTTTTCCCTTTTCTTTTGGTTATGGTCGAATCCAACGGAGATTGCTTATGTATCAGGACCATGCATGAATCAAACCAAGCGTAGTTCTGGAAGATAAGTGTAGAAAACATAATAAAGTAACAAAAAAAATTTTTGGGATTTTAAATTTTCATAAAGTAAAACAATTTTGATTAAGTTACCGTATTATAAAACGAACAGACCCAAAAAGAGAAACTAACATACTCTGACTCGCAACAAGACCAACACACTTTGAAAACAACGGACTCGATAACCAACTAGCAAACTACAATAAAAAATATAGACTTCACAAGTAGAGTGACAGACTCCTGTGACAATCATGAATACATTAGTGCCTCTAATTCTCTTGGGCACGGGAAATCATTCAGTCTTACCACAAGCCTGTGTGCTAAATCCCCTTGGAAGTGGTGGAGGTCTTCTATTACCTAGCGGACAAAGGTCATTGTGGCAGAAAAAAACATGGATCTAGTCATATCTTCACAACTACTACACTTTATTGCGATGCAAGCAGCGATCCTTCAGACTCTCTCTCTTATGACACCCTTTTCTTGCAACAATCACCCAATCTGCTGGGCCCTAGCTTCCAAAGTTTGTTTGGCTACCTATTTCAATTCTTGAAATTGATGCAAATCTCTTTCTAGTTGCACCATTGCCGTGTAACAGTGCTCTATTTTAGCCTTAAAGTCCTTTGCCTGCTTAACCATTTTGTTTTCAATGGTGATGACCTTCTTCTTCAATCCCGCAACCTCTTTGTTGTACTTTTCTGTCAACTATTCAATTAGGCTTGCTCATTCTTCTGCATTCTTGGCCAATTGCTTTCAGGCCCTGGCTAGTTCACCCTCTACTTTGTTCCAGTTAAACCCATATTCCCCTACTTTCCACCTCGGGTTGTCTATGAGTTTCTCATCTTTTACACTTCTGGTGGGATTTTCTACCGCTATTCTCATTTTCTGAATCTGGGCTCGAAGGGCTTCATTTTCTTTGACTAGTCTTCTCTTTTCACCCTCATCCGCCGCAGCTTGCAAACCATTCTCGAATTGAAGGTCTTTGACTTGTCTTTCCAGCTTTCTTATTGTGGCCCTGTATTCATTTTCCTTGGCCAACCAATCCCATTGTTCTTGTAACACCTCAGCAAATTCCTGAAGATGGGGTCTTTTAGCTGGCCTTCCGAACTTCACTTCCCTTTTATACCAAGCAAGGTATCCTGGTGCAACTTCACCTTTGGACAAGTCACATACCTAAGTGTTTGCCGTCAAGTACTGGCATTCGCTCCAAATTTGCCGGACTACGGCTTCATGAACTGACCATCGTGACCGATCTCGACCACGTGGTGACTAATGTCTTCATCCCTGGGAGCCATTTGGCATCTCCCTAACTATCTCAGAACCCCGAATGGGGCATAAGTTTGGATGCTCCTGAGACCCATCAAGAGGAAATGAGGCACGGTAGCTGTCATATAAATGATCTCATCAATGGGAAGCCACCCAAATGTCCACTTTATTTGATTTGCACTGGCACTGAGATGTGATACCCATTCTGTGACCCCCTCTGGCAAGCTAAACCCATCAACTCTGGTATGAAATTCCTCTATGCAGCTCTTTTTTGTCGACCCATAACTCGTGAATTGAGGATGATGACATAGATGTTTGATCATCCACATTTGTAACAACAAGTTGCATCCTTCAAAGAAGTATCCTCCGGCTTTGTAGGCTGTGGGGGCACAGAAGATTTCAGATAAGATCATGGGTGCACAGAAGTAAAACAGTTTTGATTACAACTACCAAACTAACGGACCCGAGAAAAAAAAACAGATTCTGACTAAAATCTTAGACCAACAGACTCTGACAAAAGGTGAAAACCACAGACTCAACAAACAATTACAAACTCAAATAAAAGAAAAAACATACTCGAGTGACAATCACGAATACATTAATGCCTCTAATGCTCCTGGGGCCTGCGGGACATCATTCAGTCTCGCACAGGCCTGTGTACTAGATCCCTTTGGAGGTGGTGAAGGTCTTCCATCACTTGACGAATAAAGGTCATTGCGGTGGTAAAAAAACATGGATCTCGTCATATCTTCACAGCTACTACACTTTACTGCAATGTAATCAGCGATCCTCCGGACCCTCTCTCTTATGACACCGTTTCTTGCAACAACTGCCCAAACTGCTGGGCCCAAGCTTCCAAAGTTTGTTCAGCTACTCGATTTAGTTCTTGTAATTTATGCAAAACTCATTCTAGTTGTGCTATTGCTGTGTAACAGTGCTCTCTTTCAGCTTTAAAGTCCTTTGCCTGCTTAACCATTTTTGTTTCAACAATGATGACCCTTCTACTAAATCCCGCAACCTCGTCATTGTACCTTTCTTTCAGCTACTCAATCATGCGTGCTCATTCTTCCAATTTTTGGCCAATTGCTTTCGGGCCCTAGCTAGATCACCTTCTTCTTTGTTCAAGACAAAACCATATTCTCTTACTTTCAGCCTCAGGTTGTCTATGAGTTTCTCATATTTCACACTTCTAGTGGCATTCTTTGCGGCTATTTACATTTTCTGAATTTGGGCTCACAGGGCTTAATTTTCTTTGGCTAGTCTTTTCTTTTCATGCTCGTCCACTGTAGCTTGCAGACCATTCTCAAATTGAAGGTCTTTGACTTGTTTTTCCAGATCTCCTATTGTGGCCCTGTATTCATTTTCCTTGGCTAACCAGTCCCACTGTTCTTGTGACGCCTCAGCAAATTCCTGAAGATGGGGTCTTTTTGGTCGGCCTTCCGTACTCCACTTCCATTTTATACCTAGAAAGTTACCCCGGTGCAACTTCACCTTTGGACAAGTCACATACTCGAGTGTTCGCCGTCAAGTACTGGCATTCGCTCCAAATTTGGCGGACTGTTGCTTCATGAAACTGACCATTGGGACCATTCTCGACCACGTGGCGACTAATGTCTTCATCCCTAGGAACCATTTGGCATCTCTCTAACTGTCTCAGCACCCGGTATGAGGCATAAGGTTGGATGCTCCTGAGACCCATCAAAAGGAAATGAGGCCCGGTAGCTGGCATATAATGATTTCATCGATGGGGAGCCACCCAAATGTCCACTCAATTTGACTTGCACTTATGGAACAGAGATATGATATCCATTCTGTGACCCCTTCTGGCAATCTAAACCCATCAACTATGGTATAAAATTCCTCTATGCAGCTCATTTCTGACGACCCATAACGCATGAACTGGTGATGATGGCATAGGTGTTCAATCATCCACATCTGTAACAACAAGTTGCATCCTTCAAAGAAGTCTCCTCCAGCTTTCGAGGTTGTGAGGGCACGAAAGATTTCAGATAAAATCATGGGTGCGAGGGTATTCTTAGCATGAGTAAGCAAAGTGCTGACAACTCCCACTATTTGTATATCAATATTCCCATATTTCCAGGGAAACACCAAAAGGCCCAAAAAGAATACCATAAATGCAAAACGCATGTGTTCTTCCCATTTGAGGTGGTTTCCGTTACTAACAGAATTTATTTTCAGGTTGTTAAATCTCCTTATATGTTTATACCTCTTGTATATAAACTGCGGATTACAAAAATCAGCTACCAGATCTGGGTTGTGAACCCCCTACTTATCTTTAGTGAATCTAAGAATTTGTGTATGGATATGGCCCTTGATGCAATCAAGTACTGGTGTCTCACAGGAACTTTTGGACCCCCGATATAGCCAGCTATTTCTTCCAAGATTCGGGTGAGTTCAAAATACGAGAAACAAAATACATTGTGGGTCGGGTCCTAGAATGTAACCAATGCCTTTATGATGTCCCTCCCCCCCCCCCCCCCAGGATTAATCTTCAACAACCCAATGAGACCTCCAAAGTATGAATTGACCTTATCTGGCCCTGATTCACCCAGATCATTCCACCACATATGTAGCTCCAAAGGGATCTTGTTCATGATTGTTATTGGAAAATTTTTATTCTTGATGATTCTGCACATTTATTAGAGTGACAAAGCAAAAATCATGACTTATTTGACTCAAAACAAAGCTGACATTTTTCAGATTTTCATTAAACAAGTAAAAAAAGACCAGGTTTTGTAAATACAGCCTTTCAGCACTTCTGGGAGAAGATTTCAAGGTTGTGCTTGTTCTCGGCCAAAAATTTGAAAAAGAGACCAAAGGCGATAGTTTTTTGCGAAAACAGCCTACGACGCCCATTAGGGATATTCGGCTAATTTCGACAAGAATGGCTGCCTAATTTATTTATTGCAATAAAAATTTTGGTTTTCTTGGGGGGGCTATTTTTGCAAAAAGGGAGTTGGACCCGATGAGAGTTGCCTACGTATCTCACACCCTATGAGAATCAAACTGGCGTAGTTTAGGCAATTTTGACAAAAGAAACCCCACTTTTTCTTCTTCTTGAAAACAATAAAAATCCTCTTTTTTTAAAAATTTCGGCAGAGTTTTAGTATATTTTTGGGACATCGGTTTTCAAAATAGGTAATTATCTCCCTTAGCCCTTACACTACTATTTTCTTTGCCAAATTCACTCTTTTTATTCCAAAGCCTGTCAGCATGAAAATCCGAAGCAAATAAATGCACAAGTAGCACGCAAGGTACATCAGGATGGTCTGTTATTTTGTTTAAGCCTGTCCTAGACGGACCCAACTCCTGTGTTTAGTCCCCTAAGTCAAATGCACATGATGCAGATAAGCGTTCCTACTAGGGATCCAGCATGAGGCTAAGTTATTCTAGGTTCAAAACTTGGGTATATGTTCTAGACTGTGTACCCGAACGGGTAACTCAAGTCTAGGAAGGGGCTACGTATCGGGAACCAAAAAGCCATCCGGCTTAGTAACTTGTCCGAGCCTATTCCTTATTTCAAGCCATGACACTAACAGAATAGGGAGTCTCGACCAGCGATCACATCCCCGAAGATGAGAAGAGAAGGGTTTCACGAGATTTTATATACAGTTCAAATAATATTAAAACGGCAAAAGCATCATTTAGCACATTAGACCCTAACATGTCACAAAATCAGATAATAGATAAAGCCACATATAACAATTATTCTAAGCTCAAATTCTTGAACCCTGAACTAGAGATTTTGGGTTTGATCCCCATCAGAGTCGCCAGAGCTGTCACACCTTATTTTTTACCTACACCCTCGTGAAGGGCGTAGAAGGGAGTTTTTTTCAATTAAAGGACAATCGAAATAGGATTATTTGTTTATTAAAAAGTTAGAGTCGCCACTTGGGATAATTAATGGTGCCTCAATTCACCGGTTCAAATCCCGAATCGAGGAAAAGATTGACTCCGTTTAACAGTCCGTAAACCAGAAATTTGGGTAAGGAATTCTGTTAACCCGGGAGAAGGTCTTAGGCATTCCTAAGTTCCGTGGTTCTAGCACGGTTGCTCAACTGTTATATTCGGCTTAATTATCTAATTTTAAAACATGTTGAACCTATGTACAATTTTATCTTTAACCGCTTTTATTCATTTTAGGAATATTGCAATGTTGTTAAAATACGTCTTGAACCACGTCACATAAATGTACCTGCGGTCTTCGATATATTTTAACTAACATTGTGATTTGGATTTGGGTCACATAAATGCGCACCCAAGTTTAGGAAGGTAAATTGTTAAACTAACGTGCCTAAAAGAAACTACGCATTGTTAACTTTGCGAGGGCTATGGAAATTCGCTAAATGGCACGCCTCGAGTTCTAAGGATTAAATAAAAATTAATTAAGCGGGGTCCATGCTTTTTCTATTTTCGTTTCGCACAGCGTGCCTCGAACTATTTTAGCTTAAGGGCATCGATTCTAATTCATGAGGGCCATAAATCATTATTGGCTTTTAATGGCACACCTCAACTAGCCTAAGATCCATTAATGAAATAATGCTTAAAAGAATCCCAGCTACTTTAGAATCTCAGCTAAGCTCAAACATGGGTTCAAATTGAAATGAAACAAGGTCCAGCCCATTTTTAATTTTCAAAACTCGGGCTTGGCCTAAGATGAGACCCAAAGGCTCTAAGAACATCACAGGGGTTTCAAGTAACGGGTTCCATAACTAACCCTATCCGGGCCCAAAAAAAATCCCAAATTTCTCTGAGGCATTACTCAATTTGAACATCAAAGGGGTCACGTCTTTGAATCCAGGCAACAACAGGATGTAGTTTAAAATTAGAAAGCATAATGATAAGAGCATCCCTAGCACCACAAACCCATGAACAATCTCAACAATGGAATTAACAATTATTGACACTGAAAACATGACTGGAACTCAATAGACAATCATTCAAAACCCCTTTTAGGTTTTAACAACTTCATGAACTAATTAATAAAGCACTGTAAACGGGTATCTACTGAAACTTGAAGGTTAAATGCACGTGTTCATTGCGGAACCTTTACATCCAAATCAAAGAAATAAATATTTCAACTCTCATACTAAGTCTAATCTAACACATTCATATGATGAGCATTCACATATTAGGCTTGGAAAGTTCAAGTGTGCTCCTCTGAATGCAGGAGCTTTTCTGCACATTGACCAACACTGAAATAGCTATCCAACCTTGTTGAACATATATAACTACCACATCTTACCCATTATCATGACCTTCCACACACATTCAGCATAATGAACTAAAGAGTTAGTACTACTACATCATTTCATATTCAAAACAGAATAGTACGAAACATAAGAAAACTAAACTAAATCAAATGACTTTAAAAATGCCAGAACATCAAACCAACAACTATATTATCAAATCTCGACTTGAGTGAACCAAACTTCATGTTCATCCTTTCTCATACATTAGAATGTGAGATTAATACCTGGACAAAAGCAAAATAAGAATGAAATGAGAGGAGCAACACCAAACGGCAGCAAACAAAACCAGATTCACCCAACTTAGCAATGTAATAATGGGGTTGTCTCAGAAAAAGGAATTCAACAGGCCCAACCAACAAAATCAAACCAAGCTCTTCTATACCCTAGCTGATACCCATTTATCACCAGCTCTCAGTTTTCCAAAAGATTTGACACCAGCAGAGTGATTCAAAATTAAAACCAATTAACACCAATTCCACTGACTTTCACCAATTGAAAACTAAGAAAATTCGAAGAAAATTTCAATGGAACAATAACTTTCTTGTCAATTTTTGTTGTTTCTAATTTTCAGATTTCTGTATCCCCTCTTTTTTTGAAAGGCAAGAATAAGCTGCCCTTATAGGCAAGCAACTAGGGTAAACAATCAGATTTTAATTTTGTCTTTTAGTCCCTTTTGAATTTTGCTTTTATTTAACAATCCCTCAACTTTTGACTTGCTTACCAAGCAAGTTCATTTTCAGCTTCCAGAAGCTTCTTAAATAGTTATTTGAGAGATTCCCTAAGTGGTCTACCTAATTTACCCTTTTGATGACCGTGAATTTTACCTAAGCATACCACATAGGTCAAGTTGACCCTAAGGTCTGACCCCAAACCGCATTGAACTTCCTTCCCTTTGGGCCTTTTAAATTAATTAGAACCCAAAACAAATTAATAATTCCCCACAGGCCTAACCTTGTTGCAGACCAAGCCAATCCAACAGAATCTGGGCAATAATGACCCATATTAGTGGGTCTAACGAAACCCAATTCAACTTATTTTCGGACTAGCCAAGCCTTATGAGCCCAACAAGATTTACCAGTTAAAACATTAATCTAAAACTGCCCAAAATAGGCAACATGGAAAACTAAATTCAAAATCGAAAAGAAAGAAAAAATGGAGCTATACTAATTAACAGCAACGAATTACTAGTACTACCAAACAATGCATGCAAGGACAACTGACCCCTGATCGACCACACAGGAATCAAACAAAGAACAAATAAAATAAAATGAATAAAAGAAGAAACGAAGGAGTAGAACAAGAAGATATCTAAAGAAAAAAAAGGATAAGGAAACTAATACCTAGAGAGATTTGGGCAAGGAGATATGAGGCAGCCTTCCAATCTTTGATTTCAGCCTTAATCCGAAATTAATCATGTGTTTTATATCAAATACACATGAATAAAATCAATTTAAGCCCAATATCTTCCATGAAACCTCAAATTGAACTTTGGGGTTGTTAGGGTTCAATCTTTAATCTAATATTCGAGGATTTCTGGGGTTGTTTGAGGGAAACCAACATGGGATTTGGGATAAGGAGGGAAGAGTGATCATCTGGTGTTAATTTAGTGGCTGTTAGCGTTGGCACTGCCATCGAAGAAACTGTGGCGGCGCTAGCGTTTGGGACTTCATTTAGATATTCGAAAGGATTCACGAAGATTCGAAGGAAACGGGTACCAGATTTGTTATGAGGGGATAAAGAGGATGCTATTGTGTAAATTTGGCGGTCATCGGAGACTAGTCGCCACCGTGGGGCGATTTTCGGCGGCGGTTAGCGGCGTTATAGGGGAAGGGTGAGAGATGAGAGAGAAGGGTGGGGGCTGTTTGGACACTTATATCTTAAAGGACCCTAGCTTTAGGGCCGTTGGATTAGGTTACCTCGATGGTCCTTATTCAATTTAGCAAAACGGGGTCGTTTGAGTTAGACAAAGGCTGGACATGGGTTGGATCCGAGTTTTGGGCGGATTTGGTCTTGGGAGACGGGTTTTTGGATGGGTGTTTGGTGGACTGGCCAAATGAGATCTCTTTTTTCATATTCTCTCTTTTTTCTTTTCTATTTCAAATCATTTTTGTTTTAAAAATTCTTTGCTTTTTTTCAAAATTAGAATTTAAATTAAATCCTAGAACCTAATTAATCAACAAACATTAATTAAACTTAAATAATAATTAACACAATTAATAGAAAAACAAATTAAAAGCAAACTACTCAAAATTCAAATTAAACTATTTTTTGTGATTTTTCTCATTCTTATAAATAACTAATTTACTACTTAATTCCAAAATACAAAGTTAGATCCTAAATGCAAATGCAACATGCTTTGTAATTTTTATTAATGAAATAAAATAAACATGCATAGATAAATGCAAACACTTGACAGAAAATGCCACAAAAATCCACAAAATTTCCAAATAATGAAAAAATTATTTTATTTTGAATTTATGGGAGTAATTCATATAGGGCGAAAATTACGTGCTCACAGTGATGATGGGACTGAGTTTTTTTAACTCCTTCTGCAAAGCTATTTTCAATAATATAGGGATCATACATCAGAGATCCTGTGTTCATACTCCCCAAAATAATGGGGTGGTTGAACAAAAGTATAGACATATCCTTGAAGTGGTCAGAGCACTTAGATTTCAAGCAAGGTTGCCCTTGATATTTTGGGGTATTTGTGCTATCATTGTTGTGTATCTTATTAATAGGATAGTATCTCTAGTATTGGGAAAGAAATCACCATTTGAAGTTTTCTTTGGCAGTCAACTAGCTTAAATCGTTTGACAGTCATAGCAGCCTATGCTATGCAACAATCACTGGAGCTAATGGGGATAAGTTTGGTCTAAGATTTGAAGCAACATTATACATGGGATATTCTAGCACACAAAAAGGGTACAAGTTATATAGCCTTCATGCAAGGTGTTCTTCATATGCAGAGATGTTGTCTTTAAAGAGGATGTTTTTCCTTTCAAAACATCTAAAAGTCCAAATGCCTACATGATTCATGCTTGTCCTGCACCCATGCCACATATGGACTCACCTTCTGAGTCATAACCTACTCAGGATAATTCACCTATTGTACAACCATCTTCTCTGGAACCCACATTTAGCCCAGAATCACTTCCTGCTGTACAGGACACTCCTGAAGCACCCAGTCCAGTACTATCATCATATGGACATTACAAACACTCATGTGATTAAGCAATATATCATACTGTTAGAAAATACGCTTAACGCAAGAGGGGGGTGAATAGCGTTATAATAAAAATAGCTTAAACTTGCGGAATTTAAAAATTGCAGGAATGAAATAAGTGCGATAAGTAAATAATAAAGAACGAACGCACCGATGTATCCTGGTTCACAACAACCCGTGGCTAGTCCAGTCCCCGAGAGACTCTCTCGAGATTTTCACTAACACTGCTAAGCTTACGGGTTCTCAAAAAACCGTTACAACCTGAGAACTTGAGTCACACAAGTCTCAACAACCTTTGCTCGAAGATACAACACTTCAAGACTTCAACCAAAGGTATCACAACGTTCCTTCTTACAATACAAGGGAACAACTTTCCCTTCAAGTGTATAAAAACACTTTGCACTCAAAACAAGACTCTCCTTAAGAGTAGATATGAGTAAAATAAATACGCTCAAGAACGCAACAACTTTCGTCAACAATTTAGCTCTCAAAAACTTATGTAATGAATGGAAAATGATGAATAAGAGAGTATGCAAGCTTTAGCAATAATATTGTCAGTTGTTGTGTTTGTAAGACTGATTTGAAGATGTATTTATAGTGTCAAAACCATGCATTACCGTTGCCTAATTGCCAATTAAAATTGCTGATTTTGTGCTATGACAATCGATTGTCTACTCGGCACAATCGATTGTTTTTCAATCGTTCCAAAAATCATTTCCAGATTTTACGCCATATAATTGATTACTGGCAACGTTCAAAAAATCATTTCCAGATTTTACTTAAAACAATCGATTGTCAGAGATATACAATCGATTACTTGGCAACGTTCAAAAGATCTTTTTCAGATTTTACTTCAAACAATCGATTACTAAAATCCTATAATCGATTATCTGATGGAGTTTGAAAATATTTTGGCAACGGTCATTTACATAATCGATTATGCTATATGGACAATCGATTATTTATCAGTCTTTGAAAAATCTAATAGACACTGTCTCAACACAATCGATTGTCATAAGGTTCACAATCGATTATTTTATATCTTTGAAAAATCTGATAGTCACTGCTTCAACACAATCGATTGTCATAGGGTTCACAATTGATTATTTTGTAGCTTTGAAAAATCTTTATGGACACTGCCTTAACAGAATCGATTGTCATCAGGTACACAATCGATTGTCATGAAGATTTCAAAAATCTGATGGTCACTGCCTTAACACAATCGATTGTCATTAGGTTCACAATCGATTGTCTTGCGGCTGCCTTAACATAATCGATTATCATAAGTACATAATCGATTATCTTTGTCCAGATTTTTAGAGGCATGTTTAAAAATCATTTTTCTGAAATAAATATGCATGATTTAAAATCATTTTGTTCTAAATTAAATATGCATGATTTGATAAAACATGATTTTACGAGAGAAGCCAAGTCTTGAGTTAAGTTGTCGGATCAAGATCACAATTAAAGAACGACTCATGTATAACTTTGTTTAGTCTTGATCTTTGTTTGTCTTGTGCTTGAACTTCGTTACGTGACATTTGTGCGCTTGTGCTTGGACCTCGTCATATGTCAATTGCACATCGTTTGTCATTTATCAAAACCTACAAATATGAACACACGTTTAGTTTAGTGCCTTGAGAACGTGTTTCAACAATTTCCCCCTTTTTGATAATGGCAAACCTTAATCGGGATATGCATATTAGTAATTCATAATGACGATCCAAGACAAGTAAAGACATACAATTAGTTCCCCCTCAACATATGAATTCCCCCTCAATTTATGCCAATAAATATTAAGTGCATAGCCCTTATTCTTTCCCCTTTTGCCATTAGCAAAAAAAATTGGTAAATAACTTGCTTATTGATTAATCAAAATTTTCAACTTCATAAAAGGGATAATAAAGCAAATAATGTCAACATAATCGATTATTGATACTTGATTATCGATTATATACTAAAGAGAAATCGATTATTCTAAAGAGGAATCGATTATTCTGCACCAGTCTTTATAATTCCCCCTGCTTTTAGGGCGATACCTACAAAAATACGTTAGACGCCTCCGACGCTTAAGTTAGTAATCATGTGAAAGGGAAAATGCAATGCATGACTTAGATCAACGTGGAGTCAAGAATCCCGAGTTCACTACGAATTAGGAAGAAGGACTCTTTCTCTAAAGGTTTTGTAAAGATGTCGGCCAATTGATCTTTGGTTTCAACAAATTCAATTTCGACATCGCCTTTTGAGAACGTGATCTCTTATAAAATGATGCCTAATTTCAATGTGTTTTGTTCTTGAATGAAGAACGGGGTTCTTCGTCAAGCATATGGCGCTAGTATTATCACATCTGAGAGGGATATGATCGATACTTAGGCCATAGTCCAAGAGTTGCTGTTTCATCCAAAGGATTTGAGCGCAACAACTCCCCGCGGCTACATATTCAGCCTCGGTTGTGGACAACGCAACACTTACTTGTTTCTTGCTAAACCAAGAAACTAGAGAGCTATCGAGCAAATGACAAGTGCCACTAGTGCTCTTGCGGTCCAATTTGCATCCAGCAAAATCGGAATCGGAATAGCCAACAAGTTGACATGAAGAACCTTTGGGGTACCATAGACCCACATTTACAGTACCAACAAGATACTTCAATATCCGTTTCACCGCCGTTAGGTGAGACTCCTTCGGACATGATTGATAACGAGCGCATAAGCACACGCTAAACATGATGTCCGGTCTACTAGCAGTAAGATAAAGGAGAGATCCAATCATACCTCGATACTTCTTGGTGTCGACTTCCTTACCTTTCTCATCTTTGTCTAGATGGTCGGATGTGCTCATAGGAGTGGCCATTGCTTTTGCATTGCTCATTTCAAATCGTTTTAGCAATTCTTTGCAATATTTAGCTTGACAAATGAAGGTTCCTTCTTTCATTTGCTTTACTTGCAGCACCAAAAAGAAGGTCAGCTCACCCATCATAGACATCTCAAATTCGCTTGTCATTAAATCAGAAAATTCCTTGCACAAAGCATTGTTAGTAGCACCAAAAATAATATCATCCACATAGATTTGAACTAATAAAATATCATTGTTTTTATGCTTAACAAAAAGAGTGGTGTCAACTTTCCCCCTAATGAATTCATTTTCCAAAAGAAATTTGCTCAATTGTTCATACCAAGCTCAGGGAGCTTGTTTGAGACCATAAAGCGCCTTTTTAAGTTTGAAAACGTGATTGAGAGATTTAAAATCTTCAAAGCCCGGGGGTTGTTCTACATAAACTTCTTCTTGAATAAAACCATTAAGAAAAGCACTTTTTACATCCATTTGATATAAATTGAAATTCATAGAAGAGGCAAAAGCAAGCAATAAACAAATAGCTTCTAACCTTGCTACTGGTGCATATGTTTCTTCATAGTCAATTCCCTCTTCTTGATTATAGCCTTTTGCTACAAGCCTAGCTTTGTTTCTAGTGATTACACCATTTTCATCTAGTTTGTTTCGAAAAACCCATTTCGTACCAATTATGGTATGATTTTCGGGTCTTGGCACCAAATCCCAAACGTCATTTCGTTTGAATTGGTTAAGCTCCTCTTGCATTGCCAAGGTCCAAAATTCATCCCCAATTGCTTCGGAGATGGTTGAAGGTTCAATTTGAGAAACGAAAGCAGTATGTCCTAAGGTGTTGTTAAGAGTGTTTCGAGTACTTACCTGTTGTTCAATGTCGCCAATTACCTGTTCAAGAGGATGGTCTTTGATTGTTCTCCATGCGTTGGGCAGTTTCGTTTCTTTTTCTAGTTGTGGCGCTTCCTCCGATATATGTTCCAAGGTTTCACCTTGAATTTCCCTAGGAGTTTCCTCTTGTACTTTGTCTTGAGGACTTATTGAGTTTAAGATACCTGCAGGATCAAAACCAGAATCCTTTCTCGCCAAGCGAGCATTATTTACGGAAAATACAATATGAGGGGATTCCTCCACAGTTTCGGTTCTATTATTGAATACCCTATATGCCTTGCTACGTGATGAATAACCAATAAAAATTCCTTCATCGGATTTGGCATCAAACTTTCCCAAATTGTCTTTTCCATTGTTATGAATAAAGCATTTACAACCGAATACTCTAAGATGGGAGATGTTTGGTTTCCTTCCCTTATAGAGTTCATAGGGAGTTTTCATGAGTATTGGCCTTATGACTACTCTGTTTAAAACGTAGAATGCGGTACTCACGGCATCCGCCCAAAGTGTTTGGGAATCTTAGCCTCATCGAGCATGGTTCTAGCCATCTCTTCGAGACACCTATTTTTCCTTTCCACCACTCCATTTTGTTGTGGTGTGCATGGAGCAGAGAAGGTGTGCTCGATACCGAGTTCGTCACAAAAGTCCGCGAAGAGATTGTGATCGAACTCCCCCCCATGATCACTTCTTATTGAAGTGACGGTTGTGTCCTTTTCATTTTGAACACGTTTAAGAAAATATTTAAAATTATGTAAAGCTTCACTTTTATGAGCAAGAAATAGAGTCCATGTAAATCTAGAATAATCATCAACAATAACAAAAGCATAACGATTTCTACCAAGACTTTCAATGCGAGATGGTCCAAAAAGGTCCATATGAAGAAGTTGCAATGGTCTAGTAGTTGAAACAATATTTTTCGATTTAAAAGAAGCTTTTGTTTGCTTTCCTTTTTGACAAGAGTCGCAAATAGAGTCTTTTTCAAATTTTAAATTTGGAAGACCAATAACTAGATTTTTTGAAACCAATTTGTTTAAAAGATGCATGTTGATGTGAGCTACTCTACGATTCCATAACCACATATCATCTTCTTTGCTCACAAGACAATTCACATATTCAGAAGAAGAGTTTTCGAGATCAACCATATAGATGTTATCCATTCTAAAACCACGAAGAATAATTTTAAAATCGCTACGGCGAAAAACTAAGCATTCATTTGAATCAAATAAAACAAGATTTTCCTTGTCACATAATTTACTTATGCTCACGAGATTATGTTTTAGACCCTTAACTAGCAATATATGCTTAATGGAAGAAGGTTCATCCTTACCGACCGATCCAATGCCGATAATTTTTCCCTTGTTGTTATCTCCAAAGATAACGCTTCCTCCTTCCTTGTGTTCTAGTTGAAGGAACTTGGATTCGTCTCCCGTCATGTGTTTGGAGCATCCACTATCAAGGTACCAAAGTACACTTGATCCCTTCAAACATACCTACAAGACAAATTAATGAGTCTTTGGTACCCAAGCAGTTTTGGGTCCTTGAGAGTTAGGTGTAACGTGCTGTTGTGCTTGACATGCATTTAAGTGTCTATGTCTAGTGAAACAAGAAGGAGCAATATGTCCAATTCGATTGCAATAATGACAAATGACATTTGGATTATGCATTCGTCTAGGTTGATAGTAATTGGACGGACGAAAATTGTTTACTCTACTTTCGACAATATGACTATTACGCATTTCATGAAAATCATTTCTCCTACTATTTGTTCTAGGATATGCAGTATTTCTAGAATAATTATTTCTAGGTTGAAAACCATTTCTAGGAGTCCTAAAATGTTCAAAGTTTCTGCTAGGATATGCATCATTTCTAGAATAGTTATTTCTAGGTTGAAGGCCATTTCTAGGTGTCCTAAAATGTTCAAAGTTTCTTCTAGTGTTTGGCCTAGCATGCATGTTGATTCTAGGATTTTTATTTCTAGGATGAACATTTGTTTTATTTATCCTAGGTTGAGCCTTAGGTGGTTGGGGTTTGGCTTTAACTTTTTCTTTAGGCTCGTTTTTAAAACCTATCCTATGTTTGGTCGATTTCAAATTAACAAGAACCTCATTCAAATTTTTATGAGAAGAATTGAACTTATCTAAGGTGCCCTTAAGTCTTTCTACCTCACCTTTTAGATGCATGCAAGAAGTACAATTTTTACTAGAACTCTCGGGTTTGTCGGCGCTTCTCTTGCCGAAAAATTTGTTTTCTTCTTTCAACTTCTCATTTTCCAAAATCAGTTTTTCCAAATCCTTTTCTTTCAAAGAGAGTTGTTTTTCAAAATCTTTTTCTTTCAAAGAGGCACTCTCCTTAATGCTTTTATCAGTTTTGGAAGCTTTAATGAATTCACTATACAACTCATCAAAGGCATTTTGCATTTCCTCAAGAGAATAGAAGTTTTTGGAAGAAATTTGACATACCTCTTCTTGATTGTTTTCGTGAGCCATGAGACAAAGATTTGCGGCTTCGTCTTCCTCACATGACTCGACTCCGGAGTCGCCTCCCCAAGATATGTATGCTCGTTGTTTCTTGAAGGGTTTCTTTTCCTTCTTGGCATTTGGGCAATTTGATTTAATATGCCCGGATTCTCCGCACCCATAGCACTTTATTTGATCTCCTTGTTGTTTGCCTTTTCGTTCATACTCTTTTCGCATGAACTTTTGAAATCTCTAAATAACGAGTCCGAACTCGTTATCTCCGTCCTCATCATTTTGAGATTGGCTTGTGCTTGCCTTGAGGGCGATTCTTTGTTTCCTTTGATAATTAACAAGAGGGTTAAGTATAGTAGATTCATAAGTTTTAAGATTACCTCTTAATCCGTCGATGGTGACGTTTGAAACGCCAATAGACTCTTGAATCGCGTCGGCCTTTGAGCGCCATTCTGGAGTGGGACTTCAGAGGATTTTTCGGACAAGTTCTTTATCCGTGAAGGTCTTCTTGAGAGCATGTAAGTCATTTACAATTTTTGAAAATCGTTCGAACATGTCATCGACCCTTTCGCCTTCCTTCATATGAAACAGTTCATATGCATGGGTTAGAAAATCAACTTTAGCCTCTCTTACCTGGTCCGTACCTTCGTACGTGATTTCCAGCTTATCCCACATTTGCTTCGCCGTTGTGCAACATGATATTTTTCTGTAATCATCAGCGTTTACAGCACAATATAATAGGTTGATGGCATTAGCATTGTTCTGCACTTTTCGGATATCATCCGCGTCGTATTCATCTTCGGATTTTGGAACCCATTCATTTTCAACCTTTTTGGTTGGAATTTGTTCTCCCTTCATTATAACCTTCCACAAACGAAATCTATTCGATTGAACGAATATTCTCATCCTCTCCTTCCAGTACGTATAATTTGTGCCATCGAATAGTGGTGGTCGGGTGGAGCATTGTCCTTCACCTATTCCTGCAAAAGAATCACGAGTAGAAGCCATGGATTGTTTCTCTCAAACGGTTAAGTTTTTAAGAAAGTTGGGCTCTGATACCAATTGTTAGAAAATACACTTAACGCTAGAAAGGGGGTGAATAGCGTTATAATAAAAAAATAGCGTAAACTTGCGGAATTTAAAAATTGCAGGAATGAAATAAGTGCGATAAGTAAATAATAAAGAACGAACGCACCGATGTATCCTGGTTCACCACAACCCGTGGCTAGTCCAGTCCCCGAGAGACTCTCTCGAGATTTCCACTAACACTGTTAAGCTTACGGGTGCTCAACAAACCGCTACAACCTGAGAACTTGAGTCACACAAGTCTCAACAACCTTTGCTCGAAGATACAACACTTCAAGACTTCAACCAAAGGAATCACAACGTTCCTTCTTACAATACAAGGGAACAACTTTCCCTTCAAGTGTATAAAAACACTTTGCACTCAAAACAAGACTCTCCTTAAGAGTAGATATGAGTAAAATAAATACGCTCAAGAACGCAACAACTTTCGTCAACAATTTGGCTCTCAAAAACTTATGTAATGAATAGAAAATGATGAATAAGAGAGTATGCAAGCTTTAGCAATAATATTGTCAGTTGTTGTGTTCGTAAGACTGATTTGAAGATGTATTTACAGTGTCAAAACCATGCATTACCGTTTCCTAATTGCCAATTAAGAATTGCTAATTTTGTGCTATGACAATCGATTGTCTACTCGGCACAATCGATTGTTTTTCAATCGTTCCAAAAATCATTCCCAGATTTTACGCCATATAATCGATTACTGGCAACGTTCAAAAAAATCATTTCCAGATTTGACTTAAAACAATCGATTGTCAGAGATATACAATCGATTACTTGGCAACGTTCAAAAAATCTTTTTCAGATTTTACTTCAAACAATCGATTACTAAAATCCTATAATCGATTATCTGATGGAGTTTGAAAATATTTTGGCAACGGTCATTTACATAATTGATTATGCTATGTGGACAATCGATTATTTATCAGTCTTTGAAAAATCTAATAGACACTGTCTCAACACAATCGATTGTCATAAGGTTCACAATCGATTATTTTATATCTTTGAAAAATCTGATAGTCACTGCTTCAACACAATTGATTGTCATAGGGTTCACAATCGATTATTTTGTAGCTTTGAAAAATCTTTATGGACACTGCCTTAACACAATCGATTGTCATCAGGTACACAATCGATTGTCATGAAAATTTCAAAAATCTGATGGACACTGCCTTAACACAATCGATTGTCATTAGGTTCACAATCGATTGTCTTGCGGCTGCCTTAACATAATCGATTATCATACGTACATAATCGATTATCTTTGTCCAGATTTTTAGAGGCATGTTTAAAAATCATTTTGCTGAAATAAATATGCATGATTTAAAATTATTTTGTTCTAAATTAAATATGCATGATTTGATAAAATATGATTTTACGAGAGAAGCCAAGTCTTGAGTTAAGTTGTCGGATCAAGATCACAATTAAAGAACGACTCATGTATAACTTTGTTTAGTCTTGATCTTTGTTTGTCTTGTGCTTGAACTTCGTTACGTGACATTTGTGCGCTTGTGCTTGGACCTCGTCATATGTCAATTGTACATCGTTTGTCATTTATCAGAACCTACAAATATGAACACACGTTTAGTTTAGTGCCTTGAGAACGTGTTTCAACACATACATCACATAATGATCTTTCTGTTGTTCCTATTCTACAACCCACGAGAACTGCTAGAACTTTTAAACCTCTTGGATGTTTGAATGATTTTGTACATGGTCCACTACCCAATAATCATTTTTCAGCTTCTTACATTTACCCTATGTCTGACTACATGTCTTACACCTCTCTTTCAGCTTCCTACCTTGATTCCATTTGTAATTATTCTGTCAACAAAGAACCATATTCATGTTCAAAGGCTCTACAAGATGACCACTGGGTTACAACAACTAAGCAGGAGGTTCAAGCATTGCTTGATAATAACATTTGGTCTTTGGTGGCCTTACTTGCTGGTAAGAGGGCTATAGGATGTAAGTGGATATATAAAGTGAAGTATAATGCTAAGGGAGAAGTATAATGGATAAGTCTTGTTTGGTGGCTAACGGATACACCACAACAGGAGGGGTTAGACTACTAGGAGACATTTTCTCCAATAGTGAAGATGGTCACAGACAGAGCTGTTTATCCATTGCAACTATGTATAGGTGGTATTTGCAACAGATGTATGTCTTTAATGCTTTTTTGCAAGGAGATTTTGTGGAAGATGTTTACATGGTACAACCTCCAAGTTTTTCTAGATAGGGTGAGTTTTCCAAAATATGCAAATTACCAAAGTCCCTATATGGACTAAAAGTGGAATTAAAATTTTTTTTTTTTGTTTTACTTCTGGTTTCTCCCAGAGTCACTATGATTACTCTCTTTTCACTAAGAAATTTGATAGCCACATTGTTATCATCCTTGTGTATGTGGATGATCTCTTGATCACTGGTTCTTTTGTCTCTCTTATTCAGGACACTAAGGCATTACTTCAGCATCACTTCAAGATTAAGGACCTGGGGGAGATGAAATATTTCCTTGGCCTTGAAATATCTAGAAGTAAAGTTGGGATTTATATTTGTCAAAGAAAGTTTACTTTAGACTTAATCTCAAACTTGAGCTTGGCAGGATCTAAGTGTGCCAGTACAACCTTGAAAGTCAATCAAAGAATCACTAATGTGGCATATGATAAGGGTCTTATAGCAGCTAATACAACAAAGGTAGATGAGGCAATAGAAGATGCTACAGGTTATCAAAAACTAGTGGGCAAGATCATATACCTCACTATGACTAGGCCTAACATAGCCTATGCAGTACAAACCTTAAGCCAATTCATGCATTAACCCCAAGAAGTCACACATGGAGGCAGCCCTAAGGGTAGTCAAGTATCTCAAAAATGCACCTGGTTTAGGGAATTTATTATCTTCTAAAAGGTCTAATAATTGACAGTATTTTGTGATGCTTATTAGGATACTTGCCCCATGATAAGTAAATCAGTTAGTGGTTTTATTGTAAATACTGGGGACTCTTTACTCTCATGGAAGTCAAAAAAATAGCACTATATTGAGAAGTTCAGCATAAGCGGAATACAGAAACATGTGAGCAGTAAATGCAGAAGTGGTTTGGCTAGTGGGACTATTTAGAGAACTGGCTCTGCAGATTCAGCTGCCACTAAAGTTGTTCTGCGATAGTAAGGCAACCCTTCAAATTGCAGCAAATCCAACTCATCATGAATGGACAAATCACATAAAATTGACTGCTACTTCATTAGAGAAAAGATACAAAATGGATTGATAGAAACAGCATATGTGAAATTAGAGTTACAAATGGCAAACATTTTACTAAAGGACGTGGTCGAGCTCAATATAATTTTTTGTTAACTAAACTAGGAGTGTTCAACTTGTTCACACCACATAGCTTGAGGGGGAGTATTGAGGGATGGTGAACTATATATGAGTTGGAAAATTGGTTAGTTAGTTAGTGCTAATTTTAGTAATTAAGGAGTCAGTTATATTTGTATATATAAGGATGTATAGTGTATTGTTAGCTCAGTGAGTGAAAATAACAAATCATTTTCTAGAAGCTTCTTTTTCCTCTATCTTGTTAGGATTTATGCCCGTCACTAGAGGGGAAGTGAATAGTGAGGCATGAGAATGTCGATAAATTTTGCGGAATTAAAATTGCAGGAGTAAAGTAAGTGCAGTGATTAAAAGAGTAAGGAGAGGACACACCGAATTTATACTGGTTCACCACAACGTGTGGTTAGTCCAGTCTCCCGAGAGACTCTCTCGAGTTTACACTAACTCCGTTAAGCTTACGGGTGCCTAACAAACCGTTACACTTGCTCGTAGATGTACGCTCTACAAGACTTCAACTTGATCGAGGATACCTCACCTCAAGACTTCACCTTGCTCGTGGATACCGCACCTCAAGACTTCACACACTAAGATTGAAGGTACTTAGCAAACCCAACGCTCAATGAGAAGGTATGGTCTTCTCAAGAACCTTTCTCTTTTACAACAAGAACTCTCTAAGAAGAGTAGATAAAGAGATACAATATAAGCTCTATGAACAACACAAAGTTGTCTCTCAAATGGCTCAACAAAAGCTCTAAATATGATGCATAAATGTTATCAATATGTTCAAGAATAATGAGAGATGTTGTTCATATAAAACCAGCTCCAAATACCTCTATTTATAGGGTGTGGAGGTGATATAGCCGTTGCCCAACGTTTAAACAATAAATCTGATTCTGGCTCAGCATAATCGATTATCTAACTTGCATAATCGATTATCCTTTCAACGTTCAAAAAACTAGACGTTGGAAGGCAACGGATATGAGATAATCGATTATTGAAATATGATAATCGATTATCTTACTTCTCTGGAATTTCCAGCAAAGCTGGAATTTTCCCAGAATAATCGATTATTGCAATGAGCATAATCGATTATTTGGAGAATAATCGATTATTGCCTATTGCATAATCGATTATTGAGGCTCTCTGGAATTCTAGCTTTGCTGGAAATTTCAGGATAATCGATTATCAGTTTGGATAATCGATTATCTGGCCATTCTGTCCAGAAGTGAAAACTTACTTCAAAAATCATTTTGTTTAAAATGAAAACGTTAAAATCATTTTGTTTGAAGTATATTAAAAAAAATTATGATATATATGATTTAATAAAATGATTTTATGCATATTTATGATGACCTATGTTGAGCCAAAAGACGAGATAACTTAAACGTTGCTCTTACATTGGTTCTACCTAACGACCTACGTATGGGGTCTTCAAAAGCTAGAACTCTTGAGCTCGTCATGGCTTGTCTATGCAATCCCTTCATCAATATGCTTCTTGGCATTCAGTCTTGATTGTTTGATTCATCATCATTGATTCGTCAACCATCTTGATCGTTTGCTAATGCATCTTCATTGTTTGTCATATGTCATACACTAATATAGTTGTTTGACAGTTGACTTCGTTGTTTGTCATTCATCAAAAACTGCACTTGGAAATCATGCTAATACAACCAAAGAACACATATCAATGATATCAATGATTTCCAACATATCTCTGTCTTCTCTTTTCTGCATCTCTCTCACCATTAACAGAGCTTTCAAGCTCTTAATAGTCCTTTTCATAGTTCCCCTTCCCTTCTCCTTTTAAAACACCATGCATGACCTCATTACCATAGCACCAAGTCATTCTCTCTATTTCTCTGTGGTGAATCCTAATGATTTCACATAATACTATTTCCCTACAACTTTGATGGACTTTGCTATTATAAGCCCATTCCTACCACTTCCTATGTTGGCTGAAGAAGTAGATCGAAAAATATATTGTAAAAGCCCGAAGAAAATAGTGAAAGTGTTCACACAAAATTGATTTATTAAAAAGTAGTAGTTCCCATTCCCCCACCTCAAAATATGTAGCAGTGAGAGGATGAAGCAAGAATCAAAGCTGTTAGGTCGCAAAGTTCCGCCGATAAGCTCAATGTCCTACGCCAAGAAAATTAGACTGTATTGTTTTGTCCTTTGTTTTGCTGCAATGGAAGTGGTGGGGTGGGGATGTGGATGGGGATGGGGGACTAGGAAATGGAGGAGGTGGCTAATATAGCGGTACATATATGGTGGTTGTTTACCCATAAAGTAGTGTAGTTAAATTTATACATAGATTATAAAAAAGTGAATTAATTTGATCCAAAAAATAATAGATGAATCAAACATACATATAAGACTTAGCCTTAAAATTGTAATAGATGGTAATATCTTGGTTCCTGGCGCAGAGCTACCGGGAGCATTAAGAACGATACAAATAAGAAAGAAAGTAAAATATTACTAAGCTTTTTATAGAATATTTTGTATGCTTATCAGAAAATTCATGTCCTTTATAATGATGATAGAGATCACTATTTATAGCTTCACCGATGGAACAAGATCCTAGGATTAAGCTCCACTTAAAATGAAAATTATGAGGGGCATTGAAGGATGTGTAACTGTGAGCAGTAAATGCCATAATCTCCATAACGGATCATGCACTTAATGTTGTACAACATTTTTTATTGAATGCTACCGGGTGGCGACATAAATTGCATCGTTATGAGTATTATTCTCTCGGATGACAAGCGACATCATTGCCTTCGAGTTTAGCTATCTTCTACCTTCAGTTCCATGTGTCCCCTTCTCGTGCAATCATTAAATATGAACATATTTTACCCCATACAGATCGTCCCCTACTTTCTGGTGGCATAACTTTGTGTTATCGGGAAGTTGGTAGAAATAAATTTTTGGTGGAAATTCTCTGATCCCCTCTAAAAAGTTTCTCTAACGGTTGATTAGACGTACGCATCTGCACTTTTAATACCCCGAACACGCGTCATCCCACGAATTAACATCACTTTTGCCGGTTATTGAGGTAATTATGACAATGATTTTAGCCGCTTATACCTTTACTTATACGCATCAAACATCTTCATTTACACTTCACAATTCTCTACACTTTTTTTGAGCTCTCTTAACTCAGCTCGCACTTTGTCTCCAAGCTTTATCTAACCTCATTCTTGAGAGAGAAATCCCCTCCTTTTCTGAAAAGAAATGGTCTCCTTTTCTAGAAACCCTAGTTCTCCAAAGAACAAATGTAAAGCTGATGACGTCGTTCCTCCTATGGTAAGCACTATCATCCCTAAGAGTCTTGTTACCAACAAAGACTTTGAAGAAAAGTATCCTTCCGCTCACCCTCGTACGTGGGCCGTTAATGTATCATTCTTTCATCCGTCCTTCTAGTATTCCTACTGTGAAGGAAGGCTGCCACTGTTGAAATTTAGATATTATCGATCCCGACATGGCGGAGCCGATAACCTTACCTAGAAAGGCTTTTACGTATTTCTGAATGTATCCCTTCACCTTGGGAAAATTCTCTTCGAGTGGAGAGCTTGACTCTGTTATCATAGAGTTTTGCATCTGCCATCAGGTGTGTTTGGCAGTGGTAAATCCTTCTGTCAGGAGGACAACCGTTTGTCTTCGGAACATATGCTAGGAGACGGGAGAAGAGCTAACCCTAGCTTGATTGATGAACCTTTAATCCCCTAAGATCATTCGTGAGGGAATGATAAATTATGTATGTGCAACCACCATGCTCTTCTATCTAACATGGATGATGATAATAACTATGGGTGGATGGAAAAGTACATTTCAGTTGCTATTAGGGACATCATTCTGACTACGGCCTTATCCTTCTCGAAACTATTGAATCGCATTCGTAAGTTCACCATTTGTCTTTTATTAAGTTAAAAATCATTCCATGTCATTACTAACCCTTCTTCTTTTGCTTATTTTAGCGACTTGGTGGGTTTCACCAAGGGTTGAAGGTTTGGACCCGATTTTGGATGTTAATATGCTCGAGAACCGTATGTAGAAATAATTGTCCCTTAAATATGGGCGAAAGTCCAAAAATTATGGTAAACGAAACTTATCTTGTTTTTACCTTTTTGTATAATGAATTTGTTTAACTTTTCTCTCCTTTTGGATTCAAGTCTACCTATGGCTCAGTTGTCGTCCCCGAAGAGGAAATTTTGGCTAATCCTGCTAATGCGGCGAGACTGCAACATGAGGATTTTACACAGACAGGTATCTCCACGACTGCTTCTAGTAAGAGTGCTTCTTCTCAGAGTCCCAGGCTGTAGAACAAGCAACCAAAGAGAATATGTTCCTCTCCATCGGGGAAAAAATAAAAAGGCAAAGAGTGCCACTTTCGAGTAGTCTCCGGAAGTTATGGTGATTAGTCCCCTGCCTGGGCTGGCAATAGACACCATAATGATTGATGATGATGGGAAAGCCAGTGAGGAGGGGGATTCGCTACATAAAAGATGATGACCTTCCTTGGCTCAACAGACTCTTTAATCTGTTAAGTAAGTTACACTAGAAGTGGGCATCACTTGGTTCAGTTCGGTTGTGAATATTATCGATTCTTTATATCGGTTATAGGTTTATAAATATACTAAACCAATAACCAAATTGATAGATATCAGTTATTGGGTATCGGTTAGTCGGTTATCAATCCTTATCGGTTCGGCTATCGGTTTATCCGATAAAAACAAAAACTATCCGAAAATTTATTATATAAATTGTTACCATACTATTAAGATAAGGAATTGAATTTTTGCTCTGAAGAGAAGATGGATTAAATTTCAACTTAGAAAATAAAAGTTTTTTGCATTTGATAATCCCACTCTCAATTTTCAAAGTTATAAGTTAATAGGAGTAAGGGATAAGACATTCAACAATCTAATCTTACTAACAATTTCACTGCATGGGGGGCATAATTCATAGGAAAATAATAAAATCCTACTCTTGTAAATACAAAAGAATTAGTGCAACAAAAGAACCAAATAGAAAAACTAAAATTTGAACAATTAATTCTTAAAGTTTAAAACTAAAAATCTTAATTGAAAAATTAAAATGAGAATATAAGAAAAGTTTAAAACTTACTCTAAGGAATAAGGTCAGAAGATGAATAGTAACTACCGGGAGAATTGAGAAAATGAAGCCATAAGGTGTTTTTATATACTAAGTGGATAAAACTATAATTTTTATAAAGCTTATTAAGCTATCGGTTAAACCGTTAATAGAATTGGGAAAACCGATACCCAAACTGATAACACATTAGTTAAATAACATAAAATTGTTATCCAACTATTTACCCGATAACCCGATACCAATAACCCAATAACATTTGATTGGTTCGATTTATTGATTATACCCGATGTATGCCCAACCCTAAGTTACACCAATCGAGGATGATGTGTCATCACTCTGGGAGGGAGTATGAGATAGTAGAAAATTCAAACTTTCGCTTCTAAATCCCATTTTCTGTGTCTGGTACCATGATGCTCACTGGCGAGTCCCTGCCATCTTCGGTTGATGAGCAACTAACAACCAGCGATGCACTTTCCATGACCACTTCTATCCTTCAAATCCATCACCAACTCTACCTTCACCACCAGCAACTATTACGTCATCTTCTCCGGTCGCTACTGCTCGAGAAGAGAATGCCCTTCTCCCAAGTCCCCGATTTATGGGAACTTGGGACAAAATTATGCTGCCCCTATGAAGATCCGCAAATGAGGAGGAGGGTTACTTTCTCAGTTTTCACTGGATGCCACCTGATGTCCCGGTCACTGGAACTTGCAAACTATCTAAAACTTTTAGCTTCAGAAAAAGATAGAGAAAAGATACAAGCTCTTGCGGGAGAATGTTTGTTGAACAATGCTATGCATAACACAACAACATTATATTCTTCGTTTCATTTGTTATTTATTCCATCTTTGATATAATAGGATTTTGAGTTTGCATTATTCATTTTCCAGGACAACTTTCTTGCTTTCAAAGACCTCCAAAGGTTGATTCGAGATAAGGAGGAGCTTACATCCGAGCATGACTGACTTCTGGCTGAGCGGAACCAAATTGATGCTCGCCTCTTAGAACTAGAAGCTAAAGCTGCTAAGGCTACTATGTTACAGGCTCGGTTTTAATAAAGTGATCAAGAAGTAGAGACCCTTAGCCAAGAAGTAACCCCGTTGAGGGCTCAGTTTGAAAAGGTTAGGGTAAAATATGTTGAAATCCGTAATTTTGTTCTTGCTTCATCCGATTATGAGGCTGCCTCCACTAAAAGATTGAACAATTTGGAGGCAGCCTTGAACTCCAAAAGTGAAGAGCTTGCTGTTGTTAGGGTGAAGTATTCCCAACCGGAGGAGAAGCATAAAATGACCATTGACCATAATAGACCTTTCAGCTCTACTATCTGTGATCTCAATGTCAGCCTCTGGTTCGTTAGATCAGCGTGAGAAAAAATTTCTGCCGAGGTTGACTAACATAAAGAATAACTCAAGCACCGAGCGGCTTCCCTCGTTGTTCAAAAAATAAATGCTATGTACATCATGAAGAGAAAAATCTTGGAAGAGGCTAAAAATAGTGTCATTGACTTTGATGCCGAAATCTCTAAAGCCCGTAAGCTGGAGTTGGCTGCTAAATCGATCTTCTTGCTAGGCCCGAGAACTCATAATCAAAAACGGAGGACAATGATGTTGAAGGCAAAAATGGTGAATGCTAATTTATAGCACCGGCGGCGGATTTACCAGCTTCTCTCGGGGCGCGACCTCTTCCTCCAGGTTCTAAAGATGCAGCAGCTTAGTCTTGATTTACTTTTTAAACGTTTGTACTTTTGTCATTTGGACATTTTTTTGCAAATAAAATACTTTTTTGTTCAAGTATAAGTTTCCTTTCTGCGTATTTTCTTTTAAACATTTGCGCAAGTTTTCTCCTTACGTCTTTTTTCATATAAGTGTTTTCAAACATTTTACTGTTTGCATCTGATCATGCAAGGCTTTGGGTGTAGTTTCTCTCGAAAGTATTTAGATTCCGGGCATAAGTTCTTCCAAAATCAACCCTTTAACGTAATGATTTTTGTAAGAGAGGGCGCTCTTATATTTATGGTGCTCTTAAAGAGGACATCGCATGGTTATTACGACACTAGCATTTGAAGTATTTGTTTAACTTTTATATGATAAAATCAATTAATCGTTCAGACAAGCACACTTGTGCGAAAAAAGTAATTGACATTTCTTGTGGCTAACTTGTACAACTTATTTCTACAAAGTTGGTCGTGCTATCTCTAGTCACAATGATACAATCATGTTTTTGGGTTTCGTAATCCAGTCTAAGTGATAGTCATTTCTGTCATATCTTCATATCATTCCCCGCCTAGAGTTCGAATGCGAATTATAACATTAGGAGCTTTATACCTTTGAGGATTCCGCTAGTGAATTGCTAGATAATATTCAGTTCGGTAACAAACTTCACGCCCTTAGAAATTGATGCTATTGACCAAAGATTATCTAAAAATCCCCAGAAAATTACACTTGTGAACGGTCGGGTAATCTCTGTTCGACAGCAAACTCAACTTCCCAATTGGAACTTTGCTATAGAGCAAAAAACTATCTAACCGCTTTGTAGTGGTTCTTTTCTTGTGTGCCTTGTCATTAAAAGGTCTAATTACTGTTGCTGAAACCTCCTTCATAGTATGATTTCCATTGCTTCCTCATTAAAAACCTTGTCAAGAAAATCCAATTGAGGAAAAAGCTGCATGAAGGGAAAAAGAGTGCAAGACATACTTTTAGTACATATGATGTTCATCAGCAATAGTATCTCCTGAGGTGTGCCACATTCTAGTTGCTTGAAAACTTTTCCCCAGCTTGATTCTCTAACTTTTATGACCCTTTCCCGGTGACATATGAACTAGGGGTGTGAATAATTTGGTAAAAATCGAATTACCGTACCGAAACGAAAATTTTGGTATTCAGTATGATGTTTGGTTTAAGTTTTAAAAAATATTAGTATTAGGTATAATATTTAGTATTTTAAAATGAAATACCGATACCATACTAAAATATATATTACATTACACAATACACATATTATTAAATATAACACAAATATAAAAATCTAAAATTTTATTTTTCTTTATTCTCTAAGCTCATAAATTAGCTCTAAGTAAGTAACAAGACGTTTCTAATAATCAAATTGGTTCTTTTTGCAACATTTTTCTCTCTGTAAGTTGATATTTGCTAGTTTTGGACAAAATTTTTGTCAGCAAATATTTTTAGTTACTTTTGAGTACTTTAATTCAGAAGTTATATTCTATGAATCTACGGACTAGTTAGTATTCAGATCGAATAAACTGAAATCGAAAGGAGAAAAACCAAACCATACCAAATTTAATTAGGTATGGTATTTGTATTGAATTTTAAGAAATTAAATACCGAATCAAAATGTCTAAATATCGTACCGTACTAGCCGATGAACATCCCTAGCTGAAACTCGATAATGGCCTTCCCACGTTGAACCCAATTTTCCCGCATTGAGTTTCTTGAGTGTTCTGAGTTACTTTCCTTAAAACTAATTCTCATACTTTGAAGTAACAGAGGTTGGACCTTAGATTGTAATACCTCTCTATTCGCTGTTTTTGAGCTTCCATCCTTATATGTGTCAAGTCTCTTCATTCGTCGAGCAGCTTCAAATTGACTAACATTGCTTAACCATTTACTTCTTTGTTTGATCGAAAATATCTCATGGTAGATTCACCTACTTCTACTGGGATTGGGGGTTCTACCCCAGACACAAAAGAAAAAGGAGTCTCCCCCGTGCTTGACTTGGTTGTTTTTTGTTATGCCCATAGTACACCTGGAAGCTCTTTGGGCCATTTTCCTTTAGCTGCTTCCAATCTATTTTTAAGATTTTGTATGATCATTTTGTTCCTTGATTCTGCTTGGCCGTTTGTGCTCGAATGTAAGATAATGATGTGATCCTCTTGATTTTTAATGTCTTCAATGACTTTTATAATTTTTGCACCTATAAATTATGGCCCATTGTCATAGGCCATTTCTTTTGGTATCCCAAATCTGCAAATTATGTTCTTCCACAAGAAATCTATTACTTCATGTTTGTCGGTCTTCTGATTAAGACCTTCTTCAACCTACTTAAAAAATTAGTCAGTTAAAATCAAAAGAAATCTTACCTTACCAGGGGCCGATGGCAATGGTCCGACAATATCCATCCCCTATTTTATGAACGACCACGGTGACAAAACTGAATGTAGTGGCTCTACCAATTGATATACCAACGGGGCATAGCATTAACATTAATCTCACTTTTGAACATAAGCTTTGTCGTCTTGTTCCATCTGGGACCAATAGTGCCATGCCCTTATTAACTTCTGTATTTGCGCCCAAGTTATTCCTGCAAATCCCTTAGTTGACTTCTCGCGTAACATAGTTAGCCTCGGAGGTCCCCAACAGCTGGCCAATGGACCTTGGAAAGATTTTCTGTATAATTGGCATCTTTTGAAACTATATCGTGCGGCCTTAGTTGGTTGCTCTCGAGATGCCTTAGGATCCTCAAGAAGTTTTTCGTGTTTGAGATAGTCAATAATTTCGTTTCTCAGGTCCCAGACCAAATTAGTCGCGTTTACCTCATAATAGTTATCCACATCTAGAACCGGGTGCATAAGTTGTACGACCATATCAGAGCCCGATCCTTTCATTTCTGTGGACGAGCCAAGGTTAGCAAATGTGTCTGATTTTTCATTTTCTTCACTTGGGAAATGCGCGATGGACCACTCCTGGAACCCAGTGAGCATATCCTAAATCTTCATCATGTATTGTTGCATGCGTTCCTCCTTGGCTTCAAAGATCCTGTAGACCTAATTTACCACAAACTGGGAGTCACGTTTGATTTCTATGACCTCAAAGTCCAGTCCCCAGGACTATTCGATCCCTGCAATCAAAGCTTTATACTCTGCCTCGTTGTTAGTAGTGGGACCATTCTTACAACCTGCCTTAGGGTTTTCCTCGATTACATAGTTAGTACTATGCTGAGCCCAAACCTTTTTATGTTGGAAGCTTCATCCGTGAATAGGATCTAAACTCCTGATGTCGATTCTAATACCATCACTGCTTTTTTGGTACCAAAGGTAACAGTCCCAGTTTGAAATTGGCCAAAGTCGGCCAAAACATATAACTTGATCGCAGTCCTAGGTTTATATTATATGTCAAATTCACTCATTCCGATGGCCCACTTGTCCATCCTACCTGAAATTTTGGGTTAAAAGGAGGATATTTCGCAGGGGAAAATTGGTCAGTGCAGCTATCGGATGACATTGAAAATAAGGCCATAGTTTTTGAGCGGCGACTACGAGAGTAAGGCTAATTTTTCTAGATATGGGCAGTGAGTTTCTGCTTTACTGACATAATAGATAGGATATTGTGTACCTTCATCCTCACTTAATAACAAAGTGTTTATCATACCTCCAAGACTGCTAAGCGGACCAACAACTTTTCGCTTTCTCCCAGTTTCAATAACAACGGAGTTGTTGTTCTTTTTTAGCAGCGGCAAGAAATGATGGAATTTCTTTGAAGAATATGAAGTGAATCTGCTCAATTCCAAAATCTCCATTAGCTTTCGAACCTCTTTTACACTTGATAGCTGGTTCGGGATGTCTTCGATGGCCTTAATTTTGTCGGGGTTAACTATGATCCCCCTTTGTGACACCAGAAATCCCAGGAGTTGACCCTGAACACACACTTATCAGGGTAAATCTTCATGTTGTGCTTTCGTAAGATGTCAAAAGTTTCTTGCAAACGTTTGAGATGATCACTTGCGTTTAAAGACTTAACAAGCATATTTTATATGTAAACTTTCATTATTTTTCCTATCTTCTTTTCAAACATCTTGTTCACGAGCCCTTGATAAGTGTCTCCAACGTTCTAAGCCCGAAGGGTGCCACGCTGTAAAAATACATTCCAAAATTCATGATGAACGAAGTTTTTTCCTGATCCACCAGGTCCATTTTGATTTGACTATACCCGGTGTAAGAATGAGGAAATACATTAACTCGTGCCCGGCTGTTGCATTAATTATTTGATCAATGTTGATGCCTTATTTAAGTCCTTATAGCCTATGCACATGTGAAATTTATTATTCTTCTTTGATACTACTACGTTAGCTATACAGTCGGGATACTTTACCTCTCGAATTGAACTGATATCAAGCAAGCAAGTTACCTCTTCCTTGATGAATTTATTCTTGGCTTCGGCAATATGACATTTTCTCTGCATTACCAGAGGAATGCTGGGATCCAAGCTTCGCTTGTGTATGGCCACTTCTGGCAAGATACCAGTCATATCAGCATCTAACCATGCAAAACAATCGACATAACATCTAAGAAATTCAATAAAACAAAACCAGAGTTTGGTGTGCAACCCTGTTCCCAAGTGGAAATTCTGCTCCAAAAATTTATCAAAAAATGTAACTTGCTCAAGTTCTTTTGTTGTGGACATTGATGCGTCTGTCTCTTCTGGTACGTAGGAATAACTTGGCACCCAATAGGATTTCAACACCCCTTCCCCCTGGTTGACTTATCTTGGCTCAAGAACAGGTGATGACTTCTATAATTGCTATGTTGCATGCTTCTTCCTTTTGCTACTGGAGACTAAGACTGCATTCATCTCCGTTGCTACCGGTTGATCACCTCTTATTTGTTTAACTCCCTCGGGAGATGGAAATTTCATCAACATATAATACGTTGACAGAACAACCTTCATTCATGCAGCTACAGTCTCCCCATAATGATATTGCAACCCATATCACCCCATGGAATTCGTAGGCAGATAGATTTCTCTCTGGGTTGTCACGCTTGCCAGATTTAACCGGTGAGCAGACTGTGGCAGGAATGATACTTCTAGTGTGCATGGCTTTCTCCAATACTCTTCACTATATGATATTGGCTGAACTTCCTTGATTCACACGTTAATCTTGAAATATAAGACAATAAGAGAAATTATCAGGGCGTCGTTATGCGGTAGCAGCATTCCATCGGTGTCTTCTTCCATAAAAGTGGTGTCATCTTTAGCATCCTTTCGTAGTCTTTTGTTGTGGGTCATTGATACTTTCATATTTTTCACCAGCGAAAATGTAACCCCATCAATCTCGTGCCCCCAAAAATCGTGCTAATCGTCAAGTGTGAGGGATCTTTTCTAACTTTTGAAAGCTCTGCATTATTACGATTGCGTGTAGTTACTTTTAGCCTGATCGCTTAAAAGTTCCCTGAGATGGCCATTTTTTAGCAATATCTCTACCTCTTCTCGCATATGTCGGCAGTTCCCAGTCCGGTGACCATTTTCCCCTGGTATTCGCACCAGAAATTAGGATCTCTCTAACCGGGATCAGATGTCATTGACTTTAGGAGCCGTGCTTATTTTGTGTTGCTCATGGACAATACCACCTCCACTACGTTGATGTTAAAGTTTTATTTGGAAAGTCTAGGGTAGAAAGAATCTGATATTTCCTCGCTCTGCAAAAACTTATTATGTCAGTCGCGATCAGTTCTCCTATCGGTAGAGAATGCGCCCGTCGGCCGAAAACCTCTGCCACGTCCTTCAGCCCATTCATAGGGCAAATCCGACTCCTCGAAGACCATCGATCCATATCAAAAGTGTCTTTTGATTTCTCTTTATTATTCTCCCGGTCCCGACCTTTAACCGACACGAAAAATAGAACTGATCATCTTTAGTTCTTATTTTCGACTCATACCAATTGTGAAAATCCGCCCAACTTGTTTCCTGTAACTCAAGCAAACTTTCCTTTAACTTCTGATAAATGTCTCAACATCTCGAATTCACGCCGGTAGTGAATGCTTCGGCTACCCATTCATCAATAATGGCTAATAACGATATCCTTTCCTTTTAGAACCTGGTTACGAACTCGCGCAATAACTTAGACTCTCTTTGCTCAATCCTGAATATATCGGCCTTTCAAGCATGTACTTTTCTGGCCCCTACATGGGCCTTGATTAAAGAATCTGTGAGCAGAAGTCTATGGAAAGCTCGAGCAAAAGTGAATACCACTTGAGGGCTCCCTTTGTAAGATTCTCCGCGAACTTCTTCAGCAAAACGAACTCAATATTGTGGGGAGCTAAATTATTTCCCTTCACTGCTATTGTATAGGTGGTGATATGCTCTGGAGTATCAAAATTCCTTCATACTTTGGCATGTCTGGAATTTTATAGCGCTTTAGAATAGTTTAAGCGTCGCGATTGGTTTTCTATGGTAATTGTATGTACTTCTTTGAGTCCGGCCCTTTCAGCAGTGGTGGTATGCTCGAAATTTGATTTATGCGTTTACTCCTCATAAACCATATGTATTCAGCTTTAAAGGGATCACTCTCATTGTTGTGACTAGATCCATTCCCCCCAGCCCCATCGGATCCGACCTTGCCCCTTAGGGTGTTGTTGTCGACCCTCTATGTCACTTGTTTTGTGAGAGCACCGGGGAAAACTGGGCCTCGCCTATTTGCATTATTGGAAGCGCTCGACAATGCCCGCTTCAGTTCTATCATGACCTTATCCTACCGAGTGAGATGGCCTATAATGGCCTCATATTGCTTTTGCAAGACTATGACCGCTTTGACAACGTGATCTTCTTCACCATCATCAGGAGTTGTCCCAAACATGCCATGTATATCGGCCTTCGTGGACCAGTGTGGCCTCATTCCCCTTGTTACGGGTATCACAGATTATATTCGTGTTGAAGCAAATTTTCTTGTGCCTCAACATTGTGTACGTTTTTAACACCATTTCTTCCATTTTTAATGATTTTACTAAGAACAAGTCAGTAACAGATGCATGGGTTAAGTCAGTTACACGACTGTCTGTGCCTAAGATAGGTGCCAAACTGTTTATCCATAAAACAGTACAGTTGAGTTTATACATGGTTAATAGACAAGTGAATTAATTTGATCAAAAAATACTAGATAAATCAAATAGGAATATAAGACTTAGCCTAAAAATTGGAATAGACGGCATACATCTTGGTTCCGGGTGCAAAGCAATAAGAACAATAAAAATAAGCAAGAAAGTAAAATGTTATTGAGCTTTTGATAGAATATAGTGTATGCTTGTCAGAAAATTTTTGTCCATTACAAAGATGATAGAGCTCACTATTTATTGATTCACCTAGGGAACAAGTCCTAGGATTAAGCTCCTCTTTAACGACAACTATGAGGGCCATTTAAAGGTCTGTAATGGTGGAAGTGAATACCATATTCTCTATAATGAATTATGCACTAAATGTTGTAGTAAATTCTTCATTGAATGCTACCGGATGGCGGCATTAATTGCATCGTTATAAGTATCCTTCTCCACGATGACAAACGAGATCATTGCATTCGAGTTTAGCTATCTTCTGCCTTCGGTTCCATGTATCACTATCTTATGCGGTTATTACATATGCACATATTTGACCCATACAATGACATAATGTGAGTGGCTGTAGATGGAAGAAGAAGGTAGAGGGAGGGGGAAAATAATTAAAGCAAAGGTAAAAAAAGAAAAGACATGAAGGGTGTTTGGATGTGATGACCCAAAAGGTCATCACTTATTTGTAAATAAAATTCTGTATTCTGAGACATTGAAAACCTCATTTAGTATCACCACAATTTGAGTGCGTAGTCCGGACGTGTAGCCGGAACGCCTAAATATGAAAATCTGTGAAAAATGATATGTTTTGATTATAAAATGAGCTAATTTGAATTCGGTTAATATTTTGGATAAACGGATCCAGACCCGTGATTCGACAGTCCCGGAGGGTTAGTAGAAAAATATGGGACTCGGCCGTATACCCGAAATCTAATTCCGAAGTCTCAAGCCCGAGAAAATGAATTAAAGAAAATTATTTTTCTGAAATTGCTTAAAGAAATTTAAAATGAAATTTTATTAGAGCACGGTGGTATTAGGCCCATATTTTGGCTTCGGCACCCGGCATAGGTCTTACATATAATTTAAGATGTTTCTGTGAAATTTTGTGAAAAATGGATATCATTTGATGTGATTCGGACCTAAATTGCTAAATTTGATACTTGATGAAGTTTCAGAAAAGTTCTTGATTTTGAAGTTTAAATTGTTCTTATTGAGGTTATTTTGGCGATTAGATTGCATGGATAATTGGAGGGGGATGGGAGTTTGGTCGTTCTTCTACGCGAATACGTACGTGTGTCTGCGAACACGAAGGTCAGGAGGTTCAACCCTTCATGAACAAGTAGAAAATCTCGCAATCGCGTAAGCCCATTTATTGGCAGCCTTCGCGATTGTGACTGTGTTTTCGCGAACGCGATGAACACTATCGCGCAGCACTTAAAGCAGTAGCTAATACAAGATTTCTTCAAAATTTCATAACTTCTTCATCTCAACTCAAAATTGGGCACTTCTTGAAAAAGGATTTCACCACAAATTCATAGGTATGTATCTTAGAATTGTTTTCTTCAATTTCCATTATCACTCATTAGATTTCTAGGCTTAAATCATGTGAACAGAGGTAGAAAACTAGGGATTTTGGTAGAGTTAAGGCTTTTTGATTAATTGTGATTTAAACGTAATATTAGGGTCGAATTCCAAAAATACTTGTATATTCAGATTGTGGGAGAATGGGTGATCGGATTTTGGTTCGAACCTCGTGTTTTGACCAAGCGGGCCAGGGGTTGATTTTTGGATTTTTGGGAAGAATGATTAGAAAGCTATAATTAATCATTAGAATTGGATTGTTTAGCATTTATTGTTGTTATTAAGTCAATTGTGTATAGATTCAATTGCGTTGGAGCCAAATTTGAAAGAGAAAGTGGTGTTTGAGGCTTGAGTTGGCCGTGGAAATTCGAGGTAAGTGTTTGTTAGCTTGAGGGGTTAGAAATTGAGTCCTATTTGCTATGTGGTAATTGTTGAGTATGACGTATAGGCATGGTGAAGAGTATCTATACGTTGGTGACTAGCATGACCATGAGTCTTTATATTATGAATTTCATGATTTAGTTGCATCTTTTCTGCCTTGGTGATGATTTCTATTTGTTATAAAAAGTTTGTGGAAGGAATTGTGACCTTTGAACATCGAGGAGCATTGGCTCAAGTTATAGTAGGAATTATGAAAGTATATGAGATGATTGAACGCTTTGGAGCATTGGATCAAGTGGTAAAGAGTTATAAGATAAAAGTGAAAGAAAGAGGAAGAGTTATTAAATTGTCCCCTTGTTGGGATATTAATACTTTATTGATTATCCCCCTTGCCGAGATGTTAAGTTTATTGATGTTATTCCCTTGCCGAAATTTAATTGTTAATTATTTTTCCCTTGCCGAGATTTCTATTATTATTTTATTTATTCCCTTGCCCTTTGTTTGTGATTGTTGTTTGGGCGAGGAAGAGTCTTAAAGTACGATGGGTGATGCCATGCATTATTTGTTATTGTGAGGAAAGAGTGTAAAGCACGAAGGGTGATTCCAGGTCGCACGATGTACCATTCCGTTCCTGTTATATTGATTTCATGGTGAGGATGAGAGTAAAAGTACGAAGGGTGATGCGATGGAATTTATATTGATTCTTATGGTGAGGATGAGGGTAAAAGTACGGAGGGTGATGTCATGTAATTTATATTGATTCCTATGGTGAGGACGAGAGTAAAAGCACTAAGGGTGATGTCGTACACTTGTGTTTGATTTTCCTGATTCTTGTTGATAATTGAGTTATATTGTCCTTCACATTTATTTATTGATTCTTCGTTGTTACTTGATTTTATTTAGAGGTTATAGATTCCCTTACCTTATTTTCCTTGTTATTATTGTTTAGGTGAGTACGAGCGTAAAGTACGAAGGGTGATGTCATGCATTATTTTGGTGAGATATAGTAAAAGCACGAAGTGTGATGTCGTGCACTTGTCTCTGATTTCCTAACTTTTGTTGATAACTGCCTTACGGTTTATCTATACTAAATCGTTGGCGCCTGTTGATACTTGTTGTATCCCGCAGCATGATTTTCCCTTCCTATTTTCAATTGAACTGTAGTGACCCTCATATTTATTTGTTATTTTTCTGTTACTATTCGATGTTTTCCTTGCAACATATCCCCCCATACTTGACTGTATGTGACTGTTTCTTTCCGTACTTATTTTCTGCTATATATAGTTAAATTGCAGAGGTTTATTTGGTAATCCGCTCCTAGCCTCGTCACTACTTTACCGAGTTTAGGCTAGGCACTTACCAGCAAATAGGGTCAGTTGTGATAATACTACACTCTGCACTCTTTTGTGCAGTCCCTAGTGTTGTAGTCTTTGGACCGCATTGAGATTGCTGACTCTTGTTCATCAGGCGACTCGAGGTAGCCCTTAGCGTCTCCTTTCTATTTACTTTCCTGTTTCTTATCTGTATTTCCAGAGATAGTATTGTATTAAATTCTTTCAGGCCTTATTTGTAGTATTCTTAGATCGTTTGTTAAACACCAGTTCTGGGTAGTTGAGACTCAAATAGTTGTATTAGATATTCATGTTCAGATAGCCTATAGTATTTCTTCCGCTTATGTTAAATTTCTCTATTTAAATGTTATTACATTCGAAACTGTTAATGCATATAAATGGGTAAAAAGGTAAATTGTGCTACTAATTGGCTTCCCTAGCTCGTATTAGTAGGTGCCATCACGACTCCCGATGGTGGGAAATTCGGGTCGTGACAAGTTGGTATCAGAGCTCTAGGTTACATGGGTCTCACAGTTCACAGACAAGCTTAGTAAAGTTTGAGGGATCAGTACAGAAACATTTGTATTTATCCTCCCAGAGTCTACAGAGTTAGGAAAACTTCACATTCACTCTTTCCTGTCGTGCACTTTGTTCTTTCAATGCTAAATTGAAACTCCTACTCTTGTACTTTTCCGCATGGCGAGGTCACGTACCGCTTCTTCAACCGAGTAGCTCAGACCGGTGATAGATCAGCTATTTCTTCGGAGGCTTTGTGGAGGTTGTATGAGTTTCACCAAGATTTTCACTACTACTTTTAGCGGTGCATCTTCTGAGAATCCCCAAGATTATCTAGACAAGTGTTATAAGGTTCTCAGGAACATATGGATCATGGAAGAATGGGGTCGTTTTTGCCACTTTTTGCTTATCTGGATCTTCCAAGACCTGTTGGAGAGATTATTTATTGGCTATACCAGTTATGTCATCAGCTTTGACTTGAGAACAACTCACGAAGCTATTTATGGAGAAGTTTCTCTCCATCACTCAGAGAGAGGTCTATCTGAGGCAGTTTGAGCGTCTCCAGCAGGGTTTTATGATTGTTACTCAGTAGGAGATCATATTCATCAACTTGGCGTCATGCTCTTATCATACTTCCCACTGTGAAAGAGAGTGAAGAGGTTTATTGACTAACTCGTCCAGCCCGCTCAATTAGCTAGAGGTGAAGGTAGAGGTATTAGAGGTGGAGGTAGAGGTATTAGAGGTGGAGGTAGAGATGCTAGAGGGGGAGGTAAGGGTATTAGAAGTGGAGGTGTAGGTACTGTTCTAGTTTGTGATAGGGAAGCTTCAATTTTATTTTGAACCATACCTGGTCATGTCTAGTGATTCATTGAGTGTTCCAGTTTATGTGTCTACACCGGTGGGTGATTCTATTGTGGTAGATCGAGTCCATCGTTCCTACATTGTGGTGATTAGGGGTCTTGAGACTCGTGTGGATTTATTGCTTCTAGACATGGTCAATTTTGATGTTATATTAGGGATGGATTGTTACCACCTTACCACGCTACCTTGGACTTTCATGCCAAGACTGTGACCTTAGCCTTACTGGATTTTCCCCATTTAGAGTAGAGAGGGACTCCTGGTCATTCTACCCGTAGTGTTAATTTGTATGTGAAGGCTCGACGTATGGTCGAGAAGTGGTGTTTGGCCTATTTGGCATATGTTCGTGATTCTAGAACTGAGGTCCTTTCTATTGATTACATGCCCGTTGTTCGTGAGTTTCCTAATGTTTTCCCTTTAGACCTGACAGGTATGCCACCCGATAGGGATATTGACTTCTGCATTGATTTGGCTCCGGGCATTTATCCTATTTTTATTCTGTTGTATCGTATGGCCCCTCCTGAGTTAAAAGAGTTAAAGGAACAGTTGCAAGACTTGCTTGAGAAGGGTTTCATTAGACTAGTGTTTCACCTTGGGGTGTGCCAGTGTTTTTTGTTAAGAAAAATGATGGTTCGATGAGAATGTATAATGATCACCGGCAGTTGAACAAGGTTACAATCAAGAATAAGTATCCATTGCCGAGGATTGATGATTTGTTTGATCAGCTTCAGGGTTCCAAGGTATTTTCAAGTGACTCAAGACAGTTCTAACTACGGCACCGGTGTTGGTTTTGCCCACAAGTTCAGGGCCTTATATAGTTTATTGTGATCCTTCTTGAATTGGTCTTGTCACACCCGTTTTTTACAAAAACCTTCACTTAACCCTCTTATAAATATAAAACTAATTAGAAAAGCCTGAAAGGTTTTCCAATTAGAACGTGATAAAGAATCGTATCCCAAAAGAAATGACTCAGAGTCGCCACCTGACATTGATTTCGCTGTGCCAGGTCACTGTTTCTATAATGATTTTCCTTTCAAAACACTTTAGACTCCAAAACTAAGTCTACACCAGAGATTCGGGTAAGGGGGTTCATTTGACTCAGGGAGAAGGTGTTAGGCACTCCCCAAGTCCCCTGAAAGTCACAGTTGCGTACTCGATTTAGTTGGCTTTTAGAATATTCAAATTGAGCTAAAACACACAAAGGAAAATAAACATCCAAAAGGGTTCGAGGTCATCCCTTCCTACTAAATGAAAAATAAAACAAAAATAATACTAGCTCCACTTCAGGCCTCCAAATACATGTACTTCGGGGCAATACCTCAGATAAAATATATACAAATCCCTTGGGGCATTCCCCAGATAAATTTAACTAGGGGAACGACCTTTCGCCTTGAAACTAACAAAAATCCTAAGGCTTTCTACCAAAGTGTTGACGACCTAAACATGCTCCTAGAAGTTCAATTAGTAAAATCGAAATAAAGGAATAACCACAAAAATTATCCGAAACTCAAATCATACTAGTATTCAGTATTTGCCATGATCAATTTATCTTAGAAAATCCAAGTCTGTTTTTATTTCTTAATCCCATAACCCCACTTCTACAAGACCAAAAGAAAAACAAATAAGAAACACAGCAAACTACCTAACAAAATAGACAAAAGACAATAGCTTTTTGTCTGCAAAGCCCACAGCAAATGCAATGCCATCAATCACACATATAGCAATCAAAACTCACATTTAAAGCATAAGAGTTAGAAATGAATCTCAAAAGATGACTTCTGTCAATAATTTTCTGGGCTCAAATGAACAAATATGAAAATGAACTTCGGTAGAGAACACAATCACGAACAAATACAGTACTTAAAGCTCGAGTAGGAACCGTGAATATGCCCAGAAACCTCACACTATGACTTTGGACGAACTTGGAACTCACCAGAAATTCAAATGCCAATTAATGACTGAAGATGGTCTCAAAGGAGCAAGGACAGTATTTCCCGAAAAAGAACGACAGGAATAGAACGAGAAGATGCAAATCGCTGAAAAATTCAACCAAAGCACAGCGTATAGAAAATGAAAAAAAGGGCATTAGAGCATAGAAAATTGCTGAAAAAGCATTTTCTGATGGAAGCGCACACAAACAAAGTCGCGCCAACCTAAGACACTCATTCCTAAGAACATTACTTTAGCGACTGAACAGAGCGACGACTGGTTCTTGTTTTTTAGAAGAGGAGATCAGGGTGAAGAGGACGAAAATTAAGGGGGGTGTCTCGTTCCAGTGGCTGTGCTGGTCTTCTGTCCGACGGGTTTTTAGGTTGAGGGGTGGCGGGTCATGGCTGAAACAAAGGGACGACTGGTGATTATTCAAGAGCCATGGAGGAGCAATAGTTATGGAGTTGGAGTGGTGGTTGTCTGGCATCTGGTTTCCAGCGGAGGTGAAGATATGTGTATGTGTGAGTGGTGAGGAGCGGCGGCGGCTCTGGTGGTGTCGAGAGGAGATCAGGCCGGCAGCTTAGGAGTGTCAGGGTTTAGCTAGGGTTTTTTTTCCTTTGTTTGTCAAAGAAGAAGAAGAAGAAGGCAGCCGCAAGTGTCTTATGTTAGATCCTTTTTAGGGTTTTTTTTTTTTTTGCCTTCGTTTCTAAGGTTGAAGATGGTAGCCATGGGTACCTAAAGATGTCCTCTAGGATTTGTTTTTTGTGTAGATTATGAAGAATAAGGGTCTTGAAATTGGGCCTTTGTGGTGGATTTGAAATTGGGCTCCATTTGGACAAGAAGAATCTGAAAATTTCATTAATAAATCCATTTTTCTTCCAAATTCGAATAAAATATTTGTATAAATATAAAATCACTCCTAATTGATATATGTAAGAATTAAAAATTAAAAGTTAAATAATTTTTTGGTATTTTCAAATATTATAAAAGTAGATAAACATAAGTTAAAACATAGTAAACTAAAATAGTACTACTACAAGAATATTAATGACTTTAGCTTAAATATAAAATAAGACAAAGCAAAACTATATTTTTTTATATTTTAAATTTTGTGATAAAAATAATATAAAAGAGTCAAACTTGGTTGAAATAACTATATTAGACTTAAACTAAGTATTTAAATGCTAAAATATGTAAAATCTTGGGGATGGTCAAAAATTATATGTCTAGAGGGCTTGGTGCATTGTCGATGCAGGATGGAAAGGTCATTGCCTATGATTCACGATGGTTGAAGATTCATGAGAAGAACTATCTGGTTCATGATTTGGAATTGGCAACCATAGTTCACGCATTGACGATTTGGAGGCATCATCTGTATGGCGTAGCAAGTGAGGTATTCATAGATCACAAGAGTCTTCAGTATTTGTTCAGGCAAAAAGAGTTGAATTTGAGGCAGATGAGGTGGCTGGAGTTGATAAAAGATTATTATATCACTATTCTATATCATCAGAGAAAGGCCAATGTGGTGGCAGATGTTTTGAGTAGGAAGTCATCCACCATGGGCAGTCTTGCTTATATTCCAGTCGGTGAGAGATCGCTTGCTTTCGATGTTCAGGTTTTAGCCAATCAGTTTATGAGACTGGATGTTTCTGAGCCCATTGGTGCGTTAGCTTGCACGGTCGCTCATTCTTCATTATTGGAGCGTATCCATGGTTGGCAATATGCTAATCTCCATTCTTCTGAGAGGTTGGCTGAGATCTATATCCGGGAGATTATTCGCCTTCATGGTATGCTCGTATCTATCATTTCAGACAAAGGTATGCAGTTTACCTCGCATTTTTGGAGAGAAATTCAGCAAGGGTTCTGTACACGGGTTGAGTTGAGCACAGCATTTCATCCCTAGACAGACGGAGAGTTCTACCGGACTATCAGTTATTGGAGGATATGCTCTGAGCTTGTGTTATTGACTTTGGAGGTTCGTGGGATCACTTTTTGCCTTTAGCAAAGTTTGACTACAACAACAGCTACCCATCGAGTATTCAGATAGCTCCTTGTGAGGCTTTATATGGTAGGCAATGTCGATCCCCGGTAGGATAGTTTAAGCTGGGAGAGGCTCGGTTGTTGGGTACGGATTTGGTTCAAGAGACCTTGGACAAGGTTAGGATTATTCAAGATAGGCTTCGTACAGCTCAGTCCAGGTAAAAGGGGTTATCCAGATCACAAGGTTCGTGATGTGGCTTTCATGGTCAGTGAGCGAGTATTGCCCTGAGTGTCTCCTATGAAGGGCGTGATGATAATTTGGAAGGAGGATAAGCTTAGCCCTAGGTTCATTGGTCCACTTGAGATTCTTGATCAAGTGGGGAGGTGGCTTATAGACTTGCATTGACGCCGAGCTTGTCAGCCATGATCCAGTGTTTCATGTGTCCATGCTTCGAAAATATCATGGCGATCCATCCCACGTGTTAGATTTCAGCACTATCCAGTTGGACAAGGACTTTTCTTATGAGGAGTAGCCGGTAGCTATCCTAGACCAGCAAGTTCGTTGAGATTGAAAAGTTTCCATCTGTTCGTGTTTAGTGGAGAGGTCAGCCTTCTGAGGCATCAACCTGGTAGTCCGAGTCCGATATACGAAGACGTTATCCCCATCTTTTCCCCGACTTACGTACTTCATTCTTCTGTCAGTTCGAGGACGAACGATTGTATTAAAGGTGGAGAATCTGATGACCCAAGGGTTATTACTTGTTTTAAAATGAAATTCTATGTTCTGAGGCCTTGAAAACCTCAATTAGCATCACCTTGATTTGCAGACGCAGTCCGGGCGTGTAGCCGAAAAGCCTAAATATGAAAAGCTGTGAAATATGATAAGTTTTGATTATTAAATGAGCTAATTTGACTTCGGTCAATATTTTGGGTAAACATACCCGAACTCATAATTCGACAGCCCCGAAGGGTCCGTAGGAAAATAAAGGACTCGGGCGTATGCCCGAAATTGAATTTTGACCAAGTAAATGAATTTTTAAAGAAAATTATTTTCTGAATTTGCTTAAACAAATTTGAAATGAAATTTGATTAGAACACGATGGTATCGGGTCCGTATTTTGGTTCCGGTGCCTGGTACAGGTCTTACATATGATATAAGCTGTTTCACTAAAATTTTGTGAAAAACAGATATCATTTGACGTGATTCGGACCTAACTTTCTAAATTCGATACTTGATGAAGTTTGAGAAAAGTTCTTGATTTTGAGGTTTAATTCGTTGTTATTGAGGTTATTCTGGCAATTTCATCGCATGGATAATATTGTAAGATGTTGTTGAGTTAGTACGTGTTTTTGGTTAGGATCCCCGAGGGCTCGGGTGTGTTTCAGATGGGATTCGGGAAGTTTTGAACTTCAGCAAAAGTTGCAGATTTTCTGCTACAGGTGCGCAGACATGTTGTTCATCGCGATAGCGTAGTCACTTTTGCAATCGCATAAGGTAAATGGGGACAGGGGTGGATTTTTCCATTGCGAATGCGAAGCCACAGTCGCGAACGCGGAGCTTTGGGGGATTTCTCATCGCGAACGCGGCCTGTGTGATGCGAACACATAGTGGTAATTGTTGAGAGGGACGTATAGGCATGGTGGCGAGTATCAATACATTGGTGTCTAGCATGACGGCGAGCCTTTATATTGTGAATTTTATGATTTTGTTGTATCTTTTCTGCCTTGGTGATGATTTCTATTTATTGTGAAAAGTTTGTGGAAGGAATACTGACCTTTGAACTTCGAGGAGCATTGGATCAAGTTATACTACGAATTGTGAAAGTATATGAGATGATTGTACCATTTGGAACATTGGCTCAAGTGGTAAAATGAGTTATGAGATAAAAGTGAAAGAAAGAGAAAGAGTTATTAAATTGTTCCCTTGCCGAGATATTGATGTTTTGTTGATTATCTCCCTTGTCGAGATGTTGAGTTTATTGATGTTTTTCCCTTATCGGGATTTAATTGTTTAGTTGTTGTTCCTTTTCCGAGATCCTATTATTATTTTATTTATTCGGTTGCCCTTTGTTTTTTATTGTTGTTTGGGTGAGGAATAGTGTTAAAATACGAAGGGTGATGTCGTGCATTGTTTGTTATTGTGAGGAAAGAGTGTAAAGCATGAAGGGTGATGTCGTGCCGCATGATGTACCATTCAGTTCCTGTTATGCTGATTTCATGGTGAGGATGAGAGTAAAAGCATGAAGGGTGATGCCGTACAATTTATATTGATTCTTATGGTGAGGATGAGGGAAAAAGCACGAAGGGTGATGCCGTGCAATTTATATTGATTCTTATGATAAGGACGAGAGTAAAAGTACCAAGGGTGATGGCGTGCACTTGTGTTTGATTTTCCTTATTCTTGTTGATAATTGAGCTATGTTGTCCTTTACATTTATTTATTGGTTCTCTGTTGTTACTTGATTTTATTTCGAGGTTATACATTCCCTTACCCTATTTGCCTTGTAATTGTTGTTTGGGTGAGGAAGAGCGTAAAGTACGAAGGGTGATGCCATGCATTGTTTCGGTGAGAGAGAGTAAAAAGCACAAAGGGTGATGTCGTGCACTTATCTCTGATTTCCTAACTTTATTTGATAACTGCCTAACAGTTCCTCTATACTAAATTGTTGGCTTCATATTGATACTTATTGTATCCCGCGGCATGATTTTCCCTTCCTATTTTCAATTGAACTGTAGTGGCCCTCATATTTATTTGTTGGTTTTCTATTACTATTCGATGTTTTCCGCGCAATATATTTCCCCCTCCCATACTTGACTGTATGTGACTGTTTCTTTTGGTACTTATTTTCTTCTGTATATAGTAAAATTGCACGGGTTTATTTGGTAGTCCAGTCCTAGCCTCGTCACTAGTTCGTCGAGGTTAGGTTAGGCACTTACCAGCACATAGGGTCAGTTGTGCTTATACAACACTCTGCACTCTTTTGTGCAAACCCCAGTGTTGTAGACTTCGCACCACATTGAGATTGCTGACTCTTGTTCATCAGGCGACCCGAGGTAGCCCTGCATGCATCTGTAGGCCTTGGCGTCTCCTTTCTATCTGCTTTCCTGTTTCTTACCTGTATTTTCAGAAACAGTGTTATATTCTTAGAACGTCGGTGAAACTGTGACACTAGTTCAGGGTAGTCGAGACATAAACGGTTGTATTAGATATTCATGTTCAAATAGCTTATTATTTTCTTCCGCTTATGTTAAATTTTTATGTTTAAATGTTATTACATTCGAAATAGTTCATGCATACAAAATAGGTAAAAAGGTAAGTTGTGCTATTAATTGGCTTGCCTAGCTCATATTAGTTGGCACCATCTCGATTCTCGAGGGTAAAAAAATCTAGATCGTGACATTGGATGGATTTTAAGTTACTCAAATCAGCTTTTAAGCTCTTTTTAGCTTTTTCACTGTTTGGAAAAGTCAAAAAGTACTTCAAGTAAAGAAAGAACTGCTTAAAACAAGCCAAAAGCAATAAGTTGGGCAATCCCAACTTACTGCTTTTTGACTTAAAAGCTATTTCTACTGAAAGGTACTTTTTATAAGTCAATCTAAACGGGCTCATGGTCAATGGTCAACTTTTTATCCCTTTTCTCCCTTTCGCGCAAGTTTGGGATGAGAATCCTTGCCAGATTATTTTTTAATGAGGAATTAAATTTACTTTAAATGGAAATGGGTTAAAGAAACACCCATTTAGTTTAAGTATTCAATGGGGCATTTGCATCTATACCCGCTTTTGGTATCATATTTTAACTTGTGCTCGCTTTGCAAAAAAAATTACAAGTATACCCACTTTTTCGCATAACTTCAGTACGTGGGACTGAATTAGCATAGGCAATCACAAAAAACTTCAGCATTCTAATAGGCGGGCCTGAAGATCAGCTCTAGAGCTGAAGTTTTTGTTTTGTAACTGAAAACTTCAGCTCCAGAGCTGAAGTTTTTGTGTTGTAACTGGAAACTTCAGCTCTAGAGCTGAAGTTTTTGTGTTATAACTAGGAAACTTCAGCTCTAGAGCTAAAGTTTTCTTGAAAGAGATCCTTTTTTCCTTTTGAATGTATGCTTTCACTGCAGCTATTATATCCTCTAGTTCAACCATAGAAGAGAACTCATCCTGAAGCACCGGCAATTGGGGGAATGAGTACGTAAATTGGAAGTTAGGATCAATATCATCGCCTGTAGCGTTTATAGAGATTAAGCATATCGTCTCTAGTGTTTATAGTGTTTATAGAGATTAAGCACCTCATTGCAATCAATGAAAATGAAATCATTATTTTCTCATCAACTTTCAACTTTTGGAACACTAAAACGCAATACTTCAGTGACTTCCATTTTTGCTTTCTAATTTAGATCATAAGGCATGCAAAAATGGGGAAAGAGTGCCAGGGTTTTTGGTAGAGGAGCTAAGGGTCTCAACAAGGGACAGTACCACAGTACTGGAAAAAAAAAACAGAAAACGAAGGAGGAGAAAGGAGCTGAAATTGTTTAAAAAGTGGATACAAGTTAAAAGCTTTTTAAAAAATAAGTATAGGTTAAATGAGGCGATCAAATAAAGTATCTCGTGCAATTTTCAAATATTCAATCGAGTTTTCGTAACAAATTTAGGGGACTTTATGTAATTTTCCCTAAAAAACTACATACCAATAAGAGACCACTACATGGATTTGAATTAGGGAAACAAGATTACTGCAACTAATCAAACTTTAGAAAAATCAAAAGGGCGTACAAGATAGGGAACTTACAATATCCACACATTTGAATTTAGGGTCATCCTTTTTGTGTCAGAGGACTTTCAGATATCCCTTTTTAGTTGTCAAAATGTCTCCTTGTGCCCTTCAAATTGTTTTTTTTGTCCATGTTTTTATTGTCCTAATCTTCTTTCTGTACATTCAAATAGAGAAGATATTTTTTTCTCCTCAAACAAATAAAAGTTCTCGACAATAAGACAAAAACAATAATTTCCGCAAACTAAAAGGTTTGCTATCTATGGTGAATCAAAGTTGCTGATAGCTATGAAAAGAGATATTATACCTTAATCTGTGTCCCTTTATCATACTAGTTTTGACCAAAAACTCTAGTATTAAACAGGTTGATATAATATAGAGTTATACAAATAGAAACGTCAATTATACAAATAGAATGTTGAAATATGTAAAAGTCATTGATGGTATAGCATCAGAAATTCCAACAAGGGATTTGAAAAATGATAAAATGTCACAACTTAAATGGGTTCAATTGCCTACAACGAAATCATATATAGCTTGTCTTTACAACTATACTAAAGTTTCATTCCGACAAGAAAATTCAATAACTTATATATATGCATAAGTGAAAACTTTGAGATTAAACCGAAGAGTCGTGGAAAATGTAGTGAGAGAATCTAGAGAGAAGGAGGAGCGTCTGAGAGAAGTCTCTGGAAGACAGAGAGTATTATTAATCAGAAAAGAGAGTGAAATGAAATCCGCAAGCTAAAATATCTGAGGGATGGCTATATATACATCAATCATTGGGTCGGGTCAGACGACCCAATGGCGGAAAGAAAATGGGGCTCTGACATATTGGGCTCGTTACACACATTTGGCCCAAACAACAAATAGATCATCATAGCTCATACAATGTATACCAGAGAATACAATAAATATACAGTGTATATACAGTGTGTACAATCATGTAAGATCTTTCATCTCAACACCCCCTCCCCCCCTCAAGTTGGAGGGGGAAACCACTTGCAACTTGGATAACAGCGGAAGAAGCACAGTGCCAGGCAATGGCTTAGTGAGCAGGTCGGCCAGTTGACGAGAAGTAGGAACATGAAGCAGTTTGAGAAAACAAGTTTGCGGCAAGTCCCGAACAAAATGGCAGTCCACCTGGATATGTTTGGTACGTTCATGAAAAACAGGATTGTTAGCAATATGAACAGCAATCTGACTATCACAATATACAGAAATAGGAGAAGAAACAGATACCCCAAGATCAACCAACAAACGAGAAAGCCAAGTCAACTCGGCAACAACTTCGCTGAGGACTCTATATTCTGCCTCAGCAGAAGACAGAGAAACAAATGGTTGTTTCTTCGATTTCCAACTGATCAAACAACCACCCAAAAGCACACAAAATCCAGTAACAGATCATCTAGTATCAGGGCATGCAGCCCAGTCACTGTCAGAATAGCCAGTAACAGAGAAATCTGCATGAGTAGAATAAAATAAACCCAAGGAAGGAGTGCCCTTAAGGTATCTCAGAACACGCAGGGCAACAGTCATATGGGGAAGTCTGGGGCATTTGAGGAATTGACTCAGATGTTGGACTGCAAAGCATATGTCAGGCCTAGTATGAGTCAGAAACAACATCTTACCAACTAGACTCCTGTACTGGTCAGGAGAGGACAAAATGTCACCAGAATCAGCATGAAGTTTGACATTAAGGTCCAAAGGAGAAACAACAGAGGAGACATTTACACAGTCAAACTGATGCAGCAAATTAGAAATATACTTATGCTGATTAAGGAGCATCCCACCAGGGACAACTGTCATTTCAAGGCCCAAAAAATAATGCAAAGATCCCAAATCTTTGATTTTAAACTGATCATCCAGAAACAATTTCAGTGCAGTAAGTTCATCACTGTCATCCCCAGTAAGTATAATATCATCCAATAGACTGCTACCACCACAAGGGAGCCAGGTTTACCTTTGATGAACAAAGAATAGTCATTCAAAGAATGTTTATACCCTCTGGAATAAAGAGCAGAAGACAACTTGGCATACCATTGTCTGGATGCTTGTCTTAGCCCATACAGGGATTCTTGAGTTTATAGACCAGAGGAAGAGAAGTAGAAGAGGGAGTAGAAACAGAACCAGAAATAGGAGCAGAAACTGTCAAACCTGGAGGAAGTTTCATGTAAACTTCCTCATCCAAATCACCATGAAGAAAAGCATTATTGACATCAAGCTGAAAAGAGGCCAATGATTCTTGACAGCCATAACAATAAGGCATTTCACAGAGGTCATCTTAATCACAGGAGAAAAAGTGTCAGTAAAATCAATCCCCTCAACTTGTGTATCACCCCTAATAACAAGCCTTGCTTTATATCTTTCAATAAGACCATCAGACTTGTATTTGATTTTATAGACCAACTTACAGCCAATGGGTTTCTTACCAGGAGGAAGAGGAACAATATCCCAATTATGGTTAGCCTCCAAAGCATCAAACTCCTGTCTCATTGCATCCTGCCATGCTGGGACAGATGCAGCTTGAGAGTAATACATAGGTTCAGATTCCAAAGTGGAAGAAGAGGAACCAGAAAAGGCAGGCAGTTGACAGACATAATCCTTAAGATAGGAAGGAGGATTATGCTATCTGGTGGACTTTCTAGGTATGTGAAGAGGATGGGAAGGAGGTAACACAGGAGTAGGGAGATCAGAATTGAAAGAAGGAAGGGAAGATGGACCGGCATAAGGAAAAGCAGGTGCAGGAGAATCAGAATTAGAAGGAAGAACAGGAGAATCGGGGGAAGTAAATATAGGAAAGTCTGAGGCAGTGAAATCATCAGCAAGAGGAATAGAAGGAAAATATGAAGGAGAAGGGTGAGCAGAAGTAGGATTATTCTTAAAAGGGAAATAAGTTTCATGGAAGACAACATCCCTTGAAACAAAACACTTCTTGGTAACCAAATTATACAGTTTATAACCCTTCTTGGCAAAGGGGTAACCCAGAAAAACACAAGAATGAGCTCTAGGTTTCAGCTTGTCCCTTTGAGGAATAGGGACAGCAGCATAAGCAAGGCATCCAAATGCCCTCAAATGGGAATATGATGGAGCTTTGCCATACAAAATTTCATGGGGAGACTTATGGTGAAGGATTCTGGAAGGTATTCTGTTAAGAAGATAGGAGGCAGTTAGCAGTCAATCCCCCCAGAAGGACACAGGTAGGCCAGACTGAAAAAGCAGGGCTCTACATGTTTCAAGAAGTGTTCTGTGTTTTCTTTCAACAACCCCATTCTATTGAGGTGAATGAGGGCAGGAGGTTTGATGAATAATCCCCTGGCTACTAAAAAAGGATATGCCCTCAGTACTGGATCCCAATTCTAAGGCATTGTCACTTCTAATAGTCTGGACCACAGTGTTAAACTGAGTTTTAACAAAGGAGATGAAAGGCTTAAGCAAGGGAAAAGCATTGCTTTTGGATCCCATTAAGTGTGTCCGGGTTGCCCTAGAAAAATCATCAACTATAGTAAGGAAGTACTTATAACCAGAAGAAGTAGAAGTGTGGTAAGGCCCCCAAGTATCCACATGTATTAATTTAAATGGTCTAGTAGTACTGATACTGCTGTCATGGAAAGGAAGTCTAGTCTGTTTGGCCATAGGGCAGACAGAACAAGGAAAAGGTTGTTTAAAAGCAAGTGGAAAAGACAAACCAGAAATATGTCTCATATTATCAAAGGAGTATGTGCTAGTCTTAAATGCCGAATGTAATTCATATCAGATGCAACAGCATTATTACAAATGGAATTATTTACAATTGTAGGCAAGCCAACATTTTTGCTGTCAGACACATTGTCATCACTACAAAAGTCAGACAAAGCACATACAGAAGTAAAAGGAGAACCAGGAGAGGGAGAAGGGGAAGGAGGCACCCAAGACAGTTTGTATAAGCCAGTTTCCTCTTTACCAAGATCCAGAGTCCTCTTCAGAGAAGGGTCCTGTATCATGTGAAGTAAACAGGAAGTTGGAGTGAACAAAACTATACAGTGCAACTGTTTTATCAACTTGTGAACAGAAATCAAGTTGTGTTTAAAGGAAGGAACCAGAAGCACATTGAGAAGGGTAAGGGAAGAAGTTAATCCAAAAGAACCTGTACAAGTTAATCTCAAAGTTTTCATGGTATCAGAGCCTAGACGACGATCCGACTATGTTTTTCTCCATCTCGTTGTCTTGGTTGAAGTCTCCTTTGAGATTTTTGGGGGAGTTTCTGAGACTTTGTGGTCGATGACGATTCCGATCTAAATCGGATGCCTTTCTGAGTTTTTCATCGTGATATCTGAGTGTATTTTCTTCACACGACGTTCTGGGAGATTTTTCGCTAATTTTTGGGTAATTTTTCGGTGACCTATCGGCTTCTAGGGTTTCTGGTGGTTTAACCTAGAGTTTTACTGCTACCCGGTGACTCGATTTTCACTCAGTGGATGTTTTGGGTGCCTTTCCGACATCCCTGACCACACTTCCTGTAAGGATTTTGACGGTTACACCTAGGGTTTGTACCTAGGGTTTTCTCTGTTGTTTGAAGGCCGATCTTCTCCGATCGCGAAGAAGGAGGGTAACTCTGTCCTTATCTTGAGTATTGTATGCTTTGTGTGTGATTATCTGACTCCGTATGTGAGTATCTGGTTTTGTGTGTGAATATCTGGTTTGGTTATACTCTGTTTGTTGAAACTGTTTTTTTTAAGCCATTTCATTGATTATGGCTTCTAATACAAATGTTGGTACCTCCTCCTCGGTAGACTCTTCTAGCCCCCTTTTTGTATATTACTCTGATGTCCATGGAGTCTCTCTTGTTCCCACTCCCTTCTCGGGTAGTGGTTATGGGGGCTGAAGGCGTAAGATGATTGTTGCTTTATCTGCTAAAAATAAAATCGGATTTGTTGACGGTTCATGTCCTCGTCCTACCACTAATGTGGCTCAACAGAGACTGTGGGATAGATGTAATAACATGGTCATTTCCTGGTTGACCTCCTCCCTGTCTCCTCAAATTGCTGATAGTGTGCAGTATTCCAATACTGCACAGAGTATATGGTCCCAAATTGAGAAAAGATATGGTACCCCTAACAAGACCAAAATTTTTGAATTAAAAAGGGAACTTTCCCACACATCTCAAGGCTCCTTAGACGTAGCCTCATATTTTAACAAGCTCAAAGGCTTGTGGGATGAAGTGGGCACAATGTGCACAAATCATTGGCAGAGATGTGTATGTGCTGCTAAAAATGGAATAATTGAGGAAGATGATGAAAATAAGGTATTCCAGTTTCTTATGGGGTTAAATGAAGCATACATGGGGGTTAGGAGTAATTTGTTGATGATGCAGCCATTTCCTTCCCTTGACAGTGTTTACAACATATTGCTTAATGATGAGAAACAGAGACAAGTTCAATCTATTTCTCAAATCAGTCCAGACTCTATGTCTTTTAATGCTCATGCAAACAAGCACTCAGTTGGGTCTAATCAGGCCACAGTGCCTAGACCCCCTATTTTCAGACCCAGAATTAATTTTGAGCAAAGCAGAGGGCCCTTATTTTGCAGATACTGCAAGAAATCTGGGCACTTAATTGATAAGTGCTACAAGATCCATGGGTTTCCTCAAAACATAAATTACAACAAGGGAAGGAAATCTGCAGCTGCTTATATCTCCACTGGTGATGAATGTGTGTCTGTTAATCATGGGAATCCTAATTTGTCTGTTCCTCTTGGGGATCCTTCTGCCAGCCATCACCATGTTACACACATAGATGGTCACAGCTCTGATACCATGAAAACTTTGAGATTAAACCGAAGAGTCGTGGAAAATATAGTGAGAGGATCTAGAGAGAAGGAGGAGCGTCTGAGAGAAGTCTCTAGAAGACAGAGAGTATTATTAATCAGAAAAGAGAGTGAAATGAAATCCGCAAGCTAAAATATCTGAGGGATGGCTATATATACATCTATCATTGGGTCGGGTCAGACGACCCAATTGGCGGAAAGAAAATGGGGCTCAGACATATTGGGCTCATTACACACATTTGGCCCAAACAACAAATAGATCATCATAGCCCATACATTGTATACCAAAGAATACAATAAAAATACAGTGTATATACAATGTGTACAATCATGTAAGCTCTTTCATCTCAACAATAAGAATCTTTAATTTTACCTACATGTGATTTTTTCTACATAGGGAATTCAATTGAACCACTTTCAAACTCTAATAAGAGCGTATACAATCCATCATTGAACTTGTTGACATATTTTACATCCAAAATACTCTCCTAACTAATTGGAATAATTTTGTTTAGTTATCGGAATATGCCTGCCTTTTCGAACAAATTCAACCAAAATCTCAAAAAAAGAGAATTCTTGTATTCTTCTTGGACAAAAAATCATCGTTCACATGCATCACAGCCCAAAATATGTCGTTTCCTTCGTACCCTAAAAGCATGCACGTGAAACCGTCTCTGCATGGGCACCATATCTCTAATAACCAATAATAATAAAGAAAAATAAAATAAAATATCCATGCAAATATGAAAAGCTCTATAAATACGTACCAAAACCCTATATATCAAGATAACAAACACTCCTCAACTAGCAAAACCATCTCCAAAAAAAGAACTCACAAGATGTTTTTCCAATCTTTCTTCATCTTCTCCCTTCTCTTCCTCTCCTCTGAAGCCGCCGTCCTCGATTTCTGCGTCGGGGACTTATCAGTTCCCGACGGACCAGGCGGCTATGCATGCAAAAAACCATCCGCAGTAACTGCGAATGACTTTGTATTTTCTGGCTTAGCCACTCCAGTTAAACTTAACCCTCTCATTAAAGCTGCGGTCACTCCTGCTTTTGCTCCTCAATTTCCAGGACTTAACGGTCTTGGAATTTCAATGGCTAGGCTTGATTTAGCTATAGGTGGTGTTATCCCAATGCACACACACCCTGGAGCATCAGAAGTACTTTATGTTGGATCAGGAGAAATTTGTGCTGGATTTATTTCTTCTTCGGACAACAAAGTTTTTTTCAAGAACCTTAAACAAGGAGACATTATGGTTTTCCCACAAGGATTGTTGCATTTTCAGATTAACTCTGGGAAAACTGCAGCTTTAGCTATTGTTTCATTCAGTAGTCCAACTCCAGGTCTTCAAATTACAGATTTCGCTCTCTTTGCTAATGATTTGGCTACTGAAATTGTGCAGGCTACTACGTTCCTTGATGCTGCCACAATCAAGAAGTTGAAGGGTGTCCTTGGTGGCACCAACTAATTAAGTTTTAGCGACTTATTTGGAAATGAGGCGTAGTTATTGTCCTTGGAATAAGTTTCGACACAAAACATTGGGTCTTTAATTTGTTTAGTTTCACTTTAGTATTTTTTTTGAAAATTTTATGTTTTTGATGTCTTGTATGTTTTGTTTGTGCGTCATGTTTAAGTGTCAATTATCAGAGTTGAATTTTGCTTCTTCTGGACTTTCTAGGACTTTGGTAATTTGTTTTATAAATTCAGTTTAAGTAATTTGTTTTCTTCAGTTGCTTTTTGAACGTCGAATTTCCAAATGTAAGTCTCACGAGCACGCAAAAACCAACAATGTAATAGTCTATTTCGCAGATAGAGACAGATCTAAGATTTCTAAAATAAAGGTAAATTACTAAAAAGCGAGCCTTGGATAAATATAACGGAACATTCAACCAAGTCAACGTTCAACTTTTTTGGAGCATGAGCACAAAGACGAATGTCGAGCTGTAATATTCGGTTCAAGTGAACCCAATACTTTTAAAGCGAACCATAAATTTATGTTTAAAAGTTTATTAAAACTGTAACAAATAGTATGTTTGAACCCATAATTTAAAAAATATAATTGATTCATATGGCAAAAAAATATTTAGGGTTGAACCCATAGAGCTTAAATCTTGCCTTCGCCTCTACATGAGGGGACCAAAAGGTAATATTAGATCAATTTACGAATATCTAATTTGACAGAAAGACCATAAGTTCACATGCACACGATAAGCTTAAATCTACCCCTGCTCGTGTAGTTTCAAAATTTGCGCGTAAAACTCAATATTGATTACCAACTACACAAACACATTGAAGAGATAGATGAATGTCTTGGGCTAATTAAGTCATTTTTAAAGTGACTCTTAATATGATATGATGTTATTCGTTTCAGATTAAATTTGCGGATATTATTCGTTTCCAAAAGACCTCGTCGGATGAAAATTTTCACTATAGTTATATTTAGATTTATTATCAACTTCCAATGTCAGATGCTCCCACACCCAACTAACAAAATAGAAATAAAAGGTTCTTATTAGAAGTTATCTACAACCTTATCTTAATGGATGTGTGACAGAAAATAGTTCGTCTCTAGCACATACAACTCCTTAATTTCGTTTCTTGCGAAAATATCGTTATTCTCTTCGCTATAGTAATATATTGTACTTCTTACTGGTCCACACGTCTTGTCCTTTACCTTTATATTTTTGGATAGGTCGATATGAATTTTTCATCAAGGAGATTCAAAAAATAAAAATAAACATATTATAGGCTCTCTTAAATTTATTTATTTTTTTGTAATTAAAATTTTATTAATCACCAAAGATTTTGCGTTACAATACCATAGTCCAGCACTCAACTGACTATCTAATCTAATCAAGACAACTAACTACCCGTATCAGAAAACTAACTACTCATATACTATAACTTGAATTGCTGCATCTGCTTTCTAGTTCTAGGAGTACCTCTAACATTACATATATAAGCTAGTTCCCTGACTAAGACTTCACTGTTACGAAAAGTATTCTCAAATATACGTGAGTTCCTTTCAAGCCATATAGCATATGATACTTCAGCAATCACCATTTTGAATATATTGGCTCTACAGGATTTCACTTTACCTTTACTGATGAACCACTGGAGTTTTTGATCCCAAGTATATGTCTTTGGATGATTCTCTTGAATCCAATGCATTGCTTTTTCCCATAGCTCAGTTGAAAAAGGACAAGATAGAAATAGATGATCTCTTGTCTCAATATGACTATGGCATAAAACACTGTGCTGGTCTATATTCAGTCCCCAGTTTGCTAATATGTCCTTGGTTGGTAATCTGCCCTGTAACACTAGCCAGAAATTGAACACACAATTGGTCTAGCATAATTCTGGATGATTAGGTTCTTCCATGGGACTCTTGGAAGATCTCCTAACTGCAAAAGATATAATTGTGTGATAGAGCAGTCATGCCACCTCCAGCCTTGAAATTTCTGCAGGATATCTCGGGATGCTATTACTCTCCTGACCATCCAATTTTCCTGTGTAGGGATTGGCATTGTCTCTACCTGATGATGTTTAATATAGTAAGGATTTATCCACCTTATCCACAATATGTCTTTCTTGTGAGCTAGATCCCAGCAAATCTTTGCAATTGCAGCCTTGTTCCATAGCAAAAGATTGATAAGGTTCATTCCACCAGCTGATTTAGGAGTACACATTCTGTCCCAAGAAACATAAGCTTTTTTAGTAATGAAATTTGATCGAGACCAAACAAAACTTCTACATATTGCTTCAATCATCTTCATTACTTTAGCTGGAATGATGAACAGTTGAGCCCAATATGCTTGAATGCCAAATATCACTGATTGAACTAATTGCAGCCTCCCAGTATAGGATAATTTCTTGGCAGTCCATGAAGTGATCTTAGCAGTAATCTTCTCCACTAAAGGTTGCCATTGAATCAAAGCAATCTTTTTGGTGGACAAAGGAATACCTAGATATTTGAATGGCAATTCTCCATGAGCAAAACCAAGGTGATCAGTAATCTGCTTCTGCACTTCCTGTGTAACTCCCCCAAAATACACTGAGCTTTTTCCCAGATTAGCCTGCAATCCTGAAGCTTCAGAGAATTGAGAGAAGTATTGGAACATGGCTATGATAGAATCAAGGTCTCCTTTAGCAAAAAGTAGCAAGTCATCAGTAAAGCTCAAGTGAGTAATACCTAGTTTTTTACATCTATGATGGTATTGAAAAGTTGGCTCTTTCCTTAGCTCAGCAAGTGATCTACTAAGGTACTCCATTACTAAAGCAAATAGGAAGGGGCATATTGGATCCCCTTGTCTGAGTCCTCTAGCAGCTTCAAATGGTTCTGTTGCTTCTCCATTAACTAGCACTCATAAACTCACTATTTTTATACATTCCATGATCTAGTTAGTAAATCTGGTTGGAAAGCCAATCCCCTCCATCACTTGTTGTAGGAAAATCCACTCAACTGATTCATATGCTTTCTGAAGATTAATTTTAATCATGCATATATGTGTCACATGGGCTCTGGCATAGCTTTTGACTAACTCATGTGCCAGGATGACATTATCAGCAATTTTCCTGCCTGGAATAAAGCTTGCTTGAGCCTCACAGATGATGTTGGGCATGATTTTTTGTAGTCTATTGGCCAGCATTTTAGATATCATTTTGTAAAGGACTGAGCAACATGCAATGGGTCTATATTCCTTAACTGTGGTAGGATTGGAAACTTTGGCGATTAAGGTAATAGTGGCACAATTTATTGGCTTGTACGTCGTGGTTGTTAAAAAGAACTCCTTGATGGCACTTATGACTTGCCTGCTAATAGTGTTCCAAGACTTCTTGAAAATTACAGCATTGTAACCATATATTCCTGGGGCTTTATCATCTCCAATTGCTTTTAGATTCTCCACTATTTCAAGGTCAATGATATCACCACATAACACCCTTTTTATGAACTTATTTTTCTTCAATTGAAGAAACATATTTTCCTTATCAAAATAAGGGAAAATATTTTTCAAAACTCTTTTTCACCCTTCCACACCCTCACCAACACACTCCACACCCACCCACCCAATTATACTCTTACCAACACGCCCAATACCCACCCACCCAACCCCACGACACCACCTCTCTCCAAAAAGGTTTTATTTTTAATTTCAATTTTTTTCTGTCACCATCCCCATCCCCACCTTACTGCCCCTCCCCCCATCCCACCCTATTCGCACAATTTTTTCTTATTTTTTTTTTGCACGCCCGACCCCCCTCCCCGCCCCCTCCCCCCCCCCCCCCCCCTCCCGAAAAAATATTTTTTAATAAATTTTCAGTTTTAGTTTTTTCTTCTTTTGGTTTACAGGTTCGAAATCTTACAAGTTCCAAAGCTATGAGTTTGGAGGTTTATGTGTTTGGAAGTTTACGTGTTGAGAAATTATAAAGTTTACGGTTTCAAAAGTTTGTGGTTTTCAAAATTTAGTGGTTCAGAAGTTCATAAAATTTGTGACTCAGAAGGTTGTTGGCTCGAAAGTTTATGGATTTATATTTATTGTATCTAAATTATTTATGAATACTCTTGAGAAGTTATTTTCCTTAATTTGCATATCTAACACCGGAAATGAATAAGATTACTGCATGTTTTTTAAGAAGATATTTTTACGGAAAACATTTTCCATGGAAAACATTTTCGATTATATCAAACACTAGGGGTGTTCATGGTTTAGTTGGATCGATTTTTGCCTTAAAAAAAAACAAACCAAGTAAGTCGGTTTTTTCAAATATTAGAACCAAATTAAACCAATTAAGCTGGTTTTTTCTTGATTCGTTTTATGTCGGGTTTTGTCGGATTTTCAAATTTTTCGGTTATTTGTCAGTTTTTTCTTAAATATATAAGACATACACTACCAAACACATATTCCGCTAACCATTCAACATAACTCTATCAAATCAATTGTTTTTTGAGAAATCTATTATTTACTAAAATATATTGACGATAATTGAATCAAATAATGATAAATAATTTAAGGACTCAATTAAAAATATATTTTTTTAACATGAAATGGATTCTTACACTTAACAAAAGAAAACTACCAACCAAACTAGAATATAAAGGTAAAGAATTGTACTAAAAGTGTAAAAGATTAACATTCACCATAATTTTTTGAAACTTTATATAAATATATACATACATATATATAAATATATACATACATATATATATATATATATACATACATATATATATATATATATACATACATATATATATATATATACATACATATATATATATATATATATATATATATATATATATATATATATATGTGTGTGTGTGTGTGTGTGTGTGTGTGTGTGTGCGCGCAATAATAAATTTAAAATAGTTACTCCTATAGTCGGTTTGGTTCGATTTTTTTTATTTTTTTTATTAAAATCAAAACAACTCAAATTTGATCGGTTTTTAAAATTAAAAACCAAAACCAAAACCAAACCAAACCAAAAAATATCGATTTCTTTTGGTCGATTTGGTTTGGTTTTCGAGTTGGTTCGATTTTTTGGATTTATATGAACACCCTTACCAAATACACCCTTAAAGCAAAAACCCTCAACTAGATATCAGTGTCTATTACTCTCAACAGGTATATTTAGTGGGTGTTTGGACATAACAATTTTAAAATAAAAAAAAAAGTGAAAGAAAATTTTCAAGTGAAAATGGTATTTGAAATTCAGAGTTATGTTTGAACATGAATATAATTTTGGATTGTTTTTGAAGTTTTTTTTTTTTTGGTAGTTAAATCTTGTTGTATTAATCACCAAAGGTATTTCTTTACAAAGCCATAGTTCAGCTATACACAGCTGACTATCATCTATAAAAAACCTAGCTAACATCTACGTTTACTATACCTATAGTTCTAATTACAGAAGATAATGCAGAAGGTGTAGGCTAACTTTAGGGGGACTCCTAACATGACATGTATAAGCAATGCTTCTGAGTAATTGTGCTTGAACAATCTTGAGTTTCTCTCTAACCAAATATTATGCAGCATTTCAGCAAAGACCATTTTGATCATTTGAGCTCGACCAGATTTTCCTTTAGACTTGGTTATGATCCATTGTATGTATTGCTCCCAATTTTGGTAATTGGCTTGAGTTACTCCAATCCACTGCAAAGTTTGGTGTCTCAGCAAGGAAGTGAATGAGCATGAGAAGAACAGATGATCCCTAGTCTCCTTATCTTGTTGACATAATGCACATGTGTTGTCCACATTGAGTTTCCACTGTTCCAGTCTATCCTTTGTAGGTAACCTATTCTATAATATCAGCCAGAGGTTGAAGACTGCCTTATGTCTAGCATAGTTTTGGATAGTTAGATTCTTCCACGCTACTCTTGGCAATTGTCCAATCTATTGTAAGTAAAGTTTCTTGATAGAGCAAGCTGGTTGTTGCAGCATCTGTGAATGCTGCAATGTAACAGTAGCAGCAATGATCTTCCTAACCATCCAACTGGCTTGGTTAGGAATGGTTAAGAACTGTAATTGTTGTTGTTTTATGTACACTGAATGTATTTATTTTACCCATAGAACATCTTTCTTGTTGGCCAAATCTCACCCAAGCTTGGTGATTGCAGCTTTGTTCCATATTAGCAGATTCATAACATTTAAACCCCCGGCAGACTTAGGTACGAGTAAAGTTTTGAAGAATAACATTTTAAAATTTTAAAAATTAAATATAAAATGCATCTTGAAATAAAAATATTAATATGCGCTGATTTCGTAAAAAAAATTATGTCCAAATGTACTTTGAATTTTATAAGATTCATCTCCAAAAAGTTCTGAAAACAAAATCTTCAAAATGTTAGGCAAGAAGAGAATTAAATCCTTCTAAAAGGTTACTGCAATAATAGAATTTTCAAGAATAGCCTCAATAATGGCAATGTGGTGCAAATAATCCACTAGTAATTGTTACGAATAGCCGAAAGAATTTATTGTTTATTTTTTCTAATTAAGTTTTCTGAGAAATTTTTTAGAAACTACTACTATATTTTAGTGATTATTAGTTTGCTTTAACTATTATTTTGTTAAATTTATTTCATATAGCTATATCTTCATATGTTATAGATTGTATTCGATATATTTTGTTATTGTATTCATAAATATAATATTAAAATTCGGCGAAAAACAGGGAAGCCCAGCTAAGTAGAGAATGTATTCGACTATATTCGCGATTTGTATTCGTGTTAGAGTACGAAATTTGCGGGGAAAAAAGGTTTTCAACTGTTTAAAAACGGTAAGTGAATCAGTTAACGTGAAGAATCCTAATATAACCCAACAAACTCAATTATAACACATAAGATTTGTATTTCCGGTTATAGAAAAGATTATCAACCGAAAAACACCCCAAAAACAGATTAATCTTCAGAGATTCAATCAATCCTTTCCTTTTTTTAGTGGTATCTTTACTAAAATATTTTTTAGTAGTATCTTTACTAATAGGTTATATATTAAAATTATATAATTACAATAAATACAGTTAAATACATAAAAATACATTGAATACATGAAGTATAGCAAGTCATCTATAGTGCAAATACATATAAATACATACTGCAGGTACATTTGAATACATATATACATCTGAATACATAAATTATATTAATTAAAAAACATATGAATACATTCTACAATACATTGAATACATAATGGTGAATATATACTGCTGGACAAAACAACGAAATAAGTGAAGCTTTGAAATTATTTAATTACATTGAGTACAGTTAAAAACAATGAATATATTGAAAAAGTAGAAAAAATTAAAGACAATGAATATAATAAAATAGTTAAATGCATCGAGATACATTGAAATACAATTTTTCTTTAAAATGTAATAGACTCTTCAAGTTGCTCAGCCCCGAAACTCTGTCCTCAATCCACCGATATCCTGGTCATCGTCATGTTGGGCGTTGCCGCCGGTTAAATGAAGCTAGTTGTTCAAGAAACATAAATTTAAAGGATCAAATGGAAACTAGAAACAGAACTTCTTCAGATTTCACAAAGCAAACATTAACAATAAATGCAAAATCTAAGAAAAAATTAGAGTGTGTAACACAACTGTGTGAAAGAAATCGCCAGCCGGAGGAGGGGGTTAGGGATGACACAACAAGAAAGGGGGGAGTGGTCAACGGCCAGATCTATCATTGGCATAACGCAACCGGATTTCTAAAAGCATGGGAGGAAAAAATCGAGGAAAAAAGAGAAGAAAGAGGAAAGAGAGGATGTGACAGGGAGAGAGAAAAATAATATATAACGTATTTAATGGCTTAAAGGTAGAAATGGCCATAAAAAGATATTTTGGTATAAAAATTAAAAAGTAGTTATAGGAGATAATCTTTTAAAAGAATATTTATTTATAATAAATAAGGTATCAAACCCCAAAAATTTCCTTTACGTTTTCTGCCTTATAAAATCCAAATTAGATTTTACATTCCTATACCATATAGGAAACTTTACAACTGTCAATATTTAAGGTTTGATATAATTACATTTAGTATATCAAATTACCAATTTTATAATATACTGTATTTTAAGGGTACAATTAATATAGGGTATACCCCTCCTTAATTCAAGGTACCGTATATCCCACCCCTTCCACTTCTCTCCTAAAATTATACATATACTTGTTCTGATTCTTTTAAGTTTGTTCGTTAATTTCGTGTGTCTATTCTTGTTTTACCTAACTTTTATTGATGGTTAAAGGATCAATTTCTGGCACTTACTCCTTTCGAGAGCCTATTTTTGCAATAGAAAACAGAAGGAAAAAGTCTCATTAATGGGGAAATTGGTCTGATAGGGGAGACCACAAGCTCTTTCAAGATAAGCTCGAGATTTGGGATAAAATCATTCAGGCCTGCAAAATTTGTTGTTCCCAGGCTTCCACTAGATGGGCACTCTTCTTTTGCGTTGAAGATTTTTGCACATTATATGTACAAGTTGTCACAAGCTTTAACTTAGCTCCATGTGTTATTTCAATGTTTATTCTTTTTAAATCGTAAAGACTCTACCAATATCATAAATAGAATTTTTGACATAATTGCATTTTTTTGCTGAAGATTTTGTAGAAGTTTTAGTCTTTTTTTATTTGTGAAAACAGAAAACAAAACATCTACAATCATAATACAAATAATCTACAATTTATCTACAAAATATCTACAAACTGGGTACATTAAATATTTAATATCTCAATTCCCATTCGGTTGTAGTTTAATTTGGATTTTTGACATAATTGCGTTTTTTGCAGAAGATTTCTAGAAGTTTTAGTCATTTTTGATTTGTGAAAACAGAAAACAAAGAATCTACAATTAGAATACAAATAATCTATAATTTATCTACAAAATATCTACAAACTGAGTACATTGAATTTTTATATTTCAATTCCATTCAATTGTAGCATAATTGAGATTTTTTATATAATTACATTTTTTCAGAAGGTTTATAGAAGTTTTAGCTGTTTTTTATTGTGAAAATAGAAAATAAAGTATCTACAATCAGAATAGAAATAATCTACAATTCATCTACAATTTTTGCAACATGTCTTCTTCTTCTTCTTCTTCTTCTTCTTCTTCTTCTTCTTCTTCTTCTTCTTCTTCTTCTTCTTCTTCTTCTTCTTCTTCTTCGACTTTCAATCTGAAATTGAGTCAAAACCAAGTCTAATCTTCACCAAAACCCCTCAAAATTGAGATATAAACTCCAAATCATATTTCCGATTATTTTCAACAATACCTAATCCAATAAATAATGAATTTTAAAAATCCAATTTTAAATTCAAAGCTTTCAAGTTTTTTAATGACTGTAAATGGTGGAATTGTTGCTCTTTTTTCATTTGTTTTGTATTACTGAAATTTGTGATTGAGAAATAGATAGAGATGTAGAGAGAAAGTCGACGAACTGGGCTTTGTTAACGATTTTGGCTTTTTTTGATTTGTGGCTTAAGGAAAAATATCGAAAAATGGAGTTTTTGCAGAAAAGAGATGTAATTTAATTTTTAATTGAAGATATAGGATTTGTGTTTTAAATTTGATTTGAAGATTGCTAAATCAATTAGAATATTCTATTCCTGATTTGTAACATGCCTAATTAGGATGGAATCAACTCCTAATAATTAGTATTTAATGAATACTATTACAATTGTAGAAAAATTATGAACATGACGAGTAGACCCTACAATCATGATTTAGAAAGTTTACAACCCATTCATTTTTGTTCTGAACTTGCTTTTCCAATAGATGTAAACTAAAGTTAGAGCATACTATTATCTTTGAATATTTTGCTTCGTTGACTGTCAAAACACCAGTATTATATAGTTGAATCATGATTCTGATTATATGATCTATTTTATTTTGTTAATTAAATAATTAATTATCACTAAAAAAAATTATCAGTGTACAAAAGCAAACAGGTATATTTTACTATGAGAAACCTTTATGATTTTCTCACTAATAAATATTAATGACAGCTATGATAAGAGATATTATACCTTAATCTGTGTCCCTTTATCAGACTAGTTTTGACCAAAAACTCTAGCATTAAACAGGTTGATATAATTAAAGAAAATTATTTTCTGAAATTGCTTAAATAAATTTGAAATGAAATTTGATTAGAGCACGGTGGTATCGAGTCTGTAATTTGGTTCTGGTGCCCGTTACAGGTCTTACATATGATTTAAGATGTTTCAGTAAAATTTTGTGAAAAACGGATATCATTTGACGTGATTTGGACCTAAATTTCTAAATTTGATACTTGATGAAGTTTGAGAAAAGTTCTTGATTTTGAGGTTTAATTCGTTGTTATTGAGGTTATTTTGGCGATTTGATCGCATGAATAAGTTCGTATGATGTTGTTGAGTTAGTACGTGTTTTTGGTTAGGAGCCCCGAGGGCTCGGATGTGTTTCAGATGGATTCGGGATGTTTTGAACATAAGGAAAAGTTGCAAATTTTCTGCTACAGGTGCTTAGGCCTATTGTTCATCACGATCGTGTAATCACTTTTGTGATCAAATAAGGTAAATGGGGACAGGGGTGGATTTTCCATCGCGGATGCAAAGCCACAGTCCCGAACGCGGAGCTTTGGGGGATTGCTCATCGCGAACGCGGCATGTGTGATGCGAACACATAGTGTTAATTGGAGGGGGCTGGGATTTTGGTCGTTCTTCTATGTGAACGCGTACGTGTGTCCGCAAATGCGAGGATCAGGGGGTTCAATCCTTTGTGAACACAAGGAAGATCTCGCGATTGCGTAAGCCCACTTACTGGCAGACTTCGCGATCGCGACAGTGTTCTCGCGAACGCGATGAACACTATCGCCCAGCACTTAAAATAGTAGCTAATACGAGATTTGTTTAAAATTTAATAACTTCCTAATCTCAACTTCAAATTGGGCGATTTTTTAAAAAGGATTGCACCACAAATTTATAGGTATGTAATCTTGGACCGTTTTCTTCAATTTTCATTAAAACACATTAGATTTCTATGCTTAAATCATATGAATAAGGTAGAAAATTAGGGATTTGGTTAGAGTTAGGCTTTTAGATGAATTGTGATTTAGACCTCGTTTTGGGATCGAATTCTGGAAATACTTATATATTCGGACTCGTGGGTGAATGGGTGATCGAATTTTAATTCGAACCTCATGTTTAATTCGACCAAGCGGCCCCGGGTCGATTTTTGAATTTTGGGAAGAATGATTAGAAAGTTATCATTAAGCATTGGAATTGGATTGTTTAGCATTTATTGATGTTATTAAGTCAATTATGTCTAGATTCGATTGGGTTGGAGCCAAATTTGAAAAGGAAACCGGTGTTTGAGGCTTGAGTTGGCCATGAAAGTTCGAGATAAGTATCTGGTCTAATTTTAGCTTGAGGGATTAGAAATTGAGTCTTATTTGCTATGAGGTAATTGTTGAGTACGACGTATAGGCATGCTGGCGAGTATCTATACATTGGTGTCTAGCATGACGGCGAGCCTTTATATTGTGAATTTTATGATTTCGTTTTATCTTTTCTGCCTTGGTGATGATTTCTATTTATTGTGTAAAGTTTGTGGAAGGAATTGTGACCTTTGAACTTCGAGGAGCATTGGATCAAGTTATATTACGAATTGTGAAAGTATATGAGATGATTGGACTCTATGGAGCATTGGCTCAAGTAGTAAAATGAGTTATGAGATAAAAGTGAAAGAAAGAGAAAGAGTTATTAAACGGTTCCCTTGCCGAGATATTGATGTTTTGTTGATTATCTCCCTTGTCGAGATGTTGAGTTTATTGATGTTTTTCCCTTATCGGGATTTAATTGTTTAGTTGTTGTTCCCTTGCCGAGATTTCTATTATTATTTTATTTATTCGGTTGCCCTTTGCTTTTTATTGTTGTTTTGGGTGAGGAAGAGTGTTAAAATACGAAGGGTGATGCCGTGCAGTGTTTGTTATTGTGAGAAAAGAGTGTAAAGCACGAAGGGTGATGTCGTGCCGCATGATGTACCATTTAGTTCCTGTTATATTGATTTCATGGTGAGGATGAGAGTAAAAGCACGAAGGGTGATGTCGTACAATTTATATTGATTCTTATGGTGAGGATGAGGGTAAAAGCACGAAGGGTGATGCCGTGCAATTTATATTGATTCTTATGGTAAGGACGAGAGTAAAAGTACGAAGGGTGATGTCGTGCACTTGTCTTTGATTTTCCTGATTCTTGTTGATAATTGAGTTATGATGTCCTTTACGTTTATTTATTGATTCTCTATTGTTACTTGATTTTATTTCGAGGTTTTAGATTCCCTTACCCTATTTGCCTTGTAATTGTTGTTTGGGTTAGGAAGATCGTAAAGCACGAAGGGTGATTCCATGCATTGTTTTGGTGAGAGAGAGTAAAAGCACGAAGGGTGATGTCGTGCACTTATCTCTAATTTCCTAACTTTTGTTGATAACTGCCTTATAGTTCCTCTATACTAAATTGCTGGCTTCATATTGATACTTATTGTATCCCGCGGCATGATTTCCCCTTTTTATTTTCAATTGAACTGTAGTGACCCTCGTATTTATTTGTTGCTTTTCTATTACTATTCGATGTTTTCCCCGCAATATATTTCCCCCTCCCATACTTGACTGTATGTGACTGTTTTTTTTAGTACTTATTTTCTGTTGTATATAGTTAAATTACACGGGTTTATTAGGTAGTCCAGTCCTAGCCTCGTCACTACTTCGTCGAGGTTAGGCTAGACACTTACCAGCACATAGGGTAAGTTATGCTGAAACTATACTCTGCACTCATTTATGCAGACCCCAGTGTTGTAGACTTCGGACCGCATTGAGATTGTTGACTCTTGTTCATCAGGTGACCCGAGGTAGCCCTGCAGGCATCCGTAGGCCTTGGCGTCTCCTTTCTATCTACTTTCCTGTTTCTTACCTGTATTTTCAGAAACAGTGTTATATTAAATTCTTTCAGACCTTTATTTGTTGTATTCTTAGATCGTCTGTGAAACTGTGACACCAGTTCAGGGTAGTCGAGACTCAAACAGTTGTATTAGATATTCATGTTCAAATAGCTTATTATTTTCTTCTGCTTATGTTAAATTTCGATGTTTAAATGTTATTACATTCGAAATTGTTAATGCATATAAAATAGGTAAAAAGGTAAGTTGTGTTATTAATTGGCTTGCCTAGCTCATATTAGTTGGAACCATCACGATTCTCGGGGATAAAAAATCTAGATCGTGACATTGGATGGCTTTTAAGCTACTCAAATTAGCTTTTAAGCTCTTTTTAGCTTTTTCACTGTTTGGAAAAGTCAAAAAGTACTTCAAGTAAGTAAAAAATTGCTTAAAACAAGCCAAAAGCAATAAGTTGGGCAATCCCAACTTACTGCTTTTTGACTTAAAAGCTATTTCTACTAAAAAGCTACTTTTTATAAGCCGGTCTAAATGAGCTCATGGTCAATGGTCAACTTTTTATCCCTTTTCTCCCTTTCGCGCAAGTTTGGGATGAGAATCCTTGTCAAATTATTTTTTAATGAGGCATTAAATTTCCTTGAAATGAAAATGGGTTAAAGAAACACCCGTTTAGTCTAAGTATTCAATGGGGCATTTGCATTTATACCCGCTTTTGGTATCATATTTTAACTTGTGCTCGCTTTACAAAAAAAATATAAGTGTACCCGCTTTTTCGCTTAACTTCAGTACATGGGATTGAAGTAGCATAGGCAATCACAAAAAACTTCAGCATCCTTAGTCGGGCCTGAAGTTCAGCTCTAGAGCAGAAGTTTTTGTTTTGTAACTGGAAACTTCAGCTCCAGAGCTGAAGTTTTTGTGTTGTAACTGGAAACTTCAGCTCCAGAGCTGAAGTTTTTGTGTTGTAACTGGGAAACTTTGGCTCTAGAGCTGAAATTTTCTTAAAAGAGATCCTTTTTTCCTTTTGAATGTATGCTTTCGCTGCAACTATTGTATCCTCTAGTTCAACAATTAAAGAGAACTCATCCTCAAGCACCGGCAAGTTGGGGGAATGAGTACGTAAATTGGAAGTTAGAATCAATATCATCGTCTGTAGTGTTTATAAAGATTAAGCACATCGTCTCTAGTGTTTATAGAGATTAAGCACCTCGTTGCAATCAATGAAAATGAAATCATTATTTTCTCAGCAACTTTCAACTTTTGAAACACTAAAACGCAATACTTCAGTGACGTCCATTTTTTGCTTTCTAATTTAGATCATAATGCATGCAAAAATGGAGATAGAGTGCCAGGGTTTTTGGTAGAGGAGCTAAGGGTCTCCACAAGGGACAGTACCACAGTACTGGAAAAAAAAAAAGAAACAGAAAATGAAGGAGGAAAAAGGAGCTGAAATTGTTCAAAAAGTTGGTGTAAGTTAAAAAATTTTAAAAAAATAAATATAAATTAAATGTGGGCAATCAAATAAAGTGTCTCGTGCAATTTTCAAATATTCAATCAAGTTTTCGAAACAAATTTAGGGGACTTTATGTAATTTTCCCTAAGACCATTACATGGATTTGAATTAGGGAAACATGATTACTGCAACTAATCAAACTTTAGAAAAATCAAAAAGGCATACAAGATAGGGAACTTACAATATCCACACATTTGAATTTTGGGTCATCCTTTTTGTGTCAGAGGACTTTCAGATATCCCTTTTTAGTTGTCAAAATGTCTCCTTGTGCCCTTCAAATTGTTTTTTTGTCCATGTTTTTATTGGAGATTAGACCACGCTACCATCCAAAGAATTTCCTCTCTCAAACCCTTAATCCTAATCTTCTTTCTGTACATTCAATAGAGAAGATATTTTTTTTCTCCTCAAACAAATAAAAGTTCTCGACAATAAGACAAAAACAATAATTTCCGCAAACTAAAATGTTTGCTATATATGGTGAATCAAAGTTGCTGATAGCTATGAAAAGAGATATTATACCTTAATCTGTGTCCCTTTATCATACTAGTTTTGACCAAAAACTCTAGTATTAAACAGGTTGATATAATATAGAGTTATACAAATTGAAACGTCAATTATACAAATAGAATGTTGAAATATGTAAAAGTCATTGATGGTATGGCATCAGAAATTCCAACAAGGGATTTGAAAAATGATAAAATGTCACAACTTAAATGGGTTCAATTGCCTACAACGAAATCATATATAGCTTGTCTTTACAACTATACTAAAGTTTCATTCCGACAAGAAGATTCAATAACTTATATATATGCATAAGAATCTTTAATTTTACCTACATGTGATTTTTTCTACATAGGGAATTCAATTGAACCACTTTCAAACTCTAATAAGAGCGTATACAATCCATCATTGAACTTGTTGACATATTTTACATCCAAAATACTCTCCTAACTAATTGGAATAATTTTGTTTGGTTATCGGAATATGCCTGCCTTTTCGAACAAATTCAACCAAAATCTCAAAAAAAGAGAATTCTTGTATTCTTCTTGGACAAAAAATCATCGTTCACATGCATCACAGCCCAAAATATGTCGTTTCCTTCGTACCCTAAAAGCATGCACGTGAAACCGTCTCTGCATGGGCACCATATCTCTAATAACCAATAATAATAAAGAAAAATAAAATAAAATATCCATGCAAATATGAAAAGCTCTATAAATACGTACCAAAACCCTATATATCAAGATAACAAACACTCCTCAACTAGCAAAACCATCTCCAAAAAAAGAACTCACAAGATGTTTTTCCAATCTTTCTTCATCTTCTCCCTTCTCTTCCTCTCCTCTGAAGCCGCCGTCCTCGATTTCTGCGTCGGGGACTTATCAGTTCCCGACGGACCAGGCGGCTATGCATGCAAAAAACCATCCGCAGTAACTGCGAATGACTTTGTATTTTCTGGCTTAGCCACTCCAGTTAAACTTAACCCTCTCATTAAAGCTGCGGTCACTCCTGCTTTTGCTCCTCAATTTCCAGGACTTAACGGTCTTGGAATTTCAATGGCTAGGCTTGATTTAGCTATAGGTGGTGTTATCCCAATGCACACACACCCTGGAGCATCAGAAGTACTTTATGTTGGATCAGGAGAAATTTGTGCTGGATTTATTTCTTCTTCGGACAACAAAGTTTTTTTCAAGAACCTTAAACAAGGAGACATTATGGTTTTCCCACAAGGATTGTTGCATTTTCAGATTAACTCTGGGAAAACTGCAGCTTTAGCTATTGTTTCATTCAGTAGTCCAACTCCAGGTCTTCAAATTACAGATTTCGCTCTCTTTGCTAATGATTTGGCTACTGAAATTGTGCAGGCTACTACGTTCCTTGATGCTGCCACAATCAAGAAGTTGAAGGGTGTCCTTGGTGGCACCAACTAATTAAGTTTTAGCGACTTATTTGGAAATGAGGCGTAGTTATTGTCCTTGGAATAAGTTTCGACACAAAACATTGGGTCTTTAATTTGTTTAGTTTCACTTTAGTATTTTTTTTGAAAATTTTATGTTTTTGATGTCTTGTATGTTTTGTTTGTGCGTCATGTTTAAGTGTCAATTATCAGAGTTGAATTTTGCTTCTTCTGGACTTTCTAGGACTTTGGTAATTTGTTTTATAAATTCAGTTTAAGTAATTTGTTTTCTTCAGTTGCTTTTTGAACGTCGAATTTCCAAATGTAAGTCTCACGAGCACGCAAAAACCAACAATGTAATAGTCTATTTCGCAGATAGAGACAGATCTAAGATTTCTAAAATAAAGGTAAATTACTAAAAAGCGAGCCTTGGATAAATATAACGGAACATTCAACCAAGTCAACGTTCAACTTTTTTGGAGCATGAGCACAAAGACGAATGTCGAGCTGTAATATTCGGTTCAAGTGAACCCAATACTTTTAAAGCGAACCATAAATTTATGTTTAAAAGTTTATTAAAACTGTAACAAATAGTATGTTTGAACCCATAATTTAAAAAATATAATTGATTCATATGGCAAAAAAATATTTAGGGTTGAACCCATAGAGCTTAAATCTTGCCTTCGCCTCTACATGAGGGGATCAAAAGGTAATATTAGATCAATTTACGAATATCTAATTTGACAGAAAGACCATAAGTTCACATGCACACGATAAGCTTAAATCTACCCCTGCTCGTGTAGTTTCAAAATTTGCGCGTAAAACTCAATATTGATTACCAACTACACAAACACATTGAAGAGATAGATGAATGTCTTGGGCTAATTAAGTCATTTTTAAAGTGACTCTTAATATGATATGATGTTATTCGTTTCAGATTAAATTTGCGGATATTATTCGTTTCCAAAAGACCTCGTCGGATGAAAATTTTCACTATAGTTATATTTAGATTTATTATCAACTTCCAATGTCAGATGCTCCCACACCCAACTAACAAAATAGAAATAAAAGGTTCTTATTAGAAGTTATCTACAACCTTATCTTAATGGATGTGTGACAGAAAATAGTTCGTCTCTAGCACATACAACTCCTTAATTTCGTTTCTTGCGAAAATATCGTTATTCTCTTCGCTATAGTAACATATTGTACTTCTTACTGGTCCACACGTCTTGTCCTTTACCTTTATATTTTTGGATTCAAAAAATAAAATATATGTTATGAAATAGAAGATTCTTACACTTCTATTTAAGGTGAATATCTTTAATGTATTTAATTAAAGAGATTTTAGAGTTCTATTATTGGTAGCTAAATCTTCCTCTCCCCTATAAATAGAGGTGCCCCCTACCATTGTAAATCATCCCTTGAGACCCCTCTCAACACAATAAGAAGAACTCTCTCTACTCTTCTCTCTATTGCTATTGTTCTTGTTCTATTGTTCTTGTCTTTTGCTTTAGTTTATAACACGTTATCAGCACGAGACTCTACCGTCTCAAGTACCATTCTCGAAAATCCAAGGTATTTTCCCTCTTCCTAATTTAATTTTCGAGTATGTCTGACATTATGAAAAGAAAGTTCGTTGCCCTTGAAATTTCGGGCAAGAACTATATGACATGGGTGTTGGATGCTGAAATCCACCTAGATGCTATGGGTCTCGGAGACACCCTCAAAGATAAAGAAAAAGCATCCACCCAAGATTGTGCGAAGGCCTTGATTTTCTTGCGCCACCACCTTGACGAAGGTTTGAAGATTGAATATCTCACCGTCAAGGATCCACTCGTTTTGTGGAACAGCTTAAAGGAGAGATATGACAACCTGAAGTTGGTCACTCTGCCACAAGCACGATATGATTGGGCCCATCTGAGGCTACAGGACTTTAAGTCCGTTTCTGAATATAATTCTGCTATGTTCAGAATTACTTCTAAACTGAAGCTATGTGGAGATAACATCTCCGATTACGATATGCTTGAGAAAACGTTTACAACGTTTCATGCCTCCAATATGGTACTGCAGCAACAGTACCGAGAGAAAGGCTTTACGAAGTACTCTGAACTGATTTCTCTCTTACTAGTGGCTGAGCGAAATAATGAACTGCTCATGAGAAATCACGAAAATAGACCAACTGGGTCTACACCACTGCCTGAAGCAGATATGGTGCACTCTCATTATGCCAAACATAAAAGGGACCATGGTCATGGTCATAAACGGGGTCAAAGCCAAGGACGTGGACAAGGAAGAAATTCCAAAGAAGTCCGTCACCCCCCAAAGAGAGATAACCACCGAAAGCAGAAACGGGATCCAGAAGATCCTAAGGCAAATAGTTCAGAAACTATATGTTATCGTTGCGGTGGAAACGGGCACTGGTCTAAGACTTGCCGAATACCAAGACACTTGGTTGACCTTTATCAAGCATCTCGAAAGAGAAAACGCCCTAAAACAAATTTTGTCTCTGATGACAACTTTGACTTCACCCACCTGGATGTGGCAGACTTCTTTGAGCAACCCGAGGGAAAGATAGACCACCTAATCGGTGATGGAACCATGATGAAAGAAGATGGAGCTGTTTGATTCTATTTGTATTAGTCAATGAATAAATTAATAGTCATTAGCATTAGCTCGTATTAGTTAATTCATGATATGATGTTAGTATTAGCCCTTTAGAATGTTTCAGTATGCTCAAATATTTTTATTATACAGTAGAGGTAATCGACTAACCTAAAAACTAGTCGATCGTCTAATATTTAGCAATAAAACGAACTTTTTTCCGCCAGGCCAGATATTCGAATATCAGAGTCTGATATTCGAATATCTGGGCCAGATATTCGAATATCAGAATTCCTATATTCGAAGATCTGGCAAGATATTAGAATATGTGCTTAAATATTCGAATATCTAATATTTTTCGCATCAAAGTATTATTTTTTCCGCAAGGCATTATATTCGAATATTAGAATACAATATTCGAATATCCTAAATAACTGCTTCCCAAAACGCTGTTTAAACGCGAAACAAAAGAATTGAAGTTGTTTATACTTATATTTATGTATTTTTTTTGTATGTCAAACTATGGGAAAGCAATATGGATATCTCACAAAGCGAACTTGGACCAACGTCCAATTGTAAAAGTATTTGCCTAGTTGATTCATGTACTACACATACAATACTCAAAGAAAAGAAGAGTAATTGTGTAAGGCAAACATTACTACAATCTATGGAAGTAGTAAATTGATTGAAGGCTCCGGAAGAGCAATTGTAACTCTGCCCAAAGGCATGACGTTAATCATAGAGAATGCAATGTTCTCCTCCAAGTCTAAGAAGGACTTGTTGAGTTTTAATGATATCAATCAAAGTGTTCTCCTCCAAGTCTAAAAGGAACTTGTTGAGTTTTAAAGATATCATTCAAAATGGATATCATATTGAGACAATAGATGAGAATAATCTTGAATTCTTCATGAAAACGAGGCTGCCCATTTCGGTTTGGGTTCACGCCATTTTGAATGCAACAATGCTAGTTTGTCGGCTGCCCGCTTCGACTTGGGTTCACGCCATTTTGCATGCAACAATACTAGTTTGTCGGCTGCCCACTTCGGTTTGGGGTCACGCCATTTTGCATGAAGCAATGCTAGTTCGTCGGCTGCCCACTTCGGTTTGGGGTCACGCCATGTTGCATGCAGCAATGCTAGTTCGTCTCTGACTGACGAATTGACACAAATATTCCCCATTGCAATTGGTTTTGGGTCATGAACCCATATATCCCATTTAAGAAGCTTTGGATGCGCAGTATATGTGCCTGTAACACCGCCATCCCGCACCAAAATGGGTTTGCAAAGGAGGTTAGGAATATATGTTGAGTTTGACGCGTCCTCCATTATTCGCTACCTCGAAACATTGACAGGAGATTTGTTCACTGCACTATTTGCAGACTGTCAATTTGATGAGACACTTTTCCCAAAATTAGGGGGAGAAGTTGGTGAAACCAAATGGGAAATTTTGTGGAAAAATGTATCATTATCTCATCTTGATTCACATACCTCTATTTGAAAGAAAGAGGTACAAAAGATTATCCATTTGCAAAGAATAGCAAATCAAATGCCTGAAGCATTTATAGATTTGAAAAGGATAACAAAATCACATATCCTCGAAGTGAATGTGATTCACAAATACATATTCAATGTTGGAAGAATATGAACATGAAATTGGTATTGAATATACCACACTCACTCCTAGAAGGAGGCTTGAGATGATACCACCCTCACCCTAGAAGGAGGTTTGAGATGATATATGGCATGAATGATCGTTGGTCGCGTACCTATTGTACGCCAAAGTATTTTGGAAATATGACCATTAAAGGACAACGATAATGCAAGAAACATATCTTGCATATAAGTTTGACATGACCATAATGGTATAACTTTCTCTTTAAGAAAGATATTCACCACACGGATGTTGATGAACCTGTGGTAGTACAAAGTTAATTGAGAGCTCTCGAAGAGCCAATTATTACTATGTTGGAGAAACACAATTGAGTATTGTGCTGTAGTAAGTCTCAAAGAAACTTATCCAGTTTCCAAAAGTACACGCGAAGGCGATTGATGATATTGAGACTATAAATAAAGGAAGGCTTTGATTCTCCTATTACTACAACTTGTAGCGGGGTAATTTGTATATGAAAAGCTACCCGCTTTGTTCTCCAGTTTGTACTACACAAAAGAAAGAATGCCACAATAAAGTGGATATCTATTGGTATAAAACCCATGTCATAATAAACCCGAAGTTTATTGATAAGTGCACATGTCATGGTGTAAATTTGAAGTTTACCAATATTGATAATTTAGTCAGTTGACATTCGTGTTAGCCATCTCATTTGAAGTATGATGTGCAAATTCACATAGGTGAATATTAAAGAACTAGAAAGTTCTTTACGAATACTCTTGTATCACTTGTTCTCATTAATGAACTGACCAACTAAAGAGTTCGGGTTGAAGCCCCTAAATTCTGGAAATATCAAAGGTGAATATGGGCCCATTCACCTGCCATGTATACCACATATGATGCATCTATGATATGGTTACATGCGCCATTGTTATTAACCCGCAGCCTGGCAGTGCTTGCGAGGTAAATCGCTCAGTAATCTAACTTCGAGCATAGTTTCCAGATTCTCTACTCAAGACAGTTCATCTTGATAAGTTGGTTTATATCAAAGTTGGTTTAGCAAGATAATTATTAAGTGCTTCCACTTAATAGCTAAACTGTTCCTTATGAGAACGAAGTTGTATATATCAGTTTGATATAAGTTGTATACAAGAGTATATTCTCCCCTCAAAAGTGGTTCAGGGTCAGGAACCAAATAATTTCATCTTATATTAAGGTGCTGTGTATATTGACATAATGCACAAAGATGATTTCCCAAAGTTGAGGAAACATGTTAGCTTTACTAACATGAGGGGGAGACATGATAAACACTTGAGAAAGTGTTACATGGGATGAATTTTCATTTGTATATGTATATCCCCGAATATCATGATATGAACCTGTAGTTCATAAAAAGGGAAATGCAATTGCAACATATTGCAAAGCATGCTATACGCATTTGCTGACTCAAAGAAAGTAACTAAATGGAAGAGATACAATTCAAGAAGAATTGATTCCATATGAAAGACATGTAGTTTTGAACCTATAGTTCAAATGCTTGAAAGATAAAAGTCAAAGGTATGTATAGTCAGTTTTCGATATCTTATTTGTTTAGTATCACTAATGAAAGATTGATATGCAGCTAAAGTTTATTATATGGCTTATATGACTTAACTTGAAAGATTTAAGTTGCTTGAAGCATATGCAATTCTTGGTCCTGAAGTACCACATCCTAAGTACAATTTGTGTACATATGTATCTTGCCATAACTATAAGCATGAGGGCATTGAGAATGCATCTATGAAGACATTAAAGAGTTATTCCACGACATTATATGAAGATGTTCATACCTATCAAGAATGATGATTTCAAGGTGCGGAATATTTATTCAAGTCAATATGGTTGATTTACTTATCAAATGTCTACCAAAGATCGTTTTGAAGATGATGCACAAGATTGGAATGCAAATGCTCAAGGATATAAATCGATGTACTCATTAGGGGGAGTCAATGCGCGTCGCACTCTTTTTCCCTTACAAGGTTTTTTCCCACTGGGTTTTCCTTGCAAGGTTTTAACGAGGCAACCAATAGGCGCATATTCAAACATGTGTACTCTTTTTCCTTACTTTAATTTTTCCCATTGGGTTTTGGTTTTAAGGTTTTATGAGGCACATCATTGAATAGACATTCAAGGGGAAGTGTTATGAAATAGAAGATTCTTACACTTCTATTTAAGGTGAATGTCTTTAATGTATTTAATTAGAAAGATTTTAGAGTTCTATTAGTGGTAGCTAAATCTTCCTCTCCCCTATAAATAGAGGTGCCCCCTACCATTGTAAATCATCCCTTGAGACCCCTCTCAACACAATAAGAAGAACTCTCTCTACTCTTCTCTCTATTGCTATTGTTCTTGTTCTATTGTTCTTGTCTTTTGCTTTAGTTTATAACAAAATAGACATATTATAGGCTCTCTTAAATTGACCTTATATATATGATATAATTTTTCAACGAATATAGTTCTGGAGTTATCAATCCTAAAAAATGAAAACAGACCCTTTTAAAGTTATAACTTAGTTTAATCCTACTACAAAATTAATACAGTAAATTTAAACTAGTATATCTTTATACATGAAAATAATCAATTTGATCATTGTGGTTAGACTCTAATTTGAGGTACTTTCCCCTGGATATGAAAATAAATTCAAGATGACGACTTAAATAATGAATAAAGCACGAGGAGAGGAAGGCTTTTGAAACGAAACGAGACTAGAAAAAATATGAGAAGCGGCACTGATGTTTTTTTTTCAAAACGAATATCTTTGGTCAATTTTATTGGACAATTACCCAACGATCCATGTCGTGTATATTTGCCAGGGGCCAGGGCCATTTGGCCAAGAATAGTAAATGTGTATTAGACTTAATATTTTTCAAAAAATATTTTAAATTTTTTTATATTTGATAGATTTAAATATTTTCAAAAATATTTTTTTTTATAAATTTATTTTTCTTCAATTGAAGAAAAATATTTTCCTTATAAAAACAAGGGAAAATATTTTTCAAAACTCCTTTTCACCCTTCCCCACCCTCACCAACACACTCCACACCCACCCACCCAATTCCACCCTTACCAACACACCCCATTCCCACCCACCCAACCCCATGACACCATCTCTCTCCAAAAAGGTTTTTTTTTTAATTTCTTTTTTTTTAGTCACCATCCACATCCCCACGTTACTGCCCCTCCCCCCATCCCACCCTATCCACACATTTTTTTCTTATTGTTTCTGCATGCCCGACCCCCCTCCCCACCCCCCACTCCCCGAAAAAAATATCTTTTAATAAATTTTCCATTTTAGTTTTTTCTTCTTTTGGTTTACAGGTTCGAAATCTTACAAGTTCCAAAGCTATGAGTTTGGAGGTTTATGTGTTTGGAAGTTTACGTGTTGAGAAATTATAAAGTTTACGGTTTCAAAAGTTTGTGGTTTTCAAAATGTAGCGGTTCAGAAGTTCATAAAATTTGTGACTCAGAAGGTTGCTGGCTTGAAAGTTTATGGATTCATGTTTATTGGATCTAAATTATTTATGAATACTCTTGAGAAGTTATTTTCCTTAATTTGCATATCAAACACCGGAGATGAATAAGATTACTGCATGTTTTTCAAGAAGATATTTTCACGGAAAATATTTTCCATGGAAAACATTTTCGATTATACCAAACACTAGGGGTGTTCATGGTTTGGTTTGGATCGATTTTTGCCTAAAAAAAACAAACCAAGTAAGTCGGTTTTCAAATATTAGAACCAAATCGAACCAATTAAGCCGGTTTATTCTCGATTCGTTTTATGTCGGGTTTTGTCGGGTTTTCAATTTTTTCGGTTATTTGTCAGTTTTTTCTTAAATATATAAGACATACACTACCAAACACATATTCCGCCGACCATATTTTCAATGTAACTCTATCAAATCAATTGCCTTTTGAGAAATCTATTATTTACTAAAATATATTGACGATAATGAATCAAATAATGATAAATAATTTAAGGACTCAATTAAAAACATATTTTTTAAACATGAAATGGATTCTTACACTTAACAAAATAAAACTACCAACCAAACTAGAATATAAAGGTAAAGAATTGTACTAAAAGTGTAAAAGATTAACACTCACCAAGTCCAGAGAGATCAAGATCTAGTCCAGTAAGGTCTCAAAGCTCAGGAAGAGATGATAATGAAGACAATCTAAATTATCAAGATGCTCAAGATCCATACGAAGATTATGATTCAGGAATGAGTTTTGATTCAATAGCACTCCATAATTTAGACACATAAAAATAATTCGGAAATATTGAATCAAGAAGGAGACAGAAGAACAATAATGGAAGAGACAATAAGTGGGGCCAGATGTAACGGAAGAAGAACAATAATGGAGAACAATAATGGAGGAGACAATAAGTGGGGCCAGACGTGATATAAAGACAAGTAAGAAAAATTATCTTCTTAAAATAAAGGGAAATAAGAAAATAACCGTCTTAGATTAATTATTGTCTTAAATTATTTATATATAAACTTATTGTCTTGAATAAGAATAGTGAGAGAGGCTAGATAAATGTATTTGTAGTATTCTAATTATAAGATATAACTGCTTATTAAATAAATCTACACAAAATCTATTGTTTTCTGTTATATAAATAAAATGTATAGCGTAGTCTACGATAGAATAGAATCCTGTGTCTACGTCCCAAATAAATTCTCCTAAGCTTAAACTAAGACTTCTTGCAAAGCTTTCTGGATATGTATAATTATTACGATTATCAGACATTAACAGCTTAGTAGAATTATTTTAAAACACCTTATATTTGTAAAAATCCTACTCGGTACTCTCCCTCTCTTATATGTAAACTTATAATGTTACAGTGTATTCATAATTATGTACTAAGATTACCCCTTTTATACTCTTTTTTTTTTTTACTCTGTTCATCTCTTCTTCCCAATTTTTGATAGACATGAATCTATTCTTAACTCTTTTTTCTTTAACCTCACCCCGGCCATGGTTAAGTTCACATACCACTCGGTTTATCTTAACCAGCTTTTTCCTAGGAATTTACAGGTTAATCCATCAAAATTGTTAAGAAATTGGAAAGATAACCATATACTAAGAGTAGTTTTTTAACAATTTACAGAATAACAAAACTATACATAATAAAACATAAAGGAAATCAAAACATATGGGTAATATCTTAGAACATAACATAGATAAACATAGTAACTTACATGTTTACAAGAGATGGGATTTCCCTTTCGGGAAACCCGAAAAGATTTGACTGAACTTCTGAATTGAAAAACGATCAACTCCTAAGCATACAAACTTTATTTATTTTACAAGCTTAGAAGAATAAGTACTAGGGTATTCATAAAGGGAATATTTGACAAGGTGGTTTTAGAAATGGTTTTTGGGATGGAGAGTTGGCTTAAGATTTTTAGAGGATTTCTTGCTTTGTGTTTTTTCTCGATCATTTTTCTTCTCCTATGGTCTGCCTTTTATAGCTGAATTTCTGAGCAGATCTGAAATGCGGACTTCAAAATTTTTTGAAATTTTTGTCTTCTAGCCTTGTAGGGTACTTCATTGGGCCCCATCTTCACATGGCTGGTGCAGAGATTCCATTTTATGTCGTCCACGTTTTTCTTACTTGTCTTTATATCACGTCTGGCCCCACTTATTGTCTCCTCCATTATTGTTCTTCATTATTGTTCTTCTTCCGTTACATCTGGCCCCACTTATTGTCTCTTCTATTATTGTTCTTCTGTCTCCTTCTTGATTCAATATTTCCGAATTATTTTTTATGTGTCTAAATTATGGAGTGCTATTGAATCAAAACTCATTCCTGAATCATAATCTTCGTATGGATCTTGAGCATCTTGATAATTTAGATTGTCTTCATTATCATCTCTTCCTGAGCTTTGAGACCTTACTGGACTAGATCTTGATCTCTCTGGACTGGGACTAGGACTAGGATTTTTAATCATATGTTTGTCTTATTTTTCTTTTTGCTGGAAGAAATTTTCTAATGTCTGTTTAATTACATCTTCTATTTTTTCATTTTTTTTCTTTTTAACACTTATACTCTTTTTCTTTAATATGTCTCCATGTGTTAATGTTCTGGGCAGTCTTCTTCTTGATGATGATCCTTCGTCTTCACTTTTTGGCAAAGTGACAGCCATAAACGGATTTGATTTGTCTTTACCGGTCACCGTTTGAACCGGACTAGCTGTATCACCATCCGATACAGTGGATTTTCCTGCATTCATTGGGGAACGCACACCCTTCTCATCCATTTTTTCTTGAGATGGAAAACTCGTATCTTGTTGCAAAACAACTTGAGTCTGAGATTGTGCTAACATCTGCATCATTTGTTCTAAAACTTTTACGTGCTCCATAAGTCTGACTTTTTCTTTCTCCAAGCTTTCATTCTCTTGGTTCAATCTTCTGAAAGCTTCGGTCATGGACGAGCAGTGGTCACAAAATATTATTTTGTCTGTGTCTTTTTGGATTTTGTATTGGATTTTTTCTGGATTTTGTCTGAGTGCTGGGGAGATATAGTAATTTGGTCCTAGTATTCCTCTTGCATAGTCTAGAGCTTCAGTGAAATCATTAAAACTTTTAAAAAGTGGTTTTTGTATGTCTTTAATAGAGTCTAATACTTCTATCCATGTTTGAAAAATACCATTTGTCTTATCGTGTATAACTACATAGTATTTAAACTTCTTCTCTTGATTTTTGTCTGTAAAATATTGCCCTAAAGCGTTAAGAGCAGCTATAACATATTTAGTGTCTTTCTTATTATATGCTATCCATAAATTATCAATTAAGCATCTTTGGGGTCTATCTATAACACATTATGGTAAAACTCTAAATGAATATTTGATGGTGGGAAAATTATTAAATTATGCTTTCCAAAATTTATTCTTTCTAAATTATTTTGTTCTGTGATAGTCTGTGGCTTAAAATGAAGATTACCTAATACTGTCTGAGAGTATCTGTCTGAGGGTGAGGCTTGAACGCCTTTTCCCTTGTCTTCAGTCTTTGAAACTGTTGGTCTCATTCTGTACATATAAGATATTTTTGTTAATTAACAATAATTTTTAACCTACTTAAAGTGTCTGCTAAATTATTATCTTTTCCTTTAATATGTTCAAAGTCTAAATTATATATTGATATTGTATCAATAAAATTCAACCATCTTCTTCTACTACTATTTTTTAAATACAATTATCTTCTTAAATTAAAACTACCAACCAAACTAGAATATAAAGGTAAAGAATTGTACTAAAAGTGTAAAAGATTAACACTCACCATAATTTTTTGAAACTTTGTATAAATATATACACACACACACACACACACACATATATATATATATATATATATATGTATGTATATATATATATATATATATATATATATATATATATATATGTGTGTGTGTGTGTGTGTGTGTGTGTGCAATAATAAATTTAAAATAGCTACTTCTATAGTCGGTTTTGGTTCGATTTTTTTTTTATTTTTTTTTATTAAAATCAAAACCAACCCAAATTTGGTCGGTTTTTAAAATTAAAAACTAAAGCCAAAACCAAACCAAACCAAAAGATATCGATTTCTTTTGATCGATTTGGTTTGGTTTTCGCGTTGGTTCGATTTTTTGGATTTTTATGAAAACACTTACCAAATACACCCTTAAAGCAAAAACCATCAACTAGATATCACTGTCTATTACTCTCAACAGGTATATTTAGTGGGTATTTGGACATAACAATTGTAAAAATTTTAAAAAAAAAGTGCAAGAAAATTTTCAAGTGAAAATGGTATTTAAAATTTAGAGTTATGTTTGAACATGAATATAATTTTGAATTGTATTTGAAGTTTTATGAGTGATACGAGTGAAAATTTTGAAGAATAGCATTTTAAACAACAACAACAACTACCCAGTATATTCTCACCAGGTGGGAGTCTGGGGAGGGTAATATGTAGACAAGCCTTACCCCTACCCGGAAGGACAGGGAGGCTGTTTCCAAGAATAGCATTTTAAAATTTTTTTAAAATTTTCAAAAAAATTTAAAATGCATCTTCAAATAAAAATATTAATATGCGCTAATTTCGGAAAAAAAATATCCAAATGTACTTTGAATTTTATAATTCATCTCCAGAAAGTTCTGAAATCAAAATCTTCAAAATGTTAGGCAAGAAGAGAATTAAATCCTTCTAAAAGGTTACTGCAATAATAGAATTTCAAGAATAGCCTCAATAATGGAAATGTGGTGCACATAATCCACTAGTAATTGTTACGAATAGACGAAAGAATTTACTGTTTATTTATTCTAATTAATATATATATATATATATATATATATATATATATATATATATATATATATATATATATATAATACTTTTATTAGTTATTTATAATTTAAGCGGTACAATTATTTAAGTTAATTCTTCCATTGCTATTAGCACAGATTGCTTCAACTTGCATCAGACCTGGAGAAGACTTGTAATGGCCCAAGTTGGTTTAGAACAAAAAGAGGCCCACACAGATTTACTGTCCAGTGCGCCGACTTAAGGCTCTTCTAATTTTTAATCAATATTAAAACTTATTTTATATTTGGTAATCGAAGAAATGATGTGTATAAGTTTTGTATATAACATACTGTATATATAAAGATTTTGTGTTTCAATTCTGTGATCTTTTACTTGCTTATTCTAAATATAGAATACATAATTTACCTTATATATTTTTTATTTCTTCCTTTAGATGTAGCCTATTTGTTCTAATTGTGTAGCGGTATTAGAACTGAAAAATAATTTAGATGTGAACTAATAAATCTTGCCATATTCAGGAGGTAGTTAAGTTTTAAGAAATTTTCAGAAACTAATTAGTGACTATTAGTTTGCTTTAACTATTATTTATTAAATTTATTTCATATAGTTGTATCTTCAGATGTTATAGACTGTATTCAATATATTTTTGTTACTGTATCATAAATATAATATTAAAATTCGGCGAAAAATAGGAAAGTCCAGCTAAGTAGAGAATGTATTCGACTGTATTCGTGATCTGTATTTGTGAATACAGTACGGAATTTGCGGGGAAAAAGGTTTTCAACTGTTTAAAAACGGTAAGTGAATCAGTTAATGTGATAGAATCCTAATATAACTCAACAAACTCAATTATAACACACAAGATTTGTATTTCCGGTTATAGAAAAGATTATCAACTGAAAAACACCCAAAAAACAGATTAATCTTCAGAGATTCAATCTATCCTTTCTTTTTTAGTGGTATCTTTACTAAAATATTTTTTAGTGGTATCTTTACAAATAGGATATATATTAAAATTATATAATTACATTGAATAAAGTTAAATACATAAAAATACATTGAATACATGAAGTATAGCAAGTCATCTATAGTGCAAATACATATAAATACATACTGCAGATAGATTTGAATACATATATACATCTGAATATATAAATTATATTAATTAAAAACATATGAATACATTCTACAATACATTGAATACATAATGTTGAATATATACTGCTGGACAAAACAACGAGACAAAGTGAAGCTTTGAAATTATTTAATTACATTGAATACAGTTAAATACAACGAATATATTGGAAAAGTAGAAAAAATTAAAGACAATGAATACAATAAAATACGTTAAATACATCGAGATACATTGAAATACAATTTTTTTTTAAAAGGTAATAGACTCTTCAAGTTGCTCAGCCTCAAAACTTTGTCCTCAATCCACTAATATCCAGGTCGCGGTCATGTTGGGCGTTGCCGCCGGTTAAATGAAGCTAGTTGTTGAAGAAACATCAAATTAAAGGGTCAAACGAAACTAGAAACATAACTTCTTCAAATTTCACAAAGCAAACATTAACAATAAATGCAAAATCTAAGAAAAAATTAAAATGTGTAATACAACTGTGTGAAAGAAATCGCCAGCCAGAGGAGGGGATAAAGGATGACACAACAAGAAAGGGGGGAGTGGTCACCGGCCAGATCTGTCATTGGTAGAACGCAGCCGAATTTCTAAAAGTGTGGGAGGAAAAAATCGAGGGAAAAATAGAAGAAAGATGAAAGAGAAAGGATGTGACAGGGAGAGAGAAAATAATATATAACATATTTAATAGCTTAAGATAGAAATGGTCATAAAAAGATATTTTGCTATAAAAATTAAAAAGTAGTTATAGGAAGATAATCTTTTAAAAGAATATTTATTTATAATAAATAAGGTATCAAACCCCAAAAATTTCCTTTAAGTTTTCTGCCTTATAAAATCCAAATAAGATTTTACATTCCTATACCATATAGGAAACTTTATACCCTCAATGTTTAAGGTTTGATATAATTACATTTAGTATATCAAATTATCAATTCTATACCATACTGTATTTAAGGGTACAATTAATATAACGTATACCCCCTCCTTAATTCAAGGTACCGTATATCCCACCCCTTCCACATTTCTCTCTAAAATTATACATATACTTGTTCTAATTCTTTTAAGTTTATTCGTTAATTTCGTGCGTTTGTTCTTGACCTAACTATTAATGGCTAAAGGATCAATTTCTGGCACGTACTCCTTTCGAGAGCCTATTTTTGCAATAGAAAACAGAAGGCAAAAGTCTCATTAATTGGGGAAATTGGTCTGATGGGGGAGACCACAAGCTCTTTCAAGAGTAAGCTCGAGATTTGGGATAAAAAAATCATTCAGATTTGCAAAATATGTTGTTCCCAGGCTTCCACTAGATGGACACTCTCCTTTTGCGTTGAAGATTTTTGCACATTATATATACAAGTTGTCACAAGCTTTAACTTAGCTCCATGTGTTATTTCAATGTTTATTCTTTTTAAATCGTAAAGATTTTGTCAATCTCATAAATGGAATTTTTGACATAATTGCATTTTTTTTTAAGATTTTGTAGAAGTTTTATTCGTTTTTTATTTGTGAAAACAGAAAACAAAACATCTACAATTAGAATATAAATAATCTACAATTTATCTACAAAATATCTACAAACTGGATATATTAAATTTTTAATATCTCAATTCTCATTCGATTGTAGTTTAATTTGGATTTTCGACATAATTGCGTTTTTGCAGAAGATTGCGTTTTAGTCATTTTTTATTTGTGAAAACAGAAAACAAAGCATCTACAATTAGAATACAAGTAATCTATAATTTATCTACAAAATATCTACAAACTGAGTACATTGAATTTTTATATTTCAATTCTATTCAATTGTAGCATAATTGGGATTTTGATATAATTGCATTATTTCAGAAGGTTAATAGAAGTTTGTCGTTTTTATTGTGAAAATAGAAATAAAGTATCTACAATCAGAATAGAAATAATCTACAATTTATCTACAATTTCCGCAACTCTTCTTCTTCTTCTTCTTCTTCTTCTTCTTCTTCTTCTTCTTCTTCTTCTTCTTCTTCTTCGAGTTTCAATCTGATATTGAGTCAAAATCAAGTCTAATCATCACCAAAACCCCTCAAAATTGAGATATAAACTCCAAACCATATTCCCGATTATTTTCAACAATACCTAATCCAATAAATAATGAATTTTGAAAATTTGAATTCAAAGCTTTCAAGTTTTGTAATGGCTGTCAATTGTGGAATTTTTGCTCTCTTTTCACTTGCTTTGTATTACTGAAATTTGCGTTTGAGAAATAGATAGAGATGTAGAGAGAATGTCGACGAACTGAGCTTTGTTAACGATTTTGTCTTCTTCTTCTTTTTTAATTTGTGGCTTAAGGAAAAATATCAAAAAAAATGGAATTTTTGCAGAAAAGAGTCTATGTAATTTAATTTTTAATTGAAGATATAGGATTTGTGTTTTAAATTTGATCTGAAGGTCGCTAAATCAATTAGAATATTCTGTTCTTGATTTGTAGCACGCCTAATTAGGAAGGAATCAACTCCTAATAATTAATATTTAATTTATAGTATTATAATTGTAAAAAATTTATGAACATAACGATATTTTTCCTAATAAAATTTCATATATGGTACAGGAAAGAAAAAGTCTCAATCTAAATCGAGCCAATCACTTTTAGTTAAGTAGACCCTACAATCATGCTTTAGAAAGTTTACAACCCATTCATTTTTGTTCTGAACTTGCTTTTCCAATCATTGTACTAAAGTTAGAGGATACTATTATCTTTGAATATTTTGCTTCGTTGATTGTCAACACCAGTATTATATAGTTGAATCATGATTCTGATTATATGATCTATTTTATTTTGTTAATTAAATATTTAATTATCACTAAAAAAATTATGAGTGTACAAAAGCAAACAGGTATATTTTACAATGAGAAACCTTTATTATTTGCTCACTAATAATTATATTAATCTCTAAACCACCAAAAAAATATTTTAAAAATATATATACATGTCATATAATCAAATTTATTACAACAGTTAGTCAATCCTCATATTTTTGATATTGATTGCCGTTAACTATAGTATTAATATTGTTGTCTTTGTCGTTGTGGGCTTGTGGCTACTATTCTTATTAGGGAATCTTACGTAAATGTTTCAGATAAGTTATAACTTATACCTAGAAATAATAAATTATGCACCAATTTTAAAATGGTAAAATGAGTATATTGTAGGATTGTATATAGGTGTTCGTAACACGCAGCGGAAGACAATAACAATCCTAGGTAGATTTTTCATGTTTAAAATTTATTTACGTGTCAAAGATCGGATCAAAGACGTACCTGGTGAAGAGAGTCTCGTTTGAAATTCTTCGATAGTGCGAAGACTCTATGCGTATCCACACCGAGACCGATCCTTGCTATCAACTCTTTGATCAATAAAATACGTGAACAAATTGAACGAAGAATATTGTGTTGAAATTTTTCTCAAAAATCTCAACTCAAATTAGAAGAACAAGAAACACTTTTCTTGTAATTATATTTTCTCTCTTGGCTTTGTATTGTAATCTCACTTTCACAAAGTGCGTTTTCTTCTCAAGAAAATTATATGGCAAATTTTCTCCATCACCCTTTATATAGTATCACCTACAAACCTTTTTCCTATTTGGTTGAGGTAATAATTTGCCTAGGGTAAAAGTTTATAATAAAAAACCACGTTTTTTTTCATAAAAAAAATGACTGCCGAATGGAATTTCTCATTCCAACTCCAAGTTGGATTATATGTTGATAATCCAATCCAAATTGGATTTACCTTACACGTCCTTTATGGACTTTTCAATTCCAATTCCAATTTGGTAAGAATAAGATAATATTATATACATAAATTTTATATAAATCAATACTAATTTATTTTTTATATATATCACATATATATTTCAAACAAGAGATAATTTAATTTTCTATTCCAAATAGAAAAGTTCAATTTATTCATAATATTAATTATAATCTTTGTGCTAGCAGAGAATATAATAATATTTCATTTGGACTAATAACTAAATTTATTTAACAAATTAAATTCTTTAATTTAATTATCAAATAATAAGTTAATTAATCCTTTAACAAATATCAGAACACTCGTTAATGTGCGACCCCATAGGTTCAATACTAAACCGGTAGTAAATTAATCATATCAATATACTAATCAAGGGTGGCGTCTAGCAACACTCCTTAACGACCGGATAGCATGAAGTATACATTTTACTCTCAAGAACCAATAGAAGAATAATGTAGTAATTCCTTCTGTCTTTATAGCTCTGGATCACCCTAGGATATGGTTCAACTGTCAAATCCTAATAGGCGATCAACTATGTGTTCACGTCAAATATAATCGACCATTGAATGACCTAAGAAACTCATTTCTTCTTTCATTCAATTGCCCTAGCCAAGGTCTTAGTTTGGTCGTTTATAATTCATGACAACATGGAGCTTAAACTCATTACCAAGAGTTGACAGATTCCGTCTTGATCAATCACTAATTCTACAAGTATTTAATCGTACCCAATATCCTTTCAACTATCGCCCTAGGACCATAGGTGTCTAGTATCAAAGCACAACAAATAACTTGTTAATTACTATGACGATCTCAGGTCAAAGGAAACAGTTACATCACATTCTTCAAGAAAATATCCTATTGACGGTTTATGGTAATTCTAACCATTAGGAATTATCCAATGAGTCAGTTCAATGATCATATCTCTATATGCATCATCTATCTATGTGATTTAGTTAATGAGATCAACTAATCTTTATCCGATAAAGACGATCACATAAATATTGATCTAATCGGATTACTAATGTCCAAATTAATAATCCTACGATCAAGAACAAATTTAGATTAAATTGTAAAAGAGTTTGCTCTCATTATCATGATCTCTATCACGATGACAAATCTCAAAATTTAATCAAGGACCTTATCAAATTAATCAAACAATTAATAATAATGATAAAAGAATATCAAATGCCATATATTTTATATCAAATGACATTCACAAAAATATGTTCAAGTTATCAAACATGATATTGGATCTAGGGCATATCTACTATATCCCTAACATATATTTCTGTCAATTTGTAGAATATACACACTAACGAGATATACACACACAAACACACACTCTTTTAGGTAAAAATAGCATGAGCTAGTCCTTTTTTGAACTAGTAACTAAAAAATAATCGGTATTTACAGAGGCATTGAAAAATAATCATTATTTTAGCTAAAACACAAAAATTCCAACATAATATGCTGGATTTTAGAGCTTCTACATATAAAATTCCAGCATAATTCCATCAAATTATAAAATTTCAACATATTATGCTGGAATCTTATATGTACAAAATTCGAACTCCACCATATTATATTAAAAATTTTCGGATTTTTAAAGATATTTTTATTTATGTTTTATCTTTACATAAAAAGTAACTAAACTTCAATTACTTTCAAAACTGTGGCTATTATTTAGTTACCGGTTGTAAATTAGGCTATTTCTCTCTCCTTTTTCCTCTTTTGGCCTAAAGCAAGGAAATGAATATAGTAGTCTTTAAAATGAAATAATAATAATAATAATAATAATAATAATAATAATAATAATAATAATAATAATAATAAGAGTAAAGAAAAGACAATGAGGCAGCCAGCTAGATATGGCAATGGTAAAGAAAGAAGACGACCTGGCTGTTTGGCCTATGCTTCCTTTGTTCACACACATATATATATATATGTGTAACAGAGAGAGAGGGGAGACAGGGTCTTTGTGTCCTTCTTGACCTCTCCATTGCCAGTCTGTAATATACTCATTAATCATAACACACTTTTTCTCGTTTATTTATATGATGATAATGACTATTACTACAATAACACATATTATTGTATAAAAGCCTACACCCCTTTCCTTATTTGCATTACTCAATTATCTCTTGGCACAAAAAAATCATGAGTCTTTTTGGCCTTGGAAGCAGGTATTGTATATTCATATATTACAACATTTATATTTTTGCCATCTTCTTGCCCCCCAAGTTTCAGTTTTGAATGATCTTTTACTTCTGTGTTTGTTTATTCATTTGTTGTTGTTGTTAGGAAGTTAATTAGACAGTGTTTTGGTTCTGTGGCTAACATTAGAATTAATGTGTTTCTTTCTTTTTTCCATTTACTGGATAAATTTTTGTTAATTTTTCATTTATATGATTATTATTTCAGAAACCAGAAGACTTTTCGTCCTAAAAAAAATGCTCCATCAGGAAGCAAGGTTAGAATATGGTGTTTTTGTTCAATGATGTGTTCTTCCTATAATTTTTTCATCTCATTTTCCAATGAGTTCTTATTTTAGTAGCCAATTAAACAATGAGTAAAGTAAAACAACCCCGATATAATGTGTACGCATACCTTACTCTTACCTTGGGGTAGAGGGGGTGTTCTCGGCTACCTCCCTCCAAGAATTCCCCACCATATTTTTGGGTGGCTCGAATTTACAACCTCACCCTTGAAAATGGAAGGTTGCTCTGCCACCAGAGCAACCCACTCTTGTCCTCTAAACAATGAGTAAAGTCCAACTGATAAAGGTTAATTTATTTTCTACCTTTGTTGTTGTTGCTGTTGTGATTTTATTCCTTTATCACAATGTAGGGTGCACAGCTCAAAAAACACATAGATGCTACTTTGGCTAGTGGGAATTTGAGGGAAGCAGTGAGGCTACCACCTGGAGAAGATCTACATGAGTGGTTGGCTGTAAATAGTAAGTTTTCTATTTGCACAAATATACACCTATAAATATACTTTCAAATCAGCTTCTATTGCTATTTTGATGGCTGTTGACAGATCTGTCTATCGCTTAAATCCAATCAGGGTATAACTAATTTCAGGTGGATAATAGGCTTCTTATAATATCTCCTTCTTGTTGCTATTGTTTCCCTGATTTTTACGCTACTGTATTTCTTCTCTATACTGTTGTGATTTGGATGCTTGCTTGGAGGACCTACCGAAAACAGTCTTTCTATCTGCACAAGGTAGGGGTAAGGCTGCATACACATTACCCTCCTCCGACGCCTTTTTATGGGATTACACTGGGATTTTTGTTGTTGTTATTGTTGTTATATTAATCGAAATGTGTTGCGTACATTCTATGATGATTTCTGAATATCGTAAACACTTTTTATTGATCTTAACTTTTAATTTTCTCTTTTCCTACAGCTGTTGATTTTTTCAACCAAGTGAATATATTGTATGGCACTCTCACTGAATTCTGCACTTCATCAAGCTGTCCAACAATGTCTGCAGGGCCAAAGTAAGTGTTTCAATCTGTTCACTTTGGTAGATCCTATTTTTTTTGTTCATTACTTAAGTCGCCATTATAGATATGTTCGACCACAATTTTTGCAATTATAATCAAATATGTTTGTTTAGAATGGAGTTAAAGAGGACTAAATCCCTCTAGGTATAGTTATAGAACATGAAAAGTCATCCATTTCTTGCCAACGTCCATTTCTAACTGCTATATTTGTTTGGGATTATCGTCCTAGCTAGAAACTTTAGCACCTATCTATGATATCAAGTTCTCAACTTTAGTATATCTGAAGAGGCTCTGTAAGTTATGTTGCTTGGACTCTCCAAAATTGTTGCCACACCAGTATCGGATCCTTAAAAACTGCACTACCTTTGGAGGATCCGACATGCAGCCTACAATATTTTTAAAGAGTCCGAGCAACACTGAAAGTGATAGGATGTTCAGCTATTGCAATTTTTCTCCGACCAAAAAAGTCTTCAGACAATTCCCTGCAGATATATCAAAACTGTTCAAGTAAATATGAGTGAAGTGCACCTCTTCAAGCAGCATTTCTAGTCTGGCAACTATTCTAAATTGTACATAACTGATGCCAGAGAATGACTTGGAATTATATGTTTGCCAGAGAATGATTTAATCACACCATAACCACATTGTCTCAACTTGTGTTACTCTAATCTCTTTATGAATTAAATGGATATCCTATTGACATATGTACTACTTGTGTCATGGCTGATAAATATTTAGTATATAACATTTGGCAGGTACGAGTATCTTTGGGCCGATGGAGTGAATATAAAGAAACCCATAGAAGTTTCTGCTCCAAAATATGTGGATTATCTGATGAGTTGGATAGAAACTCAGCTAGACGATGAATCAACTTTTCCTCAAAATTTGGGTGAATAATCTCTCCTTATGCTGTGCATATTATTATTACTCTGATCGAAATTTTCAATTTTGGCTGATCAATTCTATGCTACAGGTACGCCATTTCCGCCTAATTTTCAAGATGTGGTGAAGACAATATTTAAGCGATTATTTCGTGTATATGCTCATATCTATCATTCACATTTCCAAAAGATTATCAGTCTAAAGGAAGAAGCTCATATGAATACTTGCTTCAAGCACTTTGTTCTGTTCACATGGGTGAGTTTATCGTACATTTCATGTTATCGATTTAATGCATTTCATGAATTTATCGCGCATCATATCTCTACAAGTAGAATGTGTCCAGTGTTGAGTGACTGACGAAAACTAAAGTTCTAACTTTTGATATTTGCTTGATACAGGAGTTCCGCTTAATTGACAAGGCAGAACTAGCACCTCTCTACGAGCTCATTGAGTCTATTCTGCAGTTTTAGCGCCGCGCTGTGATTCATTTTGTACATTCTTTTTTCTTTCTTTCGATGATTCGTTGATTAGTTTGAGTGAAGAGAAGATGGTTATGTTGATGGACCGGGAAACACGAAAAGCGTGGGAACCTGTTCCAGAATTTACTTCATTTATAAGAACTTTCATGGTTTGATATTGAATTGTAGTACCTTAGAGATGTTGCTAGCACTCTCTGTAATTGAATAAGCAAATTTTGCAAAAGTGTGTTACTGTAAAGGAAATGACATATTTTATGTCTTAGTTCAAAGACTACATTTGATGAAAGGCAATGTTAGTCCAAGAGCAAGGTGGGAAGTTCTTGGAGGGAAGGATGCCGGGGTCTATTTGGAAACAGCCTCTCTACCCTATGGTAGGGGTAAGGTCTGCGTACACACTACCTTTTCCAAACCCACTAAATAGGATTATACTGAATTGTTGTTGTTGCAATGTTAGTCCACTGGATTTTGTTATATTTAAATTTTGGAGGTTAACTGAGCTTTCCAAGCTATGGATAATGCAATATGAGTTCATTTTTACTGCACTTACAATTGTGAATAGACCATTTGTTTCCTCCTAGTAACTTTACATAACAATTTAGGCAAAGTTAAATAACTTTTTTGTTAAAAAAAATATATAGTGACCTTGGTGTGAGCGGTCGTGAAAGCACCAGAATTTAGACTTGTATTTAATGTCCTTTCACTCTTTCCTTATTGCAACCCTTAAATTTTACTCTTTCCAATTTCGGATGGTTGCAATTTTTTTAAGCAAATAGTCAATTAGATTCAATGTTTACTTTTTTTAGCTGGTATATATAGATTCTATGTTAATTATATTTATATACAAATTATATATATATTATATATTCGCTGGCTATATTTAATTTAAAAGATTGGGTGGGTTGTTATCAGTGGCGTAGCTACCCTTTACTAAGGGTGGTCAAACGCACGCTCTTCATCGAAAATTTATACTGCATATATAAGTTAAATACTATTTTAGATGATTATATATTATAGTTTGAATACCCTTAACACAATTGGGTGAGGCAGTCCAGCGGCTTAGGGTGTTCAAAGTGACTTATTGTTCACGAGTTCACGGTTCCGCCGATTTTGTTTGCCAAATTAATCGGAGACCATCATGTGTGGTCTATTTAATTCTTTTGCAATCTAGAAACTTCCTAATAAAATAACTCTTAAAACATAAATTTTGTGTAGAAATAAATAATTAATCTTAAAAGTAATTTTTTAACTAAAAGTTATTTCTCAAATAAATTTTATAATTCTAAAGTCAAGTTCTACAAAAAAATGGGTGCATCATTCATCGACAAAAAAATATTGATTTGTTTAAAGTTTAAACACTTTTACTGAAAATTTTAACTACGTTAATGACTGCTATTTGGGTTAAGTCATCTTTTTTTTTCTTTTAATAGCTGTGTCTTCCTAGTGACTTTTTGTTACCTTAAGCAAAGTTGTAATCTCTTTATTACAAGAAAATTGTCAGTGGATTTCGTGATATTTAAGTAAAGTTGAGTGACTTTTTCAATACAAAAATTATTTAGCTATTTTATAACAATAATAATAATCCAATAAAATTTTATTAGTAGAGTCTGCAAAAGATAGTATGTACGTAGACCTTAGCTATTCCGAAGGATAGAGAAACTGTTTCCGAAAGACCCTCAGCTCAAAAGAAATAAAATGAAAGTTAAGTGACCACCCCCGAAAGTAACCCCAAAATTGTCAATCGTTCTATAAAGTGGTGAAAATAGCACGGGCTAGCCGGTTTTCGGACTGGTACTTCAAAAATAATCAGCGTCTGCAAAGTCATTCAAAAATAGCTACCATTTTGCTGCAACACGGAAAGTTCCATAATATACTGGAGATTGGTGCACCTGTATATGAACTTCCAACATATTTTGTTGGAACTCCAACACACGAAAAGTTCCAGCATAATATACTAGAGATTGAAGCACCTGTATATAAACTTCCAGCATATTATGTTGGACCGAACTCCAGTATATTATGCTAGAACTCCAGTATATTATACTGGAACTCCAGTATATTATGCTGGAATATTTTTTGAATTTTGAACAGTGTTTTCATTTAGATTTATCTTTACGTGAATGGCTATAAAAGAAAGCGTATTCGTAAAAATATTTGAAAAGGGAAGGGATATTCGACAGCATTAAAGATTTTTTTGTTGGTGAAATCTCTTTCTACCGGGAATTCAAAAAGTCTTTGGTATGCCAAACAAAAATAAATAAGTAATAAAACATTCGAATAATTTGAATCAACTTGAAAAACGAATTCAATTATTCTTAAATTATTCAATTAGATTATAATTGAATAATTTAATGATTTTCCTTTCATATTTGATATTGCTTAGCTCACCAATCAGTACGTAATGGAACTCGCTTCGCTTTTTTGATTGATAGATAAATTAATAGAATTAGAAAATTCTCTATTTATTAAATAATAACTTTTTTGTTGACAAAAGAATAAACATCATTTCTATTCCAAGGTGGGAAGTTTCATTTTCCGCATCGACCTATTTGCAGATTTCCATTAAAAAGAATTCTATATTTCCATTCTATTTCCATATCTATAGAAAAAACGTATACAAAAATCTTTAGTGAAATTAGTGAAAGTTAAGAACTCATTAAAACTAATTGATTCTATTTTGAAAACTTTTTGTTTTGTCTAACTTTCTAACTCTTTATTTTCTCTAAATTATTATATAGATCCCCATGTATATCTTGCCCTTAACCCAATAGAGAAAATTGTAAATTCGATTACTTTTGAAATTGTAACTTTTTTCCTTCCTATACCATATATGAAACTTTATTACCAAATATCTGCATAGTATCTAAATTACACGTCTAGTCCATATTTTTCCTACAATTTCTATACCATTCATCTATTAGGAATTAATATGGTAGAATCTTCCCTTAATAATGCGCGAAAAAATAGGAAAGAATATTGGGATTGATTGATTCTACATTAAATTCAAGTATTGAAAGGGAAAGGAGATTTCGCATCTGTGTAATTTACTCTTAAACTACAATTCAAAAATTCAAAAAAATAACGAACAGCTTCAACAAACTACAAACAGCTTCAACAAACTGAATTCAAATTGTAGAATTCAAATCTTCGAGATTCAACAACTCAAAATTGCTATATTTTGTTCTTCGTTGTTTTCAAAAATCAAATTGGCAATCATATATCTGTTCTTCATTTTTTTTTTCTCTCAATCTAGAAATCCAAAAAAATGAAAAAAAATTTGAATAATACATTGGCAACAACATGCAATCATGTCCAAAATCGCAATGCTACAACTAAATGGAAATTAAGATAACTATAACAGTTTTAGAGATTTTGAAGTTGATGTCACTGTGGTAGATGAGAATGCAAGCTACACTATCTGATTTCTACAATTGCAGAACAACTATCGATTGATACTTCATAAAAAATTGTAGAAATCAAATAAATGGTGAACGAAAATTATCCTCCAATGGAGATTAGGAATGATATGGGGATTCGTGTGTATATGGAGACCAAAAAGGAGAATAAAAACTTAGATTCATATCTGTTATGTATAATTGTACGAAATTTCAATATGGAATTGGCAATCACCAACGATAACATAAGTGCAGGTTTGTATAGTTCGAAATTTCATAGAATTATAGTTTATGGTATTATATACAAAAATACTACATTTACCTACAATTAAACTACAAAATCAGTTAATGAAAGAATTAAGAAATATTATTTTCAAAATTATCTACAAAGTTACTACATTTATACGATAAAATAAACTACAATCTATGATTAGAAATTATTGATTTTAAAATATTGTCTTCAAATAAAACTACAATCTATATTTAGAACAAAATCTAGTCAAATAAAATACAAATAAGTTTAATTATGTACGAATCAGTATTGTTTTCACAAATTTTTACAAATTGCAACAGTTATAGTACAATTTAGCTACAATGTCTGACATCCTAAAATGGATGACTACAAATTTTTCACTATATCTACAAATTATCTACAAAGATTATACAAAATTATAATGACGTTGTTTATCTTTATTTTGATGCAGGTTCGTCTGGATCCTTAAAGTTACTTGATATGCCATCCTCTCCAGCTGTAGAGGAATATCAAAGTGAAATAATAACAGAATCTACGCAAATTGTTATTGAAGAAGGACAAGTGTATCAGGACAAGCAAACTATAGTTGCTGCAACGAAGTACTTTTCTATGATGCACAAGTTCCAGTTCAGAGTTAAAAGATCTAGTCATATAGAAGGTATGGAGATATTTGTGGAGAAAAGATCATTAAAAGAAGTGTTTTATTCAAGATATGTGTTTTTTAAAGTATTGTAGATAAATTGCAGTTACATTGTAGTTAAATTATAGTTTACATTACTTTATGTTAAATCCGTCCTTTTGTTACATCTATATTTATAATCTGTATTAAATATTGTATTTTTTTGTAGCTACTGGCTTGTATGCATTGGTGAAAACTGTAAATGGCACTTCAAGACAGCATCAATTAATGATTCTGCGAAGTTCAAAATAAGGAGTTTCAACCAATAATGCACATTCTCCTTAATGAACAAAACATTCATACAGCGCAAACGCACTGCAGTTGTAGTTGGTAGCATGGTCATTTCAAATTATTGTGATCCTAAAACGGTATACACACCAAAGAACATACAAATTGACATGTTATCCAAACACGGAGTGAACCTAAGCTACATGCAAGCATGGAGAGCAAAGGAAAAGGCTTTACAGTTTTTTAAAGAGAATCTGGCTGACTCCTACATCAAATTACCCAAATATTTTTATATTCTTTAGGAGACTTATCCTGGTTCAGTTTTTAAATTGAAGAAGAGAGCAAATACACATTTGTTTCTCTTTGTACATCAATAAGTGGTTGGCAACATTGTAGGCCAGTGGTAGTGATTTATGGAACATTCTTAAAATCCGCCTACAAGGGAATTATGCTGACAGCAAGCACCATGGATGCAACAGGTAAAAAGTGTAAAAATTTTGTAGTTATGTTGTAGTCAGTCTATAGAATATAAATACATTGTAGTAATTTTGTAGTTATTTTAAAGCTATTACATGAAATATAGATAAATTGTCCATATTATGAATATATATTGTAGTTGTTATCTATTTATATTTTTATATACATCTTTAAAGTTGCCAATTAATATTTTATGAATTAATAATATAGGAACAATATTGTCCTTGGCATATGCTATGGTTGATTCTGAAGACGACATATCTTGGAAGTGGTTTTTGAGCAATTCAAGCAGGCATATGGTGAAAGACCTTCAATGCGTGTTGTTTCAGATAGAAATGAGAGTATACTGAAGGCAACATCAATTGTCTATCCGGGAGTGCCACACTACTCTTGCGTGTGGCATATTTGGACAAATATAAGGGCAAAGTTCAAGAAGGGTCATCTACAATTAAATGAATTGTACTTTGCTACAGCACGGTCATACACTATGGATGAATTTAATGAAAGGATGTCGAAGATTGAAGAGATAGACCCTCGTGTTAAGTCATACCTCTATGATATAGGCTATCAGTGATGGTCAAGAGTACATGCAACGGTGAATAGAACTTGGACTATGATATCAAACATTGCAGAGTTGTTGAATGTTATAACAAAATATGCAAGAGAGCTGCCAATATTTGACCTATTAGAGTATATGAGGATATTTCTTGAACGTTGGACGAAAGAGAAGTTGTTGAAGGCAAAGGGTACTTTCACATACCTTGAGTACAAATTCAACAAAGAATTGGAGAAAAACAGTACATCATCTCAGAAACTTAGGGTAAGATCTCTTTATTTTGTGCATAATAATAAGATTTTAATATACAATATTTCCATATTCTAGATAAATTATAGTCAAATGGTAGATAATTGTAGGTTGTAGATAAGGTGTAGAATATTTGTAAATAAGTTGTATATAATCTATTTTTATGATTGAGATAATATTTTTTCTGTTTGTTCTGCAATTGTAGGTGAGAGCTTCAACAGATCATATACATACTGTGTTAGATGGTGTGAAGCGGTATATTGTGTGTCTAGAAAATAAGAAATGTAGTTATGGCCAATTCCAACTTAAAGAACTTCCATATGCGCATGCTTTGGCAACATTCATGCACGTGAATGAAATATATGAAAATTATTGCCCTCTGTATTACACAAGGGAGAGCCTTATGTGCACGTATGACATACCAGTAAATCCTCTTCCTGATGAAAGCAAAAAAGAATGTGCCATAACATATTTTGGATGAGGTAGTAAATTCACTTACGGGAGATAAAAGGAAGCCAGTGAGACCTCAAAAAGAAAGATATAAAATATATGATGAAATAAAGTCAAAGAAGTACAAAGTGTCATATGAAAATTATGGAGGTGAAGGGAATAACAAAAGATCTAGCAAGAATGCGCCAAAAAATAAATGAATATCATGTAGTTAGAATAGTTATTCAAACTAATTATTAGTGAGTTAAAGTTAGCAGACTTTTTGTGACCGTTTAAGTTTTTAAAGATCATTATGAAGTAGAATACAATTTGTTTATGTGTGTTTAATATGTTTTTATATATTGTGTCAGGCATCTAAATTTGTCTTTGATATAGTGTGATTAAATTTTAATATTTATTATCTACAATACAACTGATATTAAAAAAAATAACTTTAACGTAAAGTGTTTCCAGATTTTAGGTAAAATATAGGTTAAATTGTAGTCCTGGTAATAATTTATAGATGATTTGTAGATAAATTGTGGATGATATATTTCTATAATTGGAGTATTTAGTTCTTCTGTTGTTGTGTAATTTAACTTCAACTGATAGTTATATACATATATTACCTAGAACTTCAAGGTATCTCATAAAAATTATGAAAATATATAACTACAAAATTAGATATAATAACTACATTGAGTGTTCTCAAAATGTAGATATTGTGAAGATTATTTGTAGACAAATTGTATTCTAACATCAAAATACTCATGTTTAATATAATGAAGATACAGTGTTGTAATGCTGCAATAAAAATATAAAAATTTTGTTCATAAAGTAGTGTATTCTCCTTCAACTACAAATTGACATCAACTAAACTAGAAAAACAGGACATTATTTCTTTTTTCTCTCGACTCTAGTCTTCTCCTTCAAAGCAGGAGCACCATTCTTCTTTGCTAGCATGCCTGTAACCTCACTTTTACTGATTGACTCATCGTCTTACTTCTTTATAGCATAGTCCCATAGGAGAGCTCCATAGCGTCTACGGTGTTGGTCAATATCCGAAAGGTCTTCTGAAGGGATTGAAAAATCTCCAAGGCTAACATACTCCGTAAAAGCAGCCACAAATACACCACAATCGCTGCAAAAGACAATTTTTTTTAATTATTTAACAAATGATTATAAAAAAATAATTAAACATCTAGAAAGAGAGAATAGTTTTTTTTAAAGTGATCCTTCCTTTTATTGTGTAATCTCCGCAATCATCCACTATATGTTGAGAGGATCTGTAACTGGTTTCTCAATGTATGTCTTTATGGTCTTGAAGTCAATGTCTTTACGCTTTCCGTAGAAATCAGTGCAAAACAAATACAGAGGGATAATGATTGGAAACTTATCAACACATGATTCAACAGCATTATGATGGTTTGAAGACACCATGGAATCATATACATAAAGTTGCATGTCTGCTATGTCGAAAACGACCAACAACCAATGAAAATTCTCTACAATGTTCACGGGCATGATGAAATAGTCAACTTCATCCCACACAACATTAGCAAGAAGTCTATACCCAAGAATATATTCTGCAACATCATCGGGTTTAACAACTGAATACTTTTTTTCTGGCGGAGAACTTAAGAACTTCTCGTAGATTTGTTCAATCTTCGACATGAACAAGTAATCGGTTGTTGTAAACCTATTGTTGTTGTTGTTGGAGCCATATTTGCCTCTTTTTCTCAGGTAATACATAATAATATCAATGTACTGTAAAATAAAATAAAATCTACTATAAGCTACAGTATACCTACAATTATAAATAAAGCAGCTACACTTTAAACTACAAAGCCATAATTCAAATAATCTAACAAATAGCTGCACTTTAGCTGTTGTACGCAGCAACACATGGAATACAGTAACTACCATAAGGTCTCAGTAATATTTACATTCAAACTATAGTTAATATTATAAGTTTTCAACTTGCTCTACACTTTAACTATAAATTAACTACAATCATGAAATACAAATATACCAATTCTGTCTAAATTACCAAATATACAATTTTTACATACAAATCATCATCAAATATAATACATAAGGTCCAGCCTAAATACAATCACACTATAAATAATAAAAGCAGCATTTATAAGAAATATCCACATTATATCTACAATTTATAATAAAAGGCATGATCACATATATTTCATATCTACAATATAACTACAATTATACTACAAAACAGAAGATAAAATATATCTTGTGAATTTATTCTTTGATACTTACCGAGTCAATGAAGACTTGTCCGAGGTGAGAAAGGGAATAAAACCAGTCCTTCTTATCCACCTTTTCAACTCCAAGGTCTAACCAAGGCTTGATTTGGTTATCCTTTATGGAAAATGGAGTCTTCCTCCTATAACAACAAAATGTCAAATAAAAAAATCATATAATGAATTACATATTTAAACTTTAAAATGCTGAAATAAAAGTGTCAAATATTAGTATTCATACCTCTTAGATACTTTGTCATTACGGTGGTATAACCACTTGTTAACCCTATCTAACATATCAGAATATACATTTTCACCTATAAGAGTTGTGATGGGGTGCTTAGGTAGAAAAATTTAGGTCTAATAGAGTTGCTGCCTCCAGAACTATATAGAGGTATGAAAGGTGATCATGCATGTTTCCCCGGTTGCCTGATTCTCCCCAGATGAATAGGGGTTGCTTCATCTTGTATGGGCTCGCCATACTTAACCAATTGTGTTAAGTTGTCTGGCAACTCAAAGTCATCCAATGTCACACCCTTCTTATCAATGCCGAATCCTTCAGAAACAACTTCATCCACATGTTGTGCATCTTCACCTTCATTTAGCTGTTTCTCAATGACTTGTTCTGTCTAAGTTGCTACAGTCACTTCGTGAATTGGGGATTGTACATTGATATCTTCAGTATCTGTTACATAAAATACAACTTACTTAACAGGAATGTAAAATTGTATAAACAACAATTATTTATTCTGAATGACAGTATGATATTATACATTCTTGTTCTACCTCAGCTGCTTCTTGAAATTCTGGATATAAGTCAACATGTTCTGGACAAATTGCAGCTTCAATTTATAATTAAAAAAAGGTAAATAATACTAGATAATGTTGCCTTGAAAGTTGTAGATATATGTAGGAAGTTGTAGATAAAATGTGAATGATAAAACTATGTTCTATAAAGTTTTATATTAAGTGTAAATATGTATAGATATTTTATAGATACATGTGTTGCTTGTGCTTGCATGCACTTGATCACCAATATTGAACCGAAATTGATGGTTGTTCACTCTATGTTGTTGGTCAGTGTTTTTGGTTGAACTACCAGCAAACTAAAGATTCCATGTTAGTTTAAGTATATTATTTCATATGTCATAATTTTTTTTGGCATATAAATATATATATATATATATATATATATATATATATATATATATATATATATATATATATATATATATATATATATATATATATATATATATATATATATATATATATATATATATATATATATATATATATATATATATCAACTCTTACCTTTGCCTCATCCACATCATATCTCATGTTTATCAAATTCAAAACACTCTACACATAATCATCTATAAACACTTGAAGGTCATGGAGTTCCTCTAATACAGCCTTCCTAAAATTCTCTAACTTTCCAACAACCTAAAAGGTAAAAATATAGTTAGTTGGTAATTTTATTCCAATAAATTATAAAGCAGTTTAATTATGTACGAGGCAGTATTGTTTTCACATTTGTCTACAAACTGCTATAGTTGTACTACAATTTAAGTACAATGTGTGCAATCCCAACAGGGCTGACTATAGAATTATACTATAATTTAACTACAATGTATACTACATAAATTGTCATGAAATATAGATAAATTGTAGCAAATATGTAAATATATTGTAGTTAATAATATTACCTGCTCAATTCCCTTTTCTAGCTTCCTGAGCTTCTTAGCCACAGATTCCTTGTCCTCTTGACAATCTGTATGTTTTGGGTTCCAATATTGGAGAATCAGCATTTGAAATCTCTAATAATTGTGCACCTTATTCATCTTCATACTCAATCTTGTTTGGCAGAGTAAGCAATGCTTGTGAACTGAATGATGAAAAAAAAATAGCTAGTTCAACCAAAGCAGAAAAACTAGACTAATTGTAGATATTATGAAGGTAAATGTAGCAACATACAAAACTGGAAAAAAAATACCTTAATCTATTCAAGCTTGATCATTTTCTCTTCATAGGTAGTTAACCAAATTTGCCCCTTAGTAGATGACCATCTTAATATGCAAGGTATTGACTCAGAACACCTCGTAGCAACTTTGTGCTGATGGTCGAGCAACACTCATAAAGCCACACTTGCAAGGCTAATGAGCATCCCCGTACAATATAAGAATGTACACGAGGATTTAGACTATGCGTAATGGATTCCATAACCTGATTGAACGATTTAATACTCCATGGGTATGACCTCAAATTGGCCAGACTCTACCAAATAGAACCTAACGTGGTCTATAAAAGACACATGGTCTTTGTCATAAGGGCAAACAAAAAATTCTAAAAGATAAAGAATGCACAACTTGACTGCATCATCATCATTTACCCAAGATCTATTTGTTACTATGTTTTTCAAATATCACTTCTCTAATCTTTTTTTATTAGGAAAATAGATATTCATTAACTTGCTAACATAACTAGAAGTATATCCCTAATCTATGAACTGATTCACACAATTTAAACCGGTATTTAAACCAAATTCTCTCAATGAAAAATTCGATTTTTCTCCCTTCAAGTGGACTGAAAAAAATGATTCATTAAACTTAGACAGTTTATACTTCATTAGAAGATGAATAGCTTGGTTTTGCATGCAAATGGAAGAAAGAGACAGTATGTAACCAAAACAAGTGTTTTTAAAAGCTTGAAAGCATTTGGAGACAGTAACTCTTTTATCTGGCTAGGAATGCTAGGATCACACGAAGTGTGGAATCTAAGCACCCCATAATCCACATTATGTGGGGCAAAATAATGTCCATTCTACACAAAATAATAAATTATTTTACATTAGTAAACTGAATAAAAATGAAGCATTAATCTACATATAACTACACAATCACTACACAAATAGCTAAAAACAAATCAGGAAGTGAAAATACATACAAATCTACTTCAAAAAAATACAACCTACCCACACATATAACTACAAAACATTATACGACATCTACATATATAAACATTATCTATAAAAATGCAGGAAGAAAAAAGTAACTACAACTCTGTTTCAAAATTTAAAAGCTAACGACAATATAACTACAAAACGACTACAAAATAACTACAATTATAAACTTTAGAAAATCACAACTACAAATAATCTAAAAAACTAAGACAATCTACAATTTACCAAAACACTTAAAACAGATATTTTTACATCCAAAACAAAACTAAAAAATTGGAAACGAAAATAATAAATGTTACCTTCACCAAATTTTTTTTCTAAACCAATTTTGGGAGTTTTTTGGGCTGTTTCTTCGTTTTTTATTTTGAGGAAGCAGGAGACAACTTAGGTTTTTTAACTGTTGGAATTTTAGAGACATCTTCAGCAAATTCGTCATCTACACATACCTCTTTCCCCTTTCTTTTGAGTTGTTTGCCGTCTGGTGTAGCACTTCCTCCAGCATCTACATCGTGCATTTGCTTTGTTCTCATCTCGGTACTGATTTGTCTAGGAGATGAACTGTGAGTAGTATGTTCCATTGCATGTGTAGATTTTACTTGTTTTTGTGGTGATTTTGGCGTTAATCGAAAGAGGGGATATCACCTACTGTAAATTTTTTAGGTATTTTTTTGGGAGATTTGATGTTCTTCATGATTTAACTTTAACTTGACTAAAGATGGGAACAAATTTTGTAGAATGATAACTTCAATATTTGGTGAATTTATATGAAGAATAATGAAGACCGTGGATAGCTTTTATTCTGTAAAGAAGAAAACAAACGCTAAACGTGAGGGAGTGAAGGGTAAAGGTAAAACATGGGGGGAGGGGGGGAGTGACGGGTAAAGGTAAAACGTAAGGGGGGAGGGGGGTTGAGTTGAAAGGAAAGAGAAACGTGGGAATATACGGTCCTATAATTATGCCTCGTAAAAATGCCCCGTCAATTATATTCATATTTTAAATTATGGTATATAAATGGTAATTTAGTATACTAAACATAATTATCTCTAACCTTAAATATTGAGGGTAATAAGGTTTCATACGTGATATAGGAGGGTAAAAGTTTCATTTTTTAATTACCACTTGAGAATATGACTATTTTTGAGTTTCAGCTATTCAAGAGGCCCATAAAAAGATGCTGTAAGATTTAACAATATAATGTGGTCATTTGTATCTCAACAAACAATACAGTCTATATCAACCACCTACAAATCTATAATTTGGTCTTTGCAGGGTGCATATACTGCCATATTTGGATATTGGCAGCTCCAACCTCCCTCCCTTGCCAAGAATGTATCGTGGAAAACGTCTGATCAATAAAATTGACTAATGCCTTAGTATGGTTGAAAGGTATACTTGATTCTGCACCAGCAGCAAATCGCATACCTTGACCTCGTTGGTGCATATATACAAGTCCCCCATTCCTAAATAGCGACAGCTTCTGTCCCAGTGAGATGAATTATTTAGTAAAGACTCAATCCACATGCTCATCCACATGCTCTCGAACCATATGCATAGCAATACCTCCCATGATGTCCCTGACTGAACTCCTAGGACATCAAGAAACTAAATACTTGTTTTTCAAGCTGCTTTACTATCTATGTGTGTTCTCGCATATACAGCCAGGAAAGGGATTTGCATAAAAGCTCTCTTCCAATTTCGGGAATTCAGCTGGCTCCCTCAAGTAAGGAGCACCAGCACGACTCTCATGAAGCTTTTTAACGTTGGAGCTGAATTTCTTCCAAGAGATCTTACCATCATCGAGTTCATCAACTAGCTTCACAAAATTCATCCTGCAAACAGGAAGATTAGATGCCAAAAGTTGGGTCGAAAAAAGTACCTCCGATTTGGTACTGCATTTCATAGTTTGAGAAATAAAATCTGTCATAGTTAGATAGGGATAGGAAGATAGCAAGAACAATTAATTACCTGTCTGGATTAATAGTCTTCTTAAAGTTTTCAAAGCGCCTATGACCTTGTACTGCCTTAGCCATATTTCCATCATAGGTGTAAAGGAAAACATCACTCTGAAGAGCAACAACATAGTCCAAACCAGCCAGCATATTTTGGTGGTGCTCGAAAGGATTCAATTCCTCCTCCGTTGAAAGAGTTGAATGGGAAAAGATGTTTGGGAAATTATCCAGAAGAGGTTGCATGCTTCCATTACCATAAGCTTCACCAGCCACCAAGTAAATCCTGGTGCTCGACGGGAATCCCAGCCCCTTAAGCAGAAGGGAAGTCTCCCTCGGGGTCAAAGGGCAACCACCAAGCTTTCTTTTTTCTGCACCATCAATTTCCTTTTCTTTCCAATGCCCGACCTCATAGCGCATCCTACGGAGTTCTTCATCCTCTTCAACTGTCAAATTATGACTGCAGCCTGTAAAAGCAAGCATATCCTTCTCATACCTGCAAGTAGCATAGTTAACTGATTATGTGAAAAGGGTACAGAAACAAAGTTCAAGCAGGAAAAGAAAAACCTGTAGCAAATGCTTCAGCTAAGATAACACATCGGCATTACAGTTTGTGCAGTCACCATCCGATTGACTTTATATAACCATCATGTTACGTGAGAAACAAATATAACTGCATTTAGCTGATATTAAAACTTTGCAGCCACTTTCTCAAACTATACAGTCACAGTCGTTGCTTTAAGAGTGCAAAAGTCATACAAGATTAGAAAGTAAAAATTAAATAGCAGTATCCAATTAAAGGATCAACTTATAAATACTGACAATGCAAAATAATGACCTCAAATTTTATAGAACTTTTGGACTGGTTCATTTACAGTGGTCTACAGAGAGTATACAAGTGCAGCCTACATAAGAATACAGACATGACGTGGTTAATTGCCATTTTTAAAAACAGAGCTATTACAAAACGGTGTGTCTGGCTACATCTATTGGCCTGATTATTCAAATGAAAAGTGGCATCAAATTTTTTGTCCTTATTCTCTTCTTTATCCTTAGGGGTGTTTGACTTGCACTATATTCATTTTAGACCCTTGCATTAATTAAAGCAGTGGACGAACTACAAAAGAACTGTATGTTGCTATAGCTCCAATAGCTGTGAGAGAAAGAGATAAGCACCAAAACTGACCTTAAATGGAGAGCAAGATAAGGACTTCCATCCTGTCGCATCCTTGAAACCAGAATTCTGCCCAAATTTTCAATTGGGGCAGAGTATTTTAGTGCTTGATAATTTACACGGCATCTCAGCTTCTGAATAGAATTGGGAATCCCATTGTTGGCTATCCGAGAATCAGTATGAGTAAAATACATTACTTTGTGCTGCTTCAAAAGAGGGAGGACCTCTGATTTATAATAACTGACCTGATCAAATGAGAGAAACATGTAAGTATGGCAGGATACTCATCATCACACTAACATTTTGGCATCCATGTCAGTTTCATAGTTCACTCAAAGCAGTCTCACAACCATATCAAAAATACGCAATAAATTAGAGCCCTTGTTCTTGAACCTACTATTTGCTCAATCAATCAGTTAAGGACTTAACCTTAGACCAAGATATTGGTGTTTTGTTAAAAGGCTCAGTTCCACTTAATTCTGGTGGTACTGTCTCGACAATGTGGATGTCATCCTTCAGAGTCTCAATGAAGTGCTGCCAGTCAAAAAGATCTTTGAAGCCACTGCATCATACAAACAATGGAACAGATCGAGGGGAGTCAAGTCAAGAAAAACATCTACATGATGACTTAAAATCTTAATTTAAACATGAGAATATAGATAAAGTATCTGCGAATAAAAGTTATAAGCCCTTTGTTTATTCTATTTTTGGTGATTCCGAGAGAGGAGAATGGTAGTTGTCTATATTTCATTTAAAAAACAAAACACCTAGGAATGCGGATTGAATCGACCCTTAACCAGAGTTATCAGGTACGAGAATTGAAGATGGAGAAACTCCCGATATGAAGCTCCTTGCCTTTAGTTACCCTACGCGCTGTGAATGCCGGATCACTGAGAACTTTGGCTACTGGATGCATAAAGCAGAGAGAGAAAAGGAAAATAGAAGATTGTATTAGGGGGTTTGGGGGGGGGGGGGGGGGGGGTGTTGCAGTCTAAAATAAATAAATTAAGTTGTCCCATCTCTACCAGTCTGAGATTTTTGATAAGTTGATTCATACAAGTTAACAACGTATTAAAGAAAGCAAAGTTCTTGGTTCCATTCCCGGTGCCACCCCAGAACAAAATATTTCACAGGCTTGCCATAGAAAAGGGAGAAAATAAAAGGAATCAAACATGCATGAGAGGGAGAGTGTCCTAAACCTAAAATAAATAAAAAGTGTCTCCTCTCTAATAACTCAAACTTTTGGATGATATGGTTCACATAATTCAATCAGAGAATTGATAGAGAGAAAAGGTGGGAGGGGGGTTGTACATTTCTAGACACAAATTTAAGTGGCAAAGCAATCTTTAAGAAAATATAAGATGGCCAATCTTTAATTGCAAGTACAGTCAGTTGCTTTTGTTAATATACCAAAAAAAAACTGCATTTTTTCATTACTACTGATTTGCCAAGTTTAGAACGTAGTATCCAAGTTTTTTAACTTTTCGGCTATTTGGCCATCCCAAGGAGAGTTGAAACAGATGGCAGATGGAGATTTTGCTTCACAACTTAAGGTGGTCTGACCTTCAACTCTAACTGCCTTAAAATATACATTCAAACACACAATATATACAACCCAGCATACATAGTTGTTAACTAAAAAAAGTAGATTCTAAGGATTAACACTTTCAACTTCCTCAACAGCTTGTGTCTTGAAGGAGTATAAGAACAAGAGAAGCACAAAAAGCTGATATGTTTATTGAATCAAAGCAACCTCTAAATACAAGAGTGAAAAATCAATTCCCTAAACTAACTCCTCTGGAAGAGGAGGACTAAACTACTTGCTAAACAAACTTCTTAAATAAGGAGATTTATTTGAGAAAACAAAGGACTAACAAAATCCTAACTACTAGCTAAAGAATTGGTCAAAGCAGTAGCTGGTGGTTAACTTATGCTCTAATACGCCCCCCTCAAGTTAGGCAGTCTGTAACTACGCCTAGCTTGACTAAGTGTGTGCCAAAGGCTGGCTTTGGTAGCGCTTTGGTGAGAGTATCCGCGAGCTGATCTGCAGTATGAATATGAATAATGCCAACTTGATTATGTTGGACTTGCTTGCGAACAAAGTGAAAGTCCACAGCAATGTGTTTCAGACTGGATTTTCGCACAATAAGTTGCACCAACATTGTCACAGTAAATGATTGGTGCTTGTGGAAGTGAAACGTGTAGTTCATTTAGCGGATTCATCAATCAATTTGTTTCAGCAAGTGCACTTGCAACCGCTCGATACTGTGCTTCGATTGATGACCGAGCAACTATCCTTCGTTTCCTGGATGACCAGCTCACAGAATTTTGGCCAAAAAACAGTATGTAATTAGTAGTGGAGGCTCAATCACTCCCATCTCCAGCCCAATCCGCATCAGAATACATATGTAGCTTGAAATCATTATCTCTTTGAATGCGAAGACCAAACTGCATTGTTCCTTGAAGATACTTGAGTACTCGTTTGAGTGCTTTCCAATGTACTTCAGACAGGGAGAGCATAAATTGAGTGAATGACAAGTACTGTGGTTTTCCAAGAACTCTCCTGTAGCGAGTGGCATCAGTTGGTTCCGCTACATCATTTTGTTGAAGCACTTCACTGGAACTCACAGGAGTTTTTGCGGAATTGCAGTCTTTCATATTTCCTTCAGAGAGGATTTCACTGATGTAATTGGAATGTGATAGAGTAATTCCATCTGCAACACGAAGCACCTCAACCCCGAGAGAAAAGTTAAGGTTTCCGAGATCCTTGGAAAAATGTCCAGCAATACAAAAGATAGCCTGATTTACATAAGAGCAGTGGCTCCCGGTGATGATGATTTCGTCGACATAAACCAGCACATACAACACGTTGTTCGACACTTTGCGAATGAAAAGTGATTCATCATATTCGAACTTGACAGATCCCAAATAGAGAAGGAACGTCTTAAGTTCATTGTACTGGGCCCAAGGAGCTTGCTTGAATCCGTATATAGCTTTCTTTAGGCAACATATATGTGAGGGGAACTGCTCGTCTTCAAAACCCGAAGGTTGGACCATGTAGACTTCTTCTTCTAAGTAACCCTGCAAGAACGCGTTGTTGACATCAAGTTGACGTATGGGCCAATTCAGCTGGACAGCAATGGAAAGCACCAAGCGCACAGTAGTCGGTTTGACAACCGAACTAAATGTAGCGTGAAAGTCAATTCCAGGGTGTTGTGTAAATCACTTTGCAATAAGACGAGCCTTGTAGCGATCGATTGTCCAATCAGCTTTTCTCTTCAAACCTGTATAACCATTTGCAATAGAAAATAGTTTTTGTAGGGTCATGTGGTACCACTTCCCATGTTTGATTATTCAATAATGCGTCAAATTCACTTTTCATTGCTCTTTGTCACTCCGGGTGTTTGTTAGCTTGTTTAAATTTGGTTGGGGTGATGGTGGGATAAGTGAGACATGAAGTCAAGGATCTTTTCCGGTCTGTGAATGTTGTTCTGTGAACGAGTCACAACACGATTTGGAAGAGGGAGAGAAGGTTGCCGCGGTTCTGTGATCGGAAGGGGTTCGAGGGAAGGTTGTGGGGGTTGCGAAGTTGAGGCAGTGGTACGAGCAACCGTGGTTTAGCCAGTAGATGTCATTTTAGTCATTTTGCGACTTTATACAATTGGAAAAGATGGTGATTGAGGCTGTGGGACTGAGGTGAATGGTTGTTGAGAATATATAGGTTTTGAGGAAAGGAGTGGTGATAATGTACGTAGTAATTGTGGAGGAGATGAGACGTTTAAATTTCTTAGGCTAATTGTTGTGGATGGCAATGGGGGATACGATTGGGTATCATTAAGATAAGGAGGAACAACAAAATTTGTAGAAGTTGAAGACGTACCTGTAGTTGCAGATTATGCTGGACACAGGCAAAGGACACGGTGTCTTTGTGAGCGCCGATTTATGTATTTGGGGTAAGTATAGGGTTGGGTAATTCACTTGCTATGGGAGGAGAAAAATAGGAGATTTTGTTGGGTTAGTTTCAGTTAGGTATTCCCGTGCAAGAATTTCAAAAATTAAGAAAATATTTGAAAAGATATTCTGAAAAGGAAAATTATTTTCAAAAAAATTTACATCTCGAGATAAATATATTATGGAAGATATCGGATCAAAACATTGATGACAATAATATTTTAAAGAATAACCTAAATAAACACGAAGTGTTGACTGTGACTCTAATTTATTTTTTGAAGAAGGTTTGAGCCAGAGATACCAGAGACACCTCAAAAAATTTAAAGAATTATAATCTGGATCGTTACCAAACAATATTTGAAAAGGTGATTTTGTTTTGTAAAAGTGAGGTTGGCAAGCGATTTATAAGACAAATCGCATGTATTAGAGCATAAGTTAACCACCAGCTACGTTATTGCTTTGACCAATTCTTTAGTTTATTACCATCACTCATGGAGACCTGCTCCATGTCATTGTATTCCAGCAAGTTGTAAGGATTATCAGTTATGTGGTGAGATGCTCCAGAGTCGAGAATCCAAGGATTTGCTGATGTGTGCATCCTTGAAACACAGTTGGCCTTGGCCTCAAAATGAATGTGAGATCTCGATCTGCATACACTTGCAGCATGACCTGGTTTGTTGCACAATTGGCAGCGAACACCATCATAAGAGTTGTTGGTGTTCGAAGATCACCCCTGATTGTGTGAATTAAAGCGATTGTTGTATTGCCATTGTTGGTTGATGCCATTTTTATTGTTGGAGCGACAATTGTTGCGATTGTTCGAGTTTCCAAATTTGTTGAGTGTAGCAGCAGCACCACTAATCTAGCTAGGAGCTTCCTTTGACTCTTCATGTCTAAGTAAAAGCTCATGATCAAGAAGCTTCTCATAACGTTTTCCCCTTTTTTCTTCCCGGTCCAATATTTGTTCTCGAAGTTCTTCGTTTCCATGTAGAAGCAAACTCTCCAAATTTATGACCAACCTTTCCTTCAGTAATTTTACAACGAACAGGAGTTTTTCCATTGTAAATTCGTACGGAGCAATCAACGAATTCTTGCGAAATAGAAGATCTACGTAACCAAATTTTACTGTTAAAAAGAAGATCTTTCTTCTTCTTCATTCTTAAGAGGAATGCATCAACAAAATTACCCTTCCATATAGATCATCGTGGCATGAACTAATTTCTTCGCTTCGGTTCAAAAGCACCATAGAGTGCTAAACTTCCTTTTGAGAAGTGTTAGAACAATGGATCCTACAAGGAAAGAAGCGCGCATTCGCACTACCAGAGAGCGCATGGAGGGTTTGGAGGAGAGGCAGCAAGCGCTTCGGGCGGAGCAGGAAGCGCTCATTGTTCGTGGAGCACACGGTCGCCTTGAGACTAGAAAAAATTAACAAAAAGTAGTCAAGTTACCTTCAGGTTTTCTTATTCCAGGAAAGTATGTAGTTGCAAAAATAAAAATAGTAGTTCAAAAATGTTGGCCCTATTAGTTGTTCGTATTGCTATGATGTAACGTGCAGTCGTCCCAAGGCAGCGGGATGTATGGTATAGGGCCCCCGAACTCTACCCGTGTAAGGCCTTGTAGCCGGTGAGAACCATAGAATCAGAAGGTTATATTAGAACATCGGTGGAAAGGTCGAGCGGGCACCTAAAAATAACTTTAGAGAGTTCCTCATCGTAATAGTGGAGTCACGAGCAGGAATTGCAGCAGAAATCTCACGAAACTCTAGTCCTAAACCACTCAGGATCAGTTCAGAGTTTGTGACAGGGGCACCAGCAATAGAGAGTTCGTCAGCCATGGATCAAATATTTTGAAGATATGCAGTGACTGGTTGGGAGTCTTTTGTGAGTCGCGCAAGTCGACCGCAAAGACTGAAAATTCTGGCTTGGGACTTGTTAGCATATGCAGCGTGCAATGCATCCCAAGCTTTTTTTGTTGAATCAGCAGGTTGACGGTAGTGGCAATTGTTGGATCAACAGATGCCATAGGTGGATTTTGAATAAGTTGGTCTTGACGAAACCAAAGAGCAAATGCAGGAATGGCACTAAGGATTGTGCCAATTGTGGTAATTCGAGATGGAGCAGGAGTAGACCCGTCTAGATGACCATAAAGATCATGATCATGCATAGCATGGAAAATTGTGCCTCCCAAGTTGTAAAGTTGTGGCTGCCATGTAATTTTATTGGCATTTGCGGCGCAGGATCAAACTGGACGACCATCACACCACTATTGTTATCAGCATTAACAACTCCAGTAGTGTTGGCCATTTAGGGGGTGGGTGGGACAGAAAAAAATAGGATCTCAACCATTAGAGTTTGTTGAGGCTCTTGATAACATATAAGAACAAGAGAAAACACAAAAAGCTAATATGTTTATTGAATCAAAGCAACCTTTAAATACAAGAGTGAAAAACAAATTCCCTAAACTAACTCCTCTGGGAAGGGAGGACTAAACAAACTCCTAGAAATTTATTTGAGAAAATAAAGGACTAACAAAATACAAACTACTAGCTAAAGAATTGGTCAAAGCAGTAAAATAGTTGGTGGTTGACTTATGCTCTAATAAGAAGATCCTTCGAAGTTAAAATGGTGATGCCTAAAACTACACATGCACCTTATATGTTTTTGATATCATGCAAAAAAGTAATCCTAAAAGAACTATCTTCTTCTTTTTTCCTCATTTAAACTTTTTTGTTTTTGTTTCTTCTCTAAGTTAGATCTTGAATTTCTTTCTCTCAAAGCTAGAGCCTAGAGGTATGAACTTGTTAGCACACAAGTATTTCAACTCGGGACCGGAACCAACCATTTAAGTATTGAACTAAGCTTTATCAAAAAAGTGAGAAACTAAGAACAAAGAATCCAACACACATGATACATAACATTTTGGATAATCATACTACAATATATGGTGTGGGTGGTGGGTATCCATAACTTTTGCCATATCAAAACCCAGTGCAAAATAACCAATTCACTAGTGATGATGTTATGAATATGAATCAGAGAGGTGATAGAAGCAGAGCACCTTTCATCTGCCCAGTAGGATGTATGATCAAGAGATGGAAGTACAAGTGTTGCCTTCATCATTTTAGCAACAGCTACCATATCACAAATCTGCATTCTAGAATTATTTGTTAATCAGATGGAGATGATAAGAATATCTAAAAAAAAGTAACTGAAGCATGAAACGTATAACAATCAGACCCCAAATCTCATCTGATTTAAGCCACCATTTGCATTTATCAGAATGTAACCATTTGTCTTTGCATCTACAACTGCCAAATAAAGCAAAAAGGATGAGAGGAAGGTATAAACAGTTAGGAGTAGAATAAAAATAAATCATGGTTCAGAAGTTTACGTTTCTGACTCTTTGTCCGCTCAATGCACTGAGTGAAATTTTCACTATTAGGCTTCAACCATATTTCTGAATACTGAAAAAGGAAAAGAAAACAACATTTAGTGATGCTTTCTCTAGTACATTCATGGTCTTAACAAGACGGAAGATTTGAGATACGACTTACATCTAGCATGCTGTTATGATTACTAACCACACCTGATGCAACCATACTTAGAGCCTGTTCCACATGATTCCGCTCTCTGCTATTTTCGATTTCTCTTTCCATATTCCTATAGACATGAGAGCTTTGATCCCTTAGATTTTGCTGACCGACCAGAGAGTCATATGAATCCTGTTGAGCAGTGTCAAACAGTTTAAAAAACAAAACTTTACTGATGCAGATAATCTTGTTCTTAAAAGGCAGACGGCAGTACAGCAAAATCATCAGTTGGATTTTCATAACTATGAGACCTCACTAACAAACAAATTCATGTCTGAAATCAAATACAACTAAGGTTATCTGCCTCTCTCAACCTTTTCCTTCGTTCTGTATGTAACATATACTTTGTGCTACATGCTTCACCTAAAGCTGAAGGCTGATATTTCTATTATACCACTGTCATGTGAAACTCTATTCAAAGAAGAATATGCATTATCGCGCTACATCCATGCTGTCTTTGTTGCTAAAAAAAGGTTGGGTATCGTTCAATGGATACTTCCAGAACTTATCCTATGAACAACCAACTAAATTGAGGTTTACCAAAGGCAAGCATCTGGACAGCGTACTATAAAGAGAAACAACAATTACGCTTCAGTACTGGATATTAAGCTCCAATTGATACTAACAAACAAACAAAAACAAACCAGATTTGGGCACAAGAAAATCCACATCTATCAGCAAGTTAACCACATGAATCAAGAATTTCATTTGTAGAACAAAAAGATTAACCTGACTATACGCAACTCTATCAATAGCAGATCCAAACCAACCATAAGCACAAAACTTAAGAACACCCAAAAACAAGCACAACCCACAAAACACCAAAAACATCCAATGGCCCAACTTCCTCCTTCCTTTCAATTCCAATCCAAACCCAAAATCCACACTCAACGATTCCAACTTTTTCCTCAAATGCACCCTTTGATTAACATTACTCAAATGGGTTTGCTTCTTTTCCACTAAAATCTCATACCCATCAGCAGCAAGATTCGAATTTGTTGTTTCAGATCTGGGTGAGTTGAGTACATCAATCTCATGATGAGTATTCAAAGTAGTACCACCAGTACTGTTGCTAGTACTACTTGTGTTTTGCGTAGTTTGGCTAGTATTATTCCGTTTGAAAGAGTGAGCTCTACGAGTCATTGGACCCGAAAATCGTGGGCTGTTGACCCGCTGTGGAACGCCATCTGTTGCGGTGCTGTGGTGGTGGCTATGGTGGTTATTATGCTGATGCCCCATTTTCTTTTTCTTTTTTCCAAAAAAATAAAAATATATATATGTCAACAGTATGAATACATTAGCTGTAGTGATAATTTATGTAGATATGTATTTAGGAGCAGAGATGATTGGCATTAATGGAGAGAAAGTGGAGAAATAGAAGGCAACTTTCCTACTAGTAACAAAGAGGGGAGAGTTTAATCTTATTCTTTTACAGGTTTTTAATTCTTTCACCAATGAAAGAGGATTTATTTAGCAGAGCCGCCATTTTCAACTGGTTTTGAGGTACTTACAGAACACGGATGAATACATCGCCCCTCACGGAAGAAAAATAGAATATAAGTTATCCTCGAATCCATTTACCTCAAATTATTTTCTAAAATCACTTAACTTTCATTTATAATTAACAAAATTATTAAACTATATTTATTATATTTAAAAATTTACTCAACTAAATTTTCAAATTTTAAATTATCAAATACCTATTTTATCCTCTATATTTTAAATATTTATCTTTTTAAATTTTTCAAAAAAATTTTAATATTATAATTTCTCCTTTTTAACTTATATTATCGACTTACCTTTAAACATATATAATGTTGGAATAAAAAATGATAAGCATAGTAAAAAAATTAATTAAAATAATTTTTTAGTAATAATAATTTTAAATTAATAACAAAAATTCAAAAATTTCGTTACACAATTCATAAAGAAAGAAATAAAGGTTGTAAAATATAAATTTCATGTACGTAATATAAAAATAATTATTCAAATAAAGGTATTTTTACATTATAAATTATATATTCTTAAAAAGTATGCTCAATTATATTATTATTTTTCTACCAACTTTTCGATGACACAAAGTTATGTCACCGAAAAGCAGGGGATTAGCTATATAGGATAAAATATGCTATATTAAATCGTGCATTTAATATATATATATATATATATATATATATATATATATATATATATATATATATAATTAAGCATAATTGTCAAGAATATCTAATGTATATTATAAAAATACTTTTAATTAAATATTATATTTATAGTATGTGAATGGAATACATATTTTACAATTTTTATTTTCTTTCATTTTGAATTGTATAAACAAATATTGAATTTTTATAGCTAATATTAAAATTATTATTACTAACAAATTATTCTAAACTGATTTTTTTTACTATGCTCATTATTTTGTTATTCCATCAATATATATGCTTAAATATTTTTATTTTTTATTTATAAATAATATTTATTTATTCTGTAGGTAAGTCCATAATATAAATTAAACAGGGAAAATGATAATATTAAGAAGTTTAAAAATAAAAAGAAGATAAATATTTATAATTTAGAGGGTAAAACAAGTATTTGGCAATCCAAAATTTGAAAAATCTAGTTGAGTGACCTTCTGAATGCAATAGGCATAGTTCAATGATTTTGTTGTTACAAACGAAAGTAAAGTGACTTTATGAGATAATTTGGGAAAGTTGAGTGACCATTTGAGTAATTGACTCCATCCCTCACTCATTTTCTAAGTCTCGTTTTCTCCCCCGGTATAGTATTTAAATTTATATATATATATATATATATATATATATATATATATATATATATAAGTACTAATTATTAAAAAATATTTTTAAAGTTCTAATATTACAAAATCTTTGATGTAAAAAGGGCAGTCGATGCAAAAAGTATCGGATATTTATACAGAGTATGATAAAGACCGCAATTTAAAGGGCATGATATGATGGTCTATCTTAATACAAGTATTACTTACTTTCGTGACTCAAATTCATCACCTATATGCCACATAAATACAATTTTATTATTGCTTCAAGGGTCTCCTTCTGTCCTTTGTGTGAAATCGTTGATGTGGTTTGTTTATTTCTCACCATCTAATTATATATGATTTATTTTTTCTTATACATTCATAAATATAAAAATTTATAGATTGTATCTACAAAACATTACTCATGAATATTCTTAATTTATATGATGTTGTAAGAATATATTTATTTGATAAAATATAGAATCTAGCGACCGTTGTAGGAGGCAACGACGTTCTAATATTATGGCTAGTGGTAGAAGTGGTAGATAGTTGAGATTACTAATAGTGGTGGTTGTGGGGCATTGATTAGTGATAGGGATTGTGAATAGGTAGTTGATGGTGGTAGATGAAGATAGTGTATATGATAAAATATGTTTATATTAAATCCCTACAAGATAGAATGGTGCGTGGAGCCGAAGACACATGAAAAGCAAGGCAGGGGATATCAAGCCAGGGGCAGCAATCTCAGTTATCACCAAAAAGAATATTACTTATAAAAACAAATAAATAACTCGCACCCGATACTATTTACTGAAAAATATTATATAGCATTAAGTATATGGTCTGTTATAGAGAATACGATATTCACAGCATGCTGCTATACGTTATTTAATAGCCCTCATAATTGTCATTCAGCGATCATTAGAGAGAGAAATTTTCGGACAAACCTGTACTGTATACTATTCAAAAGCTCAATAACATTTATTTCTTGCTTATTAATATTATTATCACTACCTTCGATAGTTCTGCTCCCGGAACCAATCTATTTACTGTCTTTCTTAGTTTTAACTATAAATTTTATATTCTTATTTAATTTATTTATTATTCTTAGATCAATTTGATTGTTGTCTATAAATTATATAATAATCAAACTGTACTATTTTACGGATAAACAAACAACCATGATGATATTTAAACATAGCAATGATAAACCTCATATCGGTAAGATTTTTTAAGTGAATAAGGTCATTTAATTCACATATCCCACATAAGAATGAATTATACCTTTTCGAGCAAAATAAGTAAGTGTAAAATAAGAAATGCGTTTAATGGGCTAAAAATTGAACAATTAATGTTTAGACTCTCGTTAGATGAATAACAAACAATATTAAGGGTGTGCATAGTATAACGAAAAATATTTTTCTGAAAAATAAGTAATAATTTTATTCATTTTTCGGTGTTTGATATGCAAATTAAGAAAAATAACTTTTCAAAAGTATTTATAAATAATTTAGATATAATAAACATGAAGCCATAAACTTTCAAATCGACAACCTTCCAAACCCACATTTCCCATAAACTTTTCGAACACAGTTTAAAATTACTAATAAAATGTATGTTTTTTGTGTGTGTGTGCGGGAGGGGTAGTTGGAGGGTGAGGGTGTGTGGTGCAGGAAAACAAAAAAGATAGAAATTTGAAATTTCAATAAAAAAAAGTAAAAGACAAATAACTTTTTTGTGGGAGGAGGGTGGGGTAAAGTAGGGTAGGGTGAGGTAGTAAGGTGGGTGGTAATAGAAAATTACATTTTGAAAAAAAAAGTATTTTTTGGAGAGAATGATGGTGTGAGTTGGTGAGGGTCGAAAAAAGTTGAGAAGCAGTTTTGAAAAATATTTTCCCTCTCTTGAAACGGAAAATATTTTTCTCCAATAAAAAAAAAAGAATAGTTTATAAAAAAAAAAAATACTTTCCAAAACATTTAAGACAACCAAACATAAGAAAATTATAACATATTTTTCAAAAAGAAATTCCTTTATATCAAACACACTCTAAAATCTCTAATTTTTCTCCTTTATTTTTCATTCACACCTCAACTAAAATCCTAATACTTTGACAACTCAAACAACATTAACAAGATGTCGCTGTGGCCATTGAAACTTGATATATTTAGTCAAATAGAGATGGATAAAAATATTTTATCTTCAAAAGGGAATGAAAGCGATTGTTTTACTATTGACATTCTTGGAACTCTTCTCAACATTTGGAGAAAGTTCTTTTCTCACGAATCTTGCCTGTATAGCACATTCTTGCTATAAATAATGACTCCCTAGTATCTCACTTGTGACAATTGTATGACGTTTAAGGCTATATGTGCCCACATCTTCTTTGGATAGTTGCTACATATCATTTTATAATATATCGATCGTATTATATTGTATCGTTTGATGATTATAATATTTAGATAAATTATATTATTTTGTTGTAATTTTATCGTATTATGCACTAATAATATGATGAATAAATTTATAATATTATAAAGAAAAGTATAATACGTTATATAAAAAGGTAGGATAAGTGATAAAATAAAATTATTTCATAATAATGAAGGGTGAGATTGAGAGAGAAAAAGATAAGGAAGCGATGCAACTACACCAAATCGGTCGTTACATAAAATGACATATTTACTACTCTATTTGATTGCATTAAGATACTTTTATAAAACACTTCAATTTTCAAACAAAGTTGATCTCCCCTTTTAACTTTTATACATAGTATAATCACCGGGGAGACACGATTTGCACGAGGATTCAGAATTTAATATATAAAAATAAAAAATAGATTTTATTTAGATACAGTGTAAATTTTCGACGAAGGATGTGTTAGATATATGGACTTATATCTACATACATATGAACAATATATGGATTAATTATATGTTATGTGCTATCTTTTGGTTTGGCCTAAACTGGAGGTCTTATGGACATTGTTAAGGGGGCCAATATATTGTCATATAAAGTGTAGGACTAATGTGTAGATACTCAAAAGGGTAACCTTAGTTAATGATGGGCTAACTAAGGTTACATATATGTAACCATGGTTACATGCTTATGACTTTTGAGTTTCATAACTCATATGTTATAAGAGGGGGGTTATGGTTCCCATAAGAATGCAAGACACATTCTCTTCTTCCTCCCATTGAAACTAGAGAGCATTTTGGTCTTGCATATCAAGTGGAAAACCAATCCTCAATTTTTGGTCTTGGATATATTCTTGTGAAAGCAAAAACTTCAAGACAATCTTAAAGGAAGGATCAAGGAGCTTCTCAAAGGCACACCTTGGACAATCTTCAAGAGGGACTAAAGATTTCCACTTATGGATTCAGGTACGCTTCCGCTTATATTGTTATTCCAAGTAATTTGATATGAAGGCTATAGTGTTTATGTGGATATATAATCCAACAATTGATATCAGAGCCCACCTTCATATTTGGATTATTTGGATGTTCATGAAATCCATGTTATATAAAGTTTATGATTAAGTTAAAATGGAATTTTGATTATGAAATTCTAGTACCATCATATAGCATGATTTCATGAATGATATGTTGTTGATGAACTTTGGTGTTTCAATATCTTGTTATCTTCAGATGATTTGAAATATTGAAATTTGCATAATTCTGGTTGATGATCAACATGATTTCTTGTTTAAGTTTCTTGTTGAAAACCATATTAAGTCGTTGGACAGAATAGTAAGATAATCGATTATCTTATCCAGATAATCGACTATCTTGAAAGGTTGACCAAAATTTTGCAAAACAGTAGCACAGAATAATCGACTAATTTTATGAAATAATCGATTATTCTGTTTTGTTCATCAAAAAAATTTTGAAACAGAACCTGAGGATAATCGATTATTTTTAAAATAATCGATTATCTGGAATTTTTCAGCAAAATTAGAAATTCCAGAGAGCCAAGATAATCGATTATCCTAAAATGATAATCGATTATCCTAGTTTTTCAGCAAATTTTGAGATTCCAGAAGGCCCAGATAATCGATTATCAGGCTCAGATAATCGATTATCTGGCCACAAATTGCAGAAACGTTTTATTTTCTGGCAGTTTAATGAGGACATAATGTAAGAAACGTTTTTCATAATTAATGAAACATTTTAAGTATTAAGTTTTTCAGATTTTTTAATTGTACATTAATAATATGTCAATTAATATTCAGTTTTTTAATTATTAATGTTTTGTACATTAATATTCAGTTTTAATATTAATTGTTTTTAGTCCATCATGCTTCAGACTCTGGTATTGTCCAATTAAGATTAACACAATTAATATTCAGATTTTACATGTCAAAACATGTAAATTTTCAGTCAACATTCAATATAGGCTTAAAGAACTATATGATTTAGCATCTAATATTTTAAATTAGTCAATTGAAGCATTATGTTGCCAAAGTAACCTCTTTTGTGTAGATTGATTAATCTTGAAATATAAGATGAATGTGGATGTTAGTTTTCCATGCGTTTAACGCCGGCCCAAAGGAAGGTTGTTATTTGGCAGGAACTCGAACATGCTTGTGGTGATAAATATGTGACAATTATTCGGTTTCCATGTGAATATTAAGTCGGCCCAAAGGAAGGCTTGATATTTGACAGGAGTTTATTGTCAATATTTGATTACTACACTAAGAGTACCACTTACAAGTTGATTTTCTGTCCAAAGACTAAAATCAATGTTGTGCTAGGTATCTTGTAATGGGATTTGCCTATTTTGAATCTGTAAACTAAAGTTAAAGTTCAAGTAATTGTAAGCATGTATTAAGTTACCTTGTTCTATTTTCAGTGAATTCTTCAGCTGTTTCAATATCTGCAAACATTAACAACATCCCTGTGCTTAACGGCACAAACTTTAAGGAATGGAAAGAGAACATTATGATAGTTCTCGGTTGCATGGATCTAGACCTTGCACTTCGGATTGAGCAACCTGCTTCTCTTGAGGATACATATTCTTCTGATGAAAAGAAGGAGATGGAGAAGTGGGAACGCTCAAATCGCATGAGTCTAATGATCATGAAACGTGCAATTCCAGAATCATTTAGGGTCACTATGAATGATGAAAATAATGCCAAAGTTTTCCTTGAAAACCTTGAAAAGCGTTTTGCACAAAACGAAAAGGCGGAAACAAGTACTCTTTTGAGTAAACTTGTTTCCATGAGGTATAAAGGCAAGGGAAACATAAGGGAGTACATTTTGGAAATGTCTCATCTTGCTTCGAAACTTAAGTCACTCAAGCTGGAATTACCTGAGGAACTGCTTGTGTACTTAGTTTTGATCTTTCTTCCTGCACACTTTAATCAGTTTAAGGTCAGTTACAACTGCCTGAAGGAGAAATGGACTCTTAATGAGCTCATTTCACATTGTGTGCAAGAGGAGGAAAGGATAAAGCAAGATAAGACTGAAAGTGCTCATTTGGCATCCTCTTCTAAAGATAATAAGAAGAGGAAAGGTAAGGAAATTGCGGTTGCAAGGCCCCAAAAGAAGCAAAATAAGGAACCTAAGGTTGAAACTACAGAATCAGGTTGCTTCTTCTGTAAGGGGACTAATCACATGAAGAAAGATTGTACCAAGTACCACGCTTGGCGTGCGAAAAAAGGTACATCTCTTTCTCTTGTTTGTTCTGAAGTTAATTTAATTTCGGTACCTAAGGATACTTGGTGGGTAGATTCTGCTGCTACTACTCACATAAGTATATCTATGCAGGGTTGCTGAACTGCCGAAAACCAAATGATGGTGAAAGATACATCTATGTGGGTGACGGCAAGAAGGTGCAAGTTGAGGCTATTGGAAAATTTAGGTTGTTGTTTAAGGCTGGTTTTTATTTAGATTTGAATGAGACTTTTGTTGTACCGTCTTTTAGACGGAATTTAATTTCTGTTCCCAAATTGGACATATCCGGTTATTCATGTTCATTTGGTGACAATAAAGTTAGTCTCTTTCAAAATTCAAATCTTATCGGTACTGGTCTTTTATCAACATATGATAGCCTATATTTGGTTGATATAATAACCTCACATAATGAAACTTTGCATACAAGTTCAGGTGGTACCAAAAGAAAATTAACTAATGAGAATTCGTTATCACTCTGGCACAAACGTTTGGGTCACATATCCATTCAAAGAATTCAGAAACTCGTGTCAGATGAAATTCTTGATTCTCTTGATTCCTCAAATTCAGATATTTGTGTTGAGTGTATCAAGGGAAAACAAACAAACAAGACGAGATTAGGTGTTAAGAGAGCTACGGATGTCTTAGAATTGATACATACGGATATTTGTGGGCCATTCCCTACTCCTTGTAGGAATGGTCAACAATACTTTATCACATTCATAGACGATTACTCTCGTTATGGGTACCTATATCTTATTCATGAAAAGTCCCAATCCATAGACGTGTTCATATCATATAAGGCTGAAGTTGAAAATCAACTAAGCAAAAGGATTAAATCTGTTAGATCTGACCGTGGTGGTGAATACTATGGTAGATATGATGGTTCAGGTGAACAACGTCCAGGGCCATTTGCTAAATTCCTAGATGAGTGTGGGATTCCCTCAGTATACTATGCCAGGCAGTCCTACTATGAATGGTGTAGCTGAGAGACGAAATCGGACCCTTAAGGATATGGTAAGAAGTATGATTTGTCGTACTACTTTGCCAGACTCACTATGGGGAGAAGCATTAAAAACCGCAGCTTATATTCTTAATTGAGTTCCAACTAAAGCTACAATCAAAACCCCATATGAAATGGGAATAAACCCAGTATTAAGCACTTACACATTTGGGGTTGTCCGGCTGAGGCAAGGCCTTATAGGCCGAAAGAAAAGAAACTGGATGCTAAAACGGTTAGTAGCTATTTTGTTGGATACTCTGAAAGATCCATGGGGCTTAAGTTTTATGATCCCACTTCTAGAACTATTTTTGAGACGGGTAATGCTCGGTTCTTTGAGGATATTGAGTTTGGGGGGTGGGGAGATAAAGTTATTAGAGATTTTGTCTTTGAAGAAGAACATGTGTCTTTCCCTCAAGTTGTTGATCTTGGTCAGGGTGTTCTCATTCCTGACACGGATCACACAACTCCAGTTCAAGAGAATCTCGAAAATCTCCCCAATCAAGTTCCTGATATTACTAATGAAAATCAAACTCAACAACCTCAAGAAACTGAAGTGCCATTAAGGAGATCCACTAGGGAGAGGAGAAATGCAATTCCGGATGATTATGTTGTATTTCTCCAAGAACAAGAAAGTGATACTGGACTTGAGGAAGATGATCCAATCAACTTCCGTCAAGTCACTAAGGGTTCTAACTCTCAAAAGTGGATTGATTCCATGAATAATGAGATGAAGTCTATGAGCGATAACGGGGTTTGAGAGCTTGTTACATTGCCCGAAGGTATTAAACCGATTGGTTGTAAATGGATATTTAAAACCAAGAGGGATTCAGGGGGCAATGTCATTAAGTATAAAGCTCGTCTTGTCGCAAAAGGCTACACTCAAAAGGAAGGCATTGATTATAAAGAGACTTTCTCTCTAGTTTCATCGAAAGACTCTTTCAGGACTATAATGGTACTAGTAGCACATTTTGATCTTGAACTTCATCATATGGATGTTAAGACAACGTTTCTCAATGGTGAAATTGAGGAAACAATTTATATGGTGCAACCTGAAAACTTTGTTTCGGAAGAATCAAAGAAAAGGGTTTGCAAATTAAAAAAATCCATCTATGGGCTCAAGCAGGCTTCCCGTCAATGGTATTATAAGTTTCATGCAGTCATTACATCTTTTGGTTTTGAACCAAATATTGCTGATGAATGTATATACCATAAGTTCAGTGGGAGTAAATATATTTTTCTGGTTTTATATGTCGATGACATACTGCTTGCCTGTAACGATATAGCATTATTGCATGAAACTAAGAAATTTCTTTCAAAGAAATTTGAAACTAAGAAATTTCTTTCAAAGAAATTTGAAATGAAAGATCTTGGTGATGCCTCTTTTGTATTAGGAATTCAGATACATCGAGATCTCTCCAAAGGTGTTCTCGGTCTGTCACAAAAGGGCTATATCGATAAGGTTCTTAAAAGATTTGGCATGCAGGATTGTAAACCAGGCAACACCCCTGTTGCTAAGGGAGACAAGTTTAGTCTCAAACAATGCCCAAATAATAATTTTGAAACTTCGGGAATGGAGAAGACACCTTATGCTTCGGCTGTAGGTAGTCTGATGTATGCTCAGGTATGTACACGACCTGATATAGCATACATTGTTGGGATGCTAGGCAGATATCTAAGCAATCCGGGAATAGACCATTGGAAGGCAGCCAAAAGGGTCATGAGGTACTTACAGAGAACAAAGGATTACATGCTTACATATCGGAGATCGGACCAGCTTGAGATCATCGGGTATACCGATTCCGATTTTGCTGGATGTCAGGATAGTTTGAAGTCTACATCAGGCTATATTTACATGCTTGCTGGTGGTGCTATCTCTTGGAGAAGCATCAAACAAACTCTTACGGCCACTTCCACCATGGAAGCGGAATTCATGGCATGTTATGAAGCATCCAATGAGGCATTATGGATGCGGAATTTTGTTAGTGGACTGCGCATAGTTGACAGCATTAAAAAGCCACTTAGGCTATTATGCGACAACAGATCAGCAGTCCTTTATGCTAACAACAACAGTAGTTTGACGAAAGCAAAACATATGGACGTCAAATTTCGGGTTGTTAAAGAAAGAGTACAGAATGGACAATTGTGCATAGAGCACATAAGTACAAACTCCATGATTGCGGATCCGCTTACTAAGGGATTGACACCAAAAGTATTTCATGAGCATATTGCTTGCATGGGTGTCAAATCAGTTAAGAATTATGAATTTTAGTGGGAGTTTGTATTATACAATTATGTATTGTCCATTACATTCAGTAATTCAGTTTTAAGGTTATATCTACAGATATTCAGTTTTAAAGTTTTTTTTGTACTCTTAAGGTTTATGAATGATCTCAATAAAGAGAACCAGTTGGAAATAGACATTCTATTTCAGACCACGCTTTATGTTATTTCCATGCTACACACCTATACTTGATCCATGTCGTTGGTTATATTGATATACGTGATCTATGTTGGTTCTAGTTACGCAAGAGTAACTAAGAGCTCTTAGATCCTATGTTGGTATGATTGATGGACCGGATTGTTCATGACAATTTTATTATGATAGCAATTCTGAGCTCATAAGGTTATAATGTAACATATGATGCTAAGGTTTGTACATATGTATAAGTATCTCGTCCAAGTGGGAGATTGCTAGATATATGGACTTATATCTACATACATATGAACAATATATGGATTAATTATATGTTATGTGCTATCTTTTGGTTTGGCCTAAATTGGTGGTCTTATGGACATTGTTAAGGGGGCCAATATATTGTCATATAAAGTGTAGGACTAATGTGTAGATACCCAAAAGGGTAATTTTAGTTAATGATGGGCTAACTAAGGTTACATACATGTAACCATGGTTACATGCTTATGACTTTTGAGTTTCATAACTCATATGTTATAAGAGGGGGGTTATGGTTCCCATAAGAATGCAAGACACATTCTCTTCTTCCTCCCATTGAAACTAGAGAGCATTTTGGTCTTGCATATCAAGTGGAAAACCAATCCTCAATTTTTGGTCTTGAATATATTCTTGTGAAAGCAAAAACTTCAAGACAATCTTAAAGGGAGGATCAAGGAGCTTCTCAAAGGCACACCTTGGACAATCTTCAAGAAGGACTAAAGATTTCCACTTATGGATTCAGGTACGCTTGCGCTTATGTTGTTATTCCAAGTAATTCGATATGAAGGCTAAAAGTGTTATAGTAGGATTTATAATCCAACAAATAGAAAATACTTATATTGATTGAATAGTTCATGCTTTCTTTAAACTTTTTTTTTTTAATTGCAGGGCTGTTGGTCTGGATTTTCTGACTACTTATGTTTTATTTTTCGTTTAAATTCTAACCATGTGTTACGCCGCATGGCCCGCAATAGGAGGATATGATACAAGTGTATATTTTCTTATTTTTCTTGCTTAAAATAGAGAGGCATCAATAGTTATCTGGACAACCAATCAATTAATCATTTGGTATCCACATTATTTTACGCGTTCATTGGGTCCCAAATTTTGAAAAATTTAATCAATTTATGAGCTGTAAAGAGAATCCAAATTACGAATTTTAATCAATTAAATAATGAACGGGACTCTTTTTTATGCCCAAATATTAATTAAATTGAAGATTTGCTGGCTGATCAGAAAAGACGATCCCCACACACCTAATGGGATCTCTTATTCTTCTTTTTCCCTCTAAAGTTTGAATTTTATTATTTTGGTAAAGGTATAATTTTATTTATTTTTGATAGTTTTAAGTTTTCTAATAATCTGCTTATAACTCACATAGTTCAATGTAGCATTGAAATAGAAAAAAAGGTCTTGAATTCAAGATTCATTATCATAATTCTTAAGAAGAAGAAAAAGTTAAATAAAAGAGAATTAATTCAGCATGTAATGTTGAGTGTTTAAGATATAATTACGTATATAAAAGTATGACCTTTCAAACGAAATATACCTTTTTGGATAATGATACACAATGCATTAGCTTTTCGTTAACCAAATGTTTTTCAGAGAAGAAGCTTTTTTATATGAAAAAGATTTTTTCGGTGTTTGCTTGTTGATTTTTTTTTTTCAAAGAATAAATATATTTGGTTAATACTAATACAATATTCTGCCACCAAGGACGCTTGAGCAAACTACACTGGATTGAACTTTTTGCCAAATTATATTTTGAAAACAATCGGTTATATTTAGTGGCGTTTGGATATAAGAATAGTAAAATTTTTATTAAAAAAATCAAATGAAAAAGATATTTGAAAATTAGAGTTGTGTTTTTTTGAAGTTTTGTGGGTGATCAAACTGAAATTTTTGAAAACCAGTTTCTTGTTTTTCAAATTTTCGAAAATTCCAAAATTCATCTTCAAATGAAAATTGAAGATTTTATGGTCAAACATTAATTTCAAAAAAAGAAAAAAAATCGAAAAAAAGGTGAGAAATTCAAATGTTCAAACGGCTTTTAATTTCCTCGTCAAAGCTGGAGCCTGCTCAGTTACGCCTAATAATTTTGGACTTGGAAAGTCACCCGAACAAGATTAAAATACCACGGAAAATAGCTACTATTTTGTTGTAATACAGAAAGTTCCAACTAATACACTGAAGATTGGAGTATTTGTGTATGAGCTTATCATGCTGGAACTCCAGCACACGAAAAGTTCCAGCATAATATACTGGATATTGGAGCACTTATGCATGAACTTCGAGCATATTATGTTGGAACTCCAGCATATTATGAAATTTCAGCATGTTATGCCGGAAGTTTACATATAAGAAATTCACAGCATATTATGTTGGAACAATTTCTAGATTTTGAAGTATTATTTTTTCCAAATTTATCTATGGCCCGTTAAGGGGTTGATCGCAGTCGAATGTCCTCAAAATTAATGGTATTTAAAAAAAGATCCTTGGATTCACACATAGCTACTATTGCTTTCCAGCGTTCTCTATCATATTGGTAGAATTTATATTATATTTACTTTACATATATGTTAAAGCTGTCATCAAAACCTCCTAGGTTGATATGATTTTGTTCTTAAGGAATTTTTCTATCGAATTAGTAGATTTTACACTATATTTTATTCTATCGATTTGTTAAGTTGTTCGTCAAAGTCTATTCGATTGACATCATTTTTTTTTTGTGTTGTTGCAATTTCAGTTCCGATAAAACCACCCGAAATATACTCAAAATAATCTACACATTTGAAATAAAATTTTCAAATACCAATACAAACAATCCCCAGCCACAAATTTAGTTAAATAACACCAATCCAAAAAAATCCACTATGTCTACATGATTAATTCCTAGGTCCAAAAGTGAAATTTTGAGTTTTTAAAAGCAAATTACTACATTAGTGTCTGAACTAAAAATTTAAGTATAAATTATTAGCCTTTCATTTTTCATCACTAAATAAGAATTTCAAGCTTTAAGTACTGATAAAATATGGTGTTCAAATAAAAAAAATAGGACATTTTATTAAAATCATAGAAAACAGGGATATTCTGTCAAGACCAAATCCGTTGGGGACATTGTCGCGCAAACTTTTGCAACCAAAATACATTTGTGGTCACTCGATGTGAACTTATATCATCTGATAGTCACAAAATTTTAAAGGGATTTTTACCTATATATCCCATATAGCAAACCTTATTATCATTATTGTGCCTTGATTGGTTATTACCCTCATATCCCATGTTTTTGTTACAAAATATGTACCAAACGAAATCTTTGCTGATGTTGCATCCTAAAATAATGCCATTTATTAAGGCTCAAATCTATGTTAAATAAATTGTAGCCTAAAATAACGCCTGTATGTATGGCTCCTGATTAATCTTTGATTTTGGACCAAATAAATGCTAAATCAGTTAAGGTAAAATCTTAAATGTTCCTAAGATTTGGTACATAAATCTAAGATTTTCTTATCAGTTCTTTTATCACGGTCTCTTCTGTCAGATTATTTTTACACGATTAGCGGTTAACAATTTGTGCTACGGTACATACTTACATGCATTCTGTACATTATTAATTAAGGCAAGGTGAGATATTTTTGCTAGGTGAGATATTGGGATTAATGTTAATTATTTATCTGGAATAATTACATTATGTACATTGTTTGACTGAAGTCTTCAACGTTTAGCCAAAATTTTCTTATAAAAGACTATTATTGAGTAGGAAAGTGAAAAAAGCCCAGATGGAGTGGAAGTGATACAAATGATTCGTATAAAGTTAGCCCTACTAATTATATTTTTGAATTGAGTCCAAGATCCTTAAATGAGAACCTACTGCCAAGCTTGGAAACAACGTCAAGCTTGGAAGGGATTTTTGAGTGTTTGATTTACATAAGATATATATATATATATATATATATATATATATATATATATATATATATATATATATTGATGAAAGTAAACAAAATCATGAAATTATGATTTGGCAATCCTATTCAACTAACCCAATAAAGGAAGAAGCTTTTAAAATGTAGTCAAATGTAGTTAAGGTTATATGCACTGTTTCCAGTGTGTTTTTAAAATGTAGTCAAATGTAGGTAAATGTAGTTAAGGTTATATGAAGTATTTCCAGTGAGTTTTTAAAATGTAGTCAAATGTATGTAAATGTAGTTAAGGTTATATGAAGTGTTTCCAGTGAGTTTTTAAAATGTAGTTAAGGTTATATGCAGTGTTTCCAGTGTGTTTTTAAAATGTAGTCAAATTTTTGTAATTATATGATCTTTGTAGTTAATTGTAGTTATTTGTAGTTAATCGTAGTCAGTTGAAAAATATGTCTGAATAACGTATTTTTTTGTATCTACTGGATTGTATGAGTTGCTGAAAACTACAAATGGCATTTCTATGCAACGTCAATTCATTATTCTTCATTGTTCAAGACAAGAAGTTTTATCCGAAAACATAACATCGCGAATGTACTGCAACAGTACATGTAGCATTGGACTTCCAACAATTTGTAGTTATGCAATTGTAGTTATATGTAGTATAGATGTGTAGTTATATGCAATTGTAGGTAATTGTAGTCACTACATTAGTAATTTATTCCCACAATTATATAAGAACTGACAGTTATATAGAATGGCAACTGAAGCTATTATATATGATATTAGATAGCTGTTACGACAAATATGCTATTAGATAGATCGAATACTCATGTCTAATGTATTCATGAAAAATTGTTCAGTACAACCAACAGTTGAATTCTCACGTAGGATGGTACGTGTACATGATTGCATCTATTTACAGGCGTCAAGACTGCTATTATAAGCATAGGAAAGTTGAGGCGGCATCTGCCGCGAGGTTACACTTCCGGTGTAGGGCACATCTCTCATTTTTGCAAAATTAAAAACTACATATACAAAGAAGAATAGCAATACTTTAATTTAATCAATCATATCATTGTTAATAATTTCATAGAATGAAGAAGAGCAATATCGCAAGACAGAATAAATGGAGACATAGCTGTACTACGGTGTGTTTAAAATTGATGCACTTTCGAATTTCCATGGGAAGATATGGAAGAAGGAAAACGTGAAAGACCTGGGAAGATATGGAAGAAAGAGAAAAATATTTGGTAAATTAAAAAGGGTAAAATGCGGTTGGAAGAAAGAGAAAAAAGTGGGAAAAAAATATGAAAAGATTTTGTTCCACAAATCAAGCCTCTAATAAATAATTGATCATTAAACCTTAAAAGTAAATTTTGGTACATAAATTGAAACAAGGTATACTAAAATGTAATAAACACTAACCTTAAACATGAGTGGTTATAAGGTTTGTTATATGGGATGTATATGTAAAAATCCCAATTTTAAAATACATCTAGTAGCCTCAAAGATATTAGAATGGTCAGCCGAAATTCCACCAGTTACACCGCACATACTTTTTCTTTTTCACAATCTATCACACATCCACACAAAAAAGCTCCACCATTGTCCTGCCACTACTGCATCGATGTTGCTACACCGATGTCACCTCCATAACTGTTGCCACCACACCATCTACCCATGTTCCAAAAATAAAAGATCATCAAAAATCAGACTTACACACCTCTAGACTAGCCTCATCCTTCCCAATTTCACTATCAATCCTAAAGAACTAAGAACTAAAAGAGAGGGGGGAATCATTGAAAAGAAGAAAAAATAAAAGGTAGTATAAATAACAATTTTGAATTATAGGTGTTTAATAGGCCGGGTTGTCCCGTAACCTGACCGGCTCAGACTGGTTAAAATCGAAATCGGCTCCGCCTGATACATAGGGGCCGGGTGGGGCTGGGTATGAGAGGTAGATGGGGTTGGTTCATTTATTTTTTTAAGCGGTTATCGCCCGATCCTCGTGAACAATGTCGTGTATCGATTTAACCGTCACGGCCTAACCGGTACAATGGCTAATTTTTTATTTTTTTTTTTTAATTTTTAAAAATTAGCGAGGCCCATTAACCGATGGCAACGGTCACCCTTGGCAGGGATCCGTTGCCCAATCGGTTAATTGCATAAATAGCCTCTTTTTTCTTTAAAATTAATTTTTTTTTAATTTACAAAATTAACTTTCTCTAAAACTATAAATTACCCCCTCCCCCCTTCATTTCTTCACTCAACTCTCATTTGTCTATGTTAATTTCTCTCATTCTCTCTCATTCTCCAATTTTTAAAATTTCAGGTCTTCAATTCATCTTCTAATCTTATTGGGCTCTTTCTTTTATTTAATTTATCGTGTTTTATTATTTTGATTTTGAAGTTTGAACAATTGAACTTCAAAATTGAAATACTTGCTTAACGTTTGTTCGTGGTAACATCGAATTGCGTAATCAAGTGTTCAATTTATTATCAAATTCGTTGCACTCCATCCAACTATTTCTCTTATTTACTATTTTAACTGCATATTTAATTTTAGCTTATGCTTTAATTTTTACAACATGTTTAGTGCAGCTAAAAGAGCGTATAGAAAAGTTATTGGTAGGGGAAATAGAAAAAGAGGTAGTCCTTCAACATCTGGTAGTAATAGTAATACCCCATTTACACATGTTTCTAGAACATTGCCTAATGATAATATAGATTATGAATAATTACAAGAATTTGGAATAGAAGATAATGAATTATGAATGGAAGAAGAGATACCAGCTACACATACTAGTGCCAGAGCTGGTAGTGTTGGAGCTGCTACAAGGGGTGGTGGTCGTGACACTAGTAGTAGACCACATGTGGCTCCGACTACTAATCGTATAAAAAGAAGTAAGGTTTGAAATTTTTTTAAAATAATTCAAGGTACTGACAGAGTTAGATGCAAACTTTGTAAAGATAATTTTAAATATTTGACTGGAGAAAATTTAGGGGGGACTAGGATGCTTAGTAGACATATGATAATCGAGCATCCTATATAATGGAAATGTGATGGATACGGAAATCAAACAACTCCAAACCCTACTACATGTGACCTTATTAAATATGATAAAATGAAGGGTCGTGAGGAGTTAGCAAAAATGATTGCTTTGTGTTGTCTACCTTTTTCTTTCGCTTCTTCATCATATCTTATTGCGTATATTTAAATGATTTACAATCATTTATTTAAAAGTATCCTAGAATTTCTCGTAGAGCTGATATCTTTAGACTTTATGGACAATATCAAATATACATACGTTATATGTTTAGCCACCTTTCTTGTAGAGTTTTCTCCAAGTTCGAAAATAATTATTTGATAATTACATGTCATTGGATAGATGATATTACTTGTATGCAAAAACGAATCATCGCTTTTAGATATGATAAAGATTAGAGTCATATTGCTATATTTATAAGTATTACTATTTGTGAAGTTGTTGAATTTTATAGTCTCAAGCAAAAATATTATGTATGTCTTTTGGTAATGCTTCTAACAATAATACCGCAATTTCAATATTAAAACTGCATTTGCAACTATCTCTTGATGAAATTTTTTATGTTAGGTGTGCATGTCATGTTTATAATTTAATTGTTAAAACTGGCATTGATTTATTTTTCAACTGAGATTACTCGTGTTAGAAGACCAGTTAGTGCTATTCAAGGAAATAATAGACAATCTAGAATAGAGGAATTTAAGAAAAAGTGTGTCCAGTATATCCTTAAACCCAGATCCATGCCAGGTAAAATTGTTACTAGATAAAATTATACATATATATCTTTAAAATGTTGCTACAAATATATATTCCCAATAACTGAAGTTGCCAATGCACACTGTACTGATCCAAACGTATGCTAATAACTACTACTTGAGAGGTCATTAATTATATTGTTGAACTTTTACATAAATTTTATACGGCTACTGCTGAGTTTTCTGGAGCATATTACCCTACAATTACTATGACTTTAGCACACATAACTGAAATTACTTTTCTACTATTTGAATTTAAGAAGAAAGAAAAATATAATAATGTTGTGGAAAAAATGCAAGTAAAATTTAAAAAAAAATCTTTCCAATTCCTCCGATTTACTTAATTGGTAATGTTTTAAATCCTTTTATTATGATGTCTGATTGTCACCAATTACTGAATATTTTATATACGTATATGGAGATTGGACAAACTGAACCCCAAATTTATTTAATTGTATGAATGAGCTAACTGAATTTTTACAACAGTTACATAATTATTATGAAAATATAATTGATGATGCTTCTCGTAGCGTAGGCAATATTAATCCCACAATGCAACGTACCATTCCTCCTACAGTGGATGATGAAAAAAGACTTGATAGTTTTAATATTTTTCTATATTTTCTAACACTCAAACTAGTAGCAGGAACATTGACGAATTTCAACTCTACTTGTAGAAGCAAAAAGAGCCTCACACAAAGGAATTTTCACCATTGGAATGATGGTATGAGAATGGAAAGTATTTTTTTGTTCATTTCGCTATGGCTCGGGACGTGCTGAATGTGCCAATTTCAACTATTGCATCAAATAGTGCATTTAGCCAAGTAAGACAACAACTTGGAGACACCCGTCACTCATTGGGAAGCAATGCTTTGGAAGTTTTAGTATGTTTCAGAGATTGGATTAGATCGGAACGAAAAAATCAAGGACATGAAGATGTTGATAGCTCAAAAGACGAGGAGCATGGAGATATATTAACACACGGTAACCCATCTAAATTGAACACTCCAGAAGAAGGACAATCAGTTCATATTGATCATGAATAACTTGCAAGGGCAATGCAAAACCTTTAAATTTAGTACTTCGTTTTAACTTGTAAGAGTTGAATTTTGAATTTTGAAATATATGTTGCACTTTCAATTATAAATGCAAAGTTTCCATAATCATTATTATCTTTATACATTTTACTTTATATTTTATATAAAGTACAATACGTGTACAAAAAACTTAAAATAATTAAATTGAAATACGTGTAACCCGGCCCCCTAAACCCCTACCCATACGGGTTACTTTTTATCCGGATAAATCCGAAGCCGCTAAATCCGTTAGCAATAAATCGGAATCGCCCCGTATGCCTAACTCGTCCGGTTAAAAAAAACTCACCCGACCCGACTCGCCTCACCCGTTAGACACCTATAAATTAAATAGAAAGAAATAAGATCTAAAGAGAAAAAGAAAGAACAATTGAGAGTATTTGTAAGAGAAAAATTATACATTTTATATAAAGAAAATATATTAATTATTTACTTTATATACAATTGTAAATTTTATGTACACTGCATATATACATTATATACTATTATATACAAAATTATATGAATATTGAATTTGTACAACAAATGTATATGTATTATATGAGTGTAGATACACCTTTCATATAAATGTGGATGCATAATATATACACATTATAATCATAGCATTCAATGTACTCACTGTAATCTTACACGCCTATTTTTGTATAATACGCGTATAATGAATGTATATATACAATTATACACTTTATATACAAAATTATGTTAACATTGAATTTGTATAAAAAATATATATGTATTACATTAGTGTAGATACACCTTTTATATAACTGTGCATACATAATATATACATATTTTATACAGTATTCTTAACATTCAATTTAGCCACTGTAATCTTTTACGTCCAATTTTATATAATACATGTATAATAAATGTATCACTTGTGTAAAATGTATATACATTGATTATACACCATATTATATCATTATTATACACTTTACACAATATATAAATAAAGGAGCACTAATGGTAATGGAGGACACTGAACTTAGTCGAAAAAAATCTTTTCTCCGATCGTGGCTATTTTATTTTCTCCATTTTTCATCTTCTTGAAAAATCATCCAAAAAAATCATGTAATATTATATTTGAAAGTGGACAAAAAGCGAAGAAAGGGACAATCACCGCCAGATGTTTGCAGGAAACTACTTAAGAAGGTAGATACTTTTGTATCTGAATAAAAAAGGAGGAGATCTCAAAGAAAAAGGAGAAGTTTGAAAGATATAGATTGGTGTTGTTATGGAAGAAGAAAAAAAAAAAAAAAGGAGAGAGTGAAGAAGGAAAAAGATAAAAATAGAGGAAAAGAAAGATGGAAGAAAAGAAAGAGAGAAGGAAAGGACTAGGCGATGGAAAGGTGCACTGGAAAAGGGAGAAATGCATTAGAAATAGTGGCTATAATTTGACAATAAATTAAAGAGGCATTTTTATATATGTACCAAATTCAAAACTATATTACACAATATATTCATACTACCTAAATTATATCAAATGTTAGTAAAATGATTTAATAACTTCTTATATTTTGGTCCCATCAGACTTTGACCACCTAAAAGGTGGATATTAACTACTTTTGTGTTTTTTAAAGGGGAACAAATTGTAGTGGGTTGGCCTTAATTAGTATTTCTTTTGTAGGAAAAGAGGTATATTAAATTATTATAATTAAAGAATTAGGAGCGGTGGGGAGTGAAAAATGCTTGTATTTTCCCTTTCCTAAGTCGGCACTGTGAACAAATTTAACAAACCAAAGTTTAAGATAAGCAAATGTTGGCATAATTCACTTCCAATTGTGGTGTTTTTATGGTTTATTGACAAATCTCCAAGGCTAACATACTTATCAAACGCAGCCATAAAAACACCACAATCGCTGCAAAAATAAATAAACCATAAAAACATCACAATTGGGAGTGAATTATGCCAATATTTGCTTCTCTTAAACGACACCTTCAGCAGATATAATAAACCAAAAACTTTGCAATTCACAAAAATTCGTCTTCTTTGCCATCCCTTTTTAATTGGTAGTGATTTTATTAGTTGTGTAGTTATGTGTATCAATTGTAGTTGCTATTATCTACAGCTTATAAATATAATTATTAGGTGTAAAAATTCATGTTTTAATTGGTTGTTAATTTGTAGTTTAGTAGTATTAATTTTGTAGATAAATTATAGTTGATATTATTTTCAGTTTATATTTGTAGTTATTTTGTAGTCATGTAGATTAGATGTGCTAACTACGTGTATAAATTGTAGTTGTTATTATCTACAGCTTATAAATGTAGTTATTTTGTAGTGTTGTCAATTAGTTATCTTAATTTTGTAGATAGATTGTAGTTGCGATTGTCTATATTTTTACAAATATTGTCATTTTGTAGTCATTCTGTAGTTCTTACTATTTTTTTTAAAGAATTATGTAGGTATTATTACGTAGACTAATGCTTATTTTTTTTTTTTAAAATGTGAAATAATTTTTATTTTTTGCAGAATGGACATTTTTTGCATCACATAAGTGAGGTTACATGCAGGCTAGCAAGGAGGAAGGGTGCTTCCGCTTTGAATAAGAAGACTAAATTGCATAGAAAGAAGAAATAGTCTACTGTTTATCTAATTTAGTTGTTGCAAATTTGTAGTTAGAAGAACAAGGATCTACTTTTATGGGAAGAATCTATGAGCTTATTGTATTTAATTATGGGAAGAATCTATCAGCTCAAATAATACTGCCATAGTACATAGCTTCAATAGACGTTTGGTTGTATTCAACACTACAAAATAACTACATTTATAAAGTTATAGATAATAGCAACTACGATTTATACACATAATTAACACAGAAAATATAGTTGCTATTTTGTACATAATTGTTCGCATTAGAAAATATAATTCTAGTGTAATGTGTTTCCAGATTGTAGATAAAGACTAGTTTATTTGTAGTGAAATTGTTGTTTGATAATAAGTTGGAAATGGTGATGAGAGAACAGGCGAATAATTTATTTAAATAATTTTAGTATATATTTGTTATGTTTGTTGTTTAATCTGAATACATCTAACAATTATATAAGGTTATAACATAGAATTTGAATGTATTTCATGAAAATGATGAGTATATACAACTACATAACTATAAACAATAAGCTAACATATCGTTTCAAAAGAAGTAGATGATTATCATTCAACTACATAGTTGCAACAACTAAATTAGGAAAAAGTATTCTATTATACAACTACAAAATTAAACATAATAAGCTGATAGATTGTTTCCAAAAAATAGGCCCTTATCCATCAACTACATATTTGCAACACCTAAATTAGGAAAATAATAGACTATTTCCTCTTTCTATGCAATCTAGTCTTCTCATTCAAAGCGGGAGTACCCTTCCTCCTTGCTAGCCTACCTGTAACCTCACCTATGTTGTGTAAAATAATATCCATTATGCACAAAACAAAAATTATTTTACATTTTAATAAAAAAAATAAGCATTAATCTATATAATAATACCTACATAATTCTTTAAAAAAATAACAGTAAGACCTAGAGAATGCAAAATAACAACATTTGTAAAAATGTAGAAAATATAAACTATAATTAATCTATAAAATTAAGACAACTAATCGACATAACTACAAAATAACTACATTTATAAAATTGTAGATAATAGCAAATATAACTTATACACATAATTAACACAGCTAATATACATGACTACAAAATAACTACAAATATAAACTGTATATAATATCAACCATAATTAATCTACAAAATTAAAACTATTAAATTATAATTTAACAACCAATTAAACATAGATTTTTACATCCAACACAATACTAAAACAAGTGTAGGTATTAATATACACAATACCTACATAATTCTTGAAAAAAAATCAAGATTTCAACCTAAAGGGCGGAAAAAGTCGCAATTAATATGAAAGTAAACACAATTTAACCACATATAGTTATGTTCATATAGAAATACCTTAATGGGAGAAAAACTAAAAAAATACTACAAAATAACTCCTCTACCCCATCTCATCCACAAAATAACATACAATATTCACCATAACTACATAAACACCACAATACCCCATTTGTAAACTGTATAATTTAAAATCTAGCATATAAATATATAATTTACACTTCTGAACTACACCACTACAAAGTAGATACATTTGTAAAATACAATTATTTCCTCTTAGTAGTTTAGAATGTAGCTAATTTTACAATATTGTCATATAGAGAAGTAAGCATAAAATATACATGAATGATTTAGTGTAAAATATAGCTATTTTACAATTTTCTCACATCTAAATAAGTTGTTCCTGCTCTTAAACCAATGCTCAATTTATATATAAGATAAAGCAATAAGGATCGTCCTCACAGTTAGATCACTTAGAAGTGAGATTTGTAATGTAGACAACAGAAGGCGTATTATCCTGGCAGAGGCGAACAGTAGCAAGTTCATTGGTCTGCAATTTCCACGGTGAAGTGATTACAAAAGCCGAGGCAGGGTCAACATCGTCCATAAATAGAGAGAAAGACAAGGCAACGGAGGTACAAGTAACAAAAATAGTTTCTAAAAGTTTCTTCCCGTAGTTGGACTGGTCACTGGAAGGGTCACAATTAGAGTAACACCGTTGATCAGAGATAATACCAACTGTGAAACCAGGTATTTTCGGCAAAGTAGAGATTTAGGAAGTGAAAATTGAGGAGTTAGAGCTGAGCCGGAAAATTTCAGACTTCCGGAGAAGAAATAAGAAGAAGCTAAGGAGTGTGAAGATGCATCCATTGCTAAGAAGACAACTGCTCAGCGCTGACTTGTTTAGAGTAGAGTAGAGGCCCAATTTAATTGGTTATTCGGTTCGGTCACTAAAATTTTATTGTTGTTCATTGTTTACAACGACAAATCTGCCACAATTTTTAACGAAGAAGAAAAATGGAGTGTGAATGAGGATGGATGGTACGCTTAAAGTGGAGTATAGTGTAGTTAGAGAAGGAGAGAGGGTACGTGGTGGGGTATAGTTGGAGGAGGAAATTAGGGAAAAGTGTACTTTAATTTGAGAATGGATAGCAAATGTCAACAATGAATAGTAAAAAGAGGCGGACAAAATTGGGAGATTTAATTTTAGTGGGGTAGGGTTTAGTGTTAATGTTTAATTTGAAGGACCCACATAATAGTGCCATAATTTTGAATTATGGTGCATATATGTAATTAAAATAAGATGTATGTAATAAAATGAAAATTTAAACATATTATGTAATATATTAGTGTATTTGGTACATATATGTGAAAATTCCTAAATTAAACCTAAAGGCTATTTGGGGTCATGGGAGATAATATTGACTAATTAAGTTTTCAAGGGCTGCGAGGGTAATTTTTTCATTTTTGCCGAACAAGCATTTAGAAAAGAATTGGGCCTCATTCCAGCCCATTCATCCAATCTCTTGAAACCCCAACCCATATATTTGGCGGGAAAGTCGAAGTAATCTCAACAGGCGTGTCGTGTCTCGTGTGCGTGTCCAGTAAGCTTCCCACCAATTCCCATAAAAACTCCTCAAACCTGCTATACCTCCCGCCACAACCTTCCGCCGTCGTCAACCGCTTCTACTGCCGCCGGGAACATTCCCTTCACTACTGTACTCTCACTTCCCGATTTCGTCTTCATCCTCACAATATCACTTCACTGTACCATCATTTTCGCCATTGCGCGCAGTAGCTCGTCACTAATTCCTCGCCGTCACTGGTAACTGTAACTTACTCTCTATCCTTTAATCTACATAATCTTCCCTTATCCCGTTTTATCGAATTTGATAAGCTTGTTAGTCTCAACAACTGAGTTCAACTTTTGCGCTTTTTTATTTTTATTTATATTTATATTATAGAGAAATGAGTACTCCTGTTTTTTTTCTTGCGGATTTTTAGGTACGCGTATGATTATTTTATTGCTCATTTTAGTTCATTTGTTTTGGTAGCTTCTTTGGATAAGAGATAATGGCGATTTTGAGGTCTCGCGAAGTGACTCCGGCACTCAAGCCTAAAGCCTCTTCAAAAACCCTAGAAAATGTTACTGTATTGGAACCGGTAACTCCGTCAAAGTCTATAGAAACTTCGAGCCAGCCTTTATGTAACATGACTCCGATTTGTTGTTCTTCGGCTAGTCCTTCCATTCCTCTTGTTGTTGCTCCAAGGAGGAGTTTGAGATTGGCTTCTAAAACTGGTTTGAGCGAACTTTCGAGTCAAAAAGGAAATAGTAAGGATTTTGAAATTTGTAACGAGCGTAGTGGTAAGAGTTTGAAGAGAGACATTGATGTAGAAAACACGGGTTTGGATGAATATAAGAATATTGGGGTTTGGCATAGCGAAGGTATTGAAGAAATAGGTTTGAATAAATCTGATGTTATTGGAAATTCGGCATTCTGTGAGGAGAGAACTGAATATGCTAAGAAGGGGAAAGGGAAGGAAAAACAAAGTATAGAAGTGCAGGGAGAAGGGAACACTAAGTTTTTGAGTCTGCGGTCAGGCAAGAAAATCTCAAAGAGAGCAGTTGAAGAAAGTAGTGGTGGCTCTGTTGGTGAGACTGAAAGTGTTAAGAAGGATTGCGATGAGAAGCTGTCTCATGGAAAGCTAAGTGAAGGAATGTCAAACAGTTGTGATTCAGAAGGTGCCTTGAGTGATAAGTTGGGGACAAGTGCAGATGAGCCTTCTAGTGTTAAGAGGAGGAGATTCAGTAGAGAAGAGAAATGTAAAGGTACAGTTTATGAGCAGGGTTTGTCAGTGGTTCATTCAGTAAACTTGGAATCAGAGGAAACATTCGGTATGCCATTTGGTCACACAGTACCTCAGTCTGCCTGTTTTCCAGAAACCGCAGATGTGGATGATCATGGTGATGAGCAAACTGCTAGTATGCAAAATGGTAATTCAAAGACTAGAAGGAGGTTTAGCAGAGAGGAGAAAGGAAAAAAAGTGATGGTTGGTGATGATTTGCCTCATGGTGTTGATACATTGTTAGGAAAATCCAAGCAAGGGGCGGAAAAACCCATAAATGATATTGTTTCAAGAGATATTAATTTCTCAGAGGATAGGACATCTCAGGATGGAGAACAGGTTGCAGATGCCACTGCAAGCGTAACTGCTACTAGAGTATCTACATCAAGAAGAAGGTTTAGGGATATTGCCAGACGAAATGCTTCCAGATTTGCTCATTTCTCTTCCCAAAGGGAACAGGATATAAATGCCACTGCTGAGGCTGCTGAGGAAATTCCACAGGAGGAAGTGAACACTGTAGAAAGAGAAGACTGGCCTGGTCCATTTTCAACTGCTATGAAGATTATTAGGGATCGTGAAACGAACATCAAACGTCAGCAGGGTTCATTTTCTGAGGAAAGTAAGATTGAATTGGTATGGGTTCCCAAAAAGGACCAGCAGTGCCAATCTGGAAAGCTGGTGGTTTCCTCACTACAAGACCTATGCATGGGCATCTTAGTGAAAAATGCAGATGCAATCACTTCATTTGATTGTGTACCTGATGCACTCAGGCACTGGATTTGCCAATCACTGTGCGATTCTCGAAAAATGACTTATCAATTTTTTGAACTTCTTACCCGTGGATCTCCTACAGAGATACGCATAAGGGACTGTTCATGGTTGGATGAGGAGAAGTTCATACAGACCTTTGAAGCATGTGATACCAGCAACTTGGTGGTGAGTTTTCATCTTTCTTTTATTTATGCTATGTCCGATTGGAGTGGAAAAAGAAATGGTTGGAGGAGTAGAAGTAAAAGTGAATAAAGTGTACGTGTTCGTCGGTTGGTCAGGAAATAATAGGAAACTTGAAATAGAAGTGGAGGGGTTGCAGTCCCCCTGTCATCTTTCTCAGTCTGTTGAAAGCTGGATGGAAATCATCAATGCTTCACATAGGGGAAGTAGACAGTTGGTTTCTCTCTACTTCCTCTCATCCTCTCATTGAGGAACCGAACTTAATTTTAATATTTATGAACTGCTATTCTATCAGTTAAAGTGTTCACCTAGCCATTTTTGAAGCAATATGTCTTATGCTTTTGTATGTGATTCCTTTCAACTGCATTTTTATTTTATTTACCCCCCTACTCTAAATAAACCTGCGTTGCTTTTTCACTCTGTACATATGATGCTTGGTACTATTGTTAAAGCTATTAAAAGGAATAAGTACTTGTTTAGCAGCATTACATGAGAGCCGCTAACAGACCTTGTTTACTAGCACAATCTCTGCTTAAGTATGATCTTGAACATTACAGTGTTGATATTAAAATTCATGAAAAATAAAGTTGTCTTCAGTCTGTCCATTCAAGTTTTGCTTGCATATGTTGAAGTAATAGATCAATGCTGTAGTAGTTCTGATGGTTGTACTTGAAGATATTCTCTTTGTGGAACCAGGTGCTTCAACTGGATCAGTGTGGTCGCTGTATGCCAGATTATATCCTATTGGCTACATTAGCTCGTTGCCCAAACAATCTACCTGCATTAACTACCTTGTCCTTGAAAGGTGCATGTCGTCTTTCCGATTCTGGGCTGACGGCAATCATCTCTGCAGCACCTTGTTTAAGGTCAATGAATCTCAGCCAGTGTTCTTTGCTGACATGTTATGGAATTAGCTGTTTATCTAATTCATTGGGATCAGTTCTGAGAGAGTTGTATCTAGACGATTGCGAAGCAATAAATCCCATGCTTATTCTACCAGCATTACTAAAGCTAGAACATTTGGAAGTTCTATCAGTAGCTGGAATCCAGACTGTATGTGATGCTTTTATTAAAGAATTTGTCACTCATCGAGGTCAGAGTCTGAGAGAGATTGTTCTGAAGGGATGCACGTAGGTGTTCTTCGTCCTTTTTCAGATGATGTTCCACAGAGAAATTTGACAGATACTGATTGTATTTGTGCTTTTAATCCGATGCAGGCAATTGACTGACTGTTCTGTGAAAGAGATTGCACAAAACTGTCCTGGATTACGCGCTATTGACCTGAGTAACCTGCGTAAATTGACAGACTCTGCAATTGGATATCTTGCCACTGGTTGTAGAGCAGTTGACAAGCTAAAACTCTGTCGCAATGCATTCAGGTTTCAAAATATAGCATTCAGCACAGAATTCTATTCTAAGTGTAGCATATGCAGTGTCTTTAACCTTAATTTTTTGCTTGCTATAATCATCATCATCATTTTCTATAGTTTTTTACTCTTTTCTTCAATGTTGGTTGCTTATGCCTTTAAAGCAAATTTGTCAAAGAATATCACCATATCGCTGCTCCAAAGGAGGGTTGTTTCTTTGCATGAAAAATTCTTAATTGGAATGTTGAAAAGATGTATCAAAATGCCTGGCTTCAAATTTCCTTTTCATGTTCCTTTTGTGGAGTGGTTGGCTGCCGAGAATCATCTTGGTAGATATTGCACACATTTTCTTTTGTATTTTACTTTTATTTTTTAAGGAAAAATAGAATATCCAATTTGCGGAGATATAACAGTCTCCTATGCTTATAGGAGTGGGTGCATACGGTACATTGTAATTTGTATATATAAGAAATGTCTCATTCTGTTAGATTACACGAGTTGGATTTGACATAATTCACACTTAACTCCTTCTTTGATGAAATTTCTACCTCTAACGAGCATGTATGTACCCATTCCATCTTTACATGAACATGTATTTGAGTATGTCCATACACGAGATCCTAGCTCTTTGTAGTTGGAACACGCCATTTCACCTAGTCCTTAGCTTCATTTGTAAAATAAGTATTTGGATTAGTTAGAAACCGGAGAAAAGGAAATACCAGTCGAATAATAGGAATGGGAAGTGAAATGATTTTGCAGTCTTGTGTCTATTTTTTCAACTTATTTGGCTTTCTATGTATTTGCTCTCATATGATTACTGAGTTGTCTTCCATGCTTGAAGGCTTATAATTGTGGTTTTAAGCTACATATAAGCTCCTCTCAGTATCATTCTTGAAAAATCACAAAAAAAAAGTTCTTTGAAATCTTAGAATAGTGGTTTCAAACTACATATAGGATATTATCAGTATCCATTCTTCAAAAAATGAATAAGAGCTATCCTTTTTAATAGCATAATCTGAATTCCTTGTATTCATAAATTTTAAAATTGAAAGTGCCATAAGCTTACTCTTATCTTTATCAATGGCAGTGATGAAGCTGTTGCTGCTTATGTTGAAACCAGTGGGGAGCCTTTGAAGGAATTGTCTCTCAATTTTGTCAGTAAGGTATCTGACTGCATGTAATGTTATCACATTTTGCTTATTGTGTTTGTGTGGTCCTAGGGAAATGTGTTATGGGTTGTGCTTCATTTTTGCCGAATTCAGTTGGCATTTGCTACCTACTTAGAGCCCGTTTGGCCAAGCTGTCAAAAACTACTTATTTTGAAAAGCGCTTTTATTCTAAAGTGTTTTATGAAAAGTACTTTTGTACAATAAGCAGTTTGTGTTTGGCTGATTCATTTGAGTAGTGCTTTTTGCAAGCTGATCATGTTTGGCCAATCTTTTAAAAAAATTATTTTAAGTATCAAATTACGAAAAAGGACAGTACATGTTTTTGCAATTAGTATTTTTAGAAAAGAAAAATAAATTTAAACATTTATTAGAAAAGAATTCAATTAAAATATAAAAGGCAACGTAAAAATATAAATTAAAAATTCTAACTAGTATAACATATAGTTATTCCAGAGCAATAATATTGAGTGTTTGGTACTACATATTATTTACATGATAATTTAAATATGTCAAAATGCATCATTCAATATAAATTTAAAATCTACTCTTAAGAATAGGAGAAACAGAATAAAATTTGATTAAAATAAAAAAGAGAATAAATGTATAGCAGAAAATAAAAAGGAAAAGCAAAATTAAATTAATGAGGGATACAACAACAACTACCCAGTATAGTCCCACAAAGTGGGGTCTGGGGTGGGTAATATGTAGACTGGTCTTACCCCTACCCGAAAGGGCAGAGAGGCTGTTTCCAATCGACCCTCGGCACAAAATTAATGGGGGATAATGTTAAAAATATAAATTTATTGTAAGGTTATTTTTGTCTTGAATAAATTAACTTTCTACTTCTGCTTTTTGGAAGAAGCTAAAATTTATAGCTTCTCCCCAGAAGCAGAAAACTGCTAAAAAGTACTTTTTCATTTTGGCCAAACACCTTAAATTTTTCAAAAACCACTTATTTGGCCTCCAGAAGCTTGGCTAAACATGCTCTCAATGTTCTTGACTTCTAGTAAAATCACCAGTATCACACACTGGACATAGAATTCTCGATTAAGCCTGCTAAATCCAGCTTAGATCAATATTTATCCATTAGAAGGGGCTCTAATGATTTTACTATCCAGTTTTGCTTTTTAAGTATTGTTTGTTCCACAAGGGTCAGTGAGGATTCATATAGCCGACCTCACATTGGATGACCCATTTTATCAAGAAGTTATTGCTTTATGGATGTCCTGAACTTTGCTTAGATATGTCAACTATTCGAATATAATTTCAGAGTAACTTTTGGTATAATAGGAAGCCCGTTGATCTTCCTGAAAATATAGTGGAATCAATGGACAATCCTATGGGAAGAAATTTCACTCACTTTCGTGGTGACTTCCCACTTTCGTGGTGCTGCACTGTTAGTAAAATCTACCTTGTAAATAATATATATTTTTCAGAGAACTAGCAAAAGGAACCTTAAGGTGGATTTTCTTTGTTTTCACATCTGGGCCTCTTGTTTCTTCCATGTTTTTCTGGTTACATGGAAATTTTAATATAAAAATTAGTCAATGAATTATTGCCAGACTAAAAGTCAAGGAATCAAAGTTTTTCCATGTCTTTATATGATTCTTACAGGTTTCATACAACACTGCAATATCACTAGCCAAATGCTCAAAAAATTTGATTAGTCTGGATTTGTCTTGGTGCCGCAACTTGACGAATGAAGCCCTGGGACTGATTGTTGATAGCTGCTTGTCATTGGGAGTATTGAAATTATTTGGCTGTACTCAGGTATGCTTTGTTTAGTTTGGTAAATGAGAAACTTATTTTGCTAACTGCTTGCCTGACCATTGAAGTACACAGCTAATATCCTACTTTTTCCCTGAGCTTAGACTGCCAACAGGAATTGTGGAAAGACACCTGCTCGTACCAGAGTGAAAGACAAAAGTCTTTCTATCTCGATTATGTAGAAGTATAGTAATTTCTTGTGCTTGTACAATTTGATTATGTGTTGTGACTTTGAGTGCTTTCCTATCTCTATGTTTCATCATAGGTCATTTTTTTGAGATTTATTCATCTTAAGGTTTCATCCGAACTAGAAAAAAGGGGCACAAAAAATTTGTTCTTTGCTCCAGATTGACACTAAAATCTTAATTATTGTGAAATATCAAAGTGCCTATGATCTCAAGTTTGGTTATCTTCCTCAAAAAAGAGTTTAGCAAATTCAGTATTTTTTTCTATCTTGTGGTTTGCTGTTTGCCGACACTGATGCAGTCTCTGAAAACTAAATTGAACTCCTCAAAGGAGCTAACCTGCTACTTCTTCGAAGTGTGCAATGCCAGCCTTCCCTTTCTACTTTTTTTGCTTGGATGTGTTTGCGTACATTTGATTTGGTGAATTGGAATTACAATTTTGGGTGCTTGGGTATTTGGTTGAAGAGTGCTGGTAACAGCTGTTTTTTATTTTTCCTAGGGGTGGGGGGTGGGGTGGGGGGTGGGGTGGGATTGTTTGGGTTGCAATGATGCATTTCCTCATGGGGCTTAGAGGTGGGAATGGGGAGGTGGCAAAGTGATGGATCAAGAGGGTTTCATACTTGTTAAATGTCAACCCTGCATTTTGAATCTTTGTTCGAATGCAGTTGCCAAGGTAGGCTTTGAAGCTTCTGCATGACTTTTCCTACTATCATTGAGAGATATGGATCCAAAGTTGTTGGGTTCAGATCTCCTTTAATATTGCGAACACATGATTTTCCTGAGAGAAAATGATATCTACTGGTGGTGGAGTTCATGAACCCAATACATTCTTTTAGAGAATAATCTCTTCTGATATTTTGTTTGATGCATTGGTTTCTTCATATACCATAGTTTTTCTAGTTCTTTTACCTTCTCTCTTTTTATTGGTTCTCTAATTGTTGCGGCATGTTTAATACATTTGCTATTTGCTTCTCTGTTTTCTTCAATCCCTGGGACAGTTAATGATGGAGTGTTGAAGATGTAGTTAAGCAGTGCATAAGTCAAATAATTATTGACACGGCGAATTTGCAGGTTACTGATGTTTTCTTGGATGGTCACTCAAATCCCAAAGTTCAGATCATTGGTTTGAAGATGACTCCAATATTACAACACATTGAAGCACCAGATTCTCTGCAGCAAGGGCCATTACGATATTCAGCAGTACCATCTTTATTCTGATGATTTTGTTCGAAGTTAATTATTGTATTTGTTTCAGAATGGAGTCAATATCTTATGAATGCCAGAAGTCATAACCTCGCCTCACTTCCTTTGGACCTAGATAACTTGTTTTGTGGTATAATGCAAGTCCTGTTTTGGTTGAATGGCAATTTTGCAATGTTTATGGAGAACTCCCCTGTCTAAATGGAAGAACATATTTTTAGCGTGGATATTTGATCCAAGCAAAAATTTAATTCTCGTTCAGAAATGTTGCGATGTTTTGAATTAAATTTTTGCACTGGCATGTTCTCGTTTGCTGGTGTTGGACTTGGATGACGTGTTTGTGGCTTTACCTATTTTTTAGTGGTGCTCGTTATACCTTTTTCCTTGGCTACTAGTTGCAAATTCAATATTGAACTATACTTATGTTCGTTTTCACTTTTAACCGTCTCTTAAGGATTTTTAAATTGCCATGGATGTAAATATTTGGTTGTTCACTTTGTAAGCTTGGGAAAAAAAGAAGTTAGAAAATCATATTTTCTATATTCTTAATTTTTCGTCGACCGTACCATGGCTCAATAGCACTAAACTTTAGCGGATAGACTCTTATCTAGTACCCTCTTAATTTGATATCTTACACGATGTTCAAGTGGAATTGAACACACATTTTACATCCTTCTGTTTTCCTGATGAACTAACCCTATAAATAGGAGGACGTTTGGCTAGCTGTATTTCAGATTTTTGTACGTAGAACCGTATTACTAATCCTACGTTTGATTATACTTTTGGATTTCCATACTGTTCATCCACATGTTAGCCATACGGAGTAAACTATACTATTGAATGTGGTATTAATACAATAATTTAACCACACTCGCTTGAAATTTGTCCTCATATATAATGTGTATAGTTACAATCTTAAAGGTTAAGGGTTTGCACTAATAATGTATATAAAAAACTCGCGGAACTAGCCTTCTCTCTCTGCGCACAATAGCAGGATCGCCATTGTGGCCGGAACAATGGCTCGTCGTCGGCGAAATGCACCGCTCGCTACTGCGCAAATAGCTACTCCTGCTCATGGCATTACAAAGGAGCTCGAACCATTAACGTTTGAAAATTTTCTGCCCTAGAAATTCCAATCGTCAGAGATGCTGCATGCAGAGGGTGATATGAATGAATTGCCACCTCCGATGAATGAAGCACCTACTAACCTCGCTGTAAGATGATTACAGTTCTCTGATGCCAGTGGGTCGGAAAAATCAATTCCGACTGCAGCTGAGATTGTGCGAGGTAACCGTCATGCTCAAATGGGTAAGCCACTCTCGTTCGTTCCCCCTACTGAAAGAGATGTCAAAAAGGTTGTTAAAATTAGTGAGGAAGATTTGAAATCTCAAGTGGATTACTGGAATAATACTTTAATTGGCTATATAATTGGTGATAATCCCAATGAGAAAACTATGGATAATTTCGTGATACATGTGTGGAACTTCGTGTCTAAACCCCAGGTCCTGATGCATTCTGAAGGCTATTGTATTTTTCGATTCAATAGTATAGAGGACAGAGATTTAGTCATGCAATCTGGACCTTACTCCTACATGAATAAGCCAATGGTTTTGAAGCCCTGGGAAGTTGATTTCTCTTTCGAGAATGATATTCTCAGTACTGTTCCTGTATGGATTCGTTTTCCTGGACTTCCAGTGGGCTACTGGTCTATTGAGGTATTGAGCAAAATGGCTAGTGCAGTGGGAAAGCCATTATACACTGACAAGTTTACAGTTCACTATGAGAAAATTTCATTTGCCCGAGTCCTAGTGGAGGTTGATGCTGCCCATCCACTCCCTGATCAATTAGAGATTGAAACTCCCTATGGCCCTAAGATTCAGGTGATTGAGTATGATTGGAAGCCTAGTTTCTGTAATCATTGTCTGAAATTTGGGCATGATTCATTGGATTGCTGGTACTATGCTGATAACAATGAAGAAAAGGATATGGAGTAGCAGGGTAAACCAAGGAGGCAGAGAGGCAAATTGAAGAAGCAGGCAAAAAATAGTAAACAAGAATGGCTTGTCAAACAGCGTGTAGCTAATGCAGAAGTACAGGATAGCCTGCCAGTACAACCTGAACCTAACAAGGAGAGCATCTCTTCTATAGCTATTGTTCAACAGAATGCACAAACTGGCCCTGATGTCCAAGAGAGGCTTGAGATTGCAGTCAATGCACCCAATGGTAACAATGAAGACATGGTTTATAATTGCAATAAAGGGAAGGCTACTATAATTGTGGCTGGCAAGAAGGATCAACAGATTGACCCGGGGACTTCTCAGAGATTACCCCCTAATTCCTATGATTATTGTCACTTGGAACATTAGGGGGATTAGTCAAGCCCATAAACAGAAGGAGTTGAAAAACTTTTTTGCTATTAATAAAGTAGATGTTATGAGATGTCTTGAGACTAGAGTAAAGGAGCATAAAGCTAAGAAGATACTTGATAAGGTTGCTAAGGGTTGGAAGTTTCAATGCAATTACTCAAAGGCTGTAAATGGTGGAATATGGCTGCTTTGGAAACCCCATATCCAGATCCAAATATCCTGTGTGACTGATCAGCTCATTCAATGCTTCTTAGAAGATTCTATTAGCCAAGCCAGAACTCATCTAAGTGTCATATATGCTTATAATACTGCAAACCTTAGGAATCAGTTGTGGAGTGACTTAAGGTCAATCTATGTTCCCAGTCAAGATGCTTGGCTGCTCAGTGGGGATTTTAACTGTGTCCTATGTACTGATAACAGAATTGGCTCTCCAGTTACTGATGCTGAAGTCAAAGATTTCAAAGATGCTATCACTGACCTTCAACTCACTGCTCTTAGAGTTAAAGAATGACACTACACTTGGACCAATAAGCAAGATACTTCCACTAGAGTTTATAGCAAAATTAATTGGGCTCTGGGCAACTTTCAGTGGTTACAACAGTATGGGCACCTGGAAGCTGACTTCATGAATCCCTCAGTCTCTGATCATTCTCCTATTCTTATCAAATTTGGAGATCAAAAACCACTGCACCCTAAACCTTTCAGACTCTACCTAGCTATTATGGAACAACCTCAATTTCATAGCGTTCTACAGCATGTTTTGGGATAGGTATGTGAAGGAACACCTATGCAGCAGATATGGAAAAAATTGAAGGCCATGAAACATCATTTAAAGGAGACAAATGTTCATATGGCCTTATACAAGCAGAAACTTATTCAGACAAGGGAGAAATTGGGTATTATCCAAACTCAACTACAGAACAGTCCACTAACACAGTCATTATTTACTGAGGAAAAAACAACACTTGAAGAAATTGAGAAGTGGAGTTGTGTGGAGGAATAAATTCCGAGGCATAAATCCAAGGCTTGCTGGATTGAGTGTGGGGATGCTAACGCAAAGTATTTCCATGCTAAGTGGAAGATTAGAACAGGCCAGAACAACATCACATCCATCTATACTGATACAGGTTTGAAACTTACTGACCCTTTATCTGTGGAACAGGAGTTCATAAAGGTATTCCAATCATTGATGGGGGAGTGTGCTGCTGAACTCCCTTGTGTCAATTCTGATATTATTAAAGAGGGAGAGTGCTTAACTCTAGCACAACAAAGAATATTAATTAAAGAGGTTACATTGGAAGAGATCACAGAAGCTTTAAAGGAGATGCCTAAAGATAAAGCCCCAGGAGTAGATGGCTTTCCAGTGGAATTCTTTACTAAAAACTGGGAGATGGTGAAGGGTGATATTCTAGCTGCTACAAAGGAATTCTTTTCTACATGCAAAATGCCTCACATGATCAACACCACTGCCATTGCTCTTGTTCCTAAAGTCAAAGCACCTGCTACTGTTAAAGACTATAGACCTATTGCTTGCTGTACTACTGTCTATAAAATCATCTCCAAAGTTATTACTAGGAGGATGAAATCTGTCATTGGGGAATTAGTTGGGCTAGCTCAATCTGCTTTTATTGAAGGGAGAAGTATTGTTGATAATATCTTGCTAAGCCATGAAATCTTCAAGGGTTATTCAAGAAAAGGTGTATCCCCCAGATGTGTGCTCAAGGTGGATTTGAGGAAGGCATATGACACCTTGGAATGGAGCTTTCTAAAGCAGATTCTTATTGACTTGGGCTTCCCAGCAAAATTTATTCACTTGGATCATGGCTTGTGTCACATCTGTCTCCTACTCTCTAGTAATGAATGGTGGATTAACTAAGCCATTTACTGCTAAGAGAGGAATTAGACAGGGTGACCCTATGTCACCATATTTGTTTGTATTGGCTATGGAGTACCTGAACAGGATCCTGAAACAGTTACACAAGGATGGGTACTTCAACTTCCATCCCAAATGCAGGAAACTCAATTGTTCTCATGTCTGTTTTGCTGATGACCTCCATATGTTCTGTCGAGCTGATATTATATCTATCCAGATTTTACAGAAAGCTTTCCTTCAGCTTTCTGAAGCATATGGACTTCAGGCAAATATCAACTAAAGTGCAGTTTACCTGGCTGGTGTGCAGCAGAGTGCCAGAGAAGAAATAATTGAAACTTTGGGATTCACTGAAGGCCAACTTCCTTTCAAGTACTTGGGGATACCACTTGATTCAAAAAAACTGGCTATCCATCATTATTTGCCCCTGATAGAAAAGATAACAGATAAAATTACTTGCTGGTCAGCTAAGCTACTATCTTATGCATGGAGAAACCAACTGATCAAAGCTGTGGTGTTTGGTATTCAGATTTATTGGGCACAAGTATTCATTTTACCCAAGAAAGTATTGAAATCCATTGAAGCAATATGCAGAACATTCATGTGGACTAGCACTGCTAATCTGTCCAAAAGGGCACTGGTTGCTTGGGAAAAGGTGTGCAGACCAATCTCAGCTGGAGGTCTCAATATACTAGACTTGACTGTGTGGAACAAAGCAGCCATTACTAAATTGCTACGGGACTTGTCCAGGAAGAAAGATGTCTTTGGGTTAGATGGGTTCGCTCTTACTACATCAAACAGGGGGACATTGCAACAGTAAACATTCCAAAATCAGCTTCTTGGGTTGTCAGGAAGATACTAGAAAGCAGAACTATGATACTGGAGAGCCAGAAGCTTCAGGGGGATCTATTTGGCAGATTGCAAAGTGTATGTAGACTGGATAAGTTCCATATTCAGAAACTATACCTCACAATGCTCCCCAGCTTCAATAGGGTTGAATGGAAGAACTTGATGCTGATCACTAATATCCAACCTCGACATAAGTTCACTGTATGGCTAGCTGCTCAACACAGACTTCCTACAGTTGACAGACTGCAGCACTATGTCATACAAGTCCCAGCAACTTGTGTGTTTTGCAATCAAAATGCTGAAGACTTTAATCCCCTATTCTTTGAGTGCTCAATTACTAACAGATTGTGGACCAGAATCTGTTGCTGACTGGGGCATTCCAGAACTGTTGGTAACTGGGAAACAGAACTTCACTGGATTTGCAGCAAAGCAAAAAGCAGACTGTGGCAAAATGCTATTACAGCTTCTGCTTTTGTCACTACTGTTGCCCTCATCTGGAGAGTAAGGAATAACATTCGATTTGAAGGGACTGCTTTTGTGGAGGAACTGATTTGCAGAGAAGTTGCATTACTTATACATATTCGAGGCAGGAAATGCAAACGTTGGCAGACTGGATTGCGGCAGCTTAATTGCTTTCCTTAGTTATAGCATTTAGATATCCATATACTGTAATGACATTTGTGTCTAGATAGCTATGATAATATAGATGATAGTTTGTAAATGAGTACTAGCTAGTCCAAGCTTCTACTATAGAGCTCTATGATGTACATATTTTTTTGAGATCAATGAAATATATCAGTTATACATATAAAAAAAAAGGTTAAGGGGTTTAAAGTAAAAAAAAGGAAAAAACACCAATATTGTTATTATTTATAAATAGTAAGCAAAGTTGTACTTGTTTTTTTTTTGGTAATTTAAGAAAAGTTGTACTTGGTAATTATGAAGATGTTTGGTTTTTAGTTTACTCCAATTCGCTAAAGCTCCAAATTGAGAGCGTAGTCCATATGTTTGTACAATTATGACAAATTTCTTCTTTTCATGTCAGCCAATTCGCTGAGGACACTACTCAGGAAGCTTGAGCCCCTCTTCACCCTACCATTTGACTTACCTACTTCTGCCACTGTCAACAAACCATTCCTCCCTTTCAGCTGTCTTTTGAATTCATGCCATTCTCTCGCAGCACTCAAACAGTTACACGCTCTTGCTTTGATAACTGGTTACCTCGCCAACCTCCCAGTATGTACCAAGCTTGTATCTATGGCTTGTTCTTTATCGTCCACAATGGACTATGCCCGGAAGCTGTTCGACCAAATGCCTCAAAGAGATGTGTTTGCTTGAAACACTGTAATTCGGGGATATTCCAACCTGGGTCCTTGTCAAGAAGCTATAATCCTTTACAAAGACATGCATTTACTGGGGTTTTTACCTGATAACTATACATTCCCTTTTATGCTTCGGTCTTGCTCTGTGTTGTCCGCTTTGAGAGAAGGTAGAGAAGTACATTGTAGCATAATTAAATATGGATTTGAATCTGATGTGTTTGTACAGAGTTGTTTAATTACTCTGTACGCACAGAGCGGAGAGACTTTGGATTCAGAGTTGGTGTTTGATCAAATGAGAGGGAGAAATATAGTTTCTTGGACAGCTATAATTGCAGGGTACGTGCAAAATGGAATTCCAGAGAAGGGATTAAGACATTTTCTCAAAATGGTCAATTCGGGTACTTTGCCTAATGCTATTACTTTGGTGAGTGTGCTTCCTGCCTGTGCACGTTTGGAGTGTTTGGATGTGGGAATGTTGGTTCATGGCTATAGTATTAAGTTAGGAGTGGAAACAGATGTTGCACTAGTTAACGCTTTGATAGCATTCTATGGGAAGTGTGGACTTCTTGACGTCGCGAGGTCTTTGTTTGATAAAATGAAGGAGCATAGTCTGGTTTCATGGAATACAATAATTGCTGCTTATGAGCAAAATGATGCTGGTTCTGCTATAATTAAGCTATTTCAGAGAATGCTATATGAAGGGGTAGAGTTCGATTATATTACACTGGTTACTGTTATTTCTGCTTGTGCCGGGTTGGGGGCACTTGGTACTGGAAAATGGGTTCATGAGCTTGTCAAAAGCAAATGTTTGGAATGCAATGTTCCAATCACAAATGCACTTATTGACATGTATGCTAAATGTGGTAGTATAGAATTGACTAGAGATGTTTTTGGTAGGTTGCCTTATAGAAGCGTGGTTTCGTGGACATCAATTGTAGGAGCTTGTGCTTCTCATGGTCATGGTAAAGATGCTCTTGAGTTCTTTTCAAGGATGAAAGAAGAAGGAATACAACCTAATAGCTTCACCTCCACTGCTGTATTGACAGCTTGTCGACATTCAGGTCTTGTAGAGGAAGGGAGGAAGCACTTTGAGAGCATGACAACAGAATACTCGATAATGCCAGGTGTGGAGCAATGTGTTTGTATGGTGGATCTTCTTGGACGAGCAGGTCAACTTCTTGAGGCTTATGAATTTGCAGAGAACATGCCTATTGAGCCTGATGCAGATGTTTGGGGAGCTTTGCTTGGTGCTTGCAAAATTCATGGCAATCTTGAGATGGCAGAATCTGTAGGCAGATCGACTACTTGATTTAAATCCCCAGACAGTTCCTTTTTACATACTCCTGAAAAATATCTATGCTGAAGCTGGGAGGTGGGAGGAAGTAGCAAGATTGAAGTTTTTGTTGGAAGAAGTGGAAGCGGAAAAGATTCCTGGCAAGAGTTCAGTTGAGATAAATCAACAGATACACACATTTTTGTCTGGGTCAAGGATTTCAAACTTGTCGACAGTTCCACTGCGTGAACATGGTGTTCAACTGAAGCATAAGCAAGCAGCATTTTAAGTCTCTTGTTGTTCTTTAAGCATAGAGTGGTATTATTATCTGTTACAGTCCATTGAAGAATGCTTTTATGGCTTGGCCATCCTGGACTTGAACCGGAGACCTTGCTGATGAAGTAAATCATCGCACCTATGTCCAACCAATTATGAGATAATATATAGATTTCCTTTTAGGAAAACAGCCATCCTTCCGATATCAGCATAATTGTACTACGCGCTTCAACTATGCTTCTGAAGATTGGGCAAGATCCATGGAATTAACTGGGGTTGGAATAATGGAAAAGATTGTACTTCTGCTATTTCCATATCTTGTAAACATGCGTTGGTCCACTATTCGTTGTATCAACACGCATTATCAATATTCCATGTATAGCCAAGTGTACTATTTCATTCTTTAAAATCAATTTTTGTACTTAACTGCACGGTATACGGAGTTTCTGTTGCTCTAGTTAATTATCACCACTTTGCTCTACTTTCTAGAAGTAATGAGAATAGATAATTTCTTGTTCTTCCTAACCATTTTCTTTATATTATGGTCTGTAAAGCTTATGTATCGATCATGTGCAATAACATGGCTGGAAAGTCATTATTTGGGCTTCTCCCGTCCTCCTAGCATGCTCCACCAATGTCTAAAGAAGGGCACCCCGATGCACTAAGCTTTCTCTATGCAGGGGGTCGGGGTAAGGGTCGGACCACAAGGGTCTATTGTATGCAATTCTAACCTGTAATTCTGCAAAAGGCTATTTTCACGACTCGAATCCATGGACACCAAGGCTCCACCAACGTCTAAAATTGAAAAATAGAAAGACACCCAAAAATTAAAGCATTTGAATGTATTAGAGACGGGAAATTGGCTAGTACAAGTGACAGAATTAAATTGAACATTCTGCATCAAGATAAAGGAAGCTGTAGCAAGGCTTTTACACAAATAAAATCAATCCACAAATTCCAAACAGCCACACAGTAGTGACTCAATAACATCATGATAACAAGTACTACACCTCACAAATGCATATATGAAGGTTGGAAAGTCATTATTTGGGCTTCTCCCGTCCTCCTAGCATGCTCCACCAATGTCTAAAGAAGGGCACCCCAGTGCACTAAGCTTCCTTTATGCGGGGGGTCGGGGTAAGGATCAGACCACAAGGGTCTATTGTATGCAATTCTTGTTAGGGATATAGTAGATATGCCCTAGATCCAATATCATATTTGATAACTTGAACATATTTTTGTGAATGTCACTTGATATAAAATATATGGCATTTGATATTCTTTTATCATTATTATTAATTGTTTGATTAATTTGATAAGGTTCTTGATTAAATTTTGAGATTTGTCACCGTGATAGAGATCGTGATAATGAGAGCAACGTCTCTTAAAATTTAATCTAAATTTGTTCTTGATCGTAGGATTATTAATTTGGACATTAGTAATCCGGTTAGATCAATATTTATGTGATCGTCTTTATCGGATAAAGATTAGTTGATCTCATTAACTGAATCACATAGATAGATGATGCATATAGAGATATGATCATTGAACCGACTCATTGGATAATTCCTAATGGTTAGAATTACCATAACTGTCAATAGGATATGTTCTTGAAGAATGTGATGTAACCATTTCCTTTGACTTGAGATCGTCATAGTAATTGACAAGTTATTTATTGTGCTTTGATACTAGACACCTATGGCCCTAGGGCGATAGTTGAAAGGATATTGGGTACGATTGAATATTTGTAGAATTAGTGATTGATCAAGACGGAATCTGTCAACTTTTGGTAATGAGTTTAAGCTCCATGTTGCCATGAATTATAAATGACCAAACTAAGACCTTGGCCAGGTCAATTGAATGAAAGAAGAAATGAGTTTTTTAGGTCATTCAATGGTCGATTATATTTGACGTGAACACATAGTTGATCGCCTATTAGGATTTGACATTTGAACCATATCTAAGGTGATCCAGAGCTATAAGGACAGAAGAAATTACTACATTATTCTTCTACTGGTTCTTGAGAGTAAATTGTATACTTCATGCTATCCGGTCGTTAAGGAGTGTTGCTAGACGCCACCCTTGATTAGTATATTGATATGATCAATTTACTACCGATTTAGTATTGAACCTATGAGGTCGCACACTAACGAGTGTTCTGATCTTTGCTAAAGGATTAATTAACTTATTATTTGATAAATTAAATTAAAGAATTTAATTAGTCAAATAAATTTAGTTATTTGTCCAAATGAAATATTATTATATTCTTCGCTAGCACAAAGATTATATTTAATATTGTGAATAAATTGAAGTTTCTATTTGGAATAGAAATTAAATAATATCTCTTGGTTGAAATATATGTGATATATATAATTAATATTGTTTTATATAATAGATGTATATAAAATATAATATTCATAAAGACTTGTTAATAAATCTAATTTTGAATTGGATTATTAATTGAAGTTTTATCCTATTTGGAATGAGATTAATATTTTCAATAGGAAAATATTATATTAATATAAAAGTTTACAAAATTAGAATCCAATTTAGAATTGGACACAAAAAACGTACTAAAATTTTCGTCCCATAACAGAGAAGGAAAATTTCGAAAAATTTTCATACAAAATTTTCCATAAGTTTATTTTTGAAATAAACTTACCTTAGGAAAATTATTACATCAACCAAATAGGAAAAGGGTTTGTTGGTGATGCTATATAAAGGGTAATGGAGAAAATTTGAAAAAGTTTTTTTTTTGTTCTTTCGATTTTAATCTTTTTTTCTTGAGAAGAAAACCTTACTTTGTGAAAGGGAGAGTGCAATACAAATCCAAGAGAGAAAAAATACAATTACAAGAAAAGTGTTTCTTGTTCTTCTAATTTGAGTTGAGATTTTTGAGAAAATTTCAACACAATATTCTTCATTCAATTTTTTCATGGGTTTCATTGATCAAAGAGTTGATAGCAAGGATCGGTCTCGGTGTGGATACGCATAGAGTCTTCGCACTATCGAAGAAATTTTGAAAAAGAAACTCTCTTCACCAGGTAAGGCTATATGGTATCCCGGTTCTGGGCCTATTTGTGCCTGACGGGCCGGGTCTCACGGTCCTCCAGGTTGGGACCGGCCCGTGACGGGCCTAAGCACACTGCGGTCCCGGGCCTAGTGGGCCGGGTCTGGCGGGCCTAATGGGCCTGACGAGGGTTTTTTTAAAGTCAATATCTTGTATAGTAGTCATTAGTATAGTGTAGAATATATTTTATATGGTGTACTAAGTTATTAGTATAGCATATATTGTGTTGTAGTAATTAGTATATATTGTATGTTATGTGTATATAGTGTTGTAGTAATTAGTATATATTGTATGTTATGTATATATGGATATATGTTATGTATATAATGTGTTGTAGTAAATTAGTAATTAGTATATATTGTATGTTATGTATATATTGTGTTGTAGTATTTAGTAAATATTGTATATTATGTATATAGTATGTTGTAGTAAGTAGTATATATTGTATATAAAAGAACGTTGTAACTAGTATATTGTGTTGTATGTTATATATTGTATGTTATATAAATATTCAAGGATTGATATCGAAGTAAAGACAAAGAAATATTGAGAAAAAAGATATTTAAGGATATGATAAAGAGCATATTTATTGACCAAAATGGCATATCTTTCTTAGTCTTCCTTCCCCAATGGAATGAGCACAACAAGGTACTAATACCACCATTAAAAGGAAAAAAAACTAAAAGAAGACGTGCCAATGTACAAGTTACATCATAATTTATGTTGTATTTCTAACAAATCTCATAAATCCGTCAAGGTTGGGAGGAGGTTGTGTTGCCGGTGGTGGAAATGAAGCTTGTTCATCACCACTTCCGAGTGAAGTCGCTTCCTCAGCAAGTTCTGCTATCATTTCTTCATATGCCTCATCTATTGCCGGTTGTGATTCTGCTATGCCAAAGTTCCTTCTTTCTGCGCGGATCCAATCTCTAAAAAGCACTGATTTTTCCAAGCTCTCCCGCATCGACGCTCTGTGATCACCGATTTGTAGTCTTGCTTGACTGAAAGTGCTCTCCGATGCAACAGTTGACGCTTGAATTGAAAGAACATCCCAAGCCATCCTTGCAAGAACGGGAAAATGCTTTTCCCTTGACTTCCACCATTCCAAAAGGTCGAAAGAGCCGTCTGGATTCTCCTTTTCTAGTCCCTGTGACAAGTAAACTTGAAGCTCATTTAGATGGAAAATTTCATCAAAATTATCACCTTGAGAACCCCTGAACTCCGTCCACGATTTAAGAGCTGTTAAGCCACCAGCTCTTTTAGACGATTGTGATGTAGACGAAGTAGGGGTTGGAATATTTGGCCTAGCATGCTCTAACGCCTGTTTATAAGCATTATAAACAGTTTGAGCATTAATTTTAATTGATGCTTTCGCATCAGCTAGTGTAGCAATTTCGTCTTCTGAAAGATCTAAAGCTTTATAAATATTAGAATACCAAAAGTGAGGACCTCCTAATTTCTTTGTTGGATTTAACATAGCAGGTACACCAAAAATAGGAGGAATTGGAAAAAAAATATTTTTTAAACTTTTGTTTCATTTCATTTATTGCAAATTCATAAATATCCCCACCCTCGCTAAATTCAACAAACAAATCAGCTAGTGCGGCAATATAAACTAAACAGTTAGAAATAGTCGAATAATATTGTCCCGAAAAAGCATTTGTAGCCACTTGAAAATGTTCTAAAAAATCTAAAAGAATTTTAACATTAGTCCAATCTTGGGTAGTTAGCATTTCATCATCATCCTCACCACCTACCCGAGAATTAAACGTAGCATTAATTGTGTTTCTATATTCATACGCTACTACTAAACTTTCGTATATGTAATTCCACCTAGTCGGGCAAGGTTTAGGAACCTTTCTTTCTCTAAGGCCATATTCGTCACTTTTTTTAAAATATTCTCTAAGTCTAGTTCTACGGTTTGAATAAAATAGCCAATTAAGAGCCATTCTCACCTTTTCAATTTTTATGTTTAATATTCGCATACCATCACCAACAATTAAATGATAAATATGACAAATACATCTAACATGGAAATTACTAAATGCAGGATTAAGGGTTTGTGTTAGCATGCCTATTGCACTAGTGTTGCTAGAAGCATTATCCATAGAAATTGTCATTATTTTATCACTAAAGCAAAAATATCTACATATATCTGAAACAATGTTAGCTATAAACCTACTCGTGTGCCGTGAATTAATTATTATATATGAAATTATGCGTTTTTGCATTGTCCAGTCTTCATCTATCCAATGATTTGTTACAGTTAGATAATCATAGTCATTATTACTTCTACCAATATCAGTTGTAATAGAAATACGATTAGGTATATGAGTAAATAAATAGCGCAAATATTGTTCATATTCATGCTTGAATTTATAAATATCGGCCTTAACTGTTGCGCGAGGCCAACCTTTATAAGTAGGATTAAAGACTCTTCTAATATAATGAATCCAATTAGGATTAGAAGCAAAAGTATAAGGCAAACACATAACAGTAATCATTTTCGCTAATTCTTCACGATCCTTATTTGGATCGTAATATAAAATACCTCCGGTGACAGTGTTTATTCCTGGTTGAACTAGATTTGAACCAGTACTTGGGTTAACTTGAGAATCTACACTTGTCCCCCCCTCTTGTTGCTCTTTCATTTGCAAAAATCTAGCCTTATCTCTAGGGTGTAATTTTATATGCTTAGTCAAACTACCCGTGCCGCTACGGTCTCCAGTATACCTATGAACAAGTAATTTCCCACAAGTTTTACACTTAGCCTTATTTTGTTCTCTTACTTGAGTAAAAAAATGCCAAACTAATGATGTTTCTTGATGTTTAGCAGGTTGTCTACTAAAAGTGGGAGTTTGTACAGGTGGGTGTGCCGGTCATTACCTAAGTTATGAGCAGGACTAGTAGGTGTATCATCTAAATCTGGTGCTTGGGTTTCATCATCATCATCCTCATTTTCCTCTAAGATAGGTTCATTAGGATAAAGAGCATTCATAATATCATCATCTAATCTATCACCTACTGCAATATCATGTAGAAATTCACTATCGGTAAATTGAAAACAAGGGTGATTACTATCAAGCATTACGGGAGGCGGATTAGGACGTCTAGGTTGGCTACTACTTTCAACTTGCTTATCTTTTTTAGGTCGGGGAGCCGGAGGAGGGTAGTATTGTGGCCACTACTTTCACCGGTTTTACCTTTTCCTTTACCGAACATTTTTTTCAAAGAAAATGCCATACTAATTAGAATTATGCAAACTAAAAACACAAAAATATACTATTAGCACGTAAGAGTTGAAACGAGTTTACCGGATTGCCGAACAACTTCTTGAAAATTGAAAATCGTTGAACTTGAACACTTCAATTCAACAACTTCATAATTTTTCACGATTTTTCAACAATAAATTAAGCACTTGTACTAGAAAGATTGAAAGAGCGCTTGAGAGAGATTGAGATATATTGATGAATTGGTGAATAAAAATGAAAGAATAAGGGGGTATTTATAGTTGAGAAATGGGAAAAAATGTAATTATATAAAGTTTGAGGTTAAATTAAAGTTTGGAGGCCAAATGACTATTTTCAAACTTCCAAACGGCTACTTTTTGCAAAGAGCTGTTACTGAATTTTAATTTTTTTTTTTTTTAAAAAGAAAATAGCCGTTGGACCCGCCAGGACCGGCTCAGGCCCGCCAGGACCGGTCCAGGCCCGCTAGCCGGTCCCGGTCCTAACGGTTCGACGTAAGGGACCGGCCCGTCACGGGTTTTTAGGAACATCAGAACCGGACCGCCGGGACCGGCCCAGCAGGACCGGTAGGCCCGCCAGGCACGCGGTCCCGGTCCCGGGCCGGAACCGGGACACCAAACAGCCTTAACACCAGGTACGTCTTAGATCCGATCTTTGACACGTAAATAAATTTTAAACATGAAAAAATCTACCTAGGATTGTTATTGTCTTCCACTGCGTGTTACGAACACATATACGCAATCCTTCAATTCTAACCTGTAATTCTGTAAAAGGCTATTTTCACGACTCGAATCCATGGACGCCAAGGCTCCACCAACGTTTAAAATTGAAAAATAGAAAGACACACAAAAATTAAAGCATTTGAATGTATTAGAGACGGGAAATTGGCTAGTACAAGTGACAGAATTAAATTGAACATTCTGCATCAAGATAAAGGAAGCTGTAACAAGGCTTTACACAAATAAAATCAATCCACAAATTCCAAACAGCCACACAGTAGTGACTCTATAACATCATGATAACAAGTACTACACCTCACAAATGCATATATGAAGACCCTCTTAAAACCTTCTTAATTTGTTTCTATTTGAATTTAGCCTTCAAAATCAGTTTTAACCCACTGCCCATACTTGTTCTTAATCTTCTCATCCAACTCCTTAGCTTTCTTTTCAGAAATATTGGTTGCATTTGTAACAAGTACTACACCTCACAAATGCATATATGAAGACCCTCTTAAAACCTTCTTAATTTATTTCTGTTTGAAATTAGCCTTCAAAATCAGTTTTAACCCACTGCCCATACTTGTTCTTAATCTTCTCATCCAACTCCTTAGCTTTCTTTTCAGAAATATTGGTTGCATTTGCCATTGACTCCTCTTGAACTTTAGCAATCCTCTGATTCCTCTTCCTTGACCATGCCTCTCTCTCTGCTTCTAAACATTCATAATCTCTCACCCAACAACTCTGCACTGCACATGTCAAAACCAACACTCCCAGTTGCATTACAAACATAGCAATCAAAACCCCACATTCCAATCTCACCAAAACTTTTGCTTCTCTAGGGTCTCTTGGTGATTTCAGCATCGAAAGACTCGATTTTTCTTTAGTGAACAAGGCTAAAATACCGAGTAATTGGCCAATGCAAGACGCCAAGAGAAGGGAGATGTGTGTTATAAAGCAACAATGAGTTAGCTGAGAGTAGAAACCAATGAAACAAGAAAGAAGTGAAATGGCAGAAACCATGAGAAATGCCCAACCAAGTGAAGTTGGTGGTGTTTTGAGTACAACTATTGGAGCTACTGAGGCTGCAGAGAGAATGAAGAGAATGAAATTCAGAAAAGAAAGAAGTAGAATTGGGAAAGAACAAGAATGCCTAAGCTTTGAAGAAGCCATTCCTGAAAATGAATGGAATATTTATTTTTTCTACTTGGATTGTGATAATATTTGGTGATGCAGGTAGAAATGTCTTAAGTTTCTATATATAATTATGTAGAGAATATGGCCGTTGAGGAAATATGTGGCATAGTGGAATTATAACATTTAACGGCTAAATTTGGACAGACCCCACATTTTCGTCTCGATTGATGTTTCAGAGTTTGAGTTCCCTCCTTTTGGTTTTGAAAGAGTGACCATTTTGAGGTTTTGTAAACGTTAAAAAAGCCTTTTTGATCTGTCAATTTCGTCTCTTTTAATGGTTAAAATAGCACGAGCTAGCCAATTTTCGGACTGAACATTTAAAAATAGTCAATATTTGAAAGTCATTGAAATATAACTATTATTTTGTTGCAACGGGGACTGGTCTATCATAATATATTGAAGATCGGTGCACCTGTGTATGCACTTCCAGGGACCGGTCTAGTATAATATACTGGAGGGTATGAACTTCCAGCATATTATGCTGATGCTGGAACTCCAACACGTGAAAAGTTTTAGCATAATATACTAAAGATTGGAACACATGTGTATGAACTTCCAGCATATTATGCTGGACCGGTATATTATATTGGAACTCCAGTATATTATGCTGGAGTTCCAGTATACTTATGCTGGACTTTCATTATAATTTGGTGGAGTTGCAGTATACTTATAATGGAACTCCATTATAATATACTGGAGTTCTAGTATGCTTATGCTGGAACTCCAATATATTATGCTGGATTATTTTTCGGATGTTGAACAATATTATCGTTCATATTTATCTTTACATAAAAAAGTGGCTAAATTTCAATTACTCTTGAAACTGTGGCTATTTTTGAATAATTACTTGTAAATCTGGCTAACTTTAAATTTCTTCCCTTTTAATGAGAAGGTTGATTAAAGGACCCATGAGATGATTCAAGCCTCGGAATTCAGATTAATTTACTCCCTCTGTATCAATTAGTTTTAAAAAATAGTTTTTAAAAATTATTTGTCAGTTTAGAAGTTAGACAAAATTAATTATTCTTATTTTATCCTTAATAGTAATTGTTTTTGAAGAAGAAAATTACACATAAATAAAATAAATATACAATAAAATTAGATTATATGTTAAGACATAAATAAAGGTAAGATAGTCAAAAATTTGTTTTAATTAATGTTTCATAATAGCCGTGTAAAAAAAATATGACTAGTAATTCGAGACGGATGGAGTATTAGATGACTTGCTACAATCCACTAAGGTACTAGGTAAACATGTTTATCATGATTAGGATTATCCCCTCAAGGACACAATCATTCTGATTTTAGGGCATCTTGTCCAATATAGAGACAAAAAGACATGAATGAATTTCAAAATTTTGAACACAAAATTTTAAACTTTCTTGCATTGCTCTATCAATTATGTGCTCTTTTTGGCTTCAAATGTGAAGCTCTACACTAGAGTAAGAACTAACCTGCATTGGTGTTTTTATTTATTAATTTTCTGTAAACACAGCAAAGAGAGTCTAGGAATTCTATAGTAAATTTTTTAATCATTGATTCATGTCAAGAAAATCTTCCACGATCCAAAATGGCCATCATTTCAATTGAGGTTACTTCGAGCATTTTCCACATTGACTAAAGGCATTGTGTATTACTCACCCGAGGTTGGGTGAGACTTGACAGGGCTATACATAGATGTTTTGTGTTTTGGATTGTGTCTACCTTATGGTAGTTATTTATGGTAGTTACTGTATGATATTATTGCATGCTATTTATTTATGATTCTTATGTTTAGATAGTTATTTATGATATTCCTACTGGACTTACTAATGCTCTTTTATTTTTGTTTTTGTTTTTGTTTTTTTTTCCTCTCCTTCACTGAGCCGAGGGTCGACTGGAAACAACCTCTTTGCCCTTTCGGGTAAGGGTAAGGCTCGTCTACATATTACCCTCCCCAGACCCCACTTTGTGGGATATTACTGGGTAGTTGTTGTTGTTTACTAAAGGCATTGTGTACCAAAACTGAATAATGAAAAACAAAATTTACTGATCCTGCTTTATACATCAAAAATACTACGTTGATGTGAAATTAAAGAACGCTCAAAATAATAATCTACACAACCGAATTTGAGATAAGCTGGTATTTTCAACATGATCATCACTTCACAAAGATACCAGCCCACCATGGTTGACCAAATATCCATTTTAAGCACTGCTACACAACCCACCATTATGCGCTGCTCACTCCTTTTTGTTCCTGCGTATGCTTAGTTTACTGCAATTCAGTGAGATACAGTAATGCGTAAATCAAACTTGAATATATTGGGACAACAAACTCGAATACTCAGCAATCTAAGTGAATAAATTAAGCACCCAATTGTTTTTCACAGCCCCATGGAACCAGTGGATGATTGCTACTGCTTGCAACTACGCTATGGGAGTTACTAAATAGGCCTAAGAGGTTAAGAAAAGAAGCAACTTGGGCCATTCCTCCTCCAGTTTTTGTTGGATCTTAGAGGTCAGTTTGAAAAAAAGAAGTAATTACATTTAGCACTACCTCCTCCAAAAAAGTACAAAGCAAAAAAGGAAATCTGAAAAAGATGTTTCTACGAGTACAAGCACATAAATGCAGCACGCTATCTGTGGAAACGAAATTTTCAATTAGCTAGAAGAACTTTGGGTGATAGAACATGATAATTTAATCAAAGGAAATACTACCAAATATCAACTAAGTAAGGTCTATAACAGAAATGACAAGTATAAACAGGTAACCGCAAAAAAAAGGAGATTGGGGTGTGCCACTCCAAGATAAAGTAGACAGCATAAACAGGTAAGATACCAAGTATTCTTATTGGCTAAAAATGGCCTCCACTCTATCCAGTGATGCTTCTAATCGCCCAGAATTCATATTGAACAATGGTTCACCGGTTCCTACAGCCCTACAAATGGAAAATTCAATACCAGATAATTAATCACTAGATCATAAGCGCACCATCAAGTTTCCGTCACTTTTAATTTAAAAGCACAGTATTGACAGGCAATGGCGGAGCCGAAATTTTCACAGAGGGGAATCAAAATATAAGGAAATAATCCCATAAAGAAGCCAAGGGGAGTCAATATATAGTATATATACAGAAAAAAGAATTTTTTACGTAGATACACAATGTAATTTTCTGATGAAGGGGTGTGACTTGACACCGCTTGAATACGTGTGGCTCTGCCACTGTTGGCAGGGTTACAAAGCACAGTGATCTCAACAACAACAACAACAACAACAACCCAGTATAATCCCACTTAGTGGGGTTTGGGGAAGGTAGTGTGTACGCAGACCACCCCTACCCTTGGGTAGAGAGGCTGTTTCCAAATAGACCCTCGGCATCCTTCCCTCCAAGAACTTCCCACCTTACTCTTGGGGAGACTCGAACTCACAACCTCTCGGTTGGAAGTGGGGGTTGCTTACCATCAGAGCACAGTGATCTCATACAATGAAAAAAGCATATCAAGACAAACTTACCCAGTAATTTCAGGAAGAACATAGTCTGCTCTCCACCCGAAACGAAAATCTACACCGGGACATAATCCAAGTGACGTCTTATTCCGGATCGTGGAGACACCATCTCCACCCAAACAAGTCGTGAGCTTCCATTTCCACCCTGTTGCATGCATCTGAAAATTATGGCCTATTCCTACCTGCAAAAACTCGATGTTAGAATCAATAAATATAGACAAATACGGTTGCAAGCAGTAATAGATTAGTATGGGGGAAAAGAACAAATAGCTAAACCTGAAGATTCAGAAATTTTGTTACTGGGATCTTTTTCGATAGAAGGCGCACTTCATGATGCAAAGGCTCACATATGAACTTCCATCGCCGTTCAGGGGCTAAAGGCTTTAAAACCAGTTTTGCCAGATATTCAACAACAACAACAACAACTACCCAGTATACTCCCACCAGGTGGGGTCTGGGGAAGGTAATATGTAGACAGCCTTACCCCTACCCAAAAGGGCAGAGAGGCTGCTTCCAAGCGACCCTCGGCGCATAGGACAGAATGAAAAGCAAGGGCCTCCAAATTCAAGTTCGTAGAAGAGATCAAGCCTTCCACATGCCACTCCACACAGATTTAATGCACAAGAACCGCACATCCGGAGGGACCTGACCTTGAAAAGCAAGCTATTGATTCTCCCTGTAGTAGCATCTAGAGTTAACTCATCCCGCTTTGTTCCAGCCTCTGTAGCAAGAAGAGCCTTCACAAGTTCAGACTGTGAAGATACTTTTGCCAGATATTCATTGCTTGGATTGTTATAAAACTGGTCAAGATTGTCTTCAAGTGGTCAGAACTTGTAAAAAACACTGAAAACACTAATATAGACCCAACTTTATAATACTTTGAAAACACTACAGTTAACCACAGTGCTGATGCAGAAAATTCACATCTAACATTTACATTTGACAATTACTATTTCACTTTTAGCATCCATCTGAGGAAATGACCGGCAATAATTAGCATATTTGTCACTCAGTGACTATATTGTATTCCGTCGTTCCCATCTTAAGACACTATTTCACAACTGAGCACTAATCTAGATGGTTGAACCCTTCACCTTCAACAAAGAGGAGAAGAGTTCCAGTCATCAAGCGGAGCAGTGAGAAAAAACATTGTTGGCCCTCTATCAAATAAAAAGAAACACACGCTTATTATATCCATGAGTGGATCCACGTGGTGTCAAGTGGGGTCAGTTGAACCTACTTTGCTAAAAAATTACACTGCGTATATTAGTAAATTACATTTGAAATACATATAGAAATATAAATTTGAACCCACTTTAACCAAGTGCACGGTCTCTTGAGGTGGTAAAGGGGGTTCGAAATGTATGGAAGGTATTGCGTTTGAATCACACTTGTGGCACCACTGTCCAAATAATATACCAAGTGTAATCTCACAAGTATGGTATGTACGCAAACCCCCGTTGGACTTCTTATGTCGGGATATGGATCAAATAATAAATATTCCTTTTTAGGTACCTTCAAGAAGACAGAGGTTGTTTCCCAAAAGACCCTCGGCTTAGGAAAGATAAAAGGAAGGGCAACACCAACACACCAATTATAAAACCGAAGCAAAAATATAGAGATACAAAACCAAAATTGAGTATTGTAATCAGAATGTCGAAACAAAAGCAACGACAAGTAATCACATAAATCAACAACAAAAACAACAACCCAATAGAATCCCACTAGTGGGTCTGGGAAGGGTAGAATGTACACAGACCTTACCCCTACCCCGAAGGGATAGAGAGGCTGTTTCCCGGAAACCCTCGGCTCAGAGACAAAGGATCTGTAACCACAACAGAAACCAGAAAAATAGTATCAACATCGTAAAATACAATAAATAAATGGAAAGACCAAAATGTGAAAGACAACAACAACAATAAAAGATAAAAAAATAAAAAATTGTGGAACATAACAAAAACCGCTAGCAGTCCTAGACAAAACACTATCAGACTAGCTGGTGCAGCTAGGAGAAACGCTCGACTACTCCTAACCTACAACCCTAATGCTCGACCTCCACACCTTTCTATCAAAGGCCATGTCCTCGGAAATTTGAAGTTCCATGTCTTGCCTGATCACCTCGCCCCAGTACTTCTTCGTCCGCCCTCTACCTCTACTCGTAATTGCCAGAACCAAACACTCACACCTCCTAACCGGACCATCTAGGCTCCTCCTCCGCACGTGCCTGAACCACTTAAGCCTCGCATCACACATCTTGTCATCCACGGGGGCCACGTCCACCCTCTCTCGTATATCCTCATTCCTAATGTTATCTATCCGAGTGTGCTCGCACATTCATCTCAACATCTTCATTTATGCTACTTACATCTTCTGGATATGTGAAATCTTGACCGGCCAACACTCAACCCTATACAACATAGCCGGTCTAACCACCCCTCTATAGAACTTACCTTTAAGTTTTGATGGTACATTCTTTTCACATAGGATTCCAGACGCTAATCATCCAACCCACCCCGATACGGTGCGTGACATCCCCGTCGATCTCCCCATCTCCCTGAATAATAGAGCCTAGGTACTTGAAACTCTCTCTCTTAGAGATGACTTGTGAGTCAGGCTCACTTCCAAATCCGCTTTCCCCGACACGTCGCTAAACTTACACTCCAAATATTCCGTCTTGGTCCTACTCAACTTGAAACCTTTAGACTCCAGGGCATGCCTCCATTCCTCAAATTTCTCGTTAACGCCGCCTCGCGTCTCATCAATCAGAATTATATCATCTGCGGACAACATACACCAAGGCACCTCACCTTGAATATGGTGTGTCAGTGCGCCCATCGCCAGAGCAAATAAGAACGGACTGAGTGTCGATCCTTGGTGTAACCCATAACCACTGGAAAATGCTCTGAGTCACCTCCCATTGTCCTAACCCGAGTCTTAGCTTCATTATACATATCTTTTATCGCCCTAATATAAGCTACCGGTATACATTTCACCTCCATGCATCTCCGAAGAATGTCCCTAGGGACCTTGCCATATGCCTTCTCTAGCTCAATAAACACCAGGTGGAAATCCCTTTTCCTATCTCTATACTGTTCCACCAACCTCCTAAAGTAATCACATAAATCAAGGAATACGAAAATAAATAATAATGCTAACTCATGTACTAAAGCTACAGTTACATGCTAGGACAACCGCTAGGCGATCTATTCTAATCCTTTATCTTTATTCTCAACTTCCACACATTCCTATTCATAGTCATGTTCTCAGTGAGATGGTGCAACGCCATATCTTACCTAATTATCTCTCCCAAATATTTTTTTGGCCTATCTCTACCTCTCATTGGACCCTCCAAGGCCAACCTCTCACACCTACTCACACCTCCTCACTGGTGCATCCGCGTCTCCCCTGTTCACATGTCCGAACCATCTAAGTCTCGCCTCTCACATCTTGTCCTCCACAAGGGTCACACCCACCTAATCCGAAATAACTTAATTTCTAATTCTATCCCGTTTGGTATGCCCGTACATCCATCTCAACATCCTCATTTCAGTCACCTTCATCTTTTGGACACGAGAGTTCTTGACTGGCCAACACTCAACCCCATATAACATAGTTGGTCTGACCACTGCTTTATAAAACTTACTTTTTAAGTTCAAGTGGCACATTCTTATCACACAAAACACTTGAAGCGAGCCTCTATTTCATCCATCTCGCTCCAATATGTAACATCCTCGTCGATCTCTTAAGATCAACAACAACAACAACCACCCAGTATAATCCCACTAAGTGGGGTATGGGGAGAGTTGTGTGTACGCAAACCTTACCCCTACCTTGGGGTAGAGAGGTTGTTTCCAAATAGACCCTCGAAATACTTCCCTCCAAAAACTTCGCACCTTACTCTTGGGATACTCCAACTCACAACCTCTTGGTTTGAAGTGGAGGTTGCTTACCATCAGAGCAACCCCTCTTGTCTCTTCGTGAAGATCAAACATAACATGAAGACATAGCTATAAATTCATTAAAGAAATGTCTAAGGAGTAAGGAACCCCACTTTAAGGCGTAAGGAGATATTCACATTTGAAACTATATGCCAAAAGACATTCAAATACAACAAATAACTGAACTTTCACTCCACCTAAATCCATCCATCTTTATTATTCATTTTCTTGAAAAAAGAAAAGCACATGATAATTAACTCTTATCTCTTTTAACAGAAAACTAACAAAATCATCAGCAAATAAACACTATAAGAAGCATTTGGCAGGAATTAGGAATGATAAAAAAAAATGGTATGGAAAAGAAATTAGCACCTCCAAGTTAACGCCAACCCGAAAACCCTCAATTTCTTTTCTAAATTTGAGAAAAAGCTCTGAAGGCACCAAATTTACTTTGAAAAGATCTTCCCATGATGTCGGTTCTTCTCTAGTTGGGCCAATCTCCTCCATTTTCACACCCAAAACATCAATTCAAGCTGCAATATGCCAAAACCATAGTCAAAATCAAAATTTTACAAATTCAAATTCATAAATTTTGTGCAGATTTCAGTGTTAGGGAAAATGAATATACGAGAAAACCCAGCAACGTCATACCTTTAACTGGGGATGAAGACAATTGCTTCAAAAAGAGAGAGAAGTGACACTAGCAGCTTCGTGTTTTGGCTCCGGCAACGCGATACAGTAAATTTTGCTCAAAAGACCAAACTAATAAAAAAAGGAACATATTAGCAAAAAGGTGGGGCGACCAGATACAATGCTTATTTTCTCTTTTCTTTTCTTTTTTTATTATGCATATTATAAATATTTTATATATTTATCGGTTATTTTTAATTTAATAAATTAAAAATACGAATTAATTCTCAAAGAGAAATTTCGGGGCAAGGAAGCACCGGCCTTTGGGTTAATCTTTTCAACTAAAATACTTATCGACATTTTGTATATGTACCCGAAAGGATAATGGCGCGACTTGTGTATTTTATCTAAGTTTATTAGTAGTACTTAAATTATGATTAATTATATGTATTTTTTTCAACTATTATTTAATTATATTAGATTTAATATGATTTGGTACATATATCACGAATTCACACACACTTATTTTATTCCTGAAAAATAATAAAATGAAACAAAATTATAAGGTTCAAGTAAAAGTTACATAGTATTGAATAGGAAGAATTTTTATAAGAAAAAAAACTTTAAATAAAATTATAAAAGTGGAATATGTGAACTGAAATTATTCAAACATAATTTTATTTGTTGCGTTATAATAAAACTGAAAGACGGCAGATTTAATTCGAAGATGATGGAATCTTTTAAAAGGAGTTGTCTCTCTTTTTGTCTTTTTTATTTTTATTTTAAATAACAGATTTTCTATTCCATTCCGTCAAAAATTATATACGTATAAACATAGATGCTGACCATCTATACTCATATGCTATACAATCGCTACACCTATTATCAATCTAATAAGAATTACAATATCACTATTTGATAATAAATGTGACAATTCTGTCCCAAGAGCACTAGGGGTAATGGTTTAAACTTTGTAGAATGGCCCTCCATTTATGAGTTGAAGCTGCTCTTGAGTGGGATAGACTACTATTTCCTTACAAACATTATCGCTCAGCATATTACCTCATTGGAATCTCATTTTATTACGCTCTCTCCATATCACCGTCACCAGAATCCCAAACAGACAGGCAGTAATTTCTGCTACTCCAGTTCTACTTCTTGCCAGCTTACTGACCCGGTCACATTCCTCCTTCCAGTCAGAAATGGGTCGCTTATAGCCCAACCAGTTTAGGAGCCGATTCCAAAGTGTTTTAGTCATCAAGCAATCAAAGTACAGATGATCAAAAGTTTCACGATACAGTCCACAAAAAATACATTCCTGTGGAACCAGGATATTGAGTTCCTGGAGTCTGTCCACAGTTGCTAATCTCTTGTGCAGAGCCAACCACAAAATAAATTTGTACCTGGGGTGTAATTGAGTCTGCAGTATGATGGTCTTCCATTGGACTTTACAGTATTGAGGGTGTTGGTGTCTATATAACTTCTTGATGCTGAATGAATCACCCTTCCTATATTATACATAAAATTTTATTATCCCCTAATTAAATTTTAGCTTAATTACATAAGTATACAGGGGTAGCATACCAAATTTTTACGGTTATTCTATTAGATATAACCAAAATTCGATTTTTAAAAACCATACCAATTATGTTGATTTCTCATTGGTATCAATACAGTTAATTTTTTTTACTTTTTTAAATATCATTTAAAAGTCACAAGTAGAAGTATAATGCAATAACATACTTACTTTTATAGGATTTATCAAAACACTCTAGACATCTTTACTATTTAAAGAGTGTTGAACTAAGAAAATATGAAAGATAACCCAAGTATAGATTCATAAACTATTCAATAACATTGTAAAAAAAACTAAGAACAGATAAAGAAAATATAAATCATACGGGGGGAAAGATATCAAGCAAGCTCGGACTCAAGAATAAAGTCGATAGAAGATTAAATATTTAAAAATATAAATTTAAATCGTACGAAAAGTAACATATTCAATACATCATAGTTTGCTACTCATAATTGCCAGATTATCTTGTGTCATGCTAGTGAATATGCTGGAAATAATTAAGTTACAATAGGTTTGAGAATTAGAATTTTGACTTTAATTAATTGTTGACTTGTCATGTTTTATAATTTCAAGAGCTCAAGGAAAAATTTAATATTTATTATTTTTAATCTTAATATATAAATATATATTTTTTATGTAAATTTATTTGGTACGGATTGGTATTTTTTCGGTTTATTTTCATAAAGTAAAAAATCTACCTTAATTTTCAGTACAGATATAGATTTATATAAAAATCTAAAGAAACCTAAAATTGATTTGGTTTGGTACGGTTCGATCAATTAGTCAATTTTAAATATCCATTGACACCCCTAGGCATATATAACCAATTATATACAATTAGTATTAATAAGTATCCCTTTATATTAGGAATTGAATGTGGATTTATTTATTTCTCATTCCTACTCCGTCTCTCTCTTTGTCTCTCCGTTTCTATCCTTCTTTGTTCTTTCCCCAATTTTCTTCCTTCATTTTTCTCTTCTTTTTATCCTCTCTTTTTTCCAGCAATTTTCTTTCAAATTGCATAATTAGTGTTCGAATTAAAATCGTCAATCAATAAATATTGAAGGTGTTTGATTCTCCACCATTGACATCAATTAAAAAATTTCAAAGCTTTAAATTCGAATTTGAGTTTTCGAAAACTATTATTTGTTTGGATATAGTGATGTTGCAAATATTTAGGAATATTCTTTGGAGTTTATATCTCAATTTTAAGGGTGTTTGATGAAGATTAAACTTAATTTTGGCTGAATTTTAGATTAAAACTCGAAGAAGTAGAAGAAGAACACGTGACATCCAATACACTTACGAGATTGTATTAAAGCTATATGTAAATTGTATTTAAGTTATATTCTGTTGTAATTATACATTTTATCTGAATTTTGTATGAAAGTTGAAAAATAGTTACATAATGTATGAATTATTGTATAAATTTATATTTAAGTTATAATTACTGTCCTTGTACATAAAGTTGTAGATATGTTTCGAAATTGTTTTAAGAGAGGAAGATTTTAGAGAGGAAGAAAAATACACCACTTACAAAATATATACAAATCATATACAAAATACAGACAAAAGACATTGTATAAAAATTATATTTAAGCTGTGTGATGTTGTAGTTGTATTTATTTATATAATCGTAGTCGAACTCGACTACAATTGATAGATCTGGTTTAGAACATGGCAACCGCGGACTGGAGATTGACCTCGAGTCTCACCGAGTTAGAACCTGAGGTTGGAAGACGTGTCATTGAGGAACGTTCAGTCCGGTGTCGACCTTAGCCTTGAGCGAGCTCAGAATGAACAAACGGAAGACCAAAATATATGCAATCATGCCGATATTACGGCATGAATCTTGGCGCATATCGGCATGGAATCGACAATTAGCAAATCAAGAGATTTTTAACTTTCATATAAATGTACATAAAGTATGAATCTTCAACTATATAAATGGGAGTCTGATAATTCATTGGAGACATTATAACACGCATCCGAAAGCAATATATGTTATTACTAGTTTTTATTATCCCATCATGTTTCGATATTGATTAAGGTATTTTTAACTTAAGGGTGACGAATCTTCAAGGCCAAGATTGTTCAACTTGTGTGGTTTGCGTTTACGTTTCTATCTTTAATTTCAATATTAAACTGATTTCTCAATTTGTATCAAGTTAGATCATGTACCCTTAAAATCGCATATAAATTCAATTGTTATGCGATTTTGAGGGTAAACAGTTTGGCACCGACTGTGGGGCTAAGGGTAATAGTGGTTATTTGATGCAAGTTTTCATTACACATACTATTTACACTTGTGTGTAATGATAAAAAAGTCGAACTCTCAATTAGCACCCCCACACGTTGATGATGATTTTGGCCACCACAACAAAAATGGTAACGTAGCACCCGGGAATATTGTGCCCTTGGTCGATCTCAATGGAGTCCCAATTGCAAATCCAATCGACGTCAGGTCACATGTGGCCATCAATGCAAATTTTCCCACCAATCCTGAGGACAATGTTCGTAATGATGTTCGATCGATCGCTCAAAGCACACATTTCAGCGAAGATGGTGGAATCAACTTGGGGGTGATCTTCGAAATGTTACAGGCTCAACATGTAGTGATAGCCCAACTCCAAAACCAGAGCCACTCACCAAGTAGGATTGAGTTCGAGCCATTCTAAAAAGTTGTTCGCAGAGTTGAATCGACCTCAAGGAGATCGATTGAGAAGGAATCATGGACCAATCTAGTGATCATGAAGGTTCTCGAGGAAGTGACGGAAGTATTGAGTGGGGTGTCACACCTCCTTTTACATGGCTACCTCGAAGGATGACACATATAATAGAGTTTTTCTAATTAAAGTGACATTATTCGAAATGAGATTATTTATTTATTTTTAGAGTCGCCACTTGGGATAGGTTTGGCTTTTGGTGTCCCAAGTCACCAATTTATTTAGGATCCCAAATCGAGGAAATTTTTCGACTGCCCAATTGGAGTCTGTGAATCATAAATTCTAAGTAAGGAATTCTGTTGACCCAAGGGAAGGTGTTAGGCACCCTCAGATCCCATGGTTCTAGCACGGTCACTTAAATTATTACAATTGGCTAAAATTCTAATTTTTATGTTAGTCCTATAGTGCAATTTTAAAATTATTAACCGCTTTATTTATTTTTTTAGGAATATTTGCAACGTTATTAAAATACATCTCGAACCACATCACATAAATGCACCCGGGTTCTTGACACATTTTAACATCGTTGAGATTCTGATATGGGTCACATAAATGCGCACCCAAATTTAGGAAGATACATTATTAAAACAACACGCCTAAAGCAAATACGCGTTTTTAACTTCATGGATAATCCGTGAAATTCACTAAACGACATCTCCCAGATTTCTAAGCATTTTATTACAATTAGAGGGCCACACAGCGTATGATTTTTGTTTAGCGTGGCACATTCATTTTTATTTTTTAGAAAGGCAACCTAAAGGGACTGTGATTCTCTATTATGCATGTCTCTAAATAAAAGAGAAGTCCCAATTAACTTGTATGCTAATGGTTTAACCAAACGAAACATTCAGTAGTGTATATCTTCAGTACTTTGATGGCTGATTTTTGCCATTGGGCCTTATTAACGAGGCAGTTAGCCCAGGAGTATACTTTTATACTTCACAATTACAACAATTTGGGCCTTCAATTGAGCCCATAAATTTGGGACTACGAATTGATCACAAGGATAGCATTTCCCAAATCGCTGCACTATAGCTGTTAAGATTATTCATAGTTGATCATTTTAACATATTAAAAACGTTTTATGAGGTAAAACTCCAAATAATGCGACACTTTCTTACTCGTGAATTACTATACCAAAACCCAAGTTTAAAATTGACATATGCAATATGATAAACCTATCACTATGGGTTAATATATACGTATACATGATGTTCCTATTATTAAATCAAACAGGAAAACTAGGCAAATTATTGACTACCATGTTTTCACCCTATTGAAATTTAAATAACTTAAAGCTAACAGTCTAAATAGCTGTCCAGCATAGTCCAAATGTTTATACATATTACAGCACCAACTAAATGAGATGAAAGTTCTAATTACCACTAAACTAATAACATTTGCAGCTATATCATTAACATGAAAAAAAACACAAATATCTTCATTATCAAATGCGACCATGTATATACACAGCTGTGCATTTCCAGATTTCCTGAGTGAGAATGAGTACCTGGAATTACAGCAAAGAGGAAACACACCTATGAGAAAAGTAAGCGAGAAGCAGCAAATAACAGCACATCAACCAATTAAAACCCATGAGTAGTATCAGGAAACTCAGGAAGCTTTTCAAAGACCAACAACAACACAAGTTCCAATCCTATAGCTTGAACAAAGCAAACCAGCCTGGGATCAATGCCTAAAGTAGCTTCTGAAAACTCTAACACCCTAAATGCATATGCCTCAAGTTATCTTCATCTCACAATGTATATAATTCTAGTTATTTTTTTTTGAAATTTAGGAGGTTTTTGCCAAAAAAGCTTGGGATTTTCAGGGAATTTTTCAGATGGTATTCTCGAATGTTTTTTTCTCTCTTTAAAACAATAAGATACCCTTTTATAGCCAAGGGCTTTGGGCAAAATTTTCTTCTTGTTTTCTTATTAGTCCCTTCCCCATTTTCTAGAATTGCTTAATTGGTCCCTTGTTTTTTAACTTGTGCCTCAAGTTTTAAGAGAAAAGTTACCATAAATTTTACTTTGAACCTTCAACTAGAAGGTTCCAGGTCTTTGTTACAAGATTCTTATGCCCAAATACCCCTATTACCCCCTGTCTTTCTTTCTTAATTACTAGCCTAACTGTTTTCTACCCTGGTTCCTATCCCTTTGGTAAGAAATTGACCCTAGTTAACTACTCAAGGCCATAAATCATGGTCTCATTATCAGTTGGGGTCGAGTTTTAAGAAACCTGGGCAGGACTAACCACAAAATTGAAGACTACACTATACTATTAAAAGGCAAGCAAACAATGGTCAAAATTGATAAGTAACAGGTCAATGAAACACATGTATACAGGTAGATTTAGACACGTACCAAAATATGGGACTGAATTACTCAGAGGCAAAAAATAAAGCTTAACCAGCACAAACTTCAGAAACAAACACAAGGTTTATCATAAATGAACATTGATCAAATTGAAACGAAAAGGGAAAGTTACACCAGGGAAGAGATGAACAATTTGAGCTAACAGAATAATTCAGTTTAATCAAAGAACATCTATAAATCCAATTGATAAAGGGACCATTCAGAACGGGTTATCAAAAACTTAAAACGAAAAGCACATGATTCTGGATGAGAACAAAGCAACTAATCAGAGTATTATCATAGATAAGCAGGTAGAAACAATCATGTACGCACATAAAACAAAGCAAATTAAAGGAAAACAAAAGGAAAGCAGGGAACTTAGCTTAACATCACATCCTTAAAAACTTTTGACCTTCGCATCTCCTGTTTTCCAATCACTTCTGGTTCCAAATTTGGGAAGGTCTTTGGCCTTTTGGGAACTTTGTGCGATCATTTGAGAGGGGGAAGGTATCAGGTGTAAGGTTGCTTAGTTTGGGATGGGTTTGGGTTTCAGGCCCTTGTGAATTTGATTTTTGGCCAGGTTCAGTTGTATTCGAAGGCTGTTGGTTGTGGATTTGTGGAGGGGAAGGTGAGGAGGTCACCTGGTATCAGTTTCAAGGGATTCCGGGGAGGTTGGATATTTGGTCAGTACTTTGAACTAATATTTGAAGCAATGGGTAAGGGTTTGGAGGAAATTGAACATGGATCCGTCATGGGGATGGGGTAAGGGACCTAAGGTGTTATTTTGGAAAGGTTCCGGCGGTGGCGTCGCCGTGGGCGGTGGAAGCGGTGCCCAAAGATTTTAATATTTGAGAAGATTGGCTCACAGTTGAGGCTTGGTTTTTAGAGCATTGGAAAGAGAAGGGAACGGTGAGTCAGGGGTGTATTTTTGGGAGGCATCGGAGCTCTGCCGCCGGTGGAGACAATTCCGGCCAGCGGCTATAAGCCGGTGTATCGACGGAGACGGAGGGTACGAGGAAGAGGCTGTTTGTCTCTGGGGTTTGGTCTGATTTAGACACTTTTATGTTGCATCCTTATCGAACCCAGGCCGTTGGATTATTGTTGATGGACGACTTAGATTGATGGCCCCAAAACGAAGTCGTTTTGGGGCATCTCTCATAACAGCTTGGGTCAGAGATGGGTTGGGCCGTTTTTTGGGTACTTTTGGGATGGGTAGGGTATTCGGGCCACCCAGATTTGGCCCAATTGTGTCCAGCCTGATCTAATTCTTTTCAATTCTCTTTTTTTTTTTCATTTTCATTTTTAAAAACTTCCTAATTTATTATAAAAATTCTTATTAAACTAAATACTAAATTCAACTAGATCAGACTAATAATCACCTAAACTAATCAAATATGAAAACTAATAATTTTGAAACTACAAATTAAATAACGCCAAAATAAACTACTTATTTTTGTGATTCTTACATTTCGCAAAACAAAACTCTAATTACCAATTAATTCTAACAGAAATATGTGAAATTAAATCCTAAATACTTATGTAAATTTTGTATTTCTTATGACTTGTCATGCATGCACCAATGAAAAATACACACAAATATGCGCAATTAAATCCTAAAATTGAGTAATAAAAAGGAAAATCCTAAATCTGAGAATTCTGTAGGAGTAATTTTAATGAGGCAAAAATCACGTGCTCACAGCTGCCCCTCTTTGCCCGGAAACACGAAGGATTTTCGGTCAAATATAAATGAGTGCTATGCGGGATTTTTGCATACTCAAAACTCCAGGAGAAGCATTTTGAAAAGATGTCTGACCGAACCTTGCTTCAAAGGTTGCCTACGTATCTTTGGAGATAAAGGAATCAGGCCGGTGTTTTCTGGAGTGTGTGGTAGCTGAGACTACCATGGGCTGTGATTTCACTGTTGCTACTGTTGCTACTACTTACTGACTCTTTATTACACCAAAGGAAAAATCAACATCTAAGCTAGCTAGGCCTATCAACTACGGCTTACAAGATTCCTATATATATATATATATATATATATATATATATATATATATATATATATATATATATATATATATCTTGAATCTTGATCTCGAGTCTTAGTTGATTTCGCTGTAGTCCTAGATCTGAATCTTGACGCTCACACGTTATAGGTGCTAGTTTTATTTCAGCATTTGGACTGGAGCAGGGCATACGAGACTTGTGACTTCAATCACACTTTGAGTCGTCTGCATCCTTTCCTTTTTTGAACATTCTGAGTTTGCACCTTTTTCTCTTTTCTTTTCTTTTATTGAGACTTTAAGCTTTTGGTTACTTCAAATATTGTGCCTTGAGGTGCAACCTGTTCTGACATAAAAAATAAACAAACAAAATTTCTGCCCCAGTTTTCACTGGAAACTTTCGTGAGTTATTGCAACACAAATGTGAGCTATTTCTTTATTGAAAACAGTGAAAGTTGGGATTGCGTATCCTTTGAAATGATTTTCAGGTTATGCTGGGAAGGAGAAAAGGTTCCTGCTGAGGATAAGAGGAAGATCTACGGGTTATGCCGGGGTTCGTAAAATAAACTCCTAGGTTATTCTAGGGAGAATCAGTGGGTTATGCCGGGATTGAATGGAAAATTCCTGGGTTATGCCAGGGGAATCTGCGGGTTATGCCGGGATTGAAAGAAAAATTCCTAGGTTATGCTTGGGAGATCCGCGGGTTATGCCGGGATTGAAAGATAAACTCCTAGTTTATGCTAGGGAGATCCGCGGGTTATGCCGGAATTGAATGGAAAATTCCTGGGTTATGCCAGGGGAATCCGCGGGCTATGGAGGGATTGAAAGAAAAACTCCTAGGTTATGCTAGGGAGATCCGTGGGTTATGCCAGGATTGAAAGGAAAATTCCTAGGTTATGCTAGGTAGATCCACGGGTTATACCGGGATTGAAAGGAAAATTCCTAGGTTATGCTAGGGAGATCCGCGGATTATGCCAGGATTGATATAAAACTCCTAGGTTATGATAGGGAGATCCGCGTGTTATACCGGGATTGAAAGAAAAACTCCTATGTTATGCTAGGGAGATCCGTGGGTTATGCCGGGATTGAAAGAAAAATTCCTTGGTTATGCTAGGGAGATCCGCGGGTTATGCAGGGTTTAAAGGAAAATTCCTAGGTTATGCTAGGGAGATCGGTGGGTTATGCCGGGATTGAAAGGAAAATTCCTACGTTATGCTAGGGAGATCCGCGGGTTATGCCGGGATTGAAAGAAAAACTCCTATGTTATGCTAGGGAGATCCGCGGGTTATGCCGGGATTGAAAGGAAAATTCCTAGGTTTTGCTAGGGAGATCCGCGGGTTATGCCGGGATTGAAAGGAAAATTCCTAGGTTATGCTAGGGAGATCCACGGGTTATGCCGGGAGTGAAAGGAAATTCCTAGGATATGCTAGGGGATGGTAGGAAGTGAAAGGCCACCAGAGATCCTTTTGACTATGCTGGGGATAGAGAAGGAAAGGAAAGACCCTTAGGTTATGCTAAGGATAGAAGGACTTTAACTTTTAGACTATGCTGGGGAATAAAGGTGAAAGAGGGGCTCTCAGGTTATGCCGGGGACGGGAAGAGGAAATGGTTTCCCAAGTTACGCTAGGGCTATAAATAGAAGCCCCCAGGTTATGCCGGGGAGCGAAAGAAAAGAAATTTCTCGGTCTGTGCTAGGGAGAGTGGAGTGTGATACTTGGGTTATGACGAAGAGATCCACAAGTTGTACAAGGGAAGGCTAGGGAGGTGGACCTAAATTTGGGGGAAGGAGTCAGGGATCAGAATCCCATGCTATCATGTTTTATGATTCTCCCTTCCTTCTTGTATAAGTTTGCAGGAAAAATGTGAAGAGAACTTCCCCTTTTTGTTAATCATTGGTGCCATGCTATTCTTAGCTTTTGTGCCATCCTTTTGATTGCATTTGTCGCTTATCCCAATTATACATGTTTCAAATTTTAAAACACAATTTGTTAGTTCGAACAATGATCGGTTTGTGGCCTTGGTTTGCTTGATTTCAGCCTCATTTCTGTTGGAGGAAACCCTTGACTTCCGAACTTCGCCTCGTAGGTTCACCGGGGAGTCCTCATCTTTCAGATTTGTTTTACAGGTCCTTAGTTATGATTTTTTTCCCGATTTCCACTTCGGGGCTTGCCTTTTGGGAACTTTTGTAGGAACTAGCCCGCTTGGGCTTAACCTTTCCAATCTTCATTCACCTTTGTGGGCTCTCGAATTTGAATTTCTTTTTCTTTCTACTTTCCTGCTTTTGAAGCGTCAGTCGTCATGATCAATCGAGATTGGCTAAATGCGCTCGCTGATACCGGATATTCCTTTTAGTTCTTGCTAGGAGAAAATCTATGAGACTGGTCTTACTACCTTCTCTTGTGGAATGGTCAGGAAATTAAATTTAAACCGAAAAGGAGTGGGAGAACAACGAAAGCAAACACATGGATTTAGAGAGGCATGTCTCTTTTGGGGAAAAGGGAAGGATTTACCTAGGAGTGCGTGCTGACTTTAAACGGAAACGACATGCTTCTTGGACTAGATGCCCGACCCAGATCCATTTCTGCTTTTGATTTCAATCTTTCAAAACCATGGGAACTTGTTCAGGCTTAGGTGGTAATATTTCCTCTCTTCGCTCGATGACGCCCTTTTGCGGGTTTTCGCCAATCGGCCTGTCTCATTTCTCTTCTCTCATCGCCCGATAGTGCTCTTTGTGAGTTTTCACTAAACAGACTCTCTCATTTTTATTTTCTCTACTCATCGTCGCCTTTGGTTCCCGAAGGTTTTCACCAATAAGACTCTCTCATTTTAGTTCTCTCAATTTGAATTGTGCCGAACCCCAACAATGGTGTTTGCCTTATCTTTTGGCCAATTAATCGGAAGGACTTGGACCACGCTCTTGAGCAAAGGAAATTGTATGGAAAATTACAATTTTGGAACCATTCTGGAGGGTTTACGGCCGAACTATTACATTTCTGCCCCAATTTCATTTCTTGGGGACTGGGGTTTTATTTTGATATGACTGAACCTCAGGGAGAGTCTGCCTACATATCCTTTCGGAATCAAGTCAGACGTAGTCCTAAACTAATTTGTTTGTTGTTTCTTTTGTTTTCAATAATTCATTTTTCTTCTCTCTTTTTTTTCATTCATTTTTCTTCCTTTTTTTCCATTCATTTTTTTGAAGCAATTCTGGGTTCCGAAGAGGGTAAACAAAAATGCAATCGGTTCGAGGGGTTTGCGAAGGATTGGTAGCATTTGGGGTAGTGTGAAAGAAAGCCTTCGTAATTTCAAACGGTTGGAATCATTACAGCAGAGGGTTCAAATGTAATATTTTTTTATTGCATCTGCATTCACTGCTGTCTCGAGCTCGTCTCCTTCAACGTCACCCAAATACAACGCTCCTTTAGGCAGTATCTTTCTGATAATGTATGGTCCTTTCCAATTCGGAGTAAACTTTCCTTTAGCTTCATGATGGTGAGGGAGCATACGCCTCAATACCAGCTGTACGACTTCTAAATTCCTAGGGCGCACTTTCTTGTTATAAGCGCGGGCCATCCTTTGTTGATATAATTTCCCGTGATAAACTGCAGCCATTCGTTTTTCCTCAATTAGTGACAACTGCTCCAACCGAGTTTTAACCCACTTGCTATCCTCAATTTCTGCTTCGATAATTACCCGGAGTGAAGGGATTTCTACTTCTGTGGGTATGACAGCTTCAGTCCCATATACAAGTAAGTACGGAGTTGCCCCTACCGATGTGCGCACTGTGGTGCAATATTCCAGCAATGCAAAAGGTAGATTTTCATGCCATTGTCTTGAGCTTTGAATCATTTTTCTCAAAATCTTCTTGATGTTCTTGTTAGCTGCTTCGACGACACCATTAGCTTGGGGCCAATAAGGTGTGGAGTTTCTATGTGTTATCTTAAATTGTTCACATATCTCTCCCATCAGACGACTGTTCAGATTGGCTGCATTGTCTGTGGTGATGGTCGCGGGGATACCGAAACGACAAATGATGTTGGAATGCAAATCTACCATAACTTTCTTTGTGAGGGACTTAAGTGTGATGGCTTCAGCCCATTTTGTGAAGTAGTCAATAGCAACCAATATGAATCTATGTCCATTTGAGGCTTTTGGTTCAATTGACCCAATGACGTCCATGCCCTAGGCAACGAATGGACATGGTGCTGACATAGGATGCAATTCAGTTGGCGGTGCATGAATCAAATCACCGTGCACCTGACATTGATGACATTTCCGAACGAAGATTATGCAATCTTTCTCAATAGCTTGACTATGAGGCCAGTACATATCTGTTCATATGAGGCCCACACACTCCTGCGTGTACTTCATGCATAATTCTCCCGGCTTCCTCGGTGTCAACACATCTCAACAAGTTGAGATCTGGGGTCTTTTTATATAAGGTAGCACGCTAAAAAAGAAACTACTCGCGTGCCGTCGGATGGTTTTCTTTTGCTGTTCAGTAGCTTTCTCGGGATACTCTTGTGTTTTTAGAGATCTCTTGATTTCATAATACCAGGGTTGGGTGCTGGACTCTACCTAGGTCACATTACAATGCCCATGCCTTTCTTTGATTTGGATTTCCAAAGGATCAACGTAAGCGTTTCCAGGGTAAGGCAACATGGAAGCTAAAGTTACGAGTGCGTCTGCTAGCTTATTATGACAACGAGGAATGTATCTGAATTGTACGGTTTGATGAGATCCTTCGCATGCTGTCGATAAGGGATGAGTTTAAGGTCTCTTGTTTCCCACTCTCCTTGAGCCCGTCGGATTCAAATCTGAATCCCCCATGATTAATAGTTCCGCAACATCTTGGTCAATGGACATGTTCATGCCCATGATGCAAGCCTTGTATTCAGCTGTATTATTGGTGCAGAAAAATCGGAGCCATGCTGTGGCCAGATAAGATTGACCAGTGGGTGAGATTAAAATTGCCCCAATCCCTACGCCTTTTGCGTTTACTGCTCCGTCGAAGAACATTTTCCAAGTGGGGATGTCTTCAGAGGTTACTTCCACCGATTTCACTTCTTCATCAGGGAAATAGGTATTCAAAGGCTGATATTCATCGTCAACTGGATTTTCGGCCAGATGATCTGCTAATGCTTGAGTCTTCATTGCGGTACGAATGATATAAACTATGTCGAACTCGGTGAGCAGGATTTTCCATTTTGTCAATCGCTCTGTGGGCATTGGTTTTTGGAATATATACCTCAACGGGTCCAGCTTGGTTATGAGGTAGGTGGTGTGGGCTTGAAAGTAATGCCTCAACTTCTGGGCGACCCATGTCAAGGCACAACAGGTTCTTTCTAGCAGCGTGTATTTGGCCTCGTAACTGGTAAACTTCTTGCTCAAATAATAGATGGCTTGATCCTTCTTTCCTGTGGAATCATGCTGCCCGAGAATACAACCAAAAGAGCTCTCCAAGACTGTTAAATAAAGAAACAATGGCCTTCCCGGTTCCGGCGGGACCAAGACTGGTGGGTTGGACATGTAGTGTTTGATTCTGTCGAAAACCTGTGTCCGTGGGTTGGACAGGTAGTGTTTGATTCTGTCGAAAACCTCTTGACACTCACCAGTCCATTTAATTGCTATGTCCTTTTTCAATAGCTTGAATATGGGCTCGCATGTGGAAGTCAACTGGGCGATGAATCGGCTGATGTAATTCAGTCTTCCAGTAGGCTCATTACATCCTTCTTGGTTTTTGGAGGAGGTAGCTCTCGAATGGATTTTATCTTGGTCGGATCCAACTCGATGCCTCTTCGGCTGACAATGAATCCCAGAAGTTTGCCTGACGGGACCCCGAATGCACACTTAGCTGCATTCAATTTCAAATCATACTTGCAAAGCCTTTCGAAGAACTTTCTTAAGTCCCTTACATGATCACCCTAAGTCTTGGACTTGATAATCACATCGTCCACATATACTTCTATTTCATGTTGCATCACGTCATGGAAAATGGTGGTCATGGCCCTCATATATGTTTCCCCAGTGTTCTTTAAACCGAAAGGCATAACTCTGTAACAGTAAGTCCCCTATGGTGTGGTGAAGGCTGTTTTCTCAGCATCTTCCTCATCCATCAATACTTGGTGGTATCATGCGTAACAATCTACAAAGGACTCTATCTCGTGTTTGGCACAGTTGTCAGTAAGAATGTGGATGTTAGGCAACATGAAGTTGTCTTGGGACTCACCTTGTTTAAATCTCTGTAATCTTCACATACTCGGGTTTTCCCTTCTTTCTTTGGTACCGGGACCACATTGGCCAACCATGTGGTGTATCGAACCACTCAGATTACCCCTGCATCTAACTATTTTGTGATCTCCTCTTTGATCTTATCGCTTATATCATGTTTGAACTTTCTTTGTTTTTATTGGACTGGAGGGCATTCAGGGTATGTGGGAAACTTATGAACCACCAGATCAACACTCAGCCCCGACATATCATCGTAAGACCAAGCAATTACATCTTTGAATTCCAAAAGAAGTTGAACCAGTGAATCCCAGATTTCCTTATTCACATGGATGCTTATATTAGTTTCCTTGATTTTGCCGGGACCACCCAAGTTAACTGGTTCAATATCTTTTAAGTTTGGCTTAGGTTTATTTTCAAAATGTTCCAACTCTCGGTTGATTTCCCTAAAATCCTCTTCTTCATCATACTCTGGTTCTTGGTTCATTATTTCACAAATAGGCAGCATGTTCGGGCCGGTGCATGAAGTCCGTGAGCATGTCATATTATTTAAAGCCGCATTATTGGAACTGAAAGAAAAGAAATAAAAATAGAAGAAAAACAAAAATTAGAAAAATAGAGGAGTGCAGTAATTTCCTCATGGCCCACATATCTCTTCGATTTCCTCGCGGTGAAGATCTCATCTTCTTTTTCCTCACTGTACTTCGGCTTCACAAATGTTTGTACAAGTGGGGTAGGGGTTGTGGTAAAGCCCATCCATGACGTTTCCTACGATTGGCCCAGGTGATATCGTCCGGCGTTGGGCGGAAACCTAGCCCAAAAAACTTCTCTTCGGTAGGCAAAGCGAGCCGCTCAGTTATTCCTTATAGAGAGCTTCCAAGCGCCTTGCCTGGTATAAACTCTTGACGTATCATCTCTCTTGCCACCATGATTGAAGTATTGGAGAGGAAAGGCTGGGGGAATGGTTCGCCTTCTTTGTGTTGATCAGCTACCGCAATTTCAAAAGCTTGGTAAACTATATGCTCACTTCCCTCTTTAGCTTCGAGGCAGGGAACAGAGGGATCACGGTAAGTTGACTGTTCATCTTCTCCGTGGACCACAATTTCATGGTTCTCATGTTCAAATTTCAACATTTGGTGCAGAGTAGAAGGCACCGCTCCTGCTGCGTGAATCCATGGTCTTCCTAGGAGGTAGTTGTAGGATGTGTCCATGTATAATACTTGAAATATCACTTCAAAATTGACCGGACCGATGGTTAATACTAAGTCAATTTCCCTTATTGTGTCTCTTTTGATTCCGTCAAAATCTCGGACACACATATTGTTGGGACGGATCCTCCCTATTTTAATTTCTATTCTTTGAAATATTGATAGTGGGCATATATCTTCCTCGGAACCTCCATCTATCATAACTCTTTTGACGTAATGGCCTTCGCATTTGATGATGAGATGCAAGGCTTTGTTGTGGGCAGCTCCCTCTGGAGGCAAATCATTCTTGCTGAATGTAACCTGATTAATAGCGAAGAATCTTTCCGCCATTTTCTCCAGTTGTTACATGTAGGTTTGAACCGGTACATAGGTTTCATTCAAGGTTTTTGCCAACACTTTCTGGTGCTCTGGAGAATTCATCAGTAATGATAATAAAGAGACTTGCTCGGAAGACTTCCGGAGCTGGTCCACTACCTCATAATCTGGCATTTTCATCTTTTGAAAGAAGGCCTCTGCCTCTTCAGCATTTACGGGCTTTTTGGTGGAGATCTCCTTTTGGTGGCAGTGTTCACTTCTTCCAAGTCCGAATACTTCTTTGCGGGGTGGCCCTTTTGAGTTTCCCCAGTGATCTTTTTGCCTTTGTATGTTACTATGGTTTCTTGGTAGTTCCAAGGGACTGCAGAAGGGTTTTCATTGGCTTATGAGGCACGCGACCGATTACCACATGCTCATTCAGCCTTGGCGGTTTAGTCGGTTCCTGTACCACATAATCTCCCTTGGGTACATATATCATCTTTTTCAATTCAAATCTTCTTGGGGGACTCAGAGTGGACTATTTTTCTTGACGCCCCCATGGGATGCAAAGTATGGCTTCCTCGGTGGGTGCCGTCTCAGTTTTAGTTTCAACCTTCTTCTCTGTTTCTAGGTGCTTGACTTCACTCATTTACTTTTTTTCAACCTTCTTGGGGGTAGCCTTTGGTTTTTTTTCTGCATCAGCAATGGCTATTTGGTTTTTATGGCCTTTTCCTTACCTATATAAAGAACAAACAGGGTAAAAAATGGCGGGCTTGCATCCCAGGCCCAACGTGAACTCCGATTTCAGAGGCTGAGCACTACCAAGCGCTGGAATCAACATCGAGTCCCCCAGCACGTGAAACATCTAATTATATGGGAGTCAAAGTGATCCCAACTTTTACTAATAAACTGAACAACCCACAGTAAACCTGGCCATTTGATTTCGGTAATTGGGCCAGTCTCTAGCCCAATCCCTAGGATCAAGTCTGCAGGCCCAATTAATACTTACATTTCAATTGGAGACCACATAAAAATGAAACTGAACTCTGTTCTCCAAGTTTAAAACCATTCCATGACCATTACAATCTACGAGTTCCAATTTACATATGCTCATAAGCAAATCAAAATGAACTAAGTCTATTATTTGAAATACTATGGATCATTTTCCTTAATCACAATTATAATTCCCAAAAATCCAAAAATACCTTCAGCAAAACCTTCTAAAAGTATCCCGAAATAAATGAAATTTGAGGATAATCAATTGTTCTTTGATAAGAACAAATAATTAGCCTCTACTTCCAGCTAAATCAGAGCTTGAAAATCACCCAGAAACCAGCGTGGATTCGTGGCTTGAGGACAATATCAAAGTTTTTCCTAGGGTATAACTGTAAAGTCACCATAAACGAAGGCCATAGACACAAGGATGTGAGTTCTGAGTGATTTGGGAAAATTAGGTTTCGAGTCCGATTTTCGATTTAAGGTTCGAGCTGAATTAGGGGGATTAGAGGGACATGGGTTAGGGATTTGAAAAGAGGAGGTAGTGAGGATTCTGGGGGGTATTTTTTGTGGTATTTGGGGTCGGCGTAGCCGGCCCAAGGCGGTGGAGAACCAAGGCAGTGCTAGGGTTTTGGAAGGGGGTCTCTGAAGGGTGTGGTAAGAGATGACTGAGGGAGATGGGGTAGGGTAACGTTTGGACAGTTATATATCAAGAGACCCCAACTTCCTAGTCGTTGGATCTTGGAACCTCGACGGGCTTGATCACTCTTGAATGAAACAGGGTCATTTTGGATGGCAAAGGGAGGACCGGGTTTTTTGAGACAGGCGCGGGCCAGTTTTGGAGGGTATTTGGATGAGTTACAACTTGGGCTTGACAATTTTAGCCCAAAATTGGTTCTCTTCCTCTTTTTATTCCAATTTCTTTTGTTTTCTTTTTTTTTTTAAAATTAAAATAAAACCAAAAGTACCTCTAAATTTTAATTTACCAAAATGAGCTAATTATGCATCATTCTATTTACAAAAACTAATTAAGTCCTAAATTAAGAGAAAACTATAATAATTCGAAAATTGAAGAGTAAAATTACAAAAATGAACTATTTTTGGTATTTTCTTTCATTATCGTATCATTAATTAAATAATTAACCTAAAATATAAAATAGGTCCGTAAATGCAAATGTGTCATATTTTTGTATTTTTTATGCATTAAATAAATTAAACATGCACACAAAAATGCAAACAAATAAAAACCATGCAATAATTCCAAAAAAATCAAATAATTAAAAAAAAATCCTAACTTTGGGAATTCTGTAGGAGTAATTCACGCAAGGAAAAAATCACGTGCTCACAGTCGCCATAATATTGAATCTACCAACAGGTAATGTAGTTAAACAATCTATTAGAATTGTAAAATTGACTAACAAGGGGCCGAATATGAAGCCATGATTGCAGGTCTAGAACTAGCTAAAAGCTTGGTGGCGGAGCTGGTCGAAGCTAAGTGCGACTCCCTCCTTATGGTAAACCAATTTAATGGAACTTTCGAGGTCATAGAAAAAGGAATGCAAAGATGCCTAGATAAGTTGCAGGTAGCATTATATTAGTTCGAGGAGTGGACCTTACGACACGTACCCCTGGACCAAAACAGTGAGGCCAATGCCCTTGATAACTTAGGGTCATTGATCAAATATAATAAGCTTAATTCGGGGGCAACTCATGAGATTGGTGGTGGAAGAAGGTCATGCCGAGATAAGCTCTACGAGCCTAACCTGAGAATGGAGAAACAAATACGTAGAATATTTGAAGAATGGAGAATGTTCGATGGCCCACTGCTAATATGTCTATGATCAGAAGATACCGAGTATGTTTTAAGGAAAATTTCATGAGGGCACCTATGGAAATCATTCGGGCCTCGAATCATTAGTTCAAAAAGTGATCAAAGCAGGATATTACTGGATCGAATATGGAAAAGGATATGAAAGAGTTTGTATGAAAATGTGATGGGTGCCAACTACATGCTCTAATGATATACAGACCCGGGGAGCTGTTGCATTCCATTTTTTTTGCCATGGTTGTTCATGAAGTTGGGAATGGATATCGTCGGTCTCCTTTCGTGGGCACCTGGTAAGCTCAATTTATATTGTTAATGACTGATTATTTTTCTAAGTGGGTGGAAGCTCAGGCGTACGAGAAGGTCAGGGAGAAGGAGGTCATCGATTTCATTTGGGACCATATCATATGCAGATTCATAATGCTAGACGAGATCATATGCGATAATGTGAAACAAGTCATCGAAAGCAAAGTAACCAAATTCCTTGAAGACCACAAGATCAAAAGTATCTAATCGACATCCTATCACCTTGGTGGGAATGGACAAGTTGAATCTACCAACAAAACCTTAAAAAGATGTTAACTGACGCCAGAGGAAGATGGATGGAAATACTACCCGAAGTCCTATGGGCATACCATACAACCTCGTAGTCCAGTACCGAGGCTACCCTATTTTCTTTAGTTTATAGTGCCGAAGCTTTGGTCTGGTTGAGGTCAGGGAACCAAGTATCAGATTTTGATATGTAACAAAGGAATCGAACGATGAAGCTATGGGTACAAACCTGTAGCTATTAGATGAAAGGAGCTAAGCGCCCTTATCCGGTTGGCCGCCCAAAAACAATGGGTCAAAAGACATTACAATCGAAGGCCCAACCTTTGACACTTCAAATACCGGGGACTTCGGTACTAAAAAGGGTCACACTAAGCACTCGAAACCCAAACAAAGGGAAATTGGGGCCGAACTTGGAAGGACCTTACCAAATTATCGATATCTCCGAAAAAGGATCCAACAAGCTAGGAGCAATGAACAATGAGCAACTACCAAACAACTAGAATATAACTCACTTAAAGCGATATTACTTCTAAGGTACATCCCCGTTCTTATTTTATTTTGCATCTTAAACGTACGCTTTCAAGTAACAAATAAGTGACGGTACGACTCTGAAAGCACGTATTGCACACTTTTTTCCTTGAACCGATTTTGTCCCAAATGGGTTTTCGACAGGGTTTTTCACGAGGCAACAAGTAAATCGTCCTAACTTAGAATTGAAATCCAAGAATGAACTGGTGATGATGATCACAACAACATTCGAGGCCTCTCTTCAATTACTCCGGAAAGTTCGGGGGCATTACCTTTTAACATCAAATTTAGAATAGAAAGAGACTTTAGGATTAAAGAGTCTCGATCGATATGATTCAATGCAAGGGCCAAACTTTCAAATGAATCATGGCTCATAGACAGCTTGAACCTCGACGCAAAGCATGTACACATATATTACTATTACGCACAAGAATAAAGGGAAATATCTTCCTTGCAATCATTTTGTCCTTTAAAATTTCTTCAATACATTTCTTAAGGAATTCCCTGCTTTCGTTCCCCTAAAGGTTACGAGAACAAGGGTGATGCGCCTCTTTTTTCTCGCGAAATTAGGTTTATGACATTTGGGAGGAAAACTCGTTCCTTATTGGGATTTGGGTTTTAATTTAAGAGTTGCCACCTAATGATTTAAGTGCATTAGGAGACTAGAAGGGTTTTGATTTGAGTAACCACAGATTGGGTAATGGCTTGAAATTATCCAAAGGGGAAGGTATTTGGCACTCCTCAGGATCCACTAGTGTGGTTCCCGGCCAAATCATTATTGTGACTTTAGGTACAAATAACATGTAGGCAAGTAAGGACATCAAATAAGAAGGGGCTTTTTACGTAATGGTTACAAATATAAAAAGTTGGAAAGAATTAAAGAAAGAAATAATTTGAAATTTTAAAAAAACAAAGAAACAAAGGAAGAGGGGGGGCTAGATTTATTAATAATATGGATCACCCCACACAACATCTGGTAATCACTCCTCAGCTAGGAGCTACACGTGATGTTATTGCGTGATCATCATATCCATATCTACCCTTTCCCACCCCGTTTAAGGTGTTAAAGTGTGGAATGGTATAGTTTACTTATTCCATGCTATTATCTATCCCAATCTTATCAATCCCGGAGGTATTAAGACTACTAATCCTAACAGAGAGGGACTTTTAGGTTTGTTTGTAGTTTCAAAGGCAAAATTCTAAGGCGACATACAAAAACATGTATAACAAGTTGGGGAGGAGCAAATAACAAGTAAAAAGGCTAAGATATACCTCCTTCAATCAAAGAAGCGCATAGTTAGTATGACTTGCACATACTGTTTAGGGTTTGATTTAATACAGAACTTGAAAGAACTTAAAGGTTGGGGCAGACTGATTTATTACATAATTCAGATAAGAAGCCTCAACCAGGCCTGCCTGCTGGTTGTAGTTAATAAACAGATTACGTTTATAATTTTTACCCTAAGGCTTGACTAAGTGTTAGACAAAGATCCTATAGGCATGATATCTACTGATTTCAGAGAACAATGAAGTAAACTAAATACATACTAATTAAATGGTTGCCAGATTATTAAAGAAAAGGGAAGTTTTAGCAAAAGATTACAAGTTCTGCAAAATGAAGATACATTGTTATTACTGGTTTTAGCCTGATTCGTGAATGAAGCGATTCAGATTCGATTAATAGCTCCTACATATATGCTTTCTATGCGTTGTTGATTTTGGACCCTTTTACAGACATGGTAAAATGTAGAAACCCTATAAACATGATATCTTGGTGCTAAATTTTGTTTAAAGCCTATAAACATGACATCTAATTGCAATTGATTATTTAAAACCTATGAGTATGATTGCTAGATAAAAAATGGATGTATAAGATTCAGAGGGACCTATAGTCATATTCTTTATATGCATATGTACCATTCAAAAATACCTATAGATATGGTATCTATGTGAGAAGTGCAGAATTTCAGAAGTGCTTATGGGCAAGATATCTATGTGAGCATGCAGAATTTTGAAAATACATGTTGGCAGGATATCTATGTGAGAATGCAGAATTTCAGAAGACCTATAGGCAGGATATCTATTTCAGAATGCAGAATTTCAAAAATACCTATAGGAATGATATCTATTTGAGAATGTAGAATTTCAGAAATGCCTATAGGCAGATATCTACTCTTTGCATACATAATTAACCACCATTTTCATTGGCCATCCCTAAAAGTCTATTACAAAATTATTACAGCCCCGAACAAAGATAAAAAAATACATCAGAGACATATAAGGTAAACCAACTCCAAAGATCATGATCCACAGCCTTTCTCACATTTGGATGAGTCAAAGTTCCCTACGAGCCTCAAAGGGGACTCTAGGAAATGCTCACACCCAAATGTATCACCAGATTAGGACATAGTGCAGTGTGGAAAGGCCAGCCCTCAAGTATCCGAGTTTAGAAGGAGCTCAAGGTCCCAAGGCAACGGTAATGAGTGAGAATTATTTAAGGGAAGAAATCAAATAAGCATCTTGTGCAAAGTAGGCAATTAGGGATAAATACATAAGAGTTTGTTTAAGGGAAGAATTTTGAAATACACAGTTAAAATAAATAAGGTAAAAGTCAATTAGTATATAGTAAATCAAGGAGTCCCATAATCTCAATTACTGGTTCGTGAATAAACCAAGTCATAAAGGTTAAGGAAATTTTTTGAATCAAACCAAGTAATAGGGAAATCAGCAAACAAGGAAAGAAAATCAATCAGTTTACACAAAGAAAGTCAAAATTGTTTTAAAAAATTGAAAGTCATTTAGAGGGGAAGTTCAACACATATAAAGACTACACAAGTATTGGGCATGCAAGGCTAAATTTAGTACGAAGAAAAAGTATCATGCAATCGCAAAATATAGGAATATGTCAATCACATGGTAATCCAACAATGGAGAAGAGAGAGTTTCAAATAGCATGTGAAAAGGGGTCAAATAAAAGGTCTTATAGAGTTTAGCAAAATTTAAAATCATATGAAGAAACAAAGTTGAAATAATGATTTTGAAACTCAATGGAGCAGCAGATGAAACTACTCCAGGAACTCAACTATGTCCAAAAGATTAGGGCTTTTGAAATCAAGCAAGTTCAGAGATGGAGCACAAGCAAATCACATAGTCAACAGTCTCAAAAACTCAGATGCACCCCCAAATTCTAGGGTTCTTACCATTAATCGAGCGAAAATAAGTAAATCAGGCTGCAATACTAACAAAACAAGTTCAAAAATTTCAGAAAAGAACTGAGACATTTAATTATGCATTTTCCAGTAGAAGGGACTCATGAAAAACATAGTACAAGAACACCATGTGAAATCAGTAGAAGAATTCATAAGAACATGGTAGAAGAAACACACAGGAAAACATAGTTGAAGAAACTAATAAGAAATACAGTAGAAGAAACACACAAGAAACTCAACAAAAATCTGAGAAGCATCCGGATAACTTTAATAAATCCCCTAAATCAGAAAAGGAAAGGTTCCGAAAGCATAGTTTTGAAATAAACCTTGAGAAACCGTTTTAAGTTTAAGAAAAACATAAATCTAGAACAGATCTAAAGAAATCAGAAGGACCTTAAAAGTTTAGGGTTTCAGTATAAACCATATGGTGAGAAAGTCTTGGAAGAGTCATTGATCTAAGCAAGAGAGGTCGAGATCATGCTCGAAACAACCATGGCTTGCTGGAGCAAGACCTGAGACGACCATAGAACTTTAGTCAAGCGAAGCTTGGACCAAGATTCTTTGTGGTCAGGCCTTGAAACTTTAGTAACCAAGCTCGTTCGAGTAATAGGAGGCTGGTATAGGACTCCGATGGCCTTGAAAGACATGGATTCCGGTGGTTTAAGGTAGAAGTGGAGGGATGCGGCTAGGGTTTTTGAGAGAGATTGAGAGAGACTTGAGAGACGGAGGTATTCAAGGGCAGCTACCGGTGAGGAATGAGTAGGGTTTGGGGTTATTAGGGAAATTAAAAAGGAAAGAGAGAGTGTGTCGTTGATATGTTAGATCAATGATTGGGATTTAAAGGGGTCCGGGCGAGTTATTTGAGTGGGTTGTGGGTTGGGTAAACTTAGGATTTGGGAGGGGTAATGGGGATTGAAATGAGTTCAACTAAGTGTGCCAAATCTGGCCAAAATCAAAATAAAAATAGGCTAGCATTTAAATAACGATTTTCCCTTATTTATTATGAAAAATAGTAAAATAATTTCTAGAAATAAATTAAAGGTGCTAAAATAATTAATAATATATAAATATTAAATTTAAAATACTAGAGTCAATTTTATAACTATAAATACAATTAAATCTTAAAATAGGCTAATATTGAAATTATATGCAATTTAGCTTTAAAAATGCTAAATAAATTTGTAAAAATGTGAAAAACTCATCCTAGTTATATTTTAGTATAAATATGAGAATAAAATAAATTAATTACCAAAATTCCAATTTTGGGAATACTTATTGGTTCTTTCTTGATAAAATAGAGCAATAAATCGATTTAAAATCTTCGAAAAATTAGAAAAAATAATGTAGCCTTGGAAGATATTTATATATGCACATATATATGCTATTTTGAAGGGTATGTTACATATAAAAATATAGGAAAAAATTGGGTATCAACAATTGCCCCTCTTTACCTGGGAATGATGAAAAAGTTGTCGGATAAAGATACGATGGTCAATTTGAACCGAATGAAGGGGTTTGAAATGGTTTGGCCGCGCCCGTGTTCCTGAGTTTCCTAAATATCCCTGGCCTTATAGGAATCATTCCATATGTAGTTCAGGATCTGTTGGCGGAGTATGTCGATGGAGACTTTCAAGAATGGGCGCAGTATTTAGGACGGGGTGAATGGTTGGAGTCTGGTAAGGCTGCGGGAATTGGAATGGAATCACTCCTGCCAAAATAGCCATTACTTGCTGGTTTACCTACAAATAATTAACACAAGCGTGTATTGTGCGTAAATTTAAACATGATGCAATTTCCTATCAGACCATTTGTCTTTGGATGATTAGGATGACGTCCTTAGACCATGACGTCCTTGGCCATGAAACGTATAATAAAGGATTCGCAAGCCATGAAATGATGTTCTCGGGCTATGAGAATGATGCCTCCGAATGATATTCAAAAGATAAGAGGGGTCCTCAGGCCATGACATGGCATTCTCGGGCTATGAAAATGGTGCCTCCGAACAATGGCGCCTTTGGACAGTTTGGAGATCTTTCAACCCATGAGATTCAGAAGGTGGAGATCTTTCAACCCATGCAATGCAGAAGGTGGCGATCTTCCAGCCGTTCAAAATGTAAATAAAGCGGCGATATTTCAGCCATGCAAGTATAGATAAAGTGGCGATCTTTCAGCCGATGTAAATGTAGATAGGGTGGCGATCATTCAGCCATGAAGATGCAGATAAGTGGCGATCTTACAGCCGATGAAAATGTAGATAGGGTGGCGATCTTTCAGCCGTGGAAAATGTAAATAAAGCGGCGATATTTTAGCTTTGCAAGTGTAGATAAGGCGATCTTTCAGCCATGCAAGATGTAGATAAGGTGGCGACTTTTTTTTAGATCAAACTGTCGTATATCATTTATATCAAAATATTTACATCTTGTATCAAACCTGGTAGTAGTATGGACTAACTACTACACTGTTTCAGTAGTCTATATTCTTGACTATCTATAAACAAGTAAGCATATCAAAATTAAGTAAACTATCTAAGGGAAACAGTTTAACTTGCTCAATCCAATCTGCCAGTTCTTGCAGTTTCTGCCTCTAAGGTGTAGGAGTAATGCAATTTCTCTGCATGTCAAATCCTCTACAAAGTCTGCTCCTTCAAATCGAATATGATTCGTTTCCCTCCAAATGATTGCAGTAGTGGTCACAAAAGCAGCAGCTGTGATAGCATTCTGCCACTGCTTGCTTTTAGCCTTGCTACAAATCCAGTGTACCACATTGTCCCAGCAATCAATGGTCCTGGAGTGTCCCAGCCACACACAAATTCTCGACCACAACCTGTTGGTGATGTAACATTCAAAAAAAGATGCTTGAAGTCTTCAACATACTGCTTACAGAATGCACACATTGCTGGAACTTGTATGCCCATTAAGGCTGCAAAATTCACGGTTTTGAACAGGAACCGGACCGGAACCGCGGTTCTGGCGGTTCTGCCGGTTCCGGCGGTTCCCCGGAACCGTGACGGGGTGGTTCTACCCGTTGGAACCGCGGAATCGGAACCGCCAGAACCGGAACCGGAACCGAAACCGGACCGGTTCAAGCCGGTTCCAAACGGTTCCAGTAACAGGCAGATTCTGAAAGAGGATGATGATGATGATGAAACCCAAGATCCAGTAGATTTAAATGATACACCTACTAGTCCTGCTCATAACTTAGGTGATGAAACGGCACACCCACCCGTACAAACTCCCACTTTTAGTAGACAACCTCCTAAACGTACAAAAACATCATTAGTTTGGCAATTTTTTATTCAACTAAGAGAACAAAATAAGGCTAAGTGCAAATCTTGTGGGAAATTACTTGTTCATAGGTATACTGGAGATCGTAGCGGCACGGGTAGTTTAGTTAAGCATATAAGATTACACCCTAGCGATAAGGCTAGATATTTGCAATTGAAAGCGCAACAAAAGGGGAGGACAAGTCCTGATACTTCAGTTAACCCAAGTACTGGTTCAAATCTAGTTCAACCAGGAATAAACACAGTCACCGGAGGTATATTATATTACGATCCAAATAAGGATCGTGAAGAATTAGCTGAAATGATTACTGTTATGTGTTTGCCTTATTCTTTTGCTTCTAATCCTGCATGGATTCATTATATTAGAAGAGTATTTAATCCTACGTATATAGGTTGGCCGCCACAGTTAAGGCCGATATTTATAAATACAAGCATGAATATGAACAATACTTGCGCAGTTTATTTACCCATATAACTAATCGTATGTCTATTACAACTGATATTGGTAGAAGTGGAAATGACTGTGATTAGCTAACCGTAACCAGTCATTGGATAGACGAAGACTGGACTATGCAAAAACGCATTATTGCATATAGGATAATTAATTCACGGCATACGGGTAGGTTTATTGCTAACACTGTTTCAGATGTATGCAGATATTTTTATTTTACTGATAAAATAATGTCAATTTCCATGGATAACGCTTCTAGCAACACTAGTGCAATAGGTATGCTAACTAGAACACTTAATCCTGCTTTTATTAATATTTTCCATATTAGATGTGTCACATTTATCATTTAATTGTTGGTGATGGTATGAGAATATTAAACATAGAAATTGAAAAGGTTAAAATGACTCTTAATTGGCTTTTTATTCAAACCGTAGAAGTAGACTTAGAGAATATTTTAAAAGGTGTGACGAATATGGCCTTAGAGAAAGAAAGGTTCCTAAACCTTGCCCGACTAGGTGGAACTACATGTACGAAAGTTTAGTAGTAGCGTACGAATATAGGAACCCAATTAACGCTACGTATAGTTCTCGGGATTGTGGGTAGGAAGATAATGACATGCTAACTACAGTAGATTGGCATGTCTTCTTTTAGTTTTTTTTCCTTTTAATGGTGGTATTAGTACCATGTTGTGCTCATTCCATTGGGGGAAGGAAGACTAAGAAAGATATGCCATTTTGGTCAATAAATATGCTCTTTATCATATCCTTGAATATCTTTTGTCTCCATATTTCTTTGTCTTTACTTCTATATCAATCCTTGAATATTTATATAACATAGAATATATAACATACAACACAATATACTAATGACAACATTCTTTAATCAATATATACTACTTATATACAATTTATACTAATTACTAACTACAACACAATATACACTACTTATATACAATATATACTACTTAAATACAATATATACTACTTATATACAAAATATACACTACTTATACACAATATATACTAATTACCAAACACAATATATACTATACTAATAACATAGTATACCATATAAAATATATTCTACAATATACTAATGACTACTATACAAGATATTGATTTTAAAAAAAAAAAAAATTCAGAACCGCCGGAACCGCCAGAACCGCTGGAACCGGAACCGGATGGTACCTGGAACCGTATGGTAGCGGTTCCGGCTCCAGAACCGCCAGAACCGAAACCGCCAGAACCGCCAGAACCGCAGAACCGCCAGAACCGGAACCACCAGACCCAAATAGACCCAGAACCGGAACCGGATACAGCCTTAATGCCCATGGTCTGTAATCTATCAACTGTGGGGAGCTTATGCTGAGCAGCCAGCCAAACAGTAAACTTATGCTTAGGAAGTACATTAGCAATAAGCATTAAGTTCTTCCATGCAACTTTGGTGAACAAAGGCAGCATAGTAATATACAGTTTGTGAATATGAAACTTGTTCATCCTGCATACACTTTGCAACCTGCATATAAGATTACCCTGTAACTGAGCATTTTCCATCACCATGGATCTACTATCCAAAATCTTTTTGATCACCCAAGAAGTTGTAGTTGGTACAGCAACTGTGTCAATGTTCCCCTTCTTGATGTAATAGGCATGAACCCATCTGACCCATAAGCAGTCTTTCTTCCTAGCCAAATCCCATAGCAATTTGATTATGGCTGCTTTGTTCTATACAGACAACCTCAGAATATTAAGTCCACCAGAAGATAAAGGTTGGCATACCTTGTCCCAGGCAACTAATGCTCTTCTGGATAGTGTGGCTTTACCAGTCTAGAGGTAAGTTCTACATATTACTTCTATAGTCTTCAGTACTTTCTTGGGTATAATAAACACCTGAGCCCAATAAGTCTGAATGCCAAAGACCACAGACTTAATCAATTGAGTTATGCCAGCATAAGATAGCATTTTAGCTGACCAACAAGTGACTCTTGCTGTTATCAACAAGTGAGGCAAATAGTGCTGAATAGCCAGCTTCTTTGAATCCAGTGGAACACCTAAATATCTGAAAGGGAGATGTCCTTCAGTGAATCCCAAAACTGCAATAATTTCTTCTCTGATGTCCTGTTGAACCCCAGCCAAATAGATTGCACTTTTGCTTATATTAGCCTGAAGACCAGATGCTGCTGAGAATTGAATAAAAGCCCTGTGCAATATCTGGATGGACATTAAGTCAGCTCTGCAGAACATGAGCAGGTCATCAGCAAAGCAGACATGAGATATATTGAGTTTCCTGCACTTTGGATGGAAATTGAAGTTCCCATCTTTATGCAATTGCTGGAGTATTCTGTTGAGATACTCCATAGCCAACACAAAGAGGTAAGGTGACATAGGATCACCCTGTCTTATGCCTCTCTTAGCAATGAAAGGTTTAGTTAAGCCACCATTCATTACTAATGAGTATGAGACAGATGAGACACAAGCCATGATCCATGCAGTAAACTTAGCTGGAAACCCCAGGTCAATTAGAATCTGCCTCAGAAAACCCCATTCCAGTGTATCATATGCTTTCCTTAAGTCCACTTTAAGAACACATCTAGGGGAAACACCTTTCCTAGAATACCCTTTGAAAATTTCATGACTAAGTAGGATGTTGTCTATAATAGCCCTTCCTTCAATAAAGGCAGATTGGGCAGGCCCAACCAGTTCTCCAACCACAGCCTTCATCCTTCTGGTAATGACTTTAGATATGATTTTGTAAAGAGTAGTGCAGCAGGCAATAGGTCTAAAGTCCTTCACAGTGGTAGGAGTTTTAAGTTTAGGCACAAGGGCTATGGCAGTGGTATTTATCATATGTGGCATTTGGCATGTAGCAAAGAACTCCTTAGCAGCAGATAGTATATTTTCTTGCACCACCTCCCAGTTCTTAGTAAAGAACTCAATAGGAAAACCATCTACTTCTGGAACCTTGTCCTTGAGCATTTCATCAACAGCTGCAGTGATCTCCTCCATAGTAACTGATCTAATAAGTGATCTATGCTGATCAAGTGTAAGACATTTTCCTTCCTTCATAATGCTAGTATCTACACAGGGAAGTTCAGGAGCACATTCCCCCATTAATGATTGAAACACCTTCAAGAATTCCCGTTCCACAGCTAGAGGATCTGTTAGTTTTATACCTGTGTCAGTATAAATTGAAGTGATGTTATTTTGCCCTGTCCTGATCCTCCATTGTGCATGAAAATACTTAGTATTAGCATCACCACATTCAATCCAGAGAGCTTTGGATTTCTGCCTCATTATTTGTTCCTCCACACTGTTCCATTTCTCAATTTCTTCTATTGCATCTCTTTCCTCATTTATCAGTTCCTGTGAGAGAGGATTGCTTTGCATCTGCCCCTGGACAATGCCAAGTCTTTCCCTTGCCAGAACAATCTTCTGTTTATTGGTTGCCATGTGGATATTTATACCTTTTAATTGCTGCTTCATTACCTTCAATTTCTGCCAAATCTGCTGCATTGGTGAGCCTATATAATCCTGTTTCCAAACTTGCTAGACAATGTTATGAAACTGAGCATGCTCCATAACAGAACTGTATAGTCTGAAAAGTTTAGGATGTAAGGGTTTATGATCACCAAATTTTACCAGAATAGGGGAATGATCAGATACCAAAGGATTCATGTAATCAGCTTCCAGATGTCCAAACTGCTGCAGCCATTGATAGTTGCCCAGTGCCCAGTCAATCTTACTATATACTGTAGTATCTGCATCCTGCTTATCTGTCCAAGTATAGTGCCAACCTGTAGCTCTTAGTGCAGTAAGTTGTAAATCAGACATTGTATCTTCGAAATCCTTCACTTCAGCCTCTGTAACTAGGGAACCAATTCTGTCATCAGAATTAAGGACACAGTTAAAGTCACCACTAATTAGCCAGGCATCTTGATTGGAACCATGTATAGATATGAGATCATGCCACAGTTGACCTCTGAGAGTTGCAGTATTGTGACCATATATAACACTAAACTGGATTTTGATTTGTGTTCTTGTATCATCAATAAAACAGTGAATAAGTTGATCAGTAATAGAAGAGATATGGACTTGAATGTATGGCTTCCACAGTAACCAAATTCTTCCATTAATAGCCTTGGAATAATTGCATTGCACCTTCCAATCCTTGGCAACCTTGTCCAGTATTCTCTTGGCTTTGTGCTCCTTTACTCTAGTTTCTACTACTCCCATAACATCCACCTTATTTACAGCAAGGAAATTTTTTAGTTCCTTCTGCTTATGGGGCTGGTTGAGGCCCCTAATATTCCATGTAGCTATGATCATAGAAAAAGAGGGGTAACTCCGTGAGAGGGTCCTGGATCAATTTGTTGGACCCTACTACCCACCACAGTCATAGTAGCCTTGCCCTTATTACAATTGTCAGCCATTTGTTCGGTGACTGCATTATCTGCAGTGACAAGCACCTCTTGACACTCAGACTCATTCAGTGCAATCTGCTGAGGATTAGCTAGGCTTTCATCCACCTTACTAGATTCCTGCACTAACTGATTTCCCAACATTTTATCTGTTATAGCATCCTCATGAGTTACCTGCACCTCTGTTACAGTTTGTTTAACCTGCCATTCTGTTTTACCTTGCTGTTTCCCCTTCCCCTTCTGTCTAGGTGGTTTATTCTGCTTCTTCACTTCCTTATTTTCACGGTTTTCAGCAGAATACCAGCAGTCAATGGAGTCATGCCCAAACTTCAAACAATGGTTGCAAAAATAAGGCTTCCAGTCATAATCAACTGTCTGGATTTTTGTACCATAGGGAGTTTCAATTTCCAATTTGTCAGGCAAAGGATAAGCAGCATCCACTTCAACTAGAACTCTGGCAAATGAAATCTTCTCATAATGCGCAGTGAATTTATCAGTGTATGACGGCTTGCCAATTGCACTGGCCATTTTACTTAGAACTTCAGTAGACCAGTAGCCCACTGGAAGGCCAGGGAATTTAATCCAAATAGGAATAGTGCTAAGAACATCACTCTGAAAATCAAAATCAACTTCCCAGGGCTTTAGAACCATCGGCCTATTCCTATAGGAGTAAGGCCCTGATTGCAATACCATATCTCTATCCTCAATGCTATTAAAACAAAAAATACAGTATCCTTCAGCATGCATTAATACCTGAGGTTTGGAAACAAAGTTCCATACATGCATGACAAAGCTTTCCATACTCCTCTCACTAGGATTATCACCAATTACAAATCCAATCAGTGCAGTTTGCTAGTAATCTAACTGAGGTTTCAGATCCTCCTCACTTATCTTCACAACTTTTTTCCCATCTCGATCAGAAGGAGGTACAAATGAGAGTATCTTACCCCTTTGTGCATTTCGATTACCTCTAACCACTTCAGCAATAGTCGGAACTGCAGATTCAACACTAACCTCAGAGAATTGGAGTCTCCTTGTGGTCGAGTTCATCGGAACTTCAGATTTGGCCAACAGATTTGTATTTACAGTAGCATCCACCTCTGCATGCAAAATTTCTGGCGTTTGGAGTTTCTGTGGAAGAAAACTTCCAAAAGTCAGAGGCTCCAGTGATGTAGCGACACCGTGAGCAGGGGTGACGAGCTTCTCAGGGACTATCGGAGTAGGCTGGGCAGCATTCCGTCGTCGGCAAGCCATTTCCGGCACAATCGCAGTCCTGCTATTGTACGCGGATGTAGGTACAAATATAGATAGGGTGGTGATATTTCAGCCATGCAAGTGCAGTATTTGGCGATCTTTCAGCCCATGCAATGTAGAAGGTGGCGATATTTCAGCCAATGCAAGATGTAAAATGAAGTGGCAATATTTCATCTATGCAAGTGTAATATAAAATGGCGATCTTTCACCATGCAGATGGAGACAGAGATTAGTCTCGAAAGGCAGAATGGTAGCCTTATGAAATGCAGAAGATGCAGATAAAGACAGAGCTTAGTCTCAAAAGGCAGAATGGTAGCCTTATACAATGCAAAAAATACAAATAGAGACAGGGCTTAGTCTTGGAAGGTAGAATGGTAGCCATATGCAATGCAAAAAATACAGATGGTGAAAAAGCTTAGTCTTGAAAGATAGAATGGTAGCCTTATGCAATGCAAAAATGCAGATGGAGACAGAGCTAAGTCTTGGAAGGAAGAATGGTAGCCTTATGGAATGCAAAAAAATGCAAATGGAGATAGAGCTTAGTCTCGAAAGGTAGAATGGTAGCCATATGCAATGCAAAAATGCAGATGGAGATAGATCTTAGTCTCGAAAGGTATAATGGTAGCCATATGCAAGGAGTAAAAGGGCAAATGATAATGGAATTTTCTTAGCTGATAGCGGATTGCAATATTGCCATTGCTGGAGATACTGTGTCTGCTGGGATATTGCGTACAGATAGCAGTTGTGTGTAAGTGTGATAGTTCTAAGAGTTGTATTCTTGAACAATATGAGTGTACAACATAGTCGATGATTTTTTCAACTCAAGTGCATGTGTCCAAAGAAAAATCGTGAGTTTTGTAAAGGGGAAAGGTTAGTTCGCATCCCTGCTGGCTCTGCTTGATTTTGATCTGGTGATAATGTACGTAACATTGGGGTAGCATTGCTAAACAATGTGATTTTGGTAACAACCATGCATGATTTAGTAAAAATATAACATAAATGCATAATTAAGAATATCTTTAGACGAACCGACGTCTGCGACGTGGTTCAAGGCATTGCGACCTTTCTTGCTATAGAATTTTGAGGCTCCTCCTCAAAATTCTTCCCCAGTTTACTAGGTTGATGCTTCTGACTGTTGTTTGCGGCGATTGGCTGAAATTACTTCGGAATTTTGATGGTCCTCCTTAAAATTCCGCCCTAGTTTCCAATTACGGGGGAAATGGAAATTTTATTGACTTGTGACCGAACCCACAGGGCTGCCTATGTATCCACTCTTAAACGGGGATCAGTTCAGGCGTATTTGAAATTACATCATATATGAAAGCACAAAGATTACACATAGTATCGCTTGACTGCATTTGCATTGATCAGATTTGGCCAAACTTCTCCGTCCATTTTTGCAAGTATGAGGGCCCAACCACTCAAAACCTGGTAAGCCATGTATGGACCCTAGCAGTTGGGAGAGAATTTCCCTTTGACTTCATCTTGATGCGAGAAAATTTTCTTTAACACCAGCTGCCCGGCTGTGAATTGTCTCGGCTTGACTCTTTTGTTGAAAGCTCTGGACATTCTGTTCTAATAGAGATGACCGTGCCAAATTGCATTCATTCTCTTTCTGTCTATAAGAGCTAGCTACTCGTAACAACTCTTCGCCCATTATGCATCAATGAGATAGCTTCTTGTATGATCCTCAAGGAAGGAATTTCTACTTCAGTGGGAATGAACGTTTCTGTATCATATACCAGCATGTAGGGGGTTTCCTCGGTTGAGGTGTGGATTGTGGTGTGGTACCCCAATAGAGCAAATGATAACTTCTCGTGCCACTACTTATGCTTCTCTATTATTTCCCTTAGTATCTTCTTGATATTCTTATTGATGGCCTCTACAGCTCCATCATCTAAGGTTTGTAGGCTGTAGAATTCTTGTATTTGATCTTGAAGGTTTCACACACAGATTTCATCAGGTTACTGTTGAGATTGGAACCGTTGTCAATAATGATTGACTCTGGAATTCCGAATCAACACACGATACGGTCGCTGACAAGATCTGCCATGATTTTCTTATACACTGCTCTGTAAGATGCTGCTTCAACCCATTTGGTGAAATAATAAATTTCTACTAGCATAAACCTGTGCTCATTTGATGCGGAGGGTTTAATTAGTCCGATAACATCCATTCCCCAGGCGGCGAACGACCATGGTGAGCTTGTTGCATTAAGCTCTTTCGGGGTACCTTGATCATGTCTACATGTATCTGGCAGCGATGACATTTTCGGACATAATGGATGCAGTTCGTTTCCACAGTCATCCAAAAATAACCAGCCCGAAATATCTTCTTGGCTAAGATAAATCGTTCATGTATGGACCGCAGGTCCCCACATGGATTTCTTCTAGCAGTTTGGATGGTTCCTTTTTGTCGACACACCTTAGTAATCCCGGATCCGGAGTCCTCTTATACATGATTCTGCCGCTGTGAAAGAAACTATTAGACAACCTTCGAAGTGTGCACTTCTGAGTAGGATTTGCAGGTTTCAGGTATTCTCCTTTTGCCAAGTATTCCTTGATATCATGAAACCAAGGCTTTCCGTCTGCTTCTTCTTCGACATGAGCACAATAGGCCGGCTGATCATGGATCTTCACCGGAATGGGATCAATGAAGTTATTGTATGGATGTTGTATCATGGATGATTGGGTATCCAATGCATCAACGAACTCATTCTGGAGTCTGGGAACATGCTCGAACTTTGTCTTTATGAACCTCTTTCTTAACTCTTGTACGTGGTGCAGATAAGGGAGTATCTTGGAGTTCTTGGCTGCCCATTCTTTTTAGACCTAATGTATAAGAAAGTATGAATCTCCAATTACTAGAAACTCTTGAATGTTCATGTCAATGGTCATCTTGAGCCCTAAGATGCAGGCTTCGTACTCGGCTATATTGTTGGGGAACGGGAACCTGAGCTTGGCAGATACCGGATAATGCTGACCGATTTCTGATACTAGGACTGCTCCTATTCCAACTCCTTTGAAATTTGTCGCTCCATCGAAAAACATTCTTTAACCATCATAGGATTCTGCAATATATTTTCCTATAAATGATACCTCTTCGTCGGGAAAATATATTTTCAGGGGCTCGTATTCTCCATCTACGGGATTCTCAACAAGGTGATCTGCTAATGACTTCCCCTTAATTGCTTTCTGAGTCACGTAGACAATGTCAAATTCGCTCAACAGGATTTGCTATTTGGCTAGCTTGCCAGTAGGCATGGACTTCAGAAGAAGTGCCTCAACTTCTGAGCTAACCAAGTCAAAGCACAACAGGTGCGCTCTAACAGAGAATACTGGGCCTCATATGGGGTGAACTTCTTGCTGAGAAAATAGATGGCCTGTTCCTTTCTCCCTGTTTCATCATGTTTCCCCAGAACACAACCGAAAGCTCCATCTAATACTGCAAGGTAGAGTAATAAAGGTCTACCTGGCTTGATCAAAACTAAGACTGGTAGTGTTGATAGGTATTCCTTGATTCTATCAAAAGCCTTTTGACAGTCATCAGTCTATTTGGTATCAGCATCCTTCTTCAACATCTTAAAGATTGGCTCATAGATAATATTAGATTGCATTGTGAACCGACTGATATAGTTGAGTCTCCCCAAGAAGCTCATTACGACATTCTTGTTCTTTAGCGTTGGCAACTCTTGAATAGCTTTGACCTTTAATGGATCCATTTCTATTCCTAGGTACAATGAATCCAAGTAGTTTTCCGGCAGGAACCTCGAATGCACATTTTGCTGGATTCAGTTTTAGGTTGTACCTTTTCAGTCTATTGAAGATCTTCCTCAAATCTTCTATGTGATCAGTGGATTTCTTGGACTTGATGATGAAATCATCTACATATACTTCAATCTCCTTGTGTATCATATCATAGAAAATGGTAGTCATGGCCTTCATGTAGGTGGACCCTGCATTCTTTAACCCAAACGACATCATCTTGTAGAAGTACATTCCCCATGACGTAATGAAAGTCATTTTCTCAGCATCTTCTTCATCAATCCATATCTGATGATACCCAGCAAAACAATCTACAAATGACTTCAGCTCATGCTTGGGGAAATTATCAATCAGGATATGCATGTTTGGTAAGGGGAAGTCGTCTTTTGGACTGGCCTGGTTGAGATCCCGGTAGTCAACGCAGACTCTAATTTTATCGTCCTTCTTCGGCACTGGCACAATATTGGCTAACCATGTCGAGTATTCTACTACACTGAGAACCTTAGCTTTGACTTGCTTAGTAACTTCTTCCTTAATTTTCAAACTCATGTCAGGCTTGAATTTCTGAGCTTCTGCTTCACTGGCGAGCATGTTGGTAGTTTTTGTGCCACAATAGACTTACTCAGACCGGTCAAGTCAGCGTACGAGCAAGCGAATATATCATCATATTCCCTTAGAAATTCTGTGTACTATTCCTTTTCTGACGGTGACAAATGAATGATGATTCATGTTTCTTTGACGTTTTCTGCATCTCTCAGGCTAACAATCTCGGCCTTGTCCAGGTTGGACTTGGGTCTGTTCTTAAAATTCTCAACTTTTTTAACAATCTCTTCTGGTATATCATCTTCCTCTAAATCTATATCTGTTTGTTGCGTTGAAACTTTGCATGTCAAAGTCATTGATTCATCAAGATAAGTAATAGTAATGTTGTATAAATAAAGTAATGAGAGAAAATAATAGGAGTAAGATTTATAAGGGAACCGAAATGCTTTGATAAATTCCATAACTATAATGAACAATGAAGGTCTTATTTAAAATGTGAAAGGCTAGTCAACTAGTAAAAATAAAAGATAGTGCATGATCCTTGTTCAACCCTGCTACCCTGAGGCTCGTTGGGCTCTAGTGGTTCTGATGGTCTAGTTATTGAGGCATGCTCCTTGGCTTATGGCCTGTATGAAGGGCCTTCCTCCCCCTTCCTCCTCGAAAATGACACAACAATCCATGTCATCATCTTCTAGGAACAAATTCCTCACTACTGCAAGTGCCTCCTCTTCTTCTGACCCATAGATAACATCGGCTGGCTGGAACGTCTGCTCCAAATATGGTATTGGCTGCTCCAGCGGGTAGTAAGGACCACGCCATGGTGGCGGCCAGTTGTTGAATTCCTCCCAAGAATACTTTAATCCCAGACCAAAGGTGGTACCATGTTTCTTTAGTTTGATAGGCTTAGCGATTCCTTGGAGATTCTTGCAGAGTCCCTTGCCATTTTCATATCCGCTCCAATTCAATATGCTTTCAAACTTGTTGTCCCACCACTTGTACTTGTTAACGACGGTGACTCGCTTGATATGGTTGTAGGTCTCCTCGCCTATCTTTCTTCTACCTCCGATTGCTAGGATGGTCTGCCGACTGTATATAGGATTGCTACCGTCGTCATGAATGATCACCTCTTGGTGGTTCCTCTCAAACTTAACTTCCTGGTGTAGTGTTGATGTCACGACCCTAACAGCAAGAACCACGGCCGTCCCAACAAAAAATTGTAAGATTTCGGCACGTCTATTACTTGAAAATTAGCATCAAACCAAGTAGGCCCCATCTGCAAACATAAGCTAATTTCCCCAATAGTGGACCTCTAGGAACCGTCGAAAGCATTGACATTGATGTCCCCATCCTTGATCTCATGCAACCCTTTACCCAATGTACTGATTGTTACCAACGAACAAATGTTGAGGTTGGACCCTCTATCATTCCGGATTATGGTGATAAAAGAATCTTCACATTGAACGGTGATGTGCAACGCCTTGTTGTGACTCGAACATTCTGGTGGCAGCTCATCTTCATGAAAAGTAATCTTCTGAATTTCCAATACCTGCCCTACCATATTTGAGCCTTTCGTATAGCTGGTCAATTGTTTCAGCAATGTCGGTATACTATTTGGGAGGTGCGGTCAAGGTCTAGGGAAGTTTTGGCATACGGGAGGTGATTGATAGTGGGATAGTTGAGTATTGTAGGCTTGGTATACATGTGCAGGATTGGAATATCTTGGTGAAGTAGGCTGATATGTAGGAGGTGGAGGTGATTGATAAGTAGGTGGTGGGATTTTGTAAGAGGGTGAGGGTGCTTGGTAGCTCGAAGTAGGCTGATATGTGAGTGGAGGCATTGGATAGGTTTGGTATTTGACAGGGGATTTGGTTCTCTGTGCAACCATTATGGCACTTACGTCCCTTTTCTTGGACGTACCACCAAACTGTAAAGCCTTATTGGTAGCTTGCAAGGCTTGGAAGTTCGTAAGCATACCACTTTTGATGCCTTCCTTGATCCTTTCTCCCAACTTGATGATGTCAGAAAATATGTGGTTCTCAATCAACATCAGCCTTTCATAATATTGCGGGTCCTGAGCCCGGACAAAAAAACTTGTTCATTTGTTCTTCCTCTAAGGCGGGTCTGACCTTAGCAGGTTTTGATCTCCAACGAGTGGCATACTCGCAGAATGTTTCTGTGGGCTTCTTCTTTAGGTTCTGAATATAGAACATATCCGGTGCATTCTCTGTGTTAAATCTGAACCTAACCATGAAGTCCGACGCCATGCTCACCCAATTCGTCCATTTCTTCGGGTCTTGGATAATGTACCAAGACAAAGCATCTCCTTTTAGACTCCTCATGAAAAGTTTCATACGGATCCTCTCGTCCTTCCCTACTCCGACCAGCTTGTCACAGTATGTTCTCAAGTGGACTCTCGGATCCCATGTATCATCAAACATCTCGAACTTAGAAGGTTTGTATCCCTCGGGTAGTTCGACATATGATTGTATGCAAATGTCTTCGTAATTCAACCTTTCGATCCTCGTACTTCCTTCGACGCCCTGAATTCGGCTAGTCAATTTCTTGAGTTTTTCAGCAAGGTTCCTGATTAGTGATTCTTTCTCATCAAACACGGGTGTGTTTGAGATGGGTTGGGTGGAGTGTGGCATGGTCTCCACGTAGATGGGGGTGTTATGATGAGTGTGGGAATAGTCATTTGTGGAGTTCAAAGGTTCTGGGATGAGCAGTGGAGTATGTTAGAAGTGTGGCAAGTATTGCAGCAGTGGTGAGGAGCGGGATGGCTTCGTGGTCTTAGGATGTTTTGTGAAGGTACGAGTTTCTAAGTGTTTGGGAAATTAACGTCTGGAGTGGTGAGGGAAAATGACAAATTCGCCAGGTTCCGAACCTGATCAAGTTCTTCTTGGAATTTCAGCAGCTTTTGTTCAAGTTGGGATGCATTTTCCTTAGGAACCAGAGTACCATTACCATGAGTGACCTCTACCCATTCAGTTAAATTCTCCTTTCTGGCGTTGTTAAAATCTTCCATTTTTCCTTTGTTCCTATTTCTGATAGGACTAGGAGGAGGAGTGGGTGGAGGGCCCTTGGATCTTGTAGAGTAGGATGATGATGTCAGAGTTCACGAACTAACATTTGGGGAGGAAAATAAAAAAAAAATAATAAAACGAAAAAAGGTAACAAGTTAGTGAGGATTATAAGAAAAAATGTTGCGATATTTAAACACGTAGTGCAAGAATGTAAATCATGTCCTAATTTAGGGAACCTCTTTGTGCCCGAGGTAGGCCTAGAGACAAATTGATTTAGAGAAATTAGAATGCTAAATGTCTCATTGTATTGATAAAAATAGATGAATCCCAAAACGACACTAAATAAAAGAAAATAAAATGTAACTAGCGGCCATTGGCCTTATTACATTTCTCAAAGCAAAGGAGAAAAACTCCTATCTATTTGGTCCCGGAAGGACCTTCCCCAGACTTGGCATCTTTGGCTCCATTGATCAACTTCACCAACTCGTAAAGTCCCAGCAACAGGTAGGATCTGGCTAGGTATCCTCATTTGTTTCCTTCAGCATTCTGGAAGTCTTCGATTCTTTTGAGGAATTTCCTTTCCAGCTCTACTAAGTCCCGCTCCAAGTATCCCAATCGCTTGTTGGCACTGACAGCCATGTCCTTCCACTCTTGAATCAGCTTTTGGTTGGCTTCTTCTATCTCACAGTGCTCGCTTTCACTTTCCTGAATCCTCTTGCATAGTTGATTGTATTTGACATGTGCCTCAACCCTTTCATCTATGATCATGTGACCTCGAACAAACCCGGGCTGACCCAGACCATTATGGTTATCCTCCATCCAGCTTGAATAGTATGGAGTACAATCGATGTAGTATCTTTTTGGCTCAATGGTTTCTCTTCCCATGACAATTTTGCAGTGCCACATATGTTGAGCTTGGCACTTGTATGGGCTATCATCATCCTGTCGGCCCGTAAATGACTCATCTTGTCGACCTTGGTATAACCTTCTTCCTACCAGCCTATCTCATAACTCGAAGAGGGATATAGGGGTACGTTCCCCTCAAACCGATCAGAATCAGAAATGGTGTGTCCCTATACCGGGAAATGAATACCTCAGTAGATAACACTCGAACATCTATTTTATTTGATCCTTAGTTATGTTTTCAAACAGCTCCAACCACCCCTTTGCATCTTTCGATTGGGCAAACATGTTGAGCGTGTAGTTCATTCGCCTCCGTTGATGGAAGGTTATATGATTGTCCTAGTCTCTATAATGAATATCTGGTCGATATTCACCCCTTTAGAGATGTTCCATGAGTTAGAGATGGAGTAACAAATTGCAGCCTTTAAAATGTTTGGCTCCTTGTTGACACTTCTCCAAGGCTCGGTATATCTCTGCAATAATCACGGGCACTATGATGAATGGTTGCCCTCCAATTCCCTCCATTAAAGTTTTGGTTACCATAGCTAGCCTAGTGTACTTGCTTTCTTTGTTGGAAACACTATCATCCCCAAGAAGCAGAACATGAAGACAAAGACCTTTCGGTGAATATGCCCCACTGATGTAAGGGCAAACACGTCAGGATAAGTACGGTAGGATTTTCTATGACCGTACCTCTCGTACAAATATTCGAAGGGAATATACGACTCTTTCAAGCATGTAAAGTCTCAATTTTTCTTTAGACCCATCATCTTGAGAAAATCTCTACCCTTGCGGTTTTCCGTCACTAACAAACCCAGAGTTTCCTATGGTTCCAGCCAATCCTCCTATTTCCTCTAGTAGGGAATGTCTCTGAAGCGGAACACATACCTATCACTATCCCATAATGGAGTAGCAGCCACTATGATTTTGTTGTTGGGTTGGATTTCCAGTAGAGAAGGTAGATTTCCCAGGTATTTCCGGACAAGAGTCTAATCACTAGAATGAAGATCCTCCCACCAGCTCAGCAGTTTTAGGTGGATGTTAATGACTATGCCGGATCTGGGACTCCGTGCCTCATATTTCCCCAAGACAAAAGGGTTAGACCATTACCCCCACTAATAACTGGCATAATACATTTAGTTCTCCAAATAAATGCACAGAACGTGGTAGTGTCCATTTAGGATTTGGGGAAACCTAGTGGGCTTTGGACAAGGCTATCTTAAAGAAGCATTATGCGGACATCATAACTGACTTGGCTAGGTTTGACCATGATGCATGCACAATTAAACAGAGTAAGGTTTCTATGAGGTTTTAGACTGGTACCCTTGAGCGGATACCTCAAGAGGGAAATGTGCGGACCGTCGACTACACCGTTGATCAGCTAGTTTTACCGCAAATATGCTTTTGTCGGGTTTAGGGGTGATAATATCGGAAGAGCACAATAACTTATAAGTGTTTCTATATGATTTGTTTGGCACAAGTAGAATATGATGTTGAAGACATGCTTATGCCATAATTAAAACAAGTTGTCACGTATTTGCAAGTTATAAAGCAATAATTAAAACAATTTTCATAATTTAAAACATTAATAAAGGAAAGTAGTAAATAAATAAAGGAAAGAAACAAAAGACAAGTCAGTTTTGTAATAAGAAAGGGAATTAAATACTTAAAGGAATAAAAATATATAAAGTAGCGTAAAGTCACAATAATAGCCTGAAATGGTAAAAGCCTAAGGGATTTCCCCAGAGGAGTCTCCATGCTGTCCCGCCCCCTTTTTCTCGCAAATCGAGTTTATGACATTTGGGAGGACAACTTGTTCCCTTTTGCGATTTTGGTTTGAATTTAAGAGTCGCCACCTAATGATTTAAATGCATTAGGACACTAAGAAGGGTTTTGATTTGAGTAACCAGAGATTGGGTAAGGGCTTGAAATTATCCTAAGGGAAAGGTATTAGGCACTCCTCAGGATCCACTAGTGTGGTTCTCGGCCAAACCATTGTTGTGACTTTAGGTACAAATAACATGTAGGCAAGTAAGAACTTTAAATAAGAAGGGGATTTTCACGTAATGGTTACAAATAAAAAAAGTTGGAAAGAATTAAAGAAAGAAATAATTTTAAAAATTTTAAAGAACCAAAGAAACAAAGGAAGGGGGCTCCTAGATTTACTAATAATGTGGATCATCCCACACAACATCCAATAATAACTCCTCAGTGAGGGGCTACACGTGATGTTATTGCGTGGTCATCATATTCATATCTATCCTTTCCTACCCTGTTTAAGGTATTAAAGCGCGGAATGGTCTCGTTACTTATTGCATACTATTACCCGCCCCAATCCTATCAGTCCCGGAGGTATGAAGACTATTAATCCTAACATGGAGGGATTTTAGGTTTGTTTGGAGTTTCAAAGGTAAAATTCTAAGGCAACATACAAAACATGTATACCAAGTTGGGGAGGAGCATATAACAAGTAAAAAAGGCTCAGTTATCCTCCTTCAATCAAAGAAACGCATAGTTAGCATGACTTGCACATACTGTTTAGGGTCTAATTTAATATTGAATGTGAAAGAACTTAAAGGTTGAGGCAGACTGATTTATTACATAATTCAGATAAGAAGCCTCAATCAAGCATGTCTACTGGTTGTAGTTAATAAACAGATTCAGTTTATAATTTTTACCCTAAGGCTTTCCTAAGTGTTAGACGAAGATCCTATAGGCATGATATCTACTGATTTCCTAGAACAATGAAATAAACTTAATACATACTAATTAAAGGGTTGCCAGATTATTAAAGAAAATGGAATTTTTAGCAAAATATTTACAAGTTCTACAAAATGAAGATACATTGTTGTTAGTGTTTTAGCCTTATTCGTGAATGAAACGATTCAGATTCGATTAATAGCTCCTACAGACATGCTTTCTATGTGTTGTTGATTTTAGACCCTTTTATAGACATGGTAAAATGCAGAAACCCTATGAATATGATATGTAGGTGCTGAATTTCATTTAAAACCTATGAACATGACATCTAATTGTAGTTGATGGTTTAATACCTATGAGCATGATTGCTAGATGAAAAATGGATGTATACGATTCAGAGGAACCTATTGGCATATTCTCTATATGCATATGCAGCATTCAGAAATACCTATAGACATGGTATCTATGTGAAGAGTGCAGAATGTCAGAAGCACTTATAGGCAAGATCTCTATGTAAGAATGCAGAATTTCAAAAATACTTATGGGCAGGATATCTATGTGAGAATGCAAAATTTCAAAAGACCTATAGGTAGGATATCTATTTGAGAATGCAGAATTTGAGAAATACCTATAGGCATGATATCTATTTGAGAATGCAAAATTTCATAAATACCTATAGGCAGGATATCTACCCTTTGCATACATAATTACCCACCCTTTTCATTATCCATCCCAAAGAGTTTATTAAAACTATTACAGCCCAGAATAAAGATAAAAGAATACATAAAAAATTAAAAAGTACAACCAAGGCGACCTTGATTCAGACTTCATGTCTGAAATATGAGGTAAACCAACTCCAAAGATCATGATCCACAGCCTTTATCCCATTTGGATGTGTCAAAGTTCCCTAAGAGCCTCAAAGGGGACTTCAGGCAATGCTCACACCCAAATGTATCACCAAATTAAGACATAGTACAGTGGAAAGTCTAGCCCTCAAGTGTCCAAGTACAGAGGGAACTCAAGGTCCCAAGGCAAGGCTCACAACGGGGGGAAGAATTTAAAACTAAGAGAGAGTGCAAGATCATAACTCTGAGAAGGGAAATGGGAAGGGAAACGGTTACAAGTAGGTGCACATAGGGGTTTAAGGGAATAGGAAATTGAAAAGAATAGGCGAGTTGTGGACATACCCAGCAATTGAGAGTGCTAGTATACCCAGAAGCCTACTAGAACACACTATTAGAGGCTAGGATCCCAAAGGATCAAGTTTAGTTCATGGACAATAATTTTAATATTGTCATGCCTTAAACCATAGCTCAAAAACATAGGGTCAGGGGTTTAGGGATTCATAATAGAAACAAACAAAAGGAAATCAGCATGCTAATTTAGGTGTTGAATCCTACAGAAACAATAACTGACATGGATACAAAAGCATTAAATACACATTGTTGTGGTGCTAAAGATTAAAATCGGGCATACCCGTTTCAAAAAGACAAATTGAGAAAAGCAGTAGGTCTTGTAAACAGGCCATAGTGCAGACAAAAGAGAGAATACTATTGTGTATAACTATAAGTTTAGAAAGACTGTGAATGAGTGATGATCTTTGTTTGTGTTAATGAAGAGAAGGTATTTATAGTGTGAAAATATGCGGAAAGAAGGTAAGAAAATAATTATGAAATTAGGTAACAATTAAAAATCAATCAGTCTAAGACTTCCTTTAATAAAGGAATTGAATCAAATGGTATTGAGCGAGAATTATTTAAGGGAAAAAATCAAATAAACATCTTGTGCAAAGTATGCAATTAAGGATAAATACATAGGAGTTTGTTTAAGTGATGAATTTTGAAATACACGTTTAAAAAAAATAAGATAAGAATCAATTAGTACATAGTAAATCAAGGAGTCCCATATTCTCAATTACTGGTTCATGAATAAACAAAGTCAGAAAGGTTAAGGAAATCTTTTGAGTCAAACCAAGTAACAGGGAAATCAGCAAACAAGGAAAGAAAATCAATCATACTTACGCAAAGGAAGTCTAAAATTATTCAAAAAATTTAAATTCGTTTAGAAGGGAAGTTCAGCACATATAAAGAGTACACAAGTATTGGGCATGCAAGGCTGAATTTAGGACAAAGAAAAAGTGTCATGCAATCACAAAATATAGGAATATGGTAATCCATCAATGGAGAAGAGAGAGTACTAAATAGCATGTGAAAAGGGGTCAAACAAAAGGTCTTATAGAGTTTAGCAAAAGTCAGAATCATATGAAGAAACAAAGTTGAAATAATAATTTTGAAACTCAATGGAGCAATAGATGAAACAACTCCAGGAACTCAAATAGGGCCAAAAGATTAGGGCTTTTGAAATCAAGCAAGTTCAGAGATGGAGCACAAGCAAATCACATAGCCAACGGTCTCAAAAGCTCAGATGAACCCCCAAATTCTAGGGTTCTTACCATTAACCGAGTGAAGATAAGTAAATTCGGCAGCAATACTAACGAAACAAGTTCAGAAATCTCAGAAAAGAACTGAGACTTTTAATTATGCATTTTCCAGTAGAAGGGATTCATGAAGAACATAGTAAAAGAACACCATGTGAAATCAGTAGAAGAACTCATAAGAACATGGTAGAAGAAACACACAGGAAAACATGGTAGAAGAAACTAATAAGAAATACAGTAGAAGAAACACACAAGAAACTCAACAAAAATCAGAGAAGCATCCAGATAACTGTAACAAAAATCATAAATCGAAAAAAGAGAGGTTTCGCAAGCATAGTTTTGAAAGAAACCTCGAGAAATTGTTTTAAAGTTTAAGGAAAACATAGATCTAGAAAAAAGCTAAAGAAATCAGAAGGACCTTAAAAGGTTAGGGTTTCAGAAGAAACCAGATAGTGAGAAAGGCCTAGAAGAGTCATTGATCTAAGCAGGAGAGGTTGAGAACAAGCTCAAAACAACCATGGCTTGCCAGAGCAAGCCCGGAGACGGCTATAAAACTTGAGTTAAACGAAGCATGGACCAAGCTTCTTTATGTTCAGGCTTTGAAACTTTAGTAACCAAGCGTGTAAGAGTCATAGGAGGTCGGTGTAGGACTCCGATGGCCTTGAAAGCCATGGATTCCGGTGGTTTAAGTTAGAAGTGGAGGGAGGCGGCTACGGTTTCTGAGAGAGAGGGAGAGATAGAGAGAGAGAGAGTTGAGAGAAAGGGGGATTCAAGGGCGGCTAGCGGTGAGGAATGAGTAGGGTTTGTGGGTATTGGGGAAATTAAAAAGGAAAGGGAGAGTGTGAGCCATTCATCTGTTAAATCAACAGCTAGAATTAAAAGGAGTCTGAGCGGGTTATTTGAGTGGGTTGGGGTCGGTTAAACTTAGGATTTCAGCCAGGTAATGGGTTTTGAAATTAGTTCAATTAGGAGTGCCAAATCTGGCCAAAATCAAAACAAAAATAGGCTAGAATTTAAATAGACATTTCCCCTTATTTATTTTATGAAAAATAGTAAACTAATTTCTAGAAACAAATTAAAGGTGCTAAAATAATTAATAATATATAAATATTAAATTAAAAAAACTCAAGTCAATTTATAATTATAAATACAATTAAATCTTAAAAATAGGCTAATATTGCAATTATATGCAATTTAGCTTTTAAAATATTAAATAAATGTGTAAAAATGTGCAAAAATTATACTAGTTATATTTTAGTATAAATATGAGAAGCAAATAAATGAATGACCAAAAAGCCAATTTTGGGAATACTTATTGGGTCTTTCTTGATAAAATAGGGCAATAAATCGATTTAAAATCTTCAAAAAATTAAAAACATAATGTAGCCTTGAAGATACTTATATATGCACGTATACAAGCTATTTTGAAGGGTATGTTACAAATAAAAATATAGAAAAAAATTAGGTATCAACAAGGGGCTGCTTTAACGTGAGTTCGAACAATCGCTCTCTCACTCGGGGAATGCCATCCGAAAACAAACTCGGACGGTCTAAGCGATTAGACCTCGGGAGCATAAGACCTATTAGGCAACCCCCAAATTTTAAAGTCCACGACCACCTCTACGCGGGGACTGTTATCTTAGGCAAGCTCGTATAACTTGGGAAAGAGAGCCCACTGAGCGACACTCGAACTAAAAGTCTACGACCATATTAAAACACGACTCAGAGACGTCCGAGACCCGTAATAAAAACAATGCCTTCGAAAATAAAAATTTTCATAACCGATTCTGAAGGCTACCCTCGACAAACTATAATCTAAATTAGTTACTTTGGGGAAAGTTTTCGATAACGTTGAACCCTCAAGATGCCTTAAAAATAGAATAATGTAAAGTCAATGTTTGTTTGAAACTTCGAACATAACCTAATTGTTTCATGATAAGTCATTTCATGAAAGGGAAAAAAGCGTTATATATTTATCCAAAAAAAAATTTACAAGGGCTAAGTGGCCCCGATACAAAATTCTACAACAGCCAAAACAACCTCAAAAAACAAAAGACAAAAATGTCTAAAAGGATCATAAGTGGCCTAGTCTTTTCCATGGGCCGCACTATCACCTTCGAAGTCTATGTCACCGTCGGGCTCATCTGAATCTTCAGACCTCTAAAAATCCTCCTCTTCGGGATAACCCATCTTCATGGCCTTGGCTGCGGATACCTTGGCATTTTCGATTTCAGCTAGCAGGTCAAAACCCCGAGCTTGAACTCCCTCCAGGGCCTCTCTTCGGGATTGCCACTTCATATGCTCCATCATATTTCTCACTTGGTCTTGAGCCGCTTCGACATTGGCCTTATGCTGGTCCACCCTCTTATCATCCTCGGCCTTGACCACAACAATCTCCTACTTGGCCGCCTCAAGCTCCTTGGCTAGATTTTCTTTGTCGGAAATCACGGAGCTCAGCTGAGACTAGATCTCCTCGATCGTTTTGGCATGAACCAAGTCCTTTTCCTTTGCATCCCGGAACTGGACCTCAGTTGAAGCCAGTTATTCCCAGACAGTCTCCTTTTCCGAGACTAAGAGGTCCATGTTTCTCTTCTATTCTTCGGACTTAGCTTTTACAGTATCTACCTCTACCTGGAGCTGCTCGATCTGGTCAAGTTTTATTTGAACCTATCCACTGTGTCTGAATGATCATCACTAACTTCAAATACTCGTCTTAACTGCTCCTCCATGTCAGCATGCTCCTTCAGAGTTGCAACTAGCTCAACTAGGAGTTTCTTACTGAGAAGCTTGTAAGCGTCCGCCTTCTCAGTAAGCTCCTGAGTCTCAACCTCGTGTTGGTTTAACTCTTCCCGATATCGGAGAAAAGTTTTGAGGCTTTCAAACACAAAGAGAAATGTTACGATTGTTTGTGACTTAAATATAAAGTACACAATAAAGAGGCATTCAAAATTACCTTATTTAATATATGTCGAGCTTCATTAAATAGACAATACACTTCCACCTCGTCCATCTTGACCTGGTCCTCTTAGATCACCAAACATCGTAGATAGATGGAAACCTCCATAGGAGCAAAGAGAACTTGGGCATCCTCCTGGATGGACATAATGATTGACTGCTTCTGATCAGGATTTGCACTTGGAGTTGGAAACCGGTCCACTAATCTCAAACTAGAAGAAGGCCCCTAGCTCCTGAAAACATTACCTTCTTTGGTACCGGTAAGTCATCCAACCCTGTGACATCCTCCTAGGCGGTAGAATCTAAGCCATCAAAGAATTTATTGAAAGAATTTTCCACCCCTTGAGGCCCCTCGTTTGAGCATCCTTTCTGTATATGGGCCTCGTTGATCATGGAGTCGGTATATATCAAAATCGGCTCACACCGACCTGGTACCGAGTAGGTTTTTCTCGACCTTGAAATCAGCACCAGTCGAGCACCCCATAGGAATGAACAATCTTCGGGGGGAGCTCCGATGTCATCTCCTCAGTAGCAGCATATGAGATTTTCCTCTTCAGCCGGTCGCGAGGCAGAAGGAGTTTTTTTATGGGGAATAGACATTGAGATCTTTGCCAATTTTTGGAAAGTTAAGGGAAAAGAGAAAGTTAAAAGGATATGCTTGATAATTTTGGATAAAAAATAGAAGTTCTCGTAAAGTGATTTCAGAGTAATTATAAAATTGATGTTTGGGAATATTGAAATTACGAAGGTAGGGAGAAGGAGTTTTGAAAGTAAATTTTGAATGAGCTAATGAGGGGGTATTTCTAGTTTCTCTGTGACTGTTCATATTTGGGAGTGGCCGACTGGCAACTGACAGGCCATTAAGAGCTGATTGACAAGACATTTTGACTGTTTTATTGTTTTTGTCACAAAATATCAAGATCAGGATCGAACGTTCATGTCGTTTCTCATCATCTACTCTCCAAAAAATGAGGGGGCTATTGTATACGATCGAAGTCGAGCTCGACTACAACTTGGTATATTTGGTTTCGAACTTGGTGACCACAGACATGAGATTGACCTCGAGTCTCACCGAGCTAGAACCTGAAGTCGGAAGACCCGCCTTCGAGGAATGTTGATTCCGGTATTGACCTTAGCCTCGAGAGAGCTCGAAAATAACAAACGGAAGATCGAAATATCTATGACTAGGCGGAGATTATGGAAGGAATCTCGGCGCATATCGACAAGGAACCAACAACTAACAAATCAAGAGATTTTTACTTTTTTATAGAAATGTACCTAGAGAGGACTCCTCTACTATATAAATGGTGGTCTAATAATTCATTGGAGACATTGTAATATGCATCCCATAGCAATATACTGTTATTACTAGTTGTTATATCCCATCATTTTGTTCTGATGTCGATTAAGACATTTTTTACTCAAGGTGACCAACTTTCGTGGCCAAGATTGTTCAACTTGTGTGGTTTGCATTTGCTTTCTATCATTAATTTCGATATTAATATGATTTCTCAATTTTTATCAAGTTAAATCACGTATCCTTAAATTCGCGTATAAATTTAATTATTATCCGGTTTCGATGGTAAATAATTTACTTGGATAAGAATAATATATGAAAGTTGTAGATAACTACACTATATAATTACTTATATGAAATTTGTTTTTAGTTTATAATATATTATTGTATATGTATCATAAAGATGGACATACCACATTACACAAACCTTTTCTCTCTCCTATATCTCGCTCATCCATCAAAAGTAGCGATTCTTATAGAAATATAGTATGTAAATACAGAAAATTACCTATACATTCCACCCAGATTATTGTATAGGTTTTATATTATATATACACATTAACTGCGCATTACTTTCAAAAAAGATCATCTGCGTCCATCACCTATTGTTGTAATTGAGCCTTTTTGAAGTGTTAAAACTATTTGGCTAATATCAATGTTATACATTTTTCATCTCTGCTACTTTCAAGTCGAAGTATTAATTTTTTTAATTTTTCCAAGCTTTAGAAGCTGTTTTTTTTTAATTTTAAATGCAACTGGTGTTATAGTTCACAATCACTTTGATTATCTAATGCATACTTGCTACCTCTTACATACCGGGTAACTCTGCCTTGTTATTATAATATGGTTATTTGTACGGGGCAGAGTGCTGGCCAGTGAAGAACTCTCATGTTCACAGAATGAAGGTTGCGGAGATGAGGATGTTCAGGTGGATGTGCGGGCTCACCAAGTTAGATAAGATTAAGAATGATGTTATTCGAGAGAAGGTGGGGGTGGTCCCGATGGATGAGAAGATGCGAGAAGCGAGGCAGAGGTGGTTCGGGAATGTGCGGAGGAGAAATCCTGATGCCCTGGTGAGGAGTTGTAAACGGCTGGCGATGGTCGGCGTTCGGCGAGGCAGAGGGAGGCCTAAGAGGTATTGGGGAGAGGTGATTAGGAATGACATGGCTAGAATGCAGGTTTCCGAGGACATGACCCTTAATAGGAAAGTCCGGAGGTCTAGTATCAGGGTTGTAGGATAGGGGCCCCTAGAGTTGTTCGTACTACTCACCTGAGGTTGGGTGAGACTTGACAGGGCTATCCATAGATGTTTTGTGTTTTGGATTGTGTCTCCCTTATGGTAGTTATTTATGGTAGTTACTGTATGATATTATTGCATGCTATTTTATTTATGGTTCTTATGTTTAGATAATTATTTACGTTATTTCTGCTGGACTTACTAATGCTCTTTTGTTTTTGTTTTTGTTTTTGTTTTTGTTTTTGTTTTTGTTTTTGTTTTTCCTCTCCTTCACTGAGCCGAGGGTCGATTGGAAACAGCATCTCTACCCTTTCGGGTAGGGGTAAGGCTCGTCTATATATTACCCTCCCCAGACCCCACTTTGTGGGATATTACTGGGTAGTTATTGTTGTTGTAGTATTTTCTTCAAATGAATTTATTATTTTATTGCTAAATGTACTTCTCTACATCTCAAGAATCTTGCTTCTATGGTGGGTCTACATCTCACATGTAACATCAGAGAATACATTCTTGATCCTAAGCTTTAATTAATGGGCCAAAAACTCGAGCCTAAATAAAATCTTAAACATGTTAACAATGTTACACTTTTCTTCCTTCTGCTATGACTTTGCGAATGCACTTTTCTGGTTAAGCTAACAAATAACTCTATTGTAATATGATTTTAAAAAAATTGTCATCACCTGTCTCTTATATTAGTTTATATTTTATTTATGCAATCTAATTTTAGATTTGTGTAATACACCGTAAATATGTGCATAGCTGGAGGCATGCTTTTTCTATTGAGTATTTAGATTAATTATTGTTTAGATATTAGAATGTGGGATTTGATTGAAACAATTTGGTTGAATTTTGGTATGAAAATTAGTACCAAAGCTACGGTCACCACTGGTTGGTTAGAGGATGAGGAGAGTAGACAAAAAAAGAGAAAATGTATAACTGAATCCCTCAATTTAAGGCACTAATAATAAATTGTATATAGATTATAAGGAGAATTTGTTTAGGGCAATAATATACAAAATTTGGATAATTTTGGTAAAAAATAATTCAAATATTCCATAGAAAGAAAAAATCCCAAATTTAAATGATATATTGCCTTCAAGTTATCCTAAAAAGAAACCAATTATACATAACTGGTGAAGTTAGTGTTCCAATCATCAACTTTGACAAAAGGTTAAACTTTCTAAACTACTAGTAAGAGATGGCCCATGCGTTCTATCCATAGGTTGTGCTAATTAATATGTGTAAATTTTCCTCTTAATTTATATGCACGGGTAATATGAAATTTTACTTAAAATATCAAGTTATTAAAATAGTATGGATAATTTTTTAAACAATGTTATCTCTCGTTCAAAATAAGTGCTTCTAAGTTTTTGATACGCCCATTAAGATAATCATTTAATAGCAGTAATATAAGTATTATTTAACTAAGTTATCTTTTATATCTTCTTAAATTACTCTTTGCATATACTCATATTTTGTAAATCATTTATTGGTTCAAGGATAGTTTGGCAAAATACTAATAATGCCTTCCTGATTTTTCAAAGTCAAAATTATTTTTTGCCAAATTAATTTAGCCAAAATAAAATGTATTTTCGATCATAAAGAAGTCCATGAAAGCTACTAGACATACTAGTAAGACACCATATAATGCCTCAAAAGCCTATATATAAACACACCTACCTCTTAAAGTTTTTTTAATATTAATAGGAAAATAACTTTACCAGCTAGGTTATTACTTATTTTTCTTTTCGCATTAAATTGGACTATATTTTGCTCTACTGTTTTATTTTTATAAGATTTTAGAGATGAGGTCTATTAGAATTTGTTGAAATATGGACCAACTTTTTTTTGAAACGAAAAAAAATATGGGACACATCTGTTGACATTCAGCACACACAGCAGCAGCACACAGCAGCCAAGCAAACAATTGTTGACTGGATTTTTTCAAAATCATAGCAGCAATTGTTTACTACTCCATTGCTTTCTTCCGTGACTGGTGGCACAACACTTCCTTCGCCTGCTATAAATATAACATTTGTGTTCTTCATTTGAAGCAGCAATAAAGACAGACACAAGAGAGAAAATACTTTTCTTTCTTTTTACTCCACATATATCACGAGTGATACACAAAAATTATATCCTCGTAGTGCATACGCCCAGTGAGGTTTTGCTGTACACTTTTCATTATAGTGATATTTTTGCTCTTCGTCGTCCGTGGACGTAGCCTATATTTTTGGGTGAACCACGTTAAATCTCTGTCTCATTTTTAATTTTTTTTTCTTGCCAAATTTGTTTATACTTTTCAATATCACGCTTCCGCTACGCCCCTTATTCCCTTACAAGTGGTATCAGAGCTAAAGGTTTATAATGTCGACCGTTACAAAGTTCGATATCGAGAAATTTGATGGTAAGATAAGCTTTAGCATCTGGAAAATCCAGATGCAAGTCGTTCTTGTTCAGAATGGATTAAAAAAGGCTCTTGGTACAAAACCTTCAACGATGACTGACGAGCAATGGCAAGAGTTGGATGAGAAAGCCATGTCGGCAATCCAACTATGCTTAACTAAGGAGGTGTTACGCGAGGTGGTACACGAGACGACTATGGCTGCCTTATGGTTAAAGCTCGAGTCTCTTTATATGACTAAAAGCCTCGCTAATAAACTTCGTCTCAAAGAGAGGATATATACAATTCGTATGGCCGAAGGTACATCCATCCAATCTCATCTTAATGAATTCAATTCTATCATCATTGATCTTGAGAATTTGGATGTTAAAATTGATGATGAGGATAAGGCTGTATTATTAATTGTCTCTCTACCTCCCTCTTACAAACACTTCAAGGAAATTATGTTATATGGTTCTAGTGATACTATTTCTTTTGAGGGTGTAAAATCACACTTACTCTCAAAAGAAAAATTTGATCTTGAAGTTCATTCTGATGATAAAGCCGAAGGGTTGTCTGTTAGGGGTAGATCGGTTGAAAAAGGAAGTACAAATAAAAAGAAGTCTAGGTCAAAATCTAGAGGACATAATTCTAAATCCTGTCGCTATTGTAAGAAAGATGGGCATGAAATTTCTGAATGCTATAAATTGAAAAATAAAAAGGAGAGAGAAGGAAAATCAAATCAACCACAGAAATCTACTGCTGAAGCTAGTGTCATTGAAACTGAATCTGATGGTGACATATTATTGGTTACTTCTGAAAAGAGAAGTAAAACTGAGTGGATTCTAGATTCTGGCTGCACCTATCATATGTCTCCTCACAGGGACTGGTTCACCACATATGAACCTATCAATTGTGGTGTTGTCTTGATGGGAAATGATTCCCAATGCAAGGTTGTTGGTATTGGTAGTGTGCAGATTAAGACCCATGATGGTTGTATCAGGACATTGACAAATGTGCGTCATATTCCTGATTTAAAACGCAATTTAATCTCTTTGGGTACTCTTGAATCTCTTGGTTGTAAGTATTCAGCTGAAGGTGGAGTTCTGAAGGTGTCAAAAGGTGTCCTAGTTCTTATGAAAGCAAACAGACATGGTAGCTTGTATGTCTTGCAAGGTTCTACTGTAACAGGATCAGCAGCTGTGTCCACATCCTCATTTTCTGATTGTGATCTCACTCGTTTGTGGCATATGCGTCTTGGCCATATGAGTGAGAAAGGTATGAATCTGTTGAGCAAAAGAGGTCTTCTTGGTGATGGTACGGGTAAGCTGGAATTTTGTGAACACTGTGTGTTCGGGAAGCAGAAAAGGGCCAGTTTCTCCACTGCAACGCACCGTACTAAAGGTATCCTTGATTACATCCACTCAGATCTTTGGGGACCTTCCAAAGTTCCTTCCATTGGAGGGAAGCGTTTCATGATGACCTTGATTGATGATTTCTCCCGCAAAGTATGGGTCTATTTCTTGAGGCATAAAAATGAAGCATTTCCTACTTTCAAGAAATGGAAAGCTCTTGTTGAAAACCAGACAGGGAGGAAAGTTAAGAAGCTCCGAACAGATAATGGCCTCGAGTTCTGTGAAACAGATTTTAATGAGTTCTGCGCTCAAGCTGGTATTGGTAGACATAAAACACTAGTTGGAAAGCCTCAGCAGAATGGTGTTGCAGAACGAATGAACAGAACTCTACTCGAGAGAGCTCGTTGTATGCTCTCCCATGCTGGGTTATGGCATCGACGTGATCTTTGGTGTGAGGAGGTCTCTACAGCATGCTATCTAGCCAACCGCTCCCCACATTCATCTCTTGATTTCAGAATTCCAGAAGAAGTTTGGTCAGGTATTCCTGTTGACTACTCTAATTTACGAGTTTTCGGATGTTCTGTTTATGCACATGTTAATGATGGAAAATTAGCACCTAGAGCTAAAAAATGCATATTTCTTGGTTATGGTGCTGAGTCAAAAGGATATCGTTTGTGGTCTATGGATCCTGAGTCACGTAAAGTCATTCTTAGTCGTGATGTTACTTTTGATGAAAATACATTACCTTTTTCTGGAAAAGATTCTGGTTCTTCTTCTACTGATACAGGTGATCAGCAAAGTAACAGTAAGAAGGTGGAGTTAGAGATAAAGTCTACATCTCCTCCTAATATCGATGTTCCTACTTCCTCCACTATTGATCATTTTGGTGATGATTCTGATGACCATAATACTACTGAGATTGTGCCGCCACAACAAGAGTATTCAATTGCTCGAGATCGTCCAAGAAGAGCTATTACAAAGCCAGCTAGATTTCGTCATGATGATAAAGATGAGCTTGTTGCTTATGCGTTGTCTGTTGCACAAGATATCGATGAAAGTGATGATCCAGCTTCTTATTCAGAGGCAATTACTTGTGCTGATTCATCTAAGTGGCTCGTGGCAATGAATGAAGAAATTGAAAGTCTCTACAAGAATGACACTTGGGAGTTATGTGAGCTTCCTAAAGGCAAGCGACCATTGAGTTGCAAATGGCTTTATAAGAAGAAAGATGGCATCCCCGGGGTTGAAGAAGCAAGATGGAAAGCACGTTTGGTCGTTCGGGGTTTTGACCAAAAGGAAGGTATTGACTTTAATGAAATTTTCTCTCCTGTTGTTCGTCATACCTCAATCCGTGTGCTACTTGCTTTTGTTGCTCTGTTTGATTTGGAGTTAGAGCAACTTGATGTCAAAACTGCTTTCTTACATGGAGAACTCGAAGAAGAAATCTACATGAAGCAGCCCGAGGGTTTTGTTATTCCTGGAAAGGAAGATTCCATTTGTCGTTTAAAGAAATCTCTTTACGGCCTTAAGCAAGCTCCAAGACGGTGGTACAAAAGGTTTGATTCCTTTATGATTGCGCAAGGTTTTACCAGAAGCAAATATGACAGTTGCGTGTATTTTCGACAATATGATGATAACTCCTTTATATACTTGTTGCTTTATGTTGATGATATGCTTATAGCTGCTCGCAATAAGTTTCAAATTGACAGTTTAAAATCTCAACTCAGTAAGGAGTTTGAGATGAAAGATCTTGGTGCGGCAAAGAAGATTCTTGGCATGGAGATACACAGGGATCGACAAGCTGGAAAGTTATTTTTGTCTCAGAAAAATTATATTCAGAAAATTCTTTGCAGATTCAATATGGACTCGTGCAAGTCCGTATCTACTCCTCTTGCCGCTCATTTCAAGTTATCATCTGAACATTGTCCAAAGACGGAGGAAGAGATAGAACGTATGTCAAACGTTCCTTACTCTAGTGCTGTTGGCAGTCTTATGTATGCAATGGTTTGCACTAGACCTGATCTTGCATATGCGGTTAGTATGGTGAGTCGCTATATGCACAATCCTGGAAAGGTCCATTGGGATGCTGTTAAATGGATCTTTCGATATTTGAAAGGTTCTTCTGATCTTGGCTTGGTGTTCGATAGAAGTAAGGCAACATCACATGATGTTGTTGGATTCGTTGATTCTGATTATGGTGGTGATCTTGATAGACGAAGGTCTCTCTCTGGTTACATCTTCAACTTATGTTCCAGCGCTATCAGTTGGAAATCATCGCTGCAATCTATTGCGGCTTTGTCTACTACAGAGGCAGAGTACATTGCAGCCACTGAAGGTGTAAAAGAAGCTACTTGGTTACGTGGTCTTGTTATTGAGCTTGGTATCACGCAGAATACAACTGTTGTATTTTCAGATAGTCAAAGTGCTATTCATCTTACCAAGAACGATGCCTACCACTCCAAGACAAAGCACATCAGTATCAAATACCATTATATCAGAGATACCATAGCTGCTGGAGAGATTACTGTAAAGAAAGTTCACACATCTGAAAATCCAGCAGATATGTTAACCAAGTCATTGCCTGCTGCTAAGTTTGAGCATTGCTTGAACTTAGTTGGTGTTCTCAGCATTTAATAGCTCTTCGGAGCTTTATACGACGATGAGAATTTTGTAAAACTTGGTCCAAGGTGGAGATTGTTGAAATATGGACCAACTTTTTTTTGAAAAGAAAAAAATATGGGACACATCTGTTGACATTCAGCACACACAGCAGCAGCACACAGCAGCCAAGCAAACAATTGTTGACTGGATTTTTTCAAAATCATAGCAGCAATTGTTTACTACTCCATTGCTTTCTTCCGTGACTGGTGGCACAACACTTCCTTCGCTTGCTATAAATATAACATTTGTGTTCTTCATTTGAAGCAGCAATAAAGACAGACACAAGAGAGAAAATACTTTTCTTTCTTTTTACTCCACATATATCACGAGTGATACACAAAAATTATATCCTCGTAGTGCATACGCCCAGTGAGGTTTTGCTGTACACTTTTCATTATAGTGATATTTTTGCTCTTCGTCGTCCGTGGACGTAGCCTATATTTTTGGGTGAACCACGTTAAATCTCTGTCTCATTTTTAATTTTTTTTTCTTGCCAAATTTGTTTATACTTTTCAATATCACGCTTCCGCTACGCCCCTTATTCCCTTACAGAATTTATGTAATTCCAACTTCAAATAATTCTTTTTCTACCTTTTCTGGTGATAGTTTAAATTTACATTAATTAATCATTTGTCATATAATGTTGAGTTGTCCCACATCGGAGGGATTTGAGGTCTTTGGTCTCCTTATATGGCTTGGGCAATCCTCACCTCATAAGCTAGCTTTTGGGGTTGAGTTAGGCCCAATGTCTATTCTTTTCATGGTATCAGAGCCAGGCCCATCCCAATTATTGTTATCGATGTTGGGCCCCCATTTATGTTGTCCACGCTCCAGATAACTGGGCGTGAGGGGGGGTGTTGAGTTGTCCCACATCGGAGGGATTTGAGGTCTTTGGTCTCCTTATATGGCTTGGGCAATCCTCACCTCATAAGCTAGTTTTTGGGGTTGAGTTAGGCCCAATGTCTATTCTTTTCATATAACAACAGTAAAGAATAAAAGGTACTACTAATATAATCTAACCTTAAGATATTTATGTTAAACTCATACATATTACAAAATATTCTTTTTTTTTCTCATCCAAGTACTTCCTTTGTATATTTTTATATTATTTTCTCTAAATAAAAGTATTCAACGTAAAAGATGACAACCTAAATTATGCTTTTAAGTTTAAAGGTAAATTTACGTATAAAAGATTATTAGAATTCTAAGTACTTTTATATAGTTTTCACCTTTTAATTCACATCTAGTACACTTAAACTAAACTATACAATACCTCAAATCAAATAATTTTTATAAGATAATAGTGTAAGGGGCCATTTGGTATGATGTATAAGTAGATATAGTGTTGGTATAAAACTTTAATACCACCTTAATACTTTGTTTGGTAGCAAATCTGGTATAAGTTATTATGTGATTAAAAACTGGGATAATTTATACCTTATAATGAGTGGGGTTATTAGTACCAGGATAACTTATACATTCTTCTTAAAAATTATGTAATTATTATTTTTAATGAAACATACCAAACAATAAATAAAATATAATCAAAATTATTAATCACAACATAACTTATCACAGCATAAATCGTATTCAATTCAAACGACCCCTAAGACTACACCCGATAGTAATTAAAGCAGCATTAGCCATGTGGCTCAAATAACTGTTAAGCTGCAAATAATACTCACTTATGAATAAGAACTTCAATGGACCCCATTTTTTTGTACAGCTTTTGGAAACTATGTGATGTATGATGAGATAAGCAAGGGGTAATTTGGTTAAACACCCAAAGATTTATATGGCAGCTTTTCGGCCAAACATATTGCTTCATTTTAACTGAATTTACCAAAACACCCTTGAGGTGCAAAGCAGCCATGTTGACCTTATGTGTGCTTATTTCCTCTTATTAATTTGTCCTTCAAGTGTATGACAGAATCGAGTATATTCATTAAAAGAAAAAAACTACATTATATAGATTCTCCCAAAACTAATATTCAGTAAAATGTATATTTTATATATTAATTTTTAATATACACATATTATACAAACTTTTTATATATAACTAGCGAATATAATTATTTTTGGCCGATAGACAAAAATGTAAGTTTCCCATATTTAAAATATACTCTTCAGAGGGTACTTATGCAATTTGAGACCGGGAGCGGGAATTCAACGCGTAGCTTGGAACAATTTACTTATTAAGGAGGTCTCCATCACGATTCGAAATTAAAGTGGTTCAATAGTGAAACTATATTCACATTCAATATTTATAGAAATTATATTAATTAATTTATCATGATTAAGTGATAAATTTATAAAAAAAATATACATTTTACCAATTTCACAATTAATGAGAAAAAAATATTACTTATATATTTATTGACTTGATATAAACTTACTTTTTGGATTCGATAACATCGAGTAAAGTTATTGGAAAAGTACATTAAATGTTATTTGCAATTTATAATACCAGGACTCTATTTTTGGACTCTTACTATTAACTTCAGGCAACGTCAGTCAACTTTATTTCGCACACGTCCAAACCAAAAGAAAAAGTTACATAATTGCCTTATATGCGTCCAAAACAATTTGAAGTATTTCATATTGTTGTAATTTGGTTGTTATTTTCAGTTACTCTAATAAGTAATAATATAATCTGATTCTTGTAATCTATTATACAGCTATATATGAAAAGGCTTGTTCTATGGTCAAACAAGAAGATTTCACCAGTTTTTGGATCCATTCTTGGTTTCGACATTTGACCATTTCTCAATCTTTTTATTGTATATAATCTAATTGAATTTTATGGCACTAGGTACTTAATAAAACCTTTTTTATACTTTAATATAAGTTAACGTTATTGAAATAATATATTTGTACTATTACTATAAAGAGCTATTCGAGTACCCCGACATATTAGTTGAAGTACGTTTAGACCGGTTTAAATACTATTTTAAAAAGAAAGAAAGACAAGATAAAAACAAGAAAAGCCATCACACATTACTTGTTAAAAATCTTCTTTCCGTGAACTAAATTTAAAAACTACTACTCCATCCGTCTCGTATTAACAGTCGTAATAACCAAAAAATAATTATCTTAAATTATTCGTCACTTTAGAAATTCAAGACAATTTTTTTTCCTTTTTTACCCTTAGTATTAATTATACTTGAATACTACAAATGCCTAACTTTGTTCAAATATCAATGAAGAAAGATTAAATATTAAAACATAAATAAGTGTAGAGTAGTAAAAATTTTATCCTAATTAATTCTTTTTAAGGGGCGCGTAGAAGAGAATCATGACAAATAACATGAGCCGAAGGAAGTACTAGTAATTATGGTCTTTGAATTTACGAAACAAATTTAATAAGTTTACATAGGAATTCAAGGAAATACTAATTGATCCGTGTACTATTTAGGAATGAAATACAGTAACACAAACTCATAAAGAAACAAATATAACTGGAAAATTTCAAGTTTCCTATTCACTTAGAGGGAAGTCCCAATAGTGAAGTTCACATGTTCAATAAACACACTCAAGAAGCTCAAGTGTCATCTGATTTTTGAGCCAATTCCAGAAGGGGATTGTGGTCAATCTCTTCATAACAAGAAAATAAGTACCCAAAATGCAAAGCAGAAATATATAAATACAAAGATTTAAAAGAGGCTTGATTTTTCATTGCTATAAGAAAACCATTTCACTGCATCATAATTTTAGGGTCCTACAAATTGAAATATAACTGCAGGGAGTACAAACTGAAAATAGGATTTATTCTAACTCCATTCTCAGAAAGATAAACACTGAAAAGGGACTAAATAGTTTCAGGCAGATTCTGAGGCAGCATGTATGGGAGGGAAGAGTTTCCATTTTTCGGGACAAATTTTCGCATCCACACATGCTTACCGTTGATAGTAAACTTAGCTTTAGGCACATCATTGAGAATAAAATCTATAATTGCAGGCGTAACAAACACGATTCGAGCATAAAGAGCTTGTTCATGGGACTTCACCTCCTGCATGTGAATGCACACTATGCAGTCTCCAAAAATCCTAGTGAAGAATTCCCTGATTTCATATTCAGCAACAGGATATCCCTTGGAAAAAGTAACAAACATGGTACGTTCTTCACATGGTTCGTCGTGTCCCGTCGTCCTTTTAGGAGACGCGTCGCTTCCAAGTCCCAATTGAGCAATTCTTTCTATCAAGAATGACTCAGCAAGAGGTGCCACCATCGACACTTTGCTTTCCGTCAAAGTTGGTTCAGAACTTCTCTTCAAGGCTTTCTCCATGATATCTGTCAATGCCTTGAGACAAACCTCAGTAACAATCTTCCTGATCCCACTGGTGGCACTGTCCCGATTTTCATGGAAAAACAGGAGGGAGAACTCTTTTGCCGTGAGACTTTGAGTTAGCGGAATCTCACATGCGTCAGTTGCGAGCAGGAACCGGTTGTCCTCAATGCATTTGAGGCAGGTTACAGCCTCGTCAGCAAGTTCATTAATCAAAAATTGAGGTAAGGACAAGATCTTTCTAATACTATCGTTGAAACGTGTTCGCTCCAACCAAATCCACAATGCCAATGTCTGCATTGACTCCAAAGGATCACGCTGAAGCTCAATAACAAGGAGAGAATAAAGTGCTCGGTCAATCGTATGGAAAAGTCTGAATTCCTCAACTGTGATTTGAAAAGGTTTTGCAGCCATGCCAACCCACGTTGGTAGTGATTAAACCTGCACACATAAAAGCACCACAAATTTCCAAATTAGAAATAACCAAGGTGAAAAAAGCAGGGCTAATTTTATCAGGACAGATAAACACACAATTGACAAAGGAAGGAGGGAGAGAAGTGGCAATTATTCCACCATAAGAAGACTATTGCAATCCTAGTAAAGATTCAGCATTTCTCTTGTAAAGCAACCAGCAAAAATCCTAGGACCTTACCATGTACAGAAGCAAGGGGAGAAAGACAAGAAAACAAAACTAAAGGCAAAATCCTTCATCTGATTGACAAAGCCTAGCCTTGTCTTGGTACCTCCAACTCAATAGGAAAGGAGATTCCTAGAACCTAATCAAGGAATGAATAAGCCCCACATTTTCAGCAATACAGGAGACTTCACTGAAGCCAAAATCAAGTGAAGGATAGGCCACAGAAAAGGATAAAAATGCATAAAGTCAGGAAAAACAAACCAAAATAATGTCAGGGGCAAACAGTCTTCTCAAGAACTCAACTTGCCAGGTAGGTTTACAACCCAAAGCATTTATAGGTGAAAACACTGGTTTTGCAGGATAACAAGGGCAATGATCTAATGAACTTGTTCTTATAAATGTTCTGCCAAAACAAAGGGCAGTAATTACAACTTTGGAAGCATTTTCAGAAAGTAATCTTATTTAGTAGGTTGCATTTAATGTTAGTGAGTGCCATTCCAGTAACGGCCAAGGCTGCATTCATAAATTTTCTCTTTCAGTCAATTAAAATCAGGTTCTATTAACAACTCCACACATGTCCTACACAAGAAAGGTGAAAAAATCCAAAATCAAGATCAGCTAGGCCTGCTTATTCAATCACAAAATGTGAAAAGATGTAATGCTTTCTCTTCGACTGACGAAGAGAATCATTTACATCGGGAGAAATCTGTCGAACGAATACACAGATTTGCGGCAACTTGATCTTTTTTCTAAATAGCTTCAACCATAATTGTACTCCACATTCTACAACATCTACCCAAAGAATCAGATGTTTCACAGAATTGGTCTGATAATACAAGTTCGACTCTGGCATAAACTGGGTAGTGCACTTGTGGTCAAGTGTTCATAACCATAATTGAAAAGCGAGTATCACAAAATTTTTGGTAAAATGACTAATCCTCTTCTATCACAAGCTTCCAAAATTACGCTTTATGATGACTCTCCTACATGTCAGAAAACTGCATTGAACAAAAACACGACATCGTTGCGTCTTTATAGAAACCAGAACCTTCAATAAATAACAAGATATTTGCTGCTAGGAAATGCTTTATTTATAGCGAACCTCTTAATGTGCACAACCCGTTAAAACCGTTAAGTTTCTAAGTGATTAGCACAAGGTACGTCATTTGGTCAGTGGTTGTGATGCACAAAGTTTAGCTGGATTTCAGGGATGTCAAAGTTGGGCATTTAATGCTCTTGTGAGCAATGGGAAAGGCAGTAGCTCAATGACTGTTTATTATTATGCCTCGGAAATCATTGTATTCTTCTATCACAGAAGTTCTTTATTTTACTTCTGTTTATTGCTCAGTTCATCAGATAGAAACTAGCACCTTCACTCTCAAGTCCACTGCCTTGATTAACAAAAACCTTGCTATATAACTCTAGTAAGATATTTCATGATCCAAATCCTTAAGTATTAGAAACCTACAATTGAGGTAGAGGGTAGATACATGTCAGTGATGGAACGAAATTGAAAGGATGAATCAAACCCAATCAAAAGGGAAGAAGGATTAGGATTTTGCTTTTAGGAAAAATTAAGGAAAACAGAACTCAAGGTGCAAGTACAATAAAAGAGCAGTTCAGTAATCCGGGAAAGTTTTCATCTGTTTTGTATTTGTAGCATTTTAGCTCGCACCAAAACTTCAAAACATGTCTTAGATTAAAATTTTCAAATATGGTCTTCTTTCTCTTTTGTGAACTAAATTAAAAAACCAGCATGTATGGTCTTTGAATTCATTAAGAAACAAATTTAACAAGTTGACATAGGTATTCAAGGAAATGCTAATTGATCCGTGTACTATTTAGGAATGAAATCCAGTAACACGAACTCATACAGAAAAAAATATAAGTGGAAAATTTCAAGTTCCACAGTAGTCATATTCATTTAAAGGGAAGTCAATAATGGAGTTGATATGTCCTCTAAACACACTCAAGAAGCTTAAGTGTCATCTGATTTTTGAGCCAATTCCAAAAAGGGCTTCTAGTCAATCTCTTCATAACATGAACGAAAACAAGAATCCAAAATGCAAAGCAGAAAAATATATATACACAGATTAAAAAGAGACTTGTTTTCATTGCTATAAGAAAGCCATTTAACTGCATCATCATTTTAGGGTCCTTAAGTTGAACTGCAGGGACAACAAACTGAAAACAGGATTTCTTCTAACTCCATTCTCAGAAAGATAAATGTGAGAATGCACGGGAGAAAAATATTATTGATATATTATTTACAATGCTACAATGAGCCCTATATATACACACATAACATATCCTACTCCTAATACATATAGGATTAGGGTGATTCACTCCTATTTGCACTATTATTCTAACACGCCCCCTCAAGCTTGTGCATACAAATCATATGTACCGAGCTTGTTACATATGTAGTTAATACGAGGACCGGTGAAGGACTTGGTGAAAATATCTGCAAGCTGATGATTCAACTTCACAAACTTTGTAGCAATATTTCCCGAGAGTATCTTTTCTCTAACAAAGTGACAGTCAATCTCAATAAGTTTGGTTCTCTCATGGAACACTGGATCTGATGCAATATGAAGAGCAGCTTGATTATCACACATAAGTCTCATCTGGCTAATCTCACCAAATTTCAACTCCTTGAGCAACTGTTTGATCCAAATTAACTCACATGTTACCATAGCCATCGCTCGATATTCTGCTTCTGCACTAGACCGAGCAACTACATTCTGTTTCTTGCTCTTCCAGGACACCAAATTTCCTCCTACTAAGACACAATATCCGGACGTAGAACGTCTATCAGACGGTGATCCTGCCCAATCAACATCTGAGTATCCAACGATTTGCTCATGGCCGCGATCCTCAAACAATAACCCTTTGCCTAGAGCTGATTTTATGTACCGAAGAATGCGAACAACTGCATCCCAATGACTATCACACGGAGAACCCATAAACTGACTCACAACACGCACAGAAAAGGAAATGTCAGGTCTTCTCATTGTAAGATAATTTAATTTACCAACCAACCGTCTATATCTTGCAGGATCGCTAAGCGGCTCCCCCTGTCCTTGCAGAAGTTTATAATTCGGATCCATCAGAGTGTCAACAGGTCTACAACCTGTCATTCATGTCTCCTCGAGAATATTTAAGGCATACTTTCGTTGTGAGACCACAATACCTGAGCTAGACTGAGCGACCTCAATACCCAAAAAATATTTTAGTTTGTCCAGATCCTTAGTCTGAAAATGTTGGAAGAGATGTTGCTTCAATTTAGTAATAACATCCTAGTCATTGCCGGTAATAACAATGTCGTCAACATAAATCACCAGATAAATACAGAGACTCGAAGCAGAATGCCGATAGAACACAGAGTGATCAGGTTCACTCCGAATCATGCCAAATTCCTGGATAACTGTGATGAACTTACCAAACCAGGCTCGAGAAGACTGCTTTAGACCATAAAGTGACCGGTGCAAGCGACATACAAGACCACGAGACTCCCACTGAGCAACAAACTCAGGTGGTTGCTCCATATAAACTTCATCTGCAAGGTCACCGTGTAAAAAAGCATTCTTAATGTCCAGCTGATAGAGGGGCCAATGGCGAACAACAGCCATGGAGAGAAAAAGGCGGACTGAAGCTATCTTAGCCACGGGAGAGAAGGTATCACTGTAATGGAGCCCAAATATCTGAGTATATCCCTTGGCAACAAGATGAGCCTTAAGACGATCAACCTTACCATCCGGACAGCCTTGACTACATACACCCAACGACAACCAACAGTAGATTTACCTGAAGGAAGAGGGACAAGCTGCCAAGTATCACTCGAGTGTAAAGCAGACATCTAGTCAATTATAGCCTGTCGCCATTCTGGATGAGACAATGCCTCACCGATAGAAATAGGAATGAAAACAGAAGACAAAGAAGATAGAAAAGCATAATAAGGTGATGACAAACGATGATAACTCAAACCGATATAATGGGGATTAGGATTAAGGGTGGTCTGTTTACCGTTCCGAAGTGCAATCGGTGGACTAGGAAGAGACAAGTCCGCAGTAGGATCAGGTGCAGGTGCAGGACGTGAATCAGCTGGGCCTGATGCTGGGTGCGGACGACGATGATATGTCAAAAGCGGTGTTCCTGTGACAGGGAGTCTAGGAGGAGCCATACTAGACTCCTCAACTGAGGGAATGGGTAAGACTTCAGTAGTGGAAGGTAAAGGAGAATCTATAGTAGGCTCCGTAAAAGTCGGTATAGGTAAGATCGCAGATGTATCAGGGAGGTCAGAATGGTCAGAAGGGGTAAAGAAAGGTTTAGACTCAAAAATGTGACGTCAGAGGACATAAAGTGCCTACAAAGATCAGGTGAGTAACAACGATATTCGACACACTTGAGAGCACGAGGGGCTAACTTATCTTTCCCAGGGGCTAAGTTATGAACGAAACAAGTGCTCCCAAAAACACGAGGGGGAACAGAGTATAAGGGTGATTAAGGAAACAAGTATCTGATTCTGTACGGGAGAGGAAGACATCTGATTAACTAAATAACAAGCTGTGAGAACTGCATCGCCCCAAAAACGCAGCGGAGCTTGAGACTCAATGAGAAGTGTGCGAGCAGAGTCAATGATGTGCCTATTCTTTCTCTCGGCATCCCCATTTTGCTGAGGGGTATAAGGACAAGAGGTTTGATGAATAATTCCTTGAGAAGTCATGAACTGCTGAAATGAAGAGGATAAATATTCTAAGACATTATCACTGCGAAAAGTACGAATTGAAACACCGAATTGATTTTTAATTTCAGCACAAATTCTGGAAAATAGAAAACAACTCAGAACGATCTTTCATTAAGAAAATCCAAGTACATCTTGAATGATCATCAATGAAACTTAACAAAATAACGAAACCCCAAGGTTGAACTGACTCTACAAGGACCCCATATATCAGAATGAACTAAAGAAAAAACAGACTCTGCACGACTCTCATACTACGAGGAAAGGAGGCTCGGGTATGTTTCCCGAGCTGACGTGACTCACACTCTAATGTGGATAAACTAGACAAACTAGGTACAATCTTCTAAAGCTTGGATAAGCTTGGATGTCCTAAACGTCTGTGAATTAGGTCCGAAGGATCCGTAACTACACATGCCTTGGGGGATTTTAGCGAGTTAAGATAGTAAAGGCCTTCTGATTCAAGTCTTGTTCCAATCGTCTGCCCCGTACTGCGGTCCTGCATAATAAAGGAATCATCAATAAAATACATATCACAATGGAGGGCACGAGTCAAACGACTAAAAGATGCAAGATTAAAAGGACATCCAGGGACATAGAGAACGGAATATAGAGTGAAGAGGGTAGGGGAGTCGCTTGTCCAACTCCTTTTGCTTTGGTTTGAGACCCATTGGCTAAAGTAACAGTAGGAAGGGACTGTGAATATGCAATATTTGACAAAAGTGATTTATTACCAGAGATATGATGAGAAACGGCTGAGTCCACAACTCATTGTCCAAGAGTACTAGACTAGGAAACACAAGTAAAAGAATTACCAGCAACAGAAGTATCAGTCTGAGCAACAGAAGCTACTTGTGGAGATTTCTGCTTACTTGCCCGATACTGAAGGAACTCATTATACTCCCCTTCAGATAAAGAAAAACATTGGTTACCTGTAGTCTCTGTCTGAGCAACATAAGCATTTTTGAGTGGTCAGCCATTTAAAGAATAGCACACGTCACGAGTGTGTCCAAGTTTATGACAATAAGAGCACTTGGGTCTAGATCTTCCAAAACGACCTCCTCCGCGTCTACTCTCCATAGTATGAGATAGACGATTGTCCACTAACTGGGATACAAAAACAGATGAGTCAAGTGTCTGTGATGAGCTCACTAGGTGACTTGGTGCTGCAGCAAGGCGAAGTAATCGAGAGAATAGTTCATCAACTATGGGGACAGTCGGACTAGCCAAAATCTGGTCACATACTGAATCAAGGTCATTAGGGAGTCCAGCTAGTGTAAGAACTAGAAACATCTTCTGTCGTTGCTCTTGTTGCTTTCAATACTAGCAGAAATTGGCATCAGCGTCTCAAATTCTTCCATGTCTGCCTGTACTTGTCCCAAGTAAGTAGACATATCCGATTCCTGTTTCTTCAAGCTTGTCATTCGCGATATTACATCATAGAAACGAGATATGTCATTAGTGTATAAAATACGAGCCTTTTCCCAAACTAAATAACATGTCTGGAATGGACGGAACAAGATCATCAACTTGGAATCAATAGATCGCCACAAGATACTACATAACTGAGCATCGATCTTTTCCCACTGTGTTTTGTCCTTTTCATCACCTTCGATAGCCCTTTTTGTTAAATGATCGTGAACTCCTTGACCTTTACACCACAACTCGACAGACGAAGCCCAAGCTAGGTAGTTTGAACCTCCCATTAAAGGTTCTAAGGTAATCATAACACCGGAACTGCCAGAACCCGGGTTTCTAGACCCGAAAGCATCGAGCCCCAAAGACATTGTTGGATTATCACCAAATAATCAGAAAGAATCAACTGAAAACTCGCTGAAACAGATGAAGGAGACATTGTAGCTGCCGGAAAATTACTGTAGCTACCGGAGAAAATTCAAGGTTGTCGGAATTGAAAAATAAAATTATGGGTAGGCTCGGAATTTGAGGACTATCCAACTGTCCTGAAGAAAATTTTTGAAATTCTGGCTGGAAGGTGGCTCGCGAGCCGGCGCGTGGGATAGATGCGCCGCCGGTGGCAGAACTCTGGCAGGCACGTGGCGGCGCGTTGGGGGCTCTTTTCCGGTGATTTTTTCTGGGGTTGGTCGGATTTCTCTTCCGAACCTTGTGGTGGTCTCGGATTTTGCACAATACTAATAATTAGTGACATTGACGCGATTAGTCACTTAGGTCACCGGAAAATTGCATGGTGACTTAGTTATTCCTTCCCGTATGTCGTTGGAATGACGCACAACGATGAATTTCTCACGGTTGCTTTGATACCATGTGAGAATGCACGCGAGAAAAATATTATTGATATATTATTTACAATGCTACAACGAGCCCTATATATACACACATAACATATCCTACTCCTAATACATATAGGATTAGGGTGATTCACTCCTATTTACACTATTATTCTAACAATAAACATATAGAAATAAGGACTAAATAGTTTCAGGCAGATTCTGAGGCAGCATGTATGGGAGGGAAGAGATTCCATTTTTCGGGACAAATTTTTGCATCCACACATGCTTACCGTTGATAGTAAACTTAGCTTTAGGCACATCATTGAGAATAAAATCTATAATTGCAGGCGTAACAAACACGATTCGAGCATAAAGAACTTGTTCATGGGACTTCACCTCCTGCATGTGAATGCACTCTATGCAGTCTCCAAAAATCCTAGTGAAGAATTCCCTGATTTCAACTTCAGCAACAGGGTATCCCTTGGAAAAAGTAACAAACATGGTCCGTTCTTCACATGGTACGTCGGGTCCCTTCGTCCTCTTAGGAGACGCGTGACTCCCAAGTCCCAATTGAGCAATTCTTTCTATCAAGAATGACTCAGCAAGAGGTGCCACCATCGACATTTTGCTTTCCTTTAAAGTTTGTTCAGAACTTCTCTTCAAGGCTTTCTCCATGATATCTGTCAATGCCTTGAGACAAACCTCAGTAACAATCTTCCTGATCCCACTGGTGGCACTGTCCCGATTTTCATGGAAAAACAGGAGGGAGAACTCTTTTGCCATGAGACTTTGAGTTAGCGGAATCTCACATGCGTCAGTTGCGAGCAGGAACCGGTTGTCCTCAATGCATTTGAGGCAGGTTATAGCCTCATCAGCAAGTTCATTAATCAAAAATTGAGGTAAGGACAAGATCTCTCTGATAATATTGTTGAAACGTGTTCGCTCCAACCAGATCCACAATGCCAATGTCTGCATTGACTCCAAAGGATCACGCTGAAGCTCAACAACAAGGAGAGAATAAAGTGCTCGGTCAACGGTATGGAAAAGTCTGAATTCCTCAACTGTGATTTGAAAAGGTTTTGCAGCCATGCCAACTCACGTTGGTAGTGATCAAACCTGCGCACATAAAACCACCACAAATTTCCAGATTAGAAATTACCAAGAAAGCAGGCCTAATTTTATCAGGACAGATAAGCATATAATTGACAAGGGAAGGAGGGGGAGAAGTGGCAATGTGAAATCAGCTAACGGGATTTCACCATGAAGAAGACCATCGTGATCCTAGTAAAGATTCAGCATTTCTCTTGTATGTAACCAGCAAATACCCTATGACCTTACCATGTACAGAAGCAGGGGAGAAAGAAAATAAAATAGAACTAGAGGCAAAATCCTTCATCTGGATTGAAAAGGTCTAGTCTTGGCACCTACAACTCAATCGGAAAGGAGATTCCAAGAACTTATCGAGGAATACATAATTCCCCCCATTTTCAGCTATGCAGAAGATGTAATCGAAGCCAAAATCAAGTGAAAGTTAGGCCTAAGAAAAGGATAAAAGTGCATAAAGTGAGGAAAAACAAACCAAAAGGTAACGTCAGGGGATGGATACTCTTCTCAAGAACTCAACTTGCCAGGTAACTTGACGAACAAACCCAGTTATAGGTGAAAATACTGTTTTGCAGGTTAACCGGGCAATGCTCCAATGAATTGTTCTTATCAATGTTCTACCAAAACAAAGGGCAGTAAATACAAGTTTCGGAGCATTTTCAGAAAGTAATTTTGTTTAGTAGGTTGTATTTAATGCTACTGAGTGCCATTCAAGTAATTGCCAAGGATGTTCCATAAATTTTCTCTCTCTGTCAATTAAAATCAGGTTCTATTAACAACTTCACACATGTCTTACACAAAAATGGTGAGAAAATCAAAAATCAAGGCCAACAAGGCTTGCTTATTCAATCACAAAATGTGAAAATATGTAACGCTTTCTCTTCTACTTACGAAGAGAATCTTCAGCTAGTTACATCGAGAGAAATCTGTCTAATGAATACACAGATTTGCGGCAACTGGATCTATCACTAAATAGCTTCAACAATGATTATACTCCCCATTTCTACAACATGTACCCAAAGAGTCAGATGTTTCACAGAATTGGAGCCCGTTTGGCTTAGGTGATTTAGATTAGCTGATAAGCATTAGATGCTGAAAAGCACTTTTATGTATTGAAGGTGATTTAAAAAATAAGCAGTGACGTATTTGGATAAAAGTACTAAAATTAATAATATGCAGCTGAAGAATTGGATATACGAAGAGTTTTGTTTTAAAAAGAAGTATTTTAGGGATAGAATAGTAAATATTTTGGTCAAACTTAAAGTGCTTATAAGCTGCAATTTGATAAGTTGGGGGAGACCAACTTATGGCTTTTGGCTTATTATTAGCTTATAAGCACTTCTAATTTCACCAAACCGTAGATAAGCCAAAAAGTGCGTATAAGCCAATTTGACCAACTTATAAGCTTAGTCAAACACCCTCTTGGCCTGATAATACAAGTTAAAATCTTTGCATAAACGGGGTAGTGCTCTTGTGGTCGCGTGTTCATAACCATAATAGAAAAGTGACTATCACTAAATTTTTTATAAAATAACTAATCCTCTTTTATCACAAGCTTCCAAAGTTACGCTTTATGATCACTCTCCTACCTGTTGGAAAAATGCATAGAACAAAAGCACGACATTGTTGCGTCTTCATAGAAACCAGAACCTTTAATAAATAATAAGATATTTGCTTCTAGGAAATGTTTTATTTATAGTGAGCGTATAAATGGCACAACCCGTTAAAGACATTGGTTGTTAAGTTTCTAAGCGATTAGCACAAGGTACATCATTTGGTCAGTGGTTGTGATGCACAAAGTTTAGCTGGATTTCAAGGATGTCAAAGACTCAAAGTTGGGCATTTAATGCTCTTGTGACAAATGGGGAAGGCAGTAGTTCAACGATTATTTATTATTATGCCTCAGAAATCATTTGTATTCTTCTATCACAGTTCTCTGCTTTAGTTCTGTTTATTGCGCAGTTCATCAGATAGAAATTAGCACCTCCACCCTCAAGTTCACTGCCTGGATTAACAAAAACCTTGCTATATAACTCCAGTAACATATTTCACGAACCAAATCCTAAACTAGTACAAACCTACAAGTTAGGTAGAGGGTAAATGCATGTCAGTGATGGAACGTGCACCAAAACTTAAAAGCATGTCTTAGATGTTCCAATTTTTCCAAAGAAATTCTGGGGAACTTTTTCCTCGTACTAGTGTCTAACGCTGACATGCAATAAGGGGGTCTAAGTTAATGTATTCTCTGTTCGCCAAATTTTTGGTATGTTCCCCATTGAACTAGTTTCTATAACATCAAGAATCACTATCAATTGTTTGTAATTCATATTGATCCGCCAACTTCTAAAACGAAAGTACAACCATTCGATTTTAGATTTAGATATGCTAGTTCTGCTAATTATCAAGTCCGATCCGTTGAAAATAGATTGAAGACTCAGAGAAATACAACCGAACTTTTCCGTTGTTCATCATCAGTCCTCAAGTCATCTTTTTGCTATTGTAGCCCATTTCAATACTTAATGCTTGTTAAACTTCATCAGTAATTCCTTTCTACCAGTTGTCTTTATTAAATACTATTTTTATTCCGAAACATTACTAATTCACAGTGTCCAAATTTTGACACCCAAGACATGGCCAAAACATTTCGACAGGTTCCTTCAAATTAGAAAATATAAAACACATCCGACACACATGTCATGACACAATTTGGGCATCTCGGACACTCCAAGGGCAGGCAAGAATTGAATTGGTAACTACTTTTCTTCTAGGTCAGCTTTCTTGTTTTTATTCGAAGATCGTTTTGAGTTCATTAAAATGTTACCCTGCATATTTCATTTCCTATTTTCCTGGAGTCTAATATAAGAATATCTATGGTAAGTGGCCAAGTTTTCTGCTTTTCCTTCTTTTCTTTTTCAGCTTCTTAATAGCACAATTGAGGATTGCATAAAGTGAGAGCTTGATAGTTCCTCGTGATAAAATGATTCTTTCCAGACCTGGACTTATTAGAATTTTGAAATTATGACTATCACAACTCACAAGTGATTATAGCATGTAGGTTCTTTCTTATTGTCATTTATTTATTTATTTATTTGCGTGTGTGTGTGTGTTGGGGGGGGGGGGTGGGGGGGAGGTTGGGCTACAAGAGAATTGACTGTTAGCATTAGGAAATGAAAAATATTCACAGTTGCTTAATATTCCATTGAATGGCTTCCTCTACGAACAGAAATGGAATTTCAACCAATGTTACCTAATGATCAATGTTCAACAAAGAGATTTACTACATAAAACAACAACATTGCATCATGTCGGACAAATTTGACTTCTTAACTGTTGAACTGAAGGATTATTTGGCCTCCAAGCCCAAACACAAACATTAATAAATTGTTGTATATTCAGTGTATATCTATTGTATATTGATGTATATTGTATGTATAACAGATTTGGGCTAGCTTATGTATTTAGTATTGGGCCTGTTCCCATTCGGGTTAGAGTCGGCCCAATTGTAATTTCTGACCCACGTTGATATAGGGTCAGAAGGATCGAGAATCAGTCAGCCGGTTCATTTCATTTTCAATACAGAGAAGGGTTTTCTCTCTCTTCTCTCTCTACTTTCTCTCTCTGTTTTACCTCTTTCCAGCTTTGATTCAACTCCGATTCACCATGTTTTCATGGTATCAGAGCCTGGATATTTCTCCTGGACATACTCTCTATCTTCCCCGATTCTTTGGTCTGAGTTCATGGCGTTTTCGGTTCTGATTTCTGGTTTTTTTTAACGGTGAAGATTCTGGAGTTTTTCTTTGATTTTTGGTGAAATCGGAGTTATTTTGTTGTTGAATCTTTCAACGAGGTGTTAGGGTGATTTTCCGACATCTCTTGTACCTGATTCCACCGGGTTTTCTGCAAGTTAGGGTTTTCTGACAACGAAAGCTAGGGCTTTCTTCACATGCTAGGGTTCTCTGCAATTTTTTTGAAGGCCGTATCTTCTCCGGTTGCGTAGAAGCCTGGTAACCCTATTATCCCACTAGATTAGGGTTTGCATGTACCTTTGTTGCTGTATCGTGTAGCTCATAGTTATTGTATCTCTCCTTTTTCATCTCTATTATCCCGTATCTGATGGCGGATGTGAACCCTGTAATCCCCCACCTATTGACCCTAAAAATCCCCTATTTGTTTACTCTTCTGATGTCCTCGGAATTTCTCTTGTTCCTATCCCCTTCTCGGGTAATGGCTATGGGGGTTGGAGGAGAAAGGCGATAGTCGCCTTATCTGCTAAGAACAAAATTGCTTTTGTTGATGGATCTTTTCCTAGACCAACCACTAATCTGACTGCACAGAGACTATGGGAAAGATGCAATAACATGGTCATCTCCTGGTTGACTGCCTCTCTGTCCCCTCAAATTGCTGAAAGTGTTCAATACTCTGAAACTGCCCAGAGTATATGGTCACAACTCGAAGCCAGATATGGCACAGCCAATAGGACCAAAATTTTTGAATTGAAACGTGAGCTTTCTCATTCTTCTCAAGGACCCCTATATATAGCCTCCTATTTCAACAAACTCAAAGGGTTATGGGATGAGTTAGGGATAATGTGCCCAAATCATGGACAGAGATGTATCTGTGATGCCAGATCTAGCATTATAAAGGAGGATGAGGAGAATAAGGTATTTCAATTCCTTATGGGTCTTAATGAGACATATATGGGGGTGAGGAGCAACCTGTTAATGATGCAACCTCCTCCTAGTCTTGATAATGTCAATAACATTCTCCTCAATGATGAAAAACAGAGACAAGTTCAGTCTGTCTCCCAGTTCAATCCTGATTCTATGTCCTTCAATGTCAATACTAAACCTTCCACACCTTCCTTCAATCCAGCTCCCTTGCTCAACTCTCCTCCTTCCAGACAGTATGCCCAGAGAGTTAGTTTTGATCAGTCCAGAGAACCCCTCTTCTGCAGATATTGCAAGAAGTCTGGACACTTAATTGATAAGTGCTTCAAACTTCATGGTTTTCCTCAAAGCATCAGGTTTAACAAAGCCAAGAGACCCACTGCTGCTCATGTCACTATTGGTGTTGACTTCACATCCTCTCCTTATTCTGTTGGCCATAATTCTCCTGCCTCTGGAGTTCATACTGAGGGTTATTCATTGTCCAGCATGTGGATGGACATAATTCTGTTATTCCTGGGTTGAGCAGACATCATTATGATCAGTTGATGAATCTGCTCCAACAGTCCAATTTGGGCGAATCCACTGCTCAGACTTCTTATGCTCAGCCATCCTCTACTATATGTGCTGCCAACTTTGCTGGTACTATGCTTACTGAGAGTCCTGTTTCTAATTCCAAACTCTACTTGCTTACTCATATTGCTTCTGTTTCCTGGATAATAGATTCTGGAGCTTCTGACCACATGACATCTAATATACACTTACTCTTCAATATCACTCCTTTACTTGTACCTTATCTTGTTACCCTTCCTAATGGATACAAAGTAAAAGTAACTTCAACTGGCTCTTTTGCTTTAACTCCTTCCATTACTCTTCATAATGTACTATTTGTCCCTTCTTTCAAACACAATTTGATTTCTGTCCACAAGTTGGTGAAACAGTTGTACTATATTGTTCTATTTACTGCAACTTCTTATTTCCTTCACATGTTACAGGCCCCTTCTCTGAAGATGCCTCTGGATCTTGGTAAAGAGGAGGCTGGTCTGTACAAATTTGCTTGGGTGCCCCCTTCATCTTCTTCTGTTAATTGTTCTTCTTTCAATTCTGTATGCTCTAATAAAGATTCTTATAATCTTGATTGTTCTTCTGATCTAAATCTTGTTGCTTTATCTTCCAATGTAAACAGTTCTACTTGTCATAATAAATTTGATGATAATGACATGAACTACATTTGACATTTAAGACTGGCTCACATTCTTTTTGCACACATGAAACATATTTCTGCTTTATCTTTCCCTTTTACTTCAAAACAGCCTTTTCCCTGTTCTGTTTGTCCCATGGCTAGGCAAACTAGATTACCTTTTCCTGACAGTTCCATTAGTACTTGTAGGCCATTCCAGCTTATTCATGCTTATTCATGTGGATACTTGGGGCACTTATCATACCCCTACTTCTTCTGGTTGTAAATATTTTCTTACTATAGTTGATGATTTCTCTAGAGCAACCTGGACACATTTACTGGGGTCTAAAAGTAATGCTTTCAGCCTTATCAAGTCCTTTATATGTATGGTCAAAACACAATTTAATGCCACTGTACAAACTGCCAGAAGTGATAATGCTTTTGAATTAGGTTCTAGTCTTGCTGGTGTCTCTTTCTTTAATCAACAAGGCATCATTCATCAAACTACTTGTCCTCATACTCCTCAACAAAATGGTGTTGTGGAAAGAAAACATACAACCCTTCTTAAAGTATGTAGAGCTTTACTTTTCTAATCCAATTTGCCTATTCCTTTTTGGGGGGACTGCCTATTGACTGCCACCTACTTGCTTAATAGGATTCCCTCCAGACTTCTTCATAATAAGTCTCCTTATGAAGTATTGCATGGCCATGCCCCAACTTATTCTCATTTAAGGGCTTTTGGCTGCCTTGCATATGCCACTGTTCCCATTCCACAAAGAGATAAACTTCAACCTAGAGCTTTGTCTTGTGTTTTTCTGGGATATCCCTTTGCCAAAAAGGGCTACAGGCTGTATGACCTAACCACTAAGAAGTATTTTGTATCCAGAGATGTTGTATTTCATGAGACCTGTTTTCCTTTTCATTCTGCTTCTTCTGTCCCTCCTTCTGCTTGTGTTTTTCCCCCTCCTCCTGTCCTTTCCTCTGATATTCCATGTTCTGATTTTGTCCTACCTACTTTCCCTTGTCCTTCTCCTCATGTTTCTTCCCCTTCTGCTTCCAGCCCAGCTTCCCCTTCCCTCCCTTCCTCTCTTTCCTCTCCTTCTGTTCCTATTCCTGCTGTTCCTTCTCCTTCTATCCCTACTTCTTCTTCTGTTGCTCCTCCTGGACACAGAAGATTTGGCAGATAACATAATCCTCCATCTTATCTAAATGACTATGTTTGTCACTTGCCTTCCTTTTCTGGTTCCACTTCCTCTTCTTCTCCTTTGGAGTCTGAACCCCTCTTTTATTCTCAAGCTGCCTCTGTTCCAGCTTGGCAGGATGCCATGAGCAAGGAGTTTGAGGCTTTGGATGCCAACCATACTTGGGAAATTGTTCCACTTCCTTCTGGCAAAAAGCCCATAGGATGCAAGTGGGGCTATAAGATTAAATATAAAGCTGATGGCAATATTGAAAGATACAAAGCTAGGCTTGTAATTAGGGGTGATACTCAAATTGAAGGCATTGACTTCACTGAAACATTCTCTCCTGTGGTCAAGATGTCTACTGTTAAGTGTCTGATTGCTGTGGCTGTTAAGAAACATTGGGGTCTTTTCCAATTTGATGTCAATAATGCTTTCTTGCATGGTGATCTTGATGGGGAGGTCTATATGAAGCTTCCCCCAGGTTTATGTGTTTCTGTTCCTTCTGGCTCTTCTTCCTCTGCCCCTCTTGTATGCAAATTACAGAAGTCACTTTATGGCCTGAGACAAGCTTCCAGGCAATGGTATGCCAAGCTGTCTCAGGCCCTCTATTCCAGAGGTTATGTTCATTCTATGAATGATTATTCCTTATTTGTCAAGGGTCAACCTGGATGTCTTGTGGTCCTGGCTGTATATGTAGATGATATTATTATCACTGGGGATGATGTTGCTGAAATTTCTGCCCTCAAGGCTTTCCTGAATGACCAATTCAGAATCAAAGACCTTGGTTCTTTGCACTATTTTCTGGGTATTGAGGTGTCCTCCATTGCTGGTGGTGTTCTTCTTAATCAGCACACGTTTATTTCTGATTTACTGTATCAGTTTGATTGTATGGCTGTCTCTCCTGTTGTCTGTCCTTTGGACCTCAATACTAAATTGCATGCTGACTGTGGTGATCTTTTTCCTTCTCCTGATTATTACAGGAGCTTGATTGGCAAGCTCCTCTTCTTGACTAATACTCGACCTGACATATGTTTTGCTGTGCAACATTTAAGTCAGTTTTTGAAAGCTCCCAGAATCCCTCACATGTCTGCTGCTCTGCATGTTCTAAGGTATCTTAAGGGTTCTATGGATTTGGGGCTGTTCTATTCTAACAATCCAGATTTTACTGTGACTGCCTTTTCAGACAGTGACTGGGCTGCTTGCCCTGACACTCGCAGATCTGTCACTGGCTTTCGTGTGCAATTGGGTGAAAGTTTAGTCAGTTGGAAATCTAAGAAGCAGCCAGTGTTCTCCTTGTCCTCTGCTGAGGCAGAATACAGGGCCCTCAGTAAGGTGGTTGCTGAGTTATCTAGGTTATCTCGTTTACTCACTGACATTGGTATCTCTGTTGTTTTTCCTTTGTCTGTTTATTGTGACAATCAGGCAGACATCCATATTGCTAAGAATCCGGTGTTTCATGAGCGGACCAAGCACATTGAAGTCGACTGTCATTTTGTTCGTACCAAACTTGAAGATGGCTTGATCTCCCTTTCTCATGTGTCAACTTCACACCAGCTCGCTGATGTGCTCACCAAGCCACTGCCTGGGTCTGCTCACCATTATCTTTTGTCCAAGTTGAAGGTGGTCTCCCCCTCCAACTTGAGGGGGGGTATTGAACTGAAGGATTATTTGGCCTCCAAGCCCAAATACAAACATTAATAAACAGTTGTATATTCAGTGTACATCTATTGTATTGTATGTATAACAGATTTGGGCTCGCTTATGTATTTAGTATTGGGCCTGTTCCCATTCGGGTTAGAATCGGCCCACTTGTAATTTCTGACCCACGTTGATATAGGGTCAGAAGGATCGAGAATCAGTCAGTCGGTTCATTTCATTTTTAATACAGAGAAGGGTTTTCTCTCATTTCTCTCTCTTCTCTCTCTACTTTCTCTCTCTATTTTACCTCTTTCCAGCTTTGATTCAACTCCGATTCACCATGTTTTCATTAACTGTGCATTTTATGCACGTTGATTGTTAGAGGCGCAAAAGTTACTGTTAGGTGTTTAAAAATGTAAACCTACGCTACGAGATTTTGAGATGCCTTCAGACCATATTATAATGTTCTTATGCTATGGACCATGATTATTCTTAGCCATGCTTATCCTAGCTTAATTGGTATACCAACCCATAAAGGCTATTTGAATTCGAATTTTGTTTTGTTCATTTAGAAATTTAATCTTATATGTCCCTCCCTCTTTCTTTAACTTTCGCTTGCACTAGCTAAAGTTAAGAGGAAGTTACTAAACCAAGAAACTGAAACCAAGTTTTTCATGAATAACAATCAGTTGGCATGCTACCCTCTCCATGGGGCCCGGTTTAGGTTAAGGGTGTCTTCTGGCCCGGCCTGGGTCTGACGTGTTTTTTTTAAGGCAATATCTTGTATAGTAGTTATTAAGTATAGTGTAGAATATATTTTATATGGTGTACTAAGTTATTAGTATAGCATATATAATATATATTTCATTATATATTGTATTGTAATAATTAGTATATATTGTATATTATGTATATATTTGTCTTGTAGCAATTAGTATATATTGTATATTATGTATATATTGATATATATTATGTATATATTGTGTTGTAGTAATTAGTATATATTGTATATTATGTATATAGTGTGTTGTATATATTGTATATTATGTATATAGTGTGTTGTAATAATTAGTATATATTGTATATTATGTATATATTGACATATATTATGTATATATTGTGTTGTAGTAATTAGTATATATTGTATATTATATATATAGTATGTTTTAGTAATTAGTATATATTGTATATTATGTATATATTGATATATATTATGTATATAGTGTGTTGTAGTAATTAGTATATATTGTATATAATGTATATATTGTGTTGTAGTAATTAGTATATTGTTGTACTAATTAGTATATATTGTATATATATTATATCTCTTATGTAATATATATATATATATATATATATATATATATATATATATATTGTATCTTATGTATATATGGTATTACTTATATATTTTCTTGTAGTTTAGGTTGTACGTTATGTATATATATTCTCGTATATATTTTATTGTAGTATATATATTGTATGTTATATATTGTATGTTATATATATATATATATATTCAAGGATTGATATCGAAGTAAAGACAAAGAAATATTGAGAAAAAAGATATTCAAGGATATGTCTTATAATTTTTATTGACCAAAATGGCATATCTTTCTTAGTCGTCCTTCCCTCAATGGAATGAGCACAACAAGATACTAATACCACCATTAAAAGGAAAAAATACTAAAAGAAGATGTGCCAATGTACAAGTTACATCATAATATACATTGTATCTCTAACAAATCTCATAAATCCGTCAAGGTTGGGAGGAGGTTGTGTTGGTGGTGGTGGAAACAAAGCTTGTTTATCACCACTTCCGGGCGAAGCCGAATCCTCCGAAAGTTCCGCTATCTTTCTTTATATGCTTCATCTATTGCCGGTTGTGATTCTGCAATTCCAAAGTTTCTTCTTTCCGCGCGGATTCTGATTTTTCCAAGCTCTCCCTCATCGCCACTCTATGATCACCGATTTGTAGTCCTGCTTGATTGAAAGCGCTCTCCGATGCAACAGTTGAAGCTTGAATTGATAAAATATCCCGAGTCATCCTTGCAAGAACCGAAAAATATTTTTCCCTTGACTTCCACCATTCCGAAACATCGAAAGAGCCGTCTGGATTCTTCTTTTCAAGTCCCTGTGACAAGTAAACTTGAAGCTCATTTAGATGTGAAATTTCATCATAATTATCACTTGAGAACCCCGAAACTCCGTCCAAGATTTAAGAGTTGTTAAGCCCGCAGCTCTTTTAGACGATTGTGAGCTAGACGAAGTAGGGGTTGGATTTGGCCTAGCATGCTCTAACGCCTGTTTATAAGCATTATAAACAGTTTGAGCATTAATTTTAATTGATGCTTTTGCATCAGCAAGTGTAGCAATTTCCTCTTCTGAAAGATCTAAAGCCTTATAAATATTAGAATACCAAAAATGAGGACCTCCCAATTTCATTGTTGAATTTAACATTGCAGCTACACCAAAAATAGGAGTGATAGGAAAAAAATATTTTTAAAATTTTTGTTTCATTTCATTTATAGCAAGTTCATAAATATCCCCACCCTCGCCAAATTCAACAAACAAATCAGCTAGTGCGGCAATATAAACTAAACAGTTTCAAATAGTAGAATAATATTGCCTAGAAAATGCATTTGTAGCAACTTGAAAATGTTCTAAAAAATCAAAAAGAATTTTAACATTCGTCCAATCTTGGGTAGTAAGCATTTCATCATCATCCTCACCACCTACCCGAGAATTAAACGTTGCATTAATTGAGTTTCTATATTCATACCGCAACTACTAAACTTTCGTACATACAATTTCACCTGGTCGGGCAAGGTTTAGGAACATTTCTTTCTCTAAGGCCATATTCATCACATTTTTTAAAATACTCTCTAAATTTAGTTCTACGGTTTGAATAAAATAGCCAATTAAGAGTCATTCGAACCTTTTCAATTTCTATATTTAATATTCGTATACCATCACCAACAATTAAATGATAAATATGACAAATACATCTAACATGAAAAATATTACTAAATACAGGATTAAGGGTTTTTGTAAGCATGCCTATTGCACTAGTGTTACTAGAAGCATTATCCATAGAAATTGCCATTATTTTATCGTTAAAGCAAAAATATCTACATATATCTGAAACAGTGTTAGCTATAAACCTACCCGTGTGACGTGAATTAATTATTTTATATGCAATTATGCGTTTTTGCATTGTCTAGTCCTCATCTATCCAATGACTTGTAACAGTTAGATAATCACAGTCATTATTACTTCTACCAATATCAGTTGTAATAGAAATCCGGTTAGGTATATGAGTAAATAAATAGCACAAATATTGTTCATATCCATGTTCGAATTTATAAAAATCAGCCTTAACTGTTGCGCGAGGCCAACCTTTATAAGTAGGATTAAAAACTCTTCTAATATAATAAACCCAATTAGGATTAGAAGCAAAAGTATAAGGCAAGCATATAACAGTAATCATCTTTGCTAATTCTTCACGGTCTCTATTTGGATCGTAATATAAAATACCTCCGGTGACAGTGTTAATTCCTGGTTGAACTAGATTTGAACCTGTACTAGAGTTAACTTGAGAATCTACACTTGTCCCTCTTGTACGCTTGCATTTGAAAAAATCTAGCCCTATTTCTAGGGTGTATTTTTATGTGCCTAACCAAACTACCTGTGCCGCTACGGTCTCCAGTAAATTTATGAACAAGTAATTTCCCACAAGTTTTACACTTAGCCTTATTTTGTTCTCTTACTTGAGTAAAAAAATGCCAAACTAATGATGTTTTTGCACGTTTAGCAGGTTGTCTACTAAAAGTTAAGAGTTTCTACAGGTGGGTGTGCCGGTGCATTATTTGAGTTATGAACATGACTAGTAGGTGTACCATCTAAATCTGGTGCTTGGGTTTCATCATCATCATCATTATCATCTTCATTTTCCTCTAAGATAGGTTCATTAGGATAAAGAGCATTCATAATTTCATCATCTAATCTATCACCTACTGCAACATCATGTAGAAATTCACTATCGGTAAATTGAAAACAAGGGTGATCACTATCAAGCATTAGTGGAGGCGGAGTAGGACGTCTAGGTTGGCGACTACTTTCAACTTGCTAATCTTTTGTAGGTCGGGGAGCCGGGGGAAGGGTAGTATTATGGCCACTACTTTCACCGGTTTTACCTTTTCCTTTACCAAACATTTTTTTCAAAGAAAATGCCATACTAATTAGAATTATGCTAACTAAACAACACAAAAATATATTATTAAAACGTAAGAGTTGAAACGAGTTTACCGGATTGCCGAACAACTTCTTGAAAATCGAAAATCGTTGAACACTTGAAAACTTCAGTTCAACAACTTCACAATTTCTCATGAATTTTAAACAATAAATTAAGCAATTGTAGTAGAAAGATTGAAAGAGATTGAGAGATATTGATGAATTGGTGAATAAAAATGAAAGAATGAAAGGGTATTTATAGTTGAGAAATGAGAAAAAGTGTAATTATATAAAGTTTGGGGGCCAAATAGCTATTTTACAAAGTTCCAAACGACTATTTTTGAAAATAGCCGTTACTGATTTTTCAAAAAAAAAACCGTTGGGCCCGCCTGGACCGGCCCAGGCCCGCCTAGCGGTCCCGGGCCTGGCGGTCCCGGGCCTAATGGTTCGAAGCTAAGGACCGGCCCCGTCACGGGCTTAATGGACCGGTAAGATTGGGACCGCTAGGACCGACCCACTAGGCCCGCCATGCCTGCCAGGACCGCGGTCCAGGCCCAATTCAGGCCCGGCCCGTTTGCACCCTTAGTTTAGGTTCATACCTTTGAACGTCTCAAGCTGGGAATCCATTGGTCTACTCATCAACCACAACATGCTGCCACAAACTTGTTGGTTAGACTATCAAACTACGATGATTGGGTAGTGTCAAAATAAATTCTAGAAAACATGTTCACGCTTACACCTAGAGTAAGGATATGATGGTGTCAGCAAGCAAAACCAAGTATTCCTTTATTCCCACGGCCACCAGGTCTCCTCCCTGCAAATGAGGGAGCAACATGGTTTAGCCACCACTCATGACCCACTCTAGAGCTGAATAAGAGAGGAAGAAGGGGAAAGGAGGTCCCACTTCAGAAAATGCATATCCCAAAAGATTAAAGTGTAAACTGAGAATACACCTAAAAGAAAATCTACAATTAAGCAGACAACAAACTGAACATATAAAATCCCTAAATTAGGCAAACAACACATGAAATATACAACAGGATAAAGAGGTTAAAAGTGAGCAGGAGCAATTACATTCTTAAGATGCCAAGATTTGGTATGCCTTGATCAATAATTACAGAGGCAGGGTGCGAGACTGTAGCCTATAACTGCTAAAATAAGCCAACCTCCATTGAAACCTAAATGAAGTTAGGCTCATAGGGTGACAACAAAATTAAGTTATTGTCAAGATATCTTCTCTATTCCTTTATGCCCGTGAGACTGGGAGTTGAAGCAGCAGCCCCTTGCAGATCCGATAAGGAGAAAGACCTCCATGCACTAAACTTCTGCTCAGGAGGTGATGATGATGACTCATTGCTATATCTTCTTGATTGTGGAGGCAAAGGAGGAAGAGAGAAATGAGGTGATGATGGATTTGAGTTCAATGACTCAGAGCTGTTATTGCTCTCAGAGCAGCTTGAGGTTGCACCAAGAGCTAATGAGCTTCTAGAGTTTATTGGTCTCTTGTATAACCCACCACTATAATTTCTTGGGAAGTGATTCCGATTCTTGTCAAAGAAATTGTTGTGAGCAAGCAAGTTCTTGCGTTTCCTAGTGAATGCGTTCTCTGGCTTGACCATATCTTTAAGCGAGGAACATGATGCTGCATCTGCTAGACTAGTAAATGACTTTGATTTTCCAGCGTAAAAATTTGATATGCCCTTCCTGGAGCATGGCAGACAAGCACTGTTAGAACTTGGAAAATTAGAAAGAATACGACAACAGTTGCTCATAAACATCTATAAGCATCTAATATCTTTTCGATTTGGCTACGGCATCCTTCCTTCCATCCTCCAGACTATCCAATGTTCTAGAGACTTACAATAACAACCACTGACCGTGTTCCCATTAAGTTTCTTCAGACTTCATTTACAATAAAATATTAACCCTAAAAAAAAAGGCCCTGCCACTATCCAAGCTTCACACTCAGTCCACAGGAGATACTTTTTCAACTTCAGCTATATATATAAAGATCAACATACACATTTTTTTAATAAACTAACATACTCAGTACTGAATATGCTACAGTGATGTTACAAGCTTCAAGAAGCATCTCAGGAAGCTTTACTTTTGGTAAGGAGGATACTGGTCCCAACATCCTCTATAATAGCAATTCATTTTATCCATACTAAGAGCATGCATGCACCCACGATCCCACCATTATCCAGATCAAAATAAGACTGCCAAACAATTTTGTTAACATTGCACTCATAAGCCTTAAATATCTATGAAACAAAAGAAATGATTATTGACACCTCATAGTCTCTATCTATTTTGAATCTTTCACACGCCAAGGAGTATATGCGACCAAGTATTAGCTCTGACAATCAAAGGTAGTACATAATGCAAAAGATTACGGACAAAAGATGTGACACAACCATCACATTCACAACAACCTCTCAAACAAGATTGCAAGCATCGGTCAGGTCTCACTCCAATAAGCTACTTCCATCTCCCAAATTACTTTTCACGTACAAGTTCTATACCATGCTACATAAAATATTGGGAACAAACACTTAATCAATGAACTAACCTCTCAGATTTTACTTTTACTGCTCAAGTTAAACATATAAAAAAAACTACTTACTAAATCCATAACCTCGAACATGAGTCAATTTGCAACAAGCTAAGCCAAACATTTTTGGTCCATTTCCCTCGGGTACTCAAAAATATTACCAAGATGCCCCCTTAAAACACAGTTAATTGATAAAAATGTCTAGTTAACATGTACACATATCACATTAACCAAGCAAACTCCAAAAATCGAGCCTAAAAACTCCAAACTAAACAACAAAGTCAGCATCTTAATGACAATATATGTGAAAAAGTTATAAAAATTGACCTAAAGTCCACAGAGAAATCAAATTAATAGTAAAGCCACATACTTTATTGGCAAAACCTCCTCTAAAACTTCCAAATTATCCAAAGCACCAGCAGGTTTGAAAGGACTCTGAACCTCCTCGCCGTCGCCGTCCGACGAAGCATCTCCCGCCGCCGGCGAGTCATCACTATTTCTACCAATCGAAGAAGAAGAAGACGAGGAAGAGGTCCGATCATCCTCATTTTCCTGCTTAACCAGAACCCTAAGATCTACCGACTTATAGATCGGAATAAACGCCATTCCATGCACGAATCCTGGCCGTTCGATCTGACGATCAGCTGTATTGTTCCTCTCTAACGCAATCGACATAGCTTCACAACGAAGTTTGTATACAAGAAAACTTATATATATAACAACAGAGAAAGAAGAGAGAGAAATTAAGAAACAATGGTCTAGAGAGAGAAAGAGATTAGAAAAAGGAATATTCTGCGGAAGATGAAAGCCTTATCTTTATCCGGACAAGATATATTATCCTTTTAATTTTTTATTTGTGTCAAAATCATATTATGCTATAGTACATACGGTTTTACCGTAACCAAATGCTCATTAATTTAAATTCGATCTAGACCGTAGATTTATCTATGTTGAAGATTTGATTGAGATCAAATGAAGATTATAAGTGGTTGTAGTGTTAGTTGACTTATTGGTTCTCAGGCCATCGCCAAGAGGGACAGTGTCCGATATCTTAGGTCTGTGATTCAGGGGGACGGAGAGATTGACGGGGACGTCACTTATCGTATAGGAGCGGAGTGGTCTAAGTGGAGGCTTGCATCAGGAGTCATGTATGACAAGAAAGTTCCACACAAACTCAAGGGGAAATTCTATAGAGGCGTGGTTAGACCTGCGATGTTGTATGGGGCGGAGTGCTGGCCCGTGAAGAACTCGCATGTTCAGAGGATGAAGGTTGCGGAGATGAGGATACCTGGATGTGCGGACACACCAGGCTAGATAAGATTAAGAATGAAGTTATTCGAGAGAAGGTGGGGGTGGCCCCGGTGGATGAGAAGATGCGAGAAGCGAGGCTGAGGTGGTTCGGGCATGTGCGGAGAAGAAGTCCCGATGCCCCGGTGAGGAGCTGCGAGCGGCTGGAGATTGTTGGCGGTCGGCGAGGCAGAGGGAGGCCTAAGAAGTATTGGGGTGAGGTGATTAGGCAGGACATGACTAGAATGCAGGTTTCCGAGGACATGACCCTTGATAGGAAAGTCTGGAGGTCTAGAATCAGGGTTGTAGGATAGGGGCTCCTAGAGTTTTTCGTACGCCTCATCCGGGGTTGGGTGTGGGTCAGTAGGGTTACCCATAGATGATTTGTGTTTTAGCTGATGTCCCTCCTATAGCTGTTAGCTATGATAGTTACTGTATGATATTATTGCATGCGATTGTATTTATGTTTCGTATGTTTAGATAATTATTTACGCTATTTACGCTATTTCTGCCGGAGTTACTAATGCTTTATTGTTTTGTTTTTGTGTTTGTTTTTGTTTTACTGCTGTTTTCCTTTTGTCCTATGAGCCGGGGGTCGATTGGAAACAGCCTCTCTGCCCTTTCGGGTAGGGATAAGGCTTGTCTATATATTACTCTTCCCGGACCCCATCTGATGGGAGTATACTGGGTAGTTGTTGTTGTTGTTGTAGTGTTAGTTGACTGAAGCTGGGATAGGAGAGTCATTAATCGGAATTTTCCTTCTTTTTTTTTTAGATTCGAAATTGTGATATCCCTTCAGTCGGTCAAAATTGACTATATTATCTTCTATGACAGCTTAGAAGTTGGATCTAATACAGTGCTTGTTCGAAGGGATTTTAGAAAATAATAATCTTCCCATAACTAATGTGGCATATATTATTGTCTTATGAGAAAAATAACTTTACCAATATTTAACTAACAATATTAGATAATAATCGCATTAACTTATTCAATCAGTGTATTACGTAATGATATTTCATATATTTCATTATTTATTGCGAAAACAACTTTATACATTATATTCGTTACAAGAAATTATTATTCATCGCATAAATTATTTGGTATATCAATTAAATAGATGCAAAACAAACAACTATTTCTGGTGACATCTTGTCTTTTTTATATTAATTTTGACACGAAAAATTTAGCATTATTCTCTGTGAAAGGATAATATGTTGGAATAAATCCGACTATAACACTTTAGCCTTCATATCGAATTATTTGGAACTAAAACATAAGCGGAAGCGTACCTGAATCCATTGGTGGAAGCTCCTTAATCCGGCTTGAAGATCACCTTGATCCGGCTTGGACATTGTCCGGGTTTGGCTTTCCACTTGATGTGCAAGACAAAGGATTTGCTCTCTAATTTCAATGGGAAGAAGAAGAGAATTAGTCTTGCACCAAATGGGAACCATAACCCCCTATTTATAAGCATGTAACCATAGTTACATGTATGTAACCTTAGTTAGCCCATCATTAACTAAGGTTACTCTATATGGGTATCTACACATAAATTAGTCTTACACTTTATATGACAATGTATTGGCCTCCTTAATAATAATGTCCATAAGACCACTAATTTAGGCCAAACCAAAAAATAGCACATAACATATAGTTAATCCATATATTGTCCATATGTATGTAGTACAAGTCCAAATGTCTAACAATCTCCCACTTGGACGATATACTCATGCATATGTACAAACCTTAGTATTATATGTTACATTATAACTTTATGAGCTCAGTATTGCTATCAAAATAAAATTGTCATGATCAATCCGGTCCATCAATCATATCAACATAGGATCTAAGAGATCTTAGTTACTCTTGCGTAATTAGACCCAACATTGATCACGTATATCAATATAACCAACGACATGGATCAAGTGTAGGTGTGTAGCATGGAAATAACACAAAGTGTGGTCTGAAATAGAATGTCTATTTCCAACTGGTTCACTTTATTGAGATCAATCATAAACCATAAGAGTACATAAAACTTTAAGACTGAATATCTGCAGATAAAACCTTAAAGACTGAATTATTGAATGTACTGGACAATACATAATTGTATAACACAAACTCCCACTAAAACTCATAATCCTCAATTGATTTGACACCCATGCGAGCAATATGCTCATGAAATATTTTGGGTGGTAATCCCTTAGTAAGCGGATCTGCAATCATGGAGTTTGTACTGATGTGCTCTATGCACAATTGTCCATTTTGTACTCTTTCTTTAACAACCCGAAACTTGACGTCCATATGCTTTGCCTTCGTCAAACTACTGTTATTGTTAGCATAAAGGATTGCTGATCTATTGTCGCATAATAGCCTGAGTGGCTTTTTAATACTGTCTAATATGCGCAGTCCACTAACAAAATTTCGCAACCATAATCCCTCATTGGATGCCTCATAACATGCCATGAATTCCGCTTCCATGGTGGAAGTCGCCGTAAGAGTTTGCTTGATGCTTCTCCAAGAGATAGCACCGTCAGCAAGCATGTAGATATAGCCTGATGTAGACTTCAGACTATCTTGACATCCAGCAAAATCGGAGTCGGTGTACCCGATGATCTCAAGCTGGTCCAATCTCCGATATGTGAGCATGTAATCCTTTGTTCTCTGTAAGTACCGCATGACCCTTTTGGCTGCCTTCCAATGGTCCATTCCCGGATTGCTGAGATATCTGCCCAGCATCCCAACAATGTATGCTATATCAGGTAGTGTGCATACCTGAGCATACATCAGACTCCCTACAGCCGAAGCATAAGGTGTCTTATCCATTTTCATGGTTTCAAAACTATTCTTTGGGCACTGTTTAAGACTAAACTTGTCTCCCTTAGCAACAGGGGTGTCGCCTGGTTTACAATCCTGCATGCCAAATCTTTTAAGAATCTTATCGATATAGCCCTTTTGTGACAGGCTGAGAACACCTTTGGAGCGATCTCGATGTATCTGAATTCCTAATACAAAAGAGGCATTACCAAGATCTTTCATTTCAATATTCTTTGAAAGAAATTTCTTAGTTTCGCGCAATAATCCTATATCGTTACTGGCAAGCAGTATGTCATCGACATATAAAACCAGAAAAATATATTTGCTCCCACTGAACTTATGGTATATACAGTCATCAGCAATATTTGGTTCAAAACCAAAAGATGTAATGACTTCATGAAACTTGTGATACCATTGACGGGAAGCTTGCTTGAGCCCATAGATGGATGTCTTTAATTTGCAAAACCCTTTTCTTTGAGTCTCCCGAAACAAAGTTTTCAGGTTGCACCATATAAATTGATTCCTCAATGTCACCATTGAGAAACGCTGTCTTAAAATCCATCTGATGAAGTTCAAGATCAAAATATGCTACTAGTGCCATTATTGTCCTGAAAGAGTCTTTCGATGAAACTGGAGAGAAAGTCTCTTTATAATCAATGCCTTCCTTTTGAGTGTAGCCCTTTGCGACTAGGCGAGCTTTAAACCTAATGACATTGCCCTCTGAATCCTTCTTGGTTTTAAATATCCATTTGCAACCAATTGGTTTAACACCTTCGGGCAATGAAACAAGCTCCCAAACGCCGTTATCGCTCATAGACTTCATCTCATCATTCATTACTTCAATCCACTTTTGAGAGCTAGAACCTTTCATGGCTTGACGGAAGTTGATTGGATCATCTTCCTCAAGTCCAATGTCACTTTCTTGTTCTTGGAGGAATACAACATAATCGTCCGGAATTGCACTTCTCCTCTCTCTAGTGGATCTCCTTAATGGCACTTCAGGTTCTTGAGGTTGTTGAGTTTGATTTTCATTAATAATATCAGGAACTTGATTAGGGAGATTATCAAGATTGTCTTGAACTAGAGTTGTGTGATCCGTGTCAGGAATGAGAACACCCTGATCAAGATCAACAACTTGAGGAAAAGACACATGTTCTTCCTCAAAGACAAAATTTCTAACTTTATCTCCCCACCCCCCAAACTCAATATCCTCAAAGAACCGAGCATTACCCGTCTCAAAAATAGTTCTAGAAGTGGGATCATAGAACTTATACCCCCTTGATCTTTCAGAGTATCCAACAAAATAGCTACTAACCGTTTTAGAATCCAGTTTCTTTTCAGTTGCCCTGTAAGGCCTTGCCTCAGCTGGACAACCCCAAATGTGTAAGTGCTTTATATTGGGCTTATTTCCAGTCCAAAGTTCATATGGGGTTTTGATTGTAGCTCTAGTTGGAACCTGATTAAGTATATATGCTGCGATTTTCAATACTTCTCCCCAGAGTGAGTCTGGCAAAGTAGTATGACAAATCATACTTCTCACCATGTCCTTTAGTGTTCGATTTCGTCTCTCAGATACACCATTCATAGAAGGACTGCCTGGCATAGTGTATTGAGGAACGATCCCACACTCATCTAGGAATTTTGCAAATGGCCCTGGACGTTGTTCACCTGAACCATCATATCTACCATAGTATTCACCACCACGGTCGGATCTAACGGTTTTAATCCTTTTGCTTAGTTGATTTTCAACTTCGGCCTTATATGATTTGAACACGTCTATAGATTGGGACTTCTCATGAATGAGATATAGGTATCCATACCGAGAGTAATCGTCTATGAATATGATAAAGTATTGTTGACCATTTCTACAAGGTGTAGGGAATGGCCCACAAATATCCGTATGTATCAATTCTAAGATATCTGAAGCTCTCTGGGCACCTAATCTCGTCTTGTTTGTTTGTTTACCCTTGATACACTCAATGCAAATATCCGAATTTGAGGAATCAAGAGAATCAAAAATTCCATCTGACACGAGTTTCTGAATTCTTTGTTTGGATATGTGACCTAAACGCTTGTGCCAGAGTGATAAAGAATTCTCATTAGATAATTTTCTTTTGGTACCACTAGAACTTGTATGCAAAGTTTTGCTATGTGAGGTTATTATGTCAAACAAATATAGGCTATCATATGCTGATAAAAGTCCAGTACCAATAAGATTCGAACCTTGAAAAAGACTCACTTTATTGTTACCAAATGAACAAGAATAACCGGATATGTCCAATTTGGGAACAGAAATTAAATTCCGTCTAAAAGACGGTACAACAAAAGTCTCATTCAAATCCAAATAAAAACCAGTCTTAAATAATAGCCTAAATTTTCCAATAGCCTCAACTTCAACCCTTTTGCCGTCACCCACATAGATGTATCTTTCACCATCACTTGGTTTTCGGCAGTTCAGGCAACCCTGCATAGATATACTTATGTGAGTAGTAGCAGCAGAATCTACCCACCAAGTATCTTTAGGTACCGAAATTAAATTAACTTCAGAACAAACTAGAGCAAGAGATATACCTTTTTTCGCACGCCAAGCGTGGTATTTGGTACAATCTTTCTTCTTGTGATTAGTCCCCTTACAGAAAAAGCAACCTGATTCTGTAGTTTCAACCTTAGTTTCCTTTTGTTGCTTCTTCTGGGGCCTTGAGACCGCAACTTCCTTATTTTTCCTCTTCTTGTTGTCTTTAGAAGAGGATGCCAAATGAGCACTTTCTGTCTTATCTTGCTTTATTCTCTCTTCCTCTTGCACACAATGTGAAATGAGTTCATTAAGAGTCCATTTCTCCTTTAGGCAGTTGTAACTGACCTTAAACTAATTAAATTGTGCAGGGAGAGAGATCAAAACTAAGTACACAAGCAGTTCCTCAGGTAATTCCAACTTGAGTGACTTAAGTTTTGAAGCAAGATGAGACATTTCTAAAATGTACTCCCTTATGTTTCCTTTGCCTTTATACTTCATGGAAACAAGTTTACTCAAAAGAGTACTAGTTTCCGCCTTTTCGTTTTGTGCAAAACGCTTTTCAAGGTCCTCAAGGAAAACTTTGGCATTATTTTCTTCAGTCATAGTGCCCCTAAAAGATTCTGGAATTGCACGTTTCATGATCATAAGACTCATGCGATTTGAGCGTTCCCACTTCTCCATCTCCTTCTTGTCATCAGAAGAAGATGTATCCTCAAGAGAAGCAGGTTCTCAATCCGAAGTGCAAGGTCTAGATCCATGCAACCGAGAACTATCATAATGTTCTCTTTCCATTCCTTAAAATTTGTGCCATTAAGCACATGGATGCTGTTAATGTTTGCAGATATTGTAGCAGCTGAAGAATTCACAGAAAATAGAACAAGGACAACTTAAAACATGCTTACAATTATTTGATTTTTAACTTTAATATACAGATTCAAAATAGGCAAATCCCATTACAAGATACCTTGCACAACATTGATTTCAGGTATAGGTTTTGATGAATGACAAACAATGAAGTCAAGTGTCAAACAACGTTATTATATGATAAACAATCAAGATTGAATGCCGAGAAGCATATTGATGAATGGATTGCAATGGAAAAGCCAAAGACGAGCTCAAAAGTTCAAGACCGAAGACCCAAGGTGTAGGTCGTTAGGTAGAACCAATGTAAGAGCAACATTTAAGTTATCTCGTCTTTTGGCTCCACATAGGTCATCATAAATATGCATAAAATTATTTTATCGAATCATATTTATCATAAACATATTTCAAATACTTCAAACAAAATGATTTTAACATTTTCATTTCAACCAAAATGGTTTTTGAAGTAAGTTTTTGATTCTGGTATATTTTGGTATATTCCAGCTTTGATTCTGGTATACTCTCGTATATTCCAGCTTTGCTGGAAATTTCGCAAGGGTAAATAATCGATTATCAAATTGACAAAATCGATTATTCGCTGTCAGTAGCCTTCCCAACGTTCCGATTTATGAACGTTGAGAAGATAATCGATTATGCAAAGTGGATAATCGATTATCTTGCATAAAATCAGCATAATTGATTGTCAATTAAGCAACAGACATACAACTTCTAACACCTATAAATAGAGGTCTTTTGAGCTGAGTTTATACACACAACACCTCTCATTATTCATATACATATTGATATTATTTTTGCATCATTTTAGAGCTTTTGTTGAGCCATTTGAGAGACAACTTTGAGTTGTTCATAGAGCTAATATTGTATCTCTTTATCTACTCTTTTGAGAGAGTTCTTGTTGTAAAAGAGAAAGGTGTTTGAGAAGACAATATCTTCTCATTGGTTGTCGGGTTTGCTAAGTACCCTCAATCTTAATGTGTGAAGTCTTGTGGTGCGGTATCCACGAGCAAGGCGAAGTCTTGAGGTGCGGTATCCTCGAGCAAGTTGAAGTCTTGTAGAGTGTACATCTACGAGCAAGTATAATGGTTTGTTAGGCACCCGTAAGCTTAACGGAGTTAGTGGAATCTCGAGAGAGTCTCTTGGGGACTGGACTAACCATAAGTTGTGGTGAACCAGGATAAATTCGGTGTGTTCTTTCCTTAATCTTTTAATTAACGAATTTATTTTATTCCTGCAATTTTAATTCCGCAATATTTATCAATATTCTCGTGCCGCACTATTCACCCCCCTTCTAGTGACGGGCATAAATCCTACAAAGCCTATCAGAGCCTAACTCTCTGAAAGCCTTAACCGGTTGAGAGAACGATCCATATATTCGTTGAGAATGTTGAACGCAGGATTGATGAGCGAAGGTCACTCCACCACTATGCCTCCACTATTTGATGGAACAAATTACACATATTGGAAAGAGCGGATGAGAATCTTCATTCAATCAAATAACTTTCGCTTGTGGCAAATCATTAAGAACGGTATGCCGACAAAGAAAGTTAGGGAAGCCATGGTTCCAAAGGAGGTGAATGAATACAACGCCAAGGCCATCAATATGTTATATTGTGCGGTGAATCCGGATGACTATCGGAAGATTTCCTATTGCACAACCGCCAAACAAATGTGGAATAAACTTAAAGCCTTTTATGAAGGTACGTCTCAAGTCCGAGAAGAGGAAACTGTCGCCCTATGCCTCATGGCCAACGAGGAAGAAGAGGTAAGTACGTCTAACTCTTACTCTTTTGAAGAACTACAAGAAGCTTTTAAAGAATTATTTGGTGAATTGAAAAGGACTTCAAAAATCGCCAAAGAGGCCAAGGCTAAAATCAAAGTTTTGGAAGAGGAAAATAAATTTTTGAAAAATGACAATGTTGATCTTAAAAATAAGATTAAGGAGATGAATGAAGCCTCTTCAATTGACCAAAGTTCTAATTGTTCTTCTTGTAATTCTTTGAAATTAGAGAACACAGAACTTAGAAGCACACTAGAAAAACGTAGTGTAGAAGTTCCTAAAACTGTTGAAGGAATTAAGAAGAAAAAGCCTAGGAAAAATAAAAGGCGTAAAAAGAATAAGAATCATGTTAGAAATTGCAATGCACAACCTAGAAATAATTCTAGGACTTTTGTAAATGAGCCTAGAGTTAATCATTTTAGGCTACCTAGAAACGACTCTAGGAATTTTATTAATGAGTCTAGAATTAATCATTTTAGACCACCTAGATATGACTCTAGGAATATCAACGCTTCTGGGAATAACGACTTTAGATCACCTAGAACGTTTTTGGCTCAACCTAGGCATATGAACAACCCGAACGTAGTATGTCATTATTGCAACCGAGTAGGACACATAGCACCCATATGTTTTACAAAACATAGGGATTTATCTTGTAGCTATGATTATTATTTGCCTAACCCCCAACGACCCAAAAGTGTTTGGGTACCTAAAAATCATTTTTAGGTACATTTGAAGGTGTGCTTGAAGACTACAATATTGTAGTAGATGCACCAAGCACGACACCTTATTGCGAGAGGGAATTTCGGTTAGTTATCATATTTTTGATAAAAACGTAATAGTTGACATGTGTTAACAATTAATATATCTTTGTTTACAATTGATATTAATTATTTTTGTTGATTCATGTTTTGATAACTTTTATTTTAAATAACAATTGGTATCAAGTATTTTTTGTATTAAAAATAATGATTAATTCATGTTTTGATGAATATTATTTTTGGTTTGAATAACAGTTGATATATTCTTGGAAAATAAATTATTCAAGTTTTTAATACAACTATTGGTTTGTTAAAAATTAACAGTTTATATGTTTTTAAGTAATATGATTTGCTAAAAATAACCGTTATTATGGTTGTTATGCTTTTACTAACATTTGGTATTATTTTATGCTGGCATGATTTTTTGTAAATCATCATCATGTATATTCCTCATTATATTTCCTATTTTATTTTTGACACTAATAGTTGGTATACCCAAAAGGGAAAGTGTCGATACGGGAAAGTAGCCTTTGTATACTCTCTTTTTGCTAATGCCAAAAGGGGGAAGAAATTAGGCGATATGCATCAAATAAGGGGGAATGAATCTGCGTTATAGTATGCCTTATTTGAGGGAGAATTATCATTAAGGGGAATAAGTGTGCATGAATTGTATGTTGAGACATAGCATGAATTTAGGGGGAATCCTATATGCATATCTCATGTTGTTTGTCATTATCAAAAATGGGGAAATTGTAGAAAATCATTCTATCCATGATATGTGTGCTTTGGTTATATTAGCGTGATTTTCAGGTATAGGTTTTGATGAATAACAAACAATGAAGTCAAGTGTCAAACAACGTTATTATATGACAAACAATCAAGATTGAATGCCGAGAAGCATATTGATGAATGGATTTCAATGGAAAAGCCAAAGACGAGCTCAAAATTTCAAGATCGAAGACCCAAGGCGTAGGTCGTTAGGTAGAACCAATGTAACAGCAACGTTTATGTTATCTCGTCTTTTGGCTCAACATAGGTCATCAAAAATATGCATAAAATTATTTTATCAAATCATATTTATCATAAACATATTTCAAATACTTCAAACAAAATGATTTTAACATTTTCATTTCAACCAAAATGGTTTTTGAAGTAAGTTTTCGATTCTGGTATATTTTGGTATATTCCAGCTTTGATTCTGGTATACTCTGATATATTCCAGCTTTGCTGGAAATTTCGCAAGGGTAAATAATCGATTATCAAATTGACAAAATCGATTATTCACTGTCAGTAGCCTTCCCAACGTTCCGATTTATGAACGTTGAGAAGATAATCGATTATGCAAAGTGGATAATCGATTATCTTGCATAAAATCAGCATAATTGATTGTCAATTAAGCAACGGACATAAAACTTCTAACACCTATAAATAGAGGTCTTTTGAGCTGAGTTTATACACACAACACCTCTCATTATTCATATACATATTGATATTATTTTTGCATCATTTTAAAGCTTTTGTTGAGCCATTTGAGAGACAACTTTGAGTTGTTCATAGAGCTAATATTGTATCTCTTTATCTACTCTTTTGAGAGAGTTCTTGTTGTAAAAGAGAAAGGTGTTTGAGAAGACCATATCTTCTCATTGATTGTCGGGTTTGCTAAGTACCCTCAATCTTAGTGTGTGAAGTCTTGTGGTGCGGTATCCATGAGCAAGGCGAAGTCTTGAGGTGCGGTAGCCTCGGGCAAGTTGAAGTCTTGTAGAGTGTACATCTACGAGCAAGTGTAACGGTTTGTTAGGCACCCGTAAGCTTAACGGAGTTAGTGGAATCTCGAGAGAGTCTCTCGGGGACTAGACTAACCACAAGTTGTGGTGAACCAGGATAAATTCGGTGTGTTCTTTCCTTAATCTTTTAATTACCGAGTTTATTTTATTCCTGCAATTTTAATTCCGCAATATTTATCAATATTCTCGTGCCACACTATTCACCCCCCCTCTAGTGACGGGCATAAATCCTACAAAGCCTTCCTTTGGGCCGACTTAATATTCACATGGAAAACTTAATAATTGTCACATATTTATTATCACAAGCATGCTCGAATTCCTGCCAAATAACAACCTTCTTTTGGGCCGGTGTTAAACGCATGGAATACGAACATACACAGTCATCCTATATTTTAAAATAAATCAATCTTCACAAAAGAGGTTACTTTGGTAACATAATGTTTCAATTGACTAATTTAAAATATTAGATGCAAAATTAATTAATTCTATAAGCCATATATTGAATCTTAACTGAATATCACATGTCTATAATGTAAAATTTGAATATTAAAATCTGAATATTAATGGACAAAACATTAATGTACAATTAAAATCTGAAAACTTAAAACGTTTCTTTGATTATGAAAAACGTTTCTTTAATAATTGTACATTATGTCTTCATTAATATGTTAATTATAAAAAAATGTTTCAATAAATAATGCAAGACTAATTATGTCTCTATTAATGATAAAACGTTTCTTGAATAATGGAAAATATTTCTGTAATTAATGGAAAAACGTTTCTTTAATAATGCAAGATTAATGTTTTAATATTAATCTTGCATTATGACTCCATTAATAACTTAGTTAAATAGAAAAACGTTTCAATAATAATGAAAAACGTTTCTATTAATTAATTTTGCATTGTGGTTTCATTAATGTCACCAGAAAAACGTTTTTAATAAAAAAAAATGTTATCTTTATAAAAAACGTTTCTGTCTTAATTGCCAGATAATCAAACGTTTCTGCAAATTTATTCCAGGACCTTTTGCGGCGACGAACGCTGCCACTAAACCCATAGAAGTCGCCGCTAAATGTATTAGTGGCGACTATGTATTGAAACTGGAGTGGCCGTCACTGAAGGTTATTTGTGGCAACATTTGAGATCGCCACTCAACGATAATAAACTTAATGGGGCTTTCAACAAAAGGCTTAATCAAGGAATCAAGTTCAACAATCGAAATTAGGCAATTTATTTCAACATTTCAATTCATATGGTGATAACATTGTATCGAAATACTAAAGTTTATCATCAACAAATCATTCATGAAAGCATGTTATATCAAGGTACTAGAATTTCAAAATCAAAATTCTATCTTAATTTAATCATCAAGCTTTATAATATTGAATTCATGAACTTCCAAATGACCAAATACGAAGGAGGCTCTGATACCAATTATTGGAATAAATCTGACTATAACACTTTAGCCTTCATATCGAATTATTTGGAACTAAAACATAAGCGGAAGCGTACCTGAATCCATTGGTGGAAGCTCCTTAATCCGACTTGAAGATCACCTTGATCCGGCTTGGACATTGTCCGGGTTTGGCTTTCCACTTGATGTGCAAGACAAAGGATTTGCTCTCTAATTTCAATGGGCAGAAGAAGAGAATTAGTCTTGCATCAAATGGGAACCATAACCCCCTATTTATAAGCATGTAACCATAGTTACATGTATGTAACCTTAGTTAGCCCATCATTAACTAAGGTTACTCTATATGGGTATCTACACATAAATTAGTCTTACACTTTATATGACAATGTATTGGCCTCCTTAATAATAATGTCCATAAGACCACTAATTTAGGCCAAACCAAAAGATAGCACATAACATGTAATTATCCATATATTGTCCATATGTATGCAGTACAAGTCCAAATGTCTAACATAATATAAAAAAAACTCTCACAATGAACCATAAATAAATAAACATGTAGTTCATTTGATATATTTGGAATATTCTTGGTACAAAACTTAGTATTAGACCTAGTTTTAGACTATGCCGTATGTATTACTTATTTAGAATGATATTATGAGTATTTGAAAATGCTTAGATCATCTTGATTAAGTCGTGAGAATAGTCATAATTTTGTTCCTTTGTTGTGTTGTTTGCTCCTTGGTTATAACGTGGGTATTTATTGTTGAAGAAGTTTAAACAATAAGGAATTTTATTTTAAAACCATAATTTATGAGCTTAGTTTAAGATTAGCAAATAATCAAGGGAATAAATGCTTTGATTATTTCAATATCTTATCGAATCTGAATTTAAAAAGGGTTAGGTTAATGGGGAGGATAGAGATAATTATTGCCTTTACAAACTTTGTAAGCAAAGGCATTTTCAAAAATATTTTTTTGTCTTTTTTTCTTCTTTGATAGCATATAGAATGACTTTTCAAAATTTGTTGTCAACACGCATGGATGTCCCAGTCATTGATATGCTTTGGGAGGTAATGTTATTTAAAATACAATCAAAGCTTTAAGATATGAGTATACTTGTTTTCTTGATAATAATTTTTGTAAAAAATTTAACAAATACGAACGATAAAATATACTCTATCGATATGTCTCAGATTTTCATGATTAAAATGTGGTATATGAAAAATTTATGAAAGGGGAGGGGGAGGGGAGGGGGTGATCGAAGGATTGCGTATAGGTGTTTGTAATACGCAGTGGAAGACAATAACAATCCTAGGCAGATCTTTTCGCGTTTAAAATTTATTTGCATGTCAAAGATCGGATCTAAGACGTACTTGGTAAAAGAGAGTCGCATTTCAAATTCTTCGATAGTGCAAAGACTCTATGCGTATCCACACCGAGACCGATCCTTGCTATCAACTCTTTGATCAATGAAACCCGCAAACAAAATTGAACGAAAGTGTTGAAATTTTTCTCAAAAATCTCAACTCAAGTTAGAAGAACAAGAAATACTTTTCTTGTAATTGAATTTTCTCCCTTGGCTTTGCATTACACTCTCACTTTTACAAAGTGAGTTTTCTTCTCAAGATTAATACAGCGAATTTTTTCCTATCACTCTTTATATAACATTACATAAGATCTTTCCTATTAGTTGAGGTAATAATTTACTTAGGGAAGAAATTTATTATGAAACAATTAAGTGAAAATTTGCAGTCCCATTCTAAATAGGTTAATGCCTATCAACGTGCTTCATTGATTATGTACGTGACTTAGCCAATTCTAGAATTGGATTTCTTTTCCATAATTTTCAATGAAAAATTCCAACCCTTTCCATATATGCACATTGGTCGAGTCCTTCAAGGAGTTTGAATTTATTCCTTTATGAAATTCCATGTCCAATCAAACTTGGATCAAGTATTCTTTATTAATATTTTACATATATATATATATATATATATATATATATATATATATATATATATATATATATATATATATATATATATATATATATATATATATATAAGTCAAGAGATATAATTCAATTTTCTATTCTAAATAGAAAGCTTCAATTTGTTCACAATATTAATTATAACATATGTGCTAGCAAATAATATACTAATATTTCATTTGGAGTAATAACTAAATTTATTTGACCAATTAAATTTTTTAATTTAATTATCAAATAATTTAATTAATCCTTTAGCAAAGATTAGAACGCTTGTTAGTTTGCGACCCCATAGGTTCAATACTAAGCCGGTAGTAAATTGAACACATCAATGTACTAATCAAGAGTGGCGTCTAGCAACACCCTTAACGATCAGATAGCATGAAGTATACAATTTACTCTCAAGAACCAGTAGAAGAATAATATAGTAATTTCTTCTGTCCTTATAGCTCTGGATCACCCTAAGATATGGTTCAATTGTCAAATCCTAATAGGCGACTAACTATGTGTTCATGTCAAATATAATCGACCACTGAATGACCTAAGAATCTCTTTTCTTCTTTCATTCAATTGCCCTGGCCAAGGTCTTAATTTGGTCGTTTATAATTCATGACAACATGGAGCTTAAACTCATTACTAAGAGTTGACAGATTCTACCTTGATCAATCACTAATTCTACAAGTATTTAATCGTGCCCAATATCCTTTCAACTATCGCCCTAGGACCATAGGTGTCTAGTATTAAAGCACAACAAATAACTTGTTAATTACTATGACGATCTCAGGTCAAAGGAAAATCTTACATCACATTCTTCAAGAGAATATTCTATTGACAGTTTATGGTAATTCTAACCATTAAGAATTATCCAATGAGTCGGTTCAATGATAATATTTCTATGTTCATCATCTATCTATGTGATTTAGTTGATGAGATCAACTAATTTTTATCCCATAAATACGATCACATAAATATTGATCTAACCAGATTACTAATGTCCAAATTAATAATCCTACGATCAAGAACAAATTTTGATTAAATTTTAAGAGACTATGCTCTCATTATCATGATCTCTATCATGATGACAAATCTTAAAATTTAATCGAGGACCTTATTAAATTAATCAAATAATTAATAATAATGATAAAAGAATATCAAATGCCATATATTTTTATATCAAATAACGTTCACAAAATTATGTTCAAATCATCAAATATGATATTGGATCTGGGACATATCTACTATATCCCTAACAATCTCCCACTTGCACTAGAGCCAACTCTCGTACTTCATTCCCAATTTCTACTTGCGCTTGTCAAACTCTTTTGCACCAAGAGCTTCAGTGAATGGGTCTGGAGCATTTTTCCTTCCATAAACCTTTTGAACCTAGACGTCTCCATGTTTAGTGATCTCTCTTATCAAGTTATACCTTTGACGATAGTGTTTGGACTTTTGTTGTGATCTTAGTTCTTTTGCTTGAGCAATGGCCCTAGTATTGTCACATAGCAGTGGAACCGCACCTTCTATTGAAAGAACCACACCAAGTTTAGTTAAGAACTTTTTCATCCATACAGCTTCCTTAGCGGCTTCACTAGCTGCTATATATTCTGCTTCAGTTACTGTTTTGAAACTTTTCCAACTCATCGCACCACCATTTAAGGTGAATACATAACCAGAAATAGATTTTCTATCATCTCTATCTGAAGAGAAACTTGCATCACTTTAACTTTCAAGTTTCAACTCAAAATCCATAAATGAGGAATTGGTCTTTAGTCCTTCTTAAGTACTTAAGAATGGTCTTTACCTTCTTCTAATATTCCTCACCAGGATTTGCCTGATATCGGCTAGTTACTCCAAGTGCATAAGCCACATCAGGACGTGTACATGTCATGGTATACATGATAGCTTCCACTGCACTAGCGTATGGGATCATACTCATGTATTCTCTCTGTTCAGGTATTTTAGGACAATCCTCCCTACTGAGAATAATTCCAGTGCCTATCGGTAGATAGCATCTTTTGGAATTATCCATGTTATACCTCTTTAAGATGGTATCAATGTACAAATATTGGGAAAGTCCAAGTAGCTTCCTAGATCTATCTCTATAAATCTTTATTTTTAATATATGAGATGCTTCTCCTAAGTCTTTTACGGAGAACTATTTAGATAGCCAAGTCTTGGTACTTTGCAATGCTGGTATGTCATTCCCTATGAGCAATATATCGTCAACATACAACACTAAGAATATAATTGTGCTCTCACTAACCTTTTTGTGCACACAGGGTTCTTCAACTTGGATCTCGTGATCTTTATATTGTGTTGATTCATTAGTTTCTTGAACTTCATCAAGTTCTATTTCTCCATTATAATTTCCTTCTAAGAGAAATTCCCTTTTCAAAAAGGTTGCTCATCTGTCCATAAACACTTTATGGTCAGACGGATGATAGAAATAATATCCCGTTGTTTCCTTGGGATATCCAATGAACCTACACTTATCAGATATTGAGTCAAGTTTATCATATTGTAGTCTCTTCTTAACATAAGTTGGACATCCCCAAACTTTAATATGTTTAAGGTTAGGCTTACATCCTTTCCATATCTCATATGGTGTTGTAGAGACTGACTTATTGGGAACTTTATTAAGTAAGTATGTTGCTGCTTCCAAAGCATATCCCATAAATTTATTGGAAGATCAGTGAACTCCATCATAGATCTCACCATATCTAATAAGGTTTGATTTCTCCGTTCAGACACACCATTGTGTTGCGGTGTTTCTGGAGGTGTCCACTGTGAAAGAATCCCATTCTCTTTAGGATATCTGGTAAAATCTTCACTAAGATATTATCCACCTCTATCAGACCTTAGTACTTTGATACTTTTACCAGTATGCTTCTCAATTTCACTATGGAACCTTTTGAACATTTCAAAAGATTTAGACTTGTGTTTCATAAGATACACAAAATCATATCCTGACATATCATCAGTGAAGGTGATGAATTAAGAATATCCACTTCTAGCTTAAATATTCATGGGCCTATAAAAATCTGTACGAATTAGTCCCAATAATTCAAAGGCTCTTTTTCCACTTCCCGTAAATGGAGATTTGGTCATTTTTCCTTTGAGACAAGATTCACAAGTTGAATATGATTCAAAATCATACTTGTCAAGGTACCCTTCCCTGTACAACTTGTTAATTCTTTTCTCTCCAATATGACCAAGCCTACAATACCAAAGGTATGTTTCATTTAGATGTCATCTCTTTTCCTCTTAAGATTTGAAACATGCATAATCGAATTAGCATTCACATTAGGTAAGACATAAACCTCTTGTTGGAGATAGTCATTCATATATAAATTATCACTATAATAAATAGAGCAACTGCCATTGCATGTATTAATGCGAAAACCATGTTTGTCTAACATAGAAGCTGAAATTATGTTCCAAACAAATTTAGGAACGTAATAACAATCATCCAACATAAGTACTTTTTCCGTATGCATTACTAAAGAAATTGATCCTACAACTACCGCCGCAACTTTTGCACCATTTCCAACTTGTAGATTAATTTATCATTTCTTCATTTTTCTATTTATCTGGAACCCCTGCAACATATTGCAAATGTTATAACCACTGCCAGTATCTAATACCCACAATGAAGAATTAGTAGTAGTTAAAGAAACCTTGAAAATATTTTTCATTACAGTATTACCTTGTTTCTTGTCCTTTAAAGTTGCAAGATACTCCTGACAATTTCTCTTCCAATGTCCTATTTTCTACAATGGAAACATACATCATCAGATTGGTCAACTTTGCCTTCTTTGCCTTTGGGTTTGGTCACACCACCCTTGGGCACAGTAGGTTTTTCCTTGGGTTTACTTTTACCCTCACCCTTCTTCTTAGAAAAGTTTCCAACCAACATGATAGTTCTTTTTTTCTTCTCAGATTCAAGTTGATTCTCACAATCAATCAGCATGTTAAGCATCTCATGAAGATCACAATCCATTTTATTCATATTGAAATTAATAACAAATTATGAAAAGGATTCTGATAGTGACTGAAAGATCAAATTTTGAGAAAGCTCTTTACCCAGTTTGTACCCCAACTTCTCAAGTTCTTCAATAATATCAATCATGTGATTGGCATAAGGTCAAACTCGAGAGTTTCCTATCAATTTAGATCCAAATAAAGCCTTAGATAACTGGTATCTAGTTGTCCTACTTTGTATACCAAACATCTTCTTATGATGTTCAATGATTGCAGTTGGATCCATATCTTGACGTTTCCTCTGTAGTTCAGAATTCATAGAAGCGAGAATGATGCATTTGGTAGTAAGACATTCTTCCAAGTATTTCTGATAAATCTTGGTAGCATCATCATTATCCTCATCTGGGAATTCCTTGGCAGGCTTATCGATCACATCAATAAGCTTTTTATGCATGAGAACAATTCTCAAATTTCTATACTAGTCATCAAAGTTTGGTCATACCAACTTGTTGATCTCAAGTATTCCACGCAGTGATATAGCAGACATATTGAGAAATTTAAACTATAGAAAAGAAAAGGCAATAATATAAGAACATATTTGCATATATCATAAAGACATGGACTATATCTAAATGATATTTCCACTAATTATTTTAAACTATTTACCCTCATTATAGTCTACGAAATTTTTATTTCTGTTAGTGGAGTAAAGGAATCCTGTCACAGCCTAGTTCACCAATCATGAACCTGTCATGACGGCACCCAGTCTTAGCAACTAGGTAAGCCTGACACATTGCGGAAATTCGACAGTCTTTGCGGAAGCAATAATCTAAAACATAAATGACGTAAGATAATGTATAGAGTGTCGTCTGGCACATACATGTCAACTCAATATAACATAAAAACCTCCAAGACCTGGAAACCCACGGGCAACACAGGCTAAAAGTAAACATACTACAGTGCTCTAACATCCCGAAGTATCTAAATCAAATGAGAATGCGAAAGAAAACTATAAACTACAGGTAGAATAGAGGAAGGCTCGTCGGCTCTCCGGACACGGCAGATGCATACCTCAAGCCTCCAAAGCAACTCCAAATCCCTAATAGCGCGCCTGACCAGATGTACCTGGATCTGCATAACAAAAGTGTGCAGAAGAGTAGCATGAGTACACCACAGCGGTACTCAGTAAGTGCCAAGCCTAACCTCAATGGAGTAGTGACGAGGAAGGTCGAGTCCCTTCTGAGAAGTACATAAGAAATAATGAAAAAAATAAATAAATAGTAGGAAGGAAATAAATTTGAATATATAACAATACAGTGATTAAAAGAAGAGCGGCTACAATTACCAACTACAAACACAACAAAAATCATTTTACAAATAGGATCTCTACATGGAGCTCCGGGAATCGAACCCGCAGTCCACCTTATCAATATCCGAGGATCTCCGGGAATCGAACCCGCAGTCCACCTTATCAATATCCGAGGATCTCCGGGAATTGAACCCGCAGTCCTTCATAACAATATCAGAGGATCTCCGTGAATTGAACCCATAGTCCTTTATACTAACAACAGAGGATCTCCGGGAATTGAACCCGCAGTTCTTTATACCAATAAAAGAGGATCTTCGAGAATTGAACCCGCAGTCCTTTATATCAATATCAGGGGGATCTCCCGGGAATTGAACCCGTAGTCCATCATACCAATAACATGGGGATCTCCCGGGAATTGAACCCCTAGTCCCAAACGTAAACACTTCACAACAAGTCAATATTTAACAGAAAGAAACCAAATATAGCAACAATGTAAAGGTTTAGGCCTAGCATGCTCACAAAAAGGGCATGGATTTGCAATTTAGTCATATAGAGCAAATAAATTACTAACATGCTTTTCCTAAGCTAAGCAAGTAGAATCACATCTTTTTTACAGTTAAATACACGAAGAAACATAGTATAAATAAGTCAAGTAAGGTGAATTTTCAGCAATTAGCACAAGTACACACCCGTCACCTCGCGCATGAGGCCTTTAAACAACACTTAATATAACCTAAGGGGAGAGATCCGCCACACAACGTTAGACAAGCCACTTACCTCGAACTGGTACAAAATTGCTAAGAAATAATGCCCTTGCCACGAGTATCCGACTCCGAGTGGCCCAAATATATTTAAACCAATTACATAACGTAAATAACATCGAAAGTAACTAATTACACTGTTAAAATTAAAGTTAAGGCGCAAAAATAGGTGAAATAACAAAAATGCCCCTCAGGTCAACGTCTCGTAATCGAATAATTTTCACATTTTCAGAAACCTCGTACTCTCACGAGTCTAACCATATAAAAATATCCCAAATCAGAGGTCAAATACCCGTTCAAATCATCAAAGTTAGGTCTAAGAACTTTACCCCAATTTTCATTCAAAAATCGAAATTGAAGGTTGGATTTGAGATTAGATTAATGAGCTTTAGTCATAGAAGAGTAGAGAATCGTTACCTAGTTATTTCCTTTGACAAGCCTTCAAAATTGCTCCCCAATCCGAGCTCCCTAACCTTGAGTTTTGGTAAAAATGAAAGAAGGGTTCATTTTGAAATGTTTATATTCTGCCCAGTGATTTGCTCTATGCGATCGCGTGAAATGGAATGCAATCGCGTAGAAGGAATTCGGAAGGGCATGAAAATGAACTATGCGAACGCATCCAAAGGTGTGCAATCGTAGAGAAGAACCAAACGGGGATATGCAATCGCAGAAGGTTTAATGCGATCACATTGAAGGAAAAGATGCCCAGCTCTAAGGACTCTATGCGATCGCAGGAGAGTCTATGCGATCGCATAGAAGGATTTGTCTGCAACACCAACAACAGAAATCTGCAACACTTTAAGTTCCAGAATTGTTCCGTTGAGCATCCGAAACACACCCGAGGCTCCTGAGACCTCAACCAAACCTGCAAACACAACATCATTTGGACTTGTACCAATCCTTAAACCACCTAAAATAACACCGGAAACACGAATTAAGCAATGATTTGGACTTAGAAATTTCAAAACTTAACCAAACTCGCTTCCGACTCAAAACCTATCCAAAACACGCCCGAATGACCTGAAAATTTGAAGACATATGATAAATCATCTAACAAAGCCGCTGCAACTCTCGTAATTCCATTCCGACCCTCGGATCAAAAATTCACTTTCGGACCGGAACTTCAAATTTCTAAGTTTCGGCATTCATAGCCTAATTGAGCTACGGACCTCCAAAACACATTCCGAACACACTCTCCACCCCGAAATCACCTAACGGAGCTAATGGAACCATCGATTTACCATTTTGAGGTCGTCTTGACATAGTTCTTATTACGGACCATTTCTAACACTTAAGCTCTCATTTAGGGACTATGTCCCAAAACACTCTGAACTCTATTACCGAACATCCCGGCAAACCAAAATAGCAGAAATAAACTTAGGGGAAGCATAAATAGGGGAAACGGGGCATAATATATAAATACGATCGATCGGGTCGTCACGTTCACCCACACTTAAACATTTATTTGTCCTCAAACGAGCATAGAGAACATACCTGAAGTAGCAAAAAGATGAGGGTATCGGCTGCAAATATCCCGCTCGGTCATCCAAGTCGCCTCCTTGACCGGCTGACCCCGCCACTGCACCTTTACTGAAGCTATATCCTTTGACCTGAGCTTTCGAACCTGTCTATCCAATATTACCACTGGCTCTTCAACATAGGACAATTCTGTAGAAACACGTTCTCAAGGCACTAAACTAAACGTGTGTTCATATTTGTAGGTTTTGATAAATGACAAACGACGCGCAATTGACATATGACGAGGTCCAAGCACAAGCGCGCAAGTGACACATAACGAGGTTCAAGCACAAGACGAACAAAGATCATGATCAAGCAAAGAAATAAAGTTATTCATGAGTCGTTTTTTAATTGTGATCTTGATCCGACAATTAACTCAAGACTTGGCTTCTCTCGTAAAATCATCTTTATCAAATCATGCATATTTAATTTAAAGCAAAATGATTTTCAAACATTTTATTTTAGCCAAAATAATTTTTAAACATGCCTCTCAAATCTGGACAAAGATAATCGATTATGTACTTTATGATAATCGATTATGTTAAGACAATGTACACCAGATTTACAAAGCTGAACAATAATCGATTATGTACCTTATGATAATTGATTATGTTAAGGCAGTGTACATTAGATTTTTCAAAGCTACAAGATAATCGATTATGTACCTTATGATAATCGATTATGTTGAGGCAGTGTCCATCAGATTTTTCAAAGCTATAAAATAATCGATTATGCATATTATGATAATCGATTATGTTGAGGCAGTGTCTATCAAATTTTACAAGACTGTAAAATAATCGATTATGTACTTCATGATAATCGATTATGTTAAGACAGTGTAGTCCGAAGTTTTCAAAATATAAAAGATAATCGATTATCCTTATAGCATAATCGATTATGCAAATGACCGTTGCCAAAGTATTTTTAAACTCTGAAAGATAATCGATTATACACAATTTGATAATCGATTATGCTAAGTAAAATCTGCATATGATTTTTTGAACGTTGTCAGGTAATCGATTATACACAATCTGATAATCGATTATGTTAAGTAAAATCTGAATATGATTTTTTGAACGTTGTCAGGTAATCGATTATACGATTTGGATAATCGATTATTCTGCTTAAAATCTGGGATTGATTTTTGAACGATTGGAAAATAATCGATTATGCAAATCAGATAATCGATTATCTTAGCACAAAATCAGCAATTCTTGATTGGCAATTAGGCAACGGTTGTGGGGGTTTTGAACACTATAAATACAACTCAAAATCAGTCTTCTAAATACAACAATTGATTATATTCTTGCTAAAGCTTGCATACTCTCATATTCATCATTTTCTATTCATTTCATAAGTTTTTGAGAGCCAAACTCTTGACGAAAGTTATTGTGTTCTTGAGCGTATTTATTTTACTCATATCTACTCTTAAAGAGAGTCTTGTCTTGAGTGCTAAGTGTTTATATACACTTGAAGGGAAGTGTTAATCCCTTGTGGTTGTAAGAAGGAACGTTTTCATTCCTTCGGTTGAAGTCTTGAAGTGTGGTATCTTCGAGCAAAGGTTGTTGAGGCTTGTGTGACTCAAGTTCTCAGTTTGTAACGGTTTGTTAAGTACCCGTAAGCTTAACGAAGTTAGTGGAATCTCGAGAGAGTCTCTCGGGGACTGGACTAGCCACAGGTTGTGGTGAACCAGGATAATTTCGGTGCATTCGTTCCTTATTATTTACGTACCGCACTTATTCCTGCAACTTTTAATTCCGCAAGTTTATATTATTTTTTATTATAACGCTATTCACCCCCCCTCTAGCGTTAAGCGTATATTCTAACAATTGGTATCAGAGCCCAACTCTCTGAAAGACTTAACCGTTTGAGAGAAACAATCCATGGCTTCTACTCGTGACTTTAATGCAGGAATAGGTGAAGGACAATGCTCCACCAGACCACTACTGTTCGACGGCACAAACTATACGTACTGGAAGGAGAGGATAAGAATATTCATCCAATCGAATAATTTTCATCTATGGAAGGTTATAACGAAGGGAGAACAAATTCCAACCAAAAAGGTTGAAAATGAATGGGTTCCAAAATCCGAAGATGAATACGATGCGGATGATATCCGAAAAGTGCAGAACAACGCTAGAGCCATCAACTTATTATATTGTGCTGTAAATGCTGATGATTACAGAAAAATATCATGTTGCACAACGGCTAAGCAAATGTGGGATAAGCTGGAAATTACGTACGAAGGTACGGACCGGGTAAGAGAAGCTAAAATTGATTTTCTAACCCATGCATATGAACTGTTTCACATGAAGGAAAGCGAGAGGATCGATGACTTGTTCGAACGATTTTCAAAAATCATCAATGACCTACATGCTCTTAAGAAGACCTACACGGATAAGGAACTTGTCCGAAAAATTCTCTGAAGTCTCACTCCAGAATGGCGCTCCAAGGCCGACGCGATTCAAGAGTCTATCGGCGTTTCAAATGTCACCATCGACGAACTAAGAGGTAATCTTAAAACCTATGAATCTACTATACTTAACCCTCCGTTTAATGATCAAAGGAAACAAAGAATCGCCCTCAAGGCAAGCACGGCTCAACCTCAAATGATGAGGACTCAAACAACGGAGATAACGAGTTCGGACTCGTTATTAAGTGGCTTCAAAAGTTCATGCGAAAAGAGTATGAACGAAAAGGCAAACAACAAGGAGATCAAGTAAAGTACTATGGATGCGGAGAAATGGGCACATTAAATCAAATTTCCCAAATGTCAAAAAGGAGAAGAAACCCTTCAAGAAACAACGAGCATACATATCTTGGGGAGGTGACTTCGGAGACGAATCAAGCGACGATGAGGAAGACGAAGCCGCAAATCTATGTCTCATGGTACACGAAGACAATCAAGAAGAGGTATGTCAAATTTCTTCAAAAAAATTCTTTTCTCTTGAGGAAATACAAAATGCTTTTGATGAATTGTATAGTGAATTCATTAGAGCTTCCGAAACTGTTAGAGACGTAAAGAAAAATTCCTCTTTGAAAGAAAAAGATTTTGAAAAACAACTCTCTTTGAAAGAAAAAGATTTGGAAAAATTGATTTTGGAAAATGAGAAGTTGAAAGAAGAAAACAAATTTTTCGGCAAGAGAAGCGCCGACAAACCCGAGAGTTCCAGTAAAAATTGTATTTCTTGCATGCATCTAAAAGATGAAGTAGAAAGACTTAAGGGCACCCTAGATAAGTTCAATTCTTCTCATAAAAATTTGAATGATGTTCTTGTCAATTTGAAATCGACCAAACATGGCATAGGCTTCAAAAACGAGCCTAAAGAAAAAGTTGAAGCCATCCCCCAACAACCCAAGGCTCAACCTAGGATAAATAAAATAAACATTCATCCTAGAAATTACCATCCTAGAATCAACATGCATCCTAGACCAAACACTAGAAGAAACTTTGAACATTTTAGAACGCCTAGAAATGGCCTTCAACAATCGCAACCCAGACATACTCGACCTAGAAACAATTATTCTAGAAACGCTGCATATCCTAGAACAAACAGTAGGAGAAATGATTTTCAGGGATTGCGCAATAGCCATATTGTCAAAAATAGAGCAAACGATTTCCGTACCTCCAACTACTACCAACCTAGAAGAATGCATAATCCTAATGTCATTTGTCACTATTGTAGTCGAATAGGACATATTGCTCCTGCTTGTTTTACTAGACACAGACACTTAACTGCATGTCAAGCACAACAGCATTTTACACCTAACTCTCAAGGACCCAAAACAGCTTGGGTACCAAAAACTCATTGATTTGTTTTGTAGGTATGTTTGAAGGGATCAAGTGTACTTTGGTACCTTGATAGTGGATGCTCCAAACACATGACCGGAGACGCATCCAAGTTCCTTCAACTAGAACACAAGGAAGGAGGAAACATTATTTTTGGAGATAACAACAAGGGAAAAATTATCGGCATTGGCTCGGTCGGTAAGAATGGATCTTCTTCCATTAAGCATATATAGCTAGTTAAAGGTCTAAAACATAATATCTTGAGCATAAGTCAATTATGTGACAAGGGAAATCTTGTTTTGTTTGATTCGGAAGAATGCTTAGTTTTTCGTCGTAGTGATTTTAAAATTATCCTTCGTGGTTTTAGAATTGATAACATCTATATGGTTGATCTTGAAAACTCTTCATCAGAGTATGTGAATTGTCTTATGAGTAAAGAAGATGATATGTGGTTATGGCATCGTAGAGTAGCTCATATCAACATGCATCTTTTAAACAAATTGGTTTCACAAAATTTAGTTATTGGTCTTCCAAATTTGAAATTTGAAAATGACACTATTTGTGATTCTTGTCAAAAAGGGAAGCAAACAAAAGCATCTTTTAAATCTAAGAATATTGTTTCAACTACAAGACCTTTGCAACTTCTTCACATGGATCTCTTTGGACCATCTCGCATTGAAAGTCTTGGTAGAAATCGTTATGCTTTTGTTATTGTTGATGATTATTTTAGATTTACATGGACACTATTTCTTGCTCACAAAAGTGAGGCTTTTCAAAATTTTAAATGTTTTCTTAAACGTGTTCAAAATGAAAAGAACACAACCGTCACTTCCATAAGAAGTGATCATGGGGGAGAGTTCGATCACAATCTCTTCACGGACTTTTGTGACGAACTCGGTATTGAGCACACCTTCTCTGCTCCACGTACACCACAACAAAATGGAGTGGTGGAACGAAAAAATAGGTGTCTCGAAGAGATGGCTAGAACCATGCTCGATGAGGCTAAGATTCCCAAACAATTTTGGGCGGATGCCGTGAGTACCGCATGCTACGTTTTAAACAGAGTAGTCATAAGGCCAATACTCATGAAAACTCCCTATAAACTCTACAAGGGAAGGAAACCTAATCTCTCCCATCTTAGAGTATTCGGTTGTAAATGCTTTATTCATAACAACGGAAAAGATAATTTGGGAAAATTTGATGCCAAATCGGATGAAGGAATTTTTCTTGGTTATTCATCACGTAGCAAAGCATATAGAGTATTCAATAATAGAACCGAAACTGTTGAGGAATCCCCTCATATTGTGTTTTCCGAAAATAATGCTCGCTTGGCGAGAAAGGATTCTGGTTTTGATCTTGCAGGTATTTTAAACACAATAAGTCCTCAAGACAAAGTACAAGAGGAAAATCCAAAGGAAATTCAAGATGAAATCTTGAAACAATTATCGGAAGAAGCGACACCATCGGTGAAAGAAACGAAACTGCCTAACGCGTGGAGGACAATCAAAGACCATCCTCTCGACAAGGTAATTGGCAACATTGAACAAAAGGTAAGTACTCGAAACACTCTTAAGAACACCTTAGAACACACTTCTTAAGAGATCACGTTTTTCAATTGGTCAACATCTTCACCAAGCTCTTAGAGAAAGAATTCTTAATTCTTGACTCCACAGTGATCCAAGTCATACATTGCATTTTTTCTATTACTAACTTGAGCGTCGGAGGCGCCTAATTCTCTTTTGCAGGTATCGCCCTAAAGGCAGGGGGAATTATAAGGCGATGGTGGAGAACAATCGATTTCTCTAAAGTCGATAATCGATTATCACTTCTTTTTGTCTTATGCTTACTATGCCTGAAAATCGATTAGCAAGTATCACTAATCGATTATTCACGTTTTATGTTTATTATGCTGGAAAATTAACATAATCGATTATGCAACACTACAATCGATTATCTAACAGTTTTTGCTTTGCAAGTGTTTGGATGGTGAATATAAAAATCGATTATCAATTTTTTTTAATCGATTTTGTTGACATTATTTTTCAGGTGTTAATTGTGACAATAATCGATTTCTTAAAACTGTTTTATCGATTACCGTCTCGGCTATTCATTACTGCACTTCCTAAAATAATCGATTATCTCAAAAGTATAATCGATTATCTCCCGAGTCAGAAAATTACTGTGCACTCTGTGTCAGAATAATCGATTACCATAATTCAATAATCGATTATCGCCAGTCAGTATTTCAAAATTGTTACTGTTTCTGACCGTTTTTTCTCTTAAATTTCTGCAGATTTTCATCTTCAATGCAATGCCATCCTTCTCACTATAAATAGGTGCTATAAGTCTTCAATTTCTTCACTCAAACATCAAACTCATCTCCCAAACTCTCAAAATTTCTCAAATTTCTTTCAAAGGCTATTACTACTTATTCAAAATGTCGGGCAGAAACTCCAAACGTGCTCGTGCCGGCAAAAATGTTGCCTCCTCTTCCGCCACTCTTCCACCAGTTTATTGTTATAAAGATGGGTCCTTCTTACGATTCAACAGTGAAGAACAACTTATGCGCTTCATTGAAAAGTTTGAAAATCGAGAAATCCTCCCTCCTCGATTTTCCACTAATCGATTTCTTACTCAAAGCGCCCCTCCATCCACAGCAAATATGCTCCTACAAAGCCAAGTCCTTGATCTCCTATACCTTCACACCCCTTACATTCATCCTTCCTTAATTCAAGCCTTCTATTCAAACCTCGAGAAAGACGAAGATGATGAACTCTTCTCGACCGTCAATGGAATTCACATCCCCGTATCTGAGGCAAATATTCAAGCCATCACTAAACTTCCGCGCAATGGGGAAGACATTTTACGCTATACTAGGGAAGAAGGCGCTCTGTTTGATGAACAACTTCTTTTTACTCAAATCGGCATCGGTGAATTTTCTCCAACTCCGGACCATTGTCGTCCCACCATCACAAACATGCTCCCCGAATACCGTTTAATTTTTTATTTCATCACCCGCGTTCTAAAACCGCGGAAATTCAATCATACAACTATATCTCATGAGGATTCAAAACTCATGCATGCCATCATCACCGGAGCTCGCATCAATTGGTGCAAGTTCGTCAAGACTCATATGTTTGATGCTATTGGGGAAGATAAGCCTCTCCCTTATGCTTTTGTCGTTATGACCCTTCTTGTTGCATCCGGTGTCGACACTTCCGTCGGCCCTCTCAAAAAGGCGACGAAACATTGGGAAATACAAGAATCTTCATTTCCCAATATCGGTGAGCATCCACCTCCTCCTCCAACTCAGCGACGTCGTCCTCCGGCCCTGTCCGATGTATCCCTCAATACCATTTCCGAGCAAATTGCGTCTCTGTCCACCTCCATGAATCGCATCGATATGAATGTCACTCGTCTCTCCCATGAACTTCATGGATACTTTGACCATGTCAATTATTCATATGCCCAAATTGTCCTTCGGGAAGATGTACCGGATGCCGAGCCAGAAATTAATAATGATAATGAATAATTTCTTTCTTTTTCTAGCTTGTTGTCCTATGTTTCATTGTCTCTTTTTATGTACTCGGATTTTTGGTTAATCAATAAACAAGTTATTTCCTAATGTTTTTTTTGCTAATGTCAAAAGGGGGAAGAATAAGGGCTATGCACTTAATATTCATTGGCATAAATTGAGGGAGAATTCATATGTTGAGGGGGAACTAATTGCATATCTAGATACTTGTCTTGGATCGTCATCATGAATTATCTAATATGCATATCCGATATTGGTTTGCCATTATCAAAAAGGGGGAAATTGTTGAAACACGTTCTCAAGGCACTAAACTAAACGTGTATTCATATTTGTAGGTTTTGATAAATGACAAACGACGCCCAATTGACATATGACGAGGTCCAAGCACAAGCGCGCAGGTGACACATAACGAGGTTCAAGCACAAGACGAACAAAGATCATGATCAAGCAAAGAAATAAAGTTATTCATGAGTCGTTCTTTAATTGTGATCTTGATCCGACAATTAACTCAAGACTTGGCTTCTCTCGTAAAATCGTCTTTATCAAATCATTCATATTTAATTTAAAGCAAAATGATTTTCAAACATTTTATTTTAGCCAAAATGATTTTTAAAAATGCCTCTCAAATCTGGACAAAGATAATCGATTATGTACTTTATGATAATCGATTATGTTAAGACAATGTACACCAGATTTACAAAGCTGAACAATAATCGATTATGTACCTTATGATAATCGATTATGTTAAGGCAGTGTACATTAGATTTTTCAAAGCTACAAGATAATCGATTATGTTCCTTATGATAATCGATTATGTTGAGGCAGTGTCCATCAGATTTTTCAAAGCTATAAAATAATCGATTATGCATATTATGATAATCGATTATGTTGAGGCAGTGTCTATCAAATTTTACAAGACTGTAAAATAATCAATTATGTACTTCATGATAATCGATTATGTTAAGACAGTGTAGTCCGAAGTTTTCAAAATATAAAAGATAATCGATTATCCTTATAGCATAATCGATTATGCAAATGACCGTTGCCAAAGTATTTTTAAACTCTGAAAGATAATCGATTATACACAATTTGATAATCGATTATGCTAAGTAAAATCTGCATATGATTTTTTGAACGTTGTCAGGTAATCGATTATACACAATCTGATAATCGATTATGTTAAGTAAAATCTGAATATGATTTTTTGAACGTTGTCAGGTAATCGATTATACGATTTGGATAATCGATTATTCTGCTTAAAATCTGGGATTGATTTTTGAACGATTGGAAAATAATCGATTATGCAAATCAGATAATCGATTATCTTAGCACAAAATCAGCAATTCTTGATTGGCAATTAGGCAACGGTTGTGGGGGTTTTGAACACTATAAATACAACTCAAAATCAGTCTTCTAAATACAACAACTGATTATATTCTTGCTAAAGCTTGCATACTCTCATATTCATCATTTTCTATTCATTTCATAAGTTTTTGAGAGCCAAACTCTTGACGAAAGTTATTGTGTTCTTGAGCGTATTTATTTTACTCATATCTACTCTTAAAGAGAGTCTTGTCTTGAGTGCTAAGTGTTTATATACACTTGAAGGGAAGTGTTAATCCCTTGTGGTTGTAAGAAGGAACGTTTTCATTCCTTCGGTTGAAGTCTTGAAGTGTGGTATCTTCGAGCAAAAGTTGTTGAGGCTTGTGTGACTCAAGTTCTCAGTTTGTAACGGTTTGTTAAGCACCCGTAAGCTTAACGAAGTTAGTGGAATCTCGAGAGAGTCTCTCGGGGACTGGACTAGCCACAGGTTGTGGTGAACCAGGATAATTTCGGTGCGTTCGTTCCTTATTATTTACTTACCGCACTTATTTCAATCCTGCAACTTTTAATTCCGCAAGTTTATATTTTTTTTTATTATAACGCTATTCACCCCCCCCCCCCCTCTAGCGTTAAGCGTATATTCTAACAAATTCATTGTACAACTGGACTGAAGTGAACTCCAACACGTGAGACGGGTCACCATGATACCTCCGAAGCATTGAAACATGAAATAGTGGATGAACCCCAGCTAAACTGGGAGGTAAAGAAAGCTCATAAGCAACCTTCCCAACCTGCTTCAAAATCTCAAATGGACCAATGTACCTCGGGCTCAACTTTCCATTCTTTCCAAACCTCATTAGGGATTTGGAGTTGCTTTGGAGGCTTGAGGTATGCATCTGCCACGTCCGCAGAGCTGACGAGCCTTCCTCTATTCTACCTGTAGTATATAGTTTTCTTCCGCATTCTCATTTGATTTAGATACTTCGGGATGTTAGAGCACTGTAGTATGTTTACTCTTAGCCTGTGTTGCCCGTGGGTTTCCGGGTCTTGGAGGTTTTTATGTTATATTGAGCTGACATGTATGTGCCAGGAGTCACTCTATACATTATCTTACTTCATTTATGTTTTAAATTATTGCTTCCGCAAAGAATGTCGAATTTCTGCAATGTGTCAGGCTTACCTAGTCGCGAAGACTGGGTACCGTCATGACAGGTTCACGATTGGTGAACTAGGGTCGTGACAAGTTGGTATCAGAGCTCTAGGTTCATAGGAGTCATGGGACACAGGCCGGTTATTTAGAGTCTCGGTGATCGGTACGGAGACGTCTATACTTATCTACGGGAGGCTATGTAACTGTTTAGGAAAAATCTTCACTTCATTTGAATTCTTGTCGTGCTATGTTCTTGACCTCGATTCTAAGCTACTATTTTCCTATTCTCTCACAGATGGTGAGGACACATACAACCCCAGACGATCAGGAACCTGCACCCCCTCATACAACCACTAGAAGCAGGGGCTGGGGCAGTGGTCGTGTATGTGCGCAGGGTGCAGCAAGAGCACCTGCACGATCAGCCGTCGAGGTTCCACCAGCATACCCAAATAAGACTCAGGCACCAAAGACGCCCACAACCACTACTACTCCAGTTGTTCAGGAAGCGTTGGCAGAGTTTATAAGTATGTATATCACTCTATCGCAGGCCGGGCTACTTCCACTTCCTGCAGCTATGTCCCAGGCCGGGGGAGGAGCCCAGACTCCTGCAGCCTGCACCCTAGAGCATAGGGTGCTATGGGACCGATTCCATATGTTATTCCTGCCCAGCTTGCAGTACCAGTTCAGCCTGAGGATGGGGCACCTGCTTCGGAGGATGAGCAGTGCAGATTGGAGTGGTTCAAGAAGCATGACCCTCCTATTTTCGGCGGGCTGGCTACCGATGACGCCTTGGGGTTTCTGGAGGATTGTCATCGCATTTTTCGCACTATGGATATCATTGTTTCTAGTGGGGTCTCTTTTGTAGCTTTCCAGTTTGGAAAGAAAGGAAAGTTGAGCCCAAGGTACATTGGTCCATTTGAGATTTTGAAGAAGGTTGGGAAGGTTGCTTATGAGCTTGCTTTACCATATAAAAATCTCCCAAATCGGAGATCAAATTCCCTTCAAATCATCAAAGTTAGGTCTAAGAACTTTACCCCAATTTTCATTCAAAAATCGAAATTGAAGGTTGGATTTGAGAATAGATTAATGGGCTTTAGTCATAGAATAGTAGAGAATTGTTACCCAGTGGTTTCCTTTGGAAAGCCTTCGAAATTGCTCCCCAATCCGAGCTCTCTAACCTTGAGTTTTGGTAAAAATGGAAGAAGGGTTCGGTTTGAGAAGTTTATATTCTACCCAGTGATTTGCTCTAAGCGATCGCGTGAAATAGAATGCCATCGCGTAGAAGGAATTCTGAAGACCGTGAAAATGAACTATGCAAACACATCCAAAGGAGTGCGATCGCAGAGAAGAACCAAACGGGGATATGCGATTGCAGAAGGTTTAATGTGATCGCATTGAAGGAAAACATGCCCAGCTCTAAGGACTTTATGCGATCGCAGGAGAGTCTATGCGATCGCATAGAAGGATTTGTCTGCAACACCAACGGCAGAAATCTGCAACACTTTAAGTTTCGGAATTGCTCCGTTGAGCATCCGAAACACACCCGAGGCCCCCGGGACCTCAATCAAACCTACGAACACATCCTACAACATAATTTGTACTTGTATCAATCCTTATTCCACCTAAAACAACGCTGGAAACACGAATTAAGCAATGATTTGGACTTAGAAATTTCAAAACTTAACCAAATTCACTTCCGACTCAAAACCTATCTAAAACACGTCCGAATGACCTGAAAATTTGCAGACATATCCTGAATCACTTAACGAAGCCGGTGCAACTCTAGGAATTCCATTCCGACCCTTAGATCAAAAATTCTCTTTCGGACCGGAACTTCAAATTTCTAACTTTCAACATTCATAGCCTAATTGAGCTACGGACCTCCATAACACATTCTGAACACGCTCCCCACCCCAAAATCACCTAACGGAGCTAACAGAACCATTAGTTTTCCATTCCAAGGTCATCTTGACACAGTTCTGATTACAAACCATTTCCAACACTTAAGCTCTCATTTAGGGACTAAGTGTCCCAAAACACTCCAAACTCTATTACCGAACATCCCGACAACCCAAAATAGCCGAAATGAACTTAGGGGAAGTAGAAAATGGAAAAACGGGGCATAAATTCCAAAGACGACCGGCCGGGTCGTCACAAATCCTTTAACAATATATATGAGCCCCTTGGAAGTCAAGTCGTTTCTCACATATATTTTAAAGGTAGTTACTCTAATCAATTATATCCCATACAATTTCCTTAAATAACTATATGTCAAATAATCCCCTGGTAGTCAGGTCGATCCTATTGGCATAGTTGAGCTCAACCATCATGATAGCAAAGAACTTATTAAATTTTATACTCCCTCGGATGGTCTAGACGTCTAGTATAAAATTGAATAATTCCTTTAATACATACATCTAATGCAATAAATAATTTTAACATATTCTCGAACTATAAGTCTCTTGGTAGTCAGGCCGCTCCTTATAAATAAGAAATAAGTAAAATTATTTACCTTGATGGATAACTCTATAACAAAATATCTTGTATTTTATTATTTAAGAACTCAAATTTTAGTAAGAGGGAATTATTACTAAAATAGTTTTTAATAACATGAAGATCAAATCTTTTAAGCATGTGAATTTAGTTCAAGTTGTCTACATGCTTAGTCCTAAATTGATTTATATCACATGTAATAAATAATTCAAAGCTATGTAACGAACAAGTACGTGACATAAAAACGAAATTCAACATTCTTCTAATATATTTAATCTATATATCACATATATCACAAAAAGTAATCCATGCTAGAATATCATTATTACTTAACATCTCATGAACTAATAACAATAGAATCATGTAACCTAGTATAGATTCTCGTCATATCTAATTCAAAATTTCAATTTCAAGTTTGAACTATCTCAATAGTTATATTAATACATATTTTCTCCATAAAATAATATTAGCATTCAAACGATTTGACTACTGCACAAGACACATGTATTATGGTTTGAACTCTTCAAATATAAAATTAATATATTTCGTAAATAAATTGTAGACACAATTAACCACAGCTCTGATACCACTGAAGGATTGCATATGAGTGTTCATAACACGCGCGAAAGGCAATGACAATCCTACGCAGATCTTTTCGTGTTTAAAGTTTATTTACATGTCAAAGATCAGATCTAAGACGTGCCTAGTAAAGAGAGTCTTGTTTCAAATTGTTCGATAGTGTGAAGACTATGCGTATCCACACCGAGACTGATCATTGCCATCAACTCTTTGATAAATGAAACCCGAAAACAAAATTGAACGAAGTATTGTGTTAAAAATTTTCTCAAAAATCTCAACTCAAATTAGAAGAACAAGAAATACTTTTCTTGTAATTGAATTTTCTCTCTTGGCTTTGCGTTGTACTCTCACTTTTATAAAGTGAGTTTTCTTCTCAAGAATTAATACAACAAATTGTTCTCTATCACCCTTTATATAGCATCATTTAAAATCTTTTCTATTGGCTGAGGTAATAATTTACTTAGGGTAGAAGTTTATTATGGAACAATTAAGTAAAAATTTGTAGTCCCATTCTAAATGGGTTAATGCCCATCAACGTCCTTCATGGATTATGTACGTGACTTAGCCAATTCTAGAATTGGATTTCTTTTCCATAATTTTCAATGGAAAATTCCAACGCTTTCCATATATGCACAGCGGCCGAGTCCCTCAAGGAGTTTGAATTGAATTCCTGCGTATGATTCCTTTATAAAATTCCATGTCCAATCAAAATTGGATCAAGTGTTCTTTATTAATATTTTATATATACACCTCATATAAATAAATATTAATTCTATATAATACATATATATATATATATATTTTATATATATATATATATATATATATATATATATATATATATATATATATATATATATATAGCGAAGAGATATTATTCAATTTTCTATTCTAAATAAAAAACTTCAATTTGTTCACAATATTAATTATAACATTTGCGCTGGCAAAGAATATAATAATATTTTATTTGGATTAATAACTAAATTTATTTGGCTAATTAAAAATTTTAATTTAATTATCAAATAATTTAATTAATCCTTTAGCAAAAATCATAACACTCGTTAGTGTGCGACCCCATAGGTTCAATACTAAGCCGGTAGTAAATTGACCACATCAATGTACTAATCAAGGGTGCCGTCTAGCAACACTCCTTAACGATTGGATAGCATGAAGTATACAATTTATTCTCAAGAACCAGTAAAAGAATAATATAGTATTCATTCTGTCCTTATAGCTCTGGATCACCCTAGGATATGGTTCAACTGTCAAATCCTAATAGGCGACCAACTATGTGTTCATGTCAAATATAATCGACCACTGAATGACCTGAGAAACACTTTTCTTCTTTTATTCAATTGCCCTGGCCAAGGTCTTAATTTGGTCGTTCATAATTCATGACAACATGGAGCTTAAACTCATTATCAAGAGTTGAAAATTTCCATCTTGATCAATCAATAATTCTACAAGTATTCAATCGTGCCCAATATCCTTTCAACTATTGCCTTAGGGCCATAGGTGTCTAGTATTAAAGCACAACAAATAACTTGTCAATTACTATGACGATCTTAGGTCAAAGGAGAATCTTACATCACATTCTTCAAGAGAATATCCTATTGACAGTTTATGGTAATTTTAACAATTCGGAATTATCCAATGAGTTGATCCAATGATCATACTCTATATGCATTATCTATCTATGTGATTTAGTTAATGAGATCAACTATCTTTATCCCATAAATACGATCACATAAATATTGATTTAACCGGACTACTAATGTCCAAATTAATAATTGTATGATCAAAAACAAATTTAGATTAAATCTTAAGAGACTTTTCTCTCATTATCATGATCTATCACGATCACAAATCTCAAAATTTAATCAAGGACCTTATCAAATTAATCAAATAATTAATAATAATGATAAAATAATATCAAATGGCATATATTTTTATATCAAATAACGTTCACAAAATTATGTTTAAATTATCAAATATGATATTGGATCTAGGGCATATCTACTATATTCTTAATAGTGATGACTATAAATCGAAGAAATGAGAATTAGCACTATCATTTACTGACGAATATAATATGTTAATTATGAATCACGTGAATTTATTATGATTTTTTGTTCAAACTTTGTGTGTATATTAAAAAATATTAAACAACTTATTATAAATTATCTTAAGATTGCTAAAAATATTCATAAACTTAAAACTAATGAATCCGCCTTTGCGGCCACTAGATGGGTGGTGTCCAAATTAAGTAGGTGCCTAACGTTACTAGTTGATCACACCATCTAGTGGGAGACTATCTACCCATATGATTTGCCAAAGAATTAAATACTGAATATCGATGAGAATATTCAAAAGCAATTCTTATTCCCCTCTCTCTCTCTCTTTAATTTTCAGAGCAAATCCATAAAGCTTAAGTAAATACCGTACTAGATACATAAATTTGAACGATTTAATGAATTAGTCATTATAGTATAAAGGAAAAGGGTCAAATATATATATTTTTACTTTCGAATATTATTTATATTTAATCTCTATTATATTATTCAGGTAAATTTATTCCTACAATCAACAAATTGTTAAAAATTATCCCCCGGATCATGTGACATAGAATCTCTCAAATCATTTTAATTAAGTCACTCTTCTTCTTCTTCTTCTTGATCCTTTATTTTCGAAATAATTGGCATTTACCTATTTTTCTTAATTGAAAACAATAATAATTAAGAGAAATAAATATTAAAATAAATAATTGTTAGTACACAAAGTATAGTAAATTAAAGAATCTGAATTAGATAGCTTGTCTAAATTCCAAAAGTATTTACAATATCCCAACTTTAATGAATTCATTGCGCTAAATATGGAGACGTTGCATATTAGTGATAAAAGTTGAAGTTCCTCATAGATTTTACATTGTAGAATTCAACTTTACTTTAATCAAATACATATGTATTGTGCATTCTTAAGTTAGTCAATCGAACTCAATATTAATCAGACAATAACAAAATATATTTGAATATACATGTACATATATAGATGATTAACTGCATATAATATATAATAAGTATACCCACTAAATTCTATGATTATATGGTTGAAAAATAAACGAAATTTTAAACAAATTCCAAACCTATTATCACAAAAAGAAAAGTGGGTGCACTGGTAATTAAAAATATCCATAAATAATTTGTATAATCTAGTACCTTTAGCATTCACATCAATAGTAATTTTTGAAAATAGTGGAGCAAGAACAACAACAATTGATTTAAATAAAAGGAAATTGGAGATTTTGGATCACTTAACATATCGGGGGGGGGGGGGGGGTAATTTTTAAAATTTTGATGATGGTAAGAATAAATTTGACTAAATAGTATAACGGTATGGGTAAATCTGGCCGAATAATATAACGAAAGTTAAATATAGATAATATTCGAAAGTAGAAAGATATAATTGGCCCTCTTACCTAGTATAAAAATATATAAGTGTAATTGAGTAAACAACAGAATATCACACATTATTAAATAACATAAGACTACTATAATAAATATAAAACAACAATAACAACAACATACCCAGTATAATTCCATACAAAGGCGTATTCAAGTTGAGGGATATGGGTTCACGTGAACCCATATTCTTCTTCCTAAACCAGTATAACAATATTATACCTTTTCAAAATTACTTAAATATATGTACGTGAACCGCGCTATTATGATGCAACTATTATTGGGTGCACCTCTACAAGTGAAATTGGCAGTTCAAATCCACTTTTGAACGGTCTTGTTTTTTACATAGAGAGAGTGTGTGTGTCTATACAAATATATATAAAATATTTTGAACCTATAATTTTAAAGTATAGTGAATCATGGTAAGAGACCAAAGTTAAACTAGTCAAATAATTCTAGATCCACCTCTTCAGAACAATCCACTCATCCTCCTAAAATCCTGGATTCATCTTTGATCCCACAAGTGCGGTGTAAAAAGGATAGTGTATACACAAACCATAACTCTACCTCATGGAAGTAGAAAGGCTATTTTAGAAGACCTTTGGCTCAAGAACAAAATGAAAACATCGTCTCTACCATAATAATAATAATAATAGAATCACCAAAAATTTGGTGAAATAAATAAGATACTTCACACTTTATGAGATGTCTCTGTTTGAATAAAAAATATAAATATTGGTTCAAATAATTAAATTTTTGTAAATGAGGGTCAATCTTAGTTAACAATTATATCCCAAAGATCAAGTTCTCAGAAGTGCAATAAATACTACGTAGATATATTTTAATAGCGGAGGCAGCGTACAACCAATAATTAATAAGTCAAAGGAAATAACATAGCAGTAAAATATTGATGAATAATAATAAATGACATTTAAGAAAATAAAATGAATGAGTCACGCAAGAACAGACAGAATCAGTGAATGTTCTTTATGACAATGATGAATGATGGACAATTATTTGAATATTTGAGTTATTCTGGATTAGGTGAAAAAGTGTAGACAAAAATCTTAGAGAAAAAGTTGTGTTTGTATCCTTGAAATAAGATTCGATTCTCTCCTTTAAAGTCAAAGAGTATTTTACAAATGGATATCACATTTTCCTTAGCATTGCGTCTTTTTTTATTTATAGGGAACATGTTCCTCAAAATTCTAACATTACAAGTGTAGAGAATATCTACTAGAATGTTCTTTTTATATTCTATCTTGAACTAGACGTTATAACTCTATCAAGGGTGCTCAACCTCGATCGTGATCCTTGATAACTCTTCGACCATGACCTTTTGTTGATTAGATCAATTATACACTTAAGCGACCCGATGATGCTTTACCGATATTATTTTGACATATATTCTAGAGGTAGATTTTGACTCATACAGTTAGTCCCTTCGCTTATTAAGGCAGACTTCACAGACGGGTTCGATGAGTGGATCGTATTGGTAGTGGTCGAGCTAATCAAGTGGACTATGTAGGTCATGTTTATTGTGGTGAGTAGGCAACATGACCCTCCATGGACCTCACATTTCAAATGTTTCGAATTTTTTGGGCGATTGGCTAGAGTTACGCTGCCCACGAGTTAGGATGATGTCGTCATGTGTCATTATAATGCATATTCCCGATGCCTCATTTTGTTTCGCATGTGACCTTTGATTAGACATGACTTTTCGGTTCTGATGCCAATCATGATGAGTCATTTTCAGTTTCGGTGTCATGACCTTTATAAATATTGATCTTTGAACACAATTTTGGAGTTTTAAATCTTCTAACGCTTCAAAATCCCATACCTTTCTATTTCTCTATTCTTATCCGAGTTTCTCTTCCGAGTTTCAGCGACTTACCTTGTTCTTCATTCCCTCTTGTTTGTTATTCTCCTTCATTATATTGAATCATGTATAACATTCCTTCTGAGGTCTGGAGAGAGGAGTCATGTTGCTCCCTTGGCAGTGGTGTTACCCTCCCACGGGGAGAGCGTTCCTGCCACTGCGGAGGAGTAAACCTTCCGGTCAGTGGAGAAGATAGTCCTACGCAACCTTGATTCTAGATTCGATTTAACCAAAGCACCGGAGGCAGCACATGGATCTTCAGTCAGCGATGACGGTGAAGGAATTAGCGGAACTTAAGGCTAATAGCCTTACCATTCATATCAAGTTGATCACGACCGAGGGGGATATAGTATAGGTCCACCGTCTTGGGTATTGCTCCCTCTACACCTACCCCATCAAAGTTGGCTATTATTTTCCCCTCCTTCTGTTGGTGGAAGATTTCTGTCGTCACTACAGCATTTATCATGTTCACCTTGCGCCATATGTCTATAAAGCTATAAATATGCTCACTAAGTTTGTTGACCTGGTTGGAGTCGAGCTGACACTGTGACATTTAATTCATATGTTCGCTCTCGACTTTTATGGGGGACTGATGCTGAATCTTTGCCACTAAAAGGGTAAATGCCTGGTGGTGAAGGTGGATGCCAAGGCCAATCGTCAATTCCAGTTTAACTTCTTTGTTTCATAAATGAGGACGTTATGGCCAATGTCAATGGCTTCTCTGAGGCTTAGAATTATACTCGTAAGTTCTTTGGTTTCTCCCCCGTGTTCAGTCTTGAGTTTTGAATTCTTGCCTTCCTCTTTAGCAACCAAGACGTCGCATCCTCCTTTGGATGCTCATATTTCTGACTGGGTCACGAGGATCCTCCCTCATATCATAGGCATTCGTGAATGGCCATGTTTTTTCAAAAAATTCGGGCATGTTCTCCATTCGATTGGTAATTTCCTTTTTACCATCAACTTTTTTATTTTTTTCTTTATTTTCCTTCGCTAATTTCCCTTTTTATTGTTTTTCTCTAGCTTCAGCCAGGGGGTCTATGAGGAAGTCGAGAGCTCTCGCTCCCTTGTTCCGTAAGAGCAAGGCTACTACGCCCTCAGTTTCTGCCCCTGTTTGGACTGCGGTAATCATGTCTTCATAGCGGTTTCCTCTGTCATCGTGTCCAAATTTGATCCTGCTTTGGCTATGGAGTCTTCGGCTTCTCCTCTGTATTCTCTTATCGACGAGGACAATAAATCTTTGCCTAGTGATAAAGATATCCTGCCTTGAAAGAGGAGGTTAATTTACATTGGTAACAGAGTCATCCAGGGAGTTGATATGACGAAAAAAGATTTTTTGCTACGTGAGACAGTGACCATTTTTGTGGGAGATGATATTGAGCTGAGGTCTCGAGGTTCTGAGGTTGGGGGAGACGATATGGATATGTCTCTTCCTTCTGCGGTGGTAGAGACTGAAGGGACAATTGTTGGTGCACTTGACACTTCATGGTGAGAAAAGACATCGACTTCTCGAACAGCTGCAATACCTCCTTGTCAGCCAATGAGAAGCACAAAAGTGTCACTGAGGAAGGCAATGAATCATTTTTTGATGTTGATGCGGACGACCTGGGGATGATAGAATAAGGGCTTACCTAGCTTGAAATAAAGTTAGACGGGTTTACGAGGACTATCGTGATCCCCGTGGATTGTGACCTGTTAAAGAATATCGAGGAGGTAGTCTATGCCCCCACCATCTATGTTCCGAGATAGAGGGTAAGACCCTTAAAGAAAAATATAATGGCGCTTTGTCCAAGATCATTATTGAACTTTCTCTTAGGGTGAGTGTTTGTGCTTCAACCTCTTTTCTCTCTCTTTTTTGTGTATTTTTCAGGGCGTCTTTGGTTTTGACTTATTATTTCTCTTTCTGTTTTTAAGATTGCAGACAATGATTTTGGAAATTAAGAGTGTCCGGAGAGAGAAGAGGCGTAAAGAAATATTTGTGAAATTTAAAGATAAGTATTTTAAGTATAGTGGCAAGTATTGAGATCTCCGTGAGCTATTTCATGAAAGCATCAATATGCAGGCCCTTCGAGACGAGTTGAAAGAGAAGGATAATGAGCCGGCGAAGACCATCGAGAAATGTAGTGTCCTTGAGGGGACGTTAAGAAGTGGGAAAGAGGAGCTTGAGGTCAATAGGGGCACGGAGGCCCAATGCAGTGACCTTCAAGCTCAAATGATCGAGTTACGGGGGCAATTAGAAGAGTGTCGACTTTTGTTGGAGGTCCTTAATAGTGAGATCACCTGTCATGCCCCAAAAACCTTGGAATGCAACCGATGCTCAACCGAGTAAACCCAACTAAGCAAGCATGCTAGATTTTATTCTACCCAAACTAGTTCATGAATAAAGGGGGGGGGGGGGATGTTATCCCATTTAATCAAAACACTTAGCACTCTTCCATTAGCAACTTTCATTTTATTTCCGTTGACGACTCCATTCATAGTTTTCAAAATATTACAAGTTTACAGATTTAATTAGAAACATGCTTATCAAATACGAACATTTCTAATCTTGACTCCTAACATCAACCATCACCCACAAACAATCTACGGAGCCTCCAAGTACAACTGAAGAGTGATAAAAGAATGCTGGCAACAAGGTTTCTACTATACCTCAAAATATGATAAGAGAGTAAATAAGAGACACATGGCATGACCCTGGGATGAAGTGGGGCTCACCAAATCTGCTAGGAAGAGAATACTACTAACACCAATCGATACCGCCTGCTATGGAATCACATGTATCATTTAACAATACAGTGGCCCCGGCAAAATGGACATTAGCGCCGACGAATAACGCTAATATGTAAAGCTAAAAGTCCTCTTTCAGAATATAATAATCATAAGAGCAAAAAAAACCATGAGACAGTAAGTCAAAATCAACAATATATAAGCATCCAATTTGCAACCTGTAAGTATTTTAGTTTAGGAAAATAATATATAATTTTTGGTTGGGAGATCATTATTACCGATATGAGTTATACCACCATCTTTGTTAGCACGGAGTCCGATCATGACTCGGATGACTAGGTTTCGATAATGACTCGATCGGCTAGGTTATCCCCTTGTGAGATGCACCACAATCACAATTTTCAGTTTTAAGTTTCTAATTTTTGATTCCCAACACAGTACCGCCATGTGTACGGTATGGCATTCGATCACGGCTCGATCGGCTAGGTCGCCTTTCCGCATATGCCGTGGGGGTTGGATTTTCCAATTTACAAATGTTACCAAGTTTATCCCAATTCAGGGGAATAACCACGTTCCACCCCTATCTCGGCACGTGTAGTTTCAAGTGTGAGACTTATGACCCACCCTTCCTCGATTTTGCTAATGATACTCCCAAAAACATTTTTGATTTGATATTGCACACAATTATAGTATAAACACATTCGTACAAACATAGCATAAATACAATGATACTCACCTCAATATCTTCCACGTTTTATAGTTCTTCGTTAATATTCTCATTCTCTTTTAGTGACAACCTTTCTTTGGACCTTTGGCCCTTTCACAAGATCCATCTTTTTCATGGCACGAAGGTCGTATTTGGTTTTCCATATTTTCATTTTCTCTCTTTCCAAGGATCACCAACCAATAAAAATGTACCGAATATTCCGGAAATCATATAGCTCGAGTTCATTAGTAATAGAAACTTCAAAAACAAAGGATTCCTACCATAGATGGACATGCCAACCAACAATTTAAGTACACATTGAAGTTATGAGCAAGCAATCACCTCAATTATCCTTGAATTACTCATTTCCCATCATGATAAATGCACAATTTTAACATCGGAATGTGTAAGGACTAACATTATATTGAATGTATTTATAAGGAAAAACATTATATAAAACAACCACTAACGGGCATAGTTCGGGTATAAGATCTTTAGGCCATTCTATTTTTAAAGTTAGTTCATAACAGTTGGGTCAAAGCTTATTTCATAATTTATTTCACATTTTCTCATTCGATTCATTTCAAAAACATCTTTACAGTTTATCAACTAATAGACACATTCAATCAAGAAATTTAGTACACATAAGAGCAAATAGGAGCATTAAGCAGATCGAATTCTTCTCACCTAATTAGTATACTAACCTTCATTTAAAAACATGACTCAAGGCCATACCATTTTAGTAAACAAACCACACTTAAACTTATGAAAACAATATGGAATTCACTTACGAGAGAGAAAGTTTAGCCTACATACCTCGATTGAGATTTCCTTAAATCCTACTACACTTCGAAACTCTTCGCAACGTCAGTCTCTTAGGAACATGACAGTTCAAATCACAAATTAGAGAGGTGATCATAATTCTGGCTCATTTGAGCATATTTTCAAACACTAAGTGTGATTATGCTTTTAAGACCTTTTTTTCAGAGATCCTACCATCCCTCATCCCATCCTTATCTCAAGACCTCACCAAATACTTTAAGAACTCATGCATGTAATATATCCACTCACATCCTCATGGATTACCCTTCTAATGGTCCATTCTAGTTATAGCTAGTAATTAAGAGCTTGGGTTATAGAACCTTACATCTTAGGTAAAAGACCTAGGTGCCTTTTTTGACAAATCTTCAAGGTTTAAGCAAGATCTTAGGAGAAATGTTGATGAAGAACTCCCCCTCTCTCTCTCCATCTCTAAATACATAAGAAAAGATGCCTAAACTGAAGGGTAACATATAATATATCGACATGGGGCCGGGTCAGAAAATTAGAAATTTAGAGCCCCGATAAAGATTTGTGGTCGCATATGCGACTGCATAACTATTATGCGGCGCGCAAAACGGTCGTGCAATTGAATCTTGGAATTAGGAGATCCCGAGTTGGGCCTGCGGCAGGTATATGGTCCGTAGGCCTATTATGTGGTTGCATAATGTGCCACAGAACCTCCCATCGCAAAAGTTGAAGAATGATTATGCAACAACTATACGGCCTGCAAACCTATTATACGATCGCATAAATGGGTTACATAGCTGGCCTCAAATAGGCCAAGTTTCTGCCTCACTCTACGACCATTATGCGATCCACATAGTGATTATGTAGCCACACAATGGTTCGCAAAAATGCGCCCTTCTAAAAAACATTTTCCTTAACTTTTTTATGCATAAGTCAATCCAAGAATTTTATAAATTTCTAACATAATCCTAACTTGTGGCCATGAGATTCCAAGTTTTGGGGTAAATATTTTACTGGCCCTACATCACCGAGAAGCATAAGGATCTTGAGAAGGCAGAGTCATCTCATTTGGATGCTCAAAAGGAAGACGAAGATGCTTGAGTTGGCTAATATGACTCTACAAGCCTGGCAGGAGAGCGATCAATCAACAATGAGTGCTAAGAAAGATTGACCCGGGGAGAGGATCAGAGAGATGGAGAAAGATAACTTTATTTTTCATGATCGATTGGCTGCTTTAGAGGCCGAGAAGGCCCAATTACTTGCATAGCCGTCCTCTTCGTGTATTTCAAATTTTCCAACGTGCCTCGGTATTTATATGAAAAATGGATTCATGTTGAGTCCTAGTTAGATGTATTTCTGAAGTTGCCCTTGAAGGTATTTGTGTTAAGGCTCGTAAATCTTGATTCGCTTATAGATATGATCCTGCTACGCTTGAGGCTGATGAGGAGGATGGGGATGAGGGTGTATACTAGCTTGCAGAGAATACCCGATATGATATCGCTTATCTTGAGGCTGCAAGTGGCGATAATGAGGGGGATCGAGATGTTGAGGGTATCAGCTATCAAGGTGGTAATGTCATTGACGACCCAACTAGCGAGGGCACTGAAGATCGTAATGGAGGTGACTAATAGTTTTCTTTTTGAATTTTTGTGTATTTTTGCTTGCGTCTTCATGAGCCTTTAAAAACATTTTAAGTATGAAATATCATAGTAGTTCCTTGCTTCTTCTTCCGTTTCTTTGGTTTATTTTCTGCACTTTATGTTTTTTGCTTCTGTTGTTTGCTAGTTTTGCTTTTTGTCCTTATTATTGTTATTGTAACTAGCTGTCACCTTGGAGCCGAATATTCATAGGTGGCATGCATTTCTTTGTTGAGATATGATTGAGGGAAATTTCATTAAATTACTGCCGAGAGTCATTAGGTATTTGTTCGAGCCTAGTCGAACCTAACCTTTCGTTAAATCGTGGTCGAGGGGTGGTAAGTGTTTGTTCGGGCCTAGTCAAACATAACCTTTTGTTAAATCATGGATGAGGGCTAGTAGGTGTTTGTCCTAGTCTAGTCGAACATAACCTTTTGTTAAATTGCAGCCGAGGGTCAGTAGATTTTTGTTCGAGTGGGGTCGAATATAACCTTCGTTAAGTTGCGGTTGAGGTCTAATAGTAGAGTGAGATGAACATACCTTTCGTTAAATAGTGGCCGAGGGCTGGTAGGTGTTTGTTCGAGCCTACTAGAACATAACCTTTCATTAAACCGCGATCGAGGGCTGATAGGCAGTTGTTCGAGTCTAGTCGAACACAAACTTTTATTAAAGTGTGGTCGGGGGACAGTAGGTGTTTTTTCGAGCCTAGCCGAACATAATCTTTTGTTAAGTTGCGGTGGAGGGCTAGTAGGCGTTTGTTCGAGTGGTGTCGAACATAACCTTTCATTAAATTGCGACTGAGGTCCCGTAGGTATTATTCGAGCACGGTCGAATGTAACCTTAATACGAAAAAGGTATCCTGATAAACGTAAGTTTCTTATTACTCTGACATTGTTGCTTTGTCTTTATACTTAGATAAAATTATAGATTTTAGGTGTTTGCAGGTGTTCCAATCCCAGTCTACCTAATCCATTCATTGTTTGACTTGAATGGTATTGGGGAGTCAAGCAATGAAAACGTAATAAGGGCCCCTCACTCGCGTACTTCGACTCGAAGTGTTCCCTTCACCACCTCGTTAAAAAACTCATTGAGAAAACTCAAATGGAATAAAACTCAAGCGAGGGAAAAAGAGTACGACTTGGGGGACACCTTTTCTTCGAGTTGAAGTATTTGAGGTGGCTGAAGTTCCAATTGTTTAGCAATTTCTTTCCTTCCATTGTTTCTAGTTCGAATGAACCCTTGTTCTCTTTGGTTGTTATTTTCTAAAGACCATCCTAGTTTGTTCTCATCTTGCTTCCCAGGGGTCTTTGCTTGCTTGAATTTTAGCTTTTAGTATATAGTCCCCAACTTTGAGCAGTTAGACCTATGCTTTCTTGTTGTAACAGCGTTTTGCTTGTTTTTTTTGGGCGATCATCCTTATGTACATCATATCTCTTATTCGTCGATTTCATCAAGTTCTTGCCTTATGATCTCATTGTTACCTATACCGCTCTTGTGGGAGTACCTTAGGCTGGGTTCTCTGACCTCGACTGGTATTACTGCCTCGGTCCTATAGACTAATAAGTAGGGTGTCTCTCCTGTGCTCATATTCGGGGTTGCTTGGTAGGCCCATAATACTTCTGGTACTATTTCTGGTCGTAGTCCCTTAGCATCCTTGAGTTTTTCTTCATGATGTTTAGTATGGACTTATAGAGGACTCCATTTTCCTACTACCCGCTGGGTGATACAGGGCTGAGAGTATCCTCTTGATATGCCATTTTTCGAAGAATTCAATGGTATTCTTTCCCATGAATTGAGGTCCATTCTCACAGTTGATCTCCTTGGGTAGGCCGAATCGGCATATGATGTTTCTCCATATAAAGGAGATTACCTCATGTTATAGTATTTGGGTGAATACTCCTACTTCTACCCATTTAGAAAAATAGTCGGCTAAAACAAAAAGAAATCGTACATTATCTCACTCAGCTGGGAGGGCGGCCATGATGTCCATTCCTTATTTGCTGAACAGCCAAGGAGAGGTGACTGAGTGGAGGTGTTCGCCTACTTGGTGAATCATTTGGATGTACTTTTGGCATTGTTTGTATTTCCTCATGAAGTCTATGACATCCTTTTTTATGGTGGGCCAACAATATCTTGCTCGTATGAGGCATATGAATCATGCTCATTGCCGGAGTGAGCACAGCAATGGATATCGTAGACTTCTTCGAGGATGCCTTAAGTTTGGTTCGGGCCCAAACATTTCGCTAGAGGGGCGTCGTAAGTCCTCTTGTAGAGGTCTCTATGAAAGAGACTATATCTAGCCGCTTGCATTCTTAGTTTCTTGGCTTCTTTCTTATCGCCTATGAGTGTGACACCCTACAAATAGGCGATAAAACGATTGTGCCAATCCCAATATTAAGTTTATGGTTCTTACTTTGATTTGGTCTAGTGATGAGTTGAGGAGATGGACTATGCTTTTATCTCGGTCGTGATGCTTTTGGTAGCGTCTACCAATTTGGCGAGGCCGTCAGCTTCCGCATTTTGTGCCTATGGGATAAGGTCGAGTTAACATTCATCGAACTCGGGTAATAGCTTGCATAATTTGATCTAGTACTTTTCCAACCTTTCTCCCATTATTTGGATTGTCCATGTGACTTTGTTGACTACGAGTTGGGAATCACAACAAAGCTTCAACCATCTTCCCCCATACTTGAGTGCTAGCCTCAAACCTACAATTACGACCTCATACTCGACCTCATTGTTAGCCATATCCAGGCACCTTATGGACTGGCGAATTACTTCGCCTGTAGGGATCTTAAGTATGAGTCCTAATCTGGACCATACTACATTTGATGTGCCATTAGTGTATAGGACCCAGAGGTCTTGCGTTTGGAGGGAAGCTTGGACGATTTCCCTTTCAAATTAAGGCATTATTTTTGCACTGAAGTCGGCGAGCACATGCGACTTTATCATTTTTTGCAGCTGGTACATGATATCATGATTGTTTAGATCGATGGCCCATTTGGCCAGCCTCCTCGATAGCTCAGGTTTATACAAGATGCTCACTACCTTTGCTTTCAAAACCTGAGCCTGGGTAACAACTACTCGTCTATCTAGCCATCTCCAAAATAGCGGTAAGCATAGCCTTGATCCGTGAAAACAAAGGTACGAAGTCTCTCATCTATTACATTAGCAAAACACTTGTCGTTGCTGAGATAAGGTACCTGCACCTCAAAAAATTGGCTCTGGCCTTGGTCGTAGCTTCACGAAAGATTAGACCTTATTCCAATGCTACCTCATCTCGATCGTCACACCCTTTCCCTTAATGATCATCTTGTATAAACCCGAGTTATCGGAGAGGCTGGCTAAATGGGCCATCGATCTAAGCGATCATTATATCATATACCAGCCGCAAACAATAATAAAGTCGCAGGTGTTCACCGACTTCAATGCAAAAATAATGCCTGAATTTGAAAGGGAAACCGTCCAAGCTTCCCTTTAAACTCAAGACCTCTAGGTCCTATACACCAATGGCATATCCAATATAGCAGTGTCCGGACTGAGACTCGTACTCGAGGTCCCTATAGGCGAAGTAATTCGCCAGTCTGTAAGGTGCCCGGATATGACTAACAATGAGGTCGTAATTGTAGGGTTGAGGCTAGCACTCAAGTATGGGGGAAAACGGTTGAAGCTCCATTATGATTCCCAGCTCGTAGTCAACCAAGTCACATGGACAATCCAAATAAAGGGAGAAAGGTTGGAAAAATACTAGACCAAATTATGCAAGCTATTACCCGAGTTCGACGATGTTAGCTCGACCTTATCCCATAGGCGCAATATGCGAAGCGGACGGCCTCGCCAAACTGGCTGATGCTATCAAAAGCATCACGACCGGAGATAAAAACATACTCCATATCCTCAACTCATCACTAGACCAAATCAAAGTAAGAAACATAAACTTAATATTGGGATTGGCACAATCGTATTATCGCCTATTTGTAGGATGTCACACTCATAGGCGATAAGAAAGAAGCCAAGAAACTAAGAATGCAAGCAGCCAAATATAGTCTCTTTCATAGAGACCTCTACAAGAAGACTTACAGAGGCCCTCTAGCGAAATGTTTGGGCCCGAACCAAACCCAGGGCGTCCTCGAAGAAGTCTACGAAGTCTATTGCGGTGCTCACTCCGGCAATCGAGCACGAGTCATATGCCTCATACGAGCATGATATTGTTGGCCCACCATAAAAATGGACGTCGTATACTTCATGAGGAAATGGAAAAAATGCCAAAATTACACCCCAATGATTCACCAAGTAGGTGAACACCTCCACTCAACCACCTCTCATTGGCCGTTCAGCAAATAAGGAATGGACATCGTGGGCCCCTCCGAGCAGGGAGAGGTAATGTAGGATTTCTTTTGGTTTTAACCAACTATTTTTCTAAATGGGTGGAAGCAGGAGTATTAACCCAAATACTATAACATAAGGTAATCTCCTTTATATGGAGAAACATCATATGCCGATTCGGCCTACCAAAGGAGATCAACTGTGACAATGAACCTCAATTCACGAGAAATAATACCGTTGAATTCTTCAAAAAATGGCATATCAAGAGGATACTCTCAGCCTTATATCACCCAGCGGGTAACAGGAAAACGGAGTCCTCCAACATGTCCATACTAAACATCATGAAGAAAAAGCTCAAGGACGCTTAAGGGACTACGACCAGAAATAGTACCAGAAGTATTGAGTGCCTACCAAGCAAACCCGAATATGAGCACATGAGAGACCGGGGACGCACTCGGAAGTCCATTCAAGGCCGTTGTCCTTTTTGGGTATACTAAAAATTGTGACATCTATCCGACGACTGAGATATGAATCTAGATAGGGTAGTGATTTCTCCAGTCAACCTTTGGACTTGATTTGTCGTGGTTAGGAGTTCCAACATCCCTTCAATAGGTTTAGTTTGTATGGGTTGACCTCTATCCCTCGTTATGACACCAAAAAACTGAATAACTTTCCCAAGGCTATGCCAAACGTGTATTTCTCCGGGTTTAGCCTCATTTTGTACCTTCTAATATGTTAAAGTTTCTTTTAACAGATCTATGTAATCCTCTGACTTTTTGGATGTGACCAACATGTCGTCTATATATACCTCCATGATCTTGCCGAGCTAGTATTTGAACATAGTTGTCACTGATATTTGATATGTAACCTACGTGTTCTTCAGCCCAAATGACATGACCTAATATGTTCCTTGGTGGGTGATGAACCCGGTCTTCTCCTAGACTTCTTCCTCCATAAGAATTTGGTTATAGCCTGAGTAAGCATCCAAGAAACTCAATAGTTTGTGCCCTGCTGTTGCATCAATGAGTTGGTCGATATGGGGTAATGGGAACGAATCCTTCGGACATGCTTTGTTCAAGTTTGTGAAATCCACGCACATCTTTTGTTTCCCATTTTCTTTTTACCATCACTACGTTGACGATCCACTTATGGTACTTCGACTCCCTGATGAAGAATTTCTCTAATAACTTTTCTACATCCTCACAAATCGCATCGTCGATGGCGAAGTTGAATTTACGCCTGACCTATCTTACTGGGGGGTAGAACGGATCAATGTTTAATATGTCTGTGGCGATTTCCCTTAGGATGCTCGGGATATCTACATGGTTGAAGGCAAACAATTTTGCATTAGTTATTAAGAATTGACTGAATTTACCTAGCTCCCCGAGCTTGTAGCCAATATAGGCCTTTTTACTAAGTTCATTGAGATTCAATTTAATGAGGTTGAGGTCTTATATGGTTGAGGTTGTTCCAGGATTCATGATGATTTCCCTGGTCTCTTCTTGCGTTGACCTGATCGCTGTTGATTGCTATGATTGTTGTTCCTTAATTTTTTTCTATTGGGTTGCCATGCCGTCTAAGGTAATGGGTATCATTCTCGTGACGTGCGTTATTCTCCGCCATCTGATGAATATTCCCCATGATGTTAGGAATTTAATTACTTGGTATAGGTTGGAGAGGATGACTCTTATGGTATGTATTTATGGTCATCCCACTATGGCGCTATATGCGGTGGCCTGGTCCATGATGTGGAATATCGTCCCCAGAGTCACACCGCTGGCCAAGACGAGGAGTATAATTTCCCCCGATGTCTGCTTAACTGCATTATTAAAATCGATTAGTGTAATACAACGCATTACTATCTTATCCTCGAGTGTCATTTGGGTAAGGACTCGGGTATGGATAATGCATGTGCCACTTCTATCGTCCACTATGATACGTTTGACATCGATATCTAAAATACGTAAAGTAATAACGAGGGTATAACTATGAGGAAAAGTCAAATCATCGGCATCTGACTCATCGAAAATGATACTTTTTTGAGTCCGCCATATCGTTCACAGGTGATAGACCACTCGAGCTTGTGATGGTGGTGAACTTCACTCTGGTTGTATAGGCCGCGTCACCACCACCGATGATTATGTTGTTAGTATGAGATGGCGATGTCGGCTTCGGCAGGCCTTGATATTGACATCCTCTAGCGAGGTTGGTTCTCTCCTTATCGTTTAACAGCTCTTTGAGGTGCCCTTGCCGCAACATGTTTACGACGTCTTGTCTGAGGGCGATGAAATATTCTATTTTGTACTATGTTCCTGGTGGAACTCACAAAGTGTGTCGGATTTCTAGATGTTCGGGTCTGATCTCATCTTCGGCAACATCTTCACCTTTATTCCTAGTTTCTCAATAGCGTAAACTATTTCTGTAGGTGACACACAAAAATTGTAAGCAGATAGTAAATGGGGCATACCTCTTTCGTTATGGTGAGTCTACGCCCTTCGCCTGGAAGGGCCTTATTCATAGCAGAGGAAGGTGTGGCGGCCGTCCTGACATATAGTTGATATCGTTCCCTGTTGGGTTGCAGAACTGGGTGAACCCTCTTGACATTGTCTCTTTGTTCTTTTCTGGATTCTGTTTGTATACTGATGTTAGCCGATGACTTAGTCCGTTGAGGTCGTATTCATATGCTCGGATCTCGGCGCAATAAGCATTATGTATTTCATTCCAAGTGGTTGGGGGATATTTCATCAATTGACTTAATAGTTTTCTGGTCGCTCTTAAACCATCTCTACTTAACCTGTTCTAGAAAGCTGCAACCCATCCCTTTGGATACGTTCGACAGAGTCATCCTTACTTTATTGAATCAGACGAGAAATCCCATTAGTCCCTCTCCCAATGACTTCTTGATAGCAAACATGTCGTTCACTCTTGCTTCGACCTTCTTGGTTCTGGCATAGGCGATTACGAACTTATCAACCATTTCTTTGAAAGTTGCAATGGAGCGGGATGATAGTTGTGAATACCATGTTAGTGCCCCTCTCGTAAGGGTTTCGCAAAAATTTTCCAGCAAAATAGAGGATACTTGTTCCTTGGAGAGGCCGTTTCCTTTCACGACGGTAACGTAATAAGTCACAAGATCTTCAGGATCGGTTGTTCCGTCGTATATCCTGAGATAGGGCAGCATTTTGTAGGTCTTTGGTATGGCATGTGGGGCTGGATCATCACTATACAGCCGCTCTATGAATTTGCTGGCGTCCCTTTTTGGAAACAACTTAGGCGTACCCGTTATCTTGTCGACTCGTTCTCCGTGTTCTTTCATTTAGTCTCAGAGTACTTTATTCTCTTTAGAATAGCAGCCACCACCTGGACTTTAGTAATATTCTGAGTTATACCTGTCATCATAGGGTTGATCGGTTACACTGCTCGTCTATTTGTTGTATCATGCAAGCTTTTACAGCTTCTACAGTCGTGCCTGAAGCGGTTTGTTATGGACACTCACTAATGTGTCGGTTAGCCATGCTTCGAGGTGTTTTTTCACATATGGGGCATCACTTCTTTTACAGATGTGAAGATTCTTTTTCATTGAGTTTTGTTATGCTGCAGTGTGGGGAAGGCGACCTCTCGTGTCTAGGGGGCACGTTGGGCGTCACGTCCCCGCCTACTATTTTGCAGCTTCCGTTGATAACATTCATGAGGTTGCTAGGAAAATCACTTGTTATTTTTGTCCTTTCTCTTTGGTTACCTTCCATGTAAGGTTTTGTAACACACATTGAAAGGAGATCTAAGGACTTTTGATGTTAGTGACTTGCGTTTATTGTAGATCTAGAGGAAAATAAAATTTAACTAAGAAGTTCCCACATGCGGTGCTAAATTATTTGACCAAAAAATAAAAATTTTGGTTCAACTAATTAAATTTGTGTAAACGGGGATTAATCTTAGTTAACAATAGTATTCCAAATATCAAGTTCTTAGAAGTGCAATAATACTACGTAGATATATTTTTAATAGCTGCGGTAGCGCGCAACCGATACTTAAGAAGTCAAAGAAAATAACTCAACAGTAAGTATTATGAATAACAATAAATGACCTTTAAGTAAATAGAATGATTGAGTCCTAACAAATGATGGAATCGGCGAATGCTCTCTGATACTGATGGGTGATGGATAATCCTTTGAATATCTGAGTTATTCTCAGATTTGGTGAAAAAGTGTAGACAAGAATCTTAGTGAAAAAGTTGTGTTTGTATCCTTACAATAAGATCAGATTCTCTCCTTTAAAGTCAAAATGTATTTTACAAATGAATATCACATGTCTGCTATCATTGCATCTCTATTTTTAGGGAACATGTTCCTCAAAATCTTAAGAGTACAAGTGGAGAAAATATCTAAGAATATTCTCTTTTGTGCCCTATGTTGAAAGTAGCCGTTATAACTCTATCAAGGGTGCTTGACCTCGGCCTTGACGTTGATGACTCTTTGACTATGACCTTCAATGTTGATTAGATCACTTCGACACATTAATGCTTTATCAATGTCATTTTGACTTATATTCTAGAGGTATATTTTGACCTATATAGCCTCGAGTTCAAGTCTCACATATGAAAAAATCGGGGGAAGTACTTTCCAATTCAATGAACACATATACTTTAAAAATTAGATTTTCATATTATGCTATTTTTGATATATTTATGATGTTTGATTTTGCTTTTGATATTACATTTTCTTGAATTTGATAGATTTTTTTCTGTTTTTTCTAATAAGAATTTTTATTCCCACAATCGTCGTAATAGTTAAAGCTTGTTAAGTATGTGACAAGGTAGGGGTGTATTTTGTCCCGGGCCCGGGCCTAAATGGTCCTAATGGGCCGGGCTTTGCGGTCCCGGGCTTGGTGTGCGGGGCCTGATGGTCCTGGGCCTGGCGGTCCTGGCGGGTGAGACCGGCCAGTGACGGGCCTAAGCCCACAGTGGTCCCGGGCTTCGTGTGCCGGGCCTGGTGGGCCTGGCGGACTTGGTGGTTTTTCAAGGCAATATCTTGTATAGTAGTTATTAGTATAATATAGAATATATTTTATATAGTATACTAAGTTATTAGTATAGTATATATAATATATTTCATTGTACATTGTGTTGTAGTAATTAGTATATATTATATATTATGTATATATATATTGTGTTGTAGTAAGTAGTATATATTGTATATTATGCATATATTATTACCCAAAATGAAATATCTTTCTTAGTATTCCTTCCCTCAATGGAATGAACACAACAAGGTACTAATAACACCATTAAAAGGGAAAAAACTAAAAGAAGATGTGCCAATGGTGGTACTAGTAATTAGTATATTGTTTTGTACTAATTAGTATATATTATATATTTTGTATATACATATATTCCCTTATATATTTTTTTTGTAGTATATATAGTATGTTATGTATATATAATCTCTTATATAATTTCATGTAGTATATGTATAGTATATTATGTATATATATTATATCATATATAGTTATATATTTTGTTGTAGTATATATATTGTATCTCTTATGTATAATGTATATATATTCTCTTATATATGTTGTATCTTATGTATATATGTTATTACATATATATTTTCTTGTAGTTTACGTTGTATATTATATATATATATATATATATATATATATATATATATATATATATATATATGTATGTATATATATTGTAGCTTATAAATAATTCTAATTAAAGACAAAGAAATACTGAGAAAAAAGATATTCAATTATATGTCTTATAATTTTATTACCCAAAATGACATATCTTTCTTAGTCTTCCTTCCCCAATGGAATGAGCACAACAAGGTACTAATACTACCATTAAAAGAAAAAAATCTAAAAGAAGATGTGCCAATGGTGGTACTAGTAATTAATATATTGTGTTGTAGTAATTAATATATATCTATATATATATATATATATATATATATTCTCTTATATATTTTCTTATAGTATATATTGTATGTATATGTGTGTGTGTGTGTGTGTATATATATATATATATTATTATTAGATAATCACAATCATTACCACTTCTACCAATATCAGTAGTAATAGAAATCCGATTAGGTATATGAGTAAATAAATAGCGATTACGTATTGTTCATAAATATCGGCCTTATGAGAATTTGGTGGTGGTGGAAACGAAGCTTGTTCATGACGGATTTATGAGATTCGTTGGAGATAAAATGTATATTGTGATGTAACTTGTACATTTGCACATCTTCTTTTAGTTTTTTTTTTCCTTTTAATGGCGGCATTAGTACCTTGTTGTGCCCATTCCATTGGGGGAAGGAAGTCTAAGAAAGATATGCCATTTTGGGTAATAATATATTACATAATACACATCATTGAATATCTCTTTTCTCAATATTTCTTTGTCTTTACTTCGAATTATTTATAAGCTACAATACATACACACACACACACACACACACACACACACACACACACACACACACACACATATATATATATATATATATATATATATATATATATATATATATATATATATATATATATATATATATATATAACATACAATGTATACTACAAGAAAATATATACGAGAATATATACACATAACATACAATATATATAAGAGAATATATATACATTATACATAGGAGATACAATATATACAGTACAATAAAATATATAACTATATACGTTATAATATATATACATAATATACAATATATATACTACATGAAAATATATAAGAGAATATATATATACATAACATACGATATATACTACAAGAAATGAAGAAAATATATAAGGGAATATATATACATACAAAATATACAATATATACTAATTGCTACAACACAATATACTAATTACTAGTACCACCATTGACACATCTTATTTTAGTTTTTTTTCTTCCTTTTAATGGTGGTATTAGTACCTTGTTGTGCTCATTCCATTGGGGGAAGGAAGTCTAAGAAAGATATGCCATTTTGGGTAATAATATATACATAATATACACTAATATACAATTTATTTTAAAAAGAGCCGTTGGGCCGCCTGGGCCCCCAGGACCGGCCCAGGCCCGCTAGGACCGGCCCAGAACCACCTGGGCCCTATAGGACGGCCCAGGCCCGCCTGGCGGTCCCGGGCTTACGATTTTTTAGTTTTGGACCGGCCCGTCACGGGCCTATCAGACCACCAGGCCCGGGACCGCCAGGACCGGCCCACGAGGCCCACGAGGCCCGCCATAACTGCGGGCCCGGTCCGGTCCCGGTTCAAGCCCGGGCCACAGTACACCATTATGACAAGGGACTAACAATGCTTTTTAAAAATTTAAAAATGATCAAATGTGCTCAAGAATATATTTAAGGAACTAATGCTAACCTATTCTCGAACATAGGTGGGTATTTTTGTCATTTTGTCGGGAAGAATAAGACGAGCCCCAAACAGCGCCTTGTCATGTAAAACCCTGTAAACCCTTTTTGCGTTGTCCACACTCCACAAGAGCTAGCGAGTGAGCTTTCCCCTCAAACAAACTCAGCAGAAATGAGCAGAATTCAGTCCTACGATGACTTTGTTAGAGTCCACGGCGTACTCTTAGCGGCCGCCGGAATCCCGCAGTCACTTCACAAGCTTCTCTTTCAGAAGCTCTCCTCCGATACTTTCGACGGCGGCCACGTTTTCCAGATTGAGCCGCTCGAAGATGGCCGCCAAAGGAGACTACTTTTCACTTCCGATTTCATGCCTAAGCACTCAAATCTCTTCCTCGTTGATCACGCTTGGACTTTTCGCCTCCCCGACGCTTATAAGCAGGTTTTAAAAACTGTTTTCTCTCTAAAAATGGAGTAATTTACGCACATGTATACATTACATAAATCAAATATATGAAAATGAAGTGATAGACTACGTAAGCACTATATAATTTACATATAACAAGTAAAGTTCTGTGACTTTAATGTAACAAAAAATAGTTCGTAATATAACTGTTACTACAAGTAAAGTCAGTGTCTGTAATGTGACAGAAAATAATTTTGTGAGATACAAAAAATAGTTTTTGAGTTTACTGTTACAACATGACGAATTAATTGTTTTGATCGTACTGAGACAACAAATAGTTTTATGACTACTGATACAATAAGTAAAGTTTAGTGAGCATGTGTCAAATTAACTTTGGAAAATAGGTGATGAAGTAGATGTTATTTCATTGGCGATGCTTTCTGTTATTTGCGATTAATTTTTGTATTTTCCTTTAAATTTCATAATGCAGTTGTGTGAAGTTCCAGGTTTAGCAGAAAGAATGGCTGCATTAATGTGTGCAGATAGTGCAGCGGAGGAAGCAGGTGATGTAGATGGCGATGCAGGCGAAGAGGATAGTATTAAACCGAGTGCCTTGGAAATAGTGCAGAGAGAAATAAAAGAAGGGGGGGATGATGCTACTAGGTGGTTGGAGCTTGAGGAACTTGACATAGATGATGACACGCTTCTATCTCTTGATTTGCCTAATAAACTTCCTGTACGTTTTCCCTTATAGCTCTAAATTGTGATATCAACCTGATCAATTAGAAACTAAAAAGTAATAGGAACAAAGCAGCTCCTCGGGACTCGGAATTGCACACCCTGTTCTTGTGCAAGCTTGCTTAAATGTCCTGTGATAGCATGAGTTTTATCCGTGGAGAAGTAGTTCCCTTTTAATGGCCTTACTTTGCGTTAGGATTCTTCCCACCTTCCCTATGAATGAGAGATGCAAGTTGCGGTTTCTTGTACACAATTGCTAGCCTAGATTTCTTGATGAAATTTTTATTATGCATATAATTTAAGATCTTTTAAATTAGTGTGTTAGAAGCTGCAACTTCTAGCTATCTTATAGGGGCAAAAAATGTATGCAATGAGTCACCTCTAGCGTATTGGTGCTTTTTCACTATGTTTGTTACAACGACAGCAAACCCAGTGAGTTTCCACAAGTGGGGTTTGGGCTTTTTACTATGTTTGTTGTCACACTTTTTAATAATGTTGACTTGGTGCTTTATTTTACTTATATTTGTTAATTTTAAATTTTCTTGCATTAGAATTTACTGGCACTGAGCCTGTGCAGCAACAATATGAAGGATGTTGAGATTGTTGCCAAGGAAGTTATTCGACTCAAATATCTTAAAGCTCTCTGGCTGAACAATAATCCAATTTTGGAGTGTAGGTAAGTTACCAAGAGCTCTGTAACTAGGTTCAATGAAGCAATGATATATTTTTTTTATTTTGGAATAGTAATTGATGCTCGGTTAGCAATTTCCTTACTGGCAAGCTTGAGCAGTATTTGATGCTTCTTCCTTTTCTTCTTTGGATAGTAATTCAGAGGCTGCAATCATTCAGGGTTGCCCTGGTTTGGAAATTTGCAACTCAAAGTTCACATCTAACTATGGAGAGTGGGCATTAGGATTTTGTGGTGGAATCTATGACAAAGAAAATGCAGGCTTTGCCCATCAAAGAGATCATCCTTTGGAGAGTGTGACATCTCTAGACCTTAGTAACAGGTCTATTCACAATCTGATAAACAAGGTGAGGTCTATTCCTATGTTTATCTTTCCAAATAAAGGTGCTTTGAATTCATCATGAAATTTTCTCTCGGTTGCACCCCCAAACCCCCCTCCCCAAACCCCCCCCCCCCCCCCCCCCCCCCAAAAAAAAGAAAGAATATTAAGAATCTTTGAGATAATGTGAAACTATGGCTGTCTTTTATGGATGTAGTGGTTGCTCCTCTATCCTTCTAATCTTTTCCTGTTTATGCTGCTTGGTTTTCTCAGGCATTTAATCCTGATGATATCCCATCTCTTTCTTACTTAAATCTGCGTGGAAATCCATTGGACCAGAATTCTCTTAGTGATTTATTGCAGCTTCTTAAAGGATTCAGTTGCTTGGATTCTCTGGAGGTACTTCTTTTAACTACTTCCGCTTTTGTGCGAGCACATAATGATTTTATGTAAACTATGGAACAGGTTGATATTCCTGGGCCTTTAGGAGAAGGCGCTGCTGAAATTGTTGAAGCCCTGCCTAATCTTTCTCTCCTAAATGGAGTAAACACATCCAAAATATTGGAGTCTGGGAAGTCTGTGGTCGATTCAATGTTGCAACCACGCCTTCCTGAATGGGCTGCCGGAGACCCTCTAGAAGATCGTGTCATAAATGCTATGTGGTTGTACTTAATGACATATAGACTTGCAGATGAAGAAAAGATTGACGAAACCTCTGTATGGTATGCAAGCTAGAAATTTACCATTTCATTTTATTATCCTCAAAGTTGATATCTCCATGTGATGTCCTTCTTCCCTTATGCATCTGCTCTAAGCAACATGAATAGTTTGGTTTAATAGGCATTCTCAGCATCTTGAAGCTTTGGGTTTCTTGTTTTCTCTAGCTTGGTTCTGAAGATTGCATCTATAGACTCTACCGGATCTAAAAAAATTAGCACATTTTTCTGTGAGCTGAAGTTGGAGGAATTCTAGTTGTGTAAAATTTGACTATGGACTTTTAGCAATTGGAATTTAGAAAATGTGATCAGAATCCCTCTGTCTATTTTGTAAAATGTTTGACTTGACTCTTTGACTAAATTGGTGAGAGTTACTATTGCAACTAAGAAGTCCTTCAACTTGATTGTGCCAAAGTTGCTGGACTGTATTGATATGATACAATGCTTCTGTGACTCTGAACAATGTTTTCTGAGGTCAAGCTTATATGCGTATTATCCTCATATCAACATGTTTGTTTGTGCTCATAGGTATGTAATGGATGAACTTGGTTCTGCTTTGCGCCACAGCGACAAGCCAAACTTTAGATTATCTCCTTTTCTCTACATGCCGGAGGGCAATTTGGCATCAGCTGTGAGGTTCTCTTCTTAAACTACGTTGTTCTTCTTTTGTAAACGACTTTTTGTATATATTGGAGTACACTAGAAATCTTGTTTAGATGACTACTTGGGATTTGTAGCTGCATATCCCTCTTGTACCCAGGCTTCAGGCTTTGCCTTTTTGTGAATAAATCTCTAAACTGTTCAGATTGTATATCCCTTTTTTATTATACTTTTCTGAATAGATACATATCCAAAATGTTGGCTTTACTTTTTTGTTTAAACAACAAATAAAGTGTCACTTATTTTTCCTTTGTTCCTATTAAAGTAGGTGGATCTGAGGAAAAAGTTTGTTGCTAAGTAACTCTCCTTGGGAAAACCTTAGCGTGTAAATAAGATCCATTGTGGAAAAACAACATATCCTACTCAAGTGAATATTGGAATATTATCCTTCTCATAGTCTCCTCCATGGCTGAAGGCTGAAAGTCCTTTTCCAATGTAAATCCTGATAAGGGAATTAAAACATAGTTGGCATATGCCCTTCTTCTGCTTCTCTGATGAAGTTAATATGCATTTAAACTTTAACTTTGCAAACTTCCATATATTTATGAAACTTTACTAATTTTTAAATGATTTTAGTTACTCAATTCTTTGGCCGATTGACGATGTTCGAGAAGGTGATGAGTGCACTCGTGATTATCTATTTGGTATTGGGGAAGAGAAGCAGCGATCTGCTCGCCTAACTGCTTGGTTCCATACACCAAGAAACTATTTTATCAAAGTATGTATTTACTTATTCAGATTTGATTGTTCATCTTGTTAACTGAATATAGATGTTCAACATGAACTTTGGTTTCCATTATTCTTTAGGAATATGAAAAATATAAGAACAAGTTGCAATCAAACAAATTTGTCAGCCCAGTACAGGGGTCATCAGTTACAAATAGCCTGAGTCATGGTGATGGAAGTGCTTTACGCGTGTTCACTGACATACCTCCAGTGGAAGAATATCTGACTCGTAATGAGTTTGTTATCAGTATGTCTTTATTCAGATGCCACTGTAATTTCCTTTTTATTAGATTGTTGACTGTTTCTTTGTCGCTTTCACTGTCTGGACTTGGTCGTTAATGTTCATGTACTGTCATATTTCTTACAGTCAAGAAAGTGTGTACTGGTTGTTTGAGTATAATTTTATGAAAATTTTTATTGGCTCAAGACTCTACATATATTAACTTCACATTACTGGCGGTGTTTATAGCAACTGAGCCCAAAGATGCAGACATTATATGGACAAGCATGCAGATAGATGAGGAGACAAAGAAGGCAGCAGGACTAAATGATGAACAGTATATAAATCAATTTCCATTTGAGGCTTGCTTGGTTATGAAACATCATTTAGCGGAAACTATTCAGAAGGTCATCATAGATTTCATGTGTTATATTCAGTGGTTGAGCACTTGTTCTTTATGCAGAATGCTGATGCTAAATTTAGTCCACTTTCTTAACAGGCTCATGGATTGGTCGAATGGCTTCAGCCTACTTATAATCTTGAGACACAGCTAACTCAACTTATTGGAGATTTTCAACAACGTGAAAGAGAAAAACTAGACAATTTGTGGATCTTGAAGCCATGGAACATGGCAAGAACTATTGATACGACAATAACTAGCAATTTATCTGCTATTATCCGTCTCATGGAAACTGGCCCAAAAATCTGTCAGAAGTACATTGAGCATCCTGCTCTATTTAAAGGGAGAAAATTTGATCTCCGCTATATTGTTTTGGTTCGCAGTATGAATCCCCTGGAGATCTTCCTTGCAGAAGTTTTCTGGGTATGTGCATATTTCATTGGTGTAGGTGTTCTCTTAGTGGTTGAGAAGTTGGAAAGAGAACTGTTTCACTATGATTACTTTATGTCATACATATAAAATGCCTTTCTCGAAATTGTTTTCTCGTCTCTGGCTAATTGTTTCTATTTTTCGTTCAGGTAAGGTTGGCAAACAACACATACACTTTGGAGAAACATAGCTTTGATGAATACGAGACTCATTTCACTGTTATGGTAAGTACTGATTACTTGTCTCAACTATTTGTTGATTTTGTAGCTTCACAATTGATTTGAGTATTTTATTTGATGTGATTGCATGATTTTATTCCTTGAATATTCTCCTGTAGAACTACAGAGGCAGGTTGAACCATACGAATACACCAGATTTTGTGAAAGAATTTGAGAAGGAACATGAGGGTGAGGGTATTTTTCAATACGTTGATTCCTCCTGTCCGTCTGTTGTGGATTTAGCAGGGCACAGTGATTTAATTACTAGTCTCACTCTCTTGTCTTTGTTGCAGTTAACTGGCTGGATATCCATTCAAGGATTAGAAGTATGATTAAATTGGCTTTTGAAGCAGCTGCTGTTGTGCATCCAGAAATGCATCATAACAAGTCTAGGGCGATGTATGGGGTTGATGTCATGCTTGATTGCCAGTTTCAGCCTAAATTATTGGAGGTATGACAGCAAATTACCTCTATTATAGCATTTTCAGATTTTGGTAGTTCTGAAATGTGACTGCTCAAAGCATGACTTTGCCACTGATCATCTTTGCTTATGTAAATATGCTATGGATTTTGTTTCTTGCTATTCTTCTGTGTCGTTGTCATCTTAGTGAGACAGGAAATGACCCTCTTGTTAAGCTCGATCTGCAATGAATTCTAAAGCCAGGTGCATATCTTTTGGATGCAGATTACCTACTGCCCTGACTGTGGTCGGGCAGTCAAATACGACACTGAAGCTGTTGTTGGTGGAGGAGAAACTGTTAAAGGAAAAGATTTTTACAACTATATCTTTGGCTGCCTCTTCCTAAACGAAACTAATCATGTTTCACAATTGTGAGGGAAACCAGTACATGCAGAGCTTTTTGAAGTAGACTTTCGTGTCAAAGTCTTAACCCTTGATGATTTATGCAAGTGTGTATCAAGAGAACAACAATACAAGCAAAGCCATTTGTACCATTTAATCTGTGCAAAAGTATGTCTTAGCCGGTTTGGACTTTGGAGCTCTTTTACTTGTATCATCCCACCAAACAGCTACTACACCTAGAATATCTCACCAAAGCCCGCCCCTTTCCCAACTCTCAGTCTATTAATTTTACGCCTTTTGAGATGTATCATATTTTCATTGTCTATTTGAGGTTCTTACTGTATTTTAAGGTCTTGAAACTTTCCAGCATCATCTCCATATTGATGTGTATTTTTCCTTTTAAAATATTTTCTGGAGTTGAGAGAGTTGGACATATAAACTAAGTGTTTTCCATAGCGAGATGGAACTTCACGATGCACAATGCTAGTTGCCAGAATGATTTTACATGCCTGGGGCCTGTAACCTGATTGAAAATCTCAGTTTATTTTTTTTCTTTATGTTCTCCAAGTTTGTTTCTTCCTCAGTTGCCAAAGTGACTTGCCTTTTCAGTTGTGGTTGGCAACTCTGCTTGGAAGTGATTATTTCCACTTAAGTATGCTGTATGAAGACTATTTACAAGAGAAGAGGGAAAACATCCCGTTGAGTGCTTCATTTTCTCAAGATCCCGAGTTCTTTATGTTTTCATATTGTAAATAGTCTTTTACATTTGAAGACCACAATATCAATGTCTGGCACCATCATGAGAACTGGTAAAAGAAACAAACGGTGTAGTCCTAGAGTTGGTAGTAAACAAATAATATTAGTCCTAGAAATCGTTGCAGCAGGAAACAAAAAGAAACCCACATATGGTAGTGAAGGCTGAAAACGTTGCGTCAACCTAGATCGTCTGTACATATGCAGATAGGACCGCGACATCCTCCTACTGGCCAAACAACAACGAATTGGCTGGTGTGTTGTTAAGTGACAAGTTGCTAACCAAGTAGCTATCTTGATTGAAGTTAGTCATGCCTTTGGCTTTTCAGCAAATTTACTTTTTTCTGCAATTCCAAGTTTGACATCCTTTCAAGCTCCAAAGCACGTTCAAGCTTTCATCCAGCGGACAACAATAGTATATGTATTAGTTTTAACCCAAGCAAAGATAATAATGAGTACTAAGCAAAGATAATAACGAGGATTACATTAGCCGCTCGGCTGCTCCATTCCCCTAGAATAGCTCTAAGCCTCTCATTTTCCTTTACATACTGTTACAAACACCAAATCGAACTAAGAAAAGGAAGGGAAAAAAGGAAGCAAAAGGATAAAAAGGAAATATCATGCTAACCTTTTGGTGTGAAAGAAACTAGCATGATTATGGAAATCCAAATGCTAAAGATGGATGACAGACTTAGAATAACAGTATTTAGTACTAGCAGCAAGGAGAACCTTAATATACAAAATTACAAGAAATTAATTGCAGTTCTGGAATAATAATCTCAAGTTCGACAAGAACCTTGAAGTGTTTCTCTGATGAAAGAAGAAAGGTTTGATTATATTCATAATAAATGAGTGATACTATAAATCAATGTAGATGTGGAATAAATGTCGGCATTTAACTTGAATCTTACTGGGCCTGAAAATTGTAGGACTCATGAGCACCTAGGCAAATCACAGCCAGGAAGCTAAGTAACCAGTTGAAGCAAGGACCGTCCCAAGGTCAGAAAAAAAAAAAACAAAATGGTATCACCCATTGGCGGTGAATGATGTCTTCCAAAGCTGAATTGTTCTTTTCGGCTGTTAGAGCCTACATCTTAGCCTAATACTTTGACTTCTCTTTTGGTACATCGTATTCATTTTTAATGGCAAAGAAGCAACAGTTGCAGCAAAAGAAGACAAAAGACCAGCATGAGGTTGCAACTTACGTTTAAAATGACACTTTTCCATAAAGAAAAACAACTCCGTTTCTGAATACACCAAATATTTTGCAGTTACACCACAACAAAAGTTTATTTTCTAAAATAGTTTCAAACACACCTGATTGTTTGTACTGCGGATGCGCTGCATCTCAGCATCCTTCTCTTCTATTAGAGATCGAGCAAGTCTAAGCTCAGATTGCAATTGATTCATCTGAAACACAAATCTTTCAGCAGATAATTTCAAAAGAGTAAAAGGATAACAATTGCTGAGGTAAAACTTCTATTGGGAAGAAAGAAATATCAAATATCCGAGACAAGCATATTCTATTCATCCTTAAAAACAATTCCCTCCATGGACACCAAACAGAATCAGGGAAATCAACAGAAGGAACATATGGACTCAAAAGCAATGGTCACACCTCATGTAAAGAAATCAGCAAAAGTATTTTTCATCACAGTGTGATTATAATTTCACAAAGGCATGAGTCATATGAAATGGACTCCCACTTAGAACTGATCCACATAAATTTACTCTCAAGAGTTTGAAATAAGATGCCACAATGTAGAGCACCCGGATGACACATGGATCCGCCCTTGAGCAACTAAGTCTGTTTATTAGAACTACTGCTTTACAAGTTAGTTCTCACATTATAAAAGTACTTCCATCTCTGTGGATTTCGTAAGAAACAAGATAGGTCCAAAAGACCACAAGGCCCAATAATACCTCAGCTGAAAGTGTGCGCAATTCTTGGTCTCGAGCTGCCAGTAGGTGGGCAAGATCAACCTGCAAAACCAAGCAACTGAATGTTTTCACCATATTCATAGCCCAAATTCTAATAACAATTGAGTAGTACCACACAAAGATGGTTGATTTTCATTACTGAATAATTCCACAATAATGAACTAAAATGACATGGCTTCCACATTATCATCTTACAGAATTAAAAAAATGCAACAGCTGGTGTATATTATGTCATGCTCAGCATCTATGACTTTTTTTCTTTCTTTCCTGGTTTTGTCATTAGGAAACTTGTTCAGACGGTTGTTACCAACTAACTTGGGAAACAACAATAACAGAAGTGAAGCCCGTTTTTCATAATCTTAAACAGAAAATAACTTCACCTAGATCTTATAAAATGGGAAGTGTGGAAGAATGTTTACCACTTTCAGATTTATGATAGTTGATACAGGTTTCTTTCTCCTTCTCAAATTCTTTGTTTTCCTTTCTGACTTATAGCTTAATTATGTCAAAAAGTTATGTTTTTCTTTCTATTTAGAGAATACAGGAAGGAGATTCTTAGCAAAACAACTTCGATAAGGAGAAGCTTACCTGAGGTGCACTCCCATCATTAGACCTTTCATATTTGCTCAAGGATTCTTGTAATCCTAGAATCTAAAGGAGAAAAACATCAAAATTCAGAGAAACAAAGGAAATAATTCCACAAGAAACAAGAACTAATTTCCAATCAAAATGCTATTCATTTTTCTATTTTGGACGCAAGAGAACGCACATCCTGCAGCAACCAAGACCTAGAAATGTGTAGAACTCCACCTTCCTTTCCAAACATGACTTATGTGCGCTGTTAACCACTTGATGCACCAACTAGTAAGACTAAAGCTGCTCAAAACAGTTCCTTCTTTACTCTCTTCTTGCAATGAAACATGCCTGGAACCTTATTTCTAAAGGAAGAGTATCAGAGTTTTCTTTATCAACACATACCTCCTCATTCAGAAAGTGTATATTTTCTTGCTGATATTGCAATAAGGTCATGAGCTGATCAGATAGTCGACCACCATCTTGATACCTATACAACAAAAGGCTCCTGGGTAAACATCACTATTATTTGCTTCCACACTAAACAGAAGTGTAATGTGCTTTGACAATAAAGATGGGACTTATGGCAAATCCATCCACTATGGCGTATAAGATTTTTCCTACAAACTCAAATGCGTAAATCTAATGAGGTACCTCAGTCCTTCCAAAGAACTTGATGGTTGAAGTGGAGAATAAAGTGACTTCAAAACATCAGGCTGGGAATGAAATGAATTGTATTGATGAACATAACCTGTGGCAGTTGGAAGTGTAGCCTGACAAATGTCATTTTTAAATATGTTTCCTAATAACATACAAAACTTTGGAATTTACTATAGGCAATTTCTTTGTAGGGAGACATGGGTGGGCTTTACTATAAAAATATAGGTGGAGAAATGACTCTTGTTCACGAAAACCACAAAGGAGGTCTCTCACCAATATAGAGAGTCATGAAAGAAGCAGCACAGACTACTTCAGCCAGCATGATTATCCTGCAAAAGTTGTGGAAAATGCATCAAACCTCTAAATTAGAAACACAAGGATACAGTGAAGCAATCAAGTTACAGGAAGCTACTCCAGTACCACCACAATGGATAATGCAACCTTCAATAGCAGTATTCAATATATAATAGAAGCGTAAATGGCTACACCTAACATCTGGCTGAGGCCTTGAACTTTTTGAAGACTGGACTCGAAACTGCATTTAGATCAAGCCTAAGGTTCAACCTTCAGATTAATTATTACTCACATAAATGACATTTAACTAGTTAAGACCCATTTTGGATTGTTATGAGTCGGTAGAACTGTATATCAGAAAGATCTATCATATTAGTCAATTTTTAAGAATTCATATATGGAAAAGGCGATCCATGTAATACATCAGTGTCTTACTCGTGGAAAGGAACTATTCTTGGCAACTTCGACAACTTATGACGACGTTTGTCCTGCATATCACCAAGAAGGTTGCCAGTGACTACGCTTAGGCCCTGACTCATTATTGGAAAATGCAACCCAAATGATTTGGGACCCAATTGACAGATTTGGCCTATTCGTTTACCTGGATCAATAGAACCTTTTGATATTTCATATCCACTTTGATTTGATTTCAGTCCTTGAACTGGATCTCCTAAGCTGAAACAACAAAGGTAGAAGTAGCGATCCCATCTGCCTTATTTTACTTCTGTCATGCGTCAGTTGTCTGGGTAGTTTGAATTAAAAGTGGCTCTTTATCTCAAAATTCTGCAGGATCGTTCAGCGTCTAAGTTCTTCAGGTTTGGAGTAGAAGATATTATTTTGTGTATTCCTCCGGTTCCAAATAAAGCAAAACAAAAATATAATGAAAATCCATTCCTTCATCTTTTTTTTCTCCTTTGTTTAGCCCATGAATATACACCAAGCTCCAAGAAAGTCTATTTAAGAGTCTCAATCTCTCTGTACTTTCTCAAAAAAAAGAGCCTTGATCTCTCTGTCAACTCTTCCGTGCTATTTTTGGTATTACTTATCTATCGATTGTAAACAAAATTACTGGTTGTAATCATTATTCTGGTTGCTTTAACTGTACAAAAATTTAATTAAAAATTCTATGATTAGAATTCTATTCTTAAATCCGAATCCACACACTGTAATGCACCAAGGACAAAAGTGTCTAATATGCAGCTGATAAAGATATGGACATTGGGCTTAACTCAACCCCAAAGCTAGCTCATAAGGTGAGGATTTGCCAAGCCATATAAGGAGACCAAGTCCTCCATCCCTTAGCCGATGTGGGAAACTCAACACCCCCGCACGTCCAAGCTTGCCAATTGGATCGTGGACAATATAATATGGGGGCCCAACATTGGTGAAACAAAGAATTGGAATAGTCCAGCTCTAATACCATGATAAAGATATGGACATTGGACCTAACTCAACCCCGAAAGCTAGCTCATTAGGTGAGGATTGCCCAGGCCATATGAGGAGACCAAGTCCCATCCCTTAGCCGATGTGGGAGACTCAACAGCAGCAAACTTGACATTTCTTATTTAAAAAGGAAAAGGTCTCCAGAGCCAGTTTCTCAGCTAAAACTGGCTATACAACATCTCAATATGCAGGAAGCTGCAAAAAAAAAAAAAAAAATAGAGGATACAAAGGCACAAGTGCTCTTAGCAGGTGAACCTGAGTAGTGTGGATATAGAGAGGATACTAATATCTGGATCCCAAACCATGACCAGCAGCATCGCAGCAGTTCCTGCAATTGTTTGAAGTGTTTTAAGTATAAGAAGTACATATTGAAAAATATAAATAATTGTAGAAATGTAATCTTCAAGGAAGTTGGAGATTCAAACTTAGTGCTTCCCCAAAGTATCTTCAAATAACAAAAGGCTATGGATATTATCTTTAGGGATCACAGTTTGCAAAGTAGCAAGCTTCTCAGAAGACTAGAATAATATTCAGGTTAACCGAGATTTAATTGATTGTACTTTCCCTTCTTTACCAGGAAGTAAGGGATGGGACATTGAGAAGGTAGAAATTTGAATGATTTAATGCATCACCAATATTTACATATGCCAATTAATAAATGTAAAAAGGAAACGATTGTATTGCTTTGCTAAAACACACAATTCAACTGTAACAAGCCAGTCCTGCATGTAAACAGCATATTTTAGCACTAGAGCAAGATTTGTTTTGACCTTAAATTTCGAGATTAAAACAAAGTATAAAAATGGGTGGTACACGCAAAAAAGGCTGAACACAACTAAAGAACTAAGTAGAGAAATACCATATGCAATTGTCGCAAAAGGTAGGCGAATAATGTGCTTCAGCTTCTGGCTGAAAACACAGTAACCCTACAAGATTAAACCATTGCGCACTTCAAAAGTTTGACACTTCACAACAGATAATTGGATTATTATGGAAAAATAAGAAGGAAACAAGCAATTGTCAATCTTAATAAGAAAAATATTTAAGGAGTAATAGGTAATCCTCAGCCAAGTAGTGCATACAAGTCCCTCATTCTCGACAAGAAAGATACCCAGAAACCCAAAAAGCTTTATGCGAAAATGGCACAGAGAAGCTGTCACATTGGTCAACCAACTTATACTCTTTTATACCCCCAAGATAGCTAGTGGACAAGCCAACCTTTTAGTCTCATGTAGATTGGGTACCAGGTTTTCTTCCTACGTCTGTCAGGTTCTTAACTATCTGGTAGCACCATATTATGAACATCCAAAGAATACACAGTGGCTTAAACCAGAAAGCGGATCAACTTTAATGCAATGCATGTTTTGGCACCATATCGGACTTTAATATATGCACAAACCTCACAGAAATATGATATGATAGTAACAAAAATGACTTAGGGAAAGATTGTCTTTAATATTCTGTTTTCTTTTGTGTACATGTCGATTGGGAGGAATGGGGCAGCGGATGGACATGAGGGAGAGAAAAGAAAGTTATATCCAATGAGGTACAACAACATCAACTACCAATGAGGTAGCACTGACATTAATCGTTGACCCCCTGTGTTATTTTCCTTCCCTTGCACAACCTAAGTCAAGATTTATAGTGGCAAATGCCATTCGTGACATCAAAACTACAAAAACATATAGCAATGCATAATGGAAAACTCACCTGCAACCGTATTTTCTGGACTTGGTATACCAGATATTGCTGAAAAATGCCTGCAGATATTGAATATTTATGTTTAACAATTAGAGAAAAGTCAACAACAGGAAAAATACAAATAATGAAAGAGATTTTAAACTTATAACTTAGCCAAGATGAAACAGTATAACCGGAGAGTATAATTTCATAGGAGCAGACCCGTGATAACTAAGAGGGCAACATTACAACTGCAGAGAAGTTGGAAAACTAATCCCCGGACAGAGTGAAATATCCATGTAGCTCCCACAGCCAAAACAGCAAAACCTGCCTAGAATTTGTTATTAATCAGCTCCCATATAAGTGAATAATTTGCATGCAGAATTAAAGTAGTATTACTTGCCAATAAGATACAGTAGAAAAAACTCCCAATCAGGCTTGCAGGCTTGCTATTACCAAAAAGTGGTGCCTCATCCAGTATGTCCAGGAACCTACAGTTAAAAAGTAGCAGGGACATTTATCAGCAAGAAAGCTCCAATGTTAAGTAAAAAATGGGATAACTTTCATTTTTTTCAGAGAAGAGTAACTTTAATTTAGACAGTATATTTCACTTGGCAAGTCATATAACTGGCCATATAAAATGGGGTGATACCGGGCCAACTTCACTGGATTTTGGCAACAGCAAGAATGATACTTTAGGAACTCAAGTGAAAGTAACGGTAAAGTTGTTTCCGTGTGACCTATAGGTCATGGGTTTGAGCCGTAAAATCAGCTATTGATGCTTACATCAGGGTAAGCTGCTTACATCACAACCACTTGGGGTTCGGCCCTTTCTCGGATCATGCGCGGACACGAGATGCTTATTGCACCGGGCTTCCTTTTTTTAAAGTGAAAGTTGAGTGATTTTATGGTAGAAAAATAAGTTTGATGACTTTACTGCAATATACTATAAGTTGAGTGATCTTTTGTGTAGTTAACCCCCATTTTGCTTTACAATTCTTCATTGTATCAGCCTAAGTTTCCCCTTCTCCTCCTTATGCACATACATACCTCATAACTTACAGTCTAGATGCTGACTTTGAAGATCATAACACCCAGATATATTTATTTAGTTGATTATATGAAAGAAACATAGTAAACAGTGATACAAAGTTAACAGAAAAAGGGGAAAACATAATTAAAATCTCTTGAAAATTTGCTATAATTGTAAATGATTACCCTAATAAGTCGCTTGCCAAACAACACATTGTTCAATTAAAGTACAGTTCACCACAATGCTAGCCACTTTTATGAGTTCGAATTCACAATTAAGTATTTTCAGAAATTGCCATAGCATGTATTTACTAAATTTTCAGCCAGCATAAAGAGAAAAATAACTGAATTACAAGTAATAAACGAACATTGCGATATTTCAACTTGAAAGTACGGCAACAAAAATGAGCAATTAAAAACTGACAGAGTGAGGATGAGGAATGATATTGGCAAAATCAAAATTTCGCTAAAGTAGATAATTGTGTTTGTGGTGTGAGTAGATTGGAGGATTAGCGCTTACAAATTGTTTTCGTTTTCGTAGATAGAAGAAGAGCGTCTTTCTGCAGACATTTTCTTCTTCTTCGCCTTCGTCGAGAAATTCGCGTTGCAGAAATTCTAGTTCAAAACAGAACCGCTGTGCTTCGTTCTGAATCTGTATCCAATTTGGTGTTTCTCTTCTCTCACTTCCTTATTTTTAAAAAACATTTTCCTTTTTATTCCCCATGCTTGCCCCCCCCCCCCCCCCTCCTCTTTTTAAACACCAAAATCCAATATAATAAATTGTATTTGCATTAATTTTTATTACTTATCAATATTGTTTTTGTAAACTAAAGAACCTGCCGGAGCTACCCTTGAGACATGTGCATTTGGAATATCCTGCTCAACCAACTCGGCCATCCTTACGGCTAACTTATCAATAGTTAATAATTTATTTTACGTATCTAATTTTCTCACTTAAAGTAATAGTAGTATTATTGCAGCAAACATCAACGCTGGGGAAGAATTTTTCGCATATAGGACAAAAAATCTTTTATTACGCAAAAATATGTTCTTCCTTTGGTAATAGTTTTAGTTTGTGCTAAGGCCGCAAATCTGGCGGTTCCGAACCGGACCGGAACCGCGGCCCTAGCGGTTCTGGCGGTTCCGGCGGCCCGGTTCCGGCGATTTCCGGGAACCGTGGCGGGGCGGTTCTACCTGTTCGAACCGCCAGAACCGGAACCGGAACCGAAATCAGAACCGGACCAGTTATGACGGTTCCAAACGGTTCTGTAACGGTAATTTTTTTTTTTTTAAAAATAATTTCCAAACGGCTCTTTTTCAAAACTAGCCGTTTGAAAGTTTAAAAAATAGCCATTTGGCCCCCAAACTTTAATTTAACCCCAAACTTTCTATAATAACACTATTTCCCATTTCTCAACTATAAATACCCCCTCATTCTTTCATTTTTATTCACCAATTCATCAATATCTCTCAATCTCTCTCAAGCTCTCTTTCAATCTTTCTAGTGCAAGTGCTTAATTTATTGTTGCAAATTCGTGAAACAATGTGAAGTTGTGGAATTGATGTTTTCAAAGTGTTCAATTTCAACGATTTTCAATTTTCAAGAAGTTGTTCGTCAATCCAGTAAACTCGTTTCAACTCTTACGTGCTAATTATTATGGCATTTTCGTTGAAAAATATGTTCGGTAAAGAAAAAGCTAAAACCGGTGAAAGTAGTGCCAAAATACTACCCCTCCCCCGGTTGATGACAATCTCAACATAAAACCGAAAGTTGAATTATTGCCTGGTAATAAATTGGTAGAGGGAACATCTCTAGAGATTTTGGAGAAAGAAGGTACAAAGGACAACGTCACACCATCTTTGCAACACCATGCTGATGGCTTGGAAAAAGGTGCAATGGAACAGGTGGTTTTATCTCAATGGGGTGGTTCAAATAAGGCAGGATTTAAAGTAGTGCCTTCAAACACTAAGACGTCCGTTCACCTTGATGGTGTGTTCAACATTGTATCGTACGACATAGTCCCTAAGCTTCAAGATCTACTTATGGCATCAACTTTTAAGGTAAGTCCAGTACATTATCTACAGGATCTGACATCTGCTGTAATTCAATTCTCTAATACCTGAACAATTTGAATCTTTAGTAACTTATCTTTTGATGGACCTTGACATTGTATTCGACATGGCTCAGTATATGTATTTGTCTATTATTGTGAGTGATATAACATGACTGAAAAGTTAAAAGACCTTTTTTGTTATCTGGATTTTATTGCATTATTATTGTAGGGGCTTTGTCTGAGAAATCAATGGAGGCACACAGGACAGGAAGAAGCATATGGCTCGGACAGGGAAGAAGCATATGGCTCGGCTCCATGAACTCCAAAAGATATCGAAAAAACTGAAGTGGCCGATGATGTGGGTGCAACTGTCAATAGGATTAACCCCAAGGAACAAGAAGAAGCGTTCACCACAGGGGATAACTGAGTTAAGTCATGTTCAGGGAATAATGCATAAATTATGATGTAACTTGTACATTGGCATGTCTTCTTTTAGTTTTTTTTTTCCATTGGGGGAAGGAAGACTAAGAAAGATATGCCATTTTGGTCAATAAATATGCTCTTATCATATCCTTGAATATCTTTTGTCTCAATATTTCTTTGTCTTTACTTCTATATCAATCCTTGAATATTTATATAACATACAATATATAACATACAACACAATATACTAATGACAACATTCTTTTATCAATATATACTACCTATATACAATTTATACTAATTACTAACTACAACACAATATACACTACTTATATACAATATATACTACTTAAATACAATATATACTACTTATATACAAAATATGTACTACTTATGCACAATATATACTAATTACCAAACACAGTATATACTATATTAATAACATAGTACACCATATAAAATATATTCTACAATATACTAATGTACTATACAAGATACTGATTTATAAAAAATAAAAATAAAAATTCAGAACCGCCGGAACCGGAACCGCCAGAACCGGAACCGGATGGTACCCGGAACCGTATGGTAGCGGTTCCGGCTCCGGAACCGCCATAATCGGAACTGCCAGAACCGGAACCGCAGACCCAAATAGACACAGAACCGGAACCGGATACAGCCTTAGTTTGTGCCATGTTATCTATTTATTTCGTGAGTTAAATTCATTTATGTGAACCTTCGTCATTCCTAATTCTGACGGTTGAATAGTTTTGTTAAAATGACTCAATTGGTAACTCGTAAGTAATTAAAGTAAGGAAAACAACAACTATAATGTCTAAAATCAAACAAATTGAAGTCGGCTATATGCAGAAGGGGAGCCAGCATAGAACAACAACTACGCAGTATACGCCCACAAAGTGGGGTCTGGGGGGGAGCCAGCATAAAATAAGAAGAAAAACATTTAAATAGTGTGTATAAATAACTTCCTTCAGGAATATAGTAAATTCAGTATCTCTGTTCTTATTCGTTTACTACATAAGTAGCCTAAATCATCTTTGTATGTACTATACGTGTTTTGAACATAAATCTGAGAACGGAGCCCGAATGCTGGTGTATCATCAACTGGGATGATGTGGGATCTAGGCCTACTTCCCTTTGGGAAAATAAATACAAACTTCAAAACTCAGGCAACGACAGGGTAGGATGCACAAGTGGCAATACCACACATGTTCTTTCCCATCTCCATTTTGAAGTATCCATTGTCACCCCAATCTGCTCCCCATGAATTCTTGATGAGCCAATAAGGAACACCATTTTCAACACCGTAACCCACAGCAAGAACAGCATGGTTTACATCCTGCCAATGCAACATAACAATGTTTGTAATATTGTATATATGCTTATTTAGCGAGGTCAGGAATTTTACGCAGGGTGTTCAAGATTTAATATATATGCACAACACTGAAGTGAAGGATGTTTAACTGACGACCCTTGGTTGGCTGTAGCTTTGCCCTGTATTTAGGTAACTATGTCAATATATTTGCATATCACGTTCCTAGGGACAGATGACTTACCATGGGAGTATTGCCACATTCGGTGCTGGTGTAAACACCACTCTTGTATTGTTTGAAACCTTTTATCACCTCAAAAGCTATACTAACGGGCCTAACCAATGCAACCGCGTATTTTAGTTCATCTTCAGCACCCTGGAATGACACATATGTAAGGAACTTAACTAATCCTTATTGACCATTAAGGATGGATACTAACACTAGCAAAGATTGGTTGTATCCGGGAGGAAAGAGATATCATACCAGGGTAATATTGACAGAATCGATGACTTTGACACCAACATTTTCTGATGAGAATTTACATAAGCCATTCTTGCCGGTGTATGGATATGCTTCTTCAGTGTCAAGACCACCATTGGATTTAATATACTCAAAGGCTTGTGATGGGAGCCCACCATTGCAGCCAAAGTTATTAAAAGCTCCAGCACAGTCCACAAGCTGCTGTTCAGATAGAGAAATTCCCTTCCCAAATGCTTGGCCATATGCTGCTTCTAGTGCACCAGTAGTGCTGCCATATTAACGATATGTGCCTTCTCCATTATATTTCAGCTTAAGAGTGCAATTTCAAGACTTACAATTTAAGAGTCCGATGATGTGAGATTCTAACTAATTCTTACCTGAATGTCCAGCAAGATCCGCACTTGCCCTGGTTCTTGACTGGGCTGACAATCCCAGCTTCCCTCCAGTCTTTCTATAATTACGAAATTGGAAATTTCGCGTTAGGAAAGAAAAAACTTCTTTTTTGCAACCAATTGTACATTAACTCAGTACATGCTCGCTAGTCTACTGGAGCTACCAACTTCAATCAATTAGCCAAGATTTTTACCAGATATGAAATCATGACTGGTGCTCGATCTAGTGGTATTTCTTATGAGGATTCTATTTATCGTTGTAGGATACCTATTCAAGATCTTTGTAGTTAGAGTGTCTATAGTTACAGCATAATTAAACTCCGAGCACTCCATAGTTCTGGAAATAATAAATCATCAGAAAGTAGTTTAACTCTAATGATCACTAACTCGAGAAATAGATACAGAGGAGTTCTGAGTGCATATACCGTCTCCGGCAGGACAACGTTAGTGAGTTTGAGATTGCCCTTTGTGGTGGCTGAACAGTTTTGAGCTGCTCCCAACCTGTCTCTCCGGAACTCGTCCCATGTTATGTCGGTAAACTCTGTCACGAAACATAATAATCGATAAACAATAAGGCCCATGTATAATAGAACTTAGAAGCATAAAATGCATACTTATTTCTTCACTTTTTGTTGTTGATTCTATGCACAACTAGATTAAGTTACAAAAACTTTTCATCTGGGCAGTCCGATGTTTAGGTGCTTATGTTCTTTCCATGTACTGTGATTTTGTTTTTTTGTCCATATATGAATGAAATAGAGAAGAAATAAGAATTCAATTTAGATTTTTTTAGTCTTTTAGCAGGATCAGTTGTAATGAAGAAAAGCATTTGAATTGAGCTTCTTGAAATTGATTGGAGAGAGAAAGGGTACGCACTAGCCACACAATATGAATGAAATATCTACACATGATAAGGCACTAGACCAATTAATTAATAAAATATGCAAAAATACCATACTGATACTGTAGTGGAACATATGTTTTATCGCATTATAGTTTTAATTTGTCCACATCTCTCCAAATGAAAAAAGAGAATGAAATAAAAACATATATACAAAGTCTACTAACAAAGAGTAGTATTCAATTGCTTGTACTTAATTTTGTAGCCTCTAAATAAAAGTTACCTTATTTTACAATAATAACTATAATTACGCCTTAATCTGTTAAATTAGCTGAAGAATAAAACAGAGAGCATTGGAACCACTAAACTATAACTTGTTACCTCCACATCAACAAATTAAGATTCCACTTAAGCAAAAGAGAAAAAAGGAAAAAAGGAAAAGAGAAGGGCCTTAGCGTTATGCTATAATATTAATTATACCATTGACACCGAGTTTGTATGATAGTCCTTTCTTGTTATGCGATCGAATCATCTTCAAATTGTCCAAGAATACCTCGAACCTTTGCTTTATCTCCTCAACTGTCTCGTACCTCTTCCCATACCTTAAATAACGTCCCAAAAATAAAAAGACTTAAGTTATATACATTACAGTATAATTCATATTATGTGATTTATGTTAAAAGAAATATATACACACATATATATATATGTAACTCACACTCAAAATAAAACAATTACTATTAATAAGCAAATAACAAAAATATCTCATTTCCATGTATAGATTAGTGTACCTGTGAGCAAAGCGAGCGAAGAGGAGAGCATGACGAGTCTTGCCGACGACTTGGAGAATTCCGTTCTCCAGCTCATGTAAACCGTCAGAAACAATTTGTCTGATCGGATTCTCATCGGCGAAGGTAGCCGGTCCGGCAAGTGCGGCGGCGAAAAGGCCACCGGCGACGACGAGAGCCAATAGGAGTGAGAAACGAGACATTATAATCTCCTTTCAGAGAATGTGGGGAAGGGAATTATACGGATTGGATGATTGTTTATGGTAAGGCTTTGGTAGAATGGTGGACAATTTATTCATGTGGGTTTTGTCCGCTATTTAAGTGGGGTCCATGGGTGCATATTTTTCTTTGCAAAATAGTCGTTATACGAAAAATATGAACGAAAATATTATTTAAATTCAAAAAATATTTCAGTAAATATTATTTAATTTTAGAATATTTCAGTATAATATACTGAAATTTTGGTATAACATTCTAGAATGGAGTTCCAACAAAGTATACTTGAACTCCAATATATTATACTCGAGTTAGGAGGAACTTCAGTGTATTATATTCGAGCCAACAAAGTATATCGGTCCAGCATAATATGCTAAAAATTCATACACAGGCACATCAAACTCCAATATATTATGCTGGATTGGTCTCTGCTACAGTAAAATAATAATTATTTTTTAATGACTTGGCAAACACTAGCTATTTTTAAATGACCAGTTCGAAAACTGGCTAGCCCATGCTATTTTAACCATTTTCAGAAGTATGGCCCAAATAGGACATCTTTATAATAAGTCAAACTTATTATTTACTTTTTTTGGTCGATATATATTGATTATATAACTATTACTTTTTAATTTGTATCCAATCAAATTTTAATATGAGAGTATTTAGATTAGCTTTTAAGCTGATCAAATTAGATTTAAAATTTTCTTAAGTATTTTTAAGTGTTTGAAAAAGTCAAAAAATATTTGAAATAAGTTAAAAAATACTTAAAGTAAGTCAAATAAATAAGTTGGGCAGATCCATTTTATTACTTTTTGACTTAAAAGTTAATTTTTATTTTAAAATTCACTTTTTGTAAGACATTCTAAACGCGTTGTATATTCTCTATAGCAACAATTTCACTATAATGGTAAAGCTTTAATTTGTGACGATCCAAAGGATCATCACCTGTTTTCTTATTTATTCCGTACTTTCGAAACCTTGAAAATCTTATTTATAGTATCTTCGACTTGCATGCGCAATCCGGGCGCGTAGCCAGAAAACTTAAATGTGAAATTCTGTGAATAATGCTAATTTTTTTATATTAACATAAATAAATTTGACTTCGGTCAGCATTTTAGGCAAACGAACCCGGACCCGTAAATTTGACTTCGGTCAGAAATGAATTTTTGCGTAAAATTATTTTTATGAAATTATTATGGAAAATTGAAACGAAAATTGATTAGAACGTGTTGGTATCAGCCCCATATTTTGGTTCCGGCACCCGGTACAGGTCTCATATGCAATTTAAGATATTTTTGTAAAGTTTGGTTGAAATCGGACGTCGTTTTACGTGTTTCAGACTTAAAATGAAAAATTTGAAAGTTTATGAAGTTTAACGAAATTCATGGATTTTGAGGCTTAATTTAATGTATACGATGTTAATTTGGCAATTTCATCGCACGGTTAAGTTCGTAAGATGTTGTTGAGTTAGTGTATGTGTTTGGTTAGGAGCCCCGAGGGCTCGGGAGTGTTTCGGAGGTGTCTCGGGATGGTTTGAAACTTAGAAAATTACAGATTTTGGCCTCAGCAGTTGCAGGTCCATTTGTTCTTCGTTTTCGCGACGCCTCTTCCGTGTTCGTGAAGCTCTGAGTTTTTCCTTCATTGCGTTCGCACCCTTGCTCTCGCGTTCGCATAGAGTTAATTGACCATGAGGGACTTAGCCTTCTTTCCTCTTCGCGTTCGCGTTTGTACCCTCACGATCTTATAGCTTGACAGAATATTTTCATCACGTTCGCGTGAAGTTTCACTCGTTCGCATAGACCAATTCTAGACCCCCAGCCTTTTTCTCTCTGTGTTTGCATTCTATATATCACGAACGCGATGGTCTATTGAGTACTACCCTTCGCGAACGCAATTATCCTTCCGCGAATGCGAATGGCAATTTTTCCCAGTTATTTAAAAGTTCCAAAACAGAACAGTGACGGGATTTCTCACAAGTTTTCACGAACTCCTTCTTCTCCAAGGTCCTTAGGCGTCAATTGAAGCTTTCGTTCACCAAAACTTCGTGGGTTAGTAATCCTTAACTTGTTTTCTTAATTTTTCATCATTATCTAATAAATTGCTAAGCCTAAAACATGTAATTTAGGGTAGAGTTAGAGATTTTCGAATTTTCTTGATTTAGACCTCGTTTTAGGGTCGAATTTGATAACACATTATATATTCGAGCTCGTGGGTGAATGGAGAATTTGATTTTGGTCTGAACCTCGTGTTTTGACCAAGCAGGTCCAGGGTTAACTTTTGGAATTTTGAGAAAAATGGCCGGAAAGTTATAATTGAATATAGGAATTGGTTTGTTTAGCTCTTATTGATGGTATTGAGTCATTTATGCATAGATTCGATCGGGTTAGAGCCGAATTCAAGAGGGAAAGCGGTGAAAGTGGATTGATTTGGCCGTGGAAGTTAAGGTAAGTGTTTGGTTTAACCTTAGCTTGAGGGAATAAGTATTGAGTCTTATTTGCTACTTGCTAATTGTCGAGTATGATGTATAGGCATGGTGACGAGTATCTATACATTGGTGTCTAGCATGACTGTGAGTCCTTGTATTGCGAATATTCTGATTTTGGTGTAACTTCCATGCTCAATTAACGATTTCTATATGTTGTAAAGAGCATGTGAAAGGAATTGTGAATTTTAAGTTTCGAGGAGCATTGGCTCGAGTTGAAATACAGGTTGTGAAGCTATATGAAATAACTAAATCCTTGGAGCATTGGTTCACGTGATAATGTGAACTACGAGATGAAAAGGAAATAAAGAAAAAAAGTTATTGGTTTATTCCTTTGACGAGATGTTTTGTTATTTTGTCGATATTATCCCTAGCCGGGACGTATATACTTGCACTGTTGAGTTTTTTGCTAGGATAGTATAAATTATGGTTAATCCCTTGTCGGGACTGTTGTCATGATTAGTGTAAGTTGTATATTTAGATATTATATTGGATCGCGTTGCACGCTGCAACAGATATTATATTGAATTGGGTTGCACGCCGCAACAGATATTATATTGGATCAGGTTGCACGACGCAACAACTATATGTATATTGGATCGGGTTGCACGCCACAACAGAGTTAATTAATAAGGGATCGGATTGCACTCCGCAACAGTAATGTTGTTGAATTGTTGTTAATGTTGTACTGTTCTTTCATATATCTATTAGGTTTCTGTTAGGTTGATATTGTTCTTCGAAGCATGTACCTCCTCCCTTATAACTGTTCATTACCTGTTTATTTTTCTACAATATATATTAGGTAACTACACAGGTTTTCATGGTAGTCCGGTTTAGCCTCGTCACTACTTCGTCGGGATTAGACTAGACACTTACCACCACATGAGGTCGGTTGTGTTGATGCTACACTTTGTGCTATTTTGCACAAATCTAGGTGCCAGAGCAATATTTGAGCAGTAATATTAGATTGGGAGCCATCCTTCAGTTCAGCGAGACACCGAGGTAGCCCTGCAGACGTCCGCAGGCCCGATGTCTCCACTATCCTTTATTTAGTCTGTTATCTCATTGTATTCGAGACAAACAGTTATATTTACTTTCAGACGATTGTATTTAGCACTCTTAGTAGTTCATGAGTATTGTGACACCAATCTTGGGTAGAGGATTATGTTGGATTTCCGCAATGTTATCAGTTCCTTTAATTAAAGACTTCCGCTTATTTGTTTATTTATTTCCGTTGTATCATGCTATTTCTGATAATTGTTAAAAAGAAGTATATTGTAATGAAAAAGTGATTAAAGTTTCGCTTGCCTATCTCCCATTAGTAGGCGCCATCACGACTCATGGGGGGTTGAGGTCGTGACATAATTTTTTGGAATTAATTTTCCCTGTTATATTATAACATATGTTCTCTGTAACAATACGTTAATAACCAAAAAATATATGAAATAAACAAGACAGTTAGTGAGAGATTTGGCCGTATATTAATTATATACGATTACATATTGTGCATGAAATACACATATTATATGAGTATTCGTTAGTCATATTAGTTTAAACGATTGTGCTAGGGATTATTTAGGTTAATACTCTTGATATTTACAACTTTATCCTTTAGAGATATTTTGACTAAAAACTAAAAAGAATCTTGATGGAAGAATCTTTAAGTGGGGCTTATTGTTTTTTTGGTTGAAGTGTGTTGGCGTGCTCGCAAAGTTGAAAAAAGATGGCGTAGGGGCTGACGTTAATTTTTTTTCGTCCGATGTTTCGTATTTGTATTGACGTCCGACTATGCGATTCCACTCGGAAAAAGCCATTTCCTACCAAGTATTTTTTTATTTTTAAAGCTCGAACTCAAGATATCTAATTAAGGTATGAACAATCTCATCCACTGCGCCAAGTACTTTGGTTGGGGGTGACGTTAATTTCATATTCCCGGCATTTCCGTTATGGAATCTGTGTGGAAGTTTGTACATTAGTTAATAGAATATGGGAATTGGAGTATCTCATTATGATTTTTCTTTTGATGAATTATTTTTTCATAATTATTTTATATTATTTCATAAATATTTTTTACAGTAGGTTGATAACTATTTTTCTGCGTAATTTTTAACAAAATCAAATTCTAATGCTACCGGATTAAATTACTTATTCATATAAGTAAAGAAGAAGAAGAAGCAATATGTGGTGGACATTTGGAAGAGTATAAGGCAACATTATCTTTTTATCCAATGAACACTCAAGGATATGGAGTAGTTTTGTCATTTTGTTTGAATTTTCGTGTAGAACAGAAAGGGACCATGACTTTGGAAAAAATAAATAAGAGAGGATATTATGTTGAAAAATAATACTAGAAAACAAAGACGACTAAAGGTGCTGCAACATTTTCTATTGTTTGATTAATTCTCCCTTTTAGACGATTCTTGGGTCAGCCAAACCAAATGTAGGATCAAGTTATCAACCAACCTTTATTTTAGAGCTGTCAATATGAGCGGGGTTATATTAGTCAAGTTCAACTTATATGAGCTTAAGTAATTGGCGGGTTAGACTAACTCATCATTTTAATGGACCTTATAATAATTAGCTTATTCTAGCTTTACGTGGATTGTGGGCCCTCACAGGCCGGCCAATTATTTTTTATGAGATTTTTACATATACATTCCATATAGCAAACCTTATAACCACTCATGTTTAAGGTCAGTATTTATTACATTTAAGTATACCGCGTTTCAATTTATGTACCAAAATTTACTTTTAAGGTTTAAGGATCAATTATTTATTAGAGGCTTGATTTGAGGAACAAAATCTTTTCATATTTTTTTTCCCCACATTTTTCTCTTTCTTCCAACCTCATTTTCCCCTTTTTTAATTACCCCCCCCCCCTCCCCCCACGTTTATTTACCAAATATTTTTCTCTTTCTTCCAAAACCGATGCGTTTTCCCCTTTTTAATTACACCCCCCCCCCCCCCAAACGTTTATTTACCAATACAGTTTTCGCTGATTTCTCTGGTTCAAGTTCTTCTCTCCATTGTCATCCTCCATTGTCGAAGGTTGCCATTGTTTTTCAGTCCTACGGTTGCATCTAAGTCCCAAATCCTCTACAAAACTATTTTCTCTCTATCAGTGCTTCACTTTCATCCGCCATTTCCAAACCCTCTTCAAAGTTTTCTCAAGAAAACACATATTCAGTCACTAAAATCTTATCCATAGTCAAAAATGGTGAAAAAACATAGTACTCCCAAACGACAAAAATTCTGATTTGGGTGTTTTAACACCTAAATCTCCAGTAAAAAGACAACAATCTGTCCATGCAAGTGGAAAAGATATGGTTCCTGCATCGCCGAGACAAATCAGAGCTGAAATTCGAACCAAGCACTTGCAACATGTTGACGCTACCGGTGTAGAAACAGAAGTCGATAAACAACGCAAGCGAAAGGGGAAAAGCTTGAGGGTTGATGATGATGATTTTGTGGACGATTCACCCAAAGTTCAAAACACAAAAATTCAAAAGGTGTCTCATTCGCCTTCACAACAAGAAAAGATGAAACACTCTAAAAAACCTACAAAATTGGTTCCACAATAAATTTCATTGAAGGTAAACAATTTTTTTTTTCTCCTCCATGTTTTGTAGTTTAATATTTTTACGCCCATAAATAGAATTCAATTATTTTTTTGGTGTGTAAGTGTTTTTTGTAGAAATATACTGTATTATTGCATATTAGGGTTGTTTCTACAAATTGTAGTTAATTGTTGTTTTTTGGAGTTAATTTGTAGTTGATTGCCAAAATATACTGTTGGATCGAGTTTGTAGTTAATTGTAGTTTATTGTAGTTTAATGTAATTTTTATTTGGAACTGTGACTGTTGACTCAAATTTGTAGTTAATTATAGTTTTTGTAGTTTAATATAGTTTACTATACTTTTTATTTGGAACTGTGATTTTTATACAGTGTATAAAATATAGTTACATTGTACATGCACAATAAATTTATAGTTACAGTATAGTTCCTTGTAGTATAATGTAGTTTAATGTTGTCTGTCACAATGTAGTTGATATGTGGTCTGCAATTTTATAGTGTTGTTTGGAATTGTGATTAGAAGACATGATATATATGTAGTTACAGTCTAGTTGATTTGTAATTTGTAAATTAATTTTTAGTTATGCTTTTAGTAAAATAAGTTGTCGTTAGAATGTAGTTTCATGTATTCTGTCACAATGTAGTTTATCAGTGGTCTGTAATTTTATAGTGTTATTTGGATCTGTGATTATAAGTCAGGGTATATATGTAGTTACAGTTTATTTGATTTGTAATTTGTAAAGTAAATTCTAGTTATGCTTTTAAAACTATTAATTGTAGTTAAAATGTAGTTTCATATAGTCTGTCACAATGTAGCAGATCTGTGTTCTGCAATTTTATAGGTAAAATGTAGTTTGTAGGTTAAAATTGTAGTTATACCTTTTGTAAAATAACTTCTACTGAGAATGTAGGTAAAATGTAGTTTGTAGGTTAAAAATGTAGTTTTATGATATGTTACATTATATATTGTAATGCTGAAATCTAGCTTCATTCTAACCACAATTAATATACTTTTTTTGCAGAATGGACCTTACTATGCTCAACATAATGTTGATTATGGTGTGATACGATTCCATAGCTTGTGCGATCCAACGATACCTAGCCAGATAAAGCCTTTATTATCCCCAAACCAATTACGTGGTTTCAAGAAAACATGTTTTGGTTATTTATTAGATATGCCCCCAATCTGCATGCAGAACCAATCAATTCATCTTCTAATGAAGTATGAGTTATCAAAGTCTACTGACAGCTACTTTTCCGTTCTTTTAAATGGACAAAAATTGATTTTTTCCTTGAGAGATTTTTGTTTGATAACTGGTTTTAATTGTGTTGATAGTTTATCGGACTATGGTTACAATTCTAGTTATGTTAGCCATTTAATGACTAAATATTTCCCTAACAAATCTCGGGTCGAGAAATCGCTTTTGAGAAATGTAGTGACATCCAAATCATGGACAAATGATTTGGATGCTGTACAGTTGTGTATCCTGTATATGTTGGAATTCTTTGTTTGTCCTTCTGATAAGGACAATGTTAGTTTGATAGACAAGTTTACGTTTTTTCTTATAGAGAGTGGTCATTTTGATTCGTACCCATGGGGTACAAAATCTTTCAAGCAAGTTGTTGAATCTGTCAGACATCGTCTCAGTCCCAAAGTCCATTCTTATCTTATACGGGGATGCTCGTTAGCCTTACAAGTGTGGTTATACGAGTGTTGTTCTTCTGTCAGCACCGAGCTTGCTACACAGTGCTCTGACTCCATTCCTCGTATTTTAAGATGGTCGTCAAAGGGACAGTTTTGGCTAATTGTTCTTGAAGAAAAAATCATCAAGCCTGAGTGGCTCAAGGTATTCTTTTTAACCTTTGTATAATTCTTCAATTACTATTATAGTAACTACATGACATCTACAATTTTCTTTCCAATTTACGTAACTGTCTTCATCCATCTTTCAGTTCTCAAACATGGTTGCATCTGGGGAAGAGATTGGAGCGCTCAATCTTCCAGAAAAGATTAATTATGAAGATGAAGAGGTTAGTCAATCATCAAAAGTCCAATCTGCTGCTTCTCCGACAGTTCAACCTGAAGAGGCTAATTCCCCAAATGACATGGAATCTGTCAGTAGCCAGATCAGGAAGTTGGAACAGAAGCTTGAGCAGGTACTGTGAGAAAATACAGTTGTGTAGTCATTATTTAGTACCACTTGCCTTCATTCCTTCGACATTGTAGTTTATTTTTATTTTAGTGTAACTAATCGAATATTCTTACCAACTAACATACATATTTAATTTTTAGGTTGATGGAAAGTTAGATCAGTTAAAGAATGATGTTTTTGATGAACTCTCAAAACTTCGAGAGTTCATAGATGAATCTTTGAAAAGGTTAATGAATGATGTCAACAAGAGAAATGAATTGGATGAGTCCAAGGTAAGAATTTACATATAATTTATTCTAACACTATATAATAGTTATGATAATTTATTCTAACACTAAAACATTCCTCTCAAAATGTAGTTTGCTGCTAGTTCAACAAAATATAACGAACATAATCAAGCAGACAAAAACAAACATTTTCAGTTCAATGTTGGTCCTCAACTCCGTGCAGGCCCCAGTACAACAGGTATCTACATAATTCCTACATACATATATTAAAACTTCAAGAATAGCTAATAAATAATCAATTTTCCTTTTCAGCTCCCACTTCTCCTCAAAAACTTGAACAACAAGTTGATTTGCATGATGACCTCCAACAAGCAGCTGATGTAGCAAAAGAATGTATTGTTTAATAATGTAGTTTTTAATATAAAATAGTTGATTATACACTGTTATAATGCTTTTAAGCATATGCATTATTTTTGTCGCATATGTTGAAGACAATGTTCCACAGTCACCAATTCATGGTGTAACTTTGACTGAAGTTGTCGAAGAACGCGTTGAAAAAGAAGAGGAGATTGGAGTGATGCGTGGAGGATGTGAAAAGAAAGGTGTGACACTGGACGATTTTGAACTTCCAGAAAACCTTTCACAGATGGTGATGTATGGTGAGCCAATTCAAGTTGATTCAACCCCTGTTCATCAAGGAAGAACAAGGTTACCTGGAAAACATGCACGATCACCCTTCACTCCACTCTACAGTACTGAAGGCAGCACGTCTTTTGGGCCAATTTTTTTTACCTAAAGCACCCATTCACAAGTCTCATTGGTGAAGATGTTGATCCTGAACTAATAGATAGTTTTACTACATGGTTATACCATCGAACTGACAAATCATCTAGGAGGTATGGTGCTTAAATGTCTTATGTCTGTATGTACTTGTTTTCTATATCTTTGAACCTTTTTAGACTTTAAAGTTGTAAATGTTTTTGTTTTTTGTAGTTATTTGTTTAATTCTATTATTATTACAGGAGGAAATACTTCTATTCGAAGAAGGATAACCATCTCAATCTTTGGTTGGATTAGGGTTGCGAAAAAATTGACAAGAAGGACTGGTTCTATGCCCTTGCTCACCCCGGACAATTAATCAATTGTACAGTAAGTATATTGATTATCATTGCAGTTTTGTCTTTATCTATTATGTTTAAATGTAATTAATTTCTTAGGCTTCATGAATAGGAACTGCAGTCATTTTTCCTCCATATATCTCTGGTAGCTGGCTCGCTGTTATTGTCAAGCAAGCTGATTTGTCTAACTCTAGATAATATGTAGTTATTCAACACTACATTTAACTACAACTGACTATATTTAAACATCAGATTGAATTAATGTACAGACTTGAACTACATATAACTAAAATTACATATAGCTACATTTGGATTTAAGTAAATTGAAATATACAGACTTGAACTACAGATTTTGTAGCTGTTATTTGTATTTTGTAGCTGTTATTTGTATACACTACAACTTATTATCTCTGGTAGCTGGCTCAGTGTTATTGTCTTTGTGGTGTAGAACTGACTACATTTAAACTACAGATTGCATTAATATACAGACTTGAACTACAAATAACTAAAATTACATATAACTACATTTGGATATAAGCAAATTGAAATACAGTTTAACTACAAATGTAGTTTATCTGTAGTTATTTTGTGGCTGTTATTTGTACACACTACAACTTATTATATTTGGTAGCTGGCTCAGTGTTATTGTCTTTGTGGTGTACAACTGACTACATTTAAACTACAGATTGCATTAATATACAGACGTGAACTACAGATAACTAAAATTACATATAACTACATTTGGATATAAGCTAATTGAATACAGTTAACTACAAATGTAGTTTATCTGTAGTTATTTTGTAGCTATTATTTGTACACACTACAACTTATTATATCTGGTAGCTGGCTCAGTGTTATTATCTTTGTGGTGTACAACTGACTACATTTAAACTACAGATTGCATTAATATACAGACTTGAACTACAGATAACTAAAATTACATATAACTACATTTGGATATAAGCTAATTGAAATATAGTTAACTACAAACGTAGTTTATCTGTAGTTATTTTGTAGCTGTTATTTGTCTACACTACAACTTATTATCTCTGGTAGCTGGCTCAGTGTTATTGTGTTTGTGGTGTAGAACTGACTACATTTAAACTACAGATTGCATTAATATACTTACTTGAACTACAGATAACTAAAATTACATATAACTACATTTGGATATAAGCTAATTGAAATACAGTTTAACTACAAATGTAGTTTATCTGTAGTTATTTTGTAGATGTTATTTGTACACACTACAACTTATTATCTCTGGTAGCTGGCTCAGTGTTATTGTCTTTGTGATGTACAACTGACTACATTTAAACTACAGATTGCATTAATATGCAGACTTGAACTACAGATAACTAAAATTACATATAACTACATTTGGATATAAGCTAATTGAAATACAGTTAACTACAAATGTAGTTTATCTGTAGTTATTTTGTAGCTGTTATTTGTCTACACTACAACTTATTATAAATTGCACTTTTACTTTTTTCAGCACATTGATGTTATAATGTACTATTTGAGAAAAAAGGGGAAATATGGCCCCAACATCAAATGTATATTTACAACAACCGATTGCTTGTTCAAGACAAAAATTGAAAGTATCTACGAGAAGTTCACTACTGCTCCAATGGATCAAAGGAATTCTGTTGTTAAAGCCGAGGATGATATTGGAGAATACATTATGGGCTATAGAATTCTTGCTAATGTAGCATGGGATCTTGTGGACTATGTGCTAATGCCTGTTAACCTTGTAGAGAACTTTCATTGGTTGTTGTTAGTGTTTGACATAAAGGACCATCAACTATATGTTTATGATTCGTTGGTGAGGGCAAAGCTTAACAAAACTGTTCAAGCCTTGGTTGAAAAATTTTCAGTCATTATTCCTCTTTATTTGTCGTGCACTGGTTTCTACGGTAAACGCAAAGACATTGACTTCAAGACTACAAAGTCATACGTAGAGAAGCCAGTTACGGACCCTCTAGACATACAATGGATGGTTGCTGAGATTCCACAACAAAAGGAAGGCTCACTGTAAAAAATTAATCTCCCTTTCTATATGTTTAATTAAATATTTTAAGGTTTGTTATTTAATGAAAAATACTCATATTCTGCAGGGATTGTGGTGTATTTGTGGCTGCCTTTACGGAGTATATTAGCATTGGTGATTTGTCCATACCAAAGTAAGATCTTACTGATATTGACAAACACCGTAGATGCTATGGAGCTCTGTTGTGGGACTACGCCACAAAGAAGCTAAATGATGGTTCAATCAGTGAGAGTGAGGTTACCGGCAGGCTGGCAAGGAGGAAGGGTCCACCGCCAAAGAATGAGAGAACTAAAGTTGAACGAAAGAAGTAGAGTATACTGTTGTAATGAACTTTGGTTGTACTGAACAATTTTTCATGAATACTGAACAATTTTTCATGAAGTAGAGAATTAGGTCACTTTGGTTGTACTGAACACTTTTTCATGAATACATTAGACATGAGTATTCGAGCTATCTAATAGCATATTTGCCGTAACAGCTATCTAATAGCATATATAATAGCTTCAGTTGCCATTCTATATAACTGTCAGTTCTTATATAATTGTGGGAATAAATTACTTATGTACAATGACTACATTTACCTACAATTGCATATAACTACACAACTATACTACCATATAACTATAATTGCATAACTACAACTTGTTGGAAGTCCAATGCTACAAACTACTGTTGCGGTACATTTGCGCTGTTATGTTTTCGGATAAAACTTCTTGTCTTGAACAATGAAGAATCATGAATTGACGTTGCATAGAAATGCCATTTGCAGTTTTCAGCAACTCATACCATCCCGTAGATACAAAAAAATACATTATTCAGACATATTTATCAACTGACTACGATTAACTACAACTAACTACAAAGTTCATATAACTACAAAAATTGTAATTAATTGCTTAGGCTTCATGAATATGAACTACAAGGTTTTGTCTTTATCTACAAACTTTTGTCTTTATCTATTATGTTTAGAACACATTTAGAAATCACTTACAGTACATTATAACTACAATCTGCAAACAGTTTACATTACTCAAGTATATTAGTGAACTTCTTTATTATCGTCAAAACGTATAACAGTTACACAATAAATTCCGATAATCTGGGATCACTAACATTTATTTTGAATAACTATTGTAGCTACATTATATTCATGTCTTTTTCGGCGCATTCTTGCAACTTCTTTTGTTATGCTCTTCACCTCCACAATTGCCACATGACACCTTGTACTTCTTTGAGTTTATTTCATCAAATTTTTTATATCTTTCCTTGTGAGGTCTACATGGCTGCCTTTTATCTCCAGCCGGTGGCTTTACTACATCATCCAAAATATGTTGTGGAACATCCCATTTGGCTTCATCGGGAAGAGGATTAACTGGCAATTCATATGTAAGAAGAAGGCTCTTCGTTGTGTAATACGGTGAGCAATAGTTGTCCGGCCTTTCATTCATATGCCTTAATACTGCCAAAGCATGTGCACATGGAAGTTCATCAAGTTGGAATTGTCCACAGCTACATTTCTTGTTTTCTAAACATACAATGTACCGCTTCACACCATCTAACACAGTGTGTATATGATCTGTTGAAGCCCTCACCTACAACTCAAGACCAAAAAGAAAATAATAAGGTGTCAATAAGTTAACTATGTTAGCAACAATCAGTTAACTACAAATCAGCTACAAACAAACTGCATATAAACGTTAACTACATTTACCGACATTTGACTACATTTCAGAAACACACTGGAAACACTGCATATAACCTTAACTACATTTACCCACATTTGACTACATTTTAAAAACACACTGGAAACACTGCATATAAACGTTAACTACATGTACCCACATTTGAATACATTTTAAAAACGCAATGGAAATACTGCATATAAACGTTAATTACATTTACCCACATTTGACTACATTTTAAAAACACACTGGAAACAACTTCAACAGCTACTACTTTTTTTGTTTTTTTCCTGCACCAAACAAGAGTATATTACCTTTAGTTTCTGGGATAATGTATTGTTATCTTCCAATTCTTTGTTGAATTTGTGCCCAAGTAATGTGAAAGTACCCTTTGCCTTCAATAACTTATCTTTTGTCCAACGTTCTAGAATAGTCCTCATATACTCCAATAGATCAAATATTGGCAGCTCTCTTGCCTCCTTTGTTACAGCGTTCAACGACTCTGCAATGTTTGACGTCATAGTAAAAGTTCTATTCGCCGTTGCATGTACTCTTGACCATCTATGATAGCCAATATCATATAGGTAAGACGATACACGTGGGTCTACCTCCTGAATCTTCATCATCCTTTCATTGAATTCATCCAGAGTATATGACCGTGCTGTAGCAAAGTACAATTCATGTAATTGTAGATGTGCCTTCTTGAATTTTGACCTTATATTTGTCCATATATGCCACATGCAAAAGTAGTGTGCCATTCCCGGATAGACAACTGATGTTGCCTTCGATATACTCTCATGCATATCTGAGACAACACACGTAGAAGGTCTTTCACCATATGCCTCCTTGAATTGTTCAAAGAACCACCTCCAAGACGCGTCGTTTTCAGAATCAACAACAGCATATGCCAAGGGCAAAATAGAACCTACAATTTGTAGATATAACATGAGACTAACTATTAAATACAAATATATATGGAGAATTTAGGCAATTTAACTACATTGATTTATATAAATACAAACTAACTACATTATAACTACAACATTATTGCATCTATTACCTGCTGCATCCATGGTGCTTGCTGTCAGCATAATACCCCTATATGGTGATTTTAAGAATGTCCCATCAACCACTACTACCGGCCTACAATGTTGCCAACCATTTATTGATGTACAAAGAGCAACACATGCATACAAGAAGCAATCATCTGCTGCCTTCTTCAATTTAACAACAGAACCGGGATAATTCTTCTCAAGAATATAAAAATATTTTGGTAATCTGTTGTACGAGTCACACGGATTCCCTCTCAGAAACTGTAATGCTTTTTCCTTTGCTCTCCATGCTTGCATGTAGCTTAGGTTGACTCCGTGTTCGGATAACATGTCAGTTTGTATGTCCTTTGGCGTGTAAACAGTCTTAGGATCACAAAACTTTGGAACGACAATGCTACCAACTACTGTTGCAGTACATTTGCGCTTTAGGAATGTTTCGTCCATTCGGCAACATGTGTGTTGTCGGCTAAAACTTCTTATCTTGAACAATGATGAATCATGAATAGACGTTGCCTTGAAATGCCATTTGCAGTTCTCAACAACACATACAAGCCAGTAGCTACAAAAAAATCTAATTTTCAGACATATTTATTAAAGATTACAATTAACTACAAACTGACTACAATGAACTACAATTGACTACAATTAACTACAACTGACTACAATTACCTACAAACTGGCTTTCACGTCACTACAATTGATTACAATTAACTACAACTGACTACAATTAACTACAACTGACTACAATTAACTACAACTAACTACAATTAACTACAATTAACTACAACTGACTGCATAGAAATAATACAGTATTTTTTTAAATCAATAACTAACCACATACCTTCTATAACTTGATCATTTCACTCTGAACCGGAACTTCTGCATAATTGCATAATTCTTCATTGCAGCAACTATCGTCTTCTTGTCTTGGTACACTTGTCCTTCTTCAATACATGTTTGAGAAGATTCAATTATTATTTCACTTTGATATTCCTCAATAGCTGGTGAAGATGGAATTTTTATTAACCTTAATGATCCTGAAGAACCTGCAGACAATACATTCACATTGTATTTTCCTTATAGATAAATGGCGTCAAATTGTAGTTGATTAGAGAACACAAAAATCTCAGATTTCGGTTTCGAAGCAAACTTACCTATACTGATGGGGCATTCATTGGTGATTGCCAATTCCATATTGAAATCTCTTACGCTAATACATAAGGGATACGAACCTAAGTTTTTATTCTCTTTTTTGGTTTCCATATATACACGAACACCCATATCGTTCCTAATCTGCAACGAAGGACAATTATCATTCACAATGTATTTTATTTCTACAATTTTATCCGATGTATCAATCGATAATTGTTCTGCAATTGTAGACTGGAGAATTCCGTAGCTTGCATTATCATCAACCAAAATGGCATCAACTTCAAAATCTCGAAATCGCCATAGTTATCCCAATAACCATTACATTTCAGCATTATCAGAATTTCTGACATTGTAGAATCTCCGTACTGATTGACTATCACGATGTCAATTATGATTTTCAGTATTTGATGTAGAAAAAAGAAAGATTTTCGAAACTGGCAATCACGGAAGAACTACAATTTCTGATTTTCGAACCTGACTATCACGAAATAACTACAAATTCTGATTTTCAATGGAAGAATGACTGATTTTCGAAACAGAAAAGATGAGAGATTCGAAACAGAAAAGAGGAGAGATTCACGTTGTATATGAGATTTTACCGTTTTTGATTGAGCATTTAATTGGTATAAAATCAAAGATTAAATACAGGCGCTATTTTAGGCTACAAAATATTTAACATACTGTGGAGCCTTAATAACAGGCGTTATTGTAGGCTGCAAGATCAGCAAAATTTCGTTTGATACATTTTTGGTAACAAAAACATGAAATATGAGGGTAATAACCAAACAAGGCACAATAATGGTAATAAGGTTTGCTATATATGATGTATAGGTAAAAATTTCTTTTTTTAAAATGTAATTTTATATTTTATCTTTAAGTTCTAACAAAAAAAAGATAATTATTTGAAACTTAAAAAATCTTATTGGAAAAATTTCACAAAACTTAATAAAAGACAAGACTATTTCATTCACTAAAAATCAAAACTTAGACAAACTATTCAAGAAAATGTCCATGACGCTTATAGAATATCCAATACATGATCTTCATCAAACACATTTGAATCCGCTTGTTAGAAGGTTGATTTAATATCTTCACTTTCATCTACATTTACAATTCGTTTGCCATAATAATACGTTAAATATTAAGATGAATTAAAATTTTGAAACTAATAGTGTTTCAAGACTTTGATCTTTTAATATGATGAACTTAAAATTTAAAGCTTGGGATATTTTTCTTATTATTTTTTGTCATATAAATTTTTATTTTATATATTTTCGATATATTTTTTTTTGTTAGGCCCATGGTCCGGCCTCAGTCAAACCTCACGGATCACGGGCTTACTCGAGTCGGGCTTAAAAGCCTCATTTTTAAATGGGTTCCAAAAATTCTAGCCCAACTTTACTAAATCACGGGTTGGACCGGACCGGTCCTACGGACCAACCCCATATTGAAGGCTCTACTTTGAGTTCCCCCCGATATTCGATATTCGTATACATGTGTACCAATTAGTCTGTTTTTAGCTGTGTAGGACCATATAGAGGGAGAAAACTTCCCTATCAAAGTTTTATCTATTTTCAGCGCTCTAACTCATAACTTTTGGTTAAATGTGGAGGAATCTATCTATTCCACTACAACCCTAAGATAAAAGTAGTTAACCAATTCCATATGTTAATATTGGGATCTAGCTATCGTGCATTAACCAACTTCTTTTGAAGTTTTTCACCTGATATTCGGTCCTTGCATTAAAATTTCTATAAATTTATATTCGTGTTGCGTAATGCTATTTAGAGGGTGAAACCTCTCTACCAAAATTTTATCCGTTCTCCATTTCGAATTCAAAACCCTTAATTAAACGTGGAGGTATATTTATCCCACCATAATCTTAAAAGAAAAAAAAGTAATTAACCAATCCTCTATGTTAATATCGGGATGTAGCTAGCATTCATTTGTTATTAGGTCCCACGTAAAACCATAACTATGCAAACCAACTAAGATATAGACCTAAAAGGAACAAACTTATTATTAATAAGTTCATATTATCATACTATATGGTTGGAGTGCAAAAAAATAATCAAGATAACGGCATGCATGGTTGCTAACGAATAAACCACACATCTACGATTTTTTTAATTTACTTTTTGACGATAAAAGATACTTAGTAGTGGGATTAAGTAATCAAAGTGACAGATCGAAATAACACTTCCTTTCTTCATGCAATATATATAAATATATAGAACATTATCAAAAACACCATTTTCTAATACGTAAAGAATTTGGCGTTTTCTCTTGGTGGTGCACAAGTAGTCACATAGAAAAGGAAACAAGAGAAAAAAATCAGGCACTTTTAGAAAAGATATTTTTCTCCAAAATACCAATCATACTAGCTCGACAGTGAAGTACTCCCTTTGTTCACTCTTAATTATTTACTATATTAAATACATATTTTTACTTTTACTTATCTACTATATTAAATCAATAGAAAGACATTCTTTTTTTTTTTCCATTTTTACCTTTATAATTAATTATTTTTCCCCAAATTATATTTTCCAAGACTTTTGAAAATACGATCATTATTATAGGTAAAATTATAAATTAAAATACATACTTTATTTATTTGTTCTTAAAGGGAATGCATTGTAAAAAATGAACAACAAAAAGTGAACGAGTTGGAAGTAGCTAGTAATAGTGAAGATCTCTTTCACTTACTTTTCAGAGGATAAGAGGAAGGAGACGAGGCGAATTTGTTACTACTCAACAATAGCAAGACATGGAAGGGAAATAAATTTTACTATATATCTTATAGAAAAAAAATACTAATTTCAGTTATATTAGTATTTGTTAGTGATTTCATTTGTTTAATTATTTTAATTTCCTTGTGTTGTGAGAGCACTATACCTAAAAAAAATATCATCTTTAGTGTTATGGCAAGCAAAAGGCATGGGACGAATGTTTTGACGTTACAGAATAGTGCATGTGGCATAAGCATGTCCAAAAGATATAGGGCATACAAGTAACCGTGACTAATGTTTCAATTTGAATTCTGATTTTTCTTCCTTCTTTTTGGGAATCAACAACAATAAATTCAGTGAAATTTCAAATAGAATATGAGGAGGACAATGCGAAAACAATCCTTACTCCTACCTAAATAAAGTAGAGATGTTATTTCCGGTAAACCCTCGGCTTAGATTTTTGGAAATCAAACATTATAAAGATATTTAAACACTTAAATTAAAGTCCTAATAATCCAAAATTAACACCATTTAGCCAACACTTAAAAAGTACCACAATTAATTTCAAATATGTTGTATTCCATCTAAAAGAATGTTCGATATTCGTGCATGTTCAGTTTACTAATTCTATTTTAACAAAGACACTAGTGATAGCGTAGCTAGTCGATAACGTACAAAACAGCAACTTTAAATTTATGGATAAAAGTTTTAGTCTACTACTCCCAGTCTAGTAAAAAAAACATACAACTGAAAAAGTAGCTTCTAGTTCTATTGCAGGGACAATCATGTTTTCTAGTACAAAATAGATCATTAACTACGTAAAAATAAAGATATCTAGGATTCCAAACAAAAACTTCTGACTGCTTCTTTCTTCAGTGTCAGCCTCATCTCAGTGTTGGGAATAAAATCCCTACCAAAATAATATTCACGGTAATAAAAGCAGAATAATAATATAGCACCGAGATACGGTAATTAACAAGAATAAAAGAGTAATAACGACACCAAGATTTTTACGTGAAAAACCCTTCTGAATAAGGGAAAAAACCACGGTCCTGAGAGGAGCAACTGATATCACTATAGTAAGGAATTTTACACTTTGTAGGTCCGAGTAAAATACTCCAAAGACCACTACAACACTCAAAAGAAAAATAACCCTCTTTTGATATTCCACCTCACACCATTATCTTTCACTCTCTATTTTCCTCACAGACTATTTTCTTATACCCTGTCTGTGAAACCTTACTCTTTTTTCTCTCTTTCTGTTGGTGTAAAAAATGAGAGCCGAAGCTCTCATTTTATAGGCAGAATACATCCTGCCTTTGTTGACATTTTTATATCTGCAGCATGCCAAAGTTGACATACTACAGCACACCTAAGAAATGTAAAACAAATGTGGCTGCTGCCTACATTGAAAATGAAGAAGCAAAGTTTTCTTCCTTAAAGTGGGCTGGACCCCACACTCAGAACACCTAAAATGGGAATAAAGGACTCTGAACTAGCTGAAACCCCCATCAATATATGATTCAGCAGAAATTACGGACGTCAATTAATGAGAATGATAATTCAATGCGTTGGATTCATAAGAATCCCCACTCAAGCTAAATAGTAATAGTGAGGATTCTGAGGCTACCTTCATGCCACTAACGGTTACATCACAGTGGTGAAGACTGAAACATGTGGAGATATTCCCGAAGGCAGTAAACTGAGATGGCTGCTCCTCCGTAATGCAAAATACACAGTGAAGGGCCAACATGAAGTTTGATGTTTTATTCACCCAAATGTCAAGATAAGATACCTTCCTTTCTTATTAGATCTCCCAAATTTACATCCAAGTTCAAGCCCATATTTGGCAACGCATTGAACATCGCAGGAATATCATGTTGTAGTGTTGCAGCAAGCTCCTGGAAAGGTAACATCAAAGACAACATTGAATAAGCCGCACAGTCAAATACAGTGGCCCCATATGTGCTCAAAATAAAATGCAAAACAGCTACCTTCCTCTTCTCATCCTTTTGATGCTTTATCACCTCCAAAGGCCAGACCGTAACTAGCTTTTGAAGTTCAACCATGAAATTTTGCCTTCTCGAATCGGGTATTGTCTGCAATGAACATCAGTACTTTTAAGTGTGGCTATACATATGCATGAAATGCAATGAGGGCCAAAATTGCAGGATATGACAAGTGCAAAACATGAGAACAATAGGCAAACAATAATAATATATGTCATTGGTTGATTACTCTTACACAAAAGCCTTACTCACAATGACAAGCGGAAGGGGTGGAGTAAGTTCATTTATCTTGTTCAGTTAAGAAGCAAAAGAGGATAAAGAAAGATGGAAATGCATGAGCGTTTAAAACCCTCCTTACCTTTCCCTCCCCTTCATTGAACCAACCATCCTAAAAACAGCAGTCTATAGTCACAGATCAGAACCCCCCCCCCCCCCCCCCCTTGGAAGACCAGAATAATAAAGAAAGATTGGACGTACTGTAAAGAAATTAATACCTGACAAATCATATAGATTGGATTATTTGCTCTCTGACATCAGGTGCATACCACATGATTAACTTATCAGTCACTCAATTTATGAACATTCAAGAAATCAATATTTGAGTTGGGGGAAAAAAAAAAAGAAACCACATTTGATGCTGTCATGCTGCCGATAATTGAGATGGTCCCCGATACTAAAAAGCCTATTCCAAGGAGGATACATGATCAACTATCCAAAAAGGAAAGGAATTTTTTTGTCTGTGTTTTGTTTTTGGTTGTTGTGGGGGGGGGGGGGGGGGGGTTATACATTATTATTGGGTGGTTACAATGAATTTACAGTTTTATCAAATTGCTGAAGTCAGTAGCACATCATCCATTAATCAATATGATGAACAATTTTTTAGCACATCCATTGTAGTTGTCTAAGAGCAGACTATTTGCAAAGCTCTGGTTCCAATCTAATATCCTAACCATTGCACAAGCTATGCTATGCTTGATGGCACCCTCTCCATAGAACAATAAAATAAAGACTCCAAAACTTTAAAACAAGCAAAACTGGCAGGCACCTGATTGAGTAATTGAATGATGGCAGCAGCATCTCCAGGTTTATGATTAATTAGGAAAGCCTACAAACGAAATCAAAATTTGTTACTATCGACAAACAAGGAAACAATTGTGAGAGCACATCTGTCCCTCTTCAGTGCTTGCATATACATTTGCTGAAAGAAGATGTTAAATAGTAGGTGCACTTGCAACTTGTAAGCAACTAGAAAGCTGAGGAGACATGAGTTTCATAATCTTCATTAACAAATAGAAACCAATCAGCTTTCATAACAATGATGCTGCATTCTACCGATATCCAGACTGCTCTAAGACTGTCAAAAACTACTGGGTCTCTGTGGGGAAAGACTTGCCTAGCACTATATATCAACCATGTGTTGAACTTGATAGCTTGCCCTTATATCAGTAAGGGTCGTTACATAGCTATGGCTGCCTATTTCAGTTGAATATAAGCTGGTGGGAAAGTGGAGGTGTAACTATGCAGAGCAATCCAAATGCACGTTCTTTCGACGGGTAAGTGACAGTGGTGTTAAATGCAAGACAGCACCAAAAGATGTGTCAACAAGTCTACTCTATCAAGGCGTCAAACATTTTTTTGAACACTTCTCCAATTGGATATATGATACAAATTGTTATCCCCTTTTAGGTAATTCATTTTTGTGCTGAAACAAGAAAGAGAGGCAGGTAAAGGAAATGTTAAAATAAATCAAAACTAAGAAATTGAATTACCTTAGCACACGAAAGTCCACTTGCAAGAGTATGTTCCTTCATGGATTCTGATCGTATCTTCTCAATTTTCCACAAAGCATCCACGTCTCCTTTGGAGAAGCAAAGATGCAGTAACAGCAGAGTGTCAAAGCCACAGCAGTAAGCTTTAGTGTTCATTAGGAAACTATAATCCCATAACTGAAAGCCACTAAGAAATTCGCCCTATTACTTGGTGCAATTTTAAAAACTTAACACCACCCACCACCGCACTCATGCATAAAAAGAGAGGATTGTGATATAAAGTTCAAAATCTTTTAAAGTTTATAGGAGAAAAGGAGAATAAGTACCTCTTTTTGAGGCAAATTCCATCCAAGTCTCCAAGGAAATCTTTCGTAGCTTCACTCCTGCTTTGACAAACCTTTTACCATACTTACACATCAAGTCCCAGTTATCAGTTTGGGAGCAAATGCTGCAGTAAATCAATCCGACAAGTTAAAAGATCTTTTTGGAAAGAATGAAGTGTATAAGGAAGCAACAGATCGTAGTTCAGCCAAGATATAACAATACATAATAAAGATAATTGCTGTTACTTGCATCAAGATACATATTGTTATGTTAAAACTAGCATAGCTAAGTGGCAATTTGCAGACATGCCTCTTCAAAATAAGTACAGTATCTACATGACTATAAGCTGATAAAATTTATACTGGAACTGAAAAATATCTACAAAATTTCAGAAGGAAATTAACAAATCCAAAAAAAAAAAAAAACAGCAGAAAATTAAATTATATCACTACGTCATTAAAAAGGCAATTACTCTTTAATTGCCCAACGTACATGTTGCTATTGATCAAAACTAGCAGAGGAAAGCATCTGCATGCCTGTATGTATAGGGTTCATCTTTAGTCACTGAAGACCAAAACAAAAATCACTTAAGAACACTAATTAGTATCCCAATGTGAAATGCAACCTTCTTTGCAAAGCATTACTTTAATGTAGCTATTAAAAGATATCCAATGTGATACCTCCCCTGGCATACCACAAGCCGGTTACCACATGGTCCTCGTATAAGACCAAATCTACTAATATCTCATGCTCCATGACAATTTGTAAGTCTTATCATCCTATCGGCACAAACCTCTAGGATGTAAGGCCCAAGTCTGAAGTATCCAAAAATTAAGGAAGGACTACCCAACTTGATCTCAAAAAGCACAGTACTACTCAATTGTGTTCTCATGATTTTTATTGAACTAGAGCAGGTCCATTTGTCTTTATCGCTCCATGAAGTGACAATGGGCGGAATCCAGCTGGAACAAAATGCAATGTAATGTGCAATTCTCGAAATTAGTCTTGACCACTAGATAAAAGTATAAATGTATAAAACTATAAAAGTCGCAGAAGAGTTAAGTTTAATAAATAGACCATTAGAATTGAGAATGCTAGCTTGAAAAGCTCACCAACTCAAATAGTTATCAATCTTCTTTTCAAAAGTGGTAGAAAATCCCCTATTATTCCTAACAGTTCCTACTTCCCAGCAACAGTGCTCAAAGCAAGATTAATTATGTCTATTGTCAGTAAAAGAATATTGAAAATTTCACGGATATTACGATCCTTATATTACAGAAATATTGAAATGTCAGGCTGGTAAAGAGCAATAGGATCGCCACAAATTTAGTTAGACAAGAGAGAATAAAAATAAAAATCAAAGAGGAAAGAGATATTGGGTAACAGTTTATACTGGATCTCTACCTGAAGACAATTTCTGCAGTTCCAGGCTGCAGGTTCAAATCATTCTTCTTCACCAGTCTCATAATTTCTACCAAGAGTTTAACATCGTTATGCTGTTTAGCAAACAACTGCAGTCATACAACACCAAGTTTTATATGGCCTAGTAATCACACACATATCATACATCACGAAGCCAAAGTAGAACTCCAAATTACCAGTAAATGGTGAGCAGATCCAATATTAGGAGACAATCCGTACACATTATGCTTCCACAACACCTTCTTACCTGTATATAAGGTGAAGCTTTAAAATTCCCAACAAGCTCTTAGTAAGCAGAAATACTTGAAGATTCAGCTTAGCAATCCATCAATCCATTCAGATACCACTGAAAGAAATCAATTGCATAAACTATTTGTAATTTATCTTTCATCTCATTTATTGACCTACTCTATTTATTCGTCTTTTCGAAAGCTTTAACTTACACATAGAAAATCCAATAAAGACAGACCAAAAGCATATCCGGCGTGTCATCCCAGCAAGAATCCCAATCCTAAGATGGTCAATCTTTCCCTTTTAAAAGTTTGTAACCACAAAAATTTCTTAAAAACTCAAATATTTCAAGTATATTCCTACTTGGGAGTTTTCACTCAGGAGAATAATGGAGATTTCAACTAGAATTTTTACAAAAATTAATTTTACTTAGCTTGGATGAACAAGTGTACAGAGTCAAAGCAACATGATGAGATGCACTTCTGCTTTCAGTCTAAAAGTCTAGCTTCCTTATTGATACTAACAAGTTTGCAATACAAATGATGGGAACAAGCAACTAAGCTTAAATGCTGAAGAATAGCAAAGATAACTCAGAAATTTACCCAAGTCAATGGCGCCAACACGTACACAAGCCTTTGTTATGTCCTGGCAGAGGGCACAGTTGAAGTTTTCATGGATACGGAGATTTGAAAGTCTCTGCACTCAAACATACACCACGTGTTAGACGAGCAAATTAACAAGGGCCGATTAACTCAACGAGATAAAGGAGACTAACAAACATCCGAAATCTCTGCAAAATGTCGTGTAAAAGATTAACATCTTCATGGTTCGCACAACTTTGTACTAGGGACCACAACCAGGCATTTGGCGGAGCAGATCTTTGTTCCGAGACAGATTTCAGCATCTTATCATACAATTCTTTCACGGACTCTGTTTTTTTAAAACTACGATTCAGAAATACATATAAATATAAAAATCAAAACCACTCAAAACCATACACGAAAACAAACTATCACCTGTCGCACTACCGCTTTCAACTGCCCCTGCTTCTGTAGAAAATGATGCCTTGAGCATCCTAGAGCATTTCTCACATTGACATACATTTCTCTGAATATTGCATTCTGTTTGCATATAATTTCCATTAATTGTAGTACCTGTTTATCCATAATATACAATCAAATCTGTCATTTAGCCGGAAAGCAACAGCAACTTTACTATAGCATTTGTCTAAGTTGAAAATTATTAATTAGAAAATTTTCAAATAGCAATCATAGTTTCTATATATCAAGTTGCACATTTCACAATTTTTGACCTAGTAAAATCCAGAATCTTACTCAAATAAAAAAAAAATGAATTACCAGAGGTAAAGTAACCACGCCGTGAAGAAGAGTTGAGACATGATTCAGTAGCTTCATAGGTACAATGAGATTGAATTCGTGACACTGAGTTGAGCAGAATCGGAGACGACGAGTTTCTCAAAGCCCTAACGAGCTGGCGAGCCTTCAAAACCCTTTGCATTTTTGCTTTACATTAACCCTCAGAACGTGAGTGACAAGTCTACAGAATCTGGTGTTCCCAATTGTTTGTGCGAACGTCGTCAGGTAGATCTAACCGTTCATTTATTTTTCGGAAAAGGGCCATATGCCATGACCTATGGATCAGGAGACATATATCCAATTCCTCCAATACTTTGATTATTTATGTTCTTAATCTAATAAAATTACTTTTTTATTCTTTTTAAATAATTAATAATGATCCAACCAAAATTTATTTACCCAATCCGTTAGGACCCGACCCATCTTTATTTTAAAAATATTTTTTGATATATTATTTTTATTTAATTGAAAAATTATGTAATAATCAAATTTATTTATTTGAGTCATTTGAATATCGATTTTTTCCGTTCATTATTTTGGGAAGTAATCCTACTAAAAGTAGTAATTGATATTTATTTATTATTTTTATAAAAATAATATTCGAATTAGTTTGTGTTTTCTTCACTCATTTTACCATCTCTTTTTATTTTTCTCACAATTTATTTGTATTTTTTACCAATTCATTTTTATTAGTTAATTATTTCATAAATAAAAATACACAGTTTAAAGTTGTTGACGTTAAACCAGAGAATAAGAACTTACAAATAGGTCATGCTTTCGAGCTTCTGAAAGACAGGTGGAATTGTTCCATTCAATTTATTTCCGTAAACATTGCTACAAACATGAATAAACACTTACAGAGTGTTCTGATTGATACATAATTGGTTGTGTATTTTTATTTATAAAATAATTAATTAAAATGGATTGGTGAAAAATACAGATAAATTTGACTGAAATTCTACTTTTTGGTTAAACAGAAAGTAATTTTATTAGTGAAATTAATAGCAAGTCAATGAACTGAAAATGAAAGGTACATATTGCCGGACGCTAGGAAAATTTGGATCATGACAGACCTGATATTCCTTATTCAATTGAGCTTATTCTGATGGATGAAAAGGTAATTGTTATAAACTCAGTTTATGTAGACTTGAATATGCTATCACCATATAGGGAATAACTTAAACTTTTTGAACTAATTGAATGGTTTTGTAGGGCGATCATATTCGCGCAAGTGTTGGCATATCTTTTATCCAAAAATTCAAGCAACAGATTAAGAAAATAAGTTCGTACATCATGAAGAATTTCGTAATTTATCCAAATAATATGAGATTGAATAACAAAAATTTCAAGTTTAAGTTGTTATTCATACAAAAGGTCATTTTGAGGAAATACAAGATCTGCAATTCAATTTGTGTATCTTCAAATTTAGAACCTATGGCAGTTGTCAAATCCACAAGAATTTGACAATACTGACCTCTTTGGTAATTAAATCTTTCTCATATTTTTTTTTGATTTTAGTTTACTTTAGTTTATATATTTTCTTATGATCGTAACATGAAAAAAATCTCAATCTCAGCATGTAACGTATCTTAAATTTTAATCTTTGTGGATTAGTTCAATTAAAAAAATCAATTGGCAAATATTGATGAAGAATCAACTTTTATCATATCATTTTAAGCTTTTCATCTCATTATGGCACACACATTACACCACTTTCGTATTTGTGAGTAGCTGGCAATATTTTCAACGAACAGGTTATAGTTTGAATACCAAGCTCTTTCTTATAATTAGGAGTAGTTGAAGCTTAAGCTCCTAAACATGAGTTCCAGCAACTATGAATTTATGATCCAAATCACTCCAATTATAGTAAAAGTTGAAGTTTAATGTTTAATTTGAATTTCTTTATTTGGTTAGCTGCTTAACCATATAGGTGGAATGTTAGATTTTGGTCTGGAGCCTTATCTTGTTCAATCTTTGAAAAATAAACAAAACTTAAACTATCTCAAGCATCTTAAATTTATCCTTCGTGAAGTAGAGTGTTTCAAAAATGCCAAATGAAATGTAACCGTTAATATTCGTTATCTTTTTCTGTCTTATCAGTTATGTTACTCGGGCCCTTCAAAAAAGTTACCGTACTCGTATTAGATTTTTAAAAATATGCTAAATTTGAAAAATTTAACACACATACAATAATATTTTTGAGGAGTACGAGTAACATAACTTATCAGTACTCACTAAGAACTAAAGCAATCCCAATTATAGTAAAAGTTGAAGTTTCATATCAAATTTGAATTACTTTATTTTGTTAGTTAATTAATCATTTATGTGGAATATTAATTTTGCGGGCTTGAATCTTATCCTTCTTTCTTTCTTTTTGTGAGATATTGAATTCTCTTGATGTTTTATTAATGAAGCAACATTTGAGGTGCTTAAAAAATAGTATATCTCCAAGAGTGGTTTCATGATCCAAATCGATGAGTGCGATGGGTGTCCGAGTCCTATCTGTTAAACACCCCGAATTATGCATCTAAGATATAAACCTGATAATATCTATTAAATTACGTGAATAATGTACATAAAGGAAATCTGCCCAAAAAGGTATACATAAATATACATACAACATACGTAGGGCGAGCACACAAAGTTGCTATAGATAACTATATACCTCAAAACTGGAAGCCGACAAGGCCACATACTATCCAACTAGACCTATTGTCTACAGACCTCGAATAGAAATACAACTGTACAAAGACGAGATTGAGCCACGTCATACCTATATATATATATATATATATATATATATATATATATATACACACACACACACGCACAAACGTATTGTACCAAAATCAAAAGCAGTTCCGGATCAAGTGGAGCACGCCAACTCTTGCTGAATAAGGATCCTAAGATGGGGGACCATCAGCTTTCCTACCTACACATGTGGGCATGAAACGCAGGCCCCGTGAAATAGGCGTTAGCACGAAAAATATATTGAGTATGTAAAGCATAAAAATCAATAGGTAAATGACATAGATGAAACATTCAACAAAAAATTTTATCTGTAAATCTGAATAACTTAGTAAATTCAGAATCATTTATAACGTCATTCACATGCATATAAATGTCTTGTCATGCATAGGTATGGGTGTACATAATATCATCAATCTACCGAGGGCATCCCATCATATCGTCTCGGTCACTATGGGCAACATTATCAACATATACCAACTGATCAGGTGGTAATGTGTGTATCCCATATATATATATAGTGCAATCTGGTCATGAGTCAATGTACATATATAAATAAATGAAATACATGAAAAATATATAATTATCTCAATATTACTTTCGAATAAATTTTTTCAACTGCGTACTATTTTGAGACCCATGAACAGAAGATATAACAACATGTCACATGGGGAATCAAGAATAAACATACCCCTAATATTTTTATGAATAGAGTCGTTTATGAAAATTATGTGTTTGTTCGTTTCTTCTGTATAACTTGGATCATGCCGAAAAAAAGAAGAAAAGATAATCTTTACATATCTGGAGTAAGAAAATTCCGTATACTATTTTATTGAAAACCTTTGTAAATTAAACTTAGAACCCCAAAAATCAAATTAAGCTTATGCTTTTATGAAATTGTTGAACGAAATTAGCTTCTGTTTTTTTTTTTTGAAATTCTTGAACGATTTTAGCTTCTGCTTCTTTGAAATTCTTTGGAACATCAAACCAAAGAAGATAAGGTTTGCTTCAGAATTGATAACGTTGTTGGCTCTCTTTTTGTCCAATATGGAAATGTAACAAGACACGTTATAAGTCTTGTTTTGTTAATCATTAAATTCTCACTTAAGCTTAGGTAGCCAGCAAGGCATAAATCACTACTTAGTCATTCCTTGATTTGTGGCTTCTTGTCACGTGTTATATAATTTATTAATTTTTATCAATTTATTAGTTAATTGAACAATGTTCCGTAATTCGGTAATTAATTAATTATATATAATTAAGAATTATTTTAAATTACCTAAAAATACGGCTCATTTTTAATATATTTTATATATATCATATTATCACAGCCATATGGTACCTTATTTGGTACTAGTCCATAAATATCGGGTAGTATTGCTTGACCCGTATTTTATCCCAAATTGACCACTTTCAACGGAACTCGCTTTCTTTAATTCGTGTATCCTTTATCCTTCGTGATACTTATTTCTTGCTTGTTATAATTAGCGTAAATATATTAACCTGAAAATAATCTCACCCCAGCATGCGTCAATTAACTGAACATGAAACTTTTAACGTACGAAAATGCGAGATGTAATATTCTTCCCTCCTCAGAAATATTTATCTTCGAAGGTTTAACTCTCCCGGATCTATATAACCTTGGCAGAGTCGCCTTTGTAACAACCTACTATCAACTCTTCCTGTAGAAACCCGATAATTTAGCGCCACATAGGGACTCAACCATTAATAACAACGATGGCCTCACGCGACCAATAACAATAGCTAACACAAGAATTCGTATACGTACCTTGAAGTTATGACGTCTCAGTTGGACCCTTCTCTAAAAGAGGAAATAAGTAGGGATATCTAAATTTTATGTCTTCCTCGACCTCACTTCTTCCACATTATTGTTTCTTCAAAGTACTTTTTCGAAGGCTACCTCCTTATTCCGTAACTTTAGGAGCTGTCGGTTTAGGATGACAACCAGAATTTCCTTATATGATAAGTCCTCTGTAATACATCATCCGTGGGCACCACTCAAGTCGGATCGCCAATGCACTTCCGTAACATAAATACGTGAAAAACCCAATGCCCAGACTCCATTATGAGGGAAATTCTAACTCATAAGTTACTTGTAGGGCCCAATATATCGTGGGCTAAGTTTTCCTTTGTTGCCAAACCTCATCACACCATTCATAGGTGACACCTTTTAAGAATACCTAGTCATCATCCCGAACTCTAAATCTCGTCGTCGCACGTCAAAATATGACTTCTGTCGACACTGAGCTGTCAATAGTCAATCCAGGATCAACTTTACTTTTTCTATGGCTTGCTGAACCAGGTCTGGCCCATGTAATCCAAATTCTTCGACATCGAACCACCCTATAAGTGACCTACACTTACGTCCGTAAAGAGCTTCTTATGGAGCCATCTGAATACCGGAATGATAGCTATTATTATATGCGAACTCAATAAGCGACAGATGATCATCCCAGCTACCTTTGAAGTCTATTACACAAGCCGTAACATATCCTCCAATGTCACAATAGTACGCTCAGCCTGTCCATCTGTCTGGGGATGACATGATGTATTAAGACTTACTTGAGTCCCCATTCTTTTTTGGAAGGACCTTAAGAAAGTTAGCTTCAAATTGATCTCATCTATCCGAGATAACAGATATAGGGACACAATGTAATTGTACTACTCCTTAATATAAAGCCTTGCATATTTCTCTAAGGAATATGTAGTTCATACGGGAAGAAAACAGGCTTTGTACGCCTATCAACATTCACCTATATCGAATTGAACTTACGCTGGTTACGAGGTAAGCATACAATGAAATCTATATTGATTACTTTTCATTTTCCAGTCGAAATATTCATAGCTTGCAATAAAGCACCAGGATTCTGATGCTCAATCTTAACTTGCTGACAGTTAGGATACTAAGCAACAAACTCCGCTATATCCTTTTTTATTCCGTCCCACCAATACATTTCCCTGATATCATGATACATCTTTGTCGCTCTTGAATAGATGGAATAGCGAGAATGGAGAATTTCTCCCATAACCTCCTGATGCAGCACTGCATGATTAGGCACACATAATCGCCCTCGATATCTGAAGACCTCATCTTCTGCAATTTCAAATGGTGTCTTCTCCTTCTGAAAGGTGGTATCCCTATAATGAACTAACACAAGTTCCGCGTATTGTCGTTCCTTTACTTCAATTATCAATATATTACGCTAATTATTGTGGTCAATATTATTGTCGATGTTATTGGCGAAATTGTGAGTTCTGGAGATGTACATTCTATCAAACAAGATGATAGAAACTATATGTTCATGAACGTATATTGAGATACAGAATTATGAGTAAGCTAGCCAATATTAATTAAACTAAATAAATATTTTAATAATTTATTATTTTGCTAACCTTATAATAATTGTACAAGCAATAAAATTTTTGCAACTTTTTAGTTATGATTACTAATGACGAGGATATTATGAAATAATACAATCCTTTTTCACGTGCACAGACATTCAAAGTATGTTTTTATATTGAAATATTTCTCAAACGTTGCTAGTTGTGATTGAAGAAAATTTAATTATAATATATATTTTTTATAGGATCGAGATTTCAATAATAACCAAGTCATTCACGAAGATAACGAAATCATGGTGATTTTACTACTCACCATTAACATTTCTTTATGTTGTTGATTCTTTTAATAAAATTATTTGCAGGTGTGTACAATAATAAAACAATAGGAATTATAGTTTCACCGTTGATTTTAATAATTTTTTGTGTTTTAAATATTTAGGATTTTATTGAAGATACTGACTTTATTGATGTTGCAAATACACCTGTCACTATGAGTATAACTAATGTCATATTAATGGTTGAAGAAGATCTGTATGCTCAGTTACCCGGAAATGAGATCAAAAGAATTTTGAAGAAGAAGATATCATAAGGTGATTACATATGTAACAACTGCAGAAACGAAGAATTATTTGATTTGTTAGTTTAGTAGTTTCGTTTGTTATGAAAAAGATGTTTGAATCATTTCCTGTTTTTTCTTGTATTTAACTTTTCCTGTTTCGTTAGTTTGGTAACTTTTCCTTGTTCATTCAATTTTTGAACTTCTCCTATTTAGATACATACAATAGTTCATACATCTTAACTTAGTGGAAGGACTACTTGTAAAGAATTTTCATTCTTGGTGTATTTCTCCATCGAGCTATCCATAATTGATGTGAAGCTGAAGCTTTATTGTGTGACGGGCAACCTTTAATTGATGTGAGGGTTGTACCGACAGAAATTGAGTGTACATATATGATATGACATGTCAAGACACGTACAATAGTCAAAGAGTTATTATTGGTAAAGAGACACAAATAGCAACAGATACAAGCAAGAGCAAAGGAAGAGGCCCGAGTAGTTATTTAAAAGATTCATCACCCGTACTTATTTAAGTCATTTAGATCTGCGAATCAAGGGGAATGAATTTGACAATACATGGGAGTACAAACATAATATTTAATGAGTATTGAATACTGATTACGTTAGAGAATCTGTATTAAATATAATAATTGTGTAACGTAGCATTTAATGTCCTTAATTAATCATAATAGCCTTATTATGACAAAGACAAAACATATGTTTCTCAAAGAGCTATAAAAGGGAGACAACCGATCAATTGTAGACAACACTACTTGAATATACCCTAGTTCATTTGTTTTTCTTTAGATTACGTTCTTGTTATTCAAATTACTTCCTTATACTCATTTTTTCGATTATCAGTAACTCGTGTTTTTTTAAATTATAGTTTTAATCGAAATTCTATTTTTTGGTTTTACAAATTGGTTCCGTTACCGGGAATATAATAATCTACTTTCTTTTAGCCTAAATTCTCTTGTTGCGTCAACCATATCGACTAACAATGACAACATTCGAAGAAACTAAGAGAACCAACAACATCAAGCAGATCCACAGAATCTTAACACTCCAATCATTTCATCACGAGGCACTCCACAACGATCTCATGAGGGAACTCCTGATGGATCTCATATAAATGAACATGCTCAATTTGAAAATACTGATGTTATTGATGAAGCTTTACAAAAATTGATTGCTACACAAGTTAATAAGGCTATTGAAGCATTTGCTAACCGTTTACCAGCTGTGACACCTGCACCCACTCCAAATAACAATACTTTGGAGAACCTTCGTTTCGGGCTTGTTAACTCAGGTAGTGGTGGAATTCCCAGTGAATCGTAGGAGGGAGAAACAGGTCAAGGAGCAAAGTGAACGCATAAAATAGATACATGGGGTTCCACCTGTAATCAAAGGGGTAGATATGGATAAATATTCACAGCAACCTTGGAAGCCAAGTGCTGCTCCCCTGCCAATTCCAAAGAAATTCAAAATGCTTGAAATTCCAAAATACAATGAAACAACAAACCTACGTGACCACGTGATTGCATTCATAACATGCGTAAAAGGCAATGATTTGACTAAGCAGGAGATTGAATCAATATTAGTCAAAAAATTCGGTGAAACACTCACGAAAGGAGACCTAACATGGTATTCTCTTTTATCCGAAAATTCAATAAATTCTTTTGCTGAGCTTGCAGATTCTTTCATCAAAGCACATTTCGGAGCTCAAAAAGTATAAAAAATAATGGAGGATATTTTCAAGATCAAGAAAGGGGAGTCAAAATTGCTTAGGGAATTCGTGGACATATTCAAACGGGAAAGAATGACATTACCGCATATACCTGACGATTAGACGGCTATAGCTTTCACGAGCAATTTGAATGAAAAGAGCTCAGAAGCTACGAGATGACTCAAGGAAAGTCTTTGCAAGTTCCCAAACACAACGTGTAATGACGTTTACAACATGTATAGCACGAAGCTGAGGAGAAGAGGATACTGTTCCAAAATTTCAAAAAGAAGAAAAGGTAAGTTCAAGATGTACGAAGACCAAAAAAAGATCCGGAAAAATAGGTACAAGTCATATATGGGACCGAAAAAAGACTCACGGTCAAAGCAGGACTATCAAAGGTATGATAACAGTTCAAGAAATAGATAATCAGATTCTTCATCAAGATTTAGGAATGATAAAAACAATTATGAGACACGAGATGATGATTGAAATTTGAAAGCGAGATTGGGCGGTTTACAATTTCAATGTAAGTACTTCTGAGCTCGTAGCGGTTCTGAGAAGCATGGGAGATAAGGTATGATAGTCAAAATAGATGAGATCAAATCCAAATAGACTCAACCCTGATCATTGGTGCGAGTTTCATAATGACCACGTGCATAAAACGACAGACTGCAGATTTTTACAAAGTGAAGTTGATCATCTATTAAAACAAGGATATCTCATTGAGTTGTTCAGTGAGAAAGGTAAGCAAGCTTATATGAAAAACAGGTAGGAGACCCCGAAACCACCTTCTCCCAAAAGAATTGTCAACGTTATAAGTGGGGTGAGGACATCAATGGTGTATCATATACTGCAGCTAATAAAATTTCCAAAATTACTATTACCCAAGGGAAACGGGTGCGGCTTGTCTTAGAAGAAGATAACATTATATTCAATGATGCAGTTGTAGATAGCGTACTAACTCCTCATAACGATGTACTGGTAATATCTCTTATTGTATATGATACTAGTATTAAACAAGTTTTGATTGATCCAGGTAGTTTTGTAAATATTATTTTGCTAAGAGTATTACGTGAGATGCAAGCTGAAGATAGAATAATTCCATAAGGCGCATACTCTATCTGAGTTTGACAATTTCTAGTGTTGTAAAAAAAAGGAGAGATAACTATCACCATATTCATAGAAGGAGTCGTCAAAGATATGAAGTTTGAGGTAGTAGACATGGAAATGGCTTACAACTTGATCCTTCGGAGACCATGGATCCATGAAATGGATGTTGTTCCTTCAACCTTGCATCAAGTTATTAAATTCCCATCACCATGAGGAATACGTTAAATACGTGGAGACCAGCATACATCCAGGAGCATCAATTCCGTAACAGATGCAAGTACAAAAAATGAAGGAGAATAGCAATCACAGAAGACAGTTGAGGGCGCCACAACACAAACCTCAACTGAAAAAGGACAAGCAGATATGGATTCAAAGCCTGATACCATTCAAGAACCAGATGAGAATGAAAATATCAAAACAACAATTGAAGAATTGGAGCATGTTGTATTATTTGCTCAATGTTCTGATAAGAAAGTCTACGTAGGGGCCAGTCTTAGCCAGGGCATGAGAGGTAAATTAATTGAATTTTTGAAAACTAGCGTAGATTGTGTTGCTTGGTACCATTTTGACATGACAGGGATACCACCGGAGGTAATGACTCATAAATTAAATGAGGATCCATCTACCCCCGTCAAACAAAATAAAAGAAAGCAAGGAACTTTCAAGAATCGGGTAATTCAAGAAGAGGTTCGAAAATTATTGAAGATTGGATCCATTCGCGAGGTAAAGTATCCTAACTGGTTAGCTAATACTGTTGTTGTTCCAAAGAAGAATGGTAAGTGGTGAGTCTGTGTAGATTACACAGATCTTAATAAAGCCTTCCTAAAGATTCTTTTCCATTACCACATATATATCAATTAATTGATGCAACTGTAGGACATAAACTTTTAAGTTTTTAGATGCATATTCAGGTTATAATCAGATCAAAATGGATCCAGAAGATGAAGAAAAGACTTCATTTACAACAGACAGAGGGACTTACAGTTATAAACTAATGCCCTTTCGTCTAAAGAACGTTGGTGAAACATATCAGAGGTTGGTAACTAAAATGTTTCAAGAACATTTAGGAAGAACCATGAAGGTTTATATAGATGATATGCTTGTTAAAAACTTAGCATTTAAAATATCACATATCACATTTGTCTGATACATTTCAAATTCTGCGCAAATCCAGTGTGAAGTTAAATACCGAGAAATGTGCATTTGGTGTTGCGTCAGGTAAGTTTTTAGGTTTTCTTGTTTCTAACCGCGGTATTGAGGTGAATCCCGCACAAATTAAGGCCATTGAAGAGATTCTTGATATGCTTTCGAGTAAAAAAGAGGTTCAGAGGTTAACAGGAAGGATTGCAGCCTTAGGAAGATTCATTTCCATATCATCAGAAAAATGTTTTAAATTTTTTTCAGTTCTTAAAAAGCAGGATCATTTTGAATAGAACGAGGAATGTCAACAAGTGCTCAGAAATATGAAAACTTATTGTTGGCAAAACCAAAGACTGAGGAGAGACTACTCATTTACCTTGCTGTTTCAGAAGTAGCGATAAGTGCTTTTTTGGTCCATGAAGACCAATGTAATCAATCTCCCATCTATTATGTTAGTAAATCTTTGTTAGATGCGGAGACACGAGATCCTCAATTAGAAAAGCTTGCACTTGCATTGGTCATGGCATCTAGGAAGTTAGAATCTTACTTTCACTGTCATCCTATTACTGTAGTAACTGCATATCCTTTACGTAATATATTACATAAACATGAATTATCAGGTAGGTTGGCTAAATGGGCTATAGAATTCAGTGAGTACGAAGTCACATACCAACCTAGAATTTCTATAAAATCTAAAGTGTTAGCTGATTTCGTGGCTGATTTTAGCCATGGGATACAATTAGAAGTGGATAAAGAATTGCAGGTATTCAATGGAGCTAACCCATGAACTTGGACTTTATATATAGACGCTTCATCTAACATAAAAGGTGCAAGTTTAGGAATTGTTTTGGTACCACCTACTGGTGAAACCATTTTACAAGCTATCAAATGTCATTCTATAACTAACAATGAGGCAGAGTATGAAGCCAGGACTACAGGTTTGGAACTGGCACGTGAACTTGGTATATAAATCAGATTACTATAAAAAATGATTCTCAACTCGTGGTTAATCAAATATTGGGAACTTATACAACCAGAGAAGCAAGGATGCAACAAAGGTACGAGAATTAATTAAGCAATAAAGGTTATACAAATACCAAGGGAAAAAAATGCTGAAGCAAAAGACCTAGCTAATCTCGCATCTGCGGCTGACATGACAAGTGATGCAAACACCTAAGTTATTCATTTATTCCATTCAGTTCTTGACCCCGATAAAAATGAGGTAAATTTTAATAACTTGACCTGGGATTGGAGGAACGAGATTGTTGCTTTTTTTTTTGTAGTATGGTACCATCCCTGATGATAAGAAGAAAGCTCATGCACTTTGCAAAAAGGCTGATCGATATTACTTAAAGCAAGGTAACCTATATCGTAAAATATTTGATGGTCCCTTAGCAAGATGCCTCGGACCTTCCCAAACGGAGTACGTAACGAGAGAGATTCATGAGGGGCATCGTGGGAATCACGCAGGAGAAAGATCATTAGTAAGAACCCTAATTAGGGTGGGCTATTATTGGCCTAAAATGGAAGAAGAAGCAGGAAGTTTCGTGGCTAAATGCGATAAATGCAAAAAGTACACTAACAATATGCACAGACCTGTGGAATTACTACATCCGGTAATTGCACCGTGGCCATTTATGAAATGAAAAATGGACATCGTAGGTCCATTACCAAAGGCAAAAGGATAGATAAAATTTCTGTTCATACTTACTAATTATTTTACTAAATGAGTAGAGGCAGGTGCATTTAAATAGGTACGAGAAAAAGAAGTCAAAGATTTCATGTGGAGGAATATTATATGCCGATTCAGTGTACCAAAGGAGATCGTTTGTGATAATGGCCCTCAATCTATAGGAGCTCAAATCACTGAATTCTTTCAAAGTTGGCAGATTAAAAGGATTACGTTTACACCTTATCATTTGGTGGGTAATGGGCAGGCAGAATCAACAAATAAAATCATCATCAACAATTTGAAACGATTAGAAGATTCAAAAGGAAATTGATCAAAAGTGCTACCTGGTGTTTTATGGGCATATCGTACAGCAGCAAAAATAAGTACATGAGAAACACTATTTTCGTTGGTTTATGGTGCAAAAGCTCTAGATCCCGTTGAAATAGGAGATCCAAGTACAAGGTTTATTCAGGCAATAGAAGAATCTAATGATGAGGAAATGCGTATAAATCTTGATGTGCTTGAAGGAGGGAGAGAAGCTGCAAAAATAAGAATTGCAACACAGAAGCAAATCACAGAATGGTATTACAACCGGAGAATGCGCCGCAGATTCTTTTAAATTGGGGACTTCATGCTTAAAAAGATTTTTCAATCTACGAAGTTAGCTAACGTAGGTAAATTAAGTCAAACATGGGAATGACCCTACAAGATTCACTCGGTATTGCAGGTAAGGGAGCATATGAATTGGAAAAATGGATGGCAAAATACTACCCTCATATTGGAATGCTGTTCATTTGAAAAGATATTACTTCTAAAGAATATCCAAGGTCAGGTATCTTTGTTTTAAGATTCTATTTTTGAATTATTAAAATTTTACTAACGATTTTAGATGATAGGCAAATAGCTAGCCCGTACTAAATGATGAGTCATGACCTGCAAGGCACGTGGAATACATTAAACTTCCCGGCCTAGAGTTATAAAAACTATTATATAAATTCAAACGGGTTAAGCAGTCTTCATCTCTAATCATACCTCCAAGTCCCGTAGTTTTATCTTTTTCAGGAAAGGAATATTTAAGAGGAATAACCAAGTGCTCGAGGCTTCATACTTCAACACTCAAACACTTGGGGGACTACATAATATACACATGAAAGTGTATGAAGAAGGCAAAGAAGTAAGATTGAGAAAAATCGAAGATCAAGACTGAAAAGTGTTGAAACACGTTCTCAAGGCATTAAACTAAATGTGTGTTCATATTTGCAGGTTTTGAATAATGACAAACGATGCGCAATTGACATATGACGAGGTCCAAGCACAAGCGCGCAAATGTCACGTAACGAAGTTCAAGCACAAGACAAACAAGATCAAGACTAAACAAAGTTATACATGAGTCGTTCTTTAATTATGATCTTGATCCGACGACTTAACTCAAGACTTGGCTTCTCTCGTAAAAACATTTTTATAAAATCATGCATATTTAATTTAAGGCTAAATGATTTTAAATCATGCATATTTATTTTAGTCAAAATGATTTTTAAACATGCCTCTAAAATCTGGACAAAGATAATCAATTATGTATTTATGATAATCGATTATGTGAAGGCAGCTGCAAGACAATCGATTGTGAACCTAATGACAATCGATTGTGTTAAGGCAGTGTCCATCAGATTTTTGAAATCTGCATGACAATCGATTGTGTACCTTATGACAATCGATTGTGTTGAGGCAGTGTCCATAAGATTTTTCAAAGCTACAAAATAGTCGATTGTGAACCCTATGACAATCGATTGTGTTGAAGCAGTGACTATCAGATTTTTCAAAGATATAAATAATCGATTGTGAACCTTATGACAATCGATTGTGTTGAGACAGTGTCCATTAGATTTTTCAAAGACTGATAAATAATCGATTGTCCATATAGAATAATCGATTATGTAAATGACCGTTGCCAAAATATTTTCAAACTCTGTCAGATAATCGATTATAGGATTTTAATAATCGATTGTTTGAAGTAAAATCTGGAAAAGATTTTTTGAACGCTGCCAAGTAATCGATTGTATATTTCTGATAATCGATTGTTTGAAGTAAAATCTGAAAAAGAGTTTTTGAACGTTGCCAAGTAATCGATTGTATATCTCTGACAATCGATTGTTTTAAGTAAAATCTGAAAATGATTTTTTGAACGTTGCCAGTAATCGATTATATGGCGTAAAATCTGGGAATGATTTTTGGAACGATTGAAAAATAATCGATTGTGCCGAGTAGACAATCGATTGTCATAGCACAAAATCAGCAATTCTTAATTGGCAATTAGGCAACGGTAATGCATGGTTTTGACACTATAAATACATCTTCAAATCAGTCTTACAAACACAACAACTGACAATATTATTGCTAAAGCTTGCATACTCTCTTATTCATCATTTTCTATTCATTACATAAGTTTTTGAGAGCCAAATTATTGACGAAGGTTGTTGCGTTCTTGAGCGTATTTATTTTACTCATATATACTCTTAAGGAGAGTCTTGTTTTGAGTGCAAAGTGTTTTTATACACTTGAAGGGAAAGTTGTTCCCTTGTACTGTAAGAAGGAACGTTGTGATTCCTTTGGTTGAAGTCTTGAAGTGTTGTATCTTCGAGAAAAGATTGTTGAGACTTGTGTGACTCAAGTTCTCAGGTTGTAACGGTTTGTTGAGCACCCGTAAGCTTAACAGTGTTAGTGGAAATCTCGAGAGAGTCTCTCGGGGACTGGACTAGCCACGGGTTGTGGTGAACCAGGATACATCGGTGCGTTCGTTCTTTATTATTTACTTATCGCACTTATTTCATTCCTGCAATTTTTAAATTCCGCAAGTTTACGCTATTTTTTATTATAACGCTATTCACCCCCCCTCTAGCGTTAAGCGTATTTTCTAACAATTGGTATCAGAGCCCAACTCTCTGAAAAACTTAACCGTTTGAGAGAAACAATCCATGGATTCTACTCGTGACTCTTTTGCAGGAATAGGTGAAGGACAATGCTCCACCCGACCACCACTATTCGATGGCACAAATTATACGTACTGGAAAGAGAGGATGAGAATATTCGTTCAATCGAATAGCTTTCATTTGTGGAAGGTTATAATGAAGGGAGAACAAATTCCAACCAAAAAGGTTGAAAATGAATGGGTTCCAAAATCCGAAGATGAATACGACGCGGATGATATCCGAAAAGTGCAGAACAATGCTAAAGCCATCAACCTATTAATTGTGCTGTAAACGCTGATGATTACAGAAAAATATCATGTTGCACAACGGCGAAGCAAATGTGGGATAAGCTGGAAATCACGTACGAAGGTACGGACCAGGTAAGAAAGGCTAAAGTTGATTTTCTAACCCATGCATATGAACTGTTTCATATGAAGGAAGGCGAAAGGGTCGATGACATGTTCAAACGATTTTCAAAAATCGTGAATGACTTACATGCTCTCAAGAAGACCTTCACGGATAAAGAACTTGTCCGAAAAATCCTCCGAAGTCTCACTCCGGAATGGCGCTCAAAGGCCGACGCGATTCAAGAGTCTATTGGCATTTCAAATGTCACCATCGACGGATTAAGAGGTAATCTTAAAACTTATGAATCTACTATACTTAACCCTCTTGTTAATGATCAAAGGAAACAAAGAATCGCCCTCAAGGCAAGCACAAGCCAACCTCAAAATGATGAGGACGGAGATAACGAGTTCGGACTCGTTATTAAGAGATTTCAAAAGTTCATGCGAAAAGAGTATGAACGAAAAGGCAAACAACAAGGAGATCAAATAAAGTGCTATGGGTGCGGAGAATCCGGGCATATTAAATCAAATTGCCCAAATGCCAAGAAGGAAAAGAAACCCTTCAAGAAACAACGAGCATACATATCTTGGGGAGGCGACTCCGGAGACGAGTCAAGTGAGGAAGAAGAAGACGAAGCCGCAAATCTTTGTCTCATGGCTCACGAAAACAATCAAGAAGAGGTATGTCAAATTTCTTCCAAAAACTTCTATTCTCTTGAGGAAATGCAAAATGCCTTTGATGAGTTGTATAGTGAATTCATTAATGCTTCCAAAACTGTTAAAAGCATTAAGGAGAATTCCTCTTTGAAAGAAAAAGATTTTGAAAAACAACTCTCTTTGAAAGAAAAGGATTTGAAAAAGCTGATTTTGGAAAATGAGAAGTTGAAAGAAGAAAACAAATTTTTCGGCACGAGAAGCGCCGACAAACCCGAGAGTTCTAGTAAAAATTGTACTTCTTGCATGCATCTAAAAGGTGAGGTAGAAAGACTTAAGGGCACCTTAGATAAGTTCAATTCTTCTCATAAAAATTTGAATGAGGTTCTTGTTAATTTGAAATCGACCAAACATGGGATAGGTTTTAAAAACGAGCCTAAAGAAAAAGTTGAAGCCAAACCCCAACCACCTAAGGCGCAACCTAGGATAAATAAAACAAATGTTCATCCTAGAAATAACAATCCACAATCAACATGCATGCTAGACTAAACACTAGAAGAAACTTTGAACATTTTAGGACACCTAGAAATGGCCCTCAACCTAGAAATAACTATTCTAGAAATGATGCATATCCTAGCAGAAACTTTGAACATTTTAGGACTCCTAGAAATGGCTTTCAACCTAGAAATAATTATTGTAGAAATGCTGCATATCCTAGAACAAATAGTAGGAGAAATGATTATCATGAAATGCGTAATAGTCATATTGTCGAAAGTAGAGTAAATAATTTTCGTCCGTCCAATTACTATCAACCTAGACGAATGCATAATCCAAATGTCATTTGTCATTATTGCAATCGAATTGGACATATTGCTCCTTCTTGTTTCACTAGACATAGACACTTAAATGCATGTCAAGCACAACAGCATGTTACACCTAACTCTCAAGGACCCAAAACAGCTTGGGTACCAAAGAATCATTAATTTGTCTTGTAGGTATGTTTGAAGGGATCAAGTGTACTTTGGTACCTTGATAGTGGATGCTCCAAACACATGACGGGAGAGGAATCCAAGTTCCTTCAACTAGAACACAAGGAAGGAGGAAGCGTTATCTTTGGAGATAACAACAAGGGAAAAATTATCGGCATTGGATCAGTCGGTAAGGATGAACCTTCTTCCATTAAGCATATATTTCTAGTTAAGGGTCTAAAACATAATCTCTTGAGCATAAGTCAATTATGTGACAAGGGAAATCTTGTTTTATTTGATTCAAATGAATGCTTAGTTTTTCGCCGTAGCGATTTTAAAATTATTCTTCGTGGTTTTAGAATGGATAACATCTATATGGTTGATCTCGAAAACTCTTCTTCTGAATATGTGAATTGTCTTATGAGCAAAGAAGATGATATGTGGTTATGGCATCGTAGAGTAGCTCACATCAACATGCATCTTTTAAACAAATTGGTTTCACAAAATCTAGTTATTAGTCTTCCAAATTTGAAATTTGAAAAAGACTCTATTTGCGACTCTTGTCAAAAAGAAAAGCAAACAAAAGCTTCTTTTAAATCGAAAAATATTGTTTCAACTACTAGACCATTGCAACTTCTTCATATGGACCTTTTTGGACCATCTCGCATTGAAAGTCTTGGTAGAAATCGTTATGCTTTTGTTATTGTTGATGATTATTCTAGATTTACATGGACTCTATTTCTTGCTCATAAAAGTGAAGCTTTTCATAATTTTAAATATTTTCTTAAACGTGTTCAAAATGAAAAGGACACAACCGTCACTTCAATAAGAAGTGATCATGGGGGAGAGTTCGCACAATCTCTTCGCGGACTTTTGTGACGAATTCGGTATCGAGCACACCTTCTCTGCTCCACACACACCACAACAAAATGGAGTGGTGGAAAGGAAAAATAGGTGTCTCGAAGAGATGGCTAGAACCATGCTCGATGAGGCTAAGATTCCCAAACATTTTGGGCGGATGCCGTGAGTACCGCATGCTACGTTTTAAACAGAGTAGTCATAAGGCCAATACTCATGAAAACTCCCTATGAACTCTACAAGGGAAGAAAACCAAATATCTCCCATCTTAGAGTATTCGGTTGTAAATGTTTTATTCATAACAATGGTAAAGATAATTTGGGAAAATTTGATGCAAAGTCCGATGAAGGAATTTTTATTGGTTATTCTTCACGTAGCAAAGCATATAGAGTATTCAATAATAGAACCGAAACTGTGGAGGAATCCCCTCATATTGTGTTTTCCAAAAATAATGCTCACTTGGCGAGAAAGGATTCTGTTTTTGATCCTGCAGGTATCTTAAACTCAATAAGTCCTCAAGACAAAGTACAAGAGGAAACTCCTAAGGAAATTCAAGATGAAATCTTGGAACAATTATCGGAGGAAGCGCCGCAACTGGAAAAAGAAACGAAACTGCCTAACGAGTGGAGGACAATCAAAGACCATCCTCTCGAACAGGTAATTGGCGATATTGAACAACAGGTAAGTACTCGAAACACTCTTAAGAACACCTTAGGACATACTGCTTTCGTTTCTCAAATTGAACCTTCAACCATCTCCGAAGCAATTGGGGATGAATTTTGGACCTTGGCAATGCAAGAGGAGCTTAACCAATTCAAACAAAATGACGTTTGGGATTTGGTGCCAAGACCCGAAAGTCATACCATAATTGGTACGAAATGGGTTTTTCGAAACAAACTAGATGAAAATGGTGTAATCACTAGAAACAAAGCTAGACTTGTAGCAAAAGGCTATAATCAAGAAGAGGGAATTGACTATGAAGAAACATATGCACCAGTAGCAAGGTTAGAAGCTATTCGTTTATTGGTTGCTTTTGCCTCTTCTATGAATTTCAATTTATATCAAATGGATGTGAAAAGTGCTTTTCTGAATGGTGTTATTCAAGAAGAAGTTTTTGTTGAACAACCCCCGGGCTTTGAAGATTTTAAATCTCCCAATCATGTTTTCAAACTTAAAAAGGCGCTTCATGGTCTCAAACAAGCTCCCCGAGCTTGGTATGAATGATTGAGCAAGTTTCTTTTGGAAAATGAATTCATTAGGGGGAAAGTTGACACCACTCTATTTGTTAAGCATAAAAACAATGATATTCTATTATTTCAAATCTATGTGGATGATATTATTTTTGGTGCTACTAACAATGCTTTGTGCAAGGAATTTTCTGATTTAATGACAAGCGAATTTGAGATGTCTATGATGGGTGAGCTGACCTTCTTTTTGGGGCTGCAAGTAAAGCAAATGAAAGAAGGAACCTTCATTTGTCAAGCTAAATATTGCAAAGAATTGCTAAAACGATTTGAAATGAGCAATGCAAAAGCAATGGCCACTCCCATGAGCACATCCGACCATCTAGACAAAGATGAGAAAGGTAAGGAAGTCGACACCAAGAAGTATCGAGGTATGATTGGATCTCTCCTTTATCTTACTGCTAGTAGACCGGACATCATGTTTAGCTTGTGCTTATGCGCTCGTTATCAATCATGTCCGAAGGAGTCTCACCTAACTGCGGTGAAACGGATATTGAAGTATCTTGTTGGTACTGTAAATGTGGGTCTATGGTACCCCAAAGGTTCTTCATGCCAACTTGTTGGCTATTCCGATTCCGATTTTGCTGGATGCAAATTGGACCGCAAGAGCACTAGTGGCACTTGCCATTTGCTCGGTAGCTCTCTAGTTTCTTGGTTTAGCAAGAAACAAGTAAGTGTTGCGTTGTCCACAACCGAGGCTGAATATGTAGCCGCGGGGAGTTGTTGCGCTCAAATCCTTTGGATGAAATAGCAACTCTTGGACTATGGCCTAAGTATCGATCATATCCCTCTTAGATGTGATAATACTAGCGCCATATGCTTGACGAAGAACCCCGTTCTTCATTCAAGAGCAAAGCACATTGAAATTGGGCATCATTTTATGAGAGATCACGTTCTCAAAGGCGATGTCAAAATTGAATTTGTTGAAACCAAAGATCAATTGGCCGACATCTTTACAAAACCTTTAGAGAAAAAGTCCTTCTTCCGAATTCGCAGTGAACTCGGGATTCTTGACTCCACGTTGATCTAAGTCATGCATTGCATTTTTCCTTTTACATGATTACTAACTTGAGCGTCGGAGGCGTCTAACGTATTTTTGCAGGTATCACCCTAAAAGCAGGGGGAATTATAAAGACTGATGCAGAATAATCGATTCCTCTTAAAAAAAAATAATCGACTTATCTTTATTATATAATCGATTATCAATTATCAATAATCGATTATGTTGACATTACTTGCTTTATTATCCCTTTTATGAAGTTGGAATTTTTTTTCAATAAACATATTATTACTTATTTTGTTTTTGCTAATGTCAAAAGGGGGAAGAATAAGGGCTATGCACTAATATTTATTGGCATAAATTGAGGGGGAATTCATATGTTGAGGGGGAACTAATTGCATGAACTAATTGCATGTCTTTACTTGTCTTGGATCATCATTATGAATTATCTAATATGCATATCCCGATTAAGGTTTGCCATTATCAAAAAGGGGAAAATTGTTAAAACACGTTCTCGAGGCATTAAACTAAATGTGTGTTCATATTTGCAGGTTTTGAATAATGACAAACGACGCGCAATTGACATATGACGAGGTCCAAGTACAAGCGCGCAAATGTCACGTAACGAAGTTCAAGCACAAGACAAACAAGATCAAGCTAAACAAAGTTATACATGAGTCGTTCTTTAATTGTGATCTTGATCCGACGACTTAACTCAAGACTTGGCTTCTCTCGTAAAAACATTTTTATAAAATCATGCATATTTTATTTAAGGCTAAATGATTTTAAATCATGCATATTTATTTTAGTCAAAATGATTTTTAAACATGCCTCTAAAATCTGGACAAAGATAATCGATTATGTACTTATGATAATCGATTATGTGAAGGCAGCTGCAAGACAATCGATTGTGAACCTAATGACAATCGATTGTGTTAAGGCAGTGTCCATCAGATTTTTGAAATCTGCATGACAATCGATTGTGTACCTTATGACAATCGATTGTGTTGAGGCAGTGTCCATAAGATTTTTCAAAGCTACAAAATAATCGATTGTGAACCCTATGACAATCGATTGTGTTGAAGCAGTGACTATCAGATTTTTCAAAGATATAAATAATCGATTGTGAACCTTATGACAATCGATTGTGTTGAGACAGTGTCCATTAGATTTTTCAAAGACTGATAAATAATCGATTGTCCATATAGAATAATCGATTATGTAAATGACCGTTGCCAAAATATTTTCAAACTCTGTCAGATAATCGATTATAGGATTTTAATAATCGATTGTTTGAAGTAAAATCTGGAAAAGATTTTTTGAACGTTTCCAAGTAATCGATTGTATATTTCTGATAATCGATTGTTTGAAGTAAAATCTGAAAAAGATTTTTTGAACGTTGCCAAGTAATCGATTGTATATCTCTGACAATCGATTGTTTTAAGTAAAATCTGAAAATGATTTTTTGAACGTTGCCAGTAATCGATTATATGGCGTAAAATCTGGGAATGATTTTTGGAACGATTGAAAAACAATCGATTGTGCCGAGTAGACAATCGATTGTCATAGTACAAAATCAGCAATTCTTAATTGGCAATTAGGCAACGGTAATGCATGGTTTTGACACTATAAATACATCTTCAAATCAGTCTTACAAACACAACAACTGACAATATTATTGCTAAAGCTTGCATACTCTCTTATTCATTATTTTCTATTCATTACATAAGTTTTTGAGAGCCAAATTGTTGACGAAAGTTGTTGCGTTCTTGAGCGTATTTATTTTACTCATATCTACTCTTAAGGAGAGTCTTGTTTTGAGTGCAAAGTGTTTTTATACACTTGAAGGGAAAGTTGTTCCCTTGTATTGTAAGAAGGAACGTTGTGATTCCTTTGGTTGAAGTCTTGAAGTGTTGTATCTTCGAGCAAAGGTTGTTGAGACTTGTGTGACTCAAGTTCTCAGGTTGTAACGGTTTGTTGAGCACCCGCAAGCTTAACTGTGTTAGTGGAAATCTCGAGAGAGTCTCTCGGGGACTGGACTAGCCACGGGTTGTGGTGAACCAGGATACATCAGTGCGTTCGTTTTTTATTATTTACTTATCGCACTTATTTCATTCCTACAATTTTTAAATTCCGCAAGTTTACGCTATTTTTTATTATAACGCTATTCACCCCCATTCTAGCGTTAAGCGTATTTTCTAACAAAAAGGTCAAGTGCAGTGTGAAAGTTACGAAGTCACGAACTAAAGCCAAAAACCTTATAGTTAGGGTAAAGACTATGGAATGAAACAAGTTATAAATAAAAACCTCGTGTTTATTATTTTTTCTTTTTTAAATCTGTTACAAGAAAATTAGATACGAGAAAGTTATAGATTTAATTCAAATACATGTAAAGTACCATTCAAAACTAGACAAGGTTCAAATAAAAACTTGTGAAAGTTATTTCAAAGAAATATGTGTGTTCTTATTTCTTCTATCATATGTTAAACACCATCATGAAGTTAAGACGTCTTCTTCATTAAGTGTCGAGTATAAAAGGGTCCTCTTATATAAAATTCATGTTTAATTTTTCATGAAGTCACCAAAAGCATTTTTTAAGAGTAAAAATGCAGATTATTCTATAAGCCCTTATAAATAAAGGAAAGAATGAACTAAATAGAAGTTCAAGACAATAACGAGAAAACTTCTAAAAATATTAAAAAGCTTAAGACTAAGTAAGAACTTAGTTGTGAAACAAAATTTTTTTATACAAATTGCCTCGTGAAAGGTTTGGGGACTTGCATTTCCAAAATAAACCTTCAAATGAAACTAAGGGTTTGATTACAATTTTCCAAGTAAAAAAAAAACAAAGACGGTCAAACAACTAAGACAAATCACTGATAAGTTGGTGGAGCATCAACAATAGTGGGTTCAACTTGGGCAGGTGTATCAACAATCGCGGGTTGAACTTGGCATGCAGCAACAGACTCGACTGGGCTTGAAAGGGTTGGGATACCCATATGAATTTCAGCATTCACAGAAGCTTCGGCCACATGAGAAGGAAAATCTTGAGTTTGCTTAGCTTTTTCAATGGTTTCATTAACCTTAGCCAACTCAGACTCTAAGTTTGAAATTTTCTTGGGCAGCTTTAATTAGGGTATCACCGCGTGAATTCAAAAAATTCCTACTCACCTCAAAAGCATTTTCTTCCACAAGGAACCCACAATCCCTCTCACAGTCAGCAATTTCAGTCATCAGATTTTCATTTTCAGCCAGGGAAGAGGTGTAGGAAGATTGAAGAGAGGCATGGGAACTTTCTAAAGCACGCGCCTTCTCAGAAGAAGCTCGAAGGTCTTCTTGTGCTTGAGCAGATTGCACGAGCTCCCCAACGTAAGTCTCTTTTTCACTTAAGAGAGCCTTCAACTCTCTAATTTCTTCACTAGCCTTGGATAGCTGTCTGAGAAGGAGGTTTCGACGTGAGTTTTTTCTTTATCTGCCTGGATCAAGGAAGCCTTTTCAACCGCCAATTCTTAAGTCAAAACCCGTACCTGCTGCTCCAAATAACTCTTGCTTTCTCCCAAAAATTCCATTTCAATCTACAAACATTCGTACTATTCATTCCAGTTAAATGTCTTTAGCTGAGAGGCATGCGCAATCTGCTCTGAGGAGGTAACTTTTCTCATCATCTCCGTGCCAATAAGATTGGCCTAAAAAAGGGGAAGTAAGAATCTCAAAGATAGAAAAATTATAAAGCAAAAGAAAAAAAGAGAGGTAAATACCTTCAATGTGGCGTGCACGATATCATTCATCAACGTTAATGAACCGTGACTTTGAAGCTTGGCCTTTTTGATTTGGCCAATCAAAGGATCTAGCCATGCATCTGATTGACCTGATTTTCTTAAGAGACTGCTCCCTGCAGGAACTTCAATGACAACTCTCCTCATACCAGCGCTGCTAATTGAAGAGACAACTTCGATATGATGAACAGTTAGAGGAGGAATTGTCAAAGGAGGAGCAGCGGATGAGGTAAAAATGGTGGAGGAAGGAACAGAAACAGCAGAGGTTGACAAGGAAGGCATGAATGAAGTCATAGATACAGGTGTCGGAAAAGCGGCTAAGGGAGTTTCATCTAAAACAGTACCTAATCCTTCAATACCAAACCAACCATCAAAAAGTCGGTCAATGGACTCATGGGTATCAATGGGATTAGTGTTGTCGTCATGAATTACATCTAAGGCCTCAATTGGCTCGGTAATAGGAACAGAAGGACGGGGAGATGCCTCTACTTCGTCATCGGAGATGATACATCTTAGGATTCGTGGCCTTGTCACCAAAGTGCCCCTGTCTTCCTCTTCTTCAGAATCTTATTCGATAGCTTTTCTCTTTGACGAGGAACCCAAAACAACCTCTTGAGCCCTTTTTAAAGAGATGTGGGTCCTTAAAGAGCCAATCCTGATAAAAAGAGGGATTGAAGTTAGTAAAAAAAACTACATAAAAAAGGAATAAAGATAAAAATTCTTACCATGAGTTTTTACTTTCCAACCAAAATGGTTAGAAAGTGTCTTCCAAGACCTACCTTCAACAGAAGCGGTCTTTATTAGCTTGTATACCCAATCACGAAAGTTGGGAATGTTCTCCAATACTCCCATGGTTGCTAAAAAAAGCAAGATTAGAAAAGTTTTCAAACTTGAAGGAAAAAGCCACGAGAAAGTTAAAAAGGCTTAGGTGTAAAATTCCACTTCTCAAGGAAGGGAACATTGTCTTCACCCACTAAACCAATAGTGGGGGCAACAACAAACCGGGCATACCAGTCACGGTCTTTGTCATCCTCGGGACTCACCAGGACCCTCTTGCTCCTGGCTACTAGTGTAAAAATGCCATTACGGAAGAGCCTGGGGGAGTAAAGGTGAATCAAATGAGGGAAAGTGAAAGGAACCCCGACCATATTGGTTAAATGCCTTAAACATGCAACAACCCACCATATGATTAGGCCAATTTGACCCAAACATACAGAAATAAAATGGCAAAATTCAAGGATGACCGGGTCAATGGGCGGTTTGAACCCTAAGGTGAAGGGGTATGTATAGACAAAAGAAAACCCAGTTAAATAAAAAGTAATTCTTTGATTTGGGTTGGGGACGATAATGGGAAAATCACTAACCCAGTGGTAGTCTCTACGAACTATAGGAGCTAAAATCTCTTTAATTTGAGTATGATAGATTTCAGCACGATCTAAACTAGAGACTTAGTTCCTAAGGGATTCTCTATCATGGTAAAAGGATAGTTCCATGGGAACTATCTCTTCCACTGTGGGTTCACGAAGAGGCTCAGAAGATTCTTTGCCTCTTGATGAATTTCTTTGAGAAAGCGAACCCCTAGTTCTAGAAGAAGGGCCAAAACTAGTAGAAGACACAGTGGAACCACCACGAGCGAACCCTAAATTACGAAGTGTACCTCCCTTTATGCTCCTGATAGGGGCATTAGGGTAGGTATCAACTATGGAAACTCCTTTAGAGTTAGGGTTTGATGAAGACATAGTGAAGAAAAGAAGTACGATGAAGAAATAAGTAGGGATTCAGGAAATTGAATATTCAATAAACTTTATGTGGTAAAGACAAATGAAGAAGTTATATTTATATTGATAAGCAACCGCTGAAGGAAAAGAGCGTAATGATGGAAGTACTATAATAATGATAGTTGATGCTTCGTTGATAGTGGAGTCGTAAAAATCCTTGAAAAGGGTTGCGAAACTACAGAGTTAATAAAATTGTGGCACGTGTGAAGAGCATTAAATGGAGGTGATAATTAAAGTGTCAATTTTGCCATAGCATTAATGGTGACAAAAATTCTCGTTTCACTTCCCAAATATTCAACTGATAAAAAAATGGCAAGTGTGTGGGGGGAGGGGGGCGGGACTATCTGTATTGGGAGAAATTCAGTGTATATATAAAAAATGACGTATAAAGACACGTGAAAGTCAAAGAGTAATTACTGGCAAAGAGGCACGAATAGCAACAAACACGAGTAAGGGCAAAGGAAGAGGCACGAGTAGTTATTTAAAGACTCATCACCTGTATCTATTCAAGTTATTTAGATTTGCGAATCAAGGGGAATGAATCTGACAATATATGGGAGTGAAAAACGTAATATTTAATGAGTATTGAATACTGAATATGTTAGAGAATCTGTACTAAATATAATAATTATGTAACGTAGCATTTAATATCCTTAATATTCATAATGGCCTTATTATGACAAAGGCAAAACGTATGCTTCTCAAAGAATTATAAAAGGGAGACAGCTGATCAATTGTAGACAACACTATCTGAATATACCCTGGTTCACTTGTTTTTCTTTCGATTACATTCTCATTATTCAAATTACTTCCTTATACTTATCGTTTCGATTATTAGTAACCCGTGTTTTTCTAAATTATAGATTTAATCAAAATTTTAATTTTTGGTTAAACAAGGGTCTAAGTTATCTCATTCGATTAAAGTAAATTGTCAATGAATTGAGTGAGTATGGCGAGTTTAAACCATGAAGAGGATGGTAGAGTTAAGCTACTATTTTATCAAATCTCTCAATAGTTTATCGATTATTTTGTTCACGAGAAAGTCTAGAATTTATGCAATTTATTTTTGTACTAAGCCATTGATTAGACACTGATGGAGTTGAGTTACAGGAGCCAATTTTTTTAAAGTAATATTAATTATTTTGGCAAAACTTTATGGTGCCATATTTTCTAAAATCAACTTAGAGTTGAGATACTCTTTTGATTATATTTTTTTAATTTCTTGTAAAGCGTAGTTACTTTAAATCCACCTTTTCCTTATGTCATTTGTATTTACTGAAAGCTTTCACCAAATGTGGTTGTAATGACCCGACCGATCGTTTTTCTTTTTAGAACCCCATTTATTTACATAAGATTTCCCCTACTTTCTTTTACTAATTTATGACTTATGGAAATGATTGATTCGAGATTTGAAAGAGTTGGGTTTATGTCACAACCTTGAAACCCGACTCGCTGTGATGACACCTATCATGAAACAAGACCAGCCTCAACTCAATTATCAACACGATAATAATAAGTTTGAAAATGTTTATAGAAGATTTTAATAGTTAAGGAACCATTTGAAACATAAGATATTTATTTAAATAGATAGAATCCAGCCCAAAATCGGGATATCACTGAGTGCATGAGCATCTAAGGAAAATATATACTCTATCATAATGTCTAAGGGAACAACTGAAATACAACTGAAAAAATAGGGTGGAGAGCCAAGGCATGCAAACGTTGTGCAGATACCTCAATAATCTCCTAAGTTAGAAGCCTCGATCAAACACTGCCACTGGATCAAAAGTGCCTGAATCTGCACATGAGGTATAGGGGGTAACGTGAGTACACCAACTCAATAAGTAACAAGTCCAACCTTTAGACTGATAGGTAGTGACGAACTCAAACTCCTCAAGGATAACAAAAAATAATGTACAGAAACGTTGGTATGCTTTCAATTAAATAAAATAGCTCGGACAGTAAAACAGAGTAAGTATGAATAAGGGAAAGACGTGTAACTCTGCTACATCTATATGTCAATGCACGTGCTATGAAATGCACCATGCTGAGTGCCTCATGTACCCACAATCTTAAATGCTTGTCTACTTGGCCCACGGAAGATCCATCCCATAATATATACATCTCTGGCAACTGACACTCAGTACTGAGGAAGTCCATTCCAGCCTATGTAGAAGATCTATCTCCAGATAATATCAATAACAACTTCACAATCACTCGGTACGATATATATATATCACAGGGCCCAGGGAAGATCCATCATAGAATATATACGCAGCATAGACGAATAGTCTCCAGTACCGAGGAACATGCCAATCCATCCCTCATGGAAAGATACATCTCCAGATAATAAGTACTTCGGACAAGATCTATGTCCAGGGAAGATCCATCGCTCAATAATATCAAATGCGTTCACAGGGGGTGTAAAGACTCTGGAGGGGCTTCTCTTAGCCCAAGCGCTATATAAAGCCAACAAAGGCATGTTCAATATCTTGCTGCAGTGTGCATCCCGATCCTATACTGTCACTCAATATCAGGGTCTCGGCCTCACTCAGTCATCACTCTCTAGTCTCACACACATGAGCTAAAAATGTCATGGTACTAGCCCGAACAATAATATGATGTGTCAAATAACAATAATCGAAATAGAGGCTATATAATATGCATGAACATGACTGAGCATATAATATTAATGAAGCAAATGATACGACAACAAGAAACGACCTCAACTATATTGGCGTGAATCCTTAACATGATAATTAGCATGATTTGTAGCTCATTAACTTAATCAGATATTTACAACACAGATATAAGCAAGAAAGAGTAATTAAGCGGTGCCGTGGAACGATCCAGGCCGCAATTCTCATAGTGCACACCCACATGCCCGTTACTTGGCATTTGCATCACCTTAATAGTAATAATAAAACATATAGTTTGGGGTTTCGAACCCTTAGAACCAATTTTGGAAGCGTTAGTTACCTCAAGCCAAGCCAAACTCTAGCCCGCGATGCCCTTCCCTCTCGATTCAGTCTCCCAACGGTCCGTCTCTAATCAAAATTAGAACCATAACATCAATGTATTCTAAGGAATAAAGCCCACGCGAAAATAATCAAATTACATCACAAATCCCGAAATTGGTCAAACCGAACCCCAGGCCCATGACTCAAAATATGATAAAAATCACAAAACTAGTAAGCTCATTCACTCATGATTCTACCCATATCAAATACTTCAAAATCCGATGTCAAATGGCCCTCCTAATCCTCAAAAATCCATTCTCCAATTTTTTTCCATTTCCCCCAATTTTCTTACCCCAAATTCTCAAATTAAATGATTAGAATCAAGACTAGATTATGGAATTTAACCCAAACAAGTGAAGAACACTTACCCCAATTAATCCTCTGAAATTCCTCTCCAAATTTACCTATTCTCGAGCTTTCAAATGAGTTTTGAAAAAAATGGACTAAACCCTCATTTTTAACTTAAAATTTCTGCCCAGACGCTTTATTCTTCGCGAACGCGGGCACTAATTCGCATTCGCAAAGCACAAAGATCACTGCCCATAAATTCCTCTTATGCAAATGCAACACTCTTCATGCGAACGCGAAGCTTCAACTGATAAGGCCTTCGTGTGCGATCGCTTCCCACGCGAACGCGATGCACAGATTCAACTGCGTTCCCTTTTCGCGAACGTGGGACATACTTCGAGAACGCGAAGAATAACTCACTTGAACATATCAATACCCCTTTGCGAACGCGAGGGTTCGCTCGCGAATGCAAAGGACAAAATCCCTCTGCAACAGAACTAACAAATATGCAACTCTCTAAGACCAAGAATTAGTTCGTTAATCACCCAAAACTCACCCAAGGCCCTCGGGACCTCAACCAAACATGCCAACACATCCCATAACATCATTCAAACTTTTTCCAACCTTGGGAATGCTCAAAACAACATCAAAACATCAAATCACCCTCGTATTCATGCCTAAGAATTCTTAAACCTTCGAATTTCGAATTCGTACAAAAAGTCTATCAAACCTCGTCCGAATGACCTGAAATTTTGCACATACGTCCTAAATGACTCACATACCTACTCCAACTTTCAGAATTTCATTCCAACTTTGATATCAAAATTTTCACCACAAACCGAAAAATGCCAAAATTTTAATTTTGCCAATTCATGCCTAAATCTACCACGGACCTCCAAGTGACATTCCGAACACGCTCCTAAGTCCCAAATCGATTCACAAAGCTATCTGTATTATAAAAACAATATTCCGAGATTGTTCACTCACAAGTCAATTTTCGGTTGAATTTTCCAACTAGACGGCCAACTTAAGAGACTAAGTGTCTTATTCCTCTACAAAACCATTTCAAACCCGAACCAACCAACCCGGCACTCTATAATACAGCTAATATAGACATAAAGAAGCATAAATGGGGGAAATGGGGCTTAAATTCATAAAATAACTGGCCGGGTCATTAGATCCTCCCCCACTTAAACATACATTCGTCCTTGAACATGCCCAGAGTTGTTCAAAAAACAATCAATCACTGTATAGCCTTACCATGTTCATACCTAGGGGTGATCCCATGTTAACCTATCTCAAATAGGTCTGATAGCACAATATAACTAAAATTTTACCATCCAACCTAACCCATAAACCTTAGAACCAAATTTTCACTTTCGAAATTTATCTATAAGATCAGAATCTCATATCCGCACACCGAATAAATCTGAACACGTTGTAGCAAGCCATAACCACAACTCAAGATGGAAACCACAAGATATACCATACAACTCGACCACTGATAGAGTGGACTTCAAATCACAACAACTGCTCAAAACAACCGAATATCGATAAAGTCATGCATAAAATCATAACCATTCCTCAGATCAACTAGTCGTGGAGCTCCCTCTCCTTCAGCAAGGACCATAGTAAATTTCTAAGCTAAATTTCAATATTATCCTTCCAACATGCTGAAATCGAATATGATAGCATTCATTCTAGATCCCAATGACCCCATCTCTTCCAACATGACTACTCTAGTGACATGACACATCGATACAATCTAAATCCATATCTCGTGTGACTCGCGCACCAATAAGCAACTGTCCAAATGTACCCAAATCATGGAAAGATGACTCCAATGAGAGAGCTGCACCGCAAGCTCACTTGTACCACCCCAGTGCAATGCTGAGAACCCATCACACATCGTAGAACTAGAACAGATGAATATAACCCGGAGGATCATACCTCCACATAACCTCGCTATAGTGCGCGGCCTTATCCGAACACTGGTCTACATGAAACACCTCAAGTCACGATACTTAAAATCAACAACCACATGCAATTTGATATCTAGAACCAAAAGGAAATCATCATAACCACAGTGAAGCAAATGACAAAGGACATAACCGATACGCCATCCGGCGAACAATACTTAATACTCTTCCTGCTCGAATTCCACTATGAGACCCCGATAGAACTGCACCATCTATGCCTATAACCATCAAATCATAATGCCACACAATGCGAAAAGGGAACTCATAGATCACTCCAGAACAGTAATAAGCTCAATAACAATCGGATCAACACAACCCTCAACAATAGCAACTCAGAGTCAGCAAGTACGAATCGATGCAGAACGCACATCCATATTGACCTACTAATAAACCCTTTATCAAGGAGTTCAAGAAGTTGCTTCTTCAACTCCTTTAAATCTGCCGGTGCCATACAATACGACGACCGACCACCAAATCAATATTAAAATAAAAAATCCTATCCAAGGACATGCCTAGCAGTAGGAAAGACATCTGAAAAATTCCTCACCGCCAGAACTGAATCAATGGTAGGAGTCTCTGCATTGACATGCCCCACGAAGACTAATTAAGAAAGAAAACCCTTTCCAACTATCCGCGGGTCTTCAAAATGAAAAATCACTCTACTAGGAACATAATCCGTCGAATCTCGCCACTTAATTAATGGCATCCCAGACATAGCCAATGTCGCCGCCTTGGCACAACATTCTGGAATAACACGACACAGAGACAACCAGTCTGTCCCTAATATCACATAAAGTTTGACATACTAAGCAACAAAAGATCCACCTGGGTCTCCAAACCCCCGATAGTCACCATACAAGGTAGATACACGCGACCCACAACCACAACATAACCTGTTATGAGAACTCCCCGTCTCTAAATCCATATAGTACACGAATCACCATACCCGATCCCATTCCCACCACCCGAATATATAACGCACCTCTATACCTAATCATTCTACGAGGGATAGTCCTATAATTTTTCTATGCCACAAAGAAAACTTGTATATCAGCAGTCGATCAAACAGGAGAGTGCCGCAATACCAATGATTTATTATTAACTCAATCACATTGCCTTTATGGAATGCATGCCCTCATCAAGCCATACCAATTAGCAAATCATTTGCCTAATCATATGAAACTGCACGTTCTGCCTGAGAATTTATGGCCTTCCTTTCATAACTAAACCATGACCTTTCACATGCAAATCCCAACTCTACACAACATACCACATATATCATGCCATCATATGAAAAATATAAGAACTTCATAATCCATTACGGGTCACAAGCAACTACGTACTCCACTAGCCAAGAACTTTCTTTAATCCAATCTGGAAGAAAATTACTATACCTCACATGCTTCTCAAGCCAGTAGAAATTGTATATCTTTAGTTGTGGTAGAAACCATCAAGAATTCCTCAAATCCTATTTGCACAAAACCAACCGTCAAAACTGAATCCTTCTAAATCAACCAATCCGCGCAAGCCACCAAAAACCTAAGAGCATTACCACACAACACATGTAGAAATCCATTACCTCATAAGCACCCAAAGAACTAATTATACCCTTTACCATGCCGATCTGACCTACTACCAAACTATCCTATTTATCCAAGTTACTTCTAAATTTCTTTCAAATTGATATTTCCCTTTGCCATAATACCACAATCCTCAATCCAAACTCACCACACGAGACTCAAGCATGGAATCGCACCATATAAGGCTCCTAATCGCTGAATACTCTCTTAAATACTCTCAAAAGCACCACATTCAAAATACTTACCCTGAAGAGACTCCCTGCAAATCTAAAGCCATTACATTTACCTTCATGATACTGATGTATAGAATCCATAATGATAAAAATGTCACAATTCTTAACTCTCCAATATGAACCTTAGTTTCTAGCCAAATGCATCCCCTAAAGATATCCAATTATTACATATAAGTCTTGAATCCATTAAAACCATTCTTAGGAGTCTTCCACTGTACTCAAGTTTCAATTACACTGATCAAACGAACCGAACGACGTATGCTCCATCAACATCACCTAAAGATGTAGCCCATCTTCTAAGCAACCGAGTGATATCCTACTACATACCTATTATATGCATTATAATAACAACTAATTCATCCATTGTTTCTCATATAACCACAAAGCATAACACAAACCTTATCCAAATTTTCCTTTACTCGATCCACCCTCGATCACTACCCATACAAGCCCCAATTAATTCACTAATATACCTCAAACTGAAACCAATGCAACACATAACTATGCAATCAACTAATTAATAACGGACTCCCCCACTTGGCTCAATTCCATAGACCAAAACACCCAAAAACTCACAATGCCCATACTCTATTGCTGCCACAATACCATAGTAGATATAACTAAGTCCTTCATAACTCGTACAACATAAACCATCCGTTGCTTCAAATCATCTGCAAATCTCACATTCACCCTCGTAATAGTTAGGAAAACTCGCATACGCGATCAAAACTCGAAATGCAACACATGTAATTCACTGGTAAAGAGGATTTTTAACAAACAAAATAGGGTTCACACCACTTCAAAACACTCCACAGGAGATAACCTACCTGCTCCGTCTCAAACAAACTTCTCTTTATACCTTTCCACCGCCATAAAAATCATGCAATCACCAAATCTTCCCGAGTTTGAACTTATATCGTAATATGAAATCTACTCCATTCCCCAACTAGACCACATGAAAAGATCATTCAAACACCCTTAACTCGGGGCTATACATTAAATCAAGATGGAAATCAAGCACCTAATAGTTTCTTCTATCCTCAAGCAGACCCTTCTCGTCACATTTAATTCATATGAACACACCTCGTAGTCACATCACACGCACCACATAGACATCCTATAATCACTTCCACAAATAGGGACAATACCAAACATATAAATCCAGAAGCACATGCCTATATAATCAACTCCGCAGCGCTCAAGCTATAGGCAAAAACCAGGCCTCAAGTCCTCATGACTGGCCCAACATCAATATATAAAAATCATATCTCGCCCTTCAATCAGGGAATCATGAGTCTTCGATGGCCAGCTGAGCCGAGCGCTCATGTGCACATGCGAATGCATGGAAGGAATTCAACGAGTAATATTTCAAGCTGAATCAATGTCGCACAATAGGAATTTAAGAATATGAAGTTATCCTAAAGGTTACGCAACCTCTCGAAGATAAGTACAGACATCTCTGTACCGATTCACGAGAATCTACTGAATCCGCTCATGACTTGTGAGACCTATGAAACCTGGGCTCCGATACCTACTTGTCACGACCTTAAAACCTGACGCGTTGTGATGGCGCCTACCGTGAAACTAGGCCAGCCTCAACTTAACAATTAACACGATAATAATAAGTTTGAAAACATTTACAGAAGCTTTTAACAGTCAAGATATTATCCAACGCGAAACCGAGGTATCATTTAGTGTATGAGAGGCTAAGAAAAATACAGTCTATCATGATGTCAAAGGTAAAAACTGGAAAACAAATAGGGTGGAGAGCCAACTCCTGCAAACATTGTGCAGATACCTCAATAATCTCCTAAGTCAGAAACATCGATAAACCATCGCCAATAGATCCAAAGTGGCTAAATATGCACACGAGGTGCAGGGGGTAACGTGAGTACACTAACTCAGTAAGTAACAAGTGCAACAATTGGACTAATCGGTAGTGACAAACTCAACCTCCTCAAGGATTACAAAAAATAATGTACAGAAATGTAGGTATCCTTTTAATTAAATAAAATAGCTCGAATAGTAAAACATAGCAAGTATGAATAAGGGAAATAATTGTAACTTTGCTACATATACATGTCAATGCACATGTTGTATGAAATGCACTATGCTGAGTGCCTCGTTTACCCACAATCTCAAATGCTTGTCCATTCAGTACTGTATATAGCGTATACGACCCAAAGAAGATTTATACCAAAATATATACATCTCTGAAAACAGCCACTCAGTATTGAGGAAGGTTATTCTAGCCTATGGAGAAGATACATCTCTAGATAAATATCAATAACAACCTCATAACCACTCGATAATGTATATGGCTCTCAAGGCCCAGGGAAGATCCTTCCCAGAATATATACACATCGCAGACCAATAGTCTCCAGTACCAAGGAACATGCCAATCTAGCCATCATAGAGAAGATCCATCTCCAGATAATAAGTACTTCAGAAAAGATTCATGTCTAGTGAAGATCAACAACAACAACAACAACAACTACCCAGTATAGTCCCACAAAGTGGGGTATGGGGAGGGTAATATGTAGACGAGCCTTACCCCTACCTGAAAGGGCAGAGAGGCTATTTCCAATCAACCCTCGGCTCCGTGAAGGAAAGGAACAACAAAAACAAAAACAAAAACAAAAGAGCATTAGTAACTCCAGCAGAAATAGCATAAATAATTATCTAAAAATAAGAAACATAAATAAAATAGCATGCAATAATATCATACCGTAACTACCATAAATAACTACCATAAGGGAGATACAAGCCAAAACACAAATCATCTATGGATAGCCCTGCCAAGCCTCACCCAACCCCGAGTGAGGAATATGAAAAACTCTAGGAGCCCATATCCTACAACCCTGATACTAGACCTCCAGACTTTCTTATCAGGGGTCATGTCCTTGGAAACCCGCATATTCCCCCCAATATTTCTTAGGCCTCCCTCTGCCTCGCCGAACACCGACAATCGCCAGCCGCTCACAACTCCTCATCGAGGCATCAGGACTTCTCCTCCGCACATGCCCTAACCACCTCAGCCTCGCTTCTCGCATCTTCTCATCCACCGGGGCCACCCCCACATTCTCTCGAATAACTTCATTCTTAATTTTATCTAACCTGGTGAGCCCGTACATCCACTTGAGCATCCTCAGCTCCACAACCTTCAATCTCTAAACATGAGAGTGCTTCACGGGCCAGCACTCCGCCCCATACAACATTGCAGGTCTAACCACAGCTCTATAAAATTTCCCCTTGAGTTTATGTGGAACTTTCTTGTCACACAGGATTCCTGATGCAAGCCTCCACTTTGACCATCCCGCTCCTACACGATGAGTGACGTCCCCGTCAATCTCTCCGTCCCCCTGAATCACCGATCCAAGATATTTGACACTGTCCCTCTTGGCGATGACCTGAGATCCAATCATCATGTCCCTGCCTACTTCGCTCGGCTCGGCGCTAAACTTGCACTCCAGGTATTCTGTCTTAGATCTACTTATTTTGAAACCTTTAGACTCGAGAGTCTGTCTCCATACCTCTAACCTCTCTATAACACCGACCCTCTTCTCATCTATCAAGACTATGTCATCAACAAATAGCATACACCAAGGCACATCCCCTTTAATATGTCGGGTTAGAGCATCCATCACCAAGGCAAACAAGAGAGGGCTAAGCGCCGATCCTTGATGGAGCCCCATAACCACTGGAAAATGGTCTAAGTCTCCACCCACCGTCCTAACCCTAGTCTTAGCTCCATCGTACATGTCCTTGATTACTCTGATGTAGGCTTCCGGCACGCTCTTCGCTTCCAAGCACCTCCATAACACCTCTCTTGGGACCTTGTCATACGCCTTCTCCAAGTCGATAAGCACCATGTGCAGGTCCTTCTTCTTACCCCTGAACTGCTCCACCAGCCGCCTGACAAGGTGGATAGCTTCTGTAGTGGAGCGACCCAGCATGAAACCGGACTGGTTCCCAGATATAGATGTCATCTCCCTCACCCTCGCCTCTATCACCCGCTCCCAGACCTTCATGGTGTGACTTATTAATTTGATACCCCTATAGTTGTTGCAGCACTGGATGTCCCCTTTGTTCTTGTACAAGGGAACCACTGTACTCCACCTCCACTCATCCGACATATTTTTGGTCCTGAAGATCGCATTGAACAACCTGGAGAGCCACTCCACTCCTGACCTACCCATGCACTTCCAAAACTCCACCGGGATCTCGTCAGGCCCGGTCGCTCGACCCCTACTCATCCTACGCAAAGCCCCCATGACCTCCTCCGCCCTAATGCGCCTGCAGTACCCAAGATCTCTATGTTGCTCTGAATGCCCCAACTCCCCTAGCTCTATGTTATGATCCCCCTCCTTGTTAAGTAAGTCTCGAAAGTACGCCTGCCACCTCTGCTTGACTTGAGACTCCCCCATCAGAACTCTACCATCCTCGCCCTTGATGCACCTATCTTGGTCAAGATCACGTGCCTTCCTTTCCATTGCCTTAGCTAACCGGAATAACTTCCTGACCCCGCCTCTCTCCCCTAGTTCCTCGTACATGCGACCAAACACCGTATTTTTAGCTTCGGTAACCGCCAGCTTTGCTTCTTTCCTCGCCACCTTGTAGATCTCCCTGTTCGCTCTCCGATCTTCCTCGCTTGTGCTCCCTGCCAACTTAGCAAACGCCGCCTTATTCACCTCCAATTTTCCTTCGACTACATCGTTCCACAACCATTCACCCTGTTGTCTGCCTGAATAGCCCTTGGTTACCCCGAGCACGTCCCGTGCTACCTCCCTAACCAAGTTCGCCGTCTCTGACCACATAGCGTCCGCTTCCCCAGAACTTCTCCAAGATCCGCCCTCAGCTAACCTCCTCTCCAACTCCTGTGCTTTCTCCTTAGTCAAAACACCCCATCTAATCCTTGGTTGTCCCCGAGTACCCCTCCTCTTCCTCTTCACCCAGAGACCGACATCCATTACTAGGAGTCTATAAAGAGTCGAAAGGGACTCTCCCGGAATAACCTTGCAGTCTTTGCACATACCCCTATTGCTCCTTCTGAGGAGGATGTAATCAATCTGAGTCCTTGCCGCCGAACTTTTGAAGGTGACCAAATGCTCCTCCTTTTTCTGAAATGTCTAGTGAAGATCCATCCCTCAATAATATCAACTACGCTCACTGGGGGTGTAGATACTCCGAAAAGGCTTCCCCTAGACCAAGTTCTATAATAAGAAAACGAAGGCATGTTCAATATCTTGCTATGGCATGCATCCTGATCCGATACTTTCACTCAATATCAGATACCCGGCCTCATTCAGTCATCACTCTCCAGTCTCACACACGGGCTCAAAATGTCATGATACTAGGCCGAACAATAATATGATGTGTCAAATGACAATAATCGAGATTGAGACATGACAAAATATGCATCACCATGACTAAGTATAGAATATCAATAAAGATAATGATACGACAACAAGAAACGATCTCTCGGGTCTCATTAGTATTGATGTGAAGCCTTGACATGATAATTAGCATGATTTTCTGCTCATTAACCTAATTACATAATTATAACACAAATATCAACAAGAAAGAGTCACTAAGTAGTGCCATGGAATAATCCAAGCTGCAATTCTCACGGTGCACACCCACACGCCCGTCACATGAAATTTGCGTAACTTTAATAGTAATCATAAAAATATAAATCGGGGTTTTGAACCCTCCGAACCAAGTTTGGAAGCGTTACGTACCTCAAGCCAAGCTAAACTCTAGCTCGCGATGCCCTTGCCTCTCAATTTAGTCTCCCAGTGGTCCATCTCTAACCAAAATTAGAACCATAACATCAATATATGCTAAGGGAACAAAGCCCATGCGAAAATAATTAAATTACATCACAAATCCCCAAGTTGGTCAAACCCGACCCCGAGTCCCAAAATGCATAATCTGATAAAAATTACAAAACTAGAAAGCCCATTCACTCACGAGTCTACCCATATAAAATTCATCAAAATCTGATGTCAAATAGCCCTCCAAATTCTCAAAAATCCATTCTCTAGTTTTCTTCCATTTCCCCCAATTTTTTAATCCCAAATTCTCAAATTAAATGATAAGAATCAAGACTAGATTATGGAATTTAACCCAAAACTAGTGCAGGACACTTACCCCAATTACACCTTTGAAAATCCTCTCTGAATTCACCTATTCCCGAGCTCTCAAATGAGTTTTTTAAAAAATGGACTAACTCAGTTTTGAACTTAAAGTTTCTGCCTAGACGCTTCCTTATTCGCGAACTTGTTCACTACCTCAAGATCGAGAAGCACAAAAATCACTGCCCATAAATACCTCTTATGCGAACGCGACAATCTTCGCACGAACTCGAATGTTAAGCTGATAAGGCCTTTGCGAATGCGAACTCTTCCCACGTGAACGTGATGCACAAATTCTTTGGGGGGGGGGGGGGAGGTCCCTAACTGCCTTCGCTCTTCGCGAACGCGGGACATATTTCTCGAACACGAAGAGTAACTCACCTGGCCCTCTCAACATCCCTTCGCGAATACGAGGGTTCTCTGGCGAACGCGAAAAACAAAATCCCTCTGCAATAGAACTAGCAAATCTGCAACTCTCTAACACCAAGAATTACTCCGTTAACAACCCGAAACTCATATGAGGCCTCAAGACCTCAACCAAATATACTGACACATTCCATAATATTATTAATACTTTTTCCAACCTTCAGAACTTTCAAAACAATATCAAAACATCAAATCACCCTCGGATTCAAGCCTAAGGATTGTAAAACTTTTGAATTCCAAATTCAATCAATTGCATATCAAACCTCGTCCGAAAAACTTTAGATTTAGCTTTGGACTGGTTTGGGGTTGGGTCGCCAGAGACGGTGGTTTTGGGGAATCCTATTTTGAATATTCGAGTAGGTGGAGAGTTGTTCGAAGGAAGCCGACCACACGACAGAAAAGAGGGAGTTGTGGTGTTCCGGTGGTGTAAATTTGGAATGGTTTGGTGAACAGCCGCCACCGTGAGGCGATTTCCGGAGGTGGCGTTAGGGTGGTTCATAGGTGGTCAACAATGGTCATATGATGGAGAGGGGTGGTGTCACAACCGGCGATATTTTGTACGAGGAAGGTGAAGTTGGTCTCTGTATATGCAGAGACATTTGGACATATATATGGGGGTTTTGGGAATGATCCAGGGCCGTTTGATGGCCTGAGATCAATGGCTGTGATGGCTTGCCCCTAACGCGGTGATTGTGTTTGGACTGGGCCTGGGACCCATTTTGGGCTGGGCATGGGTGTCTCACAGGGTAAAATGACTTGGGCCACCCAGGTTTGGCCCAATTGTGGCCAGCCTGGGTGGTTATGTATTATATACACATTTGTTTTATTTTCTTTTTTTTTCTTATTTATTTATTTAATATAATTCCTATTGTATTTTAAAACTCTTAATTACTTGAATAAACTTAATAACTTCCTATTTATGCAACATAAAAATAAATGCCGGAGATACTAATTAATTTTGTATTTGCAAAAATAACCCTAATTACCAATTAATCTATCAAAAAATATGAAACTAAATACTAAATACTTATTCGATTTTTGTATATTTTATGAATTTATGCATGCGTTACTGAAAATACACAAACACGTACAATTAAGTCTCAAAATTAAATCCTAAAAATAAAAATAAAAAGAAAAGAGAAATCCTAAAGTTGAGAGTCCTGTAGGAGTCGTCTCAACCGGGTAAAAATCATATGCTCACAACTGCCCCTCTTTGCACGGGAACACAAAGAGTTTTCGTGCAGTGACAAGTGAGCAACCATGAGTGATTCTCATCCGACTGAGTACTCCGGGTGAAGCATTTTTTTGAAAAATTCCTGACCGAACCTTGCTTCAAAGGTTGCCTACATATCCTTGGCGATAAAGGAATCAAGTCAGTGTAGTTCTAGAGTGTTTGGTAGCTGGGACTATCAAGGCTGTAAGTTTACTGTTGCTGCTGCTGTTACTGCTGCTAAACCCTCTTACTACACTATTGAAAAGTAAGAAATCTAGCCTAAAACATGAAGTATGGACTACAAGAAAACCTATCTATATCTTCCGACTTGCTTTGAGTTCTTGTTGCCTTGTTGTCTTGCATTTCTTGCTGTGGAACTTCTTGTTGATTTATTAACCGGTGTTTCCTCCTGTGGAACTTCTTGTTGCCTTGTTGTCTGGCATTTTTCTTCCCCTATTTGATGCTGAAATCTTAGTCTTAAGATGTACCCCGTTGAAAGCATTCCCTCGTTCTACAGGTGGGCGCCTGGTTGCTTGAACTCACAATTTGAAAGATCTTCCCTTGTTCTGCAAGTGGGCACCTAATTATCAAAACTCGACTTCCGAGAAATATTCCCTTGTTCTCCAGGTGGGTGCCTGATTATCAAAATCAAATGAAATTGAAGTGTATTCCCTTGTTCTCCAGGTGGGTGCCTGATTACAAAATCTTGAATTTTTGAAAGATACTCCCTTATTCTACAGGTGGGCACCTGACTACCAAAACTTAAAATTTTGAAAATATTCCCCTATTTTACATGTGGGCGCCTGATTTCGAAATTTTGAAAAATATTCCCTTGTTTTACAGGTGGGTGCCTGAAGCTTAAAATTTTGAAAAATACTCCTTCCATAGGTAGGTTCCTGATTATCAACACTTAAAATTTAGAAAACTATTCCTTTGTTCTACAGGTGAGTGCCTGATTATCAAAATTGAATGAAATTGAACTGTATTCCCTTGTTCTCAGGTGGGTGTCTGATTATAAAATCTTGAATTTTTGAAAGATACTCCCTTATTCTACATGTGGGCACCTGACTACCAAAACATAAAATTTTGGAAATATTCCCCTATTTTACAGGTGGACGCCTGATTTCAAAATTTTGAAAAATATTCCTTTGTTTTACAGGTGGGTGCCTGAAGCTTAAAATTTAAAACCTTGAAAAATACTCCCCTGTTCTACAGGTGGGTGCTTGATTATCAACAATTAAAATTTTGAAAATTATTCCTTTGTTCTACAGGTGGGTGCCTGATTGCAAAAAATTATATTGAAAAATATTCTCTTGTTCTACAGGTGGGAGCCTGATTGTCAAAAACTTAAAATTCGAAATATATTCCCTTGTTATACAGGTGGGCGCCTGATTACAAAACTTGGAATTTTGAAAAATATTCCCTTGTTCTATAGATGGGCGTCTGATTTCGAAAACTAGTTTTGACAATTCTCAACTGCTGACAATTTCAAGACTATGTTGTGTTTCTGAAAAGGTATTATCTTCCACTATGTATTGCTATGAGTTATATCTGCTGGAGACCTGCTGGTGACTAGTGATTAAAACTACCTCCCATTATCCAAGCGCGTCTTAAAAACTCTTAATTTGATGACAAAAAGGTGACAGCTGGGGGTTAGTATTTAGGGCTACATCTTGTTGACTCTTGCTGTGGAGGTATCTAATCTAAGTCCCATTTTCATGAGGGTCCTGATGACTCTTGCTGACTCAGCTGGGGAAATTTGAAATTTTCCTTCTAAATCCCATTTTTCAGGAGGGTCGTGATGACTGTTATTGACTCTAGCTGGGGGAATATTTTCTCTAAGTCCCATTTTTCAGGAGGGTCCTGATGACTCTTATCGACTCTTGTTGACTCTGGCTGGGGAGATTTTGGCTCTAAGTCCCATTTTTCATGAGGGTCCTGATGACTCTTGCCAACTCAGCTGGGGAAATTTGAAATTTTCCTTCTAAATCCCATTTTTCAGGAGGGTCCTGATGACTTTTATTGACTCTTGTTGACTCTGGATGGGGAGATTCTGTTTCAAAGTCCCATTTTTCAGGAGGGTCATGATGACTCTTGCCGACTCAGCTGGGAGAAATTTGAAATTTTCCTTCTTAATCCCATTTTTTTGGATGGTCTTGATGACTTTTCTTGATTCTGGTTGGGGAAGTACTTGGGTTTGACCTTGCCACCCAGTTGTTTGTGTTCTAAGCAAAGTCCCATATTTCAGGAGGGTTCTAAAGGTCCCAACTTAAATGCCAATTCTAATTTTTGGTTGTTTCTGCGGCTCTTACTGGGGAGGTGTTGGAGCTTGCCTATGTTACCCACACCTGTTTAAGTTTTAAACTGCATTCCATCTCAACTTCCATGCCTATTTTAACCTTTAGTTGTCTCTATTGGGGTTTGCCAGTTAAAGTTTTTCCCCTTGTGCTTTCGCTAGGGAGGGTGTTTATGACCGACTATGTCTCTTTTGAGTTTTAACTTGAGTCCCACTTCTAAGCGGGCCCTGAGATTTCGACCATACCTATCGTGTGCCTGCCTTCTCCCGTGGACGGCCTCCTTTAGGCTCTTCCGGAATTTTTTGCCCCTGTGTCAATTCAAAGAAAACTCGTCAGTTAAGTAAGTGGTGGTTGGCTCGCAACATTCTTGTTGGAAGCGGCCTCCTCGTTGTCATGTTCCGTTGTGTTCGAATTTCCATGTTGATGATGAGTTGCCTGAGTTGGTTGGCTGACCCCTCGAATCTTCGCGGCTTTACTTTGCTCCCCATAATTGTATTACATTTCTAGTCCCTTTTGCCAAAATCCTTGCACCTTTCTCGAGATCGCCAAGTCAATGTATTATGCTTGGCTGACCCTCTGACACCTGTGCCTTCACTCTGCTCCTTATCTTTGTGTTGCATTTCTGACCCTCTTCCGGAATTCTTTTTTGCCTCTTCCCAATGATTGACGAGTTGATATATCACACTGGGTCAACTCTCATGGCTTCCACCTTTGTGTTACGCTTTTGCCTCTATACTTCACCGGAATTCTTTATGTCTTTCTCTAACGACTGACGTATTACGTTTGCTCAGACCTGGCGACCATGTGGCCTTTTCCGTTTTCATGTTGTGCCAATTTTACGTTCCATCCAAATCTTTGTGGTTTCATTTGGATACCATTTTCTGTGTGGTATTCCTTTGCTTTGCCGATTCTTGTTTCTTCCACAGTTACAAATTTTATGAATCCTTCCCTTTGCCGTTGCACAGTTGTTGTCTTTATTATGACTTTGGGCGTCGTGCACTTTGTCCCTTTGGGAGTTGACAATCGGCTTTGAAATTCCTTCCGCTTGCTTAAACAAAAACTCCATAGATTCAAGAGAAAGATGAGATGCAAAGACTCTAAATGGTATTTAGGGTAAAGAACTCCAGACTCGCTGACTATTGAAAAGAAAAGAAAGAAGACTTATCTGAAGAGGAACAACTGGTTTTCATGATCATTACATTTACATTGGCTTGGTCGACCCAATCCGTTTCGATGACCTACCTTCTGTTTCCGTGCTTTTGTTGTCGTGACCCTTCTAAACCACTTCTTTCGACCAAACCCTAGCTCGACCTTTTCTACAGTGTCCATCCATCAATAGCCCCCTTTCTGAGTTTTGCTTTTGCCTTACCTCCGCCTCACGGTGCCTGTGAAGGTTTTCACTGATAAGACTCTCTCATTTTATTTTCTCTCAAACTCTAGTCGCCTTATGGTGTCCGTGAGGGTTTTCACCGATGAGACTCTCTCATTTTATTATCTCTCTTGCCGGGCTCAAAGTGATGTCCCTGACATGAATACCCTCTACCTGCTCGGCTCGGCATTTTTGAAGACTAATCTGAAGGTCTTTCTTTGGACCGTAACGTAAGATTTTTGATAGGGTTAGAAAGAAAGGGTATCAAAGGCTCAAAATAACTCAAATGGGTTCGTTTACAACTTTCGGAATCACATTCTTATAACAAACACATATTCTGCCCCAGTTTCTTGCTTGGGGACTTTTGGATTTTTATTTTGATAAGACTGAACCGTGAGGTTGCCTACGTATCCTTTTAAAAGGAACCAGGTCAAACATAGTTCATGCCGATTCCTTGCTTTTGTTTTTGTTTTTCTTCTCCCTTTTCTTTTTGTTTTTCTTTTCTCTTTTTTCCTTTTCTTTTCTTTTGTTTCGTTTTCTTTTTGTTTTCTTTCTTTTCCTTTCTCTCTTCTCTTCTCTTTTCTTGTTTTTCTATTCTTTTCTTTTCTTTTGTTTTTCGTTTTTTCCATTTTCCACTGCCTTCTCGCACTCGTGTTTCTGACTTTGTTACCGATTCTGATAGAAGGGTATGAAAGAAATTAAATAAAGCTCAAAAGGGTTAGCAAAAGGTAACGTGTTTAGTTAGCAGAATAAAATGCCTTCGTCATTTCAATCTTCCAAATGTGCCAAGTACAAACAGATGTCAAGTATAAATCATTTTCTAAAGAATATCATACATAATATTTTTTGACAGCGTCTACGTTGATAGCCATTTCCGCACATTTACCTTCCCTGTCCGTCAGATACAAAGCTCCATTGGACAACACTTTTGATACGGTGAATGGCCCTTGCGAGTTTGGAGCGAACTTGCCTTTCGCCTCGGCCTGGTGAGGATGGATGTGCTTTAGTACCAGTTGACCTACTTCAAACTTTCTGGGGCACACCTTCTTATTATATGCCCTGGCCATTCTTTGTTGATACAACTGGCCATGACAGACTGCCGCCAATCTTTTCTCGTCAATCAGGCTTAATTGTTCCAAACGAGCTTTGACCCATTCTTCATCGTCGATTCCAGCTTTGGCCACGATACGAAGAGAGGGGATTTCAACCTCGGTTAGGATCACCGCCTTTGTTCCATATACCAATAAGTATGGAGTAGCCCCCACTGAAGTGCGGACAGTGGTGCGATAACCTAACAATGCAAAAGGCAGCTTCTCATGCCACTGCCTGGATCCTTCCACCATTTTACGAAGTATCTTCTTTATGTTCTTATTTACTGCCTCTACCGCTCCATTCTCCTTGGGCGGTACGGGGTAGAGTTTTGATGTGCGATCTTGAACTGCTTACATACCTCTCTCATTAGGTGACTGTTGAGATTTTCCCTATTATCGGTTATGAGCGTCTTGGGGATCCCGAACCGACAAATAATGTTTGTGTGCACGAAATCGACCACAGCCTTCTTGGTTACCACCTTGAAGGTTTTAGCTTCAACCCATTTGGTGAAATAGTCGATAGTAACCAAGATAAATATGTGTCCATTGGAAGCTGCTGGCTCGATGGGTCCGATGACATCCATGCCCCAAGCAACGAAAGGCCAAGGTGCTGACATTGTGTGCAGTTCAGACAGGGGAGAGTGAATTAGGTCTCCATGTACCTGACACTGGTGTACAAAGATGATACAATTCCGTTCCATGGCGAGCCAATAATACCCTGCTCGGAGAATCTTCTTTGCCAAAATATATCTGCTCATGTGCGGCCCCCAGACACCATCATGCACCTCATTCATGATGATCATCGCATGTCGAGCATCTACGCATCTTAACAAACCCAGATATGGCTTTCTCTTATGTCATACCCTCCACTGAGGAAGAACCCACTTGACAATCAACGGATTGTTCTCTTCTGGTCCCTTGTGGCTTGCGTCGGGTACACACCTTTCCTGATATATTCCTCGATGTCGTGGCACCAAGGCTCACCCTCGAGATCTTCTTCTACCATGTTTCAATTGACATGTTGATCATGGACCCGGATATGTATTGGGTCAACATAAGCCTTGTCCGGATGATGCAACATCGATGCCAAAGTATCCAGGGCATTAGCAACCTCATTGTGAATTCTGGGAATGTGCCTGAACTCTACTGACCGGAATCACTAACAAAGATCATGCAAGTATTGCCGATAAGGTATGAGTTTTAAGTCTCTCATCTCCCATTCCCCTTGGATCTGGTGTACCAGAACGTTCGAGTCCCCCAAGACCAAGATTTCCTGGATACCCATGTCCGCTACTAATATCAAAACCAAAATGCATGCCACATACTCAGCCATGTTGTTGGTTCAATAAAAACAGAGTTGAGCTGTGACCGGGTAATGACGCCTTTCTTCAGAAATGAGTACCGCTCCTATCCCGACGCCCTTCATGTTGGCGGCCCCATCGAATAACAATTTCTATCCCGACTTCTCATCCTATTCCAATTCATTGACGTGCATCACCTCCTCGTCCGGAAAATATGTGTTCAAGGGTTCATATTTTTCATCTATGGAATTCTCTAATAAATGGTCTGCCAATTCCTGCACCTTCATGGCAGTCCTAGTTATGTAGTTGATGTCGAATTCAGTGAGCAAGATTTGCCTCTTCGCGAGCCTCCCTGTAGGCATGGGCTTCTGGAAAATGTATTCCAATGCGTCCAGTCGTGAGATGAGATATGTGGTGTATGATGACAGATAATGCTTCAACTTCTAGGCTACCCATGTCAAAGCGTAGCATGTCCATTCAAGATGAGTGTACTTAACCTCATAGGCCGTAAATTTCTTGCTGAGGTAGTATATGGCTTGCTCTTTTCTCCCAGTAACATCATGCTGAACCAACACGTACCCAAATGAATTGTCCAAAACTGTCAAATATAAGATAAGAGGCCTTCCTGGTTCTGGCGGGACCAATACTGGTGGGTTTGACAAGTATCCCTTTATCTTGTCAAAAGCTTCCTGGCACTCTCCTGTCCATTTCACCGCAGCATCCTTCTTTAGAAGCTTAAAGATGGGCTTGCAGATAGCTGTGAGCTGGGCGATGAATCGACTAATGTAATTCAGCCTTCCCAATAGACTCATTACTTCTATTTTTTTTTCTGGGAGGCGACAACTCCTGTATAGCTTTGATTTTTGATGGGTCCAGCTTGATGCCTCAACAACTGACTATGAACCCTAACAACTTTCCCAAAGAAACCCCAAATGCACATTTTGCCGGGTTGAGTTTGAGATCATACCTGCGGAGCCTTTGGAAGAATTTCCTCAGATCTTTGACATGATAGAATTACTTTTTGGACTTCACAATCACATCGTCCACATAGACCTCGATTTCTTTATGCATCATATCATGGAAAATGGTTGTCATTGCCCTCATTTATATTGCCCCAACATTTTTCAAACCAAAAGGCCTGAACCTATAGCAGTATGTCTCCCACGGTGTGATAAATGCTGTTTTCTCCGCATCTTCTTCATCCATTAAGATCTGGTGGTAGGCTGCATATCAATCTACGAATGACCCGATCTCATGCTTTGTACATTTGTCAATCAATATGTGGATGTTTGGCAGGGGGAAGTTGTCTTTTGGACTTGCTTTGTTAAGGTCACGGTAATCAACACACACTCTAGTTTTACCATCTTTCTTTGGTATAGGCACGACATTAGCTAACTAGGTGGGATATTGTATGACTCGGATAACTTTTTGCCTCAAACTTCTTAGTCTACGCTTCTTTGATTTTCACGCTCACATCGGTTTTAAACTTTCTCAACTTTTGTTTGATGGGAATGCAGGCTGGGTCAGTAGGTCATTTGTGGACTACCAAATTAGTGCTCAATCCGGGAATGTCGTCGTAGAACCATGCAAAGACATCCTTGTACCCCAACAATACCTCGATTATCTCCTTCCTAAGCTGTGGCTCCAGATGGACACTTATTTTTGTTTCTTTGATATTATCAGGGCTTCCTAGATTGATTGCCTCTGCATCATTCAGGTTTGGTTTGGGTTTCTCTTTGAATTGGGTCATCTCTTTACTAATCTCATCCCATTCCCCTTCCTCATCGTGCCCTGGTTCATCCTCGTGTTCTATTTCTTGAATTATCATTTCTGGACTAGTTTTATTGCATAGATTGGGCCGAGGAGTCCTTACGCATGTCAGATTACTGGAACCAGCATAAAATAACTATAAAAAGAAGAAAAGAAAGGAAAGTAAAAAGAAAATGGAAACTATTAGCATTGCTGAAAGGGAAATTGCCTTTTATTAGAATCAAAGATAAAAGAGTTTGCACATCCAAACGGACGGAAGTAAAAACTGAGTGATTAGACTCAAAGGAAAAGAAAAGCCGACTACCACGACTCCCTCCGAGTGGGAAGAGGAGTGGCTTCCCAGTTATTGATTTTTGCGCGTGCTCCCACGAACTGCACATCTGCCCTGCTCCATCCTTCTCCCGCCTCCACCATATTCACCTCATTGAACAGTCTTGCTAACCCCTTATCAAGATCTTCGTCCGCGTCGATCAACGGGCCAGAAATCTTGGGTCTGGGGCCATTACTGGATTTGACAAATGATTTAGACAACCTTGGGATATGCTTCGGGAGAGCCCAGGCCTTCAGTCTCAGCTTTCTGGCTCGCCTTATGTCTGAGGCTCTGGTTTGAACCCTAGACCAAAAGCTTCTAGATTCTTGGGAAGGGACACTGGTTGCGCAATGCCGTGCAGAGAAGCTCCCAACCCTCTGCCGGGTACAAAGCCATTTCTCAACATTTTCGAAGCTACCATGACAGATGCAGTTGTTATCTTTGGGGTTACGATACTCTCACCTTCTGGGATCTTCTGGACAGAGACTGTATCAAACACTTGGTAAACCCATGACCCTTTTTTGTTCTCATATTCAATGAGAGGCACGATCTCATCACCCAAGGTAAACTGATTATCTTCTCCATGCACGACAATCTCTTGTCCCACTCAAACTTGACCATCTGGTGCAGTGTAGATGGTACTGCTTTGGCTGCATGAATCCAGGGTCCTCCCAATAACAGATTATACGAGACTGATACATCCAACACTTGGAATTCCACAATGAACTCGACGGGCCCTATAGTTACTTCCAACACTATATCTCATGCGGTGTCTTTACCTCCGCCGTCGAAACCTCAAACACATATGTTATTCTTGCGGACCCTTTTATTTTCCACCTTTAGCTTGGTCAATGTGGATTATAGACAAATGTTTGCACTGGACCCGTTGTCGACCAAAAATCGGGTGGCCCTCACATCTTCACACTTCACCATTAGATAAAGAGGCCGATTGTGCTCCGTGCCCTCCATAGGCAATTCATCATCAGAGAATGTAACCCGGTTTACCTCGAATATCTTGTTTGCAATCTTTTCCAAGTGGTTCACTGTTATCTTATCTGGGACGTGAGCTTCAATAAAAATCTTCATCAACGCCCGGTGATGCTCATCTGAGTGAATTAGTGAGGATAACAAAGAGATCTGGGCTGGTGTTTTCCTCAACTGTTCTATGATGGAGTAATCTTGCATTTTCATTTTCTTCAAGAATTCTTCTGCCTCTTCTTGTGATACGACTTTCTTCACTGGTTCCAAGTAATCTTTAGAGATTCCGTCCTTTCTCAACTCTTCTGGGGAAAAGTACCTTCCTAATCGAGTTAAGCCTCGTGCCTCACATACTTCCTCCCTAACTTCTTTCCCTTTGTACATCACTATAGCCTATTCATATCTCCAATGAACGGCTCTGTTGTTGATGATTGGTGGTTGTATTATTGGTTTCACAATAACAGGCTCTATGAGGATACCATCCACAACCACGACGGGTTCCCTAGCTGCCCCATGTACTGTTACCTTTTCCTGTTCTTGCTTTGGCGCGGCCCTACATGCTGAATTTCCCTGTGCTACGACAGTTTTGCTGCCTTCTTTTGCCCTAGTTACCATTTTCTTGCCGTTTGAAACCTTGGTGGGCTCATTTGATTTTGTCATCATTACTGTTTGTGAAGGCCTTCTGGACTCTCCCCTTCTCTCCTCAATTTCAATCATGTTGGTTTCCTGATAGGTTGGCAGTGGATTCTGGTTAATATTGGGTACCTCTGGAGTCTGCACCTCGATCTTGTGAGAGTCAATAAGTTCTTAAATGGCGTTCTTTAAATGCCAATATTTTTGGATGTCATTCCCTGGTGCACCAGAACAGTATTCACACCTAACCGAATAATATAAATTCTTTTTGGAAGGATTTGGCAGCTTCGCCTCAATTGGTCTTAACATATCCAGTTGTTGCAGCCGGTGGAACAGGCTAGTGTAAGATTCTCCCAGCGAAGTGAAAGTCTTCTTTTCCCTCTCATTTCTCATGGCCAAAGTGCCTCAGAAATCGGGCCTCAGGGTTTGGTGGTAAGCTCTTGGAGGCGGGTATTGATTTTGTGGATTTGGGTAAGTGTTTTGAGGGGTTGGCGCACGCCATTGTGTGGGAGGTTGGGTATATTCCTGTGCATGATGGACTGAGAAACAAGGTTCTGGTGGTGGATAGTAATGTTGCGGTGGGCCATATGGAGGGTGTGGGTATGTCTGGTGGTGAGGGTAGGGCTTACCGTAATGATATGGTGCCTGAGGCCCAATCCAGGTTCCTGACTCCACTATCGCTACTTCCTCTTTCTTCTTTTTCCCGAAAGCTCCCCCAACTCCACCCTGGATGGCTTGAGTAGTTGCCTTAATTGCCGAGTAACTCATGATTTTATTGGATTTGAGACCTTCCTTAACAATACTTCCTATCTTGACAACTTCGTTGAAAGAATTCCCTAACGCTGATACCAAATGCCCAAAGTAGGTAGGTTCCAGTGCTTGCAGAAAATAGTCAACCATCTCACTCTCCTTCATGGGAGGATCAACTCTGGCTGCTTGTTCCCTCCAGCGAAACCGTACTCTCTGAAACTCTCGTTGTGTTTCTTCTCCAGTTTTGTCAGAGATAAACGATCCGAGACAATCTCGAAATTATGTTCAAAGTGGCCTGCAAATGCTTGCGCCAAATCGTCCCAGGTGTACCACTGATTGGGGTCCTGTCGAGTATACCACTCTAATGCCGATCCACTCAAACTCTAGCTAAAGTACTCCATTTACAGTTTGTCTTTTCCTCCTGCTCCCCTTATTTTACTGCAAACCCTCTCAAATGTGCGACTGAATTGCCGTGACCGCGTATATGTCAAATTTAGGCATTTTGAAACCTGGAGGCAATTGTCCATCCGGGAATAAGCAAAGATCTTTGAAGGCCACGCTCACCTGGCCACCTAATCCCCGCATGTCCCTGAATGATTGTTCCAGACTTCGGACCTTTATGAGCATTTCTTCCTATTCGTAATCTTTGATCGGCTTTTCAACTCTCATTGGGATTTCAGGGCGAGGAGCATAAGAGTGAGGCTCTTGGGCTTTGTAGGAAGGTTCTGGGGGATAGTATTGAGGGTCATAGGCTTGAATTAGTGGTTCACTGGATGACCTATGCAAAGCAGGAGGCGGGGGAGGGTGAAGAGTGACCTTGGGTAATGGGGCTGGTGGCTGAGAGGTAGCAACCTGATGCTGTGATTATATAGGAAAACTTGGGGGCGGATCAGTGACGGACTGGTCAGGTGCTTGGGCCAGTGGAGGGATGAAGGTTGGGTTTGCATGATAGGCCATAGGTGGTTGTCCTCTTGCCCATGCCTGGTACATCTCAGTCATTTGGTGTTTAAGCTTATACATTTCCACCTTCATAGCATTAGTGTCCAATTCCTCTGCCTCCTTCGAGGGGTTAATAATGCTGACATAAGCTTCTTGGTTGGCCATGACTTGTTTGATTTTTGACCGCGTGTTGTAGGAGTGAGTTGCCAGAATGCCTGCGAGTACCAGTCACTTGTCTAATTTGGGACTGGAATCACAACATCGAAGACTCATTAGTGGTTAGGTTCTTGACACACAAGTGGCCACACTTTCAATGTATGCACATAAATGGTAATTGGTTCATACATGCGTTGGTTGCTTGCGTCATCCCGACTTTTGTTTGAAAAACTTTCTTTTGTTTTGGCCCTATTCTCTCTCCTTCCTATATTTATTAAATTGCCAATTTTATTCAATTATGGTCGAATCCTATGTAGATTGCCTACGTCATGACCTCGCATGAATCAGACCGAGCGTAGTTCTTGCAAACAAAAGCATAACATATTTGGGACACAACCTTTTTATAGCAGCAGACTGTAATTACAAAGACTCAAAAGGTGACAAATTAAACAAATGCCGACAAACAAACTACAGACTCGAACAACAACCAACTATGGATAAATAAAATACAGACATAGTTAAACTAACAGACTTTTAAAACCACTAAATTGATAGCAATCTTTTAGGAGTACATTAAAGCCTCAAGTGCTTCTGGGCCTCGCGGGGCATCGTTCGGCCTTGCCGCTGGCTTGCACGCCAAACTCCCTTGGAGGTGTGGAGATTTTCCATTACTTGTCGGACAAAAGTCATGGCGGTGGCGAAGAACATGGATTTTTTCATGTCCTCGCAACGGCCGCACCTTGTGGTGGTGTAGTCTGCAATTGCCCGTACTCTTTCCCTAATAACACCCTTTTTCTTGCAATAGGTGCCCAATTTGTTCAGCCCTCGCCTCTAGAGTTTGCTTGGCTACCCGGTTTAGTTGCTGGAATCGCCTCAAATCTATCTCCAACTTTGCTATTGTTGCATAGCAATGTTCTCTTTCGCCTTTGAGGTCCCCAACTTGCTTGATAGATCTTCGCTTTATCCCAGCAATCTCATCGTCATGATTTTCCTTCAGTTGCTCAATGATGCGGGCTTGTTCCTCCACATGTTTATCTAATTGTATTTGGACCCTAGACAGCTCACCTTCGGCCTTATTCAGGTCAAATCCATATTCAGTTACCTTTTGTCTCAAACTACCTATGAGCATTTCATCTTTTGCGCTCCTAGCGGGACTCCCTGCGGCTGCTTGCATCTTTTGGATTTGGGCTCGTAGTACCTCATTTTCTTTAATCGGTCTTTTCTTTTCTCCCTCGCCTGCCGCGTCTTGCAAACCATTTTCGAATTGCAATTCTCAGACTTGCCTTTCCAATATTCCTATGGTGGCCTTGTACTCATTCTCCTTGGCTAGCCAGTCCCATTGTTTCTGTGGCGTTTCAATGAACTCCTGGAGGTGAGGCCTTTTGGGAGGTCTCTCAAACTCAATTTCTCTCCTGTACCAGGTGAGTATCCCGGGGACACTTCGCCTCTGGCCCGATCTTGTACGCAAGTGTCGGCGGCTAGGCATTGGCATTCATTCCAGATCTTGCGAACCATTGCTCCAGGGAACTGACCATCGGGCCCAATCTCAGCTACTCGGATGCTGAGATCTTCTTCTTTTGGCCCAATCTGGCATCTTCCGAGTTATCTCAAGTCCCGATGCGGGGCATAAGGCTGGATACTCCTAAGACCCATCAAGAGAAAATGTGGTTCTGCCGCAGGCATGTACACGATCTAATCCACATACAACCATCCTAATGTCCATTCAATTTGACTGGCAGTGAGGGACTGGAGGTAAGAAGTCCATTTTGCTGCACCTTCGGGTAGGTTGAGCTTTTCAATTCTCGTGTGAAACTCCTCTATGCAAGTTTTCTCGGTGGACCCATAACTCGTGAAACGATAGTGGTGGCACAGATGCTCCGTCATCCACATTTGCAATAATAGGTTACACCTTCAAAGAAATAGTTTCCGGCCTTGCAAGCTGTGAGAGCACGAAATATTTCGGCTACTATCATGGGCGCGAGTGTGCACTTGGCCTGCGTGTGTAGGGTGCTTGCAACCCCTGCTATCTTTATGTCAATGTTTCCATTCTTTCTTGGAAATATCAGAAACCCTAAAAAAGCCACCATGAAAGCGAAGCGTCTATGTTTTTCCCATTTGACACGGTTTCCCTTGCTACAAACTTTGTTCTCTGGATTGTTGAATCCCCCTATGTGACCATATCTGGAATACAGGAATGAAAAAGTACACAACCCTGCTGCCAAGTTCGCATCATATACTACTCTACTTATCTTTAAGGTATCTATGAATTTATGCACCGTTATCGCTCTTGGAGCAACTAGGTACTTGTGTCTTAAAGGAAGTTCCACATTTCCAATATATCCCGCTATTTCTTCCAACGTTGGAGTGAGTTCAAAGTCTGATAAGTGAAACACATTGTGTGGTAGATCCCAACATGTAACTAGTGCTCTTATGATGTCTCCTCGGGGCACAATCTCTAATAACCCTGGGAGGCCCCCCAAACACTTCTTTATCTCATCCTGTCCTTCCCTGCCCAAGTCATTCCACCACAACCGCAACTCCGAAGGGATTCGACTCACAAGTGAAAAAGGTCCGATTTGGATTGTGCTCATCCTGCACATTTATTAAGGTGAACTAGTGATATGTAAATTTATTCCTGTTTGACTCTTAAAAAAGGAAAATATTTTGACAATAACAGCGCCACTCGATTTTCCCAGGATGGCCGGTGAAAAACTGAAAATTATTTAGGGCACTTTTGCACAAGGGAGGTTGGAACCGATGGGGTTCCCTACGTATCCCACCCTCAATGAGAATCAAACCGTCGTAGTTCGGGCAAAACAATTTATCAAAACAAAAAACTTTATTGAAAAGCCTATTTTTCTTTTACTCCTTTTTCTTTCTATTTTTTCCTTCCAAAATACGGCGGCATTTCGGCGCTACTTGAGCATTGGTTTTACAAATGATTAATCTCAGTCAACCCTAGTACCACTTATTTTCTAGGTTTTTTATTTTTAAAAAATTTTGTTTTTCTCTCTTTTTTTCCCCTTTATTTCTTTTCTTTTTCTTTCGCAAGCTGGTCAACATGCAAATCCAAAACAACTAAGCACAAGTAGCACGTAATATGCATCAGAATGGTCTTTGTATTTTGGGTCACCTGTCCTAGACGGACCCAACTCCTGTGTTGAGTCCCCTAAGTCAAATGCATGATGCAGATAAGCGTTCCTACTAGGGATCCGGCATGAGGTTTTGTTATACTAAGTTCTGCACCTGGGTATTTGTTCTAGACTGTCTACCCGAGCGGAAAACTCGAGTCGAGGAGGGGGCTACGTACCGGGGACCCGCAAGATCGTCCGGCTTTGTAACTTGTCCGAGCCTCTTTCTTATTTTATGGTAGGACACTAATAGAACAGGGAGTCTTGACCAGCGAGCACATCTCCAAAGATAAAGAGAGAAGGGTTTCATAACATTTTATATATAGTTCGAATACTATCAAAGTGGTAAAAGCATCATTTTGCACATTAAGTCAACATGTAAAATCAAATAATAAACTAAATACCACTATTATTTTAAGCTTGAATTCTTGAACCCTGAACCAGAGATTCTGGGTTCTTCCATAGCAGAGTCGCCAGAGTTAACACACCTCCTTTTTGGCTATCTATAACCTGATAATAGGCGCACATAAGGGAGTTTTTCCAATTAAAGGACAATCGAAACATGACTCAATTATTTAGAGGAATTTAAGAGTTGCCACTTAGGAGATTTATGGTGTCCCAAGTCACCGTTTAGAATCCCGAATCGAGGAAAGAATGACTCTGTTTAATAGTCCGCGAACCAGAAACCCGAGGAAGGAGTTCTGTTAACCCGGGAGAAGGTGTTAGGCATTCCCGGGTTCCGTGGTGTTAGCACAGTCGCTCAACTGTCATATTTGGCTTAAATTATCTGATTTTAGAACATGTTTTAACTTATAATGCAATTTTAAATTACTAACCGCTTTTAATATATATTTTTAGGAAATTTACAATGTCATTAAAATACATCGCGAATCACGTCACATAAATGCGCACACAATTTTAGATATATTTTATCTCCATTGAGGTTTGGATTTGGAAAACATAAATGCGCACCCAAATTAGGAAGGTATTTTATTAATAAATTTGCGCCTATAGCAACCACGTCTTTAGAAATTCGTGAAAGGCCATGAAATTCACTATTCGGCACTTCCAATTTTCTAAATGTTTTATTAAATTAAGGAGCCTCGTGTGGTGCTTAATTTATTCAACAAGGCTCGCTTTATTTTATTAGGACGTCCAAAGGCATTTATGTTTTCTATTATTCTTGTATCTACAATATCCTAGTCATTTATACGTGAATAATATATTCTGAAAAGGAAATCACTACTTGCATTTTTTGAGTCTCTTTCGTGGCTGATTTGGCCTTCATTATTAGCCAGCCTAGGAATGTATATTATTATACAACTGACAAGTATTATTCCATCCAATAGGGCCCAAATACATTGGACTATGGAGTCCCTTATAACAACATCCTTTTGTTTTAATTATATCGTAATCACTAGAACCATACACACGATCATTATAAAATATACCAACAATATTTCAAAAAAAGAAAACACTGAAAATAATTTCCTATCAGGTTTTAATCTTAACGTTGAATAAATAATGTGGAACACTCATCACTCAGAGTATTACATATGTCTAGTTGTTAAATTTCTAATACTACTCAAATTGTAAACACTAGGCTCATCTTGGATCAAACTATTGTAAAATCTACTGGGCTTAAGAAAATTGAAAGTATAGTCCCATTACAGTCCATGATTAAGACATGTTAATGCTTAAAATACCAGAAATCCTAAGAGAATAAATACAGTTAGAGCAGGAATTGAAATAAACAAAACAAGGTACTATCTTCTCATTATCTCGAATGCACATAGGCGTTACAACTTCTCAGAGTTTTGGGGGAGAATTGGTACCTGGAATTCAACAAGAAAGGAAGCCTATGAGTAAAATTGAAGCAACTAACAAGTACACAGTAGCCAATCGACCACTAAGCACCCAGAAATTGAGGAAGATTTTGAGACAAGTAAAATTTAACTGGAATAGAACATCACTAGTGATTTCTGAAGAATGTAGCAGAAAGACTAATATGTGTTTTATATTCTAACTCACTACAAAGCTTTAAAGAAAAATTCTTCTAAAAAAATATCACAAAGTTCCAGCCAAAAGTCCTCCCAAAAATGTTTAGATGGTTTCCCTTTTATATTTGAAGCCTTAGGGCAACTCCCATTTCCTTGTTTTTCTTTTAGTCCCTCACCTAATTTTCAATTTTACCCAAATAATCCTTAGTTTTCTAACTTGTGTCTCAAGTTTGAGGCAGAATTTATGCTTGAACCCCTTACTAGAATGTTCTAGCAGTGGTTATAGGATTCTCTGTACTTGAATACCCTTTTATACCCCTGTCCCTTTTTCTAATTACCTAACCTAAGGTTTTTATCCTTGGTTTCCATTTGGTTTAGTCAAATCTGACCATGGTCAATTGCATTCAAGTTAAGGGAAAAATTCATGGTCTGGACAATAGGCTTAGTTGAAAAGTTTAAGAATTAGCCAATACAATTCAAGTTTCAAACAAATATCCTAATGTGGATTGTTCAGCAACAATTATCCTAACCTAAGGATCATATGAAGGTTCAATGTATTTTTCTGTCAAAAACCAATGAATCAAAACGACCAATAAAGGAAACAAATCAACTAATGCAGGACTTACAGAAATAACCTAATTACAACAGTCAGTAAAACTTAGAAGCAAGAAAGGAGATTAGGTACTCAGGCTATACGAGAATAAGACTAATATCAGAAATTAACAATATTCGCACAAACTCAGGCTTAACAAATGCAAATTAGGCAAGACATATGATAAGTATAAGATTCTAAAAGAAACCTACCCAAAATTTCAAGCATGGTATGAAGCACTCAAGATGAGTATTTCAGGACTATCAGAGATGATCAAACAAACCTCAGTAGAACAAGAGTGAACTCAAGATCATACTACTCAGAATATCAACAAAACAAAAGGTAGCTAGAAGAATAACAAAAAGGAAGGAATCTTTTAAGATGAAAATATAGAAGACACGTAAAGTTTAAAAGAAACAAAGTAACCAAAACAAGAAGTATGTGCAAAATACAAGCATTGGCAAAAAATTAGAAAGCAGGACACTTATCTTTTGTGTGTGCATGCAACCCTAATTTGATACTCTTCCAATTCCATGAGTTTCTGACCTTTTCTAGGAGGTTTTTAATCTCTAAGTCATTTTGCCTCGAGTATCGGAGAGGTCCAAAAGGGTTCCGGGGGGGGGGGGGGGCTTTGTGCTTCTGAGACCAAGTAAGGTCTCAGATTTGATTTTTCTTTGTGGTTAGTAGGGTTTGAAGGCTGTGGGTGGTATGGTTGGGGTAAGGGATGGAGAGGATCATCTGAGGCCAATTTGGCCGGATTCGGTGAGTTTTAGGATTTAGGGTAAACTTAAATTAAATATTTGAGCCGGTCTGCTGGGAGTTGAAGGATACGTCTTGGATGGTTGGAAATGGGAAGGGGATGTGGTCCAGGGGTGTAACTTTGGATTGGTTTAGGGTTGGGTCATCGGAGACGGTGGTTTCGGCAAATCCTATTTTGAATATTCGAGTAGGTGGGGAGTTGTTCAAAGGGAGCCGACCACGACAGAAAAGAGGGAGTTGTGGTGTTCCGGTGGTGTAAATTTGGAATGGTTTGGTGAACAGCCGCCGCCGTGAGGCGATTTCCGGAGGTGGCGTTGGGGTGGTTCATTGGTGGTCAACAACGGTTATATGATGGAGAGGGGTGGTGTTACAACCGGCGATATTTTGTACGAGGAAGGTGAAGTTGGTCTCTGTATATGCAGAGACATTTGGACATATATATGGGGGTTTTGGGAATGATCCAGGGCCGTTTGATGGCCTGAGATCAATGGCTGTGATGGCTTGCCCCTGAAACGGTGTCGTTTTGGGGTGATTGTGTGTGGATTGGGTCGGGGACCCATTTTGGGCTGGGCATGGATGTCTCACAGGGTAAAATGACTTGGGCCACCCAGGTTTGGCCCAATTGTAGCCTGCCTGGGTGGTTATGTATTATATACACATTTTTTTTATTTTCTTTTTTTATTATTTATTTATTTAATATAATTCCTAATTTTATTTTAAAACTCCTAATTAACTTGAATCAACTTAATAACTTCCTATTTATGCAACACAAAAATAAAATGCAACACAAAAATGCAACACAATTAAAATGCCGGAGATACTAATTAATATTTTTTGATTTTTGTTTTTGCAAAAATAACCCTAATTACCAATTAAACTAGCAAAAAATATGAAATTAAATCCTAAATACTTATGCAATTTTTGTACATTTTATGAATTTATGCATGCGTTACTGAAAACACACTAACACGCACAATTAAGTCTCAAAATTAAATCCTAAAAACAAAAATAAAAAGAAAAGAAAAATCCTAAATTTGAGAGTCCTGTAGGAATCGTCTCAACCGGGTAAAAATCATATGCTCACACTCACGTCCTCACTGAGGTTTGCCCCACCGCATCTGATTTGCCTAGACTCAGCACTAAAGTTTGCCCCGCCTAACCGGGATATTTCTAAACTTAGTTGAACTATGACTCACATCGGCATGGATGACACAAGAGTGGCTCCTAGGTATATAAGTTAACAATCTTTAGACCCTAGTGACACATTTTAAACTGATGAGGGCTTAGGCCTAGAGTGGACAATATCACTAGTGGGCTAGGCTGTTACACATGGTATTATGCTCTAGGTTCGTATGAGTCATGGATCACAAGCATGTTTATTAGAGTATCACTGATTGGTACGAAGATGTCTGTACTTATCTACGAGAGGTTATGTAACCGTTAGGAAAAATTCTACTTAATTTGATTTCCCTGTCGTGTGAGATTCTTGACATCACAATCCTAAACTTCTGTCTTCCATTCTCCCACAGATGGTGAGGACACCTGCTACCAGAGATGATCAGACACCCACGCCCCATACGAAAGACATCAGAGGTCGGGGTTGGGGTAGAGGTCGAGGACGTGCACGTGGTTCATTTAGAGCACCCGCGCGAGTTGCCACCAAAGAGTCACCAGTAGTTCTAGCCAGAGCCCAGGCATCAGATATGCCTATTACTACCATTAGTCTAGCACTTCAGGAGACATTAGTACAGTTCCTGAGCATGTTTTGTATATTAGTTTAGACGGGGTTGATTCATGTTATATTAACTACTTTGCGGATTAGGGGAGGGACCCGGACTCCTACCGCCCCCACTCTAGAGCAGTGAGTTCCCATTTGTCAGTAGTTGTCATAGCGACACAACCTGTGGTTCCAATTCAGCGGGTGGTGAGGACCTCTCGCCGAGTAGAGGATAGGTAGGTCCAGGAGAGAGAGGACATACGAGGTCAGGAGGAAACGTATAGGGGAATGAGTAGACCTCATAGACTGGGGAGACCCATTGGCCCTTATTTTGGAGAAAAGTACGACATGGTAGAGGTTTTGTAGGTTAGCCAGCTTAGTTTTCATCTCAGATTTTACATGATATTTTAGGTGTTCAGGGGTCTTGGAGTACCTGTACCGCACAGTTCCCACTGCAACGTCAGCCGCGAGGTTGCTTTGAGTGTTGTGACATACACTGTGTGGTAAGATATTGTCCTAAATTTGGGAGGAGTGCACCTCCACAGACTTCTCAGCCACAGCCCGCTCCGCAGAGTTCTTAGGCTATGAGCACAACACCAGTTGCTACCCCACCTTCTCAGCCAACTAGAGGGTAAGGCCAGGACCGATACTATGCCCTTCCTGCCCGTACCAAGGATGTTACCTCTGATTTTGTTATCACATGTATTATACTGGTTTGTTACAAAGATGCATCAGTTCTATTTGATCCAGGATCCACTTATTCTTATGTGTCTTCTCATTTTTCTCCACATTTGGGTGTATCTCAGGATTCTTTGAGTTCCCCTATTTATATTTCTACTCATGTGGGAGATTCTCTTGTTATGGATCACGTTTATCGGTCATGTTTGGTTGCTCTTAATGGTTTTGATACTAGAGCCGATTTATTGTTGCTCAGCATAGTAGACTTTGATTTTATTTTAGGCATGGACTGTCTGTCTACCCATTATGCTATTCTTGATTGTCACGCCAAGACCCTAATGCTAGCTATGCTAGGTGTACCGCGTGTTAAGTGGAGGGGTGCTTTAGATCACACTCCTAGTAGAGTCATTTCTTTCCTTAAAGCTCAGCGTATGGTTGAGAAGGGGTGTGACGCGTATTTAGCCTATTTGATACCGCTTCAATTGATTCAGTTCTAGTAGTTAGGGACTTTTCCAATGTGTTTCCAACTGACCTTCTGGGCATGCCGCTTGATAGAGATATTGATTTTGGCATTGGTATGTTGCTGGGTGCTCATCCCATTTATATTCCTTTGTATCGTATGACTCCTCCTAATTTGAAGGAGTTGAAGTATAAGTTACAGGAATATCTTGATAAGGGTTTTATTAGGCCTAGTGTATCACCTTGGGGGTGTTTATGTCATGTTTGTGAAGAAGAAGGATGGTTCTATGTGTATGTGCATTGATTATTTCCAATTGAACAAGATTACAGTGAATAACTGTTATCCTTTGCCTCGTATTAATGATTTGTTTGACTAGATACAGGGTGCACGAGTGTTTTATAAGATTGACTTGGATTGAAGGTACCATTTGTTGAAGATTCAGGAGCTAGACATCCCAAAGACTGCTTTCAGGACTCGGTATGGTCATTACAAATTCCTTGCTATGTTATTTGGGATGACCAATGCCTCATCAGCCTTTATGCATTTGATGCACAGTGTGTTCCGGCCATGTATTGACTCATTCGTCATTGTCTTTATTGATGACATTCTGGTATACTCCTAGAGTCGGGAAGATCATGAGCAGCACCCGAGGAAAGTGCTTTAGACCTTGAGAGAAAATAAGTTATATGCTAAGTTCTCGAAATGTGAGTTTTTATTGGATTCTATGGCATTCTTAGGCCACACGGCGTCTAGTGAGGGTATTCAAGTGGATCTGAAGAAAGTAGTGGCAGTGCAGAGTTGGCCCAGACCATCCTCATCTGTAGAGATCTACAGTTTCCTTGGTTTGGCGGGCAACTACCGTCATTTTGTGGAGGGGTTTTCATTGATTGCAGTCCCTATGACCGGGCTGACCTACGAGGGTGCTCTGTTCTAGTAGAAGGAAGAGTGCGAGGCGAGCTTTCAGAAGCTCTAGCAACTTTGACTATAGCCCCATTTTGGATATTACCTACAAGTTTAGGGTCTTATACTGTCTATTGTGATGCCTCGACGATTGGCCTTGGAGCGGTATTGATGTAGGACTGTAGGGGGATTGCTTCCGTATCCAGGCAGTTAAAGGTACATGAGTAGAATTATCCTATCCATGATCTTGAGTTAGCAGTTATTGTTCACGCCTTAAAGATCTAGCGCAATTATTTGTACGGTGTGCCTTGTGAGATTTATAATGATCACCGGAGTTTGCAGCATCTGTTTAAGCTGAAGGATCTTAATTTGCACCAGAGGATGTAGTTAGAGCTACTGAAGATGTATGATATCACTATTTTTATCACCCAGGTAAGGCCAATGTGGTGGTCGATGCTTTAAGTCGCCAGGCAGAGAGTTGGGAGATGTTGGCTTATTTACCAGCAGTAGAGAGGCCCATGGTGATGGATGTTCAGGCCTTAGCCAGTCAGTTTGTGAGATTAAATCTTTCAGAGCCTAATTAGATTCTAGCTTGCGTGGTTTCTTGGTCTTTATTATTTGACTATATCAGGGAGCGGCAATATGATGACCCTAATTTGCTTTTCCTCAAGGACAAGGTTCAGCATGGTGATGCCAGAAATGTGACCATTGGCGAGGACAAAGAGTTGAGGATGCATGGTCGGGTTTGTGTACCCAATGTTGATGGGCTTCGGGAGTTAATTCTAGATGAGGCCTAGAGTTCGCAGTATTCTATTCATCCAGGTGCCGCAAAGATGTACCAGAATTTGATGAAGCACTATCGGTGGAGGCGGATGAAGAAAGATATAGTTGTTTTGTAGCTTGGTGCCTCAACTGTCAGCAGATGAAGTATGAGAACCAGAGACCAGGTCGGTTGCTTCAGCAGATAGAGATTTCAAAGTGGAAGTGGGAGCGGAGCACCATGGACTCTGTAGTTGGTCTCCCACGGACTTTGAGAAAGTTTGATGCTGCTTGGGGTGACTGTGGATTGGCTGACCAAGTCCGCTCATTTCATTCCTGTGTGTACTACGTATTATTCGGAGCGGTTAGAGGAGATTTATCTCCGGGAGATCGTTTTTCTGCATGGTATTCCAGTTTCCATCATTTCTGGTAGAGGTACTCAGTTCACATTATGGTTTTGGAGGGGTGTTAAACATGAGTTGGGTACTCAGGTGGAGTTAAGTACAACATTTCACCCTCAAACGGACGGACAAACCGGTCGTACTATTCAAATTCTTGAGAATATGCTTCGTGCGTGTGTGATTGAGTTTGAAGAATCTTGGGGTCAATACTTTCCATTGGCGGAGTTTGCTTACAATAACCGTTATCAGTACAATATTCAGATGACACTATATGAGGCTTTATACGGTAGACGGTATAGATCTCCGGTCGGTTGGTTCGACCGGGGTGAGGCTAGATTAATAGGCACAGACTTAGTCCAGGATGCTTTGGAGAAGGTGAAGGTGATTCAAGATAGACTGCGTATAACCCAGTCCAGACAGAAGAGCTATGTAGACCGGAATGTTCATGATGTTTCCTATATGGTTGGAGAGCGGGTTCTGCTTCGGGTTTTACCTATGAAGGGCGTTATGAGATTTGTGAAGAAAGGGAAGCTGCACCCGAGGTTTATTGGCCCTTTTGAGATATTGAGTCGTGTTGGGAGTCTGCTTATGAGCTTGCCTTACCTCCCAGCTTGGCAGGAGTTCATCCAGTATTACATGTTTCGATACTCCAGAGGCATCACGGTGATCCGTCACACATGTTGGATTTCAGTTCAATCCAGTTGGACAAGGATCTATCCTATATTAAGGAGCTAGTGGCAACATTGGACAGGCAAGTTAGAAAGCTGAGGTCAAAGAACATTGCATCAGTGAAGATTCAATGGCAGGGTCAGCCGGCTGGGGAGGCGACCTGGGTACCGAGCAGGATATACGTAGTCGTTATCCTCATCTTTTCACTACATCAGGTATGTGTCTATGCTCATTCGAGTACGAACGAATGTTTAAGTGTAGGAAGATGTGACGACTCGGCCAGTCGTCATAAGAATTAACACCCCAATCCCCAATTAACTGCTTGCCTCGAGTTTTTTTCTGCTATTTTGATTTGTCGGGATGTTTGGTTTTGAATTTTGGAGAGTTTTAGGACACTTAGATGAGAGCTTAAGTGTTGGAAAGTTGGAGGTAGTCAGAACAGTGTGAAGACAACCTCAGAATTGAAATTTGAGGGTTATGTTAGCTCTGTTGGGTGAGTTCAGGGTTATGAGCGTGTTCAGATTCTGTTTTGGAGGTCCGTATCTAATTTAGGCTTGAAATGCCGAGATTCAAATTTTTGAAGTATTTGATCGATAGTGAAATTTTTTATCCAGGGGTCAGAATAGAGTTCCAGAAGTTAGAGTAGCTCCATAGTATTGAATGTGAAGTGTGCAAAATTTTAGGTCATTCGGACGAGCTTTGACATGCTTTTTGATCGAGAGCAAGTTTTTGAATTTTTGGAAAGTTAGGTTTGAATCCGATGTGTTTTGGTCGATGTGATGTTGTTTGAGGTGTTTTAAAGTTTGGTACAAGTTTGAATGATGTTATGGGATATGTTGGTAGGTTTGGTTGAGATTCCGGGGGGTCTCAGGTTTGTTTCGGATGCTCAAACAGGAACTTTGGGTCTTTGGAAGATTGCTGGTATTCTGGTATTTTGCAGCAGAGTGTTGTTTATTGCGATCATGTGGGATCACCTACGATCGCGTAGAGTAAGTTAAGATCAGGAGATCTTTTGAAATGCGATCGCAAAAGTAGGAGTGCGATTTCATAGGTTGAGCAGTGTTGGTAAAAATGTTGTCATAGAGAACTTTGCGTTCGCGTAGAAAGACTTGGAGTCGCAGTGAGGTGATGGCATTGCTCTATGCGATCGCATAGAGCTGGTCGCGATAGCATTATGTTGAAGAAATTGTCTTTTGCGATCGCATAGGTGTTCCTGCGATCGTATAGGGTTTATTTTGGGAGCTGAGAATTTGTGCTTCATGATCGCGAAGTATTTCCCGCGATTGCGATGAAGGAATTTAGGCTTGGGAAAAAGGTTTAAAAGCCTTCTTGTCCGCGAATGTGGGGTTTATTACAACCATTTTAATCGTTTTTGGAGCTCTTTAAAGGGGATTGAAGAGGGATTCAAGGGGAATCACTTGGAGGTAACATTCTTGGTCTTAAAACATGTTTCTAATGTGAAATCTACCTAGTAAATCATGGAATCTAGGCCTAAAATTGAAGAGCTAGGGCTTGAGTTTAAGAGACTTTAAAATGAGAATTTGAGGGGTCATTTGGACTCCGATTTCAGTGTTCTTGGTATGTATGGGCTCGTGGGAAGATAGAGGTTTCGTTGATGAAAATTTTATAGAGTATTGAGATGTGAGCCTGAAGGGAATTTTGGTCATTTTACCTAATTTCGCGTATTAGCTTAGAATGTAATTGTAGAATCAGATACTTGAGGTGTTATTTACAATATGCAATTAAATTGAATAGATGTGGGCCATTTGGAGTTGAATACTCGTGGAAAGAGCATGGTTTTAGGTTGATTTGAGCTTGTTCGATGTAAGTGGCTTGTCTAACCTTGTGTGGGGACTTCCCCTTAGGATTTGCTATTGTGATATTCGAAATGCCTCGTATGTGAGGTTGCTTATGAGCTCGCTTTACCACACAACTTATCAGGAGTTCATCAAGTTTTTCACATGTCTATTCTTCAGAGGTATCACACCAACTTGCCTCATGTGTTAGACTTCAATACTATTCAGCTAGATGAGAGCGTGGTCTATGAGGAGGAGCTAGTTTCCATTATTGATAGGTATGAGCGCCAATTGAGATCCAAAAGGATATATGTGGCAAAGGTCCAGAGGAGGGGCTAACCAGTTTAGGAGGCGACCTCAGAGTTTTAGGAGGACATGTAGATTAGATATATTCGCACTTACTTAGCACTCCAAGTATGAATCTAAACTCGTTCGAGGATGATCATTTGTTTAAGAGGTGGAGAATGTAATGACCAGACTGGTCATTTTACTTTTTAGACCTCGTTAACTTAGATAATACTTCCCTACTTGCTCTTATTGATTTATGACTTATGAGAATGGTTGGTTCGGAATTTGGAAGAGTTGGAATAAAATCGGAACACTTGGTTCCTTAAGGTTGGCTTAAAAGGCCAAGTTTGACTTCAGTCAACGTTTTGAGTAAACAACCATGGAATCTGGATTTAAAGATTTCAACAGGTTCGTATGATGATTTTTGGACTTGGGCATACGTCCAGATCGGGGTTTGGATGACCCGAGAGCATTTTGGTGCTTTGAACTTTTTAAATATTTGGTTTGGAGGGGTTTTTTGTATTATCGAGGTCCAAATGGAGATATGAGATTAAGAGTAGTTCCTTATTGTCATTCAAAACTTGCACGCACAATTTGGTGTAAGTCTGAGTAGTGTAAGTGTCACGACCCAAACCCGTACCTAGTCGTGATGGCGCCTCTCGTGGGACAAGGCCAGCTAACTAAACCCAACTTAGACAAAAATAATTTAAATATGAATAAAAAACTACAATATGACTTAATAATATAAATTAGCGAAAGTATAACCCCACATAGACCTAATTGGGATGTCACAAGTTACGAGCATCTATAAGGATGTAAATCCACTACAAGGTCTAAAATATACAAAATCAGAATAATGAACAAAAGGGAGAAAGATGGTGCTGCGAACGCTGGAAGTCACCTCCTTACTCATATAACTCTACCTCTGATCGGCCAAAACCCGCTACCGGGTGAATAGATACATGCATCTGCACACGAGGTGTAGAGAGTAAAGTGAGTACTCCAACAAAGTGAGTAATAAAGGTAAATAACAACTGAGCGGTAAGAAATCACGTATGATAAATCATTATAGAAGCAGTGTAAACCCTTTTTAGAAAAATAGTGAAGTTATGAAATCTTTAGCAAAACATCTTTGCTCAGTATAAAATCTCTTTTAAAAATGACATTTTTCAGCGGTTACGCAAACGAATGCAAAACAAATAGTATAGATAAGCACAGAATTTCTGCCTCACGTGCACAACACTCAGTTATCAAGGAATTCAAGAATATCACGTTTATAGTGCACGAAGTAGCATAAAACAATAGATAATAGCAGACAAATAAGATAATACAAACACATAAACCAGTACCGATACCGCTGCGGCATGCAGCCCGCTCCACATATCGCTGCACCGTGCAACCTGATCCATTTATCGTCGACAATGCTCACTGGGGGGTCTGCAGACGCCAGGAGGCCCTTTATGGCCCAAGGGAAATATCAAGCCATCTTGTGGCATCAAATTTGGGTCCTCGGCTTCATATCAGTATCAGTATCTCACTACTGCGGCGTGCAGCCTGATCCCAAAGTATCCTCACAACATAGTCCCTCAGCCTTACTCAGTCAAAAATCACATAAGCCCCTCGGGCAACAGTAAAACATGATGCTCAACCCAAAATATTGTTGGAAATCTCATTTCAACTATTAAAGCGTAGTAAACTTGGCTGTGTTTTGAAAACAATGGAAAATATATGACTGAGTTCAAGTATAAAATTAAAATAGTAAGGAAACATCAACAGATCATCCCCAGAGAGGTTCAAATAGCTGGCACGAAGCCCAAATATTGCAATCAGCCCAAATAATGATGATAACAATTAAGTTTCGGTCAAATTCACATTAAAAATCATCAATCGGGACGGACCGAGGTACAATCCGAAATGGTGCTCTACCTCACGCTTGAAATCCGACATGCAAGTCACCTCAATATAGCACTATGATGTGCAAATCCTGGGTTTTAAACCCTCACAACATCATTTACAATCATTACTCACCTCAAACCAGCGAAATCTCTAGCCCGAGATGCCTTTGCCTCTCAAATCGGCCTCCACGCTTGTCGAATCTATCCAAAATTAGAACGAATACATCACAATATGCTAAGGGAACAAAGCCCAAGCGAAAAAAATAAAAAAATATCATAATTCCCGAAATTGGTAAAACCTGAGCCCTGATCCCACTTCTTGAAACACAGAAATTTTCACATCATTAGCTTCCTTCTCTCGCCACGAGTCTATACATATCAAAATCACAAGAATCAGAGTTCAATTGACCTTTCAAATCCTTAATTTATGCTCTCTTAAGTTCAATCCCTAAACCACCATTTTTTTAGTCTTTGATTTATTAGTTTTTTAGCCTTGATTCCTGTAATAATACCATAAGATTGTGTTTTTGGTCCAAAACTCCTTACCTTATTGAAGCTCCTTGAAACCCCTCTTCAAAATCGCCTACAATATCCAAGTCCGAAGTTAGAAATGAAAAACCCTTCAAAATTCGCGAAGAAGACCAATTAAATTTCCCGCTTTTGCTGTACCGCTTCTGCAGTTAAAACTCTGCATCTGCAAAAATCACTTAGCCTCCCTAGAATAGCTTCTGCGGTCGAAATCCCGCATCTGCGGCTCCTATGCGGCTCCTAGTCCACTTCTGCAGAAATAAATGCCATGCCCAAAACTCGCACCTGCGGTCTCCCCTTCGCGCCTGCTACCATGCTTCTGCGGCCCCAATTCTACAGAAGCGGAAATACCAGAAGAAGCAGCAAATAAAGAATTACACAAGTCCAAAACATCCCCGTTAGCTATCCGAAATCACCCGGAGGTCCCCGGGACTTAAACCAAAAACACCAACACATCCTAAACATCATCCAAACTTGTTCAAATTGTCAAAAACCTCAAGCGACATCAAATTACTCAAAATTCATCGGATTTAAGCCTAAGTTTCCAAAAACTTTTGTAATACTCTTTCGATCAAAAACATGACCAAACGACGTCTGAATAACCTAAAATTTTGCACACGCATCAAAAATGACATAACGAAGCTGCAAAAACTCTCGGAATTCCATACCAACCCTCGGATCAAAATCTCACCTATCGATCAGAATTTGCCAAAATACTAACTTTGCCAATTCAAGCCTAATTCTAGACCGGACCTCCAAAATCACTTCCGATCACACTCCTAAGTCACAAATCATCCCCGAAAGCTAACCGAATCATCGGAATTCATATTTGAGCCCTCTAACACATAAGTCAATATACGGTTGACTTTTTTCCAAACTAGGCCTTTCTTAAAGAGACTAAGTGTCTCATTTCCTTCTAAAATCAACCCAAGCCAACTCGATCACACAAGACAATATAATGAAGCAAAAAGGAGTAGAAAATAGGGGAAATGGAGTAATAACCCATGAGACGACGGGTCGGGTCATCACAGTAAGTGTGTTTCATCGTATTGAAAGTAAATAAAGAATTTGAAGTTCATAAGTTTGATTTAATGGGTTTTAAGGGGTGATTCTTTTATTTAGCATTATTTTGGGCATTACGAGGGTTCAAGTGAGTCTATTTTCTGATATTAATAGTGTTGGTATGTTCGAACGGGGCTTAGGGACCCTGAGCGCCAATCGGACGAGGCTAGAGTGAAGTTGGATAATTTCTGAAGGAGCTGAAGCTCCAGGTATCTGTCATAATTACACATGCGATTGGTCATTCGCAAGTGCGAGACCACAAGAGTGGTTGATACCTCACAAGTGTGGCTAAGGGGAAGGAGCCCAGGATCGCAGATGCAACTCATTTTTCGTAGAAGCGGAACCGCAGGAGCAGCTCCCAGACTGCAGAAGCAGTCCCTACCAGCCAGCCCAACTCTGCAGACTATCCCTTGTAAAAGCAAGACCGTAGATGCAGTCCCCTAATTGCAGGTGCAAAAATCACTGAAGGCAGTACCTTCATTTAATACGGGAATGTGTCATTTTTGACATATTTCTTTCATTGTTTGGGCGATTTGGGAGCTTCCAAAAAGGGTATTTCAACCTAGCATTGGTAGGTAAGTTATTCCTACTTAGTGTGAGGGTTTTGGGTAGCCTAACACAAAAAGATTAGTGAAAAATTATAGGATTAGAGTAAACATAGGGTTTTGATAAAAACAAGATTTAACCACAAAATTTTGGAATAAAGTAAAAATCATATATTATTGATCCTTAGGTTATGGGTTCCCTAAATGTGTTTTGGAATTCGGGCACGTGGCACTGGAGATGGATATTAGGAAACTTTTATTTAGGGTTGGGAAATTACTTTAATAGTTGGAATATGAACTCTTGAACTTGTATTGACTAGTTCTTACCCCGTTTAATTAGTTTGGATCGTTCGACTCTAAATTGAGGGTTCAAGCACGTTCTTGATATTGGAAGTAAGTTTTGGAGCGAGGTGAGTCTCATTTCTAACATTGTAAGAGGGAATTATACCTATTGGGCTACGTATGCACCAGGTGATGAGAGTTCGTGCGCAGCCACTATTATGCTTATATCCGAGTAGTCTAGGACCCAAAAGTATGCTTTATTTGCTATTCTTATAACTTTAATTTCAATTTAAATTGCTTAAATCATATTGAATGTGGCAAATGAATTTATAAAGAAGAACATCATTTTCTTGACCATTTAAAAGAAGGTGAAATTTCTTTGAGTAATTGGTTCCCAATAAATTCCTACTTGACTATTTGTTGTGTTTATTAATATTTGACCGCGTTGCATGTATGATTCGTGAGCAGGATAATATATGCATCTATGGATTGTGTGAGTGCGTGATTTTTGCCTCGCGTGAATTACTCCTACAGAATTTTTAGGCTTAGGATTTTTTTTAATTATTTAGATTTTTACGAATTAATTGCATAATTTTCATAATTGCTTGTATTTTTTGTTTGCATTTCATAAAATACATAAAAAAATACAAAAAATATTATGTGCATTTATTTGAGGAGTTAATTTTGCATTTTAAGGATTACTTAGTAATTACGTTGTTCTATAAAAAAATCACAAAATCAGTTTAATTTGTACCTTTTAATTTCAATTTCGAAAAACGAATAAAGGGAATTAAAAGAAATTAGGAAAAATAAAAACAAAACGAAAAGAAGTAAGAGTTGAAGTCAGATTTGGGCTAAGTTATATTCAATTTATCCAGGCCCAGTTGTTTTAAAACAGATGCCCGGTCGGTTTTTCAGCCCATCCACACCTTATTACCTGGTCCAGTCCCCCTAATAACCTAAAATGACCCCATTTTAATAACTTCCAATCCCAGCCGTCGAGGTAACTTGATCCAATGGTCTGGAAGCTAGGGTCTCTTGACATATATATGTCCAAACGTTACCTTATCACCCCCCACCTTTCACTCATTATCCCCCTTCTCTATTCGAACCCTAAAGATAGCCTCTACCACCTCCGCCAACCGCCGCCGGAAATCGCCTACGGCGACGGTGAGTCTCCGAAACAACCAAATTCTCACCACAAGAACACATTTACATCCTCATTATGAATCCACTTGTATTTTCCCTCGAATTCCCCTGGAACCCCTCGAATCTCCAAAACCCTAGCGCCGCCACAGTTTTCCCCGGTGGTGGCGCCACCTCTGACCAGCCTCAAATTTACACCCTAAATTCCCCAGCCTCCTCTCATTTCAAATACCAACTCCAATTCCCTCAATTCACCGCACAATATAATATGTAGATGGCCCTTGCATTATTTTCAACTTTCTTGATGTCCTCGGCATCATATTCATCTTCCTCCTTTGGAACCGTGGTTTCTCCAACTTTCTTTGTCGGCATTGGTTCACCGTTTTTGATGATTTGCCACAAACGAAAATTGTTTGATTTGATGAAGATTCTCATCCGCTCTTTCCAATATGTGTAATTTGTTCCGTCAAATAGTGGAGGGCAAGTGGTAGAGTGTCCTTCGCTTATCATTCCTGCATTCAACATTCTCAACAAAAAATTGTATATCGTTCTCTCAACCAGTTAAGGCTTTCAGAGAGTTAGGCTCTGATACCAATTGTTAGGATTTATGCCGTTCACTAGAGGGGGGGGTGAATAGTGAGGCACGAGAATATTGATAAATAATGCGGAATTAAAATTGTAGGAATAAAGTAAATACGGTAATTGAAATAATAAAGAAAGAACACACCGTATTTTATCCTGGTTCACCACAACCTGTGGCTAGTCCAGTCCCCGAGAGACTCTCTCGAGATTCCACTAACTTTGTTAAGCTTACGGGTGCCTAACAAACCGTTACAATTGCTCGTAGATGTACACTCTACAAGACTTCACCTTGCTCGAGGATACCGCACCCCAAGACTTCACTTTGCTCGTGGATACCGCACCACAAGACTTCAACCTCTAAGACTTAGGGTACTTAGCGAACCCGACAATCACTGAGAAGATATGTTCTCCTCCAACACCTCTCTCTTTTACAACAAGCACTCTCTCAAAAGAGTAGATAAAGAGATACAAATTTAGCTCTATGAACAACACAAAATTGTCTTTCAAATGGCTCAAAAAAAGCTCTAAAATGATGCTCAATTATGATCAATATGTATATCAATATATGGAGGAGTTGTATGTTTAAAATCAGCTCAAAAGACCTCTTTTTATAGGTGAAAAATGGTGCATAACCGTTGCTTAATTGACAATTAATTATGCTGATTTTATGCTTAAATAATCGATTATTTGATTTCACATAATCGATTATTTGTAACGTTAATAAAATCTGCCAGATTCTGCCCACACATAATCGATTATTTCATCCTGGATAATCGATTATGTGTGTAACGTTCCGAAAATCAGATCGCTGATTTTCAGCCAGATAATCGATTATCTTATTTGATATAATCGATTATATTGAGACAGTGTCTCAAACGCTGGCAACGGTAATCTCATAATCGATTATACACATTTGGATAATCGATTGCTTGGTGGCAGTGTTCAAACACTTAGGCCACAGCTACCATATAATCGATTATGCTTTATTGTATAATCGATTATTTGCCTCCAGAATTTACAACTTACTTCAAAAACCATTTTGGTTATGATGAAAACTTTAACAACATTTTATTTGAAGAATTTAAAATATATTTATGATAAATATGATTTAATAAAATATTTTATGCATGTTTATGATGACCTAATGTTGAGCCAAAAGACGAGATAACTTAAGCGTTGCTCTTACATTGGTTCTACCTAACGACCTACGCCTTGGGTCTTCGGTCTTTGAATATTTGAGCTCGTCTTTGGCTTGTCTATGCAATTCCGTCATCAATATGCTTCTCGCCATTTGATTGTTTGTCATATAGTATCGTTGTTTGACACTTGACTTTATTATTTGTCATTCATCAAAACCTATACCTGAAAATCATGCTCATACAACCAAAGCACACATATCATAGATAGAGTGATTTTCTACAGTATGGGGGAGGCTCGGTTTGGTAGTTGGGAGTTTGGAATGTGAAATCTGTGGAGTCAAACATAGGCCTTGGCACCGCAGGCTGTGTGGTGGTTGCACACGGAGGAGCTGTAAAAATGTTGGGAACTGGACCAGATGTGAACATCGGAGGGCGGGTTTCAGAAGGCGCTCCGACAAAGTTGGTTGATATGGTGGGCTGCCCCAGGAGGATATTTGGGTAACTGATAGGGATGGTGGAGGTACCCCCTGACCTTGGGAAAACCTCGGTAAATCCGGGGATAGTGCTTGGAGGTTCTTTTCCATTTGTCCAAGCGTCCCACATCTCCATAACTCGGAGTCGAACTATTTTATTCTCTTCAGATTCCGGAGATTCGGAGGCTGGGATTCCTGTAATTGGGTTGTCCTCTAGGATAGGGACTGCTAGTAGAGTCATTTCGGTCGACATCTATGCGCTTCCTTTTGATCTAGTAAAGTATCCGTGCGAAGCCTGCTTACCACAAACCAATCACTGTTCTTAAAACACCTGGGCTGGACGCTGGAATTCCAAACGGTTAGGTTGAGGTAGATAATAAACAGGAAATCGCATGTTGGGTATGATGCACCTATGCAGTCAACGGGTTTTTATATGCTTGCCATGGTCGCATGTGTCATCTCGGCATTTATTCCAAATTTCCTTTTGTTTCCTACTTCTTATTCTTTGTTAGCTTTCCCTTTTTAAGAATACGGTCGAATCCTATAAAGATTGCATATGTATCATGACATCGCATGAATCAGATCGAGCGTTGTTCATGGAAAAATTTTATGTACACAACAGAATATTTTTTGGGATTTTCAATTCTTATAAAGACATAAACTTTGATTACAAAAGCTAACAGAATGAAAGGCGACTACCAAATTGGGACTCAACAATCTTACCTTCTTTAATCAATACCTACTTTTCTCCCTCGCTGTCTGCAGCTTGCAAACTGTTTTCAAATTGCAGCTCTTGGATTTACTTTTCCAGCCTTCCTATAGTAGCCCTATACTCATTTTCTTTAGCTAACCAATCTCACTGCTCTTGTGATGTCTCGACAAATTCTTGGAGATGTGGTCTCTTAGCCGGTCTCCCAGGTTCTATGTCTCTTTTGTAACAAGCAACATACCCGGGTGCAACCTCACCATTAGATACGTCACATACTCGAGTATCGGCTGTCAAGTATTGATATTCACTCCAGATTTTGCGTACAACGGCTTCAAGGAATTGACTATTCGGGCTTATCTCAACCACATGACGGCTAATATCATCGTCTCTGGGGATTATTTGGCATCTACCCAATTGTCTTAGTACTCTATACGACGCATAGGGCTGGATGCTTCGGATGCCCATCAAAAGGAAATAAGGTCCACTGGCGGGCATATACACAACTTCGTCCACAGGAGGCAACCGAATGTCCATTCTATTTCATTTGCAGTGATGACCCGGAGACGCGACACCCATTCTGCGACACACTCCGGTAATTTAATCCCATCAACCCTGTTGCCAAATTCTTCTATGCAGCTCTTTCTTGGCAACCCATAATTCATGAACCGAGGCCTATGGTATATATGCTCGATCATCCATATTTGCAGCAGCAAGTTACAACCCTCGAAGAAGTCTCCTTCCCCTTTACAGATGGTAAGAGCACGGAAGATGTCAGCCAAATCATTAGAGTGAGGGTACTTTTAGTGTGGGTCATTAAAGTGCTAATGACACCTGCTATCCGTATATCGATATTCCCATCCTTCAGCGGGAATACTAAAAGACCCAAGAAATACACCATGAACGCAAAACACCGATGCTCCTCCCACTTGAGCCGATTTCCCTTGCTACATATAAGATTTTCGGGGTTCTAGAATCCTCTGATGTGGCCATACCTCTGGTATAAATTGCAGGGTGCAAAAGCCAGCCGATAAGTCGGGATTGTGAACTTTTCTGCTGAGTTTCAAGGAATCTAGGAATTTGTGCACAGTGAGGGCTCTTGGTGCAATCAAGTATTGGTGTCTCAAAGTGATTGTATGGGTCCCAATATATCCGGTCATTTCCTCTAAAGTCAGGGTGAGCTCAAAGTCCGAGAAGTGGAAGACATTGTGTGTCGGTGCCCAGAAAGTGAATAAGGCCTTTATGATGTCTCCACCGGGTTAGTTTTCAATAAACCAGTGAGGCCTCCCAGATGTGCATTGACCCGTTTCTGCCCTGCTTCCCCGAGATCATTCCACCATAGTCGCAACTCCAGGGAAATTTTGTTCATTATCGTATTCATTCTGCACATTTATTAAGGTGAATTAGTATTCTCAAAATATTAAAACCAACATTTACGAAATTTATTTCTTAAAACAAGGGACCATTTTTGCGAATACGACCTTACCACACTTCGGAGAGAAGGTTTTTCAGGCTGTGCTTGCTAACCAGTCAAAATAAGACCCAAAGGTGGCCATTTGTGCCAGATCAGCCTTCCAGCGTCCCTTGCGGTAATGTTCGGTTATTATCGGCAGTATTGGAACCTCCTGATTTATTTCGAAATAAAAGGAAATTCGTGTTTATGGTTTTGGAGTTTTGCAAAAGAATGGTTAGACTCGGCGAAAAACCCAAAATATTATTGAAAACCTTTTCCAATTTCTTTTGTTTTGTATATTGTTTTTTGTTCCAAAATATTCGGCAGCATTTCGACGCTATTTTGAGCATTGGTTTTACAAGTGGTCATCTCCTTAAGCCGGTCAACATGCGAATCCAAAACAAATTAATGCACAAGTAGCACGTAAAGTGCATCAGGATGGTGTTTTATTTCAGGTTACCTGTCCTACACGGACCCAACCCCTGTGTTGAGTCCCCTAAGTCAAATGCACGTGATACAAAAAAAAGTTCCTACAGGGATCCGGCATGAGGTTTTGTTATACTACGTTAGAACCTTGGTACAGGGTCTACACTGTGCACCCGAGCGGACAACTCGAGTCGAGGAGGGGGCTACGTACCAGGAACCAAAATGCCATCCGGCTTAGTAACTTGTCCGGCCTCTTTCTTATTTCAGGGTAAGCCACTAACATAATAGGGAGTCTTAGCCAGTAAGCACATCCCCAGAGGTGAAAAGTGAAGGATGTGTAGCAATTTATGTCTACGGTTCAGATAATATCAAAACGGTAAAAGTATTTAGCACTTAGCACAGAACATGTAATGAAATCAGAAAAAGCCAAATATAACAGTTATTCTAAGCTCAAATTCTTGAATCCTGAACCAGAGGGGTTCGATCCCTAGCAGAGTCGCCAGAGCTGTGACACCTCCTTTTTTACGGCTACGCTAAAGGACAAACGTGCATGGGAGTTTTTTCAATTAAAGTGACATTATTCGAAATGAGATTAATTATTTATTTAAGAATCACCACTTGGGATAGATTTGACTTTTGGTGTCCCAAGTTACCGGTTTATTTAGAATCCCAAATCGAGAAAATTTTTACTACTGCCTAATTGGAGTCTGCGAACTAGAAATTCTTGAGTAAGAAATTCTGTTGACCTGAGGGAAGGTGTTAAGCACCCTCGGATCCCCTGATTCTAGTATGGTTGCACAAACTATTATGAATGGCAAAGAATATGATTTATACATGTTCCACCCCATTGTGATATTTTCAAATTATTAACCACTTTGTGCCATTTTTAGGAATATTTATAACGCTATTAAAACATGCCTCGAACCACGTCACATAAATGCACCCAGGTTCTCGACACATTTTAACATCGTTAAGACTTGGATTTGGGTCACATAAATGCACACCCGAGTTTAGGAAGATATTTTATTAATAAATTCGCGCCTATAGCAACAACGCCTTTAGAATTTCGTGGAAGGCCATGAAATTCGCTAAACAACACTTCAAATTTTCTATTAATTTTATTAAGTTAGGGAGACTTGTGTAATGTTTGATTAAGTTAACGTGGCTCACTTTATGTTATAAAAGCTTTCCTAAAACATATAATAGTTTTCTATTATGCTCGTATCTAAAATGTCCTAATAATGTCATACATGAGTACTTCATTTAGAGGAATTCAGCATTTACATCTCCAGCCTCAATCGCGGCTGATGATGGGCATTGGGCTTCTTTTTTAGCTAGCCCAAGAAGAGTATATTCTTCATGTTACAACTGCTAATAGTTGGGCTTTCCGATGAAGCCCAGTAACACTAGATTATGAATCCATTGTAGGACAATAATAGCAATTCTTTTACTAACTATACTACAGTCGCAAAATTATACAAGTGATCATTCTGAAGTATACTGAAAGTGTTTTAAAAGCAAATGATGAGAATGATTTTACATTTAATAGGTCCTAATTCAGTTTTCAATTCTAGTAAGAAAATCTGAAATACTCATCGTTCAAAGCATATTCAGATACAGTCATTGACTCCTTAATACATCCTCATTCATGGATATTAAGTAAAATCTTGGACTATGCTATGTAATCCTAATGAAATTTAGACAAACTGAAGTTAGGATCCATATACAGTCCAGTTTTTACAAGTTTATATACATTACGATATCTTAAAGTCTATTGAAAGGGAAATTGCACTCATAATATGAAACTGATATACAGAAACATTATTGACTTCATTATCAGTTGGTAATCTCGAATGTACAGGACTATTGCTTCTCAGATTTTGAATGAGGGTTGATACCTGGAATTGAAGCAGGATAGAAGCTTATGAGCAAAGTAAGCAAGCAGGGAGCAAGCAACAGCTAATCAACAAGTAAAACCCCAGAATTTTAGGAGATTTTGAGAAAAAGCAAATAATACGAATTGATCTCTACAGTAGCTCAACATGCACATTTCAGTCAGTCCATTGTCAACTTATTATCAAGGAAAGTTCAATCAGAAGAAAATAGATCAAAGAGGATTTCTGAAGAATGTATGAGAGTCTAATAGGTATTTTATCTATTCTAACCCCAAAGAGCCTGAAGAAAAATTAGCTTTAAAATAATATCCAACAGTCCCTTGAAATGATCAGATTGTTCTCTTTTATAATTGAAGCCTTAGGGCAACATCCACTTCTTCGTTTTCCTTTTAGTCCCTTATCCAATTTTCAGTTTTGCCTAAACAGTCCTTGGTTTTCTGACTTGTGCCTCAAGTTTGAGGCAGAAATTATATTTAGACCCCTCACTAGAATGTTCTAGGAGTTTGTTACAAGATTCCCTATATTCAAATGCCTTCAGTACCCCTGTCCTTTTTTCCTAATTACTGACCTAAGGGTTTTTAACCTTGGTTCTCATCTATTTGGTCAAATTTGACCCTAGTTAGTTGCTTCAGGTTATAGACCAAAATCAATGTCTGAACTACAGACTCAATTATGCAAAAATAAACAATCAAAGGTTTTGAAAATTAATCAATGCGACTCATGGATTCAAGCAAGCATCTCAACGTGGATTTTACACTACTTAGTAACAAGGGATGAAATCAATAATCACATCTCTTCAGAATCATATTAATACTCATGGAAAACTAGACACCTAAATAGGTGGGCATGCATCCTTTTATATTACAAAACCAATGAACCAAAACAAATCAATAAAGAAACCCAATCAAGTATACAGGATTTATAAAGATGACCAAATTACAACACTCAACAGAGAACTAAAGGCAAGCAATGGGTAACGGAGATTAAACACTCAGGATATAGGTAAATAAAAAAGACCAAGAAATTAAAACAAGACTGGTATCAGAAGCTAAAACATTCAGAAAAGAAACTTAGCCTAACCAATGCAAATACAGAAGATCAAAATTACTAGAAAAAGAACCATGACAAGTATAAGATTCTAAAAGGAGACGCCTATCCAGAATTTTCAAACAAATAAGATCAACAAAGATGAGAATTTAACAATCGTTCAGAATTTTCAGAGATGAACAAATGAAGAGTCATGAGACAAGGATGAATGTGGGAGCGAACTACTCAGGAAGATCTTGAACATGAATTCGAGCCAGTAACACTAAAGGAAACCAAAAATATAGCAGGCAAGGATGACTACTCAGAACACTTTAAGATGAGAATGTATAAAACAAGTAAAATTTAAAGGAAACAAAGTAATTAAAATAAGAAATATATACAAAAACACAAAAATTAATAAGAGTTAGAGCACAGGAAATTTAGCTTTTGCTCATGCAACCCTAGATTGGAACTCTTCCCGTTCCACGATTCTCTAACCTCTTTTGACAGGTCTTTGACTTATAAGGCTTTCGCCTTAAGTGTTGAAGAGGGAAAAAGGGTTCAAGGGAGGGTTCGTTGATTTTGAGACAAGGTGAGGTCTCAGATTTGGTTTTCCATTGTGCCTAGTTGTGTTTGAGGGTTGTGGGTGGTAGGGCTGTGGATAGGGATAGGAGACAGTCATCTGGGACCAATTTGACGGGGTTCTGGTAAGTTTTAGGGTTTGGGGTTAACTTCGATTTGATATTCGAGCCGGTCCGTTAGGATTCGAAGGGTGTGGTTTAGATGGTTGGAATGAGGGAGGGGATGTGGTTCAGGGGTGTTATTTTGGGTTGGTTTAGGGTTGGGTCGCCGGAGACTGTGGTGTCGGCGCACCTTCTGTCAAATATTCGAGGAGTTGTGTGCTTGTTCAAAGGAAACAAACAACGGGAAAGGAAAGAGGGGTCGAGGTTGTCCGATGGTATAAATCTGAGGCCGTTTGGTGTCCGGCTGCCGCCGTGAGGCGATTTCTGGTGACGGCATTAGGGTGGTTGATGGGTGGTAGACGGTGGTCTTACGGCGGTGCTGGGGTGGTGGTATAGATACGAGGAAAAAGATGTGTTTGTCTCTGAGTATACAGAGACGTTTGGACATATATATCTGATTTTGGGAATGGTTTCAGGGCTGTTGGATGGCCTGTGGTTAACGGTTAAGATGAATTGCCCCAAAACAGTGTCATTTTGGGGCCTATCTTGTGGACTAGGTAGTGGACCAATTGTTTGGGCTGGGCATCGGGCATTTTTACTGGTAAAATGGAGTTGGGCCACCTAGGTTTGGCCCAATTGTGGCCAGCCTGGGTGGTTTATCAGGAAAATCTATTTTGTATTGATTTTCTTATCTATTTGAATTCTTATTTGTATTTTAAAAATCCTAATTAAACTTAAATCAACCTAATAACTACCTATTGTTCAAAAAATAAAAAAAAATGCAACAAATGAAAATTAAACACAAAATGCAAAACAATTAAAATGATGGAAATACTACTTAATTTTTATGATTTTGTATTTGCAAAAAATAACCCTAATTACCAATTAATCTAGCAAAACTATCTTAAATGCTTGTGGAATTCTGTTTATTTTTTATGATTTTATGCATGCATTAATGAGAACACACTGACACGCGCAATTAAATCCTAAAATTAAATTCTAAAATAAATATTCAAAAAGAAAAATCCTAAACTTGAGAAACCTGTAGGAGCCATCTCAACGGGGTAAAAATCACATGTAATATTTCTACAATATTTTTTTCTTTAAAACTATCCGTGCATCGCGCGGGTACGTATATTAGCTATTTTTAAATAAAATAATTCTTAGAACTTAAATTTATATAAAGAAAAATAACTAATCTTAAAAGTAGTTTTCTAATTAAAAGTTATTTCTTAAATAAATATTGCAATACAAAAGTCAAGCTTTACAAAAATTTGTTCAACAAAAGTTCTCTATAAAGTACAGACTACAAACCCTCTCGACTTTATTAGTAAGTTTTCTATTGTTCTCTTTTTATATTAATTTTAATTTATAAATTATATTCAATTACAAGTATTTTTATTATCTAATTAAATGTTGCTTAGATTGATTTTAAGAATTTGGTACACTATTCATAGACAAAAACATTTATTGACTTTCTTAAAGTTTAAACATCTTTGACGAGATTCCTGGCTACACCACTGCGTATGATATAAAATCATATCATTGAAAAGTTAATTTATCTTGCAACTTTGTGATTTTGTCATGACCCAAATTTCCTTCGGTAGGTTGTCATGATGGTGCCTAGTTTTAGGGACTAGGTAAGCCTAACATTTAATGAAATAATAACAATAATATATAGTGATTGACAATGCGAAGAAAAATCTTGATACAAAGTTTACAATCCTAATGTCGGTATTATAAGTCATAAGCTCTACAAAAGTTTTGCTAGAAACCTCTAAGTACAATTGTTCTGAAGTACGGATAAACAGTGAAAAAAATATCATCAGAAGGTGACTCCGAAGCTTGCAAACGCAGCAACAGGTTTACCTTGAGTCTCCGAAGCAGAAATTTGCACATCTAGCTAACGATTGACTGACTTCGAATTACCAGCAAGTATCAATACCAACCTTAGTGGAGTAGTGACGAGGAGGGTCAAGTCACCTACTGGTCTGAATAACCTGGACATGTACAAGCATAGAAATAACATAGTATGATAGCTCTACAAAGCTATACATAACGATAACAAGAATACGGTACTTGCAGTAGGAAATAAAAGTAACTACTAGCAGTGAAACACAAAAAAAAAAGTAATAACATAGTGGAGCAAGCTGAACACATTTAAATCCAGCGTAAACAAATAAAGGAAAGGTAAGTAACAACTCAATAAGAACGACTGCTTTTACACCAGGTTTTAGCCAATAATTACCACGAGGTACCGAACCTCAGAATATTCGCAATTCACGGATCCCAATTCTTGAACCCTAAACATTTGGCATCATGTTCCCTCAAACCACACGGACGACCCACATGACAATAGATCCATTTTTCTCATAGAAGGCAAGTTCCAGGGCCCAAGTTCGTCCTCTGTGAATTATTGTGACAGCACATACTCGCTACAACTAGATAAGCCTAGCAAATTCCGAAAAAAAAAATTTGGAAGAAAATAATTAAAACCAAAATAACATAATGAATCAATGTTTAAGATGTCGCCTGGTATATAACATTACAAGAATATAAACCTAACACTCCCAAAATCCAAAACTCTATAAATCACAAGCTAAGAGATACATAATAGCTCTACCTCCAGAAATATCTATCAACAAGAAAAAATACAGAAGGCTAAACTAGTATAGAGAATAGAAAAGGACTCCTCGATCTGCAGACGCAGCAGATATACCTCGATGTCTCTACAGAAGCACTTCGCCTAAAGGATGATAAGACTGAGTGGAAGTACCTAGATCTGCACATGAAAAACATACACAGAAAAGGGCATGAGTATACCACATCGGTACTCAGTAAGTACCAAGCTTAACCTCGATTGAGTAGTAACGAGGAAGGTCAAGGCCCTATTGAGGTTAAATAAAATATAAGGTATAACAGTGTAGGATAAGATAGTATTATCAAGTGCATCAGTAAGAAGTAACACGAAACAGAAAGAACAACAACAGCAATAACAGAGACAAAGTAATCACTGGAAGAATACCGCTCAACATAGAGATAACAACCGGGGATCTCCCAAGATACCGTCCTGTAGTCCTAAACATAAATACACAGTGAATCTTTCGGGATATCGTCCAGTAGTTCAAATAAAAATATTTAGTGGATCTCTCGGGATACAGTCTCATAGTCTAACTCATCGTGCGCGCGGATCTACCGGAATCTCATTTCGTGGTCCCAAATATAAATATCCAGTACTGGTGGAATCTACCGGGTGCAGTCTCGTAGTTCCATATAACTGTGCAGGGGGATCTACCAAAATACCACATCCATAGTCCTAAAGTTAACAGACAAGGGGGATTTACCGGGAAACGCATGTAGTCCCAAAGTAAACATGCAGGGGGATCTCCCGGGATACCGTCCCATAGTCACAAAGTAAACACACAGTAGTAACACAAAAAATATTCAGTTCAATCCATATCTCTTACCAAGGTAAAACATGTATTTCTAACCTAGAATGCTGCACAAAATTCAAATAAGACAGTTTGAGAAAATAAGCAATTAAGTCATTTAGACATGCTTCCTAACGCCGACAACAAGCTAAAATACCAAGTAGTGATAATAGGGGAAAGAAACACAGTTTTAGTTACTTAATGAAAACAAATTTTCGGAAATTAGCACAAACACGTACTCGTCACCTCATGTACAAGGCATTTCAAATATAAACAATACCAAATCCTAAGGAGAAGTCCCCACACAAGGTTAGACAAGCCACTTACCTCGAACCGGCTCAAAGTCAACCTGAAACCATGTTCTTGCCACCAGTACTCGACTCCAAATGGCCCAAATCTATTCAATTCAATTGCATAATGTAAATACACTTGAAGTAATTGACTCTACAAATAAATTCTAAGCTAACGCAAAATTAGGTAAAATGGCCAAAACGCCCTCCGGGCCCACATCTTAGAATCGGGTAAGATTTACATTTTTAAAATTTTCATACTCTCACAAATCTAACCATACCAAAATTATCGAACTCCAATGTCAAATTCCCAATTAAAACTTGAAATTTAGTTCTAAGAACCTTCCCCCAATTTTCATCTAAATACCGAAATTAAATGATGAATTCATGTTTAGATTAATGGGTTCCAAACAAAAAGGAGTTAAGAATTGTTACCCAATCAAAATCTCCGAAATCCCTCGGCATCTCTCTCAAATCCGAGCTCCCAAGCTCTTGTTTTGGTAAAAATGGCTAAACCTTCGACATTGAAACTTTATATTATGCCTAGGCAATTCCTTCTTCGCGAATGTAGAAGGACCCCCGCGTTCAGGAAGCACAACTCTGCTTGGTCCAGCTTTCCTCTTTCGCGAACGTGATGCCCAAGTCGCAAATGCAATGACCTGTTTCCTCCTCCTATGTGAACGTGAAACTACCTTCACGAACACATAGGTATAAGATCCCACAACCTTGCAAATACGGGAGTACCTTCGCGAATGCGAAGCGTAAAACCTTCACCAGTCCCAGGTGCTCTTCGCGAACGCAAGACCCCACTCGCAAACGCGAAAAAGGAAACCAGAACTGACTACTGCAACTTTTTCTGCAATTTTCTAAATTCCAAAAACAATCCGTTGAGTATCCGTGACACGCCCGAGGCCCTCACAACGTAAACCAAACATGCCAACCAATCCTAAAACATCATTCAAGCTTATTCGAATCTTCGGAACGCTCAAAACAACATCAAAATACAAATTTCACAACGGATTGAAGCTTAAGAACTCCAAAAACTCTCAAATTACTTTCGATCAAAAAGCCTATCAAACCTCGTCCTAATAACCTGAAATTTTTCACACGTCACACATTCAATACTACGAGCTACCCCAACTTCCGGAATTCCATTCTGACCCTTTTATCAAAATCTCACTATCGAACAGGAAACTTCAAAAATTCAACTTTCGGCATTTCAAGCCTAAATTACCTACAGACCTCCAAAACACAATCCGAACGTGCCCTTCAGACCGAAATCACCCAACTGAGCTAACGGAACAAACAGAATTTCATTCCAAGGCCGTCTTCATGATGTTCCGACTACGGTCATAATTCTAGAACTTAAGCTCTCATTTAGGGACTAAGTATTCCAAAACACTCCGAAACTCAAAACCAATCATCCCGGCAAATCAAAATAGCAGAAACAAACACGAGGAAAATATTTTATAGGGGATCGGTGCGTAAATTCTTAAAACGACCGGCCAGGTCGTTACAGCAAGTAGACAATGGGATATAGAAATGACCAATAATATCAGGATCCATCTTCTTAATCCGCCAGGAGTGAATAACTATATGTTATGTCAATGTTCTATCATATTTCAGACAACTAATAATAATAGAAACAATGAATAACATATAGGAGACGATCCCCACGAAATGTTCACAGTATAAAATGCACCGGGTCAGTATGCCACAACAAAAATATCAACAACAACAATGTCCCCAGGCCATCACAAGTCATCACAAACAATCCCCGACATAGCCCACCCTGTCTCGCCATGTGTGCAATAATAAAGTAAATGCCCGACTTATCTGGCTACACGTGTATAGTAATATTCTCACCTTATCTCGTCACATGCGCAAACATATAGATATATCCCCCTTGTTACGTCACATGTGCATAATCAACAGTAACAATAGCACGAAGGAAATCTCGTACAAACACTCGAACTAAATATCCCAACAACATCACGTGCCAACAACACAACAACACGATAGAATAACCTTCACAATATGGGCCCATATTCCACAATATTTTCACTAAACAATCTCAATACCACAACCGCGCATAGCCCTCGGTTCAATAAACTGAGTACTGTTGAAACACGTTCTCAAGTCGCTAAAACTAAACGTGTGTTCATCTTTGTAGGTTTTGATAAATGACAAACCGACGCGCATGGAACATTGACATATGCCGAAGTCCAAGCACAAGAGAAACAAAGAACAAGATCAAGTAAAGCAACAAAGTTATACATGAGTCATTTTATATTGTGATCTTGATCCGACAATAGATTCAAGACTTGGCTTCTCTCGTAAAATCATTTTCATCAAACCATGCATCCTTGAATTTAAAACAAAATGATTTTCAAACATTTTCATTTTAGCCAAAATGAATTTTAAACATGTCATTCAAATCTGGACAGGAATAATCGATTATGTTTTTCTGATAATCGATTATGTTAAGACAGTGTAAACCGGAATTTACAAAACAGCAAAATAATCGATTATGTCTTTTTGATAATCGATTATGTTAAGACAGTGTATAACCAGAATTTACAAAACAGCAAAATAATCGATTATGTCTTTTAGGTAATCGATTATGTTAAGACCGTTGCCTAAGTATTTTTAAATGCTGAAAGATAATCGATTATGCACAAGGCAATAATCGATTATGCTAGCATAAAATCAGCGTCTGATTTTTAAACATTATCAGGTAATCGATTATGCCATTTTAATAATCGATTATTCTGCTTAAAATGTGCATATGATTTTTGAACGATTTGCAGATAATCGATTATGCAAATCAGATAATCGATTATCCTAGCACAAAATCAGCAATTAGTGATTGGCAATTAAGCAACGGTCTTGGTGACTTTGAGGACTATAAATACACCTCAAAATCACTCTTTTAAGCACAGCAACTGATTACAATTCTTGCTTAAGCTTACATACTTTCATAGCAATCATTTCATATTCATTTCATAGTTTTTGAGAGCCAAATTCTTGACGAAGTTGTTGTGTTCTTGAGTGTATTAATTTTACTCACATCTACTCTATAAGAGAGTCTTGTCTTGAGTGCTAAGTGTTTGCATACACTTGAAGGGAAGTTCTAATCCCTTGTTGTAAGAAGGAAAGTTTAGTTCCTTGACTTGAAGTCTTGAGGTGAGGTATCCTCGAGCAGGTTGAAGTCTTGTAGAGTGTATATCTACGAGCAAGTGTAACGGTTTGTTAGGCACCCGTAAGCTTAACGGAGTTAGTGTAAAACTCGAGAGAGTCTCTCGGGGACTGGACTAACCACACGTTGTGGTGAACCAGTATAAATTTGGTGTGTTCTCTCCTTACTACTTTAATTACTGCACTTACTTTATTCCTGCAATTTTAATTCCGCAAATTTATCTTGATTTTTATTAAAACGCTATTCACCCCCCTCTAGCATTAAGCGTATATTCTAACAATTGGTATCAGAGCCTAACTCTCTGAAAGACTTAGCAGTTTGAGAGAAACAATCCATGGCTTCTACTCGTAACGTTTATGCAGGACTAGGTGAAGGACAATACTTCACAAGGCCACCACTATTCGATGGCACAAACTATACTTATTGGAAGGAAAGGATGAGAATATTTATCCAATCAAATAATTTTCTACTGTGGAAAATTATCAAGAATGGAGAGCAAATTCCAACCAAAAAGGTAGAAACTGAAATGGTGCCAAAATCGGAAGATGAGTATGACGCAGACGATATTAGAAAGGTGGAGAACAACGCAAAAGCCATTAACATGATGTACTGCGCTGTAAATCCTGATGATTATCAGAAAATCTCATGTTGCACCACGGCTAAGCAAATGTGGGATAAATTGGAAATCACCTACGAAGGTACGGACCAGGTAAGAGAAGCTAAAATAGATTTTCTAACCCATGAATATGAACTTTTTCATATGAAGGAAAACGAGAAGATAGATGATATGTTCGAACGATTTTCAAAAATCGTTAATGATCTTCATGCTCTTAAGAAGACCTTCACGGATAGGGAACTTTTCCGTAAAATTCTTCGAAGTCTCACTCCGGAATGGCGCTCCAAAGCTGACGCTATTCAAGAATCAATCGGCATTACAAATGTCACAATCGACGGGCTTAGAGGTAATCTCAAAACCTATGAATCTACTATTCTTAACCCTCCTTTGGAGGATCAAAGGAAACGAAGAATCGCCCTTAAAGCAAGCACGGCTCAACCTCAAAATAATGAGGATTCAAGCGACGAAGATAACGAGCTCGGACTCGTTAGTAAGAAATTTCACAAGTTCATGCAAAAGAAGTATGAACGAAAAGGTAAGCAACAAGGAGACCAATTAAAGTGCTATGGATGCGGAGAAATCAGGCATATCAAATCAAATTGTCCAAATACCAAAAAGGAGAAGAAACCCGTCAAGAAACAAAGAGCATACATCTCTTGGGGAGGCGACTCCGGAGACGAATCAAGTGATGGAGAAGGAAATGAGACTGCAAACTTGTGTCTTATGGCACACGAAGAAACTCAAAATGAGGTATGTACTACTTCTAAGAACTATTTCACTTTAGAAGAAATGCAAGATGCATTTGATGAGTTGTATAAAGATTTTATTAGCGCTTCTAAATCTATAAAAGATTTAAGAAAACAAATTTCTTCAAAAAGAAAAGGATTTTGAAAAACTAACTCTTGAAAATGAGAAATTAAAAGAGGAAAACAAGTTTTATGGCAAAAGAAGCGCCGATAAACCCGAAAGCTCAAATAAGGATTGTACCTCATGCAAATCTCTAAAGGAAGAAGTAGAAAGTCTTAGAAGCACTTTGCACAAATTCAATTCTTCACACAAAAATCTCAATGAAGTGCTTGTAAATTTGAAATCCACTAAGCACGGTATAGGCTTTAAACACGAGCCAAAAGAAAAAGTTGAGTCCATTCCTAAACCACCTAAGACTCATCTTAGGCAAAACAAAATAAATGTCAACACTCAACCTAGAAATTTTAATCCTAGAATTGCAACTCATCCTAGAACAAATACTAGAAGAAATATTGGCATGTATAGACCACCTAGACAAGATTTTCGAAAACTACATCAAAACTATATTCCTAAAAATAGAGTGAATAAATTTAGACCCCCAAATTATTATCATCCTAGAAGAATGCACAATCCGAATGTCATTTGTCATTATTGCAATAAAATTGGACATATTGCTCCCGCATGCTTCACTAGACATAGACATTTCACTGCAGGTCAATCACACCACTATTTTGCACCTAACACACAAGGACCCAAAATGGCTTGGGTACCAAAATCTCATTAATTTGTTTTGTAGGTGTGTTTGAAGGGATCAAGTGTCTTTGGTACCTTGATAGTGGATGCTCCAAACATATGACCGGGGATGCATCAAAATTCCTTCAACTAAAACCCACGGAAGGAGGAAATGTTATTTTTGGAGATAATAACAAAGGAAAGATTATCGGCATTGGATCGGTCGGTAAGGACGAATCCTCCTCCATTAAGCATATTTTGCTAGTTAAAGGTCTTAAACATAATCTCTTGAGCATAAGTCAATTATGTGACAAGGGAAATCTTGTATTGTTTGACTCCGAAGAATGCTTAGTTATCCATCGTAGTGATTTTAAAGTTATTCTTCGTGGTATTAGAATGGATAATATCTATATGGTTGATCTTGAAAATTCTTCATCAAGTTTTGTAAATTGCCTTATGAGTAAAGAAGACGACATGTGGTTATGGCATCGTAGAGTAGCTCATGTAAATATGAATCTTTTAAACAAACTAGTTTCACAAGATTTAATAATTGGTCTTCCAAAATGAAATTTGAAAAAGATTCTATTTGTGATTCATGTCAAAAAGGGAAAAAAACAAAAGCCTCTTTTAAATCCAAAAATGTTGTTTCAACCACTAGACCTTTACAACTTCTTCACATGGATCTTTTTGGACCATCTCGTGTTGAAAGTCTTGGTGGAAATCTTTATGCTTTTGTAATTGTTGATGACTACTCTAGATTCACATGGACGTTATTTCTTGCTCATAAAAGTGATGCCTTTCAAGCTTTTAAAAGTTTTCTTAAATGTGTTCAAAATGAAAAGAACACAACAATCACTTCCATAAGAAGTGACCATGGGGGAGAGTTCGATCACAATCTCTTCGCGGATTTTTGTGACGAACTCGGTATTGAACATACCTTTTCGGCTCCACGTACACCACAACAAAATGGAGTGGTGGAACGCAAAAATCGATGTCTCGAAGAGATGGCGAGAACCATGCTCGATGAGGCTAAGATTCCCAAACAATTTTGGGCGGATGCCGTGAGTACCGCATGCTATGTTTTAAACAGAGCTGTCATAAGACCGATACTCATAAAAACTCCCTATGAACTCTACAAGGGAAGGAAACTTAACCTCTCCCATCTTAGAGTCTTCGGTTGCAAATGTTTCATTCACAACAATGGAAAAGATAGCTTGGGAAAATTTGATGCTAAATCTGATGAAGGAATCTTTCTTGGTTATTCATCGCGTAGTAAAGCATATAGAGTGTTCAATAATCAAACCAAAACCGTTGAGGAATCTCCTCATGTTGTATTTTCCGAAAATGATGCTCGCTTGGTGAGAAAGGATTCTTGTGTTGGTCTTGCAGATGCTTTAGACAAAATCAATCTTCAAGACGAGGTGCAAAAGGAGAATCCAAAGGAAGTTCAATATGAAGTCATGGAACAACTTTTGGAAGAAGTACCACCACAAGAAGAAGAATCAATGATGCCTAAGGCTTGGAGGACGTCTAAAGACCATCCTCTCGACAAGGTAATTGGCAACATCGAGAAAGGGGTAAGTACTCGAAACCTTCTTAAAGACACTGTAGGACATATGGCTTTTGTTTCTCAAATAGAACCTAAAACCATTTCTAAAGCAATTGGGGATGAGCATTGGACCTTGGCAATGCAAGAGGAGCTTAACCAATTCAAACGTAATGATGTTTGGGAATTGGTGCCAAGACCCGATAATCACACCATAATTGGTACGGAATGGGTTTTTCGAAATAAATTAGATGAAAATGGTATAATCACTAGAAACAAAGCTAGGCTAGTTGCTAAGGGATATAATCAAGAAGAAGGCATTGATTATGAAGAAACCCATGCACCCGTTGCACGCCTAGAAGCCATTCGTTTATTACTTGCTTTTTCATCATCTATGAATTTCAAATTATTTCAAATGGATGTCAAGAGTGCCTTCCTCAATGGGTTTATTCAAGAGGAAGTGTACGTTGAACAACCCCCGGGTTTTGAAGACTTTAAATCTCCCGATCATGTCTTCAAGCTTAAGAAAGCGCTATATGGACTTAAACAAGCTCCTCGAGCTTGGTACGAGCGCTTAAGCAAATATCTTTTGGACAATGAGTTCGAAAGGGGGAAAGTTGACACTACACTGTTTATCAAGAATAAAAACAATGACATTCTATTAGTTCAAATTTATGTCGATGATATTATTTTTGGTGCTACTAATGATCTTTATGCGAGGAATTCTCTAAGTTAATGACTATAGAATTCGAAATGTCAATGATGGGTGAGCTAAACTTCTTCTTGGGGTTGCAAGTGAAACAAATGAAAGAGGGAACTTTCATTTGCCAATCCAAATATTGCAACGAGTTGCTAAATCGTTTTGAAATGAGCAACGCCAAAGCAATGGCCACTCCAATGAGTACATCCGACCATCTTGACAAAGATGAGAAAGGTAAGGAAGTAGACACAAAGAAGTATAGAGGTATGATCGGATCCCTTCTTTATCTTACTGCAAGTAGACCGGACATCATGTTTAGCGTGTGTTTATGCGCTCGATATCAATCATGTCCGAAGGAGTCGCACCTAACTGCGGTAAAACGGATAATGAAGTATATTGTTGGAACTATAAATGTGGGACTTTGGTATCCCAAAGGTTCTTCATGCCAACTTGTTGGCTATTCCGATTCCGATTTTGCGGGTTGCAAATTGGACCGCAAGAGCACTAGTGGCACTTGCCATTTGCTCGGTAGCTCTCTAGTTTCTTGGTTTAGCAAGAAACAGGTAAGTGTTGTGTTATCCACAACCGAGGCTGAATATGTAGCCGCGGGGAGTTGTTGTGCTCAAATCCTTTGGATGAAACAACAACTCTCGAATTATGGTCTTATTATCAATCATATCCCTCTTCAATGTGATAATACTAGCGCCATAAGCTTGACGAAGAACCCTGTTCTTCACTCAAGAACGAAACACATAGAAATTAGGCACCACTTCATAAGAGATCACGTTCTCAAAGGTGATGTCGAAATTGAGTTTGTTGAAACCAAATATCAATTGGCCGACATCTTCACAAAGCCTTTAGAGAAAGAGTCCTTTTTCCGAATTCGTAGTGAACTCGGAATTCTTGACTCCACGATGATCTAATACATGCATTGCATTTTTTCTTTTAACGATTACTAACTTGAGCGTCGGAGGCGCCTAACTCTTTTTTTGCAGGTATCGCCCCAAAGACAGGGGGAATTCTCGAGCACTGGTGATAAATAATCGATTTTTCTTAGTCAATAATCGATTATTACTCCTTTATGTTTTCCTATTATTCTACTGGAAAAATAAACTAATCGATTATACTAACACTAGAATCGATTATCTAACACTTTGATTTTGCAGGAATCTGGCAATCATACTTAATAATCGATTATCAATACTACTAATCGACTATTGAAAGTTCAGTTTTACAAGTGTTTATAAAATAATCGATTGTTGAAACTGAATAATTGATTTCCTCTTACCGTCTCGGCTTTTCATCGCACTGCCTAAGAATAATCGATTATCTCTAAATCAAAATCGATTATTCCCCGAGTCCGTATAACACAGTGTAGCAGTAATCGATTATCAAAATCCAGTAATCGATTATTCTCTGAGTATATTTCAAAATCTTGGTGATAATCGATTATTCAGCTTCTATAATCGATTACCAACGGTCAGAGTTTAAATTTTGTTACCGTTCCTGACCGTTTGGCACCTCAAAATCTGCAGATTTTATTTATTCAATGCCCCCCTTTCCTCTACTCTATAAATAGGGACTTCCATCCTTCACAAATCTTCACCTCAACATCCATATTAGCTCCAAAACATTCTTAAATAGTCTCCAAACTTTCTGTAACAGCTCTCCTTTCTCCATAAAAATGACGGGCAAGAATTCCAAACGCGCTCGTTCTGGCAAAAATATTGCCTCCTCTTTCGTCGCTCTTCCACCTGTTTTCTGCTGCAAAGACGGCTCTTATTTGCGGTTTGATACTGAACCCGAACTCCTTCGATTCCTCGAAAAATTTGAGAGTCGAGAGATCCTTCCGCCTCGCTTCTCAACTAGTCGATATCTTCGCGATAGCGCACCCCCATCAACGACAAATATTCTTATGCAAAGCCAACTCCTTGACTTCCTATATCTTCAATCTCCTTATATTCACCCTTCTTTAATTCGTGCCTTCTATTCAAATCTACAGAAGGACGAAGATGGTGACCTTGTCTCAAACATCAATGAAGTTCCAATTCTTTTAAATGAGGAACACATGCAACTCCTTACAAAACTTCCACGAAATGAGGAAGATATTTCACTTTACACTAGAGAAGAAGGAGCCTTATTTGATGAACAACTCCTTTTCCACCAAATTGGGATCGGGGAATTTGTTCAAACTCCGGAGCAGCATCGCCCAACCATCACGCATATGCTCCCTGAATATCGTATAATTTTTTACTTCATAACCCGTGTTCTCAAACCGCGAAAATTCAATCATACAACTCTCTCTCATGAGGATTCAAAACTCATGCACGCAATTATCACCGGGGCTCGCATCAATTGGTGCAAGTTCGTCATGACTCACATGTATGATGCAATTGGGGACGATAAGCCACTCCCCTATGCTTTTGTCATAATGGCTATTTTTCAAGCCTCCGGTATCGACACCTCCGTCGGTCCTCGCAAAAAGGCAACAAAACATTGGGAAATTCAAGAATCTTCGTTTCCCAATATCGGTGAACATCCGGCTCCTCCTCCAACTCAAAGACGTCGTCCTCAGGCTCTGTCCGTTGCTTCCCTCCAAACCATTTCTGAGCAACTTGCCTCTTTGTCCACATCTATGAATCGTATTGATAGAAATGTCACCCGATTATCCCACGAGCTTCATGGATACTTTGACCACGTTCGCTATCCCTATGCCCAAGTTGTTCTTCCGGAAGAAGTGCCGGATGCCGAGGCGGATGTTAATGAAAATGAATAATATTTTTTGTATCGGTTGAATAATATTTTGTCTCTTTTTCTTGCCTTATTATGTATTTTCAATATTGTTTCCTCAATAAAAGTTTATTAATTTTTGCTAATGTCAAAAGGGGGAAGAATAAGGGCTATGCACACTAATACATATTGGCATAAATTAGGGGAATTCATAAATTGAGGGGGAACTCATTCATATACTTTACTTGGATTGTCATTATCAATTATTTAATATGCATATCCCGATATTGGTTTGCCATTATCAAAAAGGGGGAAATTGTTGAAACACGTTTTCAAGTTGCTAAAACTAAACGTGTGTTCATCTTTGTAGGTTTTGATAAATGACAAACCGACGCGCATGAAACATTGACATATGCCGAAGTCCAAGCACAAGAGAAGCAAAGAAAAAGATCAAGTAAAGCAACAAAGTTATACATGAGTCGTTTTATATTGTGATCTTGATCCGACAATAGATTCAAGACTTGGCTTCTCTTGTAAAATCATTTTCATCAAACCATGCTTCCTTGAATTTAAAACAAAATGATTTTCAAACATTTTCATTTTAGCCAAAATGAATTTTAAACATGTCTTTCAAATTTGGACAGGAATAATCGATTATGTTTTTCTGATAATCGATTATGTTAAGATAGTGTAAACCGGAATTTACAAAACAGCAAAATAATCGATTATGTCTTTTTGATAATCGATTATGTTAAGACAGTGTATAACCGGAATTTACAAAACAGCAAAATAATCGATTATGTCTTTTCGGTAATCGATTATGTTAAGACCGTTGCCAAAGTATTTTTAAACGCTGAAAGATAATCAATTATGCACAAGGCAATAATCGATTATGCTAGTATAAAATCAGCGTCTGATTTTTAAACGTTATCAGGTAATCGATTATGCCATTTTAATAATCGATTATTCTGCTTAAAATGTGCATATGATTTTTGAACGATTTGCAGATAATCGATTATGCAAATCAGATAATCGATTATCCTAGCACAAAATCAGCAATTAGTGATTGGCAATTAAGCAACGGTCTTGGTGACTTTGAGGACTATAAATACACCTCAAAATCACTCTTTTAAGCACAACAACTGATTACAATTCTTGCTTAAGCTTACATACTTTCATAGCAATCATTTCATATTCATTTCATAGTTTTTGAGAGCCAAATTCTTGACGAAGTTGTTGTGTTCTTGAGCGTATTAATTTTACTCACATCTACTCTATAAGAGAGTCTTGTCTTGAGTGCTAAGTGTTTGCATACACTTGAAGGGAAGTTCTAATCCCTTGTTGTAAGAAGGAAAGTTTAGTTCCTTGACTTGAAGTCTTGAGGTGAGGTATCCTCGAGCAGGTTGAAGTCTTGTAGAGTGTATATCTACGAGCAAGTGTAACGGTTTGTTAGGCACCCGTAAGCTTAACGGATAAATTTTATTTTTAATTTAAATTCAAATTTAGAACTTTATCTATAAATTCAAAATTATATTTTAATTCAAATTTTATGTATATATAGAAAGAGAGAGAGTCAAATATAGAATAAAGTTATTATATATTATTGATATTTATTAACTTGCCACTTAACTTAATCATAATGTCAATTATATGTAATAATTTTCTTGCTTTTATATATATATATATATATATATATATATATATATATATATATATATATATATATATATATATATATAAAAGGAAAAAAAAGGATCTTGCTATAAGAGAACCAAAGATTACAGTCCCATCTTGAAGAACGTCTAAAGTCATGTATTTAAATGCTGCTACGTCAAAAATAGTAATAGCAATCCCCTTGGGATCTGCACATGATCAAGAGATATATAATTAAGTCGTTATTTTGAAATACAGAATAGTCAAATGTTAGAGAATACAAAAATTCATTAAAATTTTACCCATACGAGTTAGTTATATCAAATCAACAAATATAAGACGTGTCTTTCATATATATATTTATAAAGATGGACCCAGAAATTTAATGCAATGGAGGCATAATATTTAGTTCAATCAATACAGGCTTTTACATTAAGAGTGTCAAGTGATTTATATTAGTCATTTTCAAAGTATACACACATACAAGATTTTTCTTAAAATTTACGAGGTTGGGTGACTCCTCAAGATAACCAATAGGTCTATGATGATAGGTTATAATTACGTATTTTAGTCGCTTATTATACTCTAATTTACTGCACTTTAATTGAGTTTGAGCTTTAATCGCTAGTGTTTTACACTAATGGTGTGTTTTATGCTTTGTAGGAGTGATTTCGAGCTATGTAGATGTAATAGAATGAACTCGAGTAATTTGAAACTTTAAAGTTTGAGTAAAAGTTCAAGTAATTAAGACGGGATCATGTTTGGGAGTCAACGGATGATTGTTAGAGCGAACGAAGAATCCAGTAGGCATATTGTGCACTGTTTAGTAAAATAGATATAACGTTTTTTCTCATAATTCTATTTCGGCTCCACAATATATGATTGGAAAGCTAACTCAAAAGGCGACAACTTTCATGTTTAACATTTTTCCAAATTCGAAACAAAACAAGGTTAAAAATTCGTGTCAACAGCGCAATTGCGCTTAGGTCACGCTCGTAAGGCAGAACACTGAAGTGCCCTTTTTTATATTGGAGAAGGTATAATTTTTTGGGCCCAACCCTACTTAGTATATATACATGAAAATTAGTATTTTGAAGGGAGGAAGACGTTTTTGAGAGGAAAACACAAGCACAGAGCCGTCGTGGAGGCCGGGTTTCATCTTTTCTTCCACCAACTTAGTCTTTTTGTGTTTCTTTGTATGATTTGTTGTTTTGCTACCATGTCTATGTGGAGCTAAACTCCACTTTCTAGGTTTGTGGTTCTTTCATGAATATTGTTATTCGGATATTGATTTTGATTTCTTAGTTTATCATATTGGTTGATTTATTCAATCCTGCACTTAATTATTTGATTGCTTGATCACCAGTTTAATACTATTTACGAATCTAGAGTTGAACTCGAAAGTGAGAATTCTAGATTGCATATAGGATTGAGTAGAGCAAGTTCTTGAACCTGGGCATCGTAAACGGATTCGCGGTTAGGATAGGCATATACCTAATTGCTTTGCTTGGTTGATTTACAGGAATTATAAATGTGTTCTTGTTGATTCTAACTCCATAGCATATAGGTGTTAAGTTAGTTTGAATAGGCGAGTAAGAACTCGACATATTCATATGAGAAATATTAGTCCTGTCAACCAATAAACTAGATAAATTAGTTGGTCAATTCAATTGAAGAATACAATAGGAATGTTAGATAACCCATAACCCTATATCGTTTTTCATTACATTGATATCATAAAAATATGCTCTCTCTCTGTCCAAAGTTCATTATTTGTTTTATTTATTTTAAGTAGTTTAGAATAAAAATACTTCTAGGTTTAATTCTTGTATAGACTAATTATGATAGTCTTTGGCCGCGACAAGTTTTTGACGCCGTTGCTGGGGACTTAGAAATTAACTATTTTTCTAGATTAGACTTTTACTTTTATATTTACAAGTTTTTTTTCTTTCACTTTTTGTAAATATTTTATTTTTATAACTATTTAATTTTTCTCTTAGTGTGTTTCTAATTCTCTTAGCATGACATCTGGGGATGAAATATCTGGAGGTAAGGTTATTGATAAAGATGCTTGGTCGACGGAAGACTTTTTGGGCTTGTCATAATCTGAATTCTGAGAGGTCTGGATTTGAATATGGGAGTAAGGGTTGGTATTGGGAAGAATATTCACGATTAAGGGAATATGAGGAACGACCTTGTCTTCGAATAAGGTTGGTGAATGATTGGTCTAAGGAGAAAGATGAACGTGCACATAAAATTTATAATTTTAGCTTGGCTATACATAACTTAGATTCAGATTTGATTGCAAAGGTTGATGCATGTAATGCCCAACAATTTAATAATGAGTTGTGTGAAGCTTGAAAAAACCTTCTAGACCAAATTGAGGATCTAAAACGAGAATACCAATCACTAGACCTTGTATTTATTGACGATGCCAATATTGAGAAGAGTGCTCTAGAGTCATGTGAGGGAGTAGATAACATTACTTTGGGAGACTTGAGTGTGTGTACATATGGAGATGCAAAAAGTAGTAAAATTCATGAGTTAGGGCGCATTAGACCTCATTCCAATTATTTTTTCACATTATGTTTAGATAGTAAGATTGTAATCGAGCCATCTGAGCCTTTGAGGGGCTCAAAGCGTGAGGATGAGTGCGCATATATTCTTGAATCTGTTGTGCCAAAAAGCAGAAATTACATTCCTCATCTAAAGGCCGAGAAGTGCAGAGTGAAAAAATTATTACTTGACTTGGTTATATTTGCAGCCCCACCAAAGAGCATAGCCACATACTGGATGCCCTTTTAGGGGTACAATTCATAAGTTCAAGGTGGAGACAAAAAATTAGTTCAAGTCGTGCTGCGACTTTAAATTAGTCGCTTGTTGGGAGGCAACCCAGCTTTATTGATTTCTTTTACTTTAATTTAGTTTTATTTGTTTTATTTCCATCTTTGTAGAGTTTTTTGTAGGATTATTGCATAGAAGAAAAGTCACTGAAAGTGTGCAAAAGTGAGCTATGTAGTTGAAATAAGTGTGGGGTGACAGCAGAAAGGATCGTACCTGGGAGAAGTCTGAGTATCTCGTGAGCTGCTAATGCTTCGGCCTTTGGCCTACCAAGAAGTCTCTTTTATACTCTTGTTATTTTTAGTGTGCATTGAGGACATTGCACAATTTTAAGTGTGGGGTGAGGAGATAGTTTGGTGATTTTTTGGGCTATGTTAACTTAGTTATAGTACTCATTCTTAGTGTAGTAATTTTTTAAAAAAAACGAAAAACAAAAAAAATAAACGAAAAAAAAATAAAAAATTTTGGACTTTTCCCGACGATGGATTTTGTGGACAGCTTTCTTGAGGGTAAGGTCCGATAAAAAAAATTTAAAAAGGGTAAAAATAGAAAAAATCCAAAGATGCGTCTTTTTTTAGGTAGCAATAATCTCCCATGATTTTTCTTTGTGCAACAGATTTTGTTCCATGGGATGTAGTTTGAACCGGATAATAATATTTTTTTTCTAGAGTAGACTAGAATTTAGGGAATAAAATAAGGAAGAATGATAAACCTAGCGCCCTTGACTTGTTTGATAGAAGCATATTTAGACTTTGCTATGTGTAGTATCTTCCCTATTATTTAATATTATTGATGATGCCTTATATATTGGATAGCATGTTTTGTGACGCCTACTTCTCATTTACTTGACTTATGTTCACTTTGTGCTTAATGCTTAATATCTCTGGAAAAAATAATAGAGATGAATACATTATTGTCTTGTTCCAGCTAGTGGGTATGAATTAATGTAGAACTTAAAGCATAAGGGAGCATTTTTGAGGTGATATTGTTTGTGAAAGTGAAGTGGATTAAAGAATTTGCGCTTAAAGTTGATAATATGGTATGTTAAAGTGCTTAGGTGGGTTAGTCACTACTCCTAAATATATCCTACACATCCCTTAAGCCACATTACAACTATGAAAAATACCTAATTGATTTTAGATCGAGCGAGCCTACATTAGTAGAGATTTACATTAAGGGAAAGCCTATGGTACCAAATGCATGCATGTAACTTCTTTTGTGTGTGTGTATGAGAGAGAGAGAGAGAGAGAGAGAGAGAGAGAGAGAGAGAAAGAGAGGGAGAGAGAGTTCTTTGATATATATATATATATATATATATATATATATATACATATATATATATGTATATATATATATATATGTATATATATATATGTATATATATATATATGTATATATATATATATGTATATATATATATATATATATATATATATATATATATATATATATATTTATGTATATATATGTATATATATATATATACATATATATATATGTATATATATATATATATATATATTATATATATATACATATATATATATATACATATATATAAATATGGTTTAAAGATTCATATATATATATATATATATATATATATATATATATATATATATATATGAATCTTTAAACCATATTTGATCATGAGATTTGATTGTGTGGGTTCAACGTATTCTCTTGTTCTTGTTGTGAGGGCACATGGCTTCATGGGGGATAGGTAATGTTATTAGACTTCTCTACGATATTGCGTATTCAAGCCATGGGTGCATCGTGATATGAGTCGGTTTTTTAGGCTAGCATTGTTGTGAGCATGTTTTCGTTGTTGTAAATAATTTTTAATAATAATATGAGTAAAAGGAAATTGTTTCATATTATAGAGTTTAATTGTTGCTATCAACCATGGTAATTGGTGTAGTGTGCTCCAAAAGTGTTAAGATGTTAAGTGCTCAAAGATAGCATAAAGTGTTGGTTGACTCGAGGACGAGCAATGTTTAAGTGTGGGATAGTTATGATATGCTATAATTACGTATTTTAGTTATTTATTACACTCTAATTTACTGCACTTTAATTGAGTTTGAGCTTTAATCGCTAGTGTTTTGCACTAATGGAATATTTTATTCCTTGTAGGAGGGATTCTGAGCGATGTAAATGTAATAGAATGAATTCAAGTGATTTGGAACTTTAAAGTTTGAGTAAAAGTTCAAGGAATTAAGCCGGGATCGTGTTTGGGTGTCAACAGATGATAGTTAGAGCGAATGATCCACTAGGCATATTGCGCATTGTCTAGTAAAATAGATATAACTTTTTGCTCAGAATTCTATTTGGGATTCACATTATATGGTTGAAAAGCTAACTAAAAGGACTACAACTTTCATGTTTTACATTTTTCCAAATTCAAAACGGAATAGGGTAAAAAATGCACGTCAATAGGGTGGTCGCGCTCGTCAGGCAGGACTGTGGGCCACTAGCGCGACAACTAGCGCGATCACGCTAGTCAAATCCGGGAAAAGTGTCCTCTTTCACATTTGAGAAGTTATAATTGTTTGGGCCCAACCCTACTTGGTATATGTACATGGAAAAATGGTATTTTGAAGAGAGGAAGACGTTTTTAGGAGGAAAAAACAAGCACAGAGCTGCCGTAGAGGCCGGGTTTCATCTTTTCTTCCACCAACTTAGTCTTTTTCTGTTTATTCATATGATTTATTGTTTTGATACCATGTCTATGTGGAGCTAAACTTCATGTTCTAGGGTTATGGTTCTTTCATGACTATTGTTATTCGGATATTGATTTTGATTTCTTAGTTTATCATATTGGTTTATTTATTCAATCCTGCACTTAATTATTTGATTGCTTGATCATCAATTGAATACTATCTACGAATCTAGAGTTGAACTCGAAAGTAGGAATTCTAGATTCCATATATGATTTAGTAGAGCAAGTTCTTGAACCTGGATATCGAAAAACGGATTCGCGGTTAGGATATACATATACCTAATTGACTTGCTTGGTTGGTTTACATGAATTATAAATGTGTTCTTGTTGATTCTAACTTCATAGACATATAGGCGTTAAGTTAGCTTGAATAGGCGAGTAAGAACTCGACAGATTCTTATGAGCAATATTAACCATGTCAACCAATAAACTAGATAAATTAGTTAGGCAATTCAATTGAAGAATACAATAGGAATGCTAGAAAGCCCATAACCTTAGATCGTTTTTCATTACACTGATATCATAAAAATCTGCTCTTTCTCTGTCCAAAGTTCATTATTTGTTTTTATTTATTTTAAGCAGTTTAGAATCAAATACTTCTAGGTTTAATTCTGTATAGATAATTAGAATAGTCTAATTTAGTTAATAGTTAATCACAAGTCCTCATGGGATCAACATTCGACTTTTAGTCACTTTATTACTTGACGATCGCGTATGTTTGCGTGTGCATTTGGCTGCAACAGTCTGCCTTTGTATTTATTACTTAATCATGGTATGATCAAGTACATAATATGTATTACAGTATCTTTTATCTAACGGTTAAAATTAAATTACTTGGTTTGACATAAATATTGTATGAGCCAAAATCTATTTCTAGAATCTAAGGTCAAAACGACATTGGTAAAGCATCCCCAGGTTGCCAAGGGTCGAGGCGATCTAATCAACTATGAAGATCGTGGGGAAAGAGCCAATGAGGGCCGAAGCCGAAGAGTCGTCAAGGACCGAGGTCGAGGACCTTTGAGAGGATTATAGCAACCAATTTTAACATAGAATATTAAAGAAAATATTTTAGTGAATATTCTATGTGTTTGTTCTATTAGGATTTTTTTGGAACATATTCCATATATATAGAAGTAGAATTAACCCAAAAAGCAGCCCACCCAATCGTTCAAACTAGAAATAGCTTGTAGAGGTATAATATGTGCATAATTTATATATTATATGTGTATAATTGTGTATAATCCATATATATGGCTAGAAAAAGTAACAATGAATATGGTCGGCTATTTAAGTAAAAATTCCTGAATTGAAAGAGATACAATAATAGGGAACATGTGAGATTCATTTGTAAAATACTTGTTGACTTTAAATGAGATGATCTGATTTTATTGCAAGGATGTTTTATGTTTGCACTTTTCCACTAGATCCAAAAATAACTCAAATATTCAAAGAAATATCTATTACCCATCATTGTTAGAAAGAATATTTATTACTTCCATCTTGTTTTGAGTGACTTCTTTATATTTATTTACATAAATATTATTTATTATTGTTCATCTACATTTAATGCCTCATTATTTTTATTTTGATTAGTTATTGCTTATTGACCATTTTGTATGTTGTCATGCCCGTCAGAACAGATATGCGCGTCATTCGTTATATTAATAGGATTTCTTTCGAGGATATTGTTGCTAACAAAGATTTACCCTCATTCATACAAGTTAATTAGTTAAATTAAGATTTATATTGTTTTGTCAAACAAATAACAAATGTAATTATAAATAAATATATATCTAGTTGTCGCTCCTCCTCTCCTCGCTGGCACAAATTTTATATAGTATCGGAGAGAAGCCAAAAAATAGAAGTCTCATGGAAAGGTCGACATTGGACTATAAGTTGAGGATTGGACAAATATGGGAAGTCAAAATGTCAATATCTTGAAGCCGAGACAAACTTCAAGGAAAAAGTCCAACCCTGCAGTAATACTTTATTAATGCGTATTGAAATATCGGAATCAGCTTTCAAACATGGATTGGGTCAATTGCTTAGTAATTTAATTCTGCTTAATTTATATTAACCAAATTAATTTACTGAATTAGGAACGTCACTGTTGGGATAAATATTATTAACTATGGGTTTGATTTAGATATAGTATTTATTATGAAATAATTATTTATTCAGTTTTAATAAAGTTTTAAATAGATCATATAATAGGCTGTGTCATTTGCTTATATAATAGATGATTTAGTGTATAGAGTTTGACTTATACACGGAAGATTAAATCATCGGTTCTTATAAGTATAAAGTTTGAGTTCACAATCTAATGATGGAATTGGACAAACCATTAGGAATGATTGTAGTACAAGATTAAATATAATTTATCTTGATTATGGGAATGGTTTAATTCCAGCTTCTTGTGCTAGTACATTTTGTATGTATTGAACGGACCAGGTAGAGATAAGTATTTTATATTGACTTAATAAAAATAACTCTCTAGCCATTAATTGTACTTTACTCTTAATGTTGATATAATTATTATTAGCTTTGAATAGTATTATTATTTTTGATTTATTAAAAGGCGAAATTCTTTCGTGGGTCAATATGCCTGGTAAATTGGATAATAATAATGTACATTGGCGAAGTAATAATTAGTTGATGGAATCCATGTCTCGGTTAGAGATTGATGATACACCTTTATGAAAGCTTATAAGTTTTCATGTGTAAATCCGGCCGGTGGATTTTGTATGCGACACGTGAAATAAATTAAGCGAAAGTCTAAAGAAAATAATCTTAAATCGTCAGTAATTTAGTTTAATTGATTCGTATCTACATCTTAACATGGGGAAATAAATAAAATTTAATGGATGAATTTTAAAATTGAATAAGGAGTGCAATTATGAATTTTTAGTGGAATAATTCGTAATTAATTATGGTAGATATTAATTTTGAAAATTATAAATTAATTTAATAATTGAAAGCCTTGTTAATTAAATTATGTGGTCCCTACTGTGCCTAAATAATAGGAAATAAAGGAATTCTTTTTCTGGTGGAAAAAAAACACAAAAGTTTCGGAAAAGGGTCTTAACCCTAAAAACGTGTGCTATAAATACATAAGATTTTCCACCTAGAAGATAGGTACATGGTGGCTGAAATTTTCAGCCAAGTTTTTCTAAAAATTTCGCCCACACGAAATTGATATTTTCAGTTATTATTTAGGTAACACAGTAGAAGACCGTGGAACGTTCGAGGATCATGATTGTGCGGTGATGGAGATTCCATTGAGAAGTTATGGAACAGAAGACTCACGTGGTAGAAGTTCACGCTTCAAGAGGTAACCCGTGAAATCTCGTTTATGCTAGTTGTCTAAATTACATGTAATTTTGATACCGGGATTGCTTCCGCTGCTTATTATGATCCATCAATTGGTATCAGAGCTCACTCACATCTAATTAGATAACTAAGTTTTTCATGAAACAAGAATATGGCGTTTATGTGCGTTTTTTTGAATTACATATATATGTGATTTTCTGAAAAACTGTACTGCTGTTTTGTGAATTAGTTATGCCAAATTTTTGGATTATTCTTGTAATCATGAGATATCTGTTTTCTTATTGATATTTGATTGAGATTATCTGAATTTTTTTTGGGGTAAACCCTAGAAAAATGCAAAACATGTTTTTGACCGAATAGCTGATATTTTCGGAGATCAGCGAACTTGATGGACTCCGATTGCGCTGAAATTTGATAAATCCATCGAAAACGACATGGTGAAAAAAACTCAATGCTTTAGCAATAAGCCATGGTATGTTTCGGCGTTTTGAGGTCGTTTGGACTGTATTTTGTACGTTTTCTATTTTCTGAAAATTATTTCTTAATAATTTTAATTTCTTTTTAATTCAATGGTGGTGGAGGTGACTCCCCATGGTCCCCATGATTAAATACTAGTCATATAATAGTTTTACACATTGGCTATTAGCAAATAGACGTGTTGTTGTATTAAATTCAATAATAAATATGTAGGATTTTAATTGACTAGGTCTTAAAAGGTATAATTGATATTGTGTGATGATATAATTTTTTTGTAAGAAAGTAAAATTCTCTATTTGATATCTTGGATGACTAATGATTGGAGCGTTTGGCTTATTTGTGCATAAGAAAAAACTCTCAAATTTAAGTTTATGTTTTCATGCCCTACGTGATTACTAGTATGGATTTTCGGTAAAGAATTTCATTCTCTGATTGGAGGTTCTAATTAAGTGAAATATGACGGTATTTTGTATAAGTTTTATATTGTTGGTATGACTTTTTAAGCTATGGTATACCATAAAATAATTTTATGAGCTAAATATATATTCACTTGTAAATTGAGAATTTTATGAGTAATAAATTGTTACCTCTGAAGTGGTTTGTTTATTTGAACTCATGAAAAATTCTTAGTAAATTTGTACATGTGAAATTATATCTATTCATGGATTGAGCATTATGATTAATAAAGTAGGATCCACAAAATGGTCTGTTTATTTGAGTCATTGAAATATGTTTAATATATCATATGAAAATTATCCTTGAGAAATCTACATTAATGGTGGAGGTTCTTAACTAGAAAAAGAGTTTTATTTTTGGGTACTAGTGAAACTAACTCCACCCATGAGAGGAGATATTGGGGTTTTTACAGAACGAGAGAAAATATTATATCTCGGGTTCTTATGTGTTTAATAAAAGGAAAATTTATTGCAAAAGGTGATATTATATATCCTAGAAATAGGAAGAACATAATATATGCCTTGAGCTCATAGTGTAATTATAAGGAGAATGAAAATCAATATCATATCTATTTTAATTCATGAGACTACTTAAAACGGTTATTCTCCGAGTTTGGTTACAGACTGGTGGTCATGAATTTGACGGACTCCGATTGACCTGAAACTTGGTGGGTTCATCGAAAACGATCTAGTGAGAAAAACTCACTCCTATGCAGTGAATCATGTTATTTTTTGGCATTTTTAGGTCGTTTAGATGGGTTTTCAAGTAGTTTATTAATTTGAATTTGTTATAAATATGAACAATTATTCTTTATATATAGGTTGTATTTGTGTTAAATCTGAAACATGTGATTTAACTTGATATGATATATATGAAGAATGCAAATCACATGGATTTAATCCTAAATATGCCAAAAATAATTTATTCGAATTTGGTCCAGTTTTGGCGATCATGAATTTCACGATCTCCAAATGACCTGAAATTCCGTAGGATCATCGGAAGTGGTCATTTAAGAAGAACTCACTTCTTTGCGGTGAATCACATTGTATTTTGAAGATCCGGGATCCCTTAGATGAGTTTTTTGGAGGTTTAACATATTAAAATGTGATTTACATACGAAAAGTCATTCTTTCAATCAATCTGGAACATGATAACACATGTTGATTTGACATGAATTGATATATGATAAAAAAATATACAGGTCATATTTAAATTCTTAAAAAATTCTAAAAATGATATTTTTTTAAATTTGGTCGCAACTTTGGAGATTGTGACTTTAACGATCTTCGATTGATATGCAATTTGGAAGATTTATCAGAAACAGTTCAATGAATAATTGTAATGACCTGACCCGTCATTTCTTGTATGTTAGCCCTGTTATACCCGTTATATGTTTCCTCGTGTGTTGATATACGTGTTTGGTGAGTTTGAAGAGATTTGGGTTGGAATTGGATAGAAATGAGGCAAATAGTCTCATTAAGGAAAGATTAAGTTCGAAAGGCCAACCCGACGTAGACTTATGAGTTAGAAGATTCGGAAGAGATTTCCGACGATTCGACTAGTTTCGGATGGTGATTTATGACGTAGTAGTGGAAACAGAAGTGAATTCGGAGGTCCGGTCTTGAATTAGGCTTGAATTGGCTAAAGTTGAATTACGGCGAATTTCGGTTGGTAGGTGGGATTTTTGCACTAGTTTTGTTAGGTGATTTTGGATATATCTGCAAATTTTTAGGTCATTCGGGCGTCGTTTGGTTGAGTTTTGGAACGAAAGCGAATTCAAAAAGTTCTAGTTTAACTTAGAATGAAATTCAGTGAATATTGGTGATTTTGTATGTTAAAGATAGCTTTCTTATGGATCGAGCAAGTTTGAATGAAGTATTTAGTCATGTTGGTGCTTTTGGTGGAGGCTCCGGGGGCCTTGGGGTGATATCGGATGGATAAATGAGGAATTTTTAGAGATAAGCATGATTAAAGGCTGTCGCTTCTGGTATGCGGAAGCGGCTGGGAGACCGCTTAAGCAATGTCTGCAAAAGCGGACAATGAGCCACAGAAGCGAACAATGAGCCGCAGAAGCGGCCAATAGGAAGTCAGAGACCACAGAAGTGGTCAAAGGGACCGCGTTCGCGATAGTCGCGATAGTGGAAGATCGATCGCAGAAGCGGTCGCTGAGGAAATGGTCTGACCGCAGAAGCGGTCAACTGGGCGCGGAAGCGCGGACCGCTGAAGCGGAAATCGTCCAGTTTTAATGATAACAGAGGGTTTAATATTTCGAAAAGGAGAAGAACAATATAACTTCGGGCTGAGGCGATTGATAGAGGTTTTTGGGAGATTTTCGAGGGGATTCTTCAGGTATGATCTCTTAGACCTCGAATATGTGATTATGGTGCAAAATCATGAATTAAACACTTAGAAATAAAGGTCTTTAATGTCAAAAATGGTGGTTAGGGCTTGAAACCCAAGTGAATCTTAAAGTGTTAATTTGAGGGGTCAAATGGACTCCGATTCTTGTAAATTTGCTATGTATGGACTCGTGGCGAGACGAGGATTCCGAAAATGTAAATTTCATAATTTTTTGAGAAGTGGTACCGGGGCTCAAGTATTTCCAACTTCGTGTTTTTTGGGTGTATTTCAAGATATTTCGATTGGGTTATGTTCCATTAGCCTATTTGACGTATTCCTATTGGTTTTGAGCAGATTTGGCATCTGCGGAGGTCGATTCTAAAGGGAAAGGCATTGCGAGCTAGTTTGCGGCCGGCTTGAGGTTAGTAATGTGTGTAGATGATGACCCGAGGGTGCGAAACCCCGGTATATCACATTGTGACGCTGCATTGAGGCGAGCCACGTACTCTACTGTGAGTGCGGGGTCGATTATCATTGGGGACTATGGCTAGATCCGTCCGAGTGGCATTATACTGTGTCGTTGGCCATAGATGAGCTGGTAAACCTCCTACTTGGATGGTTATGAATATATTTAGGTTGTGTGCTGGTTATTTGAATCCCGTGAGGATCATTATCACAGTTCCTATGCATTATAGCATGTTTTCATGATATCAGTCCTGCACTAGAACACAGTTTAACATAATTTGGTAAATACATTGAGGTTTGACACCTAATTCTATGTTTTCTTATAAACTTAACTAAAAATGGTAAGATATATGTGCCTGTGAGGCTTGTGTGCATGTAGCTGGAGTCATAGTGGATCGGGTTCTGCGCCGTAGCGTATGTTACTATGATATTGCGCTTGGGCTGTAGGAGCCCCTCCGGAGTCTGAACCCCCACAGTGAGCGCGGGTACCCAAATGGATCGGACTGCACTTTCCGCAGTGGTCATGCATTGCATTGCATCTCATGCATTGATTATTGTTGCCTTATATGCATACCTTTGAGGTTTAAATTGTACAGATCTGTTAGATAGCTTTACTCTGGTGCCTTATTGTGGATTTCCTATCTTTGGGTTTTTATACATGCTTATTACTTGCTGAGTTGGTAGACTCACCCCATATTCCCTGCACCTTGTGTACAGATCCAGGTGCTTCCGAGGTTTAGCGTTGTTGCTGCTGATTATCTAGTAGCTAGAGCATGAGGTAGCTGCCAACGTCCGCAGGACCGATTGCTTTGTTCTTATCATATCAGTTATTTCTTGTTATTCAGACACATGTATTTCATCTTTCATACTTGTACTTTGTTTTGTTAGAGGCTCTATACCCGTGACCCCAAGTCTTGGGAATACTTGTTCAGTTGTGGTTTTCTATTCGTACATTTACCATTTTCAGTGATTGGGAGCTTATTGTTAAAAGTTGCCCTGTCTCCTTAATTGCTTCGTGTTTGGGTTGGTTCGTTGTTTTTAGAAGGTGTTGGTCGGGCTTGCCCAGCCTCACGGCAAGACGCCATCATGATCGGGTTTGGGGTCGTGACAATAATAATCACTGCTATGAAGTGTAAAATATTAATTTTAGTATTTTAAGACTGTTTAAATGGGGTATTGAGCATTTTTTTTAAAATTGTGGAACTTAATACTCAGAGAAAAGTTTGTGGTTGTGATAAAGTGGTGATAGGAACTAACCCCTATGGTCTCCATTTTTTTATTTATAGTGAGATAGTAAATTTACGGGTTGACATTAGGCCTTCCTCCATATCAGATAAACTTATTATGAACTCACTGGATATAGTTACTAGTTATTGATAATCTATGTTAGCTCTCCATCTGAGTTTAAGGGTTAAATCAATTTTGTAACTAAAATACAATCATGATTAAATGGTGATAGAATTATATTTCTATGGTCTTTCACTATTAATTTCAAGTGAGTAATAAATTTACGCGCTGACTTTAGGTCTTCCTCCATATCGGATAAATTTATTATAAGCTCACTAGGTGAAATACTAGTAATTGATATTGTGTACTTACTCTCCATCTAAGTATACATGTTGGATCAATGGAACTAGAGCTATTAAAAATGATGTTCACTTGACTTAAATTAACAGTATACTCTCCATATGAGTTGGGTCTGTATTAATTATTAGTGTGAATAATCTGGCATTGCATATGTATGTTGCATGAGTAGTTCTTTTCCCATCGAAATTGCTATTCAAGATGCATGACATATATGTGTAGTGTGTTTAAAATTTTTGTATTAAAAAGTTATATACAATTGACTGAAAGTAATAGTATGCTCTCTATCTGAGTTGGTTCTATTTATTTTTTGATTGTATAATTCTTGCATTATATAATATACTTTGCATGAATGATTCTTTTCCCATCGAAAAATGTTATTCAAGATGCATGTATGTATATAAATATTGAATGCAGCCTGAATTTTACTATTCAGTGTTTTGACTTATTATGATCTATTATCTCAACTCCACAATGATTTACGCAACTGATCGTATTACTTGTCAAATTTTTTTAGTGATAAGGCATTAATATTAAGGATGCAATATATGTACTTTTGTTAGAAGGAATTTAATTCAGGTTTCTAGGAAAAATAAGAGATGGATATTTGATTTATTTTTCGAATAACTCTTAAGTTATTGAGCTTAATAAACAATTTATCTCTTGTGGTACATGAATGCATGACCTTGTTATTGTATATTGATGTCTCTCCTGAACAGAATAATATTAGTCCACCTCATAAGAGAATATGTTCTTCAAAACTGAGTAAAACTTATCTGTGTACTTTTGTCTAAGTCATATTAATGTGGATAGGATTTCGAGTTGGTCAAGGATGGACCTTAAGGTTCATTGAAAGTAGAGGCACTACCAACTTGTGGATCCTATTTGGAAAGAAATTTGACTAAAAGATGTTTCCTTTTAAAAGGAAATAAAACTAGTGATAAGTTAGAATGAATCCTTTCTGATTTGTATGGTCAAATGAACATACTCGTAAGATATAGATTTTGAGTATTTTGTGACGTTCATAAATGATTACTCAAAATATTAATATATTTATTTGATACACTGTAAGTCTTAATGAATTATGTAATTCAAGATTTTTAAGACTTGAAACGGAGAGGCATCAAAGAAATATATTAAGTTACTACAATTTGATTGTAGTGGCGAGCACATCTCTAAAAAGTTCTTTTATTACATATCAGAATAAGGGATTACATCTCGATTGACTACACTGTAAACTCCATAATAGAGTGGTGTTGTAGAAAGATGAAATAAGTCTCTTTTGAATATGGATAGACTAATGACGTGTTATTCAAATTTGACTTATTTGTTTTTGGAATATTTCCTGGAAACTGCAAATTACATTTTGAATTTAGTTTCTTCTAAGTTAGTATCTGGGACATCTATAGAACTGTGGACTGAATGTAAGCTCGGTCTATGGCATGTTCAGATATAGGATTGTCCCACATATATGCTGAAAGGGAAAGCAGATATGTAAGTTGGAACTAAAAAAGGATAGATGCATGTTTATCGAATATCCAAGAAAACGAATGGAACTTTATTTTATTGTCCTAAAGAAAATAAGGCAATTGTTAAAACAGTCGCATTTTTCTAGATAAGGATTGTTTAATATAATATGTTCCTAGAAGTAAACTATTTTTACAGGAACTGGGCAAAGAAATAACTAGATGTTCAAGAACATCAAAACCCACACGTCAGAATTGACGTTCCATTACATTTAAATAGTAGGAGAATATTAATAGACATGATATGCCTTTATCGAGTGGGAGTGATGTTTGATCATTGAACACTACACTAAGAAGCTACTAATATTTCAATGTCGTGAGGTAATGAAGGTAATATTAGTAGTACTTCGTTGTAGTGGGAGAAAGCTAAATAAAATCGTAGTTCAGTGTACATTCTTGGGATAGTTTCAGTAACAAGATCCATGAAGAGTTTAATACAAAGCTAGATAGTACGACAAAGCACTACTGGACAAATATTGCATCAGATATAACTTGGCAAGATTCTTTAACAAAACCTTATTTGGTGAAGACTTTTAATAGTCATGTAAATGAATGCCTGAGAAAATTGTAGATGCATGGTTATGAGTCTAAGTGGGAGATTGTTGGGGCATATGCTATTAACCATACATTTGGACATAGTATATTCTAATAATTATTATGGTTAAAAGTCAAATGTGGGAGATTGTTGGGATATATACTATTAACCATGGGTTTGGTTTAGATATAGTGTTTATTATGAAATAATTATTTTCAGTTTTAATAAAGTTTTAAATAGATCATATAATAGTATGTGTCCTTTGCTTATATAGTAGATGATTTAGTGTATAGAGTTTAGCTAGAAGATTAAATCATCGGTTCTTATAAGTATAAAGTTTGAGTTCACAATCTAATGATGGAATTGGACAAACCATCAGGAATTGTAGCACAAGATTAAATACTTCTTATGCTAGTACATTTTGTATGTATTGAACGGACCATGTAGAGATAAGTATTTTATATTGACTTAATAAAAATAACTCTCTAGACATTAAATGTACTTATGCTCTTAATCTTGATATAATGATTATTAGTTGTGTATAGTATTATTGTTTTGATTTATTAAAAGGCGAGATTCTTTTGTGGGTCAATATGCCTGGTAAATTGGATAATAATAATGTACATTGGCGAAATAATAGTTAGTTGATGGAATCCATGTCTCGGTTAGAGATTGATATTACACCTTTATGAAAGCTTATAAGTATTCATGTGTAAATCCGGCCGGTGAATTTTATATCCGACACATGAAATAATTTAAGCAAAAGTCTAAAGGAAATAATCAATATATTAAATCGTTAGTAATTTAACTTAATTGATTCGTATCTGAATCTTAACATGGGGAGTTAAATAAGATTTAATGGATGAATTTCAAAATTGAATAAGGAGTGCAATTATGAATTTGTAGTTTATTAGTTTCGAAAATTATAAATCATTCCATAATTGGAAGCCTTGTTAATTAAATTTTGTGGTTCCTACTGTACCTAAATAATAGGAAATAAAGGAATTCTTTTTCTGGTGGAAAGAAAACCCAACAGGTTTTAAAAAAAGTCTTAACCCTAAAACTTGTGCTATAAATACATAAGGTTTTCCACCTAGAAGAGAGGTACGTGGTGGATGAAATTTTCAGCCAAGTTTTCCTAGAAATTTCGCCCACACGAAATTGCTATTTTCGGTTATTATTTGGGTAACACAATAGAAGACCGTGGAACGTTCGAGGATCACGATTGTGCGGGTGATGGAGATTCCATTAAGAAGTTATGGAACAGAAGGCTCACGTGGTAGAATAGATATGTTCATACTTCAAGAAGTAAACTGTGAAATCTCGTTTATGTTAGTTGTCTAAATTACATGTAATTTTAATAATGAAATTACTTCCGCTGCTTATTATAATCCATCACCCGCATCCTCTTCAAGCAAACGTAATTACACGTATGTAGGAACGAATTTATGCCAAGAGTTGAAAAACTCTGTAACGTACAAATAATATAAAATGATCAAATACTTTGGTCGCTTATTATGTTCCCAATGAAGAATTAGTTAAAGAATAAAACGAATATAGTTTCTATTCTACAGAAAACTGGAACAATTCTACGTCAGAGTGTTGAGTTTTGGGACTAGCAAATTAAAGAGCAATTTTGGACTTTTATTACAACCGTTAATTAGTATTTATCATAAAAGTTTTGTGGCAATTTTATTGGATACATACGTTGCATGAGGTAAAATTAATATATTACGGGTGGATGCTTAACGAATTGACATGTGGAAGCAAACACAATTAAAATTTAAGTTAGTAAATAGCTGGCACTAGTCACGAACATGTGACCGGTGCTGGGTTAGTTCCAGATATCGGTTGGGAAATACATTATTCAATGAGCAGTTGTTACAAAGAATCTTTGTATTAACACCAATTGTTATTCCGTCATCAAGAGAGACTTTATTTATATTAAAGAAGAGCTTGATTTTGAGGATCTTGTCTCCCTGAATAGATCTATAAATAGAAGAATTTGTTTTCACTGCAAAAATTATTTGTATACAAAAAACAAAATCTGCTCTTATTCTATTAAGGTACTTTCTCTCTTTTTGTTCTTGATATTGCTCTTATTATTGCTATCGGAAAAGCTAAGCCCACATTGAGGCTTGTATTTTCTTCAAGTTATTTTTATATTTAGTTATTTTATATTTTTGGATCAAATTAATTCACGTGTCTATAAATCATGTTATGAATTCAATTGTATCATTTTACAAGTCAAACGTAGAGCTCTAAACTTGTAATCTTCACACAAAGAAAACTTATAATTTTAAGGAATCAAATGAAATGTAAGCCATTGACAGTTCTAAAAAATCCTTCCTCCCCAAAATGAGTCAAAATTAGGAAAATATTAAAGAAAAGGTAAGGAAAATAAAGTAATTTTCCCTTTATATTCTGAGTCCCATGTTATATCAGTTTTTATATGGAAAGAATTACAGCTAACAGGTGAGGTGAAAGTGAAAAAATAATTGAGTATATACAGATGAAATAATACTGTAAACCGTCTTTTTTTTGAATTATTTAAATAAATCGTTGCTCTTTAATCTGCAAAATAAAGCTTAGGAGCTCTAAAAATCTTTTTTATACGTATACACGGTCGCTATCACATGTTTATTTATTTTTTTTATTATCAATATTTTGTTGGAATCCCAAAATGGATTATGTCCGATTGGAATTTGCTGGCTTCATAATGCGTTCCTGGTTGATGAACTGACTTCCACTAAAAGCAGAAGCTAAATTTTCACGTGGCGCCAACTTTATTTAAGATTGATATTGAATTGATAATAATGATATTATTGATATAAATTTCTTGAAAATGCACGTGACCATAAACTTTTTATCATCCGGGTCACTGGAAGGGAGCCTCAGAACAAGATAAAGTGTAAATAATTATTTTTTATAATTTATAAGTTACGGGTTTATGTTAAAGTAAGCTGATTATATTATATTCTTTTTGATTTGAAATTTTCTTGATTATTTATAAATACGACATATTATGTGCATCGAATTGCCCTTTCTTTTTAGGTCATTTGTTGTAAACTATTATTTTGTTCTCTTGCATATGTAACTGATACCAAAGTCCCAACTAACAACTGTTTTGATAGTTGTTGCATGTCATTTCATAATGTATTATATTGTATTGTATTATTTATTGAATATAATGTTTGGATAGCTTGTATTATTTGTCGTTGTTTCATGATATCACACATTAAAAATATGAAAAATAAACTTGCATTATTATTAAGAAAAAATAAAATATAAAATAGAATTATTGTATAAAAGTAGGGCAACGGATGAAATGTAATTTAATAAAGAGGGATAAAATAAGAGGAAAAAAATAAGGTAATGACGTTACCACACCAAATAGCCTTTCTATAAAGTGATACTCTTCGTCGATACAATAAAATTTAAATAACAATCGAAATAAATGTATTATATTAAAATAACAATATTATACCATGCAACAAGGCGCTAACAATATCCAAACAAGCTGTAAAAGAAAATCTTGATATGGTCAGATATCAATTAATTATGTTTCACTTTTTCCCGACGAGTTTTATTCTCCAGCTGTAGCAACAAATGAAGGTTTACCTAAAAACGAAAAAATACAAAAGAAGAAAGAAAATATGAGTGAAAAAGCCAAAAGGATTATGGACTCTTAAAAAGAAATAGCTTAATATGCGTACATATGTATAACTCATTCTAGCTATATATGAATAATTACTACGGAAATGATACCTCGTAAAAGTCGACATGAATAGACCAAAGTAACTTTTCCAAATAAAACTAAACAATGTGCAGTCAATAGAAGATAGAAGTTTGTCTAAAATTTTGATTTTATTGAGTAAATGTTTGGTGCAATTCCACTAAGAGGGTATGGTAGTTGTAGTTTGATTGTATTTGTTCAACTTATTTTTTGACCTAGTTTTGGCAATTAAAATTACTGTAATTTTCAGTTTTTCCTTTTACCTCTTAACTTTAATTAATTGTGTTGCATGTAATTTTATAATTTAAATATTAATTAAAACTTAGTTATATATTGGTCAGTTTTTCCCGACCAATATATAGAGTTAAGATATTTTACGGAGTGATTAATTGCTACTAATATAATTTATCATTAATTTTATTAGCTTATTATACACCTTAGTTTCTAGTTATAATCTGAAATGTCTAGAAATATGACAAAAAAGTTGAGACAAATAAACATATACTGATAATTAACTGACATAGTATAAGAAAATTAAATAATAATTAATGTCCATTGACTTTTGCAAAGTAATGGCTAAGATTTTCAAAATTACAAAACTGTCCTCATCTACATACCACTTCATTTTTACATTAGAAACCCCCAAATTATATTACAGCCGTTTGTCAAATGATCCTTGCATAGCACTGAAGAGTTTCTGACCAATCAACAACGATTGCGGCAGAGTAATTAGTATTGTTTCATTCTTAATTATTAGTTTTGAGTTTAAATTATAGATATAAAGTTGTCTTTATTATAAAATCTTTAACATCGGACTTTCTGATGCAAATTAAAATTTAATTATGCCCCAATATTAATATCAGATAACGGGTGAAAAACCAAAAAAGTAAAACTGATCTAATCATAAGAATATTATTATTAACTCGAATATATATATAAGACTAAGCCAATAAATAACGATTAATTAGAATAGTTTAATTATTATGTGATTAAAAAACTTTGCATATTTGTCCATGAGCTAAGCTTCTAGAACATCAACCACTGTGCTAACAAACCTACCATTTGCTTACAAAGTCCTTTCTGGATGGATTTTGACCTCTGACTAAATCATTGGAGAGAAAGCGTGTCTCATACCCTACGACTACTTTTATAATTTGAAAAAGAAATGACTAATAAACTACGAAAATTGGGAGTATTTCATGGAAAGAAATCTTTAGCCATATAAAGCCTGCTCCCATAATATATTTTAAAATATTTGATAAAATGATATCGTATAATTACTTTCAAAATAATAGTTATATATATATATATATATATATATATATATATATATATATATATATATGTCTCATTCTATATATTATATATAAAATTATATAAATTTTATATTTTTTTCCGACTACCGAATGTAAATAATTTCTGACACGGATTTAAAGTGAAAAAAGTATAATATATTTAGGTATAGGATTAATTAAGTATGACGCTATACCAATGATTTGAATATAATCACTGAATTATTTTTGGATCGTTCTAGAAGTACTGAAAGCAATGCTGAGAAAATGTATAACAAGTCTAACAACCATTAGATAATCTTAATTATAAGAAATAGTTAATACAATTTATTTATTGACTATATATGAGTTTTATTAATAAGTAAAATATAAATGAAAACCAACGTCAATTGGACCAAGCAAGTATAATTTCTTAATCAAAATTAATAGGCAAAGTGTTATAAATAGAACTCTATTTAAAGTGAATGTCTATAATTAGAGAGATTCTAGGGTTTACTACTTGGTGGCTAAGTCACCACCTCCCTATAAATATAGGGGTTCTATTCTATTGTAAACCATCCCAAAAGTATCAATAAGAATACTCCACTCCCTATTCTCTCTATATTGTTCTTGTTCTCGTTCTTGTATTATTGTTCTTGTTCTTATATTATTTCATAACACGTTATCAGCACGAGTCTCTAACCAATTGAATTTAATATTCAGCAATTATCGCTCTCAGAATCTCGAGTATTCTATTAGTTGGTTTGCATAGGGTTTCAAGAAGCAGCCAGCAGTGTTGCTAACGAATTTCGCCCTTCAGTTTTGTATGCTGAATGTGAGCTTGTGTATTAAAGAGTTCAACGTCAGTCATATATCAGCAATGCCTCACAGAACTCGGTCTTTGGCAGCTCTTCTACTGTTTACTGGACTTAACGTTGTTTTGGTCTCAACAATAACTCCTGTCTATGATTTTGTATGCTTCCATCCATATTGGGAAAGAAGAATTTTCTATACGGAAAATAGAAGAGATGGTATCATCATAAAGTAATGCAACGGGATGGAAACTCAAGAGGTATATTTGATATCACAATATTTATTGGTATACCTTAAAGGTAAGTAATTTACTTTTTTCTTTCAAATTCTTGAAATTCTACGATTTGATTTCATATACAAACAAGGACAACAAAGTTTGATTATAACTCTAATGGAGTTTGTAAGAAATTACACTCACATGAAGTGGTAAAATTTCTATGCCTTGCCATGATTAAATTCATGTATGATTGTGGGCAAAGAATTGAAAATCCGTCCCATTGAATTTGCTCCATTCCCTTTAGAGAATGTGATAGCAGTATGTGATAAGTCTGAAAGAAGACAAAATTATTACCGGGAAGGTATCAATGGATGTGGACGTGGCAATAGACGGAATTATAATCGTCATCATTGTGATAATGAGAATAATAAAGATTCTCAAAATAATCTTTCACTTTATGAAAGTAATATTTGACATGAGGTTGTGTATAGCACATACACATGATTATGATCCATTCCCTGAAGTGAATGTGATAATTGTAATAAAGCCCGTAAGTATGAATACGCTCTTGATATAATTTTATTTCATGTCTGACATTATGAAAAGAAAGTTCGTTGCCCTTGAAATTTCGGGCAAGAACTATACAACATGGGTGTTGGATGCTGAAATCCATTTGGATGCAATGGGTCCTGGAGACGCCATTAAAGACAGAAATAATGCATCCACCCAAGACTATGCTAAGGCCTTGATTTTCTTGCGCCATCACCTTGATGAAGGTTTGAAACTGTGCTAAGGCCTTGGTTTTCTTGCGCCATCACCTTGATGAAGGTTTGAAACTGTACTAAGGCCTTGATTTTCTTGCGTCATCACCTTGATGAAGGTTTGAAAATTGAATATATCATAGTCAAAGATCCACCTATCTTGTGGAATGGCTTAAAGGAGAGATATGACAACCTGAAGTTGGTCACTCTGCCACAAGCACGATACGATGAGAATCCAAAGGCAAATAGTTCATAAATTATATATTACCGTTGCGGTGGAAAAAGGCACTGAGCGAAAATTTGCCGTATACCAAGACATTTGGTTGAGCTTTATCAAGCATCTCTAAAGAGTAAAGGCCCCAAAACCAATTTTGTCTCTGACGACAATTTTGACAACTGATTTGTTGTTGTTGATTATCTATTTCAGCAAATGTTCACACAGTAGAGTTTACAGTATTATATTTACTTCAATACGTAATTGTTTCTCACTGTTCATACTTTATAGCGTAGATTATTAAATTTACTTCATTAAGTTCAGTTATTGATTAACAATTAAATATTAGAGTTACTGGTTTATTGACATTGTCTTTAGTTATGCTCATTCTGATTGTTGTGTGTTTGAGTAAGGGCTAAATTTTAATTCACTCATTGCATATTGTTAAAGATTTACAGTTAATAGTGTTTCACATTAAACAATTAAAATTTAAGAGTATAGTCTATCCAATATCTGATATGTGTGTTGACAATCTCAACAGATTTTAAAAATATTGTTTAAATATGAAGCAAACGGATTGAGTTTTGTTTATCCTCATGTTCGTATATTTTCTTTTGTATGTCAAACCATGGGAATTAAATTGATTGAAGGCTCCTGAAGAGCAACTATAACTCTGCCTAAAGGAACAATATTTTAGAAAATGCAATGTTCTCCTCCAAGTCTAAGAGGAACTTGTTGAGTTTTAAAGATATCATTCAAAATGGATATCATGTTGAGACAATAGATGAGAATAATCTTGAATACCTCATTTACTCATGAAAACGAGGCTGCCCACTTCGGTTTGGTGTCACGCCATTTTGCATGCAGCAACGCTAGTTCGTCGGCTGCCCACTTCGGTTTGGGGTCACGCCATTTTGCATGCAGCAATGCTAGTTCGTCGGCTGTCCACTTCGGTTTGCGGTCACGCCATTTTGCATGCAGCAATGCTAGTTCGTCGGCTGTCCACTTCGGTTTGGGGTCACGCCATTTTGCATGCAGCAATGCTAGTTCGTCGGCTGCCCACTTCGGTTTGGGATCACGCCATTTTGCATGCAGCAATGCTAGTTCGTCTCAGACCGACGAATTATCACAAATATTCCCCGTTGCAATTAGTTTTGGGTCATGAACCTAATATATCCCATTTAAGAATTGTTGGATGTGCAGTATATGTGCCTGTAGCACCGCCATATCGCACCAAAATGGGTCTGCGAAGAAGGTTAGGAATATATGTTGAGTTTGAATCGCCCTCCATTATTCGCTACCTCGAAACATTGACAGGGGATTCGTTCACTGCACGATTTGCAGACTGTCAATTTGATGAGACACTTTTCCCAAAATTAGGGGGAGAAGTTGGTGAAACCAAACGGGAAATTTTGTGAAAAAATGCATCATTATCTCATCTTGATCCACATACCTCTATTTGTGAAAAAGAGGTTCAAATATTATCCATTTGCAAAGAATAGCAAATCGAATGCCAGACGCATTTACAGATTTGAAAAGGATAACAAAATCACATATCCGCGCAGTGAATGTGACAACATCTGATTTATGAATACATATTCATTATTGGAAGAATATGAACATGATATTGGTATTGAATATACCACACTCACCTCTAGAAGGAGGGTTGAGACGATATAAGTAAATAATGTCATTATTATGGCATGAATGGTCATTGGTCACGTACCTATTGTACGCCAAAATAATTTGTCAATGTGATTATCAAAGGACAATATTAATGCAAGAAACATGTCTTGCATAAAATTTTGACATGACCATAATAGTATAACTTTCTCTTTAAAAGAGATATTCACCACATGGATGTTGATGAATTTGTGGTAGTACAAAATTAATTGAGAGCTCCAGAAGAGCCAATTATTACTATGTTGGAGAAAAATAATTGATTACCAATAAGGTATTGTGTTGTAGTAAGTCTCAAAGAAACTTATTCAGTTTCCAAAGTACACGCGAAAGCGCTGATTATATTGAGACTATAAATAAAGGAAAGATTTGATATCTTCTATTACTACAACTTGTAGCGGGATAATTTGTATATGAAAAGCTGACCGCTTTATTCTCCAGTTTGTACTACACAAACAAAAAAAATGCCACAATAAAGTGGATATCTATTGGTATAAAAATCCATGTCATAATAAACCTGAAGTTTATTGATAAGTGCACATGTCATGGTATAAATTTGAATTTTACCAATATTGATAATTTATTCAGTTGGCATTCGGCTTAGCCATATCAATTCAAGTATGATGTGCAACAATAATAGAGAATTCACATGGGTGAATATTAAAGAACTAGAAAGTTCTTTACGAATTCTCTTGTATTACTTGTTCTCATTAATTAACTGACCAACTAAAAAGTTCGGGTTGAAGCCCATAAATTCTAGAAATATCAAAGGTAAATATGGGCCCATTCACCTGGCATGTATACCACATATGATGCATCTATGATATGGTTACATGTGCGATTGTTATTAACCCGCAGCCTGGCCGGTGCTTGCGAGGTAAATTGCTCAGTAATCTAACTTCGAGCATAATTTCCAGATTTTCTATTCAAGATAGTTCATCTTGATAGTTGGTTTATATCATAGTTGGTTTAGCAAGATAATTATTGAGTGCCTCCACTTAATAGCTAAACTGTTTCTTATGAGAACAAAGTTATATATATCAGTTTGATATACGTTGTATACGAGAGTATATTGTATTCTCCCCTCACAAGTGGTTCAGAGTCAGGAACCAAATAACTCCATCTTATTATTATTGATGTGCGGTGTATATTTTCATTAACACCATAATGCACAAAGATGGACTCTCAAAGTTGAGGAAACAAGTTAGCTTTTCTAATATGAGGGGGAGACATGATAAACAATTGAGAAAAGGTTACATGGGATAAATTATCATTTGTATATATAGATCCTCGAATATCATAATATGAACCTGAAGTTCATAAAAGGATAATTCAATTGTAACATATTGCAAAGCATGCTATACGCATTTGCTGACCCAAAGAAAGTAACTATATTCTCACTGTAAATGCTCATATTAAGTCCCAGAAGGACAAAGTCTTTGATACACTTAAAGCGCAGGGAAAAATCGGTTTCAAAAGAACTTCTTAATAAAGAAGATGAGCAAATGATCAAGGTGATCATAATAAGGAGGCAAGTGATCCAGAAGATCACATGACATAACACTTCATAAAATCTCATGAGAGATTCAGGTACCTGAATATATGAATGAAGAGATCTCCATGTTATGTCCTTATGAAAAATTTATTGGAACCGATATAAAGTGTTCGTCGACGACATCTATGATAGCGCTAAATATCGATGAGGATCTTATGTTTGTCGAATACAAACAAAATATTGGCCAAATGGAAGAGATACAATTCAAGAAGAATTGATTCCATACCAAAGACATGTAGTTTTGGACATGTAGTTCAAATACTTGAAAGTATAAAGTCAAAGGTCGTTTTGAAGATGGTGCACAAGATGCAAATGCTCAAGGATGTGAATTGATGCTCTCTTCAGGGGGAGTTAATGCGCGTTGCACTCTTTTTCCCTTACAAGGTTTTGTCCCACTGGGTTTTCCTTGCAAGATTTTTAACGAGGCAACCAATAGGCGCATATTCAAACATGTGTACTCTTTTTCCTTTTCTATAATTTTTCCCATTGGGTTTTGTTGTAGTTAAGGTTTTAACGAGGCACATTATTGAATAGACATTCAAGGGGGAGTGTTATAAATAGAACTCTATTTAAAGTGAATGTCTATAATTAGAGAGATTCTAGGGTTTACTACTTGGTGGCTAAGTCACCACCTCCCTATAAATATAGGGGTTCTATTCTATTGTAAACCATCCCAAAAGTATCAATAAGAATACTCCTCTCCCTATTCTCTCTATATTGTTCTTGTTCTTGTATTATTATTCTTGTTCTTATATTATTTCAAAACACAAAGAATGAAAACCCAACTTGTTTCATTTTGAATAATGACCTTTTGATCACCAATGTTGCGTTAAAATGGCCGAGAAGATTAAGTGGCCGTTTGTCCATGTTTTATTTTTAAATTTCGATTTTTTTTTCGAAATTAGTGTTTGATCATAAAATTTTTAATTTTCACTAGATGAATTTTGAATTTTTTCAAAAATTTAAAAAAAATCAAAAAACTATTTTTTACACTTTTCACTCATATCACTCATAAAAATTTAAAAGCAACCCAAAATTATATTCATGTCCAAACACAACTTTAATTTTCAAATATCATTTTCACTTAATTTTTTATCCCGGACTTTTGCAATTCTTATATCCAAATGTCCACTAACAAAGTTCTCATTACAATAAAATGAAAGATCTTTATCTATAGTGTGACAACCCAAAGGGTCATCACCTGTTTCTTTATTCATTCTGTGTCTCCGAGACCTTGAAAACCTCATTTAGGATTGTCTCAACTTACGTGCGCAGTCCTGACGTGTATCCGTAAAGCTTAAATATGAATGTGAGAATAATGCTAAATTTTGATATTAAAATAATTAAATTTGATTCGATCAATATTTTGGATAAATGGACCCGGACCCGTAATTTGACAGTACCGGAGGGTCCGTAAGAAAGTATGGGACATGGGTGTATGCCCGAAATCGAACTCCGAGTTCCAAGCCCAAGAAATGATTTTTTGAGGAAAATTATTTTGTGGAAATAGTTATGAAAATTGGAAATGAAATTTGATTAGAAGAATGGTATCGAGCCCGTATTTTGGTTCCGGCTCTCGGTATGAGTCTTATATATGATTTAAGCACTTTATTCTAAGTTTGGTTGAAAACGGACGTCGTTTGACATGTTTCGGACTTAAAATGAAAATTTGATATTTTGTAAAAAAAATTGGAAGGAATCATGGATTTGAGGCTTAATTCGATGTATATGATGTTATTTTGGCTATTTGATCGCACGGATAAGTTTGTAATATATTTTTGAGGTTGTGTGTATGTTTGGTTTGGAGCCCCTAGGGCTCGGGTGAGTTTTGGATAGGCCGTGAGTGTTTTTTGTATATCTTTGTAAAAAATTTGACATTTCAGTTCTGGTATCTTCGTATTTGTGAAGAAGGTCTCAAAAATGCGAGCCTTGCATCGCAAATGCGAGACTAGACAATTGATTGCATGATCGCAAATGTGATCTACTTGTTCGCAAATGCGAATAGGGGCAAGTCGCAAATGCCACATAATTACTCGTAAATACGGAAGTCCCAGGCTTCTTCAGAGTTCGCAAATGCGAACTCATCTTCGCATTTCCCAAGTTAGTAGGGTCAGAGTTCACAATTGCGAACCCCAGTTCGTATTTCCCACATCTGAGACCCAGCAAATTTTATACTTAGTCGAATTTGAACCATTTTTTAAAAACACAAACTCCTTGGGCGATTTTTCAAGAACAAGATTTCTTCCAAATCATTTGTAAGTTGATTTTTACCCATTGCTTTCAATATTCAACATCATTTAACATGTTTTCAACTAAAAATCAAGAATTTTTTTGGGTGAGATTGAGGATTTTGGGTAGAACCTAGGGTTTTCAAAAACTAAGGATTTGGAACTCAATTTGAGGTCTGATTTCAAAACAAATCATAGATATGGACTCGTGGGTGAATGAGTACCGGGTTTTGGTTCGAACCTCAGGTTTTGACCACGTAGACCGGGGCCACTTTTGGACTTTTGGGCAAAACTTTGGGAAATTTATTCTTATGCATTTATATTAATTCATTTAGAATTTGTTGATGTATTTAATTAATGTGTGACTAGATTCGAGCGATTTTGTGGTGGAACCGAGGAGTAAAGCCATAGTTGCAGCTTGAGCTGAATTCAAGGCATCGAGGTAAGTGTTTGGTTTAACCCTAGCTTGAGGGAGTAAGAGTTGAGTCTTATTTGTTATTTGCTAATTTCCGAGTACAATGTATAGGCATGGTAACGAGTATCTATACATTGGGGTCTAGCATAAACATGAGTCCTTATTTTGCGAATAGGTTGAATTTTGTTACACCTTCCATGCGTAATTGACGACTTCTACATATTGTAAAGAGCTTGTGAAAGGAGTTCTGATCTTTAAACTTCGTGGAGCGTTGGCTCGTGTTGAATTTCATGTTGTGAAGGTATATGAGATAAGTAAATCTTTGGAGCGTTGGCTCAATTGATAATATGAATTATGAGATGAAAGTGAAAGAAAGAGAAAGATATTTATGATCTATTCCCTTGCTGGGATTTTCATTATTTATTTATTTATTCCATTGCCCTTGTTTGTGATTGCTTATTGGGTGAGGAATAGTGTTAATGCACGAAGAGTGATGCCGTGCATTGTTTGTTTCTTGTGAGGAAAGAATGTAAAGCATGAAGGGTGATGTCGTGCATTGTTTGCTTATTGTGAGGAAAAGAGAGTAAAGCACGAAGGATGTCATGCCGCAAGATGTGCCATTCCGTGCTGATTCTATTGACTATATGTGAGGAATGAGAGTAAGAGCACGAAGGGTGATGTCGTGCACGTTTTGTTATATTGTTGCTTTCCCTCCCTTACTGTTTACTTGCCTTGTTTTCAATTCCGCTGTATACATATATATAACTGCACAGATTTATGTGGTAGTCCGGTCTAGCCTCGTCACCACTTCGCCGGGATTAGGCTAGACACTTACCAGCACATGGGGTCGGTTGTGCTGACACTACACCCTGTGCTATTTTGCACAGATACAAGTTTCGGGAAGTAGCAGCAGCAACAGTAGTAGAGTGGGAGCAGGCCTTCAGTCATAGTAGTCTTGCAGGCGTACGCAGGCCCGACGTCTCTCATATCCTTTATTTTTGTCTCTTATCATATTGTATTCGAGACAAACAGTTATATTTTCTTTCAGACCATTTTATTTAGAAAATCTTAGTAGTTCGTGAGTTATGTGACACCAGATTTTGAGTAGAGGCTATGTTGAATTTCCGCATTGTTATTCATTTTTCTATAATTAAGACTTTCGCTTATTATTAAATTTTGATATTTTTATATTATTGTCGATAATTATTAAAAAGGAATTTTGTTATTAACGAAAAGTAATTAAATTTGATTTGCCTGGTTCCCATTAATAAGTACTATTACGATTTTTTAAGGTTGGGAAATTCGGATCATAACATATAGTGGGGAAAAGACAGGTGATGCAATGCATATTTCAAAATACTTGTATATATTTTAACAGACTGTCTTAGCAAACTCTAAGCAAGTGTCTATAATTAATTAAGGCATATGTTTGTCCAAAATTAATCCTTTTCTTTGTCCTATTTAAAGATTTTTGCAAGACATAATTTTTGTCCTATTAGCTATTTTCAACAACATTTTTAAATATTGGTGAATGATAGGCAAGTCATCGTCAAAAATCAAAGAACCCGGGCGTGGAAACGCGCAGGAGAATTGGCCAAAGCAAGAGTGCCTGAGATTTCACTGAATTTCTTATTAGTAGTAATTTGTATGTTGTATATTTCTCTGAAATTTCAAAACAAATTTTAAAATTGCTCACAAAGAATTTCTGCCCAAAAATATTTGATAAATTAATTAATTAATTAACAGAGAGTAATTTTTTGTTTAATCATCAGCTATTACATATCTGGTAGCACTTGTGGAAGCAAGATTTTCACCAAAAGGATTCAAAAAAATAAAAAAGTAATACAAAAATAAATTAAGAGAATTCAACATTTAATATATATAGATAAAAAAAATTAATTAGCCTTATAAAAAAAGTAATTTTTCGACGAATAAGATTCTGTTAAACCCGTTCCGGCCACTTAGCTCTGTCCCTGTTTATAAGTGGCCCAACTAATTAAAATTTGAATCATGAAAACTAAATATGAGTTACTCCGTTTTCAAGGCTCATATCGAGTCATTTAATTGAGGATAATTGTATTCGATAGATTCATCCTGCCACACCTTTTGATGGAAATTAAAAGGGAGACAAACAATTCCCAAGTTTCTTTTTAGGGATGGATCCGTTAGAAAATGGAAACAAATGTAGAAAGTGTGGAAACAGATTTCTTCCAAAAGCTTCCTAAAAACAAGGTAGTCCTACAGAAACAAAAGTCAAGTAAGAGGGCAGCCAAGTCATTTTCCATTCAACCAAATATATTAGACTTATGACTCCCTTTTGCCCACCACTACATAAATAATACTCCACTACTTTAATTCGTCCTTCTAATATTCTTTCTTTATCTACACGTCTTTATACACTTGTAAAAAAATGTTATAAAATTGGAGTCGTCAAAAAATCAATTTTATATGGTATATACACGTATAAATGGAAGAAAATTAAACAGTTTATGTGATCGTGTTGTATACAACTATACATATATAAAGGTATTCCAAGTCTTTTTTCTTTGTATCAGGTAGCTAAAGCAGTTGGATATTTGGAATATTAGCCTTTTGCTTTCTCCTTATAAGTCCTTAGCAAACCATTCTTCCATTTCCATATCCAAACAACCACATTTGTTTCCCATTTCTTGTTCTCTTTTCTTCTCCTCTTAGGACAACAAGAACAATCCAATATATTATACTTTTATATATACAAAGAGAGGAGAAGTATTTTTTCTTAAATATATATAACAAATGACAGTGATGAAGATTGCATGGGAATCTATAGTTCCAAACTGTATTAAACCCGATCAAAATACGAAGAAAAATCCAAAGGAGAAAAAGGTTATTAGAACACAAATTTCATTCCATGGGATTCCAGTCTCAGATATTAGCTCTTCAACTCTATCCTCAGATCTTTCAATTTCTCTTGCTGGTTCTAATATTCATTCTTTCAATCTTCAAGAACTGAGAGTGATTACGCAGAACTTTTCGACGAGTAATTTTATTGGTGAAGGAGGGTTTGGACCAGTTCATAAGGGTTTCATTGATGATAAACTTAGGCCTGGTTTAAAGGCTCAGCCTGTAGCTGTTAAACTCCTGGATTTAGATGGCTCACAAGGTCATCGCGAATGGCTGGTACGTATTATGCATGCATTAATAACTGTAGTTATTTTTTAAATTACCTGATAGTATAAAAATTTAATATTTTTTTGGTTAAATGACGATACATGTATTATGTTTGATTGATAATATTACGTAGTATTGACTTTGTTAAAATGTGTTTTATCATTTTGAACAGACTGAAGTAATATTTCTTGGGCAATTGAGTCATCCACATTTAGTGAAGTTGATTGGATATTGTTGTGAAGAAGAACACAGATTGCTAGTATATGAGTACATGCCCAGAGGAAGCTTGGAAAATCAGCTATTTAGAAGTAAGTTTTGTTTTATTATTAATCCAGTAGTTAATTAGAAGTACTTAATTAATATGTAAAAAAGTTTGTTAGTTCTTTAATATTTATGGCTTTTGGAAATTTCAGCTGCTACCTTTCGGGTGTGCACCGAATAACTTGTTTATCGTGCAATAACTCGTAAACTATATGAGATATAAACTGCATTAGGTAAACTTGATACGCTAAAAATTTTGCTCGTTAGCTGTAACCCAGTCATCCACATGGAATCGGTCGTAAAATTTCTGAAAATTCAACAATGAAATATTATACTATAAAAATGTCAATAATATGTAATTTTGTGAACGTTGACTGAGGTTGTTGTACCATACCTTTTCTTTCTTTTACCAATTCCGGATATTAATTGGCTACGAGTAAGGGTAGGTCAACTAAAGTTTAGTTACAAAGCAACTATCGGTTTTGTACGTATAAAATTTTACTTTATCTCATTAATTATTGGTGGATTGATATCATCAATTATCATAAAATAAAAAAGAAAAGTTTTTCACGTCGTCTAACGAAGAAAGTTAATTTTTTTTAAATTATATAATTATTGTTGAACTAATGGATTTTATTATTGATTTTTTTTTTCAGGATATTCAGTATCACTTCCTTGGTCAACAAGGATGAAAATAGCACTTGGAGCTGCAAAAGGTCTGGCTTTCCTACATGAAGCTAAAAAACCTGTCATTTATCGTGATTTCAAGGCTTCAAACATCTTGTTAGATTCAGTAAGTTCATTTCCTTTTTTCTTTTCATTTCATAGTTAAAGTTCATTTAGAGGCGGATCGGGTAATATTTGAAGTTTATGACTTCTTATAGATACCTGATAATAACTTACAGTCAAATATTTATAAATTTTGTAATAAATAAGTATAAGATTTGAGCTAAAACTTATAGGGTCAATGTAAACATGTTACTAACACAATAGATCCGTCCTTGAGTTGCGAAACCCTAATTAATTAGTATGATCACATATACAGTAGTTGTTGACTAATTATAGACAATCCTCTCTTAGATCCGTCCTTGAGTTCATGCTTGCAAAACCCTAATTAACTAGTATGATCACATGTAGAGTAGTTGTTGACTAATTACAGACAAACCTCTCTATAACAGCATTGTAATTTCGATATTTTTTTGTTGTTATAGTGAAGTGCTGCTAAAAGAGGAGATATATTATATTATAACCTAACATATAAATTGGTTCCGAGAAAAATTTGACTTTTATAGTGAATAGTTGTTATATAGAGATAGTGTTATCTATAGAAATGTCTGACCGTAATTAATTTTTATTTGTCTTTATTTCATCAGGATTACACTGCCAAACTCTCAGATTTTGGACTTGCAAAAGATGGTCCAGAAGGAGATGACACACACGTCTCCACTCGAGTCATGGGAACACATGGCTATGCTGCTCCTGAATACATTATGACTGGTAATAATTTCATTCTACACTACAAATAAATTATACATTTCAATTAAATACATTTTTATTTGCTTAATTATATTACGTCTCAACAATCACACATGCTAATTCTACTGAAATCTTATGTAGGTCATTTGACAGCAGCTAGTGATGTCTACAGTTTCGGAGTAGTATTATTGGAACTTCTAACAGGTAGAAGGTCAGTTGACAAAAATCGTCCACACAGAGAACAAAACTTAGTAGATTGGGCGCGGCCACAACTAAAAGACCCTCGAAAACTACGTAGAATAATGGATCCGAGGCTCGAAGGAATGTACTCAGAAGAAGGAATCCAAAATGCAGCATTAGTAGCATATCAATGTCTAAGTCACAGGCCGAAGGCTAGACCGGACATGAGCACTGTGGTGAAAACCCTAGAACCTTTGATAAACTACGACGATAGTTCATCAATGGTAACATTTGTGTACACAGCTCGAGATGAAAGCAACGAAGTTAGTGAAAAAGATATTCAAGGCGAAGATGGCGAAAAGGAATTGAAGAAAGAAAGTAATACTAGTCCTCATCACCAAAAACAACACCATCACTATAAGAATCATATTAAGCCTAGAAAGGAACTAAGTCCAAATTCACCATTGCACAATGGTTTTAAGAGAGTTTAATTTGCTTAAATTATCAAATTGTATATGAGATGCTTAGAGAATTATTCCTACGTACATCCATATAGTTCTTTTTAATTTTAATTAACTTCATTATACTTCAAATTTTCAGGACAAATATTTGAGCAAAAGCTCTTTTTTAGGTTCTACTTTTTGGATTATTCTTCCCTTTTTTCTTTTGAATGAAAGTTGTACTTACGTAGCTTTTTTCATTTTATTTTAGTGGAGTCTGGACCAGTTATTCTTAGCTTTTCTCAATTATAGTGGAAATGTATAAAAGAGATATATTTATTAGTGGAACAATTTAGATGAAAAATCACTTCTTTTTGCTGCAAAATATATTTTATATATGGTTAATATATATTCATAATGCATTGGTTTTGTGATTATGCTACTATATTTAGTCCCATTTTTATCCAACAGCATACCTAGAAATTGAGAGAAGTTGTTACCATCTTTTATATAAGCTGAATTTTTGTGTGGGTAGCATCATTGGAAAAGAAAATTCAAAGCACAGCTAAGAGAATATCTATGATGAGGTGTCAAGGAGCTTCAACTATGGCGGTTACAAGAGAAGAAATGTGAGACATAAGAGGAAATGAAAGAAAGCAGAAGCAATCAGTTACTTCATTGAGCAGAAAAAATATTCACTGTTATATTGAGCAAAGAACTAAGCTACTATTTACACACTTGTTAGTTGTAATTAACTCAACTACTAACTATAGCATAGTATAATACTAACTACTCTACTAACTGTAGTTTAGTTAAATAGGTGGAGGCTTACATCTCTCAACATTGCCCCTTAAGCTGAGGGATGAAATACATTCCTTATTTCCAGCTTGCTTAGTAAGTAGTCATGTTGTGGTTTGCCCAAGGCCTTTGTCAGCATATCTGCTATTTGTTCTGTACATGTTGTACCCACATGCTGAGTTTGAATAGCCATTGTACTAGTTTTTCTCTTACAAAATGACAGTTCATATTTACGTGTTTAGTTCGTTCATGAAAAGTTGGATGTACAGCAATTTGGATTGCTACCTTGTTGTCAGATTGTAGAGGCAGAGAAATATCCACTCCTAACTCCTTGAAAAGTCCAACCAACCACACAATTTCAACTACTGTGATTGCCATGCTTCTGAACTCTGCTTCAGCTGAGTTTCTTGATATTTTCCTTTGTCTCTTTGGCTTCCAGGAAATCAGTGCACTCCAAATTTAACCATATGCCCTGTGACTGACCTCGTAGACTCAACACAAGCTCCCCAATCTGAATCACAATAGGCTATTAGTTTATTACACCTTCCTGTTGGCATGAACAGACCAAGTCCAAATGTAGACTTGATATATCTCACTAGTACTCTCTTAGCAACTTCCATGTGAGAAGTCTTAGGTGCATGCATATATTGACTTAGTACCTGGACAACAAATGCTATATCCGGTCTAGTCATTGTTAGGTACAGGGGCCTCCCAACTTGTCTTTAATTTGATAATTTCCCTTCACTTCAAGTTGCACGTCTTTAGAGTCATTGTCTTTCACTATTTGATCAAACTCAACAGAGGTAAAAATTTTATTAAACTCAAGAGGTATATAGGCTGGTCTTCCGCCTGCTAGGAAAAGTTCCGACACTAATTCTAGGGCATATTTCCTTTGACACATTAGGATACACTTTTGAGACCTTGAGAACTTAATGCCAAGAAAATATTTTAGCTCCCCTAGATTTTTCATTTTAAACTTCTCTTGTAAATATTTTCTGACTTGCTGCATAAAAAGTAAGTTGCTTCGAGTTACCAACAAATCATCCACATAAACTAAGATGATTACATGATTGGCTCATATTCTTTTGGTGAGGAGGGAATAGTCATAGTGGCATTGAGTAAAATCCATGTAAAGGAGTACCTCTGTTAGCTTAAAATTCCACTACCTAGGTGCTTGCTTCAATCCATTCAAAGACTTATGTAGTTTACTAACCTTTTGAGTCTCCCCGGGCTTGAAAAGCATCAGGAACTTGCATGCAGACCTCTTCTTGAAGATCACCCTACACGAATGCATTATGAATCATTCATCTAAAAAATGTACCAACAAGATGCATCAGCTAGTGCAACTACAACCCTCAATGTGACCATCTTGGCCACAGAGGAGAATGTGATGTATAGTCCAGGCCTTCTGTTTGACTGTAGCCTTTGGCCACTAGTATAGCTTTATATCTTTCTACCTCACCATTAGACTTATACTTAACCTTGAAAATCCACTTGTACCCTACAGGAACCCTCCCTTGAAGTAGATCAACCAAGGACCATGTGTTATTGTCTTGTAATGCTAAAATCTCAACATGCATAACTTCAATCCACTTTGGATTATCATTTGCTTCTTTATATGTTCTAGGTTTAACAATAGTTGAATATACATCAAGAGAAACCCTGTAATCTGAAGACAGTTGATTGTAATAGACATATTGTGATACATGATAGGGACAAGTATATTTCATGGGCTGAACTACATAATCATTTAGCCATATAGGAGGTTTACAAGGTCTAGAAGATCTTTTGAGACCTTCATTAGAGACTGAGGCTGCAGAAGGGGTAATAAGAGGGGTTGGTTCAGAATTGTCACCTTAGAAAGGACTAGAAGGAGAAGACATGTGTTGAGCATCAGAAGTAGGTAAACCTGGGATAGATACATGCTGGTTAGCACTCTTTTCAATTGATGCATCTGTGAACTCTAGTATAAGAAATAAGGGAGAAGTTCCAAGTTGCATGTTCTTAAAGGGAAAAATGTCTTCCTTGAAGACAGAATCTCTACTAACAAAGAATCCATTGGAATGTAGATGATACTTTTTGAGAAGATGAATATCCCATATGAACTGCTGGAACTGTCCTAGGGCTAAACTTATCCCCTTTCACCACTTTTGTGGCATAACGTAAGCTGTCAAACACTCTAAGATGTTGTAAAAAAGTTATTTTCTGAAATAGTGCTTCAAATCGAGGCTTACCTTAAAGAAGAACAGTAGGTATTCTATTCAATAGATATACTACTGTAGACACACGCAATCACCCCAAAATCTAAGAGGTATAAAGTCCTGAAATTTGCGAGCTCTAGTCGTATCTAATATAGTTCTATGCCTTCTCTCCACTACCCCATTTTTTAAGAGTGTATAAACACAGGAACTCTGATGAAGAATTCCCAGACTTTGCAACAGATGACGAACTAGATCATTCACAAATTCAGTGTCATTGTTAGTTCTGAGGCACTTGACGGTAGTTTTAAACTGATTTAACACCATTGTAAGGAAGTTCTTTTAAACTACAATTGTGTATGCCTTAGTAGTTAGAAGGAAAATTCAAATATATTTAGAGAAATCATCCACCAAGGGTTAAAAAATATCTTTTGCCATCATGAGTTGGTAGTCTCTATGGACCCCAAATATCCACATGAGCAAGATCAAAAATAGTAGTAAAGCAAGAGGTTCTAAGAGGAAAAGGTAGCCTTGATTGCTTTGGAATAGGACATACAATAAAATGCTGATGTTCAGTCATAAGCAAACCTTGAAGGTTATGTAGTTTCTGCAGTACTTTTAGTGGAGCATGTCCTAACCTCAAGTGACGATCCAAAGGGTCATCGCTTGCTTTTAATTTAATTCTATATCTTCGAGACCTTGAAAACCTAATTTAGAGTTACCTCAATTTGCGTGCATAGTCCGGACGCATAGCCGTAAAGCTTAAATATAAAAATTTGAGAAAAATGATAAGTTTTGATTATAATATGAGTTATTTTGACTTCGGTAACTATTTTAGGTAAACTGACCTGGACCCATAATTTGACGGTTCCGGAGGGTCCGTAGGAAAACATGGGACTTGGACGTATGCCCGGAATAGAATTCCGAGGTTCCATGCCCAAGAAATAAACTTTTGAAAGAAATTATTTTCTGAAATTGTCTAAGGAAATTTGAAATGAAATTTGATTAGAATATGTTAGTATCGGGCCCGTATTTTGGTTTTGATGCCTGGTATAGGCCTTATATATAATTTAAGACGTTTCTGCGAAATTTGGTGATGGATGACTTTGACGTGATTCAGACCTAAATTGGAAAATTTGATGTTTTATGAAGTTTGAAAGAATTCATGGGGTTTGAGGTTTAATCCGATGTTTATGATGTTATTTTGGCGATTTGATCGTGTGATTAAGTCCGTAAGATATTTTTGAGGTTGCGTGCATATTTGGTTTGGAGCCTCGAGGGCTCGGGTGAGTTTTTGATAAGCCACAGTTGCATTTTTGGACTTTGAAAAATTTCTGGTATTTCTGATCTGCAGGCTTTGCATTTGTGAAGCCATTCTTGCAAATGCGAGCCTTGCATCGCAAATGCGAGAAGGGGACTGTGCAGGCCTGATCGCAAATGCGACCAAGTGGTTTGTAAATGCGAATAAGGGCCAGTTGCAAATGCGACAATTTTGATCGCAAATGCGAAAGTATGGGATTTTCAAAGTGTTCGCCAATGCGAATAATACTTCGCAATTCCCATATTAGCAGGTTGGGGTTCGTAATTGCGAACTCCCCATTCTCAATTCTCACATTTGAGACCTGCATTGTTCTATACTTAGCCGATTTTAAGTCATTTTTCACATCTTTTTCAAACACAAATTCCTTTGGACGATTTTTCGAGAACGAGTCTTCTTCCAAATCAATTGTAAGTTAGTTTTTCCTCATTTCTTTCAATCATTAACATCTTTTAACATGATTTCAACCTAAAATCAAAGATTTGCATGGAGAAAATTGGGTGTTTTGGGTAGAACCTATGTTTTATAAAAATTGGGGATTTGGACCTCAATTTGAGGTCCTATTGCAAAACAAATTATATATTTGAGTTCATAGGAGAACGGATAATCGGGTTTTTGTTTGAACCTCGGGTTTTGACCATGTGGGCCCGGGGGCAATTTTGGACTTTTTGGGTAAAACTTTGGGAAATTCATTTTTATGCTTTCAAATTGGTTCATTTAGCGTTTATTAATGTAATTAAGTAGCCTATGACTAGATACGAGCGGATTGGTAATGGAATCAAGGGTTAAAGCCATAATTAAGGCTTGAGTTGTGTTCGAGGCATCGAGGTAAGTGTTTGGTCTAACCTTAGCTTGAGGGATTAGGAGTCGAGTCCTATTTGCTATGTGGTAATTGTTGAGTACGACGTATAGGCATGGTGATGAGTATCTATACGTTACTGTCAAGCATGACCGTGGGTCTTATATCGTGATTTTATTAACTTCGTTGTATTATTCATGCCTTGGTGAAGATTTCTATTTGTTGTGTAAAGTTGTGGAAAGAATTGTGACCTGTGAACATTGAGGAGCGTTGGCTCCAGTTGTATAACAAATTGGAAAATATAAGTGATAATTGAACCCTAGAGTATTGGTTTGAGTTGTGAAGTGAATCGTGAAGTAAAAGTGAGAAAGAGAAGAGATCATTATGTGGCCCCCTTCCGGGACTATTGTTGAGTTGTGGTTCCCTTGCATTGGGTTCTTAGTTGATAATACGGATGCTTAGGTTGATGATTCCTTGTGTTAGGTGTTATAATAAGTTTAGTTATAGCTATGTAGTTAGATGTTGTAACGAGTTAGGTTATAATTGAGGTAGTTAGGTGTTGTAATAAGTTTAATTATAGTTGAGGTAATTACGTATCGAAACAAGTTTTGTTATTGTTGAGGTAGTTAGATGTTGGAACAAGTTTGGTTATAAGTGAATCTCCCTTGCAGGGAAGTTATTATATTATTTTGTTTCATTGTCGGAAAGTTATTATATTATTTTTGTTCCCTTGCCAAAAAATTTTATATTATTTTTTCCCTTGCCGGGATGTCCTTGTGATTTTGTATTGGCTTGAAATGGGAGCGGGTGGTACGCCTACCACGAGATTTAATAAAATGGGAGCGGGTGGTACGCCTACCACGAGATATAATGAAATGGGAGCGGGTGGTACGCCTACCACAAAATTTAATAAAATGGGAGCGGGTGGTACGCCTACCACAAAATTTAATAAAATGGGAGCGGGTGGTACGCCTACCACGGGATTTAATGAAATGGGAGCGGGTGGTACGCCTACCACAAGATTTAATGAAATGGGAGCGGGTGGTATGCCTATCACAATACTTAATAAAATAGGAGTAGGTGGTACACCTATCACGAGATATGAGAAATGGGATCGGGTTGCACGCCTACAATGAGATGAGCACTAAAAGTGAAATCTGCCTTTATTTTCCCTATACGTGTTAGAGTTAAATTGTTGAATTCCTTATTATGCTCTTGAGGTTTTGTATTATCTGCTATCCCTAAAGCATGATACCCTCCCCAACTTTCTCTTGTGTGTATATATATATATATAACTCCACAGGTTTATCTGGCGTCTGGTCCTAGCCTCGTCACTACCTCACCGGGGTTAGGCCATGTACTTACCAGCAGATGGGGTCGGTAATGTTGATATTACACTCTACATTGTATGGAGATCCCGAAGCAGTGTTGGGTCATCAGCAGTAGATTGGGAGCTATCCTTAAGTCCGAGACTCCGAGGTAGCCTTGCTAGCGTCCGCAGGTCCGGCATCTCTTCTATCAGTCTGTTGTCATTGTACTCGAGATAAACTATGTTCTTTCCTTTCAAACACTTATTTGTAGTGATCCTAGACAGTCCATGGATGTTGTGACACCAGGTTCTGGTTAGAGGCATGTGTTGTGTTTTGATTTTATATTTTTCACACCCCTTTTTTTGCCACAAAACCTATTTCGAGGTTGAGTTAGAAGGGTTTTCCAATTAAAGTGACGTTTTGAAAAGGGATTATTTATTATTCAGAGCCGCCACTTGGAATTGAGTTTTGATGTTTCAAGTCACCTTTTATTGTATCCCTTATCAAAAGGAAGACTTGACTCCTAATTTATGGTCTACGAAAATAAAAGACTAAGTAAGGAATTCTATTGACCGAGAGAAAGGTGTAAGGCACCCCTCTAGTCCTGGGGTTCTAGCACGGGCGCTTTCATAGACTAATGTTTGGCTTAAATCAGTTCATGAGTACTCTGTATTTTATTGGTTATGGCTTATTTATTACCGCTTAATTAAATATTATATTTTATTAATTATTTGACCTAGATGTGGTATGCAAACAAGGTACTTCTTTGAAATTAAATGTTAAACCAAGGTACAGAATATACACATAGTGAAAATATAATTATTGTAAATTTAAAAGGTATCGAGGCGCGGAATGCGCACATGATCCCCCTCTTTTTTTTAAGGCATAGCCATTCAAGGTTTGTTTATAAATACATGTGCTACTAGCTTATATTAAAATATTTTAATTATTTTTATCTCTTTTAGATTCGTGATATATAATTGTATTTTTTTACTAGTTGGAACGAGTTTTAAATTAGTTCATGGCTCGTTTCACTCCTTTATAATTATTTGCGATTCTACCTGTTTAACTGATAGAATAAGCCCGAAGTAACATTTTAGGCTCAAATTTTTTCTGTACTCAAAATTACTTCCCCTTTCATTCCTTTTATCGGTTCAAACTTACAACAAATTGATATGAAAGAAAATTCTATCCATTGAACTATATGAAATCACATTCAACAGACTTATAAATAAATTGAAGATCACAATATTACTACTTCCTATCTAGTTGGGTATGAACTCTTTGGCAATTCATATATATTGTTCTAATAGAATATAAAATCAAATATCAGCAATGTGTTCTCACCAAAGTTCCAGTCAAACACTAATAATTATATTATCTGTAAAGAGAAAGAAATATTGATTAAATAAAATACTGTGGTTTTAACTTTAAAATATAGACATTATTAAAAGAAAATTGAGCATGTTATATAGCCAAACTGATTAAACTATTTTACTGACACGGAGACTCAAAACTGTTGAAATACGTTCTCACAAGGCACTAAACTAAATGTGTGTTTATATTTGTAGGTTTTGATAAATGACAAACGATGTGCAATTGACATATGACGAGGTCCAAGCACAAGCGCGCAATTGATACATAATGAGATTCAAGCACAAGACAAACAAAGATCAAGATTAAGCAAAGAAATAAAGTTATACATGAGTCGTTCTTTAATTGTGATCTTGATCCGACAATTGACTCAAGACTTGGCTTATCTCGTAAAATTATTTTTATCAAATCATGCATATTTAATTTAAAGCAAAATGATTTTAAATCATGCATATTTATTTTAACCAAAATGATTTTTAAACATGCCTCTAAAATCTGGACAAAGATAATCGATTATGTACTTATGATAATCGATTATGTTAAGGCAGCTCAAGACAATCGATTGTGTACCTTATGATAATCGATTGTGTTGAGGCAGTGTCCATCAGATTTTTCAAAGTTGCAAGACAATCGATTGTGTACCTTATGATAATCGATTGTGTTGAGGCAGTGTCCATCAGATTTTTCAAAGCTACAAAATAATCGATTGTGTACCTTATGACAATCGATTGTGTTGAGGCAGTGTCTATTTGATTTTTCAAGACTGTAATATAATCGATTATACATATAGCATAATCGATTATGTAAATGACCGTTGCCAAAATATTTTCAAACTCTGTCTGGTAATCGATTGTATGATTCTGATAATCGATTATCCTAAGTAAAATCTGAATATGATTTTTTGAACGTTGCCAAGTAATCGATTATATGATTTTGATAATCGATTGTTTTAAGTAAAATCTGAAAAAGATTTTTTGAACGTTGCCAAGTAATCGATTATATGATTTTGATAATCGATTGTTTTAAGTAAAATCTGAAAAAGATTTTTTGAATGTTGCCAGATAATCGATTATTATGCGTAAAATCTGGGAATGATTTTTGGACGATTGGAAAACAATCGATTATGCAACTTAGACAATCGATTGTTTTAGCACAAAATCAGCAATTCTTAATTGGCAATTAGGCAACGGTTGTGCATGTTTGCAACACTATAAATACTTCTTAAAATCAGTCTTTTAAGTACAACAACTAATCATATTATTGCTAAAGCTTGCATACTCTCTTATTCATCATTTTCTATTCATTACATAAGTTTTTGAGAGCCAAATTCTTGACGAAAGTTGTTGCGTTCTTGAGCGTATTTATTTTACTCATATCTACTCTTGAGGAGAGTCTTGTTTTGAGTGCAAAGTGTTTTTATACACTTGAAGGGAAGTGTTAATCCCTTGTATTGTAAGAAGGAACGTTGTGATTCCTTTGGTTGAAGTCTTGAAGTGTGGTATCTTCGAGCAAAGGTTGTTGAGGCTTGTGTGACTCAAGTTCTCAGTTTGTAACGGTTTGTTAAGCACCCGTAAGCTTAACGAAGTTAGTGGAAATCTCGAGAGAGTCTCTCAGGGACTGGACTAGCCACGAGTTGCGGTGAACCAGGATAACATCAGTGCGTTCGTTCCTTATTATTTACTTATCGCACTTATTTCATTCCTGCAATTTTTAAATTCCGCAAGTTTACGCTGTTTTTTATTATAACGCTATTCACCCCCCCCCCCCCTCTAGCGTTAAGCGTATATTCTAACAATTGGTATCAGAGCCCAACTCTCTGAAAAACTTAACCGTTTGAGAGAAACAATCTATGGCTTCTACTCGTGATTCTTTTGCAGGAATAGGTGAAGGACAATGCTCCACCCGACCACCACTATTCGATGGCACAAACTATACGTACTGGAAGGAGAGGATGAGAATGTTCATTCAATCGAATAATTTTCATCTGTGGAAGGTTATAATGAAGGGAGAACAAATTCCAACCAAAAAGGTTGAAAATGAATGGGTTCCAAAATCCGAAGATGAATACGATGCGGATGATATCCGAAAAGTGCAGAACAACGCTAATGCCATCAACTTATTGTATTGTGCTATAAACGCTGATGATTACAGAAAAATATCATGTTGCACAACGGCGAAGCAAATGTGGGATAAGCTGGAAATATGTACGAAGGTACGGACTAGGTAAGAGAGGCTAAAGTTGATTTTCTAACCCATGCATATGAACTGTTTCACATGAAGGAAGGCGAAAGGGTAGATGACATGTTCGAACGATTTTCAAAAATCGTTAATGACTTACATGCTCTTAAGAAGACCTTCACGGATAAGGAACTTGTCCGAAAAATTCTCCGAAGTCTCACTCCGGAATGGCGCTCCAAGGCCGACGCGATTCAAGAGTCTATTGGCATTTCAAATGTCACCATCGACGGATTAAGAGGTAATCTTAAAACTTATGAATCTACTATACTTAACCCTCTTGTTAATGATCAAAGTAAACAAAGAATCGCCCTCAAGGCAAGCACAAGTCAACCTCAAAATGATGAGGACGGAGATAACGAGTTCGGACTCGTTATTAAGAGATTTCAAAAGTTCATGCAAAAAGAGTATGAACGAAAAGGCAAACAACAAGGAGATCAAGTAAAATGCTATGGATGCGGAAAAATCGGGCACATTAAATCAAATTGCCCAAATGTCAAAAAGGAGAAGAAACCCTTCAAGAAACAATGAGCATGCATATCTTGGGGAGGCGACTCCGGAGACGAGTCAAGTGAGGAAGAAGAAGTCGAAACCGAAAATCTTTGTCTTTTGGCACACGAAGACAATCAAGAAGAGGTATGTCAAATTTCTTCCAAAAACTTCTACTCTCTTGAGGAAATGCAAAATGCCTTTGATGAGTTGTATAGTGAATTCATTAAAGCTTCCAAAACTGTTAAAAACACTAAGGAAAATGCTTCTTTGAAAGAAAAAGATTTTGAAAGACAACTCTCTTTGAAAGAAAAAGATTTGGAAAAATTGATTTTGGAAAATGAGAAGCTGAAAGAAGAAAACAATTTTTTCGGCAAGAGAAGCGCCGACAAACCCAAGAGCTCTAGTAAAAATTGTATTTCTTGCATGCATCTAAAAATTGAGGTAGAAAGACTTATGGGCACCCTAGATAAGTTCAATTCTTCTCATAAAAATTTGAATGAAGTTCTTGTTAATTTGAAATCGACCAAACATGGGATAGGTTTTAAAAACGTGCCTAAAGAAAAAGTTGAAGCCAAACCCCAACCACCTAAGGCTCAACCTAGGATAAATAAAACAAATGTTCATCCTAGAGATAACAATCCTAGAATCAACATGCATGCTAGACCAAACACTAGAAGAAACTTTGAACATTTTAGGACACCTAGAAATAGCCTTCAACCTAGAAATAACTATTCTAGAAATGATGCATATCCTAGACCAAACACTAGAAGAAACTTTGAACTTTTCAGGACACCTAGAAATGACTTTCAACCTAGAAATAACTATTCTAGAAATGCTGCATATCCTAGAACAAATAGTAGGAGAAATGATTTTCATGAAATGCGCAATAGTCATATTGTCGAAAATAGAGTAAACAAATTTCGTCCGTCCAACTACTATCAACCTAGATGAATGCATAATCCTAATGTCATTTGTCATTATTGCAATCGAATTGGACATATTGCTCCTGCTTGTTTCACTAGACATAGACACTTAACTGCATGTCAAGCACAACAGCATGTTACACCTAACTCTCAAGGACCCAAAACAGCTTGGGTACCAAAGACTCATTAATTTGTCTTGTAGGTATGTTTGAAGGGATCAAGTGTACTTTGGTACCTTGATAGTGGATGCTCCAAACACATGACCGGAGACGAATCCAAGTTCCTTCAACTAGAACACAAGGAAGGAGGAAGCGTTATTTTTGGAGATAACAACAAGGGAAAAATTATCGGCATTGGATCGGTCGGTAAGGATGAACCTTCTTCCATTAAGCATATTTTGCTAGTTAAAGGTCTAAAACATAATCTCTTGAGCATAAGTCAATTATGTGACAAGGGAAATCTTGTTTTATTTGATTCGGATGAATGCTTAGTTTTTTGCTGTAGCGATTTTAAAATTATTCTTCGTGGTTTTAGAATGGATAACATCTATATGGTTGATCTCGAAAATTCTTCATCTGAATATGTGAATTGTCTTATGAGCAAAGAAGATGATATGTGGTTATGGCATCGTAGAGTAGCTCACATCAACATGCATCTTTTAAACAAATTAGTTTCACAAAATTTAGTTATTGGTCTTCCAAATTTGAAATTTGAAAAAGACTCTATCTGTGATTCTAGTCAAAAAGGGAAGCAAACAAAAGCATCTTTTAAATTGAAAAATATTGTTTCAACTACTAGACCTTTGCAACTTCTCCACATGGATCTCTTTGGACCATCTCGCATTGAAAGTCTTGGTAGAAATCGTTATGCTTTTGTTATTGTTGATGATTATTCTAGATTTACATGGACACTATTTCTTGCTCACAAAAGTGAGGTTTTCATAATTTTAAATGCTTTCTTAAACGTGTTCAAAATGAAAAGGACACAACCTTCACTTCAATAAGAAGTGATCATGGGGGAGAGTTCGATCACAATCTCTTCGCGGACTTTTGTGACGAACTCGGTATCGAGCACACCTTCTCTGCTCCACGTACACCACAACAAAATGGAGTGGTGGAAAGGAAAAATAGGTGTCTCGAAGAGATGGCTAGAACCATGCTCGATGAGGCTAAGATTCCCAAACATTTTTGGACGGATACCGTGAGTACCGCATGCTACGTTTTAAACAGAGTAGTCATAAGGCCAATACTCATGAAAACTCCCTATGAACTCTACAAGGGAAGGAAACCAAATATTTAGAGTATTCGGTTGTAAATGTTTTATTCATAACAATGGAAAAAGGCAATTTGGGAAAATTTGATGCAAAATCCGATGAAGGAATTTTTTTTTGGTTACTCTTCACGTAGCAAAGCATATAGAGTATTCAACAATAGAACCGAAACTGTGGAGGAATCCCCTCATATTGTGTTTTCCGAAAATAATGCTCGCTTGGCGAGAAAGGATTCTGGTTTTGATCTTGCAGGTATTTTAAACTCAATAAGTCCTCAAGACAAAGTACAAGAGGAAAATCCAAAGGAAATTCAAAATGAAACCTTGGAACAATTATCGGAAGAAGCGCCCCAACTGGAGAAAGAAACGAAACTGCCTAACGCGTGGAGGACAATCAAAGACCATCCTCTCGACCAGGTAATTGGCGACACTGAACAACAGGTAAGTACTCGAAACGCTCTTAAGAACACCTTAGGTCATACTGCTTTCGTCTCTCAAATTGAACCCTCAACCATCTCCGAAGCAATTGGGGATGAATTTTGGACCTTGGCAATGCAAGAGGAGCTTAACCAATTCAAACGAAATGACGTTTGGGATTTGGTGCCAAGACCCGAAAATCATACCATAATTGGTACGAAATGGGTTTTTCGAAATAAATTAGATGAAAATGGTGTAATCACTAGAAACAAAGCTAGGCTTGTAGCAAAAGGCTATAATCAAGAAGAGGAAATTGACTATGAAGAAACATATGCACCCGTAGCAAGGTTAGAAGCTATTCGTTTATTACTTGCTTTTGCCTCTTCTATGAATTTTAATTTATATCAAATGGATGTAAAAAGCGCTTTTCTAAATGGTGTCATTCAAGAAGAAGTTTATGTTGAACAACCCCTGGGCTTAGAAGATTTTAAATCTCCCGATCATGTTTTCAAGCTTAAAAAGGCACTTTATGGTCTTAAACAAGCTCCCCGAGCTTGGTATGAACGATTGAGCAAATTTCTTTTGGAAAATGAATTCATTAGGGAAAAGTTGACACCACTCTATTTGTTAAGCATAAAAACAATGATATTTTATTAGTTCAAATCTATGTGGATGATATTATTTTTGGTGCTACTAACAATGCTTTGTGCAAGGAATTTTCTGATTTAATGACAAGCGAATTTGAGATGTCTATGATGGGTGAGCTAACCTTCTTTTTGGGGCTGCAAGTAAAGCAAATGGAAGAAGGAACCTTCATTTGTCAAGCTAAATATTGCAAAGAATTGTTAAAACGATTTGAAATGAGCAACGCAAAAGCAATGGCCAGTCCCATGAGCACATCCGACCATCTAGACAAAGATGAGAAAGGTAAGGAAGTCGACACCAAGAAGTATCGAGGTATGATTGGATCTCTCCTTTATCTTACTGCTAGTAGAACGGACATCATGTTTAGCGTGTGCTTATGCGCTCGTTATCAATCATGTCCTAAGGAGTCCCACCTAACTGCGGTGAAACGGATATTGAAGTATCTTGTTGGTACTGTAAATGTGGGTCTATGGTACCCCAAAGGTTCTTCACGCCAACTTTTTGGCTATTCCGATTCCGATTTTGCTGGATGAAAATTGGACCGCAATAGCACTAGTGGCACTTGCCATTTGCTCGGTAGCTCTCTAGTTTCTTGGTTTAGCAAGAAACAAGTAAGTGTTGCGTTGTCCACAACCGAGGCTGAATATGTAGCCGCGGGGAGTTGTTGCGCTCAAATCCTTTGGATGAAACAGCAACTCTTGGACTATGGCCTACGTATCGATCATATCCCTCTTAGATGTGATAATACTAGTGCCATATGCTTGACGAAGAACCCCGTTCTTCATTCAAGAACAAAACACATTGAAATTAGGCATCATTTTATAAGAGATCACGTTCTCAAAGGTGATGTCGAAATTGAATTTGTTGAAACCAAACATCAATTGGCCGACATTTTTACAAAGCCTTTAGAGAGAGAGTCCTTCTTCCGAATTCGTAGTGAACTCGGGATTCTTGACTCCACGTTGATCTAAGTCATGCATTGCATTTTCCCTTTCACATAATTACTAACTTGAGCGTCGGAGGAGCCTAACTTATTTTTGCAGGTATCGCCCTAAAGGCAGGGGGAATGATAAAAGATTGGTGCAGAATAATCGATTCCTCTTCAGAATAATCGATTTCTCTTTAATATATAATCGATTATCAAGTATCACTAATCGATTATGTTGACATTATTTGTTTTATTATCCCTTTTATGAAATTGCAATTCTAGTTAATCAATAAACAAGTTATTTGCTTATTCTTTTTTGCTAATGTCAAAAGGGGGAAGAATAAGGGCTATGCACTTAATATTTATTGGCATAAATTGAGGGGGAATTCATATGTTGAGGGGGAATTAATTGCATATCTATTTACTTGTCTTATTGCATATCTATTTACTTGTCTTGGATCGTCATTATGAATTATCTAATATGCATATCCCGATTAAGGTTTGCCATTATCAAAAAGGGGGAAATTATTGAAACACGTTCTCACAAGGCACTAAACTAAACGTGTGTTCATATTTGTAGGTTTTGATAAATGACAAACGATGCGCAATTGACATATGACGAGGTCCAAGCACAAGCGCGCAATTGATACATAACGAGATTCAAGCACAAGACAAACAAAGATCAAGATTAAGCAAAGAAATAAAGTTATACATGAGTCGTTCTTTAATTGTGATCTTGATGCGACAATTGACTCAAGACTTGGCTTATCTCGTAAAATAATTTTTATCAAATCATGCATATTTAATTTAAAGCAAAATGATTTTAAATCATGCATATTTATTTTAACCAAAATGATTTTTAAACATGCCTCTAAAATCTGGACAAAGATAATCGATTATGTACTTATGATAATCGATTATGTTAAGGCAGCTGCAAGACAATCGATTGTGTACCTTATGATAATCGATTGTGTTGAGGCAGTATCCATCAGATTTGAAGACAATCGATTGTGTACCTTATGATAATCGATTGTGTTGAGGCAGTGTCCATCAGATTTTTCAAAGCTACAAAATAATCGATTGCGCACCTTATGACAATCGATTGTGTTGAGGCAGTGTCTATTCGATTTTTCAAGACTGTAATATAATCGATTATACATATAGCATAATCGATTATGTAAATGACCGTTGCCAAAATATTTTCAAACTCTGTCTGGTAATCGATTGTATGATTCTGATAATCGATTATCCTAAGTAAAATCTGAATATGATTTTTTGAACGTTGCCAAGTAATCGATTATATGATTTTGATAATCGATTGTTTTAAGTAAAATCTGAAAAAGATTTTTTGAACGTTGCCAAGTAATCGATTATATGATTTTGATAATCGATTGTTTTAAGTAAAATCTGAAAAAGATTTTTTGAACGTTGCCAGATAATCGATTATACGATTTAGATAATCGATTATTATGCGTAAAATCTGGGAATGATTTTTGGACGATTGGAAAACAATCGATTATGCAACTTAGAATCGATTGTTTTAGCACAAAATCAGCAATTCTTAATTGGCAATTAGGCAACGGTTGTGCATGTTTGCAACACTATAAATACTTCTTAAAATCAGTCTTTTAAGTACAACAACTGATCATATTATTGCTAAAGCTTGCATACTCTCTTATTCATCATTTTCTATTCATTACATAAGTTTTTGAGAGCCAAATTCTTGACGAAAGTTGTTGCGTTCTTGAGCGTATTTATTTTACTCATATCTACTCTTGAGGAGAGTCTTGTTTTGAGTGCAAAGTGTTTTTATACACTTGAAGGGAAGTGTTAATCCCTTGTATTGTAAGAAGGAACGTTGTGATTCCTTTGGTTGAAGTCTTGAAGTGTGGTATCTTCGAGCAAAGGTTGTTGAGGCTTGTGTGACTCAAGTTCTCAGTTTGTAACGGTTTGTTAAGCACCCGTAAGCTTAACGAAGTTAGTGGAAATCTCGAGAGAGTCTCTCGGGGACTGGACTAGCCACGGGTTGCGGTGAACCAGGATAACATCGGTGCGTTCGTTCCTTATTATTTACTTATCGCACTTATTTCATTCATGCAATTTTTAAATTCCGCAAGTTTACGCTGTTTTTTATTATAACGCTATTCACCCCCCTCTAGCGTTAAGCGTATATTCTAACAAAAACTACATAAACTAACAATCATAACATTAAATAAAACTTAAGTGTTATACTGTTATTAAACTATTTCAACTTTAGCAATGAATTGGAATGACGTTGAAACTCAACCAAAAACAAAATCTAACTTTAAACTAACTTTATTCTTTTTAAATAATGAGATCCTTACCAAATCCATGATAATACTATATGAACAGATTTTAAAAAGAAAAAAAAAAAGAACTATTTAAAGTAAGAAAACTAACTTTAACCAAATTTATCACGAAACTCTTATGCAGGATACTAGTTATCACGTGAATTATGACAAAAGAGTAGATCAGAACTAAAAAGTTTACAAATTCCAGGTTAGTAAATGTTAAGAACAAATTTAAGATTAATTCTAAATTTATAAATAAATTTAAGATTAATTCTAATTCTAAATATATATATATATATATATATATATATAAAAAACAAGAAGAAGCGCATATGCTATTTAAAATACAAAAGAAAGCTTGAATTTAAATAAACTAACATCATACTTTAGTTATATATACATTATATTAAACTAATAAAGGAGATTGAGTGTTATCTTTTTAGTAAGATTTTATAATAAAGAAAATATTTACAATTTGGTGAGTTGAACCCGCGAATTTGAAACCACAAAGGATACTCCAATTTACTACTCCGGATCTAATAAGTCCACAAAAATAGTTTCTCTCCAAGTAATTTTCACTCTAAATGAACAATGCTATTTTTTAGTTTTTGATCTTTCTCTCCGATAGCCTCCTCTTCCTTTTCACGTTCTTTTTTCTCCTCTTTTTATAACTGAATTGGATTATGCCGTCCAAAGAAAATGAATGTTGATGAGATCGTGTGTATGTGATTGTCACGATCCGGATTTACCTATCGTTGGGAGTTGTGATTAGCGCCTACTGTCGAAGCTACGCAAGCCAACCCTTATAAATATTACCAGAAAATTTAAATCAAAAACAAATTAAATGCTAAAATAATTAGTTAAAACATGCGGAAGACGTCTAATAACAATAACGAAAACAATATGCGGAAAACTAACAACCAATCTCTACCCAATATCTGGTGTCAGTGCTTACGGGCAATTAAAGAGTGCTAAAAATAATAGTCTGAAAGAAGTACATAGCATGTCTGTTTGATACAATTTAACAAACTGAAAAGGAAAGTTAGAGGAGCATCGGGGCCGCAAACGCCTGCGAACTACCTCAGAGCCTCTGAACTGAAGGATCACTCCCGGTCTAAAGTTGCGGTCCGTAGACTGGGTCATGACCTGTGCACAAAAGGCACATAAGCATAGTATCAGCACAACCGACCCCATATGCTGGTATGTGTCCGGCCTTACCTCGGCGAGGTAGTGACGAGGCTAATCGGACCAACCATAAACAACATGTACAGATATATACGATAATAGAAAAGGAAAACAAGAATTTAAACAACAAAAAGGGAGGGGACATGTTGGGGGAATAGCAGTTCAATTATAACTTCTACAATTAAGAGATGGAACTGAATAGATAGCATTTAAATAAGAGAATCCAACGAAACAACAACTAATAAAGGGAAAACGGAATAAGGAACACCAGTAAGGTAAGACCAATAAAACCACGTTGCGGGGTACCACCATCGTGTTTTTACTCTCGTCCTCACCCAATCAATAGCACCACTCCATATTGTGGAGGAAATCAATATATACCACTCCATCTTGTGGAGGAAATCAATAAATACCACTCCATATTGTGGAGGAAATCGATATATACCACTCCATCTTGTGGAGGAAATCAATAAATTCCACTCCATCTTGTGGAGGAAATCGATAAATACCACTCCATCTGGTGGAGGAAATCGATAAATAGCACTCCATCTTGTGGAGGAAATCAATATATACCACTCCATCTTGTGGAGGAAATCAATAAATACCACTCCAACTTGTGGAGGAAATCAATATATACCACTCCATCTTGTGGAGGAAATCAATAAGTACACGGCATCACCCATCGTGCTTTATCGCTCCTCCTCACCCAAACAATAATCACAATTAATGGGAACAGGAGTAAACAACAAGATTAACCATCCCGGCAAGGGAGAACAATGCAACAACAAGTCCCGGCAAGGGAAACAATTTAACAACAAGTCCCGGCAAGGGAAACAGTTTAACAACAAGTCCCGGCAAGGGAAACAGTATAACAACAAGTCCCGGCAACGGAAAAACACCAACAACTCATCTCTAGTTTATTTACTTCTATCTTTCACTTCATAGCTCTTATAACAAGAATTTATCCCAATTGTTCACTTCTTTCACAATTCTAATAACAAATGACAACACCGTCATGCTCGACTCGGGCTCATAGGTAACCTTCACCATACATATACACCGACTCCACATAGCACATAGCAATTAACAACCTAATCATATTCCCTCAATCCAAAGTTAGATCGAACACTTACCTCGAAAGCTTCCAACTCAACTCACGCTTCTAGAATAGATTTACTCCTCGAATTCGCTTAAAAAACAATCAAATCTAGCCACAATTTACTCAAATGTATTAACAAATGCTAGTTAAATCAATTTGAATGCATAAGAATGAAATTCCCAAAGTTTTATCCAAAAATTCCCAAAACGCCGTCGGGCCCATGTGGTCAAAACCCGAGGTTCGAACCAAAATCGGGTTACCCATTCCCCCGCGAGCTCATATATGCAATTTGTTTTGAAATGGGACCCAAAATTGAGGTCCAAATCCCCAAAATTATGAAAACCTAGGTTCTACCCCAAATCCCCATTATTAACCATGAAAGCTTTGATTTAAGGATGAAATCATTAGAAGATGATGAAGATTGAAGAAAACTAGTAAAAATTGACTTACATTTGGTTTGGGGACGAAAGGGTTCGAGAGGAATCGCCTATGGTGGTTTTGGGTTTTGAAAGATATGAAAAATGAAGTTTAAAATCGGTTAAGCACAAGTTGCACAAACGCAGGTGTCGCAAATGCGATATTGACTTCGCATTTGCGAACTGGGCTGAAATAAGAGGGACATCACATTTGCGAGAAATTATCTGCAAATGCAAACTTGGAAAGGAAAAGGGAGAACTCGCATTTGTGAGGAAAAGTTCGCAAATGCGAACACAGGCTTTGGTATGGGGAAGTCGCATTTGCGAGATTGGACTTCGCATTTGCGAAGTCTGGTTGCAAAGGGGGAGGCTCGCAATTGCAAATAGAATTTTGCATTTGCGAAGGATGGCCAAACAAGGGAGGGTCGTATTTGCGAGCTAAGTCTTCGCAAATGCAAAGACTGCAGACACCAGCAGTTAAAAATGTTTCAAATAAGCCTAACACCTACCCGAAACTTACCCGAGTCCTCGGGGCTCCAACCCAAACATGCACCCAACCTCAAAACATCCTACGGACTTACTCGTGCGATCAAATTGCCAAAATAACATCTAAATCAAAGAATCAACCTCCAAAACTCATGATTTTCATTTCAAAGTTCTAAGCTTTCAAACTTTGCACTTTTAGCCTGAAATACGTCAAACGACGTCCGTTTTTAACCAAACTTTACAAATAGCGCTTATTTAAGACTTGTACCAGGTGTCGGAACCAAAATACGAGCCTGATACCATCACTTTTGATCAAATTTTCATTTTCATTTTTCCTTAAGCATTTTCAAAAAAATAATTTCACAGAAAAGCTCCGAACTAGGGCCTAGGACCTCGGATTTTGATTTCGGGAATACATCCAGGTCCCAAATTTCCTTACGGACCCTCCCGGACCGCCACATTACGGGTCAGGGTCTGTTTACCCAAAACGTTGACCGAAGTCAACTATAGCAATATTAGTATCAAAATTCATAGTTTTTAATACATAATTTAAGTATTATCACATAAAAATCTTCCGGCTTCACGCCGGGAATGCGCACGCCAATCGAGGCAACCAAATAAGAGGTTTTCAAGGCCTTAGAAATGCAAGAAAAGGGAGAATTACGGTGATGACCCTTTGGGTCATCACATCCTCCACCTCTAAAACAACCGTTCGTCCTAGAACGGACAAAAGAAAGGAGTACCTGAGTCGGGGAACAGATGGGGATAACGGCTCCGCATATCAGACTCGGACTCACAGGTCGATGCCTCATGAGGGTGACCTCTCCACTGAACACGCACGGAAGGAAAACTCCGCGACCTCAACTGTCGAACCTGCCGGTCTAAGATAGCCACCAGCTCCTCCTCATATGACAGATCCTTGTCCAATTGGACGGTACTGAAATCTAACACGTGGGAGGGATCACCGTGATATCTCCAAAGCATGGATACATGGAAAACCGGATGCACGGTTGACAAGCTAGGCGGCAATGCAAGCCTATAAGCCACATTCCCCATACGGTCAAGAATCTCAAATGGGCCAATATACCTAGGGCTAAGCTTGCCCTTCTTCCCAAACCTCATCACGCCCTTCATAGGCAATACACGGAGCAATACTCGCTCACCAACCATGAAAGCAACATCCCTGACCTTACGGTCTGCAACACTCTTCTGCCTGGACTAAGCTGACCGAAGTTTGTCATGAATGATCTTGACCTTATCCAAGGCCTCCTATACCAATCTGTACCTAAAAACCGAGCCTCTCCTGGATCAAAACCATCCGACTGGGGACCGACACCGCCTACCATACAACGCCTCATACGGGGCCTTCTGAATACTTGACTGGTAGCTGTTGTTGTAGGAAAACTCCGCTAACTGCAAGAACTGGTCCCACGAGCCTCCAAAATCAATAACGCAGGCTCGGAGCATATCCTCAAGAATCTGAATGGTCCTATCGAACTGACCGTCCTTCTAGGGGTGAAATGTTGTACTCAACTGGACCTGGGTACCCAACTCATGCTGCACCATTCTCCAGAAATGCGAGGTAAACTGCGGACCCCGATCCGAAATAATAGATATGGGCACCCCATGAAAGCGAACGATCTCCCTGATATAAATCTCTGCATACCTCTCGTATGAATAGGTGGTGGCAACTAGGATGAAATGCGCTGACTTAGTCAGCCTACCAACAATAACCCATATAGCATCAAACTTCTTCCAAGTCATCAGAAGGCCAGTAACAAAATCCATAGTGATCCTCTCCCAATTCCACTCGGAAGCTCAATCCTCTAAAATAACCTACCAGGCCTCTGATGCTTGCACTTAACCTGCTGGCAATTTAGACAGCGAGCCACATATGTAACAATGTCTTTCTTAATTCTACGCCACCAATAATGCTGTTTCAAATCCTGATACATCTTCGCGGCGCCCGGATGAATAGAATACCGAGAGCTGTTGGCCTCCGCTAAGATCGACTCTCGAATACCATCAACATTGGGCACAGAAACTCGCCCCTGCAACCTCAATATGCCATCATCTCCCAAAGTCATCTCCTTGGCACCTCCCCTCTGCACCGTGTCGCTCAGGACACATAAATGGGGATCATCAAACTGCCGCTCCCGGATACGCTCCATCAATGACGAACAAGCAACCATGCAAGCTAACACTCTACTGGGCTCAGAAATATCCAATCTCACAAATCTATTGGCCAAGGCCTGAACATCCAAGGCAAGCGGTCTCTAGCTGACCGGAATGTATGCAAGACTACCCATGCTGGCGGACTTTCTACTCAATGCATCGGCCACCACCTTAGCCTTCCCTGGGTGGTATAAAATAGAAACATCATAATATTTCAACAACTCCAAACACCTCTGTTGTCTCAAATTCAACTATTTCTGCTTGAACAAGTACTGAAGGCTCTTGTGATCCGTGTACACCTCACACGTCACACCATACAAATAATGCCTCCTGCTTCAAGGCATGAACAATAGATGCTAACTCTAAGTCATGAACTGGGTAATTCTTCTCGTGGATCTTCAATTGCCTCGAAGCATATGCTATGACCTTGCGGTTCTGCATCAAAAGTGCACCAAGTCCGATGCGGGAAGCATAACAATATATAGTATAAGGCCCAGATCCCGTGGGAAAAACCAATACCGGTGTTGTAGTGAGGGTTGTCTTGAGCTTCTGGAAGCTCGACTCGCACTCATCTGAGCACCTGAACTGGGCACCCTTCTGATTCAATCTAGTCATCGGGGCTGCGATGGATGAAAACCCCTCCACAAAACGTCTGTAGTAACCAGCTAACCCCAAGAAGCTCCGAATCTCTGTAGCTGAAGCTGGTCGAGGCTATTTATTGACTGCCTCTATTTTCTTCGGGTCCACCTGGATACCCTCTGCTGATACGATATGACCCAGTAATGCTACTGAACTCAACCAAAATTCGCACTTTGAAAATTTGGCGTACAACTGGCTATCCTTCAGAGTCTGAAGAACCACTCTGAGGTGTTGCTCAAGCTCCTCCTGACTACGGGAGTATACCAAGATATCATCAATGAATACAATCACAAATAGATCCAAATACGGCCTGAACACTCGTTTCATCAACTCCATGGATGCTGCCGGGGCATTGATCAACCCAAACGACATGACCAAGAACTCATAATGCCCATACAGAGTACGAAATGCTGTCTTAGGGACATCAGACGCCCTAATCCTCAGTTGATGATAACCAGACCTCAAATCTATATTCAAGAACACCTTAGCACCCTGAAGCTGATCAAACAGGTCGTCAATCCTCGGCAGTGGATACTTGTTCTTTATCGTCACCTTGTTCCACTGTCGGTAATCAATGCACATCCTCATCGACCCCTCCTTCTTCTTCACAAACAACACTGGTGCACCCCAAGGTGATACACTAGGTCTAATGAAACCCTTATCAATCAAATCCTGAAGATGTTCTTTTAACTCTTTCAACTCTGGTAGGACCATGCGATACGGCGGAATAGAAATAGGCTGAGTGCCAGGAGCCAAATCAATACATTAGTCAATATCCCTGTCGGGCGGCATACCCAGCAGGTCTAAAGGAAAAACCTCGGGGAACTCTCGAACAATAGGAACAGAGTCGATAGATGGAACCTCTGCGCTGGAGTCGAGAACATACGCCAAATATGCTAAACATCCCTTCTCGACCATACGTCGAGCCTCACACACTAAATAACACTACGGGTGGCATGACCTGGGGTCCCTCTCCACTCAAGTCGGGGAAAGTCTGGCAAGGCCAAAGTCAGGGTCTTGGCGTGACAATCCAAGATGGCATGATACGGGGACAACCAGTCCATCCCCAATATAACATCAAAGTCCACCATGTCTAGAAGCAATAAATCGACACGGGTCTCAAGACCCTCAAATACCACTATGCAAGAATGATGCACTCGGTCGTCCACTATAGAATTACCAACCGGTGTGGACACATACACCGGAATACAAAGCCTCACTAGGCATAAGAAAATAAGGTAAAAAATAGGATGAAACATAAGAATAAGTAGATCCCAGATCAAATAACACCGAAGCACCCCTATCATAGACCAGAATAGTACCTGTAATCACAGCATTAGATGACTCGGCCTCCGGCATGGCTGGCAATGCATAACAGCGGGGCTGGCCCCCACCTCCCTGAACTGCATCTCTGGGACGATCTGCTGCGGGCTGACCCCTACCTCTAGCTATCCGGGCTCCACCTCTACGGTCTATCCCTCCAACTCTATGATCCCTACCCTTGCCTCTAGCAGGATGGGCTGCCTGTTGATCACCTGCTGCCTGAATCGCAGGACGAGGACCCTGGTGCTGAGAACTACTCGAGGCTCGAAGGCAGTACCTAACAATATGACATGGGTTACCACAACCATAACATGCCCTCGGCTGCTCAGACTGCTGGCCCTGTCGACCTTTATGTCCTCCCCTGATGCTCTGAAGTGGCGGCGTACTGATGGGGGCTGGTAGTGAGCTGAAGAGCTGCTGGCCAGAATGTTGCTGATGACTACCACTGCCTGTGGTACCATGAGAAACCTGAAGTGCCGACTGGAAAGGTCTCGGGGGATGGCCTATGTCACGAAAATTCCTACCACCAGACGAGGTACCACTAAATATGCCAGAATGTCGAGGCCTATTGTCCGAACCCAGACTACCTCCTCGAGCCAATGCCATCTCTACTCGGCGGGCAGTATTGATCGCCTCCTAAAAAGTAATATCACTGCCAACTCCCACAACCATCTGTAGGCGAATGGGATGAATCAATCCATTAATAAACCTCCGGACCCTCTCCCGATATGTAGGGAGTATTACTACTGCATGGCATGCCAAGTCAACAAACCTGGTCTCATACTGTGTAACTGTCATAGAGCCATGCTGAAGATGCTCAAACTGTCTGCGAAGTGCCTCCCACTAAGTGACTGGGAGAAACTTCTCCAAAAATAACTCTGCGAACTAATCCCATGTCAAGGCTGGTAACCCTGCTGGTCTAGACAGACAATAATCTCTCCACCAAGTCTTGGCGGAACCCACAAGTCTGAAAGTGCAAAAATTCGACCCCATTGGTCTCCACTATCCCCATAGTCCTGAGGATCACATGACAACTGAACAGAAAATCCTGGGGATCCTCCGATGAAGCACCGCTGAAAGTGGTAGTGAAAAGCTTGGAGAACCGATCAAGTCTCCACAAAGCATCCGAAGACATGGCCATACCATCTCCAGCCTGAGCTTTAATGCCGGTCTGAGCTGCCACTACGGGCTGAACCAAGGGAACCTGAGTACGGGGAGCTACCTGCTCCGGAGTACGTGTAGCAGGAGTCTAAAGCCCTCCTCCAGCCTGAGAACTGGTTGGTGCTAGTGGCAGCAATCCCGCTCCGGCCACTTCATCTATAAAGCCAGTTATGCGGACAAGGGCATTATGAAGATCCGAAGAAAACATCACTCCTCCTGGGACCTGAGCTAGGCCCACTGGAGCTGGTAGAGATTTAACCTTCTCATCAAATCCAATATGAGGCTCCACCTCTAGGACTGCTGCTCGGGGCTAAGCTTTACCCCTACCACGGCCTCTAGCACGGCCTCGGCCCCTTCCCCTCGCGGGAGCTACTGCTGGGGGCTCGGGATGCTACGCAGAAGAAGATGCACGTGTTCTCGCCATCTGCAAAAGAACAGAGTGGAACGACAATCAATATTTGAGAAACAGTCGCACGATAAGAATGAACGGAGTAAGATTTTTCCTAATTCTGTAGCCCTTGGGGGATAAATACAGACGTCTTCGTACCAATCCCTCAGACTCTACCGAGCTTGTCTGGGAGTTGTGAGACCCGAGTAATCTAGCGCTCTGATACCAACTTATCACAACCAGGATTTACCCACCATCGGGAGTCGTGATGGCACCTATTGTCGAAGCTAGGCAAGCAACCCTTATAAATATTTCGAGAAAATTTAACCAAAAACAAATTAAATGCTAATTATTAGATAAAACATGCGGAAGACGTCTAAAAACAATAACAAAAACAATATGCGGAAAACTAAAAACCAATCTCTACCTAGTATCTGGTGTCACTGCTCAGGGACAACTAAAGAGTGCTAAAAATAATAGTCTGAAAGAAGTACATAGCATGTCTGTTTGATACAATTTAACAAACTGAAAGGTAAAGTTAGAGGATACTCAGGCCCCGCGAACGCCTGCGAACTACCTTTGAGCCTCTGGACTGAAGGATCACTCACGGTCTAAAGCTGCGGTTCGTAGACTGGGTCCTGACATGTGCACAAAAGGCACAGAAGCAAAGTATCAGCACAACCGACCCCATGTGCTGGTAAGTGTCTGGCCTAACCTTGGCGAGGTAGTGACGAGGCTAACCGGGCCTACTATAAACAACCTGTACAAATATATACGATAACAGAAATGGAAAACAAGAATTTAAACAACAAAAAGGGAGGGGACATGCTGGGAGGAATAGCAGTTCACTTATAACTTCTACAATTAAGAGGTGGAACTGAATAGATAGCATTTAAATAAGAGAATCTAATGAAACAACAACTAATAAAGGGAAAACGGAATAAGGAACACCAGTAAGGAAAGACATATAAAACCACGTTGCACGACACCACCCACCGTGCTTTTACTCTCGTCCTCACTCAATCAATATATACCACTCCATCTTGTGGAGGAAATCAATATATACCACTCCATCTTGTGGAGGAAATCAATATATACCACTCCATCTTGTGGAGGAAATCGATATATACCACTCCATCTTGTGGAGGAAATTAATAAATTCCACTCCATCTTGTGGAGTAAATCGATAAATACCACTCCATCTGGTGGAGGAAATCGATAAATACCACTCCATCTTGTGGAGGAAATCAATATATACCACTCCATCTTGTGGAGGAAATCAATAAATACCACTCCACCTTGTGGAGGAAATCAATATATACCACTCCATCTTGTGGAGGAAATCAATAAGATGGCATCACCCATCGTGCTTTATCGCTCCTCCTCACCCAAACAGTAATCACAATTAATGGGAAAATGAGTAAACAACAAGATTAACCATCCCGACAAGGGAGAACAATGCAACAACAAGTCCCAGCAAGGGAATCAATTAAACAACAAGTCCTGGCAAGGGAAACAGTTTAACAACAAGTCCCGGCAAGGGAAACAGTATAACAACAAGTCCCGACAAGGGAAAAACACCAACAACTCATCTCTGGTTCATTTACTTCTCATATTTCACTTGATAGCTCTTATAATAAGAATTTATCCCAATTGTTCAATTCTTCCACAATTCTAATAACAAATGACAACACGCTCATTCTCGACTCGGGCACATAGGTAACCGTCACCATACCTATACACCGACTCCACATAGCACATAGCAATTAACAACCTAATCTATTCCCTCAAGCCAAAGTTAGATCTAACACTTACCTCGAAGGCTTCCAACTCAACTCACGCTTCTAGAATAGCTTAACCCCTCGAATTCGCTTCAAAACCGATCGAATCTAACCACAATTAACTCAAATGTATCAAAAAATGATAGATAAATCAATTTGAATGCATAAGAATGAAATTCCCAAACTGTTATCCAAAAATTCACAAAATGCCCCTGGGCCCATATGGTCAAAACTCGAGGTTCGAACCAAACTCGGGTTACCCATTCCCCTATGAGTTCATATATGCAATTTGTTTTGAAATCGCACCCCAAATTGAGGTCCAAATCCCCAATTTTATGGAAACCTAGGTTCTACCCAAATCCCCAGTTTTAACCATGAAAGCTTTGATTTAAGGATGAAATCATATTAGAAGATGATAACGATTGAAGAAAACTAGTAAAAATTGACTTACATTTCGTTTGGGGACGAAAGGGTTCGAGAGGAATCGCCTATAGTGGCTTTGGGTTTGGAAAGATATGAAAAATGAAGTTTAAAATCGGTTAAGTACAAGTTGCACAAATGCAGGTGTCGCAAATGCGATATTGACTTCGCATTTGAGAACTGGGCTGAAATAAGGGTGACATCGCATTTGCGAGAAATTGTTTGCAAATGAAAATTGTGCAAGGAAAAGGGAGGACTCGTATTTGCGAGGAAAAGTTCGCAAATGCGAAGGCTTTAGTCTGGGGAAGTCTCATTTGCAAGATTGGACTTAGCATTTGCGAAGTCTGGTTGCAAACGGGGAGGATCACAATTGCGAATAGAATTTCGCATTTGTGAAGGCTTGCCAAACAAGGAAGGGTCGCATTTGCAAGCTAAGTCTTCGCAAATGTGAAGACTGCAGACACCAGCAGCTAAAAATGTTTCAAATGATCCTAACACATACCTGAAACTCACCCGAGCCCTCGGGGCTCCAACCTAAACATGCACCCAACCTCAAAAACATCCTACGGACTTACTCGTGCGATCAAATTGCCAAAATAACATCTTAATCAAAGAATCAACCTCCAAAACTCATGATTTTCATTTCAAAGTTCTAAACTTTCAAACTTTCCACTTTTAGTCTGAAACACGTCAAACGACGTCCGTTTTTAACCAAACTTTACAGATAGCGCTTAACTCTCATATATGACTTGTACCCGTACTGCACACGCCAATCGAGGCAACCAAATAAGAGGTTTTTAAGGCCTCAGAAGTGCAAGGAAAGTGAGAATTACGGTGATGACCCCTTGGGTCGTCACAGTGATGTTCGTGTGTGTGTGTTACGTGAAAATCAGGGAGTGATGAGATGTGAGGTTGTGGATGAGTTGAATTTGAATTTGTTAGAAACTTTTTTAATAAAAACCAAACCACATGAGTAGTTGTTGCTTCTTCTTTTTTTAATTTTTTTTATTAAATAGAATTCAAATAAGTAGACTAACAAAATTTATACTCTAAGAATATGAATAATTTTTTGTAGTTTATTATTTTTCTTAAATAAAACTTATTAAGAGAAAGATAAAAGTTTAAAATATCAACATTAGACCTAAAAACAATATTTACAGTATAGGATTAGGGGTATGGTCAAAAATTAGGTGTTCACAATATTCCATTTAATACTTCCGCTAAATTTTTATTTCATTGTTATTTAAATGTTTTTTTCCTATTAATTTAATTGGATAAAAAGGAATTTCAAACAAAAAGTGTTTAAGGATTTACGTTCGCGGTTTGCCTAGCTTCTGCGAGTAGGTGCCATCACGACTTCCGAGGGTGGGAAATCCGGATCGTGACAAGTTGGTATCAGAGTCTAAGTTAGTAGAGCCTGAGGAATCGATATAGACACGTTCGTATTTATCCCCCGGAGGCTTCGGAGTTAGGAAAGTTTCACATTCATTCTTCCTAGTCGTATGATTTTGTTCTCTCAATGCTAAATTGAAACCTCTACTCCTGTCCTTTCATGAATGGCGAGGTCACGTACTGCTTCTTCAGCCGAGCAGTAGTATAGACCGGTGATATATCGGCTACGTCTTCGGAGGCTTTGCGGAGGTTGGATAGGTTCCACCAAGCTCTTCAGTACTACTTTCAGCGGTGCATCTTTTGAAGATCCCCAAGATTTTCTAGACGACTGTCATGAGGTTCTCAGGAACATGGGGATCATGGAGACCAATAGGGTCAATTTGCTACATTTCACTAGTATATATCCGCCATGACCTATTGGAGAGATTATTGATTGGTTGTACCACTTAGGTCAACATCTTTGACTTGACAACAGTTCATGCAACTATTTCTAGAGGGGTTTCTCCATATCACTCAGTGAGAGGACTATCGGAGGCAGTTCAAGCGCCTTCAGCAAGGATCCATGACTGTCACCCAGTACGAGACCAGATCTATAAATTTGGCTCGCCATGCCCTTATCACACTTCCCACGATAAGAGAGAGTGAGGAGGTTCATTGAGGGACTCGTCTGGATCACTCAGTTAGCTGGAGGTGGAGGTAAAGGTATTAGAGGTGGAGGTAGAGGTATTAGAGGTGGAGGTGCAGGTATTGTTCTGGTTTATGGTAGAGAAGCTTCGATTTTATTTTGTGCCATAACTGTCAGGCCTCTTTGAGTGCCCCTACTTATGTGTCTACGCCGGTATGTGATTCAACTATTGTGGATCGCGTCCATTTTTCATGTATAGTGTTTATTGGAGGTCTTGAGACTCGTGTAGATTTGATTCTTCTGGACATAGATGAATTCGGTGTTAGGGATGGACCGGTTATCACCTTACCATGCTACCTTGGAATGTCATGCCAAGACTATGACCTTAGCTTTACCGGGTTTTCCTCGTTTAGAGAGGAGAGACTCATAGTCATTCTACCTGTAGTGTTATCTCTTATGTGAAGGCTCGACGTATGGTCGAGAAGGGGTGTATGCCCTATTTGACATATGTTTATGATTCTAGTGCGGAGGTTCCTTCCATTGATTCTGTGCCTGGTTCTTGTGAGTTCCTTGAGGTATTTCCTTCAGACCTGCAGGGTAGTCCACCCGACATGGATATTGACTTTTGCATTGATTTGGCTCCGGGCACTCAGCCCTTTTCTATCTCGCCCTATCGTATGCCTCTGCCGAAGTTGAAAGAGTTGAAAGGAACAGTTGCAAGGCTTGCTTGAGAAGGGTTTCATTAGACCAAGTGTTTCACCTTGGGTTGCGCCAGTGTTATTTGTTAACAAGAAGGATGGGTCGATGAGGACGTGTAATGATTACCGGTAGTTAAACAAGGTTACAATCAGGAATAAGTATCCATTTCCTAGGATTGATGATTTGTTTGATCAGCTTCAGGGTGCCAAGGAATTTTCAAAGATTGACTTGAGATCTGGCTATAATCAATTCATGATTAGGGCGTCCGATGTCCCTAAGATATCTTTCCGCACTCGGTACGGGCATTACGAGTTCTTGATTATATCATTCATGTTGACAAATGCCCCATCAGCTTTTATGGATTTGATGAACCGAGTGTTCGGGCCTTATTTGGATTCATTCATGATAGTCTTCATTAATGATATATTCACGCAGCCAGGAGGAGCACGAGCAGCACCTTAGAGTGGTTCTTCAGACTCTGAGGGATAGTTAGTTTTATGCTAAATTGTCGAAGTATGAGTTCTGGTTGAGCTCAGTTGCATTTCTGGGTCATGTGGTGTCAGCAGAAGGTATTCTGGTGGATTGAAAAAGATTGAGGCAGTCAAGAACTGGCCTAGTCTAGCAGCAGCTAAAGAGATCTGGAGTTTCTTAGGATTGGCGGGCTATTATCATCGATTCGTGGAGGGGTTTTCATCTGTTACATCACCGATTATCAGGTTGATCCAAAAGGGTGCCCAGTTCAGATAGTCGGATGAGTGTGAGGTGAGCTTTCAGAATCTCAATATAGCTCGGATTGTGGCACCGGTGTTGGTTTTGCCCACAGGTTCAGGGCCTTATACCATATATTGTAATGCATCTCACGTTGGACTTGGAGCAGTGTTGATGCAGGATAGCAAGGTCATTGTCCATGCTTCCCGACAGTTGAAGATTCATGAAAAGAACTACCTGGTTCATGATTTGGAGTTGTCAACCATAATTCACACATTGAAGATTTGGAGGCATTATCTTTATGGCGTAGCTTGTGAGGTGTTCATGGATCACAAGAGCCTTCAGTACTTGTTCAAGCAAAAGGAGTTGAATTTGAGGCAGAGGAAGTGGTTGGAGTTATTGAAGGATTACTACATCACCATTTTATATCATCCGGAAAAGGATAATATGGTGGCTGATGCTTTGAGTAGGAAGTCAGCCAGCATGGGTAGTCTTACTCATATTATGGTCAGTGAGAGACCGCTTGCTTTGGATATTCAGGCTTTGGACAATTGGTTCGTGAGACTGGATGTTTCTAAGCCCACTCATGTGATAGCTTGCATGATCGCATGTTCCTCATTATTGGATAATATCCGTGACCAACAGTGTGATGATTCCTATTTGTGTGTCCTTAGAGACACGGTACAGCGCGGAGGTGCCAAGCAAGTTACCTTAGATGATGATTGAGTTTTGAGATTGTAGGGTCTAGTTTGTGTGCCTAATGTGGATGGGCTCTGAGAGTTGACTTTAGAGGAGGCCCATAGCCCCCAGTACTCTATTCATTCGGGCGTCGCAAAGATGTATCAGAATTTGCGGCAACATTATTGGTGGTGGAGAATGAAGAAGGATATCGTAGCATATATGGCTCGTTATTTGAATTGTTAGTAGGTCAAGTACGAGCATCGGAGGCCTGGTGGTTTATTTTAAAGGATTGATCTTCCCGAATGGAAGTGGGAGCGGATCACCATAAACTTCGTTACTGGACTTCTGCAGACTCATAAGAAGGTTGACGCAGTATAGGTCATTGTTGATAAGCTAACCAAGTTAGCACATTTCATTCTTGTGGCAGTCTCTTATTCTTCTGAGAGATTAGCTAAGATATATATTTGGGAGATTGTTCACCTTCATGGTCTGTATCTACCATTTTGGACCAGGGTACGCAGTTTATCTCACGCTTCTGGAGAGTAGTTCAGTGAGAGTTGGGCACACGAGTTGAGTTGAGCACTTCATTTCATCCCCAGGCGGACAATCAGTTCGAGCGGACTATTCATATTTTGGAGGATCTACTCCGAGCTTGTGTCATTGACTTTGGAGGTTCAGGGGATCACTTTTTGCCTTTAGCAGAGTTTGCGTACAATAACAGCTATCAGTCGAGTATCCAGATGGCTCCTTATGAGGCTTTACATAGTATACGGTGTTGGTCCCCGGTTGGATGGTTTGAGCCGGGAGAGGCTCGGTTGTTTGGTACGATCTGGATTAGGAGGCCATAGATAAGGTCAGGACCATTCAAAATAGGCTTCGTACACCTCAGTTCAGGCAGAAGAGTTATGCGGACCGCAAGGTTCGAGATGTGACTTTTGTGTTTGATGAGCGGGTATTGCTCCAAGTGTTTCCTATGAAGGGCGTGATGAGATTCAGGAAGAAGAGCAAGTTTAGCCCTAGGTTCATTGGTCCATTGAGATTCTTGATCGAGTGGGAGAGGTGGCTTATATACTTGCATTGCGGCCGAGCTTATCAATCATGCATCCAGTATTTCATGTGTCCATGCTTTGGAAGTATCACATCGATCCATACCACATGTTAGTTTTCAGCACTGTCCAATTGGACAAGGACTTGTCCCATGAGAAGGAGCCGGTAGCAATTCTAGACCTGCAGGTTCGTCTGTTGAGGTCGAAGAGCTTCCTTTCTGTTCGGGTTCAATGGAGAGGTCAGCCTGCTGAGGCATCGACTTGGGAGTCCGTGTCTGATAGGTGGAGCCGTTATCCCCATCTTTTTCCCGACTCAAGTACTTTCATCTTATGGCCGTTGGAAGACGGGCAATTGTTTTAGAGGTGGAGAATGTGATGATCCAAAGGGTCATCACTTGCTTCTAATTGAATTTTATGTCTCCTAGGCCTTGAAAACCTCATTTAGTGTTGCCTCGATTTGCATGCACAGTCTGAGCGCGTAGCCGGAAAGCTTAAATGAAAAATTGTGAAAAATGATAAGTTCTGATTATAATAGGAGTTAATTTGATTTCGGCCACCATTTTGGGTAAAAGGACCCAAACTCATAATTTGACGGTCCCCGAGGGTCCTTAGGAAAATATGGGGCTTGGGAGTATGCCCATAATCGAATTCCGAGTCCCAAGCCCGAGAAATGAATTTATGAAAGAAATTATTTTCTGAAATTGTCAAAGGAAATATAAAATGAAATTTGATTAGAACATGTTATTATCATGTCCGTATTTTAGTTTCGACACCCGGTATAGGCCTTATATATGATATAAAATGTATATGTGAAATTTGGTGAAAAATGGACGTCGTTTGACGTGATTCGGACCTAAATTGGAAAATTCGAATGTTTTATAAAGTTTGTTAGAATTCATGGATTTTGAGGTTTAATCCAACGTTTATGATGTTATTTTGGCAATTTGATCACGCGAGTAAGTCCGTAGGATGTTTTTGAGGTTGTGTGTATATTTTCTTTGGAACCCAGAGGGCTCGAGTAAGTTCTGGATAGGCCACGGGTGCATTTTTGGACTTTGAAAATTTTTTGGTATTTCTGATATAAAGGCTTCACAAATGCGAAGCTAATCTCGCAAATGTGAGCCTTGCATCACAAATGCGAGAAGGGGACTGTGCAGTCCTAATTGCAAATGCGACCAAGTGGTTCGCAAATGCGAATAAGGGCCAGTCGCAAATGCGATAATTTTGATCGCAATTGCGAAAGTCCGGGATCTTCAAAGTTTTCGCAAATGCGAACAATACTTCGCAATTCGCATATTAGCAGGTCAGGGTTTGCAATTGCGAACCCCTATTATCAATTCCCACATCTAAGACCTGCATTTTTCTATACTTAGCTAATTTTAAGTCATTTTTCACATCTTTTTCAAACACAAACTCCTTTGGGTGATTTCCCAAGAGCAAGTATTCTTCCGAATCGTTTGTAAGTTAGTTTTTACTCATTTCTTTCAATCATTATCATCTTTTAACATGATTTCAACCTAAAATCAAAGATTTTAATGGGGGAAATTGGTTGTTTTGGGTAGAACCTAGGTTTTTCAAAAAAAATGGAATTTGGATCTTAATTTGAGGTTCAATTGAGATCGAACCTCAGGTTTTGACCATGTGGGGCCGGGGGCAATTTTTGACTTTTTGGATAAAACTTTGGGAAATTTGTTTTTATGCATTCAAATTGATTCATTTAGCATTTATTAATGTAATTAAGTAACTTGTGACTAGATACAAGCGGGTTGGTGGTGGAATTAAGGGGTAAAGCCACAATTGAGACTTGAGTTGTTTTCGAGGCATCGAGGTAAGTGTTTAGTCTAACCTTAACTTGGGGAATTAGGAGTAGAGTCCTATTTTCTATGTGGTAATTGTTGAGTATGACGTATCGGTATGGTGAGGAGTATATATACGTTGATGTCAAGCATGACCATGGGTCTAATAGTGTGATTTTCATGACTTCGTTGTATTATTCATGCCTTAGTGAAGATTTCTATTTGTTGTATAAAGTTGTGGAAAGAATTGTGACCTATGAACATTCAGGAGTGTTGGCTCCAGTTGAATAATGAATAGTGAAAATATAAGTGATAATTGAACTATAGAGTATTGGCTCGAGTTGTGAAATGAATTGTGAAGTAAAAGTGAGAAAGAGAATAGAGCATTATGTTGCAACCATGTTGGGCTATTTTTGAGTTGTGATTCCCTTGCATTGTGTTCTTAGTTGATATTACGGATGCTTAGGTTGATTATTCATTGTGTTAGGTGTTGTAATAAGTTTAGTTATTGCTACGTAGTTAGATGTTGTAACGAGTTTGGTTATAATTGAGGTAGTTAGGTGTTGTAAGAAGTTTAATTATAGTTGAGGTAGTTAGGTATCAGAACAAGTTTGGTTATAGTTGAGGTAGTTAGATGTTGGAACAAGTTTTATTATAGCTGATTCTCCCTTGCCGGGAGGTTATTATATTATTTTGTTCCCTTGATGGAAATTATATTATTTTTGTTCCCTTGCCAGGAAATTTTTTTATTATTTGTTCCCTTGCCAAGATGTCCTTGTGATTTTGTATTGGCTTGAAATGAGAGCGGGTGGTTCGCCTACCACGAGATTAAGGAAATAGGAGCAGGTGATACACCTACCACGAGATATGATTTTTGGCCCAAGTTCAGGTGAAGTTTTGAAGAATGACAAATGAACTCAGCAATGGACCAGTTCCATCTTGTGAGACACAGTGTTTATCAATCTATACATGTGAGTTGCACGTGAAGAAGATAAGTCTCAAGGATCAAGCAGCAATATCCTTTGAACTTATCGAAAAGGTTGCATATTGGATAAGGAAAAGAAGTCTCCTTACAAGAAGAGGACACAATCCCGATAAATGATAAGGATTGGAGTTTGTATTGTTCAAGGACTCAACTTCGATGGAAGAACAACATTTGAGTCTCAATAAAACTCTAATAACTAACTCATTAAATAATTGTGATTGTTATCTTTTACATGTATTGCACAAACGTGGAAGTGAAACTAAATTGAGAGCAAAAAGGCGAGGCAATTTTGCGAGCAATTTACGTGATATTTGGGTGTGCACTCCTAAAGCTACTTGGATAAGATAAAAGAACCAATACCATTGTGTTTATTCTTATTCTAGTTCAATTATAGTAGGTGCTTTAAAGTTGTACCTTTCCAGCTTCGATAGAAGCAATTGTATTAGGTACTTTGAGTATTCAAATTAGAGTTAACTTGAAAGTGTTGCAACAGTTGAGGTTGTGTGCCACACTGGGATTAGAGTTAATCCTTAGGTTTACAAAGAGTTTTTATAAATGTTGTTTTGGCTCAGTGATTTTAGTGGATGCTTGGAAAATATCTTACTGAGTAGTAGGTCGTGGTTTTTTCACCTTTGAGCCAGGTGTTTTCCACGTAAAAATCGATGTGTTCTTTATTTTTTGTACTTTTAATTCCACAACAGTAGTAGTTAGAACACCTAGAAGAACCAGGTTCTTCTAGATTGAAAAATTGGGTACCACACAAATCACCCCCTCCCTCTTATATAGTATTGGCGTTAGAAATATCAATTGGTATCAGAGCGGGTTATCCTTGAAGAAGCTAACACCTTAGAAAAAGATCAACTTGAGTACACCACCTGGGAACTGGGAAGGGCAATCTACTGCCAGACCTCCACTTTTCAATGGACAGTACTATTCTTAGTGGAAAAACAGGATGAGAGATCATATCATTGGAGAGGACTATGAACTCTGGGACATAGTCATTGATGGCCCCTTGGAAACTACAAAGAAGAATGAGGAAGGAGTGAAAGTACCAAAGACAATAGTTGACTGCACTGTTGAAGACTTGAAAAAATGGGAGAAAAATGTTAAGGACAAGAAATGGCTTGTGTGTGAACTAGGTCCAGATGATTACAGTAGGATCCAAAGTTGTACTACTGCTAAGGAGTTATGGGACACTTTGCAAGTGGCCCATTAAGGAACACCTCAAGTGAAAAGATCAAGGGGAACACTGTTGTATTCTCAATATGAGAATTTTACTATGAAGGAAGGAGAAACTATCCAAGAGATGTATACTAGGTTCACTACACTAACAAATGAACTCAAGCCTCTTAAAAGGGTCATTCTTAAAGAAGACAAGCTTGAGAAAATTCTAACAAGGGTTCTGCTAGTCACATAGGAAAGCAAAATCACTGCCATTCAGGAATCCAAGAATATTGCTACTCTCAGACTGGATGAACTGATTGGAAATCTTTTGCTTATGAAATGAGAAGTCAAACCATGAAGATTGATACACCCAATAAGGAGAGAAGCTTAGCTCTCTAAATTGCTGAGGTTCAGATCTGGAAGATGATGAGATGGCTATGATCACTAGAGATTTCAAAAAGTACCTAATGAGAGTAAAGGGTTCTTCATGAAGGTTGAGATTTCAGAAAGTACCTAATGAGAGGAAAGATTTCTTCAAGAAGTACAACCTTCAACAACTCAAGAGCTCCTGAGAAATAGACTAATGAGGGTTGCTACAAGTGTGGTAAGACTGATCAGATGAGCAAGAACTACCCTCAATGGAAAATTGAATGGAAGAAAGAGAGGGCTGAATGAAGGAATAGGAAGAAGGAACATGTTCAACCAAAAAGGAACAAAGGTTCAACCAAGGCTATGGTTGTTGCTTGGGGAGAAACCTCAGATGAAGACTCGGAAGATGAAGCTGAAGAAAAGCAGGCACGGATGGCCACTGGAGAATTAATTGATGAACAAAAGGTAAGTATTCTTCATCTCAAAGACAAGATTAAATTTTTGTCTAAAGAAAGGTTGGTTGAGCTATTACTAGACTTCATTGATGAGTCTGAGATAATTAACAATGAGAAGGAAGTTCTGCCTAGGGAATGTGTGATCCTAAAAGCAAAATGCAAGAGTCTAGAGTCTAGGGCTAATGAGAGTGATAACACAAATGCTGAGTTGAAGAATCATGTTCTTCAACTTGATAACAGTGTCCTAGAACTTAGGTCTAAAAACTAAAACTAGGAAGGAAAGAAAAAAGATGATCACACATATCTCACTCTAGAAGAAACTTTGAGAAAAAATAAAAGACGAATTGTATAAGAGAATTCATCAAAGTCCTAACGGAAGATCTAGGAGCGGTGAAACACGAACTAGATAGAACTTGCAAGTTGAACAAGGCTTCTCATGCACTCTCTTGGATGCAAAAGCATCACAGTAGCAACAAAAGAGGACTTGGGTATGGGACTCAAGCACCAAAGTGGGACCCTAAAAGCAAGTACCTCACATTTACTGAAAATAAAATCTGCGCACATTGTGGTAAGACTAGCCATTACAAGAGTGATTGTAATGCTAAAGAAAAGGCCAGTCGAAAAAACAAAGCCTTTGTTCAAGAGAAAAATAAGTTGCCTCGGTGGAAAAAAAGGAATATGATTCATCCTTTTGCCTATAGAAAGAGACCCAAACTTGTTTGGGTTCCGAAGACTAAGCCATGATTTCTTTTTGCAGTTCCAAGTGAAAGGAAGTAGCTAAATATCGTTTATGGATAGTGGCTACTCGAAATATATGACTGGGAGCAAGGACCAGTTTCTTTCACTTGAGGACTTAAAAGGAGGCAATGTCTCCTTTGGGAATAGGAAGAAATGTGAGATATTGGGGTTGCAAAGGTAGGTATGGAATCATCTCACTCTATTGAGAATGTCTACTTAATAGATGGCTTGAAATATAGCCTGATCAGTGTGTCACAACTGTGTGACAGAGGAAACCTTGTGGCTTTTACCTCCACCAAATTCTTTGTGATTAACCTTACCACTAACAAGATTATTTTGCAGGGAAAGAGAGTTAAATATATTTACATTGTAGATTTGTCCACTCTCTCAAAAAATGAACTAACTTGTCTAAGTGTGCTGGATAATGATCCCCTCCTATGGCACAAAAGACTTGGTCATGCAAGTCTAAATCAGCTAAACAAATTAGTCTCTAAGGACTTGGTGATAGGATTACCTAATATCAAGTTCAAGGAAGAGAAAGCTTGTGAGGCATGTGCAAGGGGGAAGCAGGTAAGATCATCCTTCAAAAGCAAGAAAATGGTAAGTACAACCAAGTCGTTGGAACTGGTCCATATGGATCTATGTGGTCCAATGAGAACCATGAGCAGAGGTGGAAAGAAATATGTAATGGTGCTTGTTGATGATTACTCTAGATTTACGTGGATTCTAGTTCTAACTTCCAAAGACGAAGCATTTGACATGTTTACTGCATTTTTTAGAAAAACTCAGAAATAATTAGGAAATCAACTAGCATCCATTAGGTCTGACCATGGAACTGAATTTGACAATTCCAAGTTTGCAGAATTCTGTGATGAAAATGGTATAAATCATAATTTCTCTGCCCCTAGGACTCCTTAACAAAATGGAGTAGTTGAAGGGAATAATAGGACTCTTGAATACATGGCTAGAACTATGTTGCTTTCTAGTAAATTTCCCTATAGCTTCTCGACAGAGGTTGTAAGCATTTCATGTTACATAATTAATAGATACATTACTAGACCTCTAGTAGAGAAAACTCCCTATGAGTTACTTAAAGGGAGAAAATCAAACATATCCCATCTTAGGGCATTTGGTTGTAAGTGCTATGTGCACAATAATGGAAAGGACTCCCTAGGTAAGTTTGATCCTAGAAGTGATGAGGCAGTGTTCTTGGGATATTCTTCACATAGCAAAGCATATAGTGTTTAATAAAAGAACGCTATGTGTAGAAGAAAGTGTACATGTAGTATTAGATGAAACTAACATTTTTTCTGAGAGACGGGAACCTAAAGATGAAGCCATTGGATTGATTAAGGATTTAACTAAAGCCTCAGCTCATGTCAAAGCAGCTACATTAGAAGGAACATGGGATGGAACAGGTTCTTCCATCGAGGGCAACCTGACAGGGGGAACTAATCAAAGGGGAATTGAAATAAGTCCCTTGAAGGAACCTATTCATAACCCTGTTCCTCATCAACAGAACATGGGAGAAACATCTAGCAGAAACCAGTTGGTTGTGAAATCTCACAAGTACCAAGTTCTCATCCCACTAAGAACATTATCACTGATCCAACATCTGGAGTCAAAACTAGATCACAGCTAAAGAATCTGTGTGCTTTTGATGCTCTCATATCTCTTATTGAACCTAAAAATATTGTTGAAGCTTTGCAGGATGCAGATTGGGTGAATGCAATGCAGGATGAACTCAACCAATTTTTAAAAAGTAAAGTTTGGCATCTAGTTCCAAGAGCCAAGGACAGATCAGTCATTGGCATAAAATGGGTCTTCAGGAACAAACATGATGAAGATGGAATAGTTACAAGAAATAAGGCAAGGCTGGTGGTTCAAGGCTACAGCCAGGAGGAGGGCATTATCTATGATGAGACATTTGCTCCAGTTGCAAGACTAGAGACAATCAGACTCTTCATATCCTTTACAGCACACATGAAATTCACTCTCCATCAAATGGATATCAAAAGTTCCTTCCCGAATGGCTATCTAAAGGAAGAAGTGTTTGTCAAACAACTCCCAGGGTTTGAAAGAAAGGAATGTCCTGAGCATGTGTACAAGTTAGACAAGGCTCTATATGGGCTCAAGCAGGCCCCAAGAGCTTGGTATGAACGACTATCTCAATTTCTACTGGAGCATGGTTACAAAAGAGGTAAAATTGACAGTACCTTGTTCTTAAGGGAAAAAGGTAAATACCTTCTTGTTGTGAAAATATATATTGATGACATAATATTCGGGGCCACTACTGATAGGTTGAGTAAGGACTTTGCAAAACTAATGAGGAGTGAGTTTGAAATGAGCATGATGGGTGAGATTAACTTCTTCTTAGGCTTGCAGATCAAACAAATTCCAAATGGAACCATGATCTATCAATAGAAGTATACAAAAGAATTAATAAGTTTAAAATGGAGGATTCTAAAGAAATAGACACACATATTGCAACTACCACTAAATTAGATGTTGATGAACCTAGTTCATTAGTTGATCAGAAGTTGTATAGGGGCATGATTGGTTCACTTCTGTATCTTACTGCCAACAGATCTGACATTTTTTTAGTGTAGGACTTTGTGCTCGTTTTCAGGCAAATCCAAGAGAATCTCACTTGACTGTTGTCAAGAGGATGCTAAGATATCTGAAAGGCACCACTGATCTGTCTTTGATATCCCGAAGGTAGTAATTTCAATCTAGAAGGATATCGTGATGCTGATTATACAGGTTTCCTAGTGGATATGAAGAGCACCTCAGGTATGGCACACTTCCTTGTTTCATGTATTGTGTCGTGGACTACCAAAAAGAAAAATTTAGTAGCTATGTTTATTGCTAAAGTTGAGTATGTTGTTTTTGCTTCTTGTTGTGCTCAATTACTATGGATTAAACAACAGCTGGTAGATTTTGGAATTTAAGTGGGATGTATTCCAATATTCTGTGATAATACTAGTGCTATATGTATGACAAAGAACCCTATTCATCATAAAAGGACCAAGTATATTGATGTTAGACACAACTTCTTAAGAGATAACTATGAGAAAGGATTGATTTCAATAGAATTTTATGCTACTGATAAACAAATAGCTGGCATCTTCACTAAAGCACTGAGTAGACAAAACTTTGAGAGGAATAGGTTGGAATTATGGATAACTAAGATCACCTAAAAGGTCCAATTTAGAATGCATAAAGAAAAAAAGGGAAAATAAAAAAATTGTTTTCCTTTGGTTAGGAGTTCTAACTTTGTGTAAATGTCTATATCAATTCTTACTCAGTATCATACTTTAATCAGTATACTCCTGTGACATGTGTATATATGACTCAATAATCTCTTACAAAGTTTTTTCTATTATGACATTTGAGGTTTGTTCAAGATAGTTCTATTTGAAGAACCTGGTTCATCAGTATATGCTCATGAGAAAGTTTAGGAATGTTTTCTATGCTTTGCATTATTAGAAAGACTATTTTTCCAATCATGAGCAGAAGTTCTACTTTCATCAAACTCCCAGAAATTCTATCCGTTGAGCATTGAACCTGGTCCGTTCTCCTAAAACTCTAAAAATGGGATTTTTGCCTAAAATATAGTGATGCCTAATAATCACTAAAGAGACAAAAATTCTACTTTGATTAGACTCCTGATGGACTCTTGAAAATGTTATTGTTACCTCAATTAATTCTAATCACCTCTAAATACTCACCACACCCTTCTTCATTATTTCTTATCCGTCAAAAACCTCTCTCCAGTTCTGGTCATCTCTATTCTCTCCAAAAGTCCCAAATAAATAATTCACTATGACTAACCCTCAAGCCAATCCAAGAACTCCCCCACTAGTATCCCCTTCTAATACGTCTTCATCTACTCTTCCTAGTGTTTCCCCCAAAACATAGGTTTCGTAGACAGAAAATGTTGGCTAGAAAAACTATGGCTTCTAGGTCTCTAAGAAAATCCATAAATGAGAAATTGAAGGCTACCCAGAAGAAGGAAAGTCCTGCTTGAGAATCTTACTCCAGCTATGTGTCTAAAACCTTTATTTCTGCCAACGAAGCTGAAGAACATGGGTCTTCTGACACTGAAAAAAATCAAGAAACCCCTGGTGAAGTAAATACTTGTATGGTATTTTCTAATGTCGCTGAAAATATAGATAATAGGTTTGTTTTGGTTAGTTATATGAAAGATGTAAAGGGGCTTAGTCAAGTAGGAAGAGAGGTAAAAAGAAAGAAAAAGTTCTTGCTCTCTGTGGAGGTGTTGAAGAGAGTGGCAACAAGTCAGGGGGGAAGTGGTTCTGAAGAGGCTACTGAAGGGCTTGTTCATCTGAGCAAGCAACAAGATGCACCTGGTTCATCTGTTGAGGAAACTCTAGCTGATATTCTGAAAAAGGTTGGAGCCAGTTATGATCCAAAGAATCGCAAAGCTTCCTCACAAAAGGCTCCAACTGCTTCCAAGTCAATAAAGAAAAGCAAAGTGTCATCTCCAAAGCCTACTGTCCCCTCAGTGCCAAAGGGAAGATCTACTAGAAGCAGGGTCAAACAAAGTGAAGCAGAGTTACAAAAGCTCTGGAAGAAAGCAGGAGAAAAAAGAAGGAGAAGGGAAAAGCAAAGGTTGTGGAAAGTTCTAAGGTTGCATAAGAAGAAGAGGAGGAGATGGAACTGGTCCATCAAGAAAGAGGAACAACTGGGGAGGTTCATATATCCAAACCAAAAGGTTCCAAGAAGTATTCCTCTGAGCTTGTATCTGCTGAACCTTCTTTAGCAAAAAGAACTATATCTGTAGAAAAAGGAAAGCAAGTAAAATTATTGAAGAAGAAGAAGAATGGAGTGGAGAAGAAGAAGATGAGGAATCTTAGAAGGAGCAAAAGAGGTTTTCCATCTTTGGTAGAAGAAAGATTTTGAAAGGAAGATTTTTGAAAGACCTGGATGAGCTAGGAATGAGAAGACTGGTGGATGACCTAGCTGCACAAGGGTGGAAGAACATGGTCCTTGAAATGGAATGGAAACTAGCAAGGAAGGAGTTGATTGAGTTTATGGCCAATGCCGCTGTGAAGAATGGGGTTGTCACCGGCATGGTAAAAGGAGTAAAGGTGTAGTTTGATACATCCAAATTGGGTGAGAATATGGACATACCAGTGTGGAATATGATAATTATACTAGGCGTAGGTGGCCTTTTCTGGATTCTCTCCATACTGATCTCCAAATCACCAAAAATTTTTGTGATACTACAAGTGCTGAAGATGTGCCTGAAGCCAGATTTATACAGAAAAGTGAGATGAGGGATGAGCACAAGGTCATGTTTGAGTTTTTTAACAAGTGCATGCTGCCCAGACATGAAAGAAGGCACACTCCCAACTACATGGACTTGGTTCTTATGGAGTGCCTTGTGAGAGAAATGTAGATAAATTGGCCAGCTTTCACTGTCAAACTGCTGGATAGCGTCATCAATGGCTCCAAGGCTCATGCCACTCCATATGGGTTCCTATTGACTACTGTTCTGGAAAGTCTGAAAGTGCCTTTAAAGAAATGAGAGATGGCGTCAAGCAAGGAACACTTTGGTGCCAGAACTCTTATGGCTTGTGACTATCCAGTAAATGCCACCCCAGTTGAACCTGGTTCATCTCTGAAGACTCATGTGAACAGCAAGGTTAAGGCTTTGGTTCAAGAGTATGGAACTAAGGATCCTGAAACTGCTAGGCTGCAGGCTCGTGTGGCATTAAAAACTGAGAGAAATGGCCTTAGAGCTGAGCTAGCAAAGGAAAAGGAGAAGAGTGATGGAATGCTTCATAATATGCTCAACCTTCTCCAAACCCAGCCCTCTAGTTCCTCCAAGCCTTAGGATGTCCAGTTCTTGCCTTCTGCACCCATCTAGAACCCCCTAGTGACCTAGATTCGAGACTTTTTCTATTTTTGTTGCTCATGTTTGGAAGTTTTTCTTTCTTTTTGTGGTTTGTTGGTGGAAACATATCCTTATCAATGAGAATTGCTTTTCTCTTATTCTATGAAGATTCTGATCTTAATAGTTAATTTTGTTTATTGATTGTTGATTAATTGAACCATGTTTTCACTTGCAGTTGCCCCAGTGGCCATGAGTAATTATATAAATCTGGGATTCACAATGTGTGTGCAACTTTTTGATGATGCCAAAAGGGAGAAGAGATATTGTTCTTTACTCTTTGTTCTGAATAGTGTGATATTTATAACCTAATTAAACCTGGTCCTTGATGATAAGTTAAAATTCTAAGTTAAAGTGTTGATGGTTAAGCTGAGTTCCTACGGGTTCGTTGAGCTATAAAAGCACAGAGTGTGTGATCATCAAAAATGGGAAATTTGTTGGCCCAAGTTCAGGTAAAGTTTTGAAGAATGACAAATAAACTCAGTCATGGACCAGGTCCATCATGTGAGACACAATGTTTATCAAATCTATACATGTGAGTTGCACATGAATAAGATAAGTCTCAAAGATCAAGCAGCAATATCTTCTAAACTGATCGAAAAGGTTGCATATTCGATGAGGAGATGAAGCCTCCTTACAAGAAGAGGACACAATCCGGATAAAGGATAAGGGTTGAAGTTTGTATTGTTCAAGGACTCAACTTGGATGGAAGATTAGCAATTGAGTCTTAATCAAACTCTAATTACTAACTCATTAAATAATTGTGATTGTTCTCTTTTACAGGTACTGCACAAACGCCGAAGTGAAACTAAATTGAGAGCAATATACTGCACTAAATTGCTAAATTTAGTTTCAGCAATATATTATATTTTATATATAAAAAAATATAAAATTGCACAGGTTTATCTGCCGTATGGTCTTAGCCTCGTCACTACCTCGCTGGGGTTAGGCCAGACATTTACCAGCACATGGGGTCGGTTATACTGATACTACACTCTGCATTGTATGCAGATCCCAGAGCAGTGTTGGGTCATCAACAGTATATCGGGAGCTATCCTTCGGTCCGAGAATCCGATGTAGCCTTGCTAGCGTCCGCAGGCTCGGCGTCTCTTCTATCAGTTTTTATGTTCTGTTGTCATTGTACTCGAGATAGACTATGTTCTTTTCTTTCAAACACTTATTTATAGTAATCCTAGATAGTCCGGGATTTTGTGACACCAGGTTCTGGTTAGAGGCATGTGTTGGTGTTTAGGATGTTTTGGTTTTATATTCCATTTAAGACTTCCGCTAAATTCATATTCCGTTGTTATTTAATTATTTATTTCCTATTAATTTAATTGGAAAGGAATTTAAAACAAAAAGGATTTTAAGGATTTAAGTCTGTGGTTTGCCTAGCTTCTACGAGTAGGCGCATCACGACTCCCGAATGTGGGAAATTCGGGTCGTGACACCTTCTATGCCACAAAGAGAAATCATTACATGGATTTGTATTATTCAGGCTACCAGTCTTATTTGTGCTAACAATTGTATTTACACTTGGTGATATATGATGATCAGGAGTTTGTCTTTCTGCAGCCCTGAGGATGTAGAGTCAAAGTTCTTATCTACTAATCCCCAGTACCTTCCTATTGAAGAGTTTCTGAAAGACACAAAATTCAGGAAAGAATGCCACCAAAAACCTTAACTCTTTTTTTATCTTAGACATTGAAAGTAAGTTATACTTAAAATCTGGAATGTGAAGTATATTCTAAATTTTCTTATTTCTGAAGAAAGAACAGATCCTAGTGTGTGTAATAGAAGCTTGTTCTCCAGTAGGCAATTGGACTTTATTTTTATCCTTCTCTGATGCTTCGACATGTGACTAGATGCTCCTATGTCTACTATCCAATTATGACCCACCAAAGTAGACATAAAAGCATGTAGTATACCGGTTGTTCCATAGTAGCTGAGTTAGCAATAGGTTCAGTATCTTTTCCTTTGTTCAGCATCTGCAGAATTTGTTGATATTGCTCTGGAGTAAAGAACTGAGCTAGAGCAGCACGGTTCAATTGATTGCCTTGTATTTCTGAAGGCAGATTTCCATAATTGCTCTCCATATGATATTGATGTTCGCATTGTTAGCTTGAGGATTGAAAGTTCCTCATCTTCTCTTATTCTTGAAATCACTAGGATATCCATGAAGCTTGAAACAGTTTTCCTTTGTATGACCACTACTCTTACAATAATCACATTGAGTTGTTGACTTGTGGAAGAAATTCTTAGGTTTGTAACCTCCAGAGTAGCCACTATTGGTGTAACCTCCAGAATTATTCTATGATCCATTGTGACAACTATTATGAGCTCAATTACTCATCATGACATTATCTTCATTGTTATCATTAGAACTATTCACATCTTTTTCAGTAATTCTTTGACTTTCTACTTTGATTATCATGGAATAAGAATGGTCTAGTCATAAGCACCTTTTTTTTACATTGAGACCTATCAAAAACTAATAAAGTTTTTGAAGTTGATAGAGTTCTACATGTTTCTTTGATTTAGGACAACCATATGAAGGTGGAGGAGTAAATGTTTCCTACTCATCCCAGAGTTCTCGCAAAAGAGAGAAATACATAGACACAGAGGATACTCCTTATGGCAAAGTAGCAATTTTCTTATGTAGATAAGCAACTCTAGATGCATTTACTTTGTCAAATTATTCCCTTAGATATTTCCAAACAATATAGGCATTAGAGGCATAGATGATAGTGCTAATCAAGTGTGGTGCCACGGTATTCATAATCAATGCTAACATTATTATATTAAACCTATCCCATAGATCATGAAGACTATCATCATAGTTACTTTTTTTACAGGTGCGTAAGAAAAAACCTAATTTGTTTTATCATGCAACACAATTTTCAAAGATCTACTCCAAATAGTATAGTTTTTAGAACCTTGTAGCTAAACAGAGATGAGAACAGAACCTTGTGTATTGGATGGGTGAATGTATAGAGGATGATTATGATCGACTTGGTCAACTGATTGTGCAAAGGTCTGATTATCAGCAACTTCTTTATTGGCCCGCATTGTTGTAGACATTGAAGGAAAATATCTAAGATAAAATAGAAATACAGCTATTTACAGTCAATTGAGACTCAATCGAATAAATCTCCAAACCCTAACATGCGAGGAGTGAGATCAAGATTGGGAGTTGGCTCAATTGATTATATTAACTCAATTAGATCCATCACATTTGAGCTAACATTCGTTTAATCGAGCTTTGATACCATATCAAGGAGCTTCATCTATGGTGGTTAAGAGAGAAGAAATGTGAGGAATAAGAGGAAATAAAAGAAACCGAAGCAATCATTGAGCAGAAGAAATATTCATTGTTACATTGAGCTAAGAACTAAGCTGCTATTTATATACTTGTTAATTGTAACTAACTTAACTACTAACTATAGTATAGTGTAATATTAACTACTCTACTAACTGTAGTTTACTTAAATAGGTGGGGCATACATCTCTCAACATAAGGATTTCGTTTAATTTGCACTTAATTTTTTTTTGTAAGATCAAATGTATTGCCTTCAGATAGTGCTTCCAATTCATGGTAACAAAACCAATTATACAAGATATTAATTAACAAATATACACTTGCTAATCGGGGTGGATCTTGTAAAAAGATTACGTGTTCACGTGAATCAAATAATTTTAGCCTAGATTTTGTATTTATACTAAAAAAGTATTAAATGTATATTTAGTTTGGACCCAATTTATTGATCCAATTATCATTGCATATTAACTTGAAATTGTCGCATTAACCAATAAACTTAAAATTCTGAATTTGTCCTTCCTTGCTAATAGTATATTTATACTATATTAAAAGCACGAAGGCCCTTAACCAAATGTCATTCGCCTTTTTTACACTTAAAAAATTAAATTTATATTGGACAAAGTAGTAATTTAATTATTTTTTAATATTTAGGAATGGTAATTTAACTTATTCTCTAAAATTTAGGACTTCAAATTAATTAAAGATTGTGTACCAAATCCTTCCTTATTTTGAGCTATGTAATATGAGCACTTTGGAATCCTTTTAGCTATAGGAGTCTCTTTTTTTTTTAAACACTAACCGATTATATTTCTAAAAATATTTTATGCAAAAGTGTTCGATAAGTATTTATATCTTTTTTAGGTTATAGTCCATTATTTTCAATCCTTTTACTTAGGAATTTTGTTAATATACGTTTGGCTAAAGGAAAGGGAGGACGAGGTGTGAATCTGAAAAAGAAAAAAAATACATACCAAATTATTTCTCTTAGGTAAAAACAAATATATATATATATATATATATATATATATATATATATATATATATATATATATATATTACATTGGCCAGAAAATAGTAAATGTCGTTCGCATTTTACCCCATAAAATATAACTTTATAATGGACAAATTTGTAACTTCGGTTAGTTTCCTAATATTTAGGACTTTGAAATTAACTAACATTTTGCATATTAAATATTTCCTTATTAAAATAGGTAAAAAGTACTAATCTTTAGGAGTTTCAAATTAGTAAATAGTTTACCTTATGTAAATTGTACAAATTGACAATACATCCTTTGTGCAATACGTATAAATCAATATGACAATAATGGCGACTTCAATTAATTTCTAACTAAAATTAAAAATGGAGATATAAATCACATTCATTAAATTAAAATTATTTAATACAATAATGTCTAACTAAACTTATTTCAATGCATAATAATTAAATATGTATTTCAAGTATTCTTATTTAATCATATAAAGTAATTAATTCATGTTCAATTAAGCACCTAAATTATTATCTAATATCATATTTAATTATAACAAAATTCAAGCCTATTATCTATATTTATGTATATCTATTCTATATCCATACTATATTAAAAGTATTAAGCCCCTATCGAAATGTCGTTCACTTTTTTTACCCTTTAAAAATTAATTTTATACCAGACAAAATAATCAATTATGTTATAAATACACTTCTATTTAAGGTGAATGTCTTTAATTAGAGAGATTCTAGAGTTCTATTCTTGGTAGCTAAATCATCCTCCTCCCTATAAATAGAGGTGCCCTCTACCATTGTAAATCACTCCTAACATTCTCTAAGTATCAATAAGAAGAACTCTCTCTACTCTTCTCTCTATTTGCTCTTGTTCTTGAGTTATTGTTCTTGTTCTTATATTATTTCATAACACGTTATCAGCACGAGACTCTACCGTCTCAAGAACCATTCTCGAAAAATCTAAGGTATTTCCCTCTTCCTAATTTAATTTTCGATTATGTCTGACATTACGAAAAGAAAGTTCGTTACCCTTGAAATTTCGGGCAAGAACTATATGACATGGGTGTTGGATGCTGAAATCCACTTAGATGATATGGGTCTCGGAGACACCATCAAAGATAGAGAAAAAGCATCCACCCAAGAATGTGCGAAGGCCTTGATTTTCTTGCGCCATCACCTTGATGAAGGTTTGAAGATTGAATATCTCACCGTCAAGGATCCACTCATCTTGTGGAACGGCTTAAAGGAGAGATATGACAACCTGAAGTTGGTCACTCTGCCACAAGCATGATATGATTGGGGTCATCTGAGGCTCCAGGACTTTAAGTCCGTTTCTGAATATAATTTTGCAATGTTCAGAATTACTTCTAAATTGAAGCTATGCGGGGATAATATCTCCGATTATGATATGCTTGAGAAAACGTTTACAACGTTTCATGCCTCCAATATGGTACTGCAACAACAGTACAGAGAGAAAGGCTTTACAAAGTACTCTGAACTGATTTCTCTTCTACTAGTGGCTGAGCGAAATAATGACCTGCTCATGAGAAATCATGAAAATCGACCCACTGGGTCTACACCACTGCCTGAAGCAGATGAGGTGCACTCTCATTATGCCAAACATGAAAAGGACCATGGTCATGGTCGTAAACGGGGTCATAGCCAGGGACGTAGACAAGGAAGAAATTCCAATGAAGTCCGTCAACCCCCAAGGAGAGATAACCGCCGAAAGCAGAAACGGGGTCATGAAGATCCTAAGGCAAATGGTTCAGAAACTATATGTTATCGTTGCGGTGGGAAAGGGCACTGGTCAAAGACTTGGCGTATACCAAGACACTTGGTTGACCTTTATCAAGCATCTCGAAAGAGAAAAGGCCCTGAAACAAATTTTGTCTATGCGACAACTCAGACATCACCCACCTGGATGTGGCAGACTTCTTTGAGCAACCCGAGGGGAAAATAGACCACCTAATCGGCGATGGGTCCGTGATGAAAGAAGATGGAGTTATTTGATTTTGTTCTACTTATTTGTATTAGTTAGTGAATAAACTAATAGTCATTAGTATTAGCTCGTATTAGTCAGTTCATGATGCAATGTTAGCAGTAGTTCTTTAGAATATCTTCAATATGCTCAAATATCAATAAAATTTTTATTTTCCAGTAGGGGTAATCGACTAGCCTGAAAAACTAGTCGATTATCTACTATTTTCGCATTAAAGCTGAAAAATAATTGATCAACAATCGATTGTCTTTGTCTAACAATCGATTGTCGTTAAGACAGTGTAATCTGGAATTTTTCAAAAATCATCAACAATCGATTGTCTTTGTCTAACAATCGATTGTCGTTAAGACAGTGTAATCTGGAATTTTTCAAAAATCATCAACAATCGATTGTCTTTGTCTAACAATCGATTGTCGTTAAGACAGTGTAATCTGGAATTTTTCAAAAATCATCAACAATCGATTGTCTTTGTCTAACAATCGATTGTCGTTAAGACAGTGTAATCTGGAATTTTTCAAAAATCATCCACAATCGATTGTCTATGCATAACAATCGATTGTCTTAAAACAGTGTGCTCTGAAATTTTTCAGAATAGCCAACAATCGATTGTCTATACTTAACAATCGATTGTCTTAAAACAGTGTGCTCTGAAATTTTTCAAAATAGCCAACAATCGATTGCCTATGCATAACAATCGATTGTCTTAAGACAGTGTGATCTGAAGTTTTTCAAAATAGCAAATAATCGATTGTGTGTGTTTAACAATCGATTGTCAATGTTCAACAATCGATTGTTTGTGTTTAACAATCGATTGTTTGAAGAAAATGTTTAAACTGAAATTTTCAAACTGCAAAGTAATCAATTATGGATAACATATCTGATTTTGTTAGTCAACTGTTAGCAGCAGATTTTGAAAATATTATGTGACACAAACGAATTGAACTTGTTTATTCTTATATTCGTATATCTCTTTTGTATGTCAAACTACGGGATAGCAAATATGGATATCTCACAAAGCGAACTTGGATCAACGTCCAACTGTAAAAGTATTTGCCTAGTTGATTCATGTACTACACATACAATACTCAAAGAAAGGAAATATTTCTCTCAACTAAATATGTGTAAGGCAAACGTTACTACAATCTCTGGAAGTAGTAAATTGATTGAAGGCTCCGGAAGAGCAATTGTAACTCTGCCCAAAGGCACGACGTTAATCATAGAGAATGCAATGTTCTCCTCCAAGTCTAAGAGAAACTTGTTGAGTTTTAAAGATGTACGCCGGAATGGCTATCATATTGAGACAATGGATGAAGATAATCTTGAATATCTCGTCATCACAAAGAATGTCTCCGGTCAAAAGAGGGTTATTGAGAAATTCCCGTCTTTATCTTGTGGCCTGTATTGGACAAGAATTAGTGCAATTGAGGCACATTCAACAGTTAACCAAAGGGTTACTGATTCCAATACCTTTGTACTTTGGCATGATCAATTGGGACACCCAGGATCGATCATGATGAGACGGATTATAGAAAGCTCATATGGGCATCCGTTAAAGAATTTCAAAATTCTTTCGAATAATGAATATCCTTGCACTTCGTGTTATCAAGGCAAGTTGATTATCAGGCCATCACCAACAAAGGTTGGGACTGAGTCACCCACGTTTCTGGAACGTATACAAGGGGACATTTGTGGACCTATTCACCCACCTAGTGGTTCGTTTAGGTATTTCATGGTCTTGATAGACGCATCCTGTAGATGGTCTCATGTGTGCCTGTTGTCATCACGCAACCTTGCATTTGCGAAATTAATGGCACAAATAATTCGACTACGAGCACAATTTCCAGATAATCCAATCAAGTCCATTAGACTGGATAATGCTGCTGAGTTTACATCCCAAGCATTTAATGATTATTGCTTATCAATCGGGATAAAAGTTGAACATTCTGTAGCTCATGTTCACACACAAAACGGTCTTGCAGAATCGTTAATTAAACGCCTGCAGTTGATTGCAAGGCCATTACTTATGAGAACGAGGCTGCCCACTTCGGTATGGGGTCACGCTATCTTACATGCAGCAATGCTAATTCGTCTCAGACCGACGAATTACCACAAGTATTCCCCGTTGCAATTGGTTTTGGGTCATGAACCCAATATATCCCATTTAAGAATTTTTGGATGCGCAGTATATGTGCCTATAGCACCGCCATCCCGCACCAAAATGGGTCCGCAAAGAAGGTTAGGAATATATGTTGGGTTTGAATCGCCCTCCATCATTCGCTACCTCGAAACATTGACAGGCGGCTTGTTTACTGCACGATTTGCAAACTGTCGATTTGATGAGACACTTTTCCCAAAATTAGGGGGAGAAGTTGGTGAAACCAAACGGGAAATTTTGTGAAAAAATGCATCATTATCTCATCTTGATCCACATACCTCTATTTGTGAAAGAGAGGTACAAAAGATTATCCTTTGCAAAGAATAGCAAATCAAATTCCTGACGCATTTACGGACTTGAAAAGGATAACGAAATCCCACATTCCCGCGGAAAATGTTCCAATCCGTATTGATGTCCCTGTTGGACAATCATCTAGTGTCATAACCAATGAGTCGAATGCACGCCTGAAGCGTGGCAGACCATTAGGTTCCAAAGATCGAAATCCTGGAAAGAGGAAAAAGAACGATCAAAATGACACCACGAAAGAATCTCATGATTTAACAAATTCTGAGATTCATGAAGAATCCATTGAGCCCGAGACTCTGGAAAATACGGAACTATCCCTAAATCCAATTAATATTGAGGCAAATATTAATCGAGTGGATATTGTGGTGGATAATGCCTTTGCTTATAATGTAGCATCTAGCATTATGCAAGAATGTGAGGATCTCGAACCTCAATCTGTTGAAGAATGTCGAAAAAGACAGGATTGGCCAAAGTGGCAAGAAGCAATTCAATCAGAATTGAATTCGCTGGCAAAACGTGAAGTTTTTGGCCCTATAGTTGAAACACCTAATGGTGTTAAGCCTGTCGGCTATAAATGGGTCTTTGTACGCAAAAGAAATAAGAAAAACGAGGTACAAAGATATAAGGCACGCCTTGTTGCACAAGGTTTTTCTCAAAGGCCTGGTGTCGATTATGAAGAGACATATTCGCCTGTAATGGATGCGATAACCTTTCGTTATCTCATAAGTTTTGCTGTCCATGAAAAGCTTGACATGCACTTAATGGATGTGGTTACTGCCTATCTTTATGGCTCACTCGATAATGAGATATACATGAAAATTCCCGATGGACTCAAGATGCCAAACACGCATAATTCAAAATCTCGGGAAATGTTCTCAATTAAATTGCAAAGATCCTTGTATGGTCTAAAGCAATCTGGACGAATGTGGTATAATCGTCTTAGTGAGTACTTGTTAAAAGAAGGCTATATAAATGACGCCATTTGCCCGTGTGTTTTTATAAAGAAAACAACATCGGAATTTGTTGTACTTGCCGTATATGTCGATGACATAAACCTTATTGGAACCCCTATAGAACTCCAAAAGGCAATTGATTATCTAAAGGATGAATTCGAGATGAAAGATCTCGGAAAGACTAAACTATGTCTTGGTTTGCAAATTGAATATTTGGCAAACGGAATTTTTGTTCATCAATCTACCTATACAGAAAAGGTACTGAAACGGTTTTACATGGATGAAGCACATCCTTTAAGTACACCGATGGTTGTTCGATCACTTGATGTGAACAAAGATCCATTCCGACCACAAGAAAGGAATGAAGAGCTACTTGGTCCTGAAGTACCATATCTTAGCGCAATTGGCGCACTAATGTATCTTGCAAATACTACAAGGCCTGACATATCCTTTTCAGTTAATGTCTTAGCAAGATTTAGCTCGGCTCCTACGAGGAGACATTGGAATGGGATCAAACACATATTGCGGTACCTAAAGGGAACTACCGATATGGGCTTATTTTATGGCAAGAATTGCAGCCCGGATCTTGTTGGTTATGCTGATGCTGGATATTTGTCCGACCCACACAAGGCTCGATCTCAAACGGGTTATGTGTTTACCTGTGGAGACACCGCCATATCTTGGCGATCGACTAAGCAATCAATTGTGGCTACTTCATCTAATCATGCCGAGATAATTGCTGTTCATGAAGCAAGTCGGGAGTGTGTGTGGTTAAGGTCGATAACACATCATATCCAAGACAAATGTGGTTTGAAGTGTGATAAACTACCCACGACTTTGTATGAAGACAATGCAGCATGTATAGCTCAATTGAAGGGAGGATTCATAAAAGGAGATAGAACGAAGCATATTTCACCAAAGTTATTCTTCACACATGATCTTCAAAAGAATGGTGATATCAATGTTCAACAGATTCGTTCAAGCGATAATATGGCTGATTTGTTCACAAAATCTCTACCAAAGTCAACCTTCAAGAAGCTAGTTCACAAGATCGGGATGCGAAGACTTAAGGACATAAATTGATGTTCTTATCAGGGGGAGTTTAATGCGCGTTGCACTCTTTTTCCCTTACAAGGTTTTGTCCCACCGGGTTTTCCTTGCGAGGTTTTTAACGAGGCAACCAATAGGCGCATATTCAAACATGTGTACTCTTTTTCCTTCTCTTTAATTTTTCCCATTGGGTTTTGGTTTTAAGGTTTTAACGAGGCACATCATTGAATAGACATTCAAGGGGGAGTGTTATAAATACACTTCTATTTAAGGTGAATGTCTTTAATTAGAGAGATTCTAGAGTTCTATTCTTGGTAGCTAAATCATCCTCCTCCCTATAAATAGAGGTGCCCTCTACCATTGTAAATCACTCCTAACATTCTCTAAGTATCAATAAGAAGAACTCTCTCTACTCTTCTCTCTATTTGCTCTTGTTCTTGAGTTATTGTTCTTGTTCTTATATTATTTCATAACAAATTATTTATTTTCCTAATATTTATAACTTCAAAATCAACTAAAATTTTATTTAAGAAGATCCTAATATGCAGGTCTTCAAATTCAATTAAATTTACCTTATTAGTTCTTTTTCTTATTTGACCAGTTTTTATAAATATTCTTTTGGAGTTTAGTATGTGGCTATTAAAATTTAAAATTTTTTAATTCTTAGCCTCTAAAGTATGTAGTAGTATTTTTTTTCTCCAAATTGCCAATAATTGATTATCTAAAAATATGAACCATCCACCAGCAGTGTATGTTTGCTTTTTCCTGTTAAATTTTTAAGAGTTTTTATTTAATCTTAACTTTAAATTTCTAGAAGTCTGCACTAATATGGTGTTAATTTAGAAATAATTTAAGCTACAACCATACTATGTGAATTTACAACTATAGTTAACTTTTTACATTTAGGTTAAACTAATGTATTTGAAACTCTTGAAATAGCTATAAATTGGTCATTTTTCCTATGAAAATTTTGAAAAATTGGCCTCAACATTGTGAACTCTTGAAATTTTAAAATTATTATTAGCAGGTTGAGTTTAGAATAGTATTGACTTTTAATTGAATGAGCGCGCAAAGAAAAAAAATTAGAGTTAAATCAATAAAAATCTGGATAACTTTTTTTTTCACACAAGAAGAGGTTCATTTGGCTATAATTTTGATTAACTTTGAATGGAGAAATATTTTTTTGTATAATGATATTATGAACGTAGATTTTGCAAAGAGATGCTGGATGAGATATAATAATATTGCATATTCGTATCTTATATAATAAAATATTTATAATGATAAATACTATAGAACTAATTACACTAAATTCATTCAAAAAATATTGAATTCAGCTATATATTAGATCAATGTACTAATATTTCTTTCATCATTTAAATATATATTGTGTTTAGTTTTATCTTTATTGCTATTCTATTAATAATTTGTATATATTTTATATTAATTAACGTGATACACACATGTAGCACACCTACACTAAAATTAGTGTTATAAAAAACCACAAGCGATAATTAGTGTCAACTACTTTGGCTGGAAAAACAAATCGCTAGGAAGTAGTCAAACTCCCATTAGAAGGTAGTTTTATGTGGGTCGCCTTGAGCCCATTCGTGTGTAAATTAATAAGATTTCACACTTCATGAAGAACAGACTCCAACTAACAAAGAACTTACTTCCACTAAACAAATTGAAGCCAAGAAGATCGACTTCATATCTATTTATAGTTAGCAAAAGAGATATCGTGATTTTTATATGAAAATCGATTCAAATCGAATCATGTAGTCTCTTAATATCAAGATGGATTTAATAACTAATTTTGGAGAACAGAATTTGAAATTTGAGATTTTGTACTAGAACCATTACAGTATTAACAACTCTTTGATCATTCTTTATTGTAAAAAAATACGACATGTTAGAAAACTTCTAATATTAGTTATTAAGGAAAAATTTAATCCATTTATGTAATGGCAAAGATAGATTTGACCCCAACTATCAACCTATGACGAATTTGAACCATTTCTCAAAGTTTAAACACGAATTTATCCATTGCCCAAAAATTAATAGATATCTAAACTATGGAATGCAAAGTCAAAAGTCAATAAAAATTGGAGTTGGGGACTTTTGGGTGAGTTAATTATGTGAACATTGTAATGACATTGTTGGAACAAATTATTGGGCTCACAGCCCATTCCCTACGGGCTTCACAAGTTTTTCAATTTCTTCACTGTTAGACGGAAAAATTCCCCGTCTTTGTAAAATCGAATTCAATTTCAATTGTATATCGAATTCCAAACTCCAAAGGAGCGTGTTATACCTTCTGTTCAATGACATCTGTCGACGCCGACGTGACTATGGTTCCGGCCGGCGAGGGTTCTACCAGTACCGGAGCTTCATCATCATCTTCCACTAAGAAGGCCAAGCGTTTTGAGATCAAAAAGTGGAACGCTGTATCTCTATGGGCTTGGGGTAATTTTCTAACCCTAACCGTACTCGTACGCTTACATTCTTCTATTTGTAACGATTTTGATGATATCATATGTGCTTATGCATATGTAATGTCTAAATTTTTGTAATTATGCGCACATACACGTATACATTAAAGTTCCTGTATAAATGTAACGATTTGATGATATTATGTGTGTGTATATATGTAATGTGTAAATGTTTCTGATTATACATACACATACACAGACAGAGACATTAAAGTTCCAGTAAATATTTAATTATACACCCATACTCAGGGACGGGTTTACCTTGGTATAAGCGGTGTCATTTCGACGGAAAAATTTACTAACATATAGTATATAATGTGAAAAGCATGTATATGAAGAAAAAATGACACAACCTTACAATTAAAATGTTGTAGCTCACTGGCTGAGGGTTTCTTTTCCCTAACATAGGTCGGGAGTTCGACTCTAAAAAATTAACCAGTAATTTTGCTTAATATTTTTGTCTTTTGTTGTTTTAAAAATAATGCTCATAAAGAATGGAACTTGGGACCTATTTAAGGGTGAGTGCAAACCGAACCACTTTGACATTGCTCCTTTTCGTTCCTTATATTTAAATATATTTGAATGAGGCTGTTATAATTTCAAAAGGTGTAAATCTTGTTACAATATTATACTTTAATTAAGTTTTATTAATATAATATGACTTTTATTTCTTTTAAAGTATAATGTTGTTAATGATGTGTTCACATGTTTCACTTTTTGAATGTCGCCACCGCTTACTAAAAATCCCGCGCACGCCCCTGCTCATACACACATATTAAAGTTCCTATGCACATACATATACGCATGTATGTGTGCGTGAGTGTACATTAGTTAAATTTCCTTTACTAGCCACGGGAATTTAATGCAAGTAGATTGGGGGGGGAGGGGGAGGGGGGGTTTGTTTATGTGTATATATGGAAGCACACATTAAACATCATTTAATAGGCACCAGAGGCTAATGGAAGGAGATTGGTCCTTCAATCCTTGAGTACACTGTGGACTTCACACTTTAACATGATGAACATCATATACACACCCACACTGACACTTATGCAACTGTTTGTTCGTCTTTTTGATACTCAAACACAAACTGCATAGGGGTTTATCTATGCACAAACTCAGGCCTAGAGTTTCAGTAGGAGAATGTGCTGTCTACAAAGCAATGTTAAGTATTGAAAGGTCTTACACTAGTAGAAAGTAGTAATTTGCTTTTCTATTTTCTTCAGCGGTTCTGTCCTGTAATTTATAGTGCTGACTTTGATGGAGCTCTCTTTTGTTGATGCAATGTAGTTGAATATTACCTAGTGGAGAGCTGGGGAAAAGGAAGAATTACAACATATTTGTACGTATTATGAGGAGTTTTAGTGTAATCATATGTACTTACGGTTCAATATTGTGCTACAATTTCATGTGCATATTCTTAAATTCAGTAACCCAGACACTAGTTCAATATTGGCATATATATAGTTGTGCTTTACGTACATATACAATTATCTATTGTTTTTATGTATATGAGGCATGCTTATATGGTTTTAATTGAGATTTTCAATGTTTTGATGTATTCTCTTTACTTGCTGATTGCAGATATTGTGGTAGATAACTGTGCTATATTAGGAACCACATCATGGATCTCTGTGAGTCTTGGCTCTCTTTTCTACTGCTTCTGAAGTGCTGTTCTGTCTGCTTATATGATCGTCATTTCATTGCTAAAGCTTGTTCCTCTTAGTATTTGCTTATCTTATGGTTAATTTATTAGGTATTGAATGTCAAGCTAATCAAGCTAGCGCAACAATTGAGGAATGCACAGTGGCTTGGGGTATGTTGCTTCCTCTTTTATGGAAGTAAAATTGTTGCCAACTTTATTTTTCCCTAGTTTGTCAATCTGCCATGCTTTCCAACGCCTTTCTCTAAGTGATCTGCCATCTTTGTGTATAACCACTTGTGATTTTTGCCTCTCTCTCTCTCTCACGATCCATTTCTTGTGGTGATTTAACTTCTGTCAAATGGTTGATTTGGTGATAAAGTGGGATTAATTTTGTTCCAATAATTTATGTATTTTTTATTAATGGATTTGATGATGAACCGGAACTTTTTCTGTACAAGATCCTATGAAAAGTTCCTCCATGGGATTACACTAAGGTTTAGGTTGGATTGGATCATGCGAGCATACAGAAATCATAAGATCTTGTTTTAGTAGCAGGACATGAAGTAGAATTGTCAACAACTGAAGCTAAATACTACTTCAACAGTTTTGTTACTTATGTAAATAACTAAGATATCAGGATTTTGACTATCTTGTTTACGACTTTGGTGTGTCAATTTTACTAGGCGCAATTTTTTTGGTAATGATTGATCTTTTTATTTTATTTAAAGTTAATTTTTTGCATAGAAGATGGTTTATTTTCATTTCACTATTTTGGAAGTTCCTCTCAATCCGGTCTTTTATTTCAAACTAATGGTTGTTGTTCACTCCCCCCCCCCCCCCCCTCTCCCTCTCCCTCTCCCTCTCCCTTTTATCCTTTTCTTCCATTATTTGTCTTGAAACCTTAAAAACGCTTATTCTCCCTCCAGAACAAGCTCAAATGAGGTACCATCTAGTAGGTGAATTTTACTTTCATATTAAGCTTTGCATGTGCATGCTTCAGCAGACAAACAAAATGACCAGTTCATCGCCTTTGTAGACCCCTCATTCTGCTACAAGCTGGGAGAAAGAGATAATTGTGAATGAGGATGTAAAAGAAAGCAATTTAATTTCAGGGTTCCTAGGGAGGTCTTATGGAGCTGATTAGAGGTTAAGGGGGTCCCGGTTGCCTACATTAGGGTGATTAAAGACATATATGATGGAGCTAAGCCTCGGGTTAGGACAATAGGAGGCGACTCCGAGCATTTTTCGATTGTTACGGGGTTGCAACAAGGGCCTGCGTTCAACCCTTTCCTATTTTCCTTGGTGATGGATGTCGTAACGCATCATATTCAAGGGTAGGTGCCATGGTGCATGCTATTTGCTGATGACATAGTCCTAATTGACGAGACACGACGTGGCGTCAACGAGAAGCTAGAGGTTTGGAGACATGCCCTTGAGTCTAAAGGTTTCAGGTTGAGTCGGACAAAGACGGAATACCTCAAGTGCAAATTTGGGGCCGAGCTGACAGAAGCGGGAGTGGAAGTGAGGCTTGACTCTCAAGTCATCCCTAATAAGGGTAGTTTCAAGTACCTTGAGTCAGTTATTCGGGGGTCGGGGAGATCGACGAGGACGTTATACACTGTATAGGGGTGGGGTGGATGAAGTGGAGGTTAGCGACGGGAGTCTTGTGTGACAAGAAAGTACCACCATTACTAAAAGGTAAGTTTTATGGAGCAGTTGTTAGGCATGTCATGTTGTATGGGATCGAGTGTTGGCAGGTTAAGAACTCACACATCCAGAAGATGAAAGTAGCAGAGATGAAGATGTTGAGGTAGATGTGGGGGCATATAAGGATTGATAAGATTAGGAATGAAAATATTCGAGAAAATGTGGGCGTGGCCCCCATGGAGGACAAGATGCGAAAAGTTAGACTCAGATGGTTCGGGCACATTCAGAGGATGAACACTAATGTACCAGTGAGAAGGTGTGAGCGAATGATTGTGGTGGACATGAAGAGAGGTAGAGGGAGACCTAAGAAATATTGGGGAGAGGTGATCAGGCAGGACATGGCACGAATTAGGATTACTGAGTACATGACCCTTGACAGAGAATTGTAGAGGTCGAGCATTAAGGTTGTAGGTTAGGGGGAGTTGTGGATATTTCTACAGCACACTAGAGTGAAACTAGCCAACTAGGAGTTAGTCTTAGGATGTTACTGATCATTTAATGATGCAGGACTTTATCTGTTGGAATTAGTATACCTCCCATCCTTTTCGTATTTCCTATATTTTTTTATATTGTTGTTATTTATGTTATGTTATGTATTTTATGTTATTTGATTATGAGTATATTGATAGTATTAATATATCGTCTCTTGTTGTTTTCTTGAGCTGAGGGTCTTCTGGAAACAACCTCTCTGCCCGTTGGGGTAAGGGTAAGTTTTGCATACGTATTACCCTCCCAAGACCCCACTTGTGGCATTATACTGGGTTGTTGTTGTTGCCGAGGAACTGAACTTTTTTATTATCATCAATTCTTTTTAGCTAGTGTGTCTCTGCTTTTGGTTTTAGTGGAAAATCAAAGACTTTTCCCAGTTCCTAGTTTTCACTGTCGAGTGAAAGAACCTAGTTTCTCACCAGACTACATAGATTTTTGAGAATACGACTCCCTCAAAATACCCTCTTTTGGTTGGGGGAGGAACGACGTTGGATTGGTTGAAGAAGTTAGATATTTTGTGTTTCTCTTATGGCCTTTCTGTTGTGTAAGCCTGGATGTAATGAGGATGTGATCATGACCGATTTTCTTATGCTGATTCATCAACTTATCTGACTCAAAGGAACAATAATAAGTGACAATCCTGGTAATTATTTTTAAATTCTGACTTCTTGAAATTAGAGATGTTGCCAAGAGTATTTTGCTATACCTTTATTATTTGAATGTAACTCTGGCCTTCTTAATGTGTTTTACTTGTAATGATATTGCAGTTGGACTAAAAGTAATTTACTGGCGGATATGCTTGGAATGTGTTAGTGGGACCTAATCTTAGTCATGTTTCTTCTTCTCTCACTTTAGCCACTATTAAAAATCTTTCCTTCTACACGATATGGCATTTATCTGATATTATGCTACTATTCTGACCTTAATTATATCTTGCATTTAATTGTTGCTACCTAAGAATTGAGGTTTGAGAAGGATGTTAGATTGAGTGCGCTCCAACTCTGCTCTTCATGTTTTTATCTGTTGGAGGAACTTACTTTATCAGCTGCCTTTGCTTTCTTTGGCTATATGTGTTACCCCTGGCATATACCTGATATCTAGCAGATTTTATCCTGTAGAAGTGTTAGGACTGCATTCCTTCTGTCAGCTTAACATGGATCAGAGGGCTTCAATAGTTGCTATATCGATCTTCTTCTTTTTTTAGTTTCCAGTGCCCAAGGATTGCATTTTCAATGAATTGTAGAATTTAAGGCGCACAATACTTGCCACTGCATTATGTGTACTTTTTAATATGGATATCCATCTATAGTTGGGAATTCGCAGTTTGTCCATTTGCTGCTTAGCGCAGCAAGAGGGACAAGTATAGATACTGTGGCTAACCCTAGTACTGGTTCAAATCTAGTTCAACCAGGAATTAGCACTGTAGCAAGTGGTATTTTATATTACGATCCTAACAGAGATCGTGAAGAATTAGCAAAGATGGTTAAACACTCTATTTATTTATAAAAAATAACTAAACACCCGAACATATCAGCTCTAATTATATGTCTACCTAAAATTAAACCTCTTTTATTTTCTTTTTTCTAAAATAATGTGGACCCCATCTAATTTTCGCACCTCTTTCTTTTTCAATTTTCTCCTCCATAAATATTTTAAAATTTTAACTAAAGTGTCTCTCGTAAATGAACATAAACACCTAAACTTGAAGTGATATTGTGATAGTGAAGTAGTTGCCTTAGCTGGGCAAAATCAAATTAGGTAACCATTGCTGTAATGAAGTAGACCATGACCCTACACATTTAGAATACCTTTTTCTGCATGGGCCTTGTTCCTTGAATCGTTCCACTGCGTGCGTTGATCCATGATTTAAATATCATCCATTTGATCCAAATTGGGTCCAATAAAAGCGTAAAATATTAACAACTTTACCTATATAACAATATTTCTTCTTACGACAACCATTATTGTAAACGAGAAAAAGAGGAAAGAATTTACAACTATGAAGCACTCAAGAATGTGCCCTTTATCCTTTTTCATTAGTCAAATGGAATAATGTTGCAGATTGTGCATTCCTACCAATAACGCTTTACAATCTAATAAGTAATAATCATCACGCTCATGCTTTTTGTGTTCAAGTAAATAAAGCCTAATGATAATCCCTTCTTTATGAGCTGATTTGCTTATCCAATTCTTTCAGGAAGAAAGTTTGAGATAATCAAAAGTTAAGACAATAGAAGAACTAATAAATAAAGTATATGACTTGGATTAGCACCATGTTACTAATCCAACTTACTATGAATAGTTTTATGTTTTTATCTTCTAGCTAACCTATTGTATCAAGTTACCTTCTTTGTTCTTTATAAATATCTTTTACATTTTATATACTAGTTTAAAGTTTTTGATGCTACTAAATTTTGAATGTCTTTGTACTTGACCTTTGAATATTACAATCCTCCTCTAGTTTAGCTGCCATTTAACAAAATGCAACAGAGGGCAGTCAAAATAGCACTTTCCCCCCAAAATTCTTAGTCTCTACTCCAGAATACAGCATAAGAATTTAAGTTTAGCCATAAACCCCACGTAGTGATGGTGGTGGAACAATTAAACTGCTAGATGCTCGAAAAAACTTGAAGAAAGAACCAAATTACGAAGATATCACAGCTCAAAATTACAAAGTGCCAACAAAGTGAAGTCGTATCCACAGTCACTTCTCTAAAAGCACAAAAGCGTTGTTAGAGTTCCCAACCAAGGAATGAATCATATTTCTGAAAATTCCACTTCTTTTACAGGAGCAGCAAATTCTAGTGACCATATTTCTGAAACTCCCACTCACTGTTATCTGAAGGATAAAACAAGCACACAACCGTTAGGAGACATGCATAATGCTTATATCTGTATGCATAACAAGACAGCATCAATACAACTTACCAAGAGGACAGACTTGACGAGTCTTAAGCCACCTGCTAATGACTACTAGATAAACACACTTGAGCCCCATTCTAACCCTGCAACACCCCTTAAATTGACAATTATTTGCTTATAAAATAATAAGTTGATCAACATTTCAATGAATTTCTAGAAAGCAATATTCTTGAATTTCAACTTTTGGCATTGTACTTTGCAATAAAGTCTATGCCAGAAGTTTCCTAGTTGGGGTGCCAAACTAGCATTGACCACTTTTTCTCCTCATTTACACAGCGCACAAAAAGATTGTCCATTCCGCCACGCTATTGAAGTCAAACATTAAACAGGTGCCGATTTTAGGCTCTAATTTAAACCGGGTTCATCGCCGGACCGGAGGCTGAGCCGAGTCTTCTGTTAGCAAACCGGGTTCATCACCTTTTGGCTCTAAGCATTTGAACGACGGCATTTTGACTGCCATTTTCACACTGCGTGATGTCGACCCCTCTTCGATATCAGGCCTTACTTTTGGTGACTTAATCGATGGACCTCTACTAAAGAACGGCGGTGCAATTTTGAAAACCCACCGGTCCGACTTTGCTTCCTGGTCTGAGAAATTGTTTAGTAAAATAAGATTATAGGTAATTTCCAATCTAAAACAAAGTACTATTTAACCATCACGTTTCAGTTATATAAAATTAAGTATGGTCGATTTCCATTTTAATGGTGTTAACGTCGGGTTCAACATGGCCTAGTCACGGATTTGAATCATAAAAGCAGTTACTGATACTATCATTAGGGTAGGTTATCAGCATAACACCTTTTAGAGTGTATCCTTTCTGCCAACTTTACATGAACGCAAAATATTTTGTATATTTTTTTTCTGAACCTTTGGTGAACAAAAAATATTTTGTACATCAAATTATGCTTTTTTAAACATCGGTTTATCTTCACCGTGTAAGATGCTGTGACATTGTTCAAAGTAGAGGGGAACAACATTGGACCACTTGCCCTCGAGCACATAAAATTAATAGGTCTCTCTTTGTCATGTTTGAGGGACAAACATAGTTGGGAAATGAGCCTTTATTCACAAATCCCACTTCAAGGTGAAAAATCAGCGCATGACTAATATTATTCGGCAAGTCTTAATTATCTGAAAATCAAAATTCAAAGTTAAAAAGCAAAAAGAGAAAAGCCAAAGGAAGTGAAGAATTACAGAAAACGTCGCCTGAGAGATTCGAACTCTCGCGGGGAAACCCCATGTACTTAGCAGGCACACGCCTTAACCACTCGGCCAAAGCGACTGTTGTTGACAATCTGCCAATAATGATAATTGTTCATTGGGTTTATGTGATTTATAGCATGTGCTATAAACCGAAGGTTTATTGGAAACAAGCATCTTACCTTCCTAAAATAGAGCAAGGTTTATATATATATTATTCCTCCTATACCTTATTTGTGAGAAATTTTATTTTGTGTCTCATATAACTGGCTCACAAGGCTTATTTTTGTCTTATAAATTTGTGGATCCTGATCTTACACTTCTGAGTCCATAAAAATCTGGATCCACAAAATTATGAGATAAAAAAATTACCTCATTTAACTAGTGTCAGTCGTATGAGATACAAAATAAAAAATTTCTTTTATTTGTAAAATTATATTGGACTTGTTGTTATATCTTTTCGCCAAAATACCTTAAATCACCCTAAAACTTGTGGTTTAAGGTATTTTGCCTATCTTTTTCTTAAGTTCTATGTCTATTCAAACCTGATCAATTAAAATGAAACGAAAAATTAGATGTATAAGAAAATCAACCAAATGGTCTTATAAAATGAGGTGGAGGGAGTAGTTTGTAGAAGCAAAACACCAAAATGGCTAAAATTTGTAGGTACACACATCACGGTGCTACAAAAGCAATAAGAAGCATCTTTCCCATGTGAATGTTACACTATCTAACAAAAATAGGAATTACAAAGAAAGGGAAAAAAGGAATTGGAAAGAGAGAAGAAAAAAAAGCATCTTTCCCATGTAGTAATTTATTACTATTAAAAGTCATAAAGTGCTTAACTCGACTACGAACGAAACGCAATATGCATTGCGATTGCAATAACAAATATACAATTGTGATTTAACCAAAGTAAGCATTGCTATAAAATTTTAAGTGGAGAACTCATGTAGAAGAAAAATGAAGAAGGATTACAGGCGAATTTAATGTTTGTTAACATTGGGTGAAAATCCTCAATTTTACTTAAAAATCAAACTACTACTTCAACTTTGGAAAAATAAATATTTCCATCCTCCTATTTCAATTGTATTTTTAATACCTATTTAACCCATTAAATTATCAATTTTTTTCTATCTTTACTATGAAAATGTTACACTGTCTAACAAAAGTAGAAAATGTTACTATTTGATTTATGAGTCATGCATTTGCAGGCAACTACTTAAAAAGCTCTCCTCGAACTTGTAAAAGTTTTCCAGTCCAATTGCCAAAGCATTTATAGGTTACATCGATTTCCATAGCAGGAAATAAAGTCGTCTTTCACAAAATTTGAACTATCAATTTTATCTTCATATATATCCCTTTTATTTTCTTGCTTCCAATTTGTTTACAACTTCATCACTAAGGGATATAATATACTACAATAATAAGAATAATATATCCAGTGTATTTACAGATATTATCCCTACCTTATATAGATAAAGCCGCCTTAGGTGAAGGGTAGTTTGTATATATCCTTCGTCAAAAAATTATATTGTGTACGGAGTTTAAATTTTGCACACCTTTAACACAATTGAGAAGAAAATCCACACACCTTACGACAAATTTTGGCTTCGATACTACTATTTTGTAAAAGATAAAAAAGTTGTTTTCGATTGACCATCGCCTCAATAAAAATAAAAATAATAATACCAGCTTATTAATATTTGCTCAGAATGCGTAATTTTTGAACGTCAAAAGTTGAAACACAACACAAACCATTAAGAACATTAAATGTGGAATCTTGAAATATTTTGTGATATTTATAATAAAAACATTAAAGCTCTTTTGAAAAGTTAATAGGATTGTTATTCTAGAACACTGACATTGATTGTCCCCAACAAGAAAGAAAAAGCAAAGGAAGTCAATTATTTTAGGACATTATGAATTGAGCTTTTGAGTCTGTAGCATTTCTTATATATCAACCAAAATTAATATGGAGTTTCTGGTGGTTCAAAGTTGCATTTGGAGCGGCCACATACTCATGAAAAAGAGGTATATATGTTTATACTTATTTTTTAGGTCACGTTTTATTTTATGTTTGTTTTACAAAAAAATTATAAGTGTACTCATTTTTTACGTAACTTCAACATTTATATAGACGGGTTTGAAGTAGTAAAAATTGTTGAACCAAGTGTGCTGAACTTTTTATTTATAATTGTCAAACTTAAGCATAGTAGTTGAAGTTTTCTTCTCTATTTGCTAAAGTTTTTGTTTGTAATTGATGAATTTAAGCATTCTAGTAGCTGAAATTTTGTTCTATATTTGCTGAACTTCAGCATATTTTATGTTATCATGTAATTAATTTTTGGTACGGATAATAAGTTTATCATAAGTAGAATTAGTAACTTAAAAAACTAGATAATGATTTTGCACAATGTTGCGTCCAAACGCACACCCAAGTACACGGATCGTCAAGTAATAAAGTGACAGAAAGCCGGATGTCGACCCCACGAGGACTTGTGATGAACTATTAACTAAATTAGACTATCCTAATTATCTATACAAGAATTAAACCTAGACATATTTGATTCTAACTACTTATAGTAAATAAAAATAAATAATGAACTTTGAACAAAGGAAGAACAGATTTTTATGATATCAATATAATGAAAACGATCTAGGGTTATGGGGTATCTAACATTCCTATTGTATTCTTCAATTGAATTGATTAACTAATTTATCTAGTTTATCGGTTGACATTGTTAATATTATTCATAAGAATCTGTAGAGTTCTTACTTGCCTATTCAAGCTAACCTAACGCCTATATGTCTATGGAATTAGAATCAACAAGAACGCATTTATAATTCATGTAAATCAACCAAGCAAGGCAATTAGGTATATGTCTATCCTAACCGCGAATCTGTTCCCCGATGCCCAGGTTCAAAAACTTGCTCTACTCAATCCTATATGCAATCTAGAATTCCCACTTTCGAGTTCAACTCTAGATTCGTAGATAGTATACAATTGGTGATCAAGCAATCAAATAATTAAGTGCATGATTGAATAAATAAACCAATATGATAAACTAAGCAATCAAAATTAATATCTAAATAATAATAGTCATGAAAGAACCACAACCCTAGAACGTGATGTTTAGCTCCACATAGACATGGAAGCAAAACAACAAATCATACAAAGAAACATAAAACTTACTAAGTTTGGAGGAAGAAAAGATGAAACACGGCCTCCACAGCGGCTCTATGCTTGTGTTTTCCTCTCAAAAACGTACCTCCTCCTCTCAAAATATCATTTTTCTATGCATATATACCACGTAGGGTTGGGCCCAAATAATTATTCATTCTCCAAGGTAAAAAAGGACACGTTTCTAGTCCCACGGTCGTGCACTTGGCGCACTAATGGCCGCGCTAGTTGGACAACTTTCTGTACTGGCCGCGCTAAAACTAACGCGCTCGTGCAACTGGGCGCACCTTTTTCACCCTGTTTCGTTTCGAATTTGAAAAAATATAAAACATGAAAGTTGTAGTACGTTGAGTTAGCTTTCCAATCATATATTGTAGAGTCTAAATGGCATTCTAAGAAAAATATTATATCTATTTACTAGACAGCGCGTGATATACCTATTGGATTATTTGTTTGCTCTAACTATCATCCGTTGACCCCTAAACACGATCCCGACTTACTTCCTTGAACTTTTATTCAAAATTTAAAGCTCCAAATCACTTGAATACATTCCATAACATCTACATAGCTTGAAATCGCTCCTACAAGGTATAAACACCATTAGTACAAAACACCAGCGATTAAGGATCAAACTCAATTAAAGTGCAGTAAATTAGAGTATAATAAGCGGCTAAAATACGTAATTATAGCATATCATTGTTACCCCATACTTAAACATTGCTCGTTCTCGAGTCAACGAACACTTTACTCTATCTTTGAGCACTTAACATCTTAACACATTTGAAGCACACTACACCAATGACCATAGTTGATAGCAACAATTAAACTCTAACACATGCAACAATTCCCTTTTACTCATATTATTCTTAAAAATTATTTACAACAAAGACAACATGCTCACAACGATCCTAACCTAAAAAAACTCGATGTCACGATGCACTCATGGCTTGAATACCCAATGTCGTAGAGAAGTCTAATAACACTACCTATCCCTCATGAAGCCATGTGTCTCACAACAAGAATAAGAGAATAAGTTGAATCCACACAATCAAATCTCATGATCAAATATAGTTTAAAGAGATACACACACACACACACACACACACACACACACACACACACACACACACACACACACACACACACACATATATATATATATATATATATATATATATATATATATATATATATATATCAAATAACCCTCTCTCTCACAAAAGAAGTCGCATGCATGCACTTGGTACTGTAGGCTTGCCCTTAATGTAAATCTCTATAATGTAGGCTCGCTCGATCTAAAATTAATTAGGAATTTTTCATGGTTGTAATGTGGGCTAAGGGACAGGTAGGATATATTTAGGAATAGTGATTAACCCTCCTAAGCACTTTAACACACCACATAATCAACTTTAAGTGCAAATTCTTCAATTCACTTCACTTTCACACACAATATCACCCCAAAATTGCTCATTTCTTCTTTATGCACTGTATTAATTCATACTCACTAACATGAACAAGACAACAATATATTCATCTCTAATTCTTTTTAGATTATTTTTTTTTATTTTTGCTAATCGTGTATTATTTTACTAAACAAGTGCACATTTCTTCCTTTTATTGGATCCTCTCGAAAGTCACCCCATACTTAGTTCCTTCTTACTTCTTTTAGCATTTATCTCACAATTAAAGTGCTTTAAGAGGAAAAAGGATTGAAAAAATGTCAATTAAGAATAAAAAGAGTATAGGCTTGTAATGTGAGTGCCAAATAAAAGTCTATATGCTCAAAAGGGTTAATTAGGGATATATTTTATTTGTGATAAGTAGTAAAGATCAAAAAAGATCAAAGAAAGCCTAAAATTATTTTTCAAACTGAATATCACCTAAAATCTCACTTCAACTCACATAGCGGGGAAGTTCTAGACACAAGTACAATACATAGACTATACAAAAACTTCACTACACATGGCACATGACTCACTAAGAACAGTTTCATTTCGACTCTCAAACATATGCAAGTATTCACAGAGTCACGAGATATTAAGCATTAAGCACAAAGTGAATATAAGTCAAGAAAATGAGATATAGGCATCTCAAAATATGCTATCCAATATATAAGGCATCATCAATAATTTCAAATCATAGGGAAGATACTACACATGTCAAAGCCTAAAAATGCTGCTATCAAACAAGTCAAGGGCGCCTAGGTTTATCATTCTTCCTCCTTTTATTCCCTAAATTCTAATCTACTTTAAAAGAAAGAAAAATACTAATACCTGGTTCAAACTAGATCATATAGAAAATAACTGTTGCACAAAGAAAAACCATGGGGGACTATTGCTACCCAAAAAAAAACGCATTTTTGGATTTTTTTTCTATTTTTCACCTTTTTTTATTTTTTTATTAGACCTTAATCCATCAAGAAAGATGTCCACAAAATCCATCTCCGGGAAAAGTCTAAATTTTTCGAATTCTTTTTTTAAAAAAACCACTACAACTAAACTAAGATAGCACAGAAAACCGCCCAGACAATCTCCTCACCGCACACTTAAAATTATGCAATGTCCTCAATGCACACTGAACATAATAAGAGGGTAAAAGAAACTCCCTGGTAGGCCAAAGGATAAAGAATTAGCAGCTCACGGGATACTTAGACTTCTCCCAGGTATGATCTCTTATGCGGGTACCTCACACTTAGTTTAAACCAGCTGCTTGCTTTTACACATGCCTATTTGTGACGATCCGACCCGTCGTCACATGAGTTACCGCTTTGTTTTTCCCGTTTCCAGATTCTTTATGCTTCATTATCCGTATCATATGTGGTCGAGTTGGTCCGGAGAGGTTTTTGTAGGAGATGAGACACTTAGTCTCTTTAAGAAAGGCTTGGTTTGGAAAAGTCAACCGGATGTGGACTTATGGGTTAGAGGGTTTGGATGTGATTTCTGGTGATTCGGTTAGCTTCGGGGGATGAATTTGACTTAGGAGCGCCATCGGAATTTATTTTGGAGGTCCGGAGTAGAATTAGGCTTGAATTGACAAAATTAGTATTTTGATGAATTCCGGTTGATAGGTGAAATTCTGATCCGATGACTGGAATGGAATTCTGAGAGTTGATGTAGCTTCTTTATGTGATTTGGGTTATGTGCACAAAATTTCAGGTCATTCGGAGGTGATTTTATTGGGTTTTTGATCGAATGCGTGTTTCAGAAGTTTTAGAAGAACTTAGGCTTGAATTTTTGAGTAATTTGATGTTGTTTGAGGTGTTTTGATGATTGGAACAAGTTTTAACGATGTCATGGGATGTGTTGGTACAATTAGTTTGGAGTTATGGGAGTTCCAGGTAGGTTCCGAGATGTTTTAGTGCGAAAATCATAGTTATAGTAGGTCCAGATGGGTTGCAAGTCTCAGAACTCACCCACGCGGTCCGCACAAAAAGAAGTGCGCCCGCGGTGAGTGATGTGCGTGTTAGATAATACGCTTAACGCTAGAGGGGGGGTGAATAGCGTTATAATAAAAATTAGCGTAAACTTGCGGAATTTAAAAATTGCAGGAAATAAATAAGTGCGATAAGTAAATAAATTAGAACAAACGCACCGATGTATCCTGGTTCACCACAACCCGTGGCTAGTCCAGTCCCCGAGAGACTCTCTCGAGATTTCCACTAACTTGTTAAGCTTACGGGTGCTCAACAAACCGTTACAACTTGAGGACACAAGCCTCAACAACCTTTGCTCGGAGATACAACACTCCAAGACTTCAACCAAGGAAACACAAGTTCCTTCTTACAACACAAGGGACTAACACTTCCCTTCAAGTGTACAAAAACACTTAGCACTCAAACAAGACACTCCTTTAAGAGTAGATATGAGTAAAAAGAATACGCTCAAGATCGCAACAACTTTCGACAAGAATTTGGCTCTCAAAAGCTTATGTAATGAATATAAAATGATAAGCAATAAAGTATGCAAGCTTTAGCAATTGTATGATCAGTTGTTGTGTTTAGAAGACTGAATTGAAGCTGTACTTATAGTTGAAAAACTTTGTATTACCGTTGCCTAATTGCCAATTAAGAATTGCTGATTTTACTCTGTGACAATCGATTGTCAAATTACCACAATCGATTGTTTGCCAGTTCTTCCAAAAATCAATCCCAGATTTTACGCATAGCAATCGATTATCTAAGATCAATAATCGATTACTGGCAACGTTCAAAAAATCATTTCCAGATTTTACTTAAAACAATCGATTGTCAGAAATCTACAATCGATTACTCAGCAACGTTCAAAAAATCTTTTCCAGATTTTAATTAAAACAATCGATTATAGGAAATCAATAATCGATTACCTGACGGTATTTGAAGACATTTTGGCAACGGTCAGTTATACAATCGATTATATTAAGTTAACAATCGATTATATATCAGTCTTGAAAAATCAATTTAGACACTGCCTCTTGACAATCGATTGTCATAAGTTCACAATCGATTATTTAATAACTTTGAAAAAGTTTGGAAGACACTGCCTCAACACAATCGATTGTCATAAGTTCACAATCGATTATTTTGTGACTTTGAAAAATCTGATGGACACTGTCTCTTCACAATCGATTGTCATTAGCTTCACGATCGATTGTTTTGAGCTTTTAAAAACTTTGATGGTCTCGGCCTCATCACAATCGATTGTCATAAGGTTCACAATCGATTGTCATGCAGATTTGAAAAATCTGATGCTCACTGCCTTAACACAATCGATTGTCATAAGTTCACAATCGATTGTCAAGCAGCTGACTTAAACATAATCGATTATCATAAGTACATAATCGATTATCTTAGTCCAGATTTTTAGAGGCATGTTTAAAAATTATTTTGACTAAAGTAAATATGCATTATTTAAAATCATTTTGCTCTAAATTAAATATGCATGATTTGTTAAAAATATTTTTACGAGAGAAGCCAAGTCTTGAGTTTAAGTTGTCGGATCAAGATCACAATTAAATACCGACTCATATAAAACTTAATCTCGATCTTTGTGCTTGAATCTCGTTATATATCAATTTTGTGCTTGTGCTTGGACCTCGTCATATGTCAATTTGCGCATAGTTTGTCATTCATCAAAACCGACAAATATGAACACACGTTTAGTACAATGCTTTGAGAACGTGTTTCCAACAATTTCCCCCTTTTTTATAATGGCAAACTTTAAGCGGGATATGCATACGATTCAAGACAAGTAAAGATATGCAACAAGTATTTAGATATGCAAATTGTTCCCCCTCAATATATGAATTCCCCTCAATTTATGCCGATAAGTATTGAGAGTGCATACCCGTTATCTTCCCCCTTTTGCCATTAGCAAAAAGAAATATAGAATAATAAAAAAAAACTTGTTTATTTATTAAATCTGCAATTTCAGACATAATAACGCAAATAATGTCAAGACAATCGATTATTGATGCTGGATAATCGATTATATAAAAGAGAAATCGATTGTTCTGTGCGTCATGCTTTATAATTCCCCCTGCCTTTAGGGCGATACCTGCAAAAATACGTTAGACGTCTCCGACGCTCAAGTTAGAAAACATGTGAAAGGGAAAATGCAATGCATGACTTAGATCAACGTGGAGTCAAGGATCCCGAGTTCACTACGAATTCGGAAGAAGGACTCTTTCTCTAAGGGCTTTGTAAAGATGTCGGCCAATTGATCTTTGGTTTCAACAAATTCAATTTCGACATCGCCCTTGAGAACGTGATCTCTTATAAAATGATGTCTAATTTCAATGTGTTTTGTTCGCGAATGAAGAACGGGGTTCTTCGTCAAGCATATGGCACTAGTATTATCACATCTGAGAGGGATATGATCAAGACTTAGGCCATAGTCCAAGAGTTGTTGTTTCATCCAAAGGATTTGAGCGCAACAACTCCACGCGGCTACATATTCAGCCTCGGTTATGGACAACGCAACACTTACTTGTTTCTTGCTAAACCAAGAAACGAGAGAGCTACCGAGCAAATGGCAAGTGCCACTAGTGCTCTTGCGGTCCAATTTGCATCCAGCAAAATCGGAATCGGAATAGCCAACAAGTTGGCATGAAGAACCTTTGGGGTACCATAGACCCACATTTACAGTACCAACAAGATACTTCAATATTCGTTTCACCGCAGTTAGGTGAGACTCCTTCGGACATGATTGATAACGAGCGCATAAGCACACGCTAAACATGATGTCCGGACGACTAGCAGTAAGATAAAGGAGAGAGCCAATCATACCTCGATACTTTTTGATGTCGACTTCCTTACCTTTCTCATCTTTGTCTAGATGATCGGATGTGCTCATGGGGGTTGCCATTGCTTTTGCATTGGTCATTTCAAATCGTTTCAGCAATTCTTTGCAATATTTCGCTTGGCAAATGAACGTACCTTCTTTCATTTGCTTTACTTGTAATCCCAAAAAGAAAGTTAACTCACCCATCATAGACATCTCAAATTCGCTTGTCATTAAATCGGAAAATTCCTTGCATAAAACATTGTTAGTAGCACCAAATATAATATCATCCACATAGATTTGAACTAATAAAATATCATTGTTTTTATGCTTAACAAAAAGAGTGGTATCAACTTTCCCCCTAATGAAATCATTTTCCAATAGAAATTTACTCAATCTTTCATACCAAGCTCGGGGAGCTTGTTTTAAACCATAAAGAGCCTTTTTGAGTTTTAAAACATGATCGGGAGATTTAAAATCTTCAAAACCGGGGGTTGTTCAACATAAACTTCTTCTTGAATAACACCATTTAGAAAAGCACTTTTCACATCCATTTGATATAAATTGAAATTCATAGAAGAGGCAAAAGCAAGCAATAAACGAATAGCTTCTAATCTAGCTACGGGAGCATATGTTTCTTCATAGTCAATACCCTCTTCTTGATTATAGCCTTTTGCTACAAGCCTAGCTTTGTTTCTAGTGATTACACCATTTTCATCTAGTTTGTTTCGAAAAACCCATTTCGTACCAATTATGATATGATTTTCGGGTCTTGGCACCAAATCCCAAACGTCATTCCGTTTGAATTGGTTAAGCTCCTCTTGCATTGCCAAGGTCCAAAATTCATCCCCAATTGCTTCGGAGATGGTTGTTGGTTCGATTTGAGAAACAAAAGCAGTATGTCCTAAGGTGTTCTTAAGGGAGTTTCGGGTACTTACCTTTTCTCCGACGTCGCCAATTACCTGTTCGAGAGGGTGATCTTTGATTGTCCTCCACTCGTTAGGCAGTTTCGTTTCTTTCTCCAATTGTGGCGTTTCCTCCGTTGATTGTTCCAAGATTTCATCTTGAATTTCCTTAGGAGTTTCCTCTTGTACTTTGTCTTTTAAACTATTTAAAATACCTGCAAGATCAGAACAAGAATCCTTTCTCGCCAAGCGAGCATTAGTTTCAAAAAACACAATATGAGGGGATTCCTCCACAGTTTGGGTTTTATTATTAAATACCCTATATGATTTTCTACGTGAAGAATACCCAATAAAAATTCCCTCATCGGATTTGGCATCAAATTTTCCCAATTGATCTTTTCCATTGTTATGAATAAAAGATTTACAACTGAATACTCTAAAATGGGAGATATTTTTTTTCTTGTAGAGTTCATAAGGGGTTTTCATGAGTATTGGCCTTATGACTACTCTATTTAAAACGTAGCATGCGGTACTCACGGCATCCGCCCAAAAATGTTTGGGAATCTTAGCCTCTTCGAGCATGGTTCTAGCCATCTCTTCGAGACACCTATTTTTCCTTTCCACCACCCCATTTTGTTGTGGTGTTCGTGGAGCGGAAAAGGTATGCTCAATACCGAGTTCGTCACAAAAGTCCGCAAAGAGATTGTGATCAAACTCTCCCCCATGATCACTTCTAATTGAAGTGACGGTTGTTTCCTTTTCGTTTTGAACACGTTTAAGGAAATATTTAAAATTCCGAAAAGCATCACTTTTATGGGCAAGAAATAAAGTCCATGTAAATCTGGAATAATCATCAACAATAACAAAAGCATAACGATTTCTACCTAGACTTTCAATGCGAGATGGTCCAAATAAATCCATGTGAAGCAATTGTAATGGTCTAGTAGTTGAAACAATATTTTTCGATTTAAAAGATGCTTTTGTTTGCTTCCCTTTTTGACAAGAATCACAAATAGAGTCATTTTCAAATTTCAAATTTGGAAGACCAACAACTAAATTTTGTGAAACCAATTTGTTCAAAAGATGCATGTTGATGTGAGCTACTCTACGATGCCATAACCAAGAATCATCCTCTTTGCTCATTAAACAATTCACATATTCGGGTGAAGAATTTGCAAGATCAACCATATAAATGTTATCCATTCTAAAACCACGAAGGATAATTTTAAAATCGCTACGTCTAAAAACTAGGCATTCATCCGAATCAAACAAAACAAGATTTTCCTTGTCACATAATTGACTTATGCTCAAGAGATTATGCTTTAAACCTTTCACAAGTAATATATGCTTAATGGAAGAAATTTCATCCTTACCGACCGATTCGATGCCGTTAATCTTTCCTTTGTTGTTATCACCAAAAATAACACTTCCCCCTTCCTTGTGTTCTAGTTGAAGGAATTTGGATTCGTCTCCCGTCATGTGCTTGGAGCATCCACTATCAAGGTACCATAGTACACTTGATCCCTTCAAACATACCTACAAAACAGATTAATGAGTTTTAGGTACCCATGCCATTTTGGGTCCTTGGGGGTTAGGCAAATCATAGTGATGTGATTGAGTGTTATGTCTATGTCGTGTAAAACAAGCAGGAGCAATATGTCCAATTCGTCTACAATAATGACAAGTCACGTTAGGATTATGCATCCTTCTAGGTTGATAGTAATTGGACGGACGAAAATCATTTACTCTATTCTTGACAATATGACTATTGCGCAAATCATTTCTCCTACCATTTGTTCTAGGATATGCATCATTTCTAGAATGGTTGTTTCTAGGTTGGAAGTCATTTCTAGGTGTTCTAAAAGGTTCAAAATTCCTTCTAGTGTTTGACGATCTAGTTACATATCACATAAGATGGGTACTCCCGATATTGTCTTGGGAATTTTAAGTATATATAGTAGCGTATTTGGCCTAGAATGTGCATTATTTCTAGCATGATTATTTCTAGGTTGCGATTGATGAAAACCATTTCTAGGTTTGTTGTATCTAGGATGAACATTTGTTTTATTTATCCTAGGTTGAGCCTTAGGTGGTTGGGGGTTGGCTTCAACTTTCTCTTTAGGCTCGTTTCTAAAACCTATGCCATGCTTGGTCGACTTCAAATTAACAAGCACTTCATTCAAATTTTTATGAGAAGAGTTAAACTTATCTAAGGTGCCCTTAAGCCTTTCTACTTCATTTTTGAGATGCATGCAAGAAGTACAATTTCTAGAACTCTCGGGCTTGTCGGCGCTTCTCTTGCCAAAAAATTTGTTTTCCTCTTTCAACTTCTCATTTTCTAAAGTCAGTTTTTCCAATTCCTTTTCTTTAAAAGAGAGTTGTTTTTGAAAATTCTTTTCTTTTAAAGAAGCATTTTCTTTTATACTCTTAACAGTTTTTGAAGCTTTAATAAATTCGCTATACAACTCATCAAAAGCATTTTGCATTTCTTCAAGGGAAAAGAAATTTTTGGAAGAAATTTGACATACCTCTTCTTTGTTGTCTTCTTGTGCCATAAGACAAAGATTTGCGGCTTCGTCTTCTTCTTCCTCACTTGACTCGTCACCGGAGTCGCCTCCCCAAGATATGTATGCTCGTTGCTTCTTGAAGGGTTTCTTCTCCTTTTTAGCATTTGGGCAATTTGATTTAATGTGCCCGGTTTCTCCGCACTCATAGCACTTTATTTGATCTCCTTGCTTTTTGCCCTTTCGTTCATACTCTTTTCGCATGAACTTTTGAAATCTCTTGATAACGAGTCCGAACTCGTTGTCTCCGTCCTCATCATTTTGAGGTTGGCTTGTGCTTGCCTTGAGAGCGATTCTTTGCTTCCTTTGATCATCAACAAGAGGGTTAAGTATAGTAGATTCATAAGTTTTAAGATTACCTCTTAAAGCGTCGATGGTGACATTTGAAATGCCAATGGATTCTTGAATCGCGTCGGCCTTGGATTGCCATTCCGGAGTGAGACTTCGGAGAATTTTTCGGACAAGTTCCTTATCCGTGAAGGTCTTCTTAAGAGCATGTAAATCATTTACGATTTTTGAAAATCGTTCAAACATCTCATCGACCTTTTCGCCTTCCTTCATGTGAAACAATTCATATGCATGGGTTAGGAAATCAATTTTGCCTTCCCTTACCTGGTCCGTACCTTCCTACGTAATTTCCAGCTTGTCCCACATTTGCTTCGCCGTTGTGCAACAAGATATCTTCCTGTAATCATCAGCATTTACAGCATAATATAATAAATTAATAGCTTTAGCATTATTTTGCACCTTTCGGATATCATCCGCATCGTATTCATCTTCAGACTTTGGGACCCATTCATTTTCAACCTTCTTGGTTGGAATTTGTTCTCCATTCATTATGACCTTCCAAAGATGAAAACTATTTGATTGTACAAATATTCTCATCCTCTCCTTCCAGTATGTATAATTTGTACCATCGAATAGCGGTGGTCGGGTGGAGCATTGTCCTTCACCTATTCCTGCAAAAGAATCACGAGTAGAAGCCATAGATGTTTCTCTCAAACGGTTAAGTCTTCAGAGAGTTGGGCTCTGATACCAATTGTTAGATAATACGCTTAACACTAGAAGGGGGTGAATAGCGTTATAATAAAAATAAGCGTAAACTTGCGGAATTTAAAAATTGCAGGAAATAAATAAGCGCGATAAGTAAATAAATTAGAACAAACGCACCGATGTATCCTGGTTCACCACAACCCGTGGCTAGTCCAGTCCCCGAGAGATTCTCTCGAGATTTCCACTAACTTGTTAAGCTTACGGGTGCTCAACAAACCGTTACAACTTGAGGACACAAGCCTCAACAACCTTTGCTCGGAGATACAACACTCCAAGACTTCAACCAAGGAAACACAAGTTCCTTCTTACAACACAAGGGACTAACACTTCCCTTCAAGTGTACAAAAACACTTAGCACTCAAACAAGACACTCCTTTAAGAGTAGATATGAGTAAAAAGAATACGCTCAAGATCGCAACAACTTTCGACAAGAATTTGGCTCTCAAAAGCTTATGTAATGAATATAAAATGATAAGCAATAAAGTATGCAAGCTTTAGCAATTGTATGATCAGATGTTGTGTTTAGAAGACTGAATTGAAGCTGTATTTATAGTTGAAAAACTTTGTATTATCATTGCCTAATTGCCAATTAAGAATTGCTTATTTTACTCTGTGACAATCGATTGTCAAATTACCACAATCGATTGTTTGCCAGTTCTTCCAAAAATCAATCCCAGATTTTACGCATAACAATCGATTATCTAAGATCAATAATCGATTACTGGCAACGTTCAAAAAATCATTTCCAGATTTTACTTAAAACAATCGATTGTCAGAAATCTACAATCGATTACTCAGCAACGTTCAAAAAATCTTTTCCAGATTTTAATTAAACCAATCGATTATAGGAAATCAATAATCGATTACCTGACGGTATTTGAAAATATTTTGGCAACGGTCAGTTATACAATCGATTATATTAAGTTAACAATCGATTATATATCAGTCTTGAAAAATCAATTAGACACTGCCTCTTGACAATCGATTGTCATAAGTTCACAATCGATTATTTAATAACTTTGAAAAAGTTTGGAAGACACTGCCTCAACACAATCGATTGTCATAAGTTCACAATCGATTATTTTGTGACTTTGAAAAATCTGATGGACACTGTCTCTTCACAATCGATTGTCATTAGCTTCACAATCGATTGTTTTGAGCTTATAAAAACTTTGATGGTCACTGCCTCATCAGAATCGATTGTCATAAGGTTCACAATCGATTGTCATGCAGATTTGAAAAATCTTATGCTCACTGCCTTAACACAATCGATTGTCATAAGTTCACAATCGATTGTCAAGCAGCTGACTTAAACATAATCGATTATCATAAGTACATAATCGATTATCTTAGTCCAGATTTTTAGAGGCATGTTTAAAATTCATTTTGACTAAAGTAAATATGCATTATTTAAAATCATTTTGCTCTAAATTAAATATGCATGATTTGTTAAAAATATTTTACGAGAGAAGCCAAGTCTTGAGTTTAAGTTGTCGGATCAAGATCACAATTAAATACCGACTCATATAAAACTTAATCTCGATCTTTGTGTTTGAATCTCGTTATATATCAATTTTGCGCTTGTGCTTGGACCTCGTCATATGTCAATTTGCGCATAGTTTGTCATTCATCAAAACCGACAAATATGAACACACGTTTAGTATAATGCTTTGAGAACGTGTTTCCAACAGTGCGGACCGCACAAAAGTGTGTGCGGCCGCGGTAGGTGTCGTGCGTACCGCACTCTTCCCACTGATCCGACTTCGGAAGCTCATATCTTGTGATACACAAGGAATTTTTAGACGATTCAAAAATAAATGTTGTAGCCCTTTGAATCTAGTTTCAGAAATATATTATAATATGAATTTGGACATCTGTAGTGAAAGTTATGACCAAAATACTAAAGCCTATCATTTCACAGAAATTCTGTGCGGTTGGGGTCAATTTTGTGAGGACCGCGCTGGTTTTCGCGCGGCCGCGATCGATTTTGTACGGCCGCGGAGATGGAAATCTGAGGGATTACTATGTAAATACGGGTTTTGGATTTTATTTGATATTTTGACCTAGAGAGCTGAGATTTTAGCGATTTTTCGAAGTTTTTTCAAGGAATTCATCAGGGTAAGTTATTCTAACCTAGATTTGGCTAGAGCACATGAATTTATCGTTGAATTCATTATCTCATTCGTGATTTGGGATGGAATTTGGGAAGAAAATTGTGAAATCATTCAAAAATGTAAAATGATGATTTGAAGGACCAAATGGTGTCGGAATTGGATAATTTTTGTATGGTTAGACTCATGGCGAGATAAGGAATCCGTTGATGTAAAATTTTCTGGAATTCGAGAAGTGGGCCCGGGGCTCAGGTTTTGCTAATTTTGAAAATTTTGCCATTTTTTGACTATTTTCGATTAGGTATTGTTTCATTGACATTTTGTTATGTATTCGTTATGGTTTCGATCAGTTTCGACGTGCGAGGAGGTCGATTTGAGAGGCAAGGGCATAGCGAGCTACGATTTTGGCCGGCTTAAGGTGAGTAATGCTTGTAAATGATATCATGAGGGTTTGGAACCCCGAATTGCACATCGTAGTGCTATATTGAGGTGAGGAACACGCTCAATGGCAGACGCGGTGTCATTTACTATTGGGGATTGTAACTTGGTCTGTCCCGTCTTATATTTTACTGCGTATTTGACTGAAATGTTTGTTTATCATTATGATTTAGGGCTTATTGCCATGCTTTGGGCTTAATGCTGGCTATTTGAATCCTTCAGGGATTGTTATCACTGTTTCCTCGCTATTTTGATACGTTATTTGAACTTATCCCTAATTATTATACTATTTTGCAAACTCAGCCCCTTTTAATTGAATTTTAAGACATTAATGATATTTCACTGTTGTTTGGGATGATGACTATTATTTTATTGATGCCCGAGGGGCATATGATGGTTATGGACTGAGTGAGGTCGAAGGTCTGAGATACATTTATATGCCACGAGGTGGCTTGAGTGATGTGAGGAGGCTTTCAAGCCTCGAGTGTATTGTGAGGAGCCTTTCAGGCCTCGAGTGTGATGTGAGAAGGATTTCAGGCCTTATGTTGATATAGCGGCCGTAAGGGGCCCCTCTGGAGTCTGCACACCCACAATGAGCCCAGATACCCATGAGATTTGAGACAGTGGTAACAATGACACTGTATGATGCAATTTGGTCAGGTAACAGAGTGACCACGATTAACACCATGCGGTCAGGTAACAATGGCTGACCAGGAACTAATTTGTGCCCAATGGGATGGTACTATTCTATGTGATTGCCCGATGGGCGAGGTTTATGTGTTCATTTTGCATACTTACTTGTCTTTACTTGTTTAACTATGGCATTGTGCCCGATGGGCGGATTTCTGTGCATAGCGGCACTATTTGTTTTGAAATTATTTCGCAACTGTTGAAAAGATCATTTTCAAAATAGGTTTAAAACTGAGCCATGATATTCTCGAAAGATTTCATAGATTTCGCAGTTTTTCTCAGAAAATTGTACTCGGCTTCTATACAGCATGTTGGTTGCGTTACGTGATTTCTTGCTGCTCAGTTATTATTTACTTTTATTACTCATTGAGTTTTAGTACTCACTTTACTCCCTGCACTTCGTGTGCAGATGCAAGTATTTATTCACCTGGTAATGGGTTTTGGGCCGATCATAGGCAGATTCATATGAGTTAAGGAGGTGATTATCAGCATTCACAGCACCGTGTTTCCCTCTTGTTCCTTATTCCTGTTTTGTATACATATTTAGACCTTGTAGTGGATTTATATTCATATAGATGCTCGTGACTTGTGACACTCCGATTAGGATAGTGTCGGGTTTTATTACAGCTAATTGATATTTTTCAGTCATATATGAGTTGTTTATTCATGATTAATCTATTTTGCAAAGACGAGTTGGGTTAGTGGGCTGGCCTCGTCTTCACAAGAGGCGCCATCACGATTGCGCCGGTTTGGGGTCGTGACACTATTGGCTCTGACTCCATGTTCCAACTCCTACAAAACACAAAAATAACACTACAAAAAATAACACAATTAAAAAAATTAAGCACAATAAAAAAAATAGAATTTGGTTGCCTCCCAACAAGCGCTTGATTTAACGTCGCGACACGATGCCAACACTTTCATTACTTTTCCTTCCACTTTGAGGATATAAATTGTGCCCCCCATTTTGTATCATCCTTTGTATCACGTTCCTGGGGGAGTGGTGTAAAAATAAAGAAAACAAGTAATCGGTATCGCATCTTGCACTTCTTAGCCTTTAAGTAAGGAATATCGTTTTGTCTCCTCCGTGTGCAAAATTTCATAATATAAAGTCTTTATTCCTCATCTATTGAATCCTCCATATGCTTGAATGGATCAATTTTCATGTCACCAACCAAACACAATGTTGAAAAGTATTTAGAATGAGGTCAAATACGCTCTAACTCCAAAATTGCATTATTTTTGACATCCTCAATTTTGAGCTCTTCGACATTGGCATCATTAATAATATTTTGGTCGAATAGTTGAAATTCCTATTTCCACTCCTCAAGCTAGATAGAATCCACAAAAATTGGTTGTAGGACATCATACGCCTCAACCGTTTTATTCAATTGATCATGCAGGTCATGGATATCTAAGCCAAATTGGTCTATCTCTTGCCTGAGCTCAGTTCTTCCTTCTATCAGTTGTTCTGTCATATTTAAAAGACCGTCACCGAGAAACTCATGAGATTTTTTAATTTGATCTTGTTCCTCTAGCCAAGATTGGATCACTGTATCTGCTTCTTCAAAATTATTTTCTGGTGGGAATTCGCTCTCTTCAGCTACTTCATCCACCTCGGCGTTCATTCTCAAGATTGCTGCACTAATCCTTTGGGCAACCTTTCGAATTTCATCTTATTGTTCGACTACTTGCCTCATCATATCCATAATACGAGCCATGCTTTTCATATCCTCCACTTCCTTGCTCCTATCAAACTCATAAACATTATTGGAAATATTATAATAAGAACTCTGAGAAGGATAATAATAATTAGGACGACCATCCCAATGGCCATCTTGACCACCACATATATTACAAATATTCCACTCAAAGGATTGAGATTGCGCGCACAACTTGCTCCCGAGAACATACTGATAATTTTTCCACCAGTGAGATCCTCCACAATATGGACAAGGATCATCATAATAAGAATAACCAATATTCGACCAATTCTCATTCTAAGATTCCATGTTAACAGAGATAATAAAATATTAAACTAAGATAACAAATAAAAAACTTGAATAGGCAAAAAGTAAAAAACTAGCTAGAAGAATAGTTCATTTCTAAGTCCCCGGCAACGGCGCCAAAAACTTATTACGGCCAAACGCACATGCAAGTATACGCGATCGTCAAGTAATAAAGTGACTAAAAGTCGGATGCCGATCCACGAGGACTTGTGATTAACTATTAACTAAATTAGACTATCCTAATTATCTATACAAGAATTAAACCTTGATTATTTGATTCTAAACTACTTATAGTAAATAAAAATAAATAATGAACTTTGAACAGAGGAAGAGCAGATTTTTATGATATCAATGTAATGAAAACGATCTAGGGTTATGAGGTATCTAGCATTCCTATTGTATTCTTCAATTGAATTGACTAACTAATTTATCTAGTTTATTGGTTGACATGGTTAATATTGCTCATAAGAATCTGTCGAGTTCTTACTCGCATATTCAAGCTAACCTAACGCCTATATGTCTATGGAATTAGAATCAACAAGAACGCATTTATAATTCATGTAAATCAACCAAGCAAGGCAATTAGGTATATGTCTATCCTAACCGCGAATCTGTTCCCCGATGCCCAGGTTCAAAAACTTGCTCTACTCAATCCTATATGCAATCTAGAATTCCCACTTTCGAGTTCAACTCTAGATTCGTGGATAGTATACAATTGGTGATCAAGCAATCAAATAATTAAGTGCATGATTGAATAAATAAACCAATATGATAAACTAAGCAATCAAAATAAAATATCCAAATAATAATAGTCATGAAAGAACCACAACCCTAGAACGTGATGTTTAGCTCCACATAGACATGGAAGAAAACCATAAAAATTACTAAGTTTGAAGGAAGAAAATATGAAAACCAGCCTTCACGACGGCTTCTATGTATATATACCAAGTAGGATTGAGCCCAAACAATTATACCCTCTTTAAGGTGAAAAAGGACACTTTTCTGGGTTGGACTAGCGCGGTGCGTGCTAATGGCCACGCTAGTTGGATAACTTTATGTACTGGTCGCGCTAAAACTAGCATGCTCGCGCATCCGGGCATGCATTTTTCACCCTATTTCATTTCGAATTTGGAAAAACGTAATACATAAAAGTTGTAGTCCTTTGCGTTAGCTTTTCAACCATATATTGTGGAGTCCAAATAAAATTCTGTGCAAAAAGTTATATCTATTTTACTAGACGGTGCGCGATATGCCTACTGGATTCTTTGCTTGCTCTAACTATCATCTGTTGACCCCTAAACACGATCCCGGATTACTTCCTTGAACTTCTACTCAAACTTTAAAGCTCTAAATCACTTGAATTCATTTTATACCATCTACATAGCTCGAAATCACTCCTACAAGGCATAAACACGCCATTAGTACAAAACACTAGCGATTAAGGATCAAACTCAATTAAAGTGCAGTAAATTAGAGTGTAACAAGCGACTAAATATATAATTATAGTCTATAATCACACAACAGGTTAAAATGAATTGGTAACATACAAAGCTCAATCTAAAAAAAATAATAGAATGTGAATGAAAGGAAATAAACTTACATTTACATACATGTACGTACTTACTTTAGAAAGTTATTTATAATTTCTTTTCAATTAATCTGATAAACATACTTATGGCAATCATCCCCACGAACTTAAGTTTCATAGCAGCACCAACATTAACAGAAGAAAGAAGAAGAAGAAGAAGAAGAAGAAGAAGAAGAAGAAGAAGAAGAAGAAGAAGAAGAAGAAGAAGAAGAAAACGAATGTGGAGAAGGAGGAAGAGAAAGGGGCTAAAGTTATTTAAAAATGAGTACAAATTAAAACTTTTTAAAAAATAGGAGAGATTAAATGGGCGACCAAATAGGGTGCCTTGTACCATTTTTACTATGAAAGATGGCAAGATTGGCTCAAAGACGGACGCATAATTTGAACTTTATGCTTAAATAAAATAGCATCATTAGGTGTTAGTATTTAGGTTCTCAAGTTAATTTTTGTGCTTATTTATATATTTTTAAATGTAAATGTAGAACTAAAACTAAAGTTGCAGAATTCGATCAATCGATCCGTGCCTAATCTTCTAACTAAGTATTAGTTCCTTTTATTAATACTCAACTTAATTTGCCAGTATTTACAAAAACTATTCAGTGCTTGAGCTTTTATAATTAATTATATCTCCCATATATAACTATGGCTGGGGAATCGCAGTGATTCTAACCAACTGTCCCAAGTGTCACAATTGCCAAATAACGAAACCATTTTTGTGCTTTAGACATTCGATCTACTAGCTCGATTAATTTTAATTTATAAGATAGGTATTATTAAATAAATAAAATATTTCTTTCCAAGATGTTTTTTATTCTTTAGGTTTCGGTTCTCTAAACCCTTGATTAAGAATGAAGAAATCTTAATTATCTTATCACACCTTTGATAAAATTCTTTTTCTTTTGTTATAGAAATTTGATGTCCAAAATTTACAACCATTCAGCTACTACGATATACCATGAATTTTAACCCAAAAAGGAAAAAGTTAAGTAGTTTGAGTGGGTTTTCTTCTTATTTTTTTTGGGGGGGGGGGGGGGGGGGGGGGGGGGGGGGCCACCTAGTTTGAAGAGGTACTTTTCTTTTCTCTATAACTTGTATGTATATATTAGGTATAAATATAAGAAATAACACTGCTTGTCATTACGGTAATTTATGCATTTATTTATTTATTTAAATATTAATTGTTGGGGTTTTGCTTAAAAATGAGAATGGTCATTGTCTCACATTGGAAAAATGTTGAAGAGTAGCTTGGAGGCTTGCCTATATAAGGGGGCTTAAGTTATGTTTTCATATGTACCAAACCAAATGTATTTCTAACACTTTTTGTTAGGAGAAAGTACTAAGGTTTATGTGATTGAAAGAATTTTTCACATAGTGATCGGTTGTTTTCTTTTGACAACGGATGTGATTTTTTTCCGGTTTTGGGTTTCCACGTTAAATTCTTGTGTCGTTTTTCATTTCTCAATTTTTCTCTTTACAAAAGGGGCGGAGATCTCGGGGTTTAGGGGAAAGGGTCAATTCCTTTTTTCCCAACAAGTGGTATCAGAGCGAGGTCGCCTAGCTTGAGGGGGAATCTGAGTATGCTCTGTGGCCGCAGCTTTGGCTGATCTTTCACATCAGAAAAGATTTTCTGGTTCAAGAAGCTTGTAGGAGGGGAAATTGGTGCAATTGGAGTATCGAGGCTTGTGGTGAATTCTGGCGGTTAGATCTGGTTGTGTGGAGGTACATGTCTAGGTAAGCTCTGGCTAGGAAAGACTTGGTAATTAAGTGGTCACGCGAGACCTACCTCTCTTTCCTTGGAACTTACCTAGTGTGCTGTTCACGAGCTACAGACGAGGTTCTAAGCAAGTGTTTTTCATCCACGGATATTGGTCAGCGATACGGTTACAATGGAAAGCATCAAGTTAGATATTGAGAAATTTGATGGAAGAATCAATTTTGGCTTGTGGCAAGTTCAAGTCAGGGATATATTTATTCAATCAGGTCTACACAAGGCCCTGAAGGGAAAACCAGAAGCAGGTGGAGCATGTTCGGCTACAGGCTCCAAGTCAAGTGATGCTGTTAATATGGTCTTTGATAGGGACCCATATGACCTTATATGACCCAAAGACATGTACATCCTTATGGCATGCCGCTATTTGCCATGGTGAAGGATGTGAGATTAATAGCGGAATTACACGCGGGCATTGGTTTGGCAGGAATGCAAGGTGTGTGATTAAATAGTTATGTCGATAGCTGATGGACTTCCAAGGAGAGCCAATAGTAGAGGTTGCACCATAATAATCAGCAAGGTGTTTTTCGACATGAGCCGAAGTGGAAATTCTTACAATGGTTTATTTTAAGTGGCGATACTCTTTATGGTGAAGTATGACAGGTGTCCAGCAATGTAGAGTATGACGGATAGCTGCTGCTATGATCATTTTTAATCAAGGTGGAGTTTGTTGGGGTTTTGCTTAAAAATGAGAATGGTCATTGTCCCACATTGGAAAAATATTAAAGAGTAGCTTGGAGGCTTGCCTATATAAGGGGGCTTAAGTTATGTTTTCATATGTACCAAACCAAATGTATTTGTAACACTTTTTGTTAAGAGAAAGTACTAAGGTTTATGTGATTGTAAGAATTTTTCACATAGTGATCGGTTGTTGTCTTTTGATAACGGTTGTGGTTTTTTCCCGGTTTTGGGTTTCCACGTTAAATTCTTGTGTCATTTTTATTTCTCAATTTTTCTCTTTACAAAAGGAGCGGAAATCTCGGGATTTACGGGAAAGGGTCAATTCCTTTTTTCCCAACATTAATATCTTTTACGAAAATTCTTTCATAATGGAAGTGAAACCCAACTTGATGTTCCACTAAGGGTATGACGACTAAATTTTCAGAGTGATGTAATTTGGAGGAGGTTAGTTGCTCAACTTTTGGTAAGGATGGGCTCATTGGCCATGGCCTCACTAATGCTGTATGGAGTAACGGTTCCGAACCGGAACCGGGACCGGAATCGCGGTTCTGGCGGTTCGGCGGTTCCGGTTTCGCGGTTTCGGTTCTCGCGGTTCCGGTTCCGCGGTTCCGGTCCGGTTCCACCCATTAGAACCGTGGAACCGGAACCGCCAGAACCGGAACCGGAACCGGACCGATTCCGGCGGTTCCAGACGGTTCCAAACGGTTCCGCCAACGGTAAATTTTTTTATTTATTTAAATTCGGACCGTTGGCGGAACCTTTTGGAACCGGATGGAACCGCCGGAACTGGTCCGGTTCCGGTTTCGGTTCTATCCGGTTCCCAACGGACAGATTTTTAAGAAAAAAAAAATTTTTAAATTCTGAAATCAGAACGTTGGTCTTGCAGAAGTAGCCGTTTGGCATTTTTAAAATTTAGCCATTTGACCCCTCAAATTTAATTTAACCCTAAACTTTATATAATTACACAATTTCCCATTTCTCAACTATAAATACCCCCTCATTCTTTCATTTTAATTCACCAATTCATCAATCTCTCTCAATCTCTCTCAAGCTCTCTTTCAATCTTTCTAGTGCAAGTGCTTAATTTTTGTTGCAAATTCGTGAAACATTGTGAAGTTGTTGAATTGAAGTTTTCAAGTGTTCAATTACAACGATTTTCAATTTTCAAGAAGTTGTTCGTCAATCCGGTAAACTCGTTTCAATTCTTACGTGCTAAGAATATTTGTTGTGTGTTATTATTTTGCTTAATTATAATTAGTATGGCATTTTCATTGAAAAAAATGTTCGGAAAAGGTACATCTAAATCCGGTGAAAGTAGTCGCCAAAATCCTACCCCTCCCCCGGCTCCCCGCATTAGAAAAGATAAACAAGTTCAAACTAGTAGCCAACCTAGAAATACTAATGAAAACTTAGGAATACTTGATAGTGATCACCCGTGTTTTCAATTTAGCGATGTTAATTTTCTACATGATGTAGCAGTCGGTGATAGAATAGATGATGATATTATGAATTTGCTTTATCCTAATGCACCAATATCAGAGGGAAATGAGGGTAATGATGATGACGAAACCCAACCTCCGGTAGATTTAGATGATACACCTACTAGTCCTGCTCCTAATGACCCAGAACACCCACCTGTACAAACTCCCACTTTTAGTAGACAACCTCGGAAACGTTCAGAAACTTCATTAGTTTGGCATTTTTTTATTCAAATAAGAGATAAAGATAAGGCTAAATGTAAAACTTGTGGTAAAGAACTTGTTCATAGGTATAAGGGTAATCGTAGCGGAACAGGTAGTTTAGTTAAACATATACTAATACATCCTAGCGATAAGGCTAGATATCTTCAAATGAAAGCGGAACAAGAGGGGAGGCCAAGTCCTGATACTTCAATTAACCAAAGTACTGGTTCTAACATGGTTCAACCAGGAGTAAACACAGTCGCCGGAGGTATATTGTACTACGATCCTAATAAGGATCGTGAAGAATTAGCTAAAATAATTACTGTTATGTGTTTACCTTATTCTTTTGCTTCTAATCCTGCTTGGATTCATTATAGTAGACGAGTATTTAATCCTACATATAAAGGTTGGCCTCGCGCCACAGTTAAGGCCGACATTTATAAATATAAGCATGAATATGAACAGTACTTCCGCTATTTATTTACTCATATAAATAATCGTATGTCTATTACAACTGATATTGGTAGAAGTGGAAATGACTGTGATTATCTAACTGTGACCAGTCATTGGATAGACGAAGACTGAGCCATGCAAAAACGCAATATAGCATATAGAATAATTAATTCACGGCACACAGGTAAGTTTATTACAGTGAATGCTCAAACTGTTTAGATCTTTCACCAGAAGAAATGGCTACACTATCTGATGCGAAAGCATCAATTACAGTGAATGCTCAAACTGTTTATAATGCTTATAAACAGGCGTTAGAGCATGCTAGGCCTACTATTCCAACCCCTACTTCGTCCACATCACAAGCGTCTAAAAGAGTTGTTGGCTTAACAGCTCTTAAATCGTGGACGGAGTTCAGGGGTACTCAAGGTGAAAATTTAGATGATATTTCCCATCTAAACGAACTTCAAGTTTATTTGTCGCAGGGGCTAGAGAATGATAATCCAGACGGATCTTTCAACCTTTTGGATTGGTGGAAGACAAGGGAAAAGCATTTTCCCGTTCTTGCAAGGATGGCTCGGGATGTTCTGTCCATTCAAGCGTCAACTGTTACATCAGAGAGCGTATTTAGTCAAGCCAGACTACAAATAGGAGATCATAGAGCGTCGATGCGGGACAGCTTGGAAAAATCAGTGCTCTTCCGAGATTGGATCCGCTCTGAAAGAAGGAACTTTGGGCTAGCTGAATCTCAACCCGAAATAGATGAGTGCTATGAAGAAATGCTAGCAGAACTTGCTCAGGAATCATCTTCACCTGGAAGTGGTGATGAACAAGCTTCATTTCCACCACCGCCAACACAACTACCTCCAAACCTTGAAGGTTTTATGAGATTTGTTAGAAATAATACATAAATTATGATGTAACTTGTACATTGGCATGTCTTCTTTTAGTTTTTTTTCCTTTTAATGGTGGTATTAGTACCATGTTGTGCTCATTCCATTGGGGGAAGGAAGACTAAGAAAAATATGCCATTTTGGTCAATAAATATGCTTTTTATCATATACTTGAATATATTTGTCTCAATATTTCTTTGTCTTTACTTCTATATCAATCCTTGAATATAAAATATTTATATAACATATAATATATAACATACAACACATAATACTATTTATACTAACTACTACACAATATACACTATTTATATACAATATATACTACTTTACTACAACATATACTACTTATATACAAAATATACACTACTTATTTTGAATATACACTAATTTCCAAGCACAATATATGCTATAGTAAGAACATAGTACATCATATAAAAATATATTCTACAATATACTAATCACTACTATACAAGATATTAATTTTTTTAAAAAAATAAGGTCGGAACCGCCGGGAACCGCCTGGAACCGCCAGACCCGCGGTCCCGGAACCGCCAGAACCGGAACCGGGCTGTTCCGGAACCGTATGGTTCCGGTTCCGGCTCCGGAACCGCCAGAACCGGGAACCGCCAGAACCGGAACCGCAGACCCAAATAGACCCAGAACCGGAACCGGATACAGCCTTAGGCCTCACTAAAAAGAGATACGCAATCTTAGGTCACTAATAATAAATAATAGGAGTACCTCTTTTTGTTTTCACTCGATATTTGATACTTATAATGAAATTCCGATTAATTTAAATCTGTGTTTATAAGGTTCATCTAAGGAGAAAACGTTTCGTTAAAAGAATTTCATTATTAAAGTGCGATCTTAAAATAAAATTGTTAGTTGAGGATGAAAAGATTTTATCTATCCTACTGTAACTTTATTGGTTGTATACATTATATAGTTGATAACTTAAGATTGTCTAAGCTTTATGTAGTTTACATAAAGTGGTTATACCTTTATCCCACTAGAGCAGACACGAAATATTACATGTTATAGTATATTGTTACTATCAAATTCATGTGTGTAAAACAAGATAATGCGCAGAATCGAAAAATATATTTTACTCTTAGTTTTTTTAACTGTTAATTGACAGGGAGAATTTCGCATAGAATATATAATAAGAGGGTTGCTCTCATGGTTATATAATAAAAGAGTTTCTCCCATGGTAAGTAACCTTCACTTCTAATTACGTTGTTATAAGTTCGAGTTTTCTCAAGAGCAAGGTGGAAAGTTTTTGGATGGTAGGATGTCGAGAGTTTATTATTTGGAAACAGCTTCTCTACTTTAGGGTAGAGGTAAGATCCGCGTACACGCGTACAGACTATCCTCCCCAGATCTCACTAAATGGATTATATTAGGTTGTGAGTTCGAGTCTTCCTAAGAGCAGGGTGAGAAGTTCTTGGAAGGAAGAATGTCAAGGGTCTATTATGTGGAAACAGTCTCTCAACCCCAGGGTAGAAGTAAGGTCTGCGTACACGTGTACAAACTACTCTCTCCATATCCCACTAACTGAGATTATACTAAATTATTATTGTTGTTGATGTAGTAGTATTTGCGATCTACCAAATTAATGCATGATTGTGTACTACTATGGTGTACAAATTTTGCCATACATAATATTTCTTCTATATTATCTGTCAACTAATTTATTTATTATTTATATTAAATATAAATTAGATCAAATAATTTATATATTTTTATATTATTATATTTGATCCGCTCATATCCCATCCAGCTTGTCAATTTGCCACCTCTCTCAGAGCATAACAATTTCTTTTTAATTGTCATTGTGTAAACATTTCTTGTATTATTACTACATAAATCGACCGATTCTTGATCGTATGAGATTAAAGAAGAGATGATAACAATAATAATTTGGCCCATATGATTATGAACTATTCTCTCCGGACCGTAATTACTTGATCAATATATATTTTTATTTTAATTTAACATAAATATTTATTTATATAATAAAAAAATAATTTATTTTTTAAGATTACCCTTATATACATATCTTTAAGAAGTCATTTATCCGTAGTTACCATTTTCATGCAAGTCATTACATTTGACATAAGTAGCGATGTGGACATTTTTAGAAAAACAACCAAGTCTAAAGTTTTCTTAAGAAGGAAGAATTTCCATCTTTAGAAATATTGTAGGAGATCAAATAAAATTAATAAAACTTGGTGCACATGAAATCAACCTTAAGTTGGTGCACATGAAATCAACCTTGAGATACGTTATTGTCCTTTTCGAGACTCCGATGAAAAAGAAAGAAAGAAAGATAAGTTATGAATAGTTTATTTTATAAGAAATTAATATAGTAAAAGAATTTCATATTATTTAATTACTAAAAAATAGTTATAAATAATTATGTTAAAAAATAAAACTTATAACAGTTATGATTGAGTGATAAAATATTCTATCTTTAGTTAAATGACTTGAACTAAGTCATCTTTCATTAAACAAAAAAATTCTTTACGTTCAAAGTAAAACTTTCCTACACAAATTCAAATTAATTGAACCCCAAATCATATGGAATGCAGGCGAGATTAGCTTAAACTACGTGGTTATAATTAAACTCGTAATTTTCGCTCATATTCTATATTTTTATCAAAAAATATTAAATATATATAAATAATAAATTTTGAACCCGTTAAATTAGATAATTAGATAAAATAGGATAGGACAGTGAATCTGAATTTATAAACTTTAAAGGGCAAATACATATGCAGCCCACTCAACTTGGCATCAGTTTTATTTTGGCATTCTATCTCTTCTTTGTTTCATTTTGGTCCTTCAACTCTATTTTTATAAATTTTGGCCCCCCAACTCTATTTCTTATGTTTCACTTTAACACAAAAGTTAATACTAATGTAAAAATATAGCGCGTGTGTATACACAAATATGAGGTTTAAACTAAATGTCGTCACCTGATTTTTTTCATCCATGTCAAACGTGTCAATACTAAAATGCGTAACTCGACCATATTTTTTGTGAGTTGTCAGGCATAAAATCGGCAGATGAAAGCTTTGGAACTTAGAGAATAAAGATGGCGCTACAATAGATGATAAAATACATGGATTTAAGTATTTTAGTATTGACCCATTTGACTTGAATTAAAAAATCAAGTGACAATATTTAATTTGATACTTATTATATTTTAAATTTGTATATACACACACTTTATATTTTTTACATTAATTTCATTTTTTGTGCTAAAGTAGAACATAAAAAATAAAACTAGAGAGCCACAATAAAATATATAAAATTAAAATAGATAGCTAAAATGGAACAAAATAAAAATAAAGTACTTGTTATGAAATAATATAAGAACAAGAACAATAGAGAGAAAAGTAGAGAGAGAGGAGTATTCTTATTGATACTTTTGGGATGATTTACAATGGGGTAAGACCCCTCTATTTATAGGAAGAGAAAAGACTTAGCCTCAAAGTAGAACTCTTCTATAAGATAGACATTCATCTAATTAGAGTTCTATTTATAACACTCCCCCTTGAATGTCTATTCAATAATGTGCCTCGTTAAAACCTTAACTAAAACAAAAACCCAATGGGAAAAAAATTATAGAAAAGGAAAAAGAGTACACATGTTTGAATATGCGCCTATTGGTTGCCTCATTAAAAACCTTGCAAGGAAAACCCATTAGGATAAAACCTTTAAGGAAAAAAGAGTGCAACGCGCATTAACTCCCCCTGAAAAGAGCATCAATTCACATCCTTGAGCATTTGCATTCCAATCTTGTGCACCATCTTGAAATTATCATTCTTGATAGATATGAACATCTTCATATAATGTCGTGGAATGACTCTTCAATATCTCCATAGAGATATCCTCTCCATCACATTATCTGCTTAAAGTTATAGCAAGATACATATGAGCACAAATTGCACTAAGAAAGTGGTACTTCAAGATCAAGAATTGTATATGCTTCAAGAAACTTAAATCCTTCATAAATTGACATATAAGTTAAGTCATATGAGCCATATAATAGAGAGAGATGCATATCAAGTTTTCATGTTATGCTAAACAAATAAGATATCGAAAACTGATTACACATACCATTTATTTTATACTTTTAAGTATTTGAACTACATGTCCAAAACTACATGTCTTTCATATGGAATCAATTCTGCTTGAATTGTATCTCTTCCATTTAGCCAATATTTTTGTTTGTATTCGACAAACATAAGATCCTCATCGATATTTAGCGCTATCATAGATGTCGTCGACGAACATTTTATATCGGTTCCAGTAAATTTTCATAAAGACATAACATGGAGATCTCTTTATTCATATATTCAGGTACCTGAATCTCTCATGAGATTTTATGAAGTGTTATGTCATGTGATCTTCTAGATCACTTGCCTCCCCATTATGATCACTTTGATCATTTGCTCATCTACTTTATTAAGAACTTATTTTGAAACCGATTTGTCTATACGCTTTAAGCATATCAAAGACTTTGTCCTTTAATATGAGCATTTGCAGTGAGAATATAGTTACTTTCTTTGGGTCAGCAAATGCGTATAGCATGCTTTGCAATATGTTGCAATTGAATTATCCTTTTATGAACTTCAGGTTCATATTATGATATTCGAGGATCTATATATACAAATGATAATTCATCCCATGTAACCTTTTCTCAAGTGTTTATCATGTCTTCCCCTCATGTTAGGAAAGCTAACTTGTTTCCTTAACTCTGGGAAATCATCTTTGTGCATTATCATGTTAATATACACAGCACATTAATAATAATAAGATGAAATTATTTGGTTCCTGACCCTGAACCACTTGTGAGGGGAGAATATAATATACTCTCGTATACAACGTATATCAAACTGATATATATAACTTTGTTCTCATAAGAAACAGTTTAGCTATTAAGTGGAGGCACTCAATAATTATCTTGCTAAACCAACTATGATATAAACCAACTTATCAAGATGAACTATCTTGAATAGAAAATCTGGAAATTATGCTCGAAGTTAGATTACTGAGCAATTTACCTCGCAAGCACCGGCCAGGCTGCGGGTTAATAACAATCGCACATGTAACCATATCATATATGCATCATATGTGGTATACATGGCAGGTGAATGGGCCATATTCACCTTTGATATTTCCAGAATTTATGGGATTTAACCCGAACTCTTTAGTTGGTCAATCAATTAATGAGAACAAGTAATATAAGAGAATTCGTAAAGAACTTTCTAGTTCTTTAATATTTACCCATGTGAATTCTCTATTACTGCACATCATACTTAAAATGAGATGGCTAACCCGAATGCCAACTGAATAAATTATCAATAAACTTCAAGTTTATTATGGTATGGGTTTTTATACCAATAAATATCCACTTTATTGTGGCATTCTTTTGTTTGTGTAGTACAAACTGGAGAATAAAGCGGGTAGCTTTTCATATACAAATTATCCCGCTACAAGTTGTAGTTATAAAAGATATCAAAACTTTCCTTTATTTATAGTCTCAATATAATCAATCGCTTTCGCATATACATTGAAAACTGAATAAGTTTCTTTGAGACTTACTGCCACACAATACCTTATTGGTAATCAATTGCGTTTCTCCAACATAGTAATAATTGGCTCTTCTAGAGCTCTCAATTAATTTTGTACTACCACAGATTCATCAACATCCATGTGGTGAATATCTCTTTTAAAGAGAAAGTTATACCATTATGGTCATGTCAAAATTATATGCAAGATATGTTTCTTGCATTATCGTTGTCCTTTAATAGTCATATTTCCAAAATATTTTGGCGTACAATAGGTACGTGACCAACGATCATTCATGCCATAATAATGACAATATTTTCATATATCATCTCAAACCTCATTCTAGGGGTGAGTGTGGTATATTCAATACCAATTTCATGTTCATATTCTTCCAATAATGAATATGTATTCGTGAATCAGATGTTGTCACATTCACTGCGGGGATATGTGATTTTGTTATCCTTTTCAAATCTGTAAATGCGTCTGGCATTTGATTTGCTATTCTTTGCAAATGGATAATATTTTGCACCTCTTTTTCACAAATAGAGGTATGTGGATCAAGATGAGATAATGATGCATTTTTCCACAAAATTTCCCGTTTGGTTTCACCAACTTCTCCCCCTAATTTTGGGAAAAGTGTCTTATCGAATTGACAGTCTGTAAATCGTGCAGTGTACAAATCCCCTGTCAATGTTTCGAGGTAGCGAATAATGGAAGGCGATTCAAAACCCAACATATATTCCTAACCTTCTTTGCAGACCTATTTTGGTGCAATATGGCGGTGCTACAAGCACATCTACTGCACATCCAAAAATTCTTAAATGGGATAAATTAGGTTCATGACCCAAAACTAATTGCAACGGGGAATATTTGTGATAATTCGTCAGTCAGAGACGAACTAGCATTGCTGCATGCAAAATGGCGTGACCCCAAACCGAAGTGGGCAGCCTCGTTTTAATGAGTAAATGAGGAATTCAAGATTATTCTCATCTATTGTCTCAATATGATATCCATTTTGAATGATATCTTTAAAAACTCAACAAGTTCCTTTTAGACTTTGGAGGAGAACATTGCATTCTCTAAGATGTTGTTCCTTTAGGCAGAGTTATAGTTGCTCTTCCGGAGCCTTTAATCAATTTACTACTACCAGAAATTGTAATAACATCTGCCTTACACATACTTAAATGAGAGTATTATTTCTTCTCTTTGAATATCGTATGTGTGGTACATGAATCAATTAATCAAAAGAGATATACGAACATGACAATAAACAAATTCAATCCGTTTGTTTCACATTTAAAACAATATTTTCAAAATCTGCTGAGGTTAGTCGACTAACTTAGTTGATAGTCGACTATCTTGGGGAGCAGTTTTAGGTTAGTCGACTATCTAAATCAGATAGTCGACTATCTTGCCTTGCGGAAAAATTCAGTTTTAATGCGAAATATTAGTTAGTTGACTAACTAAGTTGATAGTCGACTATCTTAGTAAACATCATCAGGTTAGTCGATTATCTAAATCAGATAGTCGACTATCTTAGCTTGCGGAAAAATCCAGTTTTAATGCGAAATATTAGATAATCGACTAACTGTTAGGTTAGTCGATTAACTCTACTGGAAAATAAAAATATCTTTGAAATTTAAGCATTTGAAACATTCTAAAGAACTAGTACTAACGTTATATCATAACTAATTAATACGAGCTGATACTAATGACTATTAGTTTATTCACTGACTAATACAAATAAGTAAAATAAAATCAAACAATTCCATCTTCCTTCATCACAGATCCATCACCAATTAAGTGGTCTATTTTCCCCTCAGGGTGCTCAAAGAAGTCTGCCACATCCAAGTGGGTGATGTCAAAATTATCGTCAGAGACAAAATTGGTTTCAGGGCCTTTACTCTTTAGAGATGCTTGATAAAGCTCAACCAAATGTCTTGGTACACGGCAAATTTTTGCCCAGTGCCCTTTTCCACCGCAGCGATAACATATAGTTTATGAACTATTTGCTTTTGGATTCTCATCGCATCGTGCTTGTGGCAGAGTGACCAACTTCAGGTTGTCATATCTCTCCTTTAAGCCATTCCACAAGATAGGTGGATCTTTGACTGTGATATATTCAATTTTAAAACCTTCATCAAGGTGATGGCGCAAGAAAATCAAGGCCTTAGCACAGTTTCAAACCTTCATCAAGGTGATGGCGCAAGAAAATCAAGGCCTTAGCATAGTCTTGGGTGGATGCATTATTTCTGTCTTTTAATGTCGTCTCCAAGACCCATTGCATTCAAATGGATTTCAGCATCCAACACCCATGTCATATAGTTCTTGCCCGAAATATCAAGGGCAACGAACTTTCTTTTCATAATGTCAGACATAAAACAAAATTACATCAAGAGCGTGTCCATACTTACGGGCTTTATTACAATTATCACATTCACTTTAGGGAATGGATTATAATCATCTGTATGTGCTATATACAATCTCATGTCAAATATTACTTTCATAAAGTGAAAGATTATTTTGAGAATCTTTATTATTCTCATTATCACAATGATGACGATTGTCTATTGCCACGTCCACATCCATTGATACCTTCACGGTAATAATTTTGTCTTCTTTCAGACTTATCACATACTGCTACCACATTCTCTAAAAGGGAATGGAGCAAATTCAATTGGACGGATTTTTTAATTCTTTGCCCACAATCATACATGAATTTGATCATGGCAAGGCATAGAAATTTTACCACTTCATGTGAGTGTAATTTCTTACAAACTCCATTAGAGTTATAATCAAACTTTGTTGTCTTTGTTTGTATATGAAATCAAATCGTAGAATTTCAAGAATTTGAAAGGGAGAAGTAAATTACTTATTTTTAAGGTATACCAATAAATGTTGTGATATCAAATATACCTCTTGAGTTTCCATCCCGTTGCATTACTTTATGATGATACCATCTCTTCTATTTTTCCGTATAGAAATTCTCATATGGAGCAGTAGCAATCGTTATTACACTCTTTTGCTTGGAAATTCACCTTCAAAAAGAAAACAAAAGTAAATAACAAGAAAGAAAAAAAATTGAAGAATTTCAGAAACCAAAATATCACAAATCTCGTTTCACTCAAATAGAAAAATTCAAACGACGGAACACGAATTAGATTGGATGAATCTGATTGCAACTCGAGATTCTGAGAGCGATAATTGCTGAATATTAAATTCAATTGGTTAGAGACTCGTGCTGATAACGTGTTATGAAATAATATAAGAACAAGAACAATAGATAGAAAAGTAGAGAGAGAGGAGTATTCTTATTGATACTTTTGGGATGATTTACAATGGGTAAAACCCCTCTATTTATAGAAAGAGAAAAGACTTAGCCTCAAAGTAGAACTCTTCTATAAAATAAACATTCACTCTAATTAGAGTTCTATTTTTAACAGTATTAAAATAAAAATGGTGTCAAATTTAATCGTAGAACATGAAATAACAGGACATGGGCCCATACGGTTTGGAATTTACGCCATTGCGGCCTCCAATGGCGCCTCCATATTCGGTTACTTCTTGGCCCAACCTTGCATTAATGTTTAGAAAATTAATATTTTTAAATATATTATATATAAAAATTATTTTTGATTATTAAATATAAATAATTTTTATCATAAGCTAAAAGTGACCACACCCATTGTACTTCTGTCCTTCACAAAATATATAATACTACTCGTACATTATTTGCATTTAATATAGGTTCTATCAGTCAATGAAAAATAAAATTTTGAGTCTTACAAAATATAATTATAATTTAAATTATGACTAAATTATTTTGTGTTAGTACTATAATAATATTTTTACATTGACATTTTTATTTAGTTTGACCAATGTGTACTTTTTTTTTTAGGCAATCCATTAGGCATAGTCTAGGGTTAGATTTTATTAATAAAAGAAAAGTACAACAGAAGACATAAAGAAAAAAGCAAATAAAATTACCTCAAATAGGTGAATTACGAAAAGGGAGTCAATATCGTCGGAGTTGTTACCCATATAACAACCGGTCTAACCTTTCCGTATTCAACCTATTATGGTAATTATGTTGGGAAAAAAGAAATGACCCTTTCTCGTAAACCCCGAGATCTCCGCCCCTTTTGTAAAGAGAAAATTTGAGAAATAAAAATAACACAAGAATTTAACGTGGAAACCCAAAACCGGAAAAAAACCACAACCGTTATCAAAAGACAACAACCGACCACTATGTGAAAAATTCTTACAATCACATAAAACTTTGTACTTTCTCCTAACAAAAAGTACTAGAAATACATTTGGTTTGGTTCATATGAAAACATAACTTAAGCCCCCTTATATAGTCAAGCCTCCAAGCTACTCTTCAACATTTTTCCAATGTGGGACAATGACCCTTCTCATTTTTAAGCAAAATCCCAACAAACTCCACCTTGATTAAAAATGATCATAGCAGCAGCTATCCGCCATACTCCACATTATTGAACACCTGTCATACTCCACCATAAAGAGTATCACCACTTAGAATAAACCATTCTAAGAATTTTCACTTCGGCTCATGTCGAAAAATATCTTGCTGCTTATCATGGTGCAACCTCCACTATTGGCTCTCCTTGGAAGTCCATCAGCTATCGACATAACTGTTTCATCACACATCTTGCATTCCTACCAAACCAATGCCCGTGGGTAATTCCGCTATTAATCTCACATCCTTCACCATGGCAAATAGCGGCATGCCATAGTACATGTCTTTGGGTCATATAAGGTCATATGGGTCCCTATCAAAGACCATATTAACAGCATCACTTGACTTGGAGCATGTAGCCGAACCTGCTCCACCTGCTGGACAATCCTTCTTCATGTGTCCAGGCTCTCCACACTTCCAGCAAACAACATTCCGCTTTATGGGGTTCCTCTTTTCCTTTCGTTTCCCGTAGCACATATACACGCCTTCAGAAGACGTATCCCTCCCATCTCCTTTGAGTCTTCTTTCTTCAGAGATGAGCGTGCTGATAACTTCTGAAAGATCCACATGCTCCTTCCCATGGAGCAATATTGGCTTCATGTGCGCAAAAGACGAAGAAAGAGACCAGACGAGCCTTCAGGCTTGATCCTCCTCATCTATCTTCACCCTAATAGCTTCAGGCTCAGAGACAATCCCATTGAGAACACTCAAATGATCCGAGATTTTAGTACCCTCACCCATACGCAGTGTATGAAATTGTTCCTTCAAGTACACCCGATTTGAGACTTCCTTTGTTTGATACAACTTTTCCAACTTTTCCCATAGCTCCTTGGCCGTCGCAATTCCATGCATATTTGCAAGGACATTCTTTGCCAATGATAACAGTATCGCACTTGCAGCTCTCAAATCCAAATCATCCCATTCTTCATCTCTCTTGCTTAATGAATCATCGCTAGAACCTGCTTCTGGTTTTCCCTTCAGGGCCTTGTGTAGACCTGATTGAATCAATATATCCCTGACTTGAACTTGCCACAAGCCAAAATTAATTCTTCCATCAAATTTCTCAATATCAAACTTGATGCTTCCCATTGTAACCGTATCGCTGACCAATATCCGTGGATGAAAAACACTTGCTTAGAACCTTGTCTGTAGCTCGTGAACAGCACACCAGGTAAGTTCCCAGTAAAGAGAGGTGGGTCCGGCGTGACCACTCAATTACCAAGTCTTTCCTAGAGCTTAGCTAGACATGTACCTCCACAAATTCACCACAAGCCTCGATACTCCAATTGCACCAACTTCCCCTCCTACAAGCTTCTTGAACCAGAAAATCTCTTTTGATGTGGAAGATCAGCCAAAGCTGCGACCACAGAGCATACTAAGATTCTCTCCTCAAGTTAGGCGACCTCGCTCTGATACCACTTGTTGGGAAAAAAGAAATGACCCTTTTCCGTAAACCCCGAGATCTCCGCCACTTTTGTAAAGAGAAAAATTGAGAAATAAAAACAACACAAGAATTTAACGTGGAAACCCAAAATCGGAAAAAAACCACAACCGTTGTCAAAAGACAACAACCAACCACTATGTGAAAAATTCTTACAATCACATAAAACCTTAGTACTTTCTCCTAACAAAAAGTGTTAGAAATACATTTGGTTTGGTACATATGAAAACATAACTTAAGCCCCTTATATAGGCAAGCCTCCAAGCTACTCTTCAACATTTTTCCAATGTGGGACAATGACCCTTCTCATTTTTAAGCAAAATCCCAACAAATGTGCAAATCCCATCCCACACCGGATGAGAAGGAGAAAGGTGACCAAAATATATATGGTTACCCAACCCCATTAGTATGAGGCTTTTTGGGAGATGCCCAAAAACAAATCCGTGAGGGCTTCGCCCAGAGCGGACAATATCATACTAATGCATGGTTGGGTGAGGGTACGCGCGGTCCCAGCATGTGGTATCAGACCCAGGTTCGGAGGGCGGAGTAGCGGACCGACGCGTGCGAAGTCGACGGTGTGCCAAACTGGACCAAAAGTGATCTCTGGGCTAGCGGGGTAAGGTGTCTGCGGAAATGCCTTGTGTCAAAAGTCTTCCGACAGAAACAGATGGTCGGGCGGCGGGTCCCGCGGTAGTTGCGGCGGTGCAAGATGGGTGGCAGATCAGAAATGGATATTCGCTGGAGGGGAGGTCACGGAATTGTGTGGTCTGGGTTTGAGGGGAGGTTTGTTGGGGTGCAAATCCCATCCCACACCGGATGAGAAGGAGAAAGGTGACCAAAATATATATGGTTACCCAACCCCATTAGTATGAGACCTTTTGAAAGATGCCCAAAAACAAATCCGTGAGGGCTTCGCCCAAAGCGGATAATATCATACTAATGCAGGGTTGGGGTAAGGGTACGCGCGGTCCCAGCAAATTATACATAAAATAAAGCTAATGTGATGGAAAATTAAAAGGTTGAAATATGGCTTCAACCTTCCCATGATGTTACTCAACAAATTGAGATTTGACAGAGATGATTACGCGACCCTTTTTTGTTTTGCATATCTCGTTGGAGGTCTCCTACTTTGGTTATTGCGATTAGAAGAATAATCCCAACACAACATTAGGAAATTATTTTATTCTAGGTTTGATTGGATTTTGTATTTCGTAAATCAGGATTATTTTTCTATCATAATGCTCTCTTTGATCCATTTTAAGTCGTCTTTTTTTTGCGTGTCTCTTAAAAAATTATTAACGAAAGGATTTTTATTACTATACCCTTATTAATAGTCTTCACCCTTAGGTTTTCTATGCAATATAGTCAATATTTTACTTTTAAAAACATTTAATACTAAGGGCAAAAAGGAAAAGAGGAATTTTTTTTGGTGCAAAGATTAATTAATTATACCTTAATTTTTAGAACAATACTTATTTTGGACCGCATATGCTTTGTAATCACGACAATTAATATTGATAGGAAGGAGTAATATATTACGATATGCCAAATTCAACATGGGATTCAATATCGAGATTAGCAATCTTTTAATAGCAGTACAGTCGTTTAGTGTGATCTATTTTCTTCGATCCAAAATAAGTAAGTTTTAAAATTTTTTTTCTTGTGATCCAAAATAAGTGATTTTTCCAGATTTCAAGAATGAATTAATTATTTTTTCCAATATTATCCTGGAAGTAAATAGTGTTAAAATATATATTAGGAGTATTTATGTGAGATAGTAAAGGTTAATATGGTCAATTTCATTGCTAATTAATACTAAATTTCTTAATTCTATGTAAAAACATCCAAAAAATTACTTAGTTTAGGCCGGAGGGAGTATAAATTATGAGTTTGAATCGTAGAAGGAACCACTAATATTTGCATTAGAGTAAATTTTCTACATCACACCCATTGATGTGCGCAAACTCTATATAGATACGAAATATTTTATGTATCGGACTGCCTGAATACCTCTTACTTTGTTATTAATATAATAAGCATAAATTGCAGACAGTACTAATAATCCAACTTAATCAATCCTCAGATTTTTTTTAAAACTGAACCTAATAATTAGAAAGATTATTACTCCAATATTATAAGTCTTATATATATTATAATATGGGTATAACTTTGTGTGCGAACAAAAAGAGTAGAAGTGTTTAATTTCTCATGTGTCAAACAGTTACTCCCATGAAATCAGCCACCGTTTAAGCTTAGCCCTCTTTCCCAATTTGCTGCGGCGAACAGCTCGTTTACACATTGCCAATCCACCGACTTCTTAAATCGCCGCTTTGGCTTTTTTATTTTATTTTTATGGCTGATATTGGATGATTTTATTCTTCCACTGATTCGATATAGTTAAATTTTTCAATAATAATTTTATTTATTTCAAATATATTTTATTTATTATAGAAAATATATATTTAACTATTATAGTAAATAATTATTATAGAAGATTGCTTGATTTTGAAAAAGTTGATTGTACATTGATTGGAATGCATGTTCTATGCTCCTAAAAAGTTGTCATTTCGGAGTTATTCAACTAGTCAATGTAGCACATTAAAGAGAAAAAGAAAACTAGACAACGTAGCATAATTGCATATTTGCATGTGAATTTGATAAGAAAAAATAAATGTAAATAATTTATTAATTTAAAACTCATTAACATTAGAATCTTAAATTCATAAACTTAAAATTTTAGTACGTTTGACTGTTTTAGAGAGGCTTGAATAATAATGGGACAACTGAACTAGGAGTAAAGGCGAGTGTATACTCTTTAAAAATTGTTCACAAATTTATCAATTGCTTCATTGGCCAGTAAAGTCGTATCAAAGGGAAAACGAAAACAAGAGTATTGAGTAGACAATTTTAAAGGGGATGTAGCACCAGTTGATATAATATTGTATTTAAAGTGTATATTATGAATCTATCTCTAAGTTAGCAAAAGAGTATTACAAGAAGTAATAAATAATCAAATTGAGAAATCTTATATTGGAGACTCCGAAACCAAAATTTCTTATAAAGCACTATAATCTAAAGTATAGTAAATATAATTTACCTACTTACTATTCACAGCTACTATTCAGTTATTACTAATTTGTATCATTTGTATTCAAACGCAATAAATATAATATGTGTTAATTGTATTCGTTCACACAACAAATACAATCCGTGTCAACTATATTCGTTCGCGCACATGTATTTATTCGTCCACTGAAGACAATATGTATCATCTGTAACAGAGGAGAAAAAGAAGATGTATACAAAAGATACAACGTAAAATATCATAAAAAACTCATAAATTTGGCTTAGATTATTAATATTCTTCCTGAATTAGGCTCGGTCTTAATTACTCCTTTAACTTGGTCTTTTGAGAGCCATTAATCCCCTAGACGTTGATGTGGCAAAGAGTGTGGATGCACTTACTTGCCACGTAGATTTTTCTGTCATATGTGGCATTTTTAAAAAAAATAAAATATTTTTTTACCGTTTTAAAAGTATTAATTTTTAGATATTTTTTAACACAATTTATAATAAAACTTGGATAGAAGTACTTTTTTTTTTTGAATAAACAGATTTCTATTTCATTTCGTCAAAAAAGTATACTTACAGACATAGATGCTGACCACCTATTCCATATGCTATACACAGTCACTACACTATTATCATTCTAAGAAAACAAAACACTCTACGATAATACGTGTGATACAACTATCGCGAAAGAAGTCTATCTCATTTGTAATCTAGGGGAAATGATCTAAGCTTTGTAGGACAGCCCTCCACTTTTGCCTTGAAGCCCCACTGAAATGGAGATGGACTATGATTTCCTTGCAAACAGTGTCGCTCATCAACTTGCCTCCTTGAAATCTCAATTTATTCCGCTCCCTCCATATCGTTGGCACCAGGATCCCAAATAGACAAGTTGTAATTTCTGCTAAACCATTTCTACTCTTCGCCAGCTTACTAATCCACTCACATTCCTCCTGCCAGTCAGGAATGGTATGCTTATAGCCCAACCAGTTGAGGAGTCGATACCAGAGTTCTTTGTGGATAGAAGTACATTATTTAGGCTAAATATTTTTATTTGGCCACAAAAATAAAGTTTAGTTAATCTTTTTTTTAATTTGACCTGAAAATAAAGATTTATACAATTGAAATAAATATTCAAAGCATCTAAAAAGTTATAAAAAATACATAGTTTAAAATTAATTATCTTGGCTAGAATTTTTTATATAGCTCTAAATTATGGTGCTCTAATTTTATTTTTTATTTTTACAAATTTTACCTAAAAAGTTAAAATACACAATTGAATAAATAGTCATTGCATCAAAAGAAGAAACAAAAATAGTTTACAATTGCATGAAATTACAAGTGGAATTATACACTCTTATTATTTCTTCTTTTGATGCAATGACTATTTATTTCAATTATATTTTTTTTTAACTTTTTTGTTGTCTTGACTATTTATTTCAATTGTAAATCTTTATTTTCATGCAAAATTTTAAAAAGGATTAACTAAAACTTTATTATTTTTTATCAGATAAAACTATTTAGCCTAAATAGTGTAGTTCTGTCCAAGTTTTATCATAAATTATATTCGAAAAAAATTATCTAAAAAGTAATATTATTAAAAAGGTAAAAGAAATATATTTTATTATTCATAAAAAATACTACATAGACAGAAAAATCTATATCGGTTAATCGGTTATCGATCATTATCGATTCGGTTATCGGTTTATCAGATGAGACAAAATAACTAAAATAATTTCGCAATATATAAAAAATTGTCGAGTTCTTAATTATCTTGAGCCAAAAGTCAAGAAATAGATCAGATTTTTGTTGTCTTTGACAACTTTCTAGTGCATAAATATAGGATTACAAATGTGGAATGGAATATGATTGTATTGCTAATAAAATGTGATCTTGTATCATTAAGAACAATTAAATAAAAGTTTACTGCTTAAGATTCTTAATATTCCAAAAAGAGAAACACTTGTTAAAATTATAAGTGGATAATTTAACAACACCAAATTTATACATTTTTGTCAAAGCCCATTTCATTTCTCATAAAACATAATCTACAAAAATGTTTAAAGACTAGATATATGATTAGAACAAGATCTCAAACAATAGCAGCTTGCACACATAACCCCCCCCCCCCCCCCCCAAAAAAAAAATTCAGAGCCAGAATGCTTTCAAACAAACTAAGAAAAAGACGAAGTTGAAGCAACTAAAAACTTACACGCTGCCACGCTATTCTGAGCCTTGACGAGTTGACTAGTGAGGGTGTGATGCAACTGACGAGTGATGTCGACCTAAATCTTGACAGGATGACTGGTGACTGGTGAGGGCGCGAGCCATGGTGAGGCAGAGAACTTGTGAGGTTAGGTCGTAGGGATGCGGCAGAAAAATTGAGAAACTAAAAAAGAGACATTGAGTTATTGAGAATTGAGAAAGAATAGGAAAAACCAATTACAAACCTTAGTATAGTATGTATATACTAAGGTTAAACTAGTAAATTAATTAATTCTTATTGGTTTATCAGTTTTTACCCAATAACAAATTGCAAACCGAGCCCGAATTGATAATCTAATGATTTTTTTAAAATTCATTATCGAAGCGTTAACCCAATAATTCAATACCGATAATCCGATAAATAATTAACCATTTAAATTATCGATTATATTCAATACATGCTCACCCCTAGCATGACCTGTTGTTATCACTTATTTCATTTTTTTTGTCAAACTTCACAGTGAGGAATAGCCTAGAAATGATATACTATCCGTTTCAAATTTACATCAGACTTGTTTATTGCATATTCCCCCACTTTAGGCACGAGTCCACGACTACTAACGGGACAAATTCATGCTCAATAACTTATTTATCTTTTTAGCTTAATGTGGCCCCCCTTTTTGTGTTTTACCATAATTACCCTCACGCCATCACTTGCTCAATCAGCTCAGTCGACCGACTATGTAATTTTACCCGTTATCAAGTTTTTAAAAAAAAAACTTTTGAAATTTATGGCTTTAAAATTTTAAAGAATAAAAGCGGGGCCATAGATTTGGGTGATTCTACAAGTTTTATATTAAGAGTTTAAATGTATAAAATAATAAGTTTAAGTTAAATTATTTTTAATTGTAAAAATATGTTATTATTTTTTAAACAAAATAATAAGCAAAATATCTCATTTAAATAAAAACGGAGCGAATAATATTTAGGCACGCCATCTACGGTATAATTACATTATATGTACACATCGAATAAGCAAAAATAAAAAGTTATCCAAACAACCGCTCACCCAACCGCTTAAACTAAAAATAATCGGTGGAGTTATTATATATATATATATATATATATATATATATATATATATATATATATATATATATATGTATATGTATATGTATGTATGTATATGTATGTATAATTACGTATAATTACTATATAAATTATGTATATAACTAGAAAAAATAAATAATGAATATGACGAATTATTTATATAAAAATCCCAAAATTCTTTTTTCTTATGTGCGTATTTGTTGCTTATCTATAGTTAAATAGAAGCCAAAATTTGAAATTTGAACGATTGGAGTTCTAGTTATTTGAGTGGTTGTATTTAATTAAATAATAGTATATGCATATTTAATGAATTGATTAAGAATATACAAAGTTTAAATCAAAACTATTTCGCAACAATACTCTTGTTTTGTCCTGGCTAAGTGATATGATTGTCACTTTAATTGTTAGCTACTAAGATGAAATTATTTAGAGGTACGGAGGCAGGAACTGGAATCTAAGGGTTTAAAGTTGAGCAAATCAACATAAAATACTTGGAGCATAAGTTCAGCGATGAGACATTAGAAGGAGAAGGGGAGGTGAGATTAGATTCACATGTCATCCCTAAGAGAGGGAATTTTAAGTATTTCTGGTCTATTATTCAGGGGGGATAGGGAGATTGATGAAGATATTGCACATCGTATTGGGGCGGAATGTATGAAATAGAAACTCGCTTCTCGTGCTTTGTGCTACAAGAAGGTGCCACCAAAACTTAAGGATAAGTTCTACAAAGTGGTGGCAAACCGGTTGTATAGGATTGAGTGTTGCCCAATTAAGATTGCTCATGTCCAAAAGGTGAAGGTAGCAGAGATTAGGATGTTGAGATGGATGTGTGGCCACACCAGGGTAGATAAGATCAGAAATGGGGTTATTCGCGATAAGGTGGGGGTGGCCTCTATTGAGGACAAAATGCGGGAAGTGCGTCTTTGGTGGTCGTCACGTGAGGAGGATGAGCACATACGTCCCGGTGAGGAGGTGTGAGAGGTTGATATTGGAGGGCCTACAGAAAGGTAGAGGTAGGCCAAAGATGAGGTGTGGGAGAAGTGATTATGCAAGATATGGCGCAACTTTAATTGACCGAGGATATAACCCCTGATAGGAATATATGGAGGTCAATAATTAGGGCGGTAGAGTAGGTAGTGTAGAGTGTTCATAACTCTAGTATTGGCACACAGTCACGTTTTCTGTTGGTAGTAGATTTTTATGACTAACTATTGTTTTCTTTTATTGCTGATCACTTTACTGTCTTGTGGTGTTATTCTGCTTTCATATGACTTTTTAATACTATCTCTTCTTCCCTATATTTTTTATTAATGTGGTACTTATACTATATTGTGCCGAGGGTCTATTGAAAACATCCTCTATGTTCTCACAAGATATGAATAATGTCTCCGTATATACTATTTTCAAATCTAACGGTATAGAATAATACTAGATATATTATTATTGTAATACTAAGATTAAATTATTTAACTAATATAAGCATTTGATAAGTATTATTGTAAATGAAAGACTTACCGTTAGTAGTATTTGTAGCTCAAACACAATATGTGTTAATTCTCACAATCTTTTTTTCTTTTTTCTTTCTTTATCACCTAAAGTAATATAAATAGATAGCCGTGTCCCAGATACTCTTTTCAACTAAATAGAATGTCAAGGCCTGTTTGTTAACTTTTGCAATAAATGTATTTATAAAAAATTTTCAAAAACCAACAATAACTATGTCTCATTTTTAAATAATTAATAATCTCTAATATAAATTCTTACTCGCCATTTTTCTCTATTAAATTGATAACAAGCCAACATTTCGAAAACTTTCATTTTTTAAAATATATAAATCCAAATCAATTAATTAATTTTGGTGGTATATATCTTTTGGCTAATTTTGGATAGAATACAACAGAGATTGTCTTTAAATTTTTTAAATCTGAGCGATATGTTCAAATTTATTAAAAATGAATACAACGTCAAACCTCAATCTTAAGTAAATAATATCATGAATCAGCAATAGATTTCTTCATTTCTATTTCTAGCAGAGCAATAAATCTCCATTTCCACTTATATAAACCGTATGTGAAAGAAGGAAAAAAGTAAATTCTAGAGATACAGTTGAATTTAATAAGGTGTGATCTAAAAATAAAAATATGGGGTCTCAATATTTAATAAAGTTAAATGCACCTGTCTTTCCAATTTCTTTAATTGATCTTTTTTATTCACTTTTCGTTGCTTAACAGACTGGAAATTTGGAATTAAAAAAATATTCCATCTAAATTGCAATTAAAAACGGTGATGTTATAAAATATTTTATTTTAGGTGAATGTCCATATTAAGAGAGATTATAAGGTTTACTTCTTGGTGGCTAAGTCACCACCTTCCTATAAATAAAGGGGTTCTATTCCATTGTAAACCATCCCAAAGTATCAATAGGAATACTCCTCTCTCTACTTTTCTCTCTATTGTTCTTGTTCTTGTATTATTGTTCTTGTTCTTATATTATTTCATAACACGTTATCAGCACGAGACTCTATTCATAACACGTTATCAGCACGAGACTCTACCGTCTCAAGAATCCTCTTGAGAAAATTAAGGTATTTCCCTTTTTCCGAATTTGGTTTTAATTATGTCTGATATTATGAAAAGAAAGTTCGTTGCCCTTGGAATTTCGGGCAAGAACTATATGACATGGGTGTTGGATGCTGAAATCCACTTAGATGCTATGGGTCTTGGAGACGCCATTAAAGACAGAGATAAAGCATCCATCCAAGACTGTGCTAAGGCCTTGATTTTCTTGCGCCATCACCTTGATGAAGGTTTGAAAATTGAATATCTCACAGTCAAAGATCCACTCATCTTGTGGAAAGGCTTAAAGAAGAGATATGACAACCTGAAGTTGGTCACTCTGCCACAAGCACGATATGATTGGGCTCATCTGAGGCTCCAAGACTTTAAGTCTGTTTCTGAATATAATTCTGCAATGTTCAGAATTACTTCTAAATTGAAACTCTGTGGAGATAATATCTCTGATTATGATATGCTTGAAAAAACGTTTACAACGTTTCATGTCTCCAATATGGTACAGCAACAACAGTACAGAGAGAAAGGTTTCAAAAAGTACTCTGAACTGATTTCTCTTCTCCTTGTGGCTGAGCGAAACAATGACCTGCTCATGAGAAATCATGAAAATCGACCCACTGGGTCTACACCATTGCCTGAAGCAGATAAGGTGTATTCTCATTATGCCAAGCATGGAAAAGGCTATGGCTTTAATCATGGTCGTGGTCGTAATCGGGGTCATGGCCGTGGACGTAGACAAGGAAGAAATTTCCCTGATGTCCGTCACCCCCCAAAGAGATATAACCACCAAAAGCAGAAACGAGATTATGAGGATCCAAAGGCAAATAGTTCAGAAACTATATGTTATCGTTGCGGTGGAAAAAGGGCACTGGTCAAAAGTATAGGTGACCAACGGGTGGGCCGGGCCGGGTCCGGGTCCAATTTTTCTGACCCGTCCGGGTCCGGGCCGGTCCGGTCCGGGTTCAATTAGAGGTGGGTTGTTAACGGGCTGGGTTGATCCGGGTCGGGCCGGGCCGGGCCGGGTTTTTTTTTTTTTTTTTTTGGAATTACGTATAGTATAAATATTAAGTTATATTAATACTTTGTAATAATTGAATGAACACAACAAAAGATGGGGAAAAAATTGCACTTATTGCAAGTGCTACTTTATTTCTTAAATTCAAAATTTCAAAACTAAAATGTATCATAATTAGTTTACAATTTACATCAAATGGTTTGCATTGCAATAGAAAGTTCTTCAAAATTAATATGAACCGAATGACCTTCTTCTGGAGAGTTAAATTCGGATGGGTTTCCGTGCGTTAATATATCTCCAAGTTCTTCGTCTTCCGGGCTATCAAGATCTTCCTTTCCTTGATTTCTTCGTTCAGATCTTATCCAATCTCTTAGACACACTAAGACTTCCAAAGCATTGCTTCCCAATGAGTGCCGTGTGTCTCCAAGTTGTTGTCTTGCTTGGCTAAATGCACTCTCGGATGCAACAGTGGAAATTGGGACATTCAGGACATCCCGCGCCATAGCGAAAAGAACGGGAAATTGCTTTGAATTTTCATGCCACCAGCCTAACGGTGAAAATTCCTTGGTGCGAGGCTCCTTTTGCTTCTGCAAGTAAAATTGAAGTTCATCTATATTCCTGCAAGTAACTCTGATCTTCATCATATTTAAAAGCAATAATACGTTTTTGCATACAAGTATTGTCATCTATCCAATGACATGTAATTGTTAAATAATCATTTCCATTTACAGCATGGCCAATATCAGAAGTTAGACATACTCTAGAAGGAAGGTGACTAAACAAATAACGTATGTATGTTTGATATTGGCTGTGAAGTCTAAAGATGTCTGATCTACAGGTACTTCTAGGGATACCTTTAAACATAGGATTGTATATCCTTTGAATATACGTAACAAGATAAGAGGAAGAAGCAAATGAAAAAGGTAGACAACCCAAAGCAATCATTTTCGCTAATTCCTCTCGATCCCTCATTTTATCATATTTTAGGAGACCTGCAGTAGTAGGGTTAAGTGTTGTTGCACTTCCATCCCCATTATTTCCCCATTCTATAGGATGATACTTTTGCATATGTCTAATAAGTGTGCCAGTCCCCCCTAAATTACCTCCGGTCAAATATTTAAACGTTTCATTACAAAGTCTACACTTAACTCTATCACTATCTTCTATCTCATCAAAAAATTGCCAAACAGGACTTCTTTTTCTACGATTAGATTTAGAAGTTTGAGCGACTGGTGGTCTTCTACCCCTTGTTGCACTAGCAACTCCAACTCCAATACTACCAACATTTCCACTAGTAGGTGTAGGTGGTATCTCATCTTCTATTCCAATTTCGTTATCTTCTATTCCAAAATCTTGGTGTAATTGTTCATAATCAATATTTACATCTTGCAAATTAGGCGATGATTCAGAAACATGTGTTATTGGTTCATTATTACTATTACTACCAGAAGCTATAGGACTTTTTTTACTACTTCCATTTCCACTCCTACCAGTAACTTTTCTACACGCTCTTTTAGCAGCATTCAACATATTGGAAAAATTAATATATAAGCTAAAATCAAATATGCAATTAAAATATTAAATAAGAGAAAGAGTTGGAGAGAGTGCACCGAATTCGACAATAAATTGAGCACTTGATTACGCAAATCCGGTGTTACCACGAACAAACGTCAAGCAAGTATTTCAATGTTGAACACTTGAACTTCAAGAATCAAGCTTCGAATGCCGATTTCCAAATAAGAAATTACGATAAATTAAATTCGGGAAAATAAAGACAATAAAATTATGAAAGTAGAATATGAATTCTTGAAAATTGAAGAGAAGAGAGTGATTGATATTTGCTAATTTGAGAATTGAGAGAGAGATAGATAATTTTGAGTGAGGAAATGAAGAAGAGGGGAGGGTATTTATAGATTTTAAGAAGGGTTAATAATGTAATTTAAAAAAACAAAAAAACTCAAAATTGGCCAAAAATGCAAAAAATCCCGTTGGGCAACGGTGCTGGACCGTTGCCAACGGTCAAGTGGGCCCCATGTTTTCAGAAAATTTTTTTTTTTTAAAAAAAAAAAAAAAATTTACCGTTGGGGACCGGTCCGGGTTGACCGGTTTGCCCGGAATTTTCCTTCCCGGGCCGGTCCGGTCCGGGTCAATTGGACGGAATCGCCTAACGTCCTAACCCCTTTCCTCCCCCTAACCCAGCCCGGCCCCCCCGCTATAAACCGATCCGGTCTGGGCCGGGTTTGACCGGGCCGGTCCGTGCCGGTCCAGGGTCAACCCGGCCCGGTTGACACCTCTAGTCAAAAGCTTGCCGTGTACCAAGACATTTGGTTGATCTTTATCAAGCATCTCTAAAGAATAAAGGCCCTGAAACAAATTTTGTCTCTGACGACAATTTTGACATCACCCACCTGGATGTGGCAAACTTCTTTGAGCAACCCGAGGGGAAAATATACCACTTAATCTTTGATGGATCTGTGATGAAGGAAGATGGAATTGTTTGATTTTATTTTACTTATTTGTATTAGTTAGTGAATAAACTAATAGTCATTAGTATCAGCTCGTATTAGTTAGTTTATGATATAATGTTAGTATTAGTTCTTTAGAATGTTTCAATATGCTTAAATTTCAAAGATATTTTTATTTTCCAGTAGAGTTAATCGATTAACCTAACAGTTAGTCGATTATCTAATATTTCGCATTAAAACTGGACTTTTTCGCAAGCTAAGTTAGTCGACTATCTGATTTAGTTAGTCGACTAACCTGATGACTGTTTACTAAGTTAGTCGACTATCAACTTAGTTAGTCGACTAACTAATATTTCGCATTAAAACTGGACTTTTCCGCAAGGCAAGATAGTCGACTATCTGATTTAGTTAGTCGACTAACCTAATGACTGCTTCCCAAGATAGTCGACTATCAACTAAGTTAATCGACTAACTTCAGTAGATTTTGAAAATATTGTTTAAATGTGAAACAAACAGATTGAATTTGTTTATTCTCATGTTCGTGTATTTCTTTTGTATGTCAAACCATGGGAAAGCAAATATGGATATCTCACAAAGCAAGCTTGGATCAACGTCCAACTGTAAAAATATTTGTTTAGTTGATCCATGTACTACACATACGATACTCAAAGAAAAGAAATATTTCTCTCAACTAAGTATGTGTAAGGCAGATGTTACTACAATCTCTGGTAGTAGTAAATTGATTGAAGGCTCCGGAAGAGCAACTATAACTCTGCCTAGAGGAACAATGTTTATCATAGAGAATGCAATGTTCTCCTCCAAGTCTAAGAGAAACTTGTTGAGTTTTAAAGATATACGCCGGAATGGCTATCATATTGAGACAATAGATGAGAATAATCTTGAATATCTCATCATTACAAAGAATGTCTCTGGCCAAAAGAGGGTTATTGAGAAATTCTCGTCTTTATCTTGTGGCCTGTATTGGACAAAAATTAGTGCAATTGAGGCATATTCAACAGTAAACCAAAAGGTTACTGATTCCAATACTTTTGTACTTTGGCATGATCGATTGGGACACCCTGGATCAATCATGATGACACGGATTATAGAAAGCTCATATGGGCATCCGTTAAAGAATTTCAAGATTCTTTTAAATAATGAATTTTCTTGCACTTCTTGTTATCAAGGCAAGTTAATTATTAGACCATCACCAACAAAGGTTGGGACTGAGTCACCTACGTTTTTGGAACGTATACAAGGGGACATTTGTGGACCTATTCACCCACCTAGTGGGTCCTTTAGATATTTTATGGTCTTAATAGACGCATCCTGTAGATGGTCTCATGTGTGCCTGTTGTCATCACGCAACCTTGCGTTTGCAAAACTAATGGCACAAATAATTCGACTACGAGCACAATTTCCTGATAATCCAATCAAGTCTATTAGACTGGATAATGCTGCTGAGTTTTCATCCCAAGCATTTAATGATTATTGCTTATCAATTGGGTTAAAAGTGGAACATTCTGTAGCTCATGTTCACACTCAAAACAGTCTTGCAAAATCTTTAATTAAACGCCTGCAGTTGATTGCAAGACCATTACTCATGAAAACGTGGCTGCCCACTTCAGTATGGGGTCACGCTATTTTGCATGCAGCAACGCTAATTCGTCTTAGACCGACGAATTATCACAAATATTCTCCGTTGCAATTGGTTTTGGGTCATGAACCCAATATATCCCATTTAAGAATCTTTGGATGCGCAGTATATGTGCCTATAGCACCACCATACCGCACCAAAATGGGTCCGCAAAGAAGGTTAGGAATATATGTTGGGTTTGAATTGCCCTCCATTATTCGCTACCTCGAAACATTGACAGGGGATTTGTTCACTGCACGATATGCAGAATGTCAATTTGATGAGACACTTTTCCCAAAATTAGGGGGAGAAGTTGGTGAAACCAAACGGGAAATTTTGTGGAAAAATGCATCATTATTTCATCTTGATCCACATACCTCTATTTGTGAAAAAGAGGTGCAAAAGATTATCCATTTGCAAAGAATAGCAAATCAAATGCCTGACGCATTTACGGACTTGAAAAGGATAACAAAATCCCACATCCCCGCAGAGAATGTTCCAATCCGTATTGATGTCCATGTTGGACAATCATCTAGTGTCATATCCAATGAGTCGAATGCACGCCTGAAGCGTGGCATGCCATTAGGTTCCAAAGATCGAAATCCTAGAAAGAGAAAAGCAAACGATCAAAATGACACTACGAAAGAATCTCATGAGGAAATTCATGATTTAATAAATTCTGAGATTCATGAAGAATCCATTGAGCCCGAGACTCAAGAAAATAAGGAACTATCAATAAGTCCAATCGATATTGAGGCAAATTTTAATCGAGTGGATATAGCGGTGGATTATGTCTTTGCTTTTAATGTCGCATCTAGAATTATGCAAGAAAGTGAGGATCTTGAACCTCAATCTGTTGGAGAATGTCAAAAAAGACATGATTGGCCAAAATGGCAAGAAGCAATCCAATCAGAATTGAATTCCCTGGCAAAACGTGAAGTTTTTGGCCCTATAGTTGAAACACCTAATGTTGTTAAGCCTGTTGGCTATAAATGGGTCTTTGTACGCAAGAGAAATGAGAAAAACGAGGTACAAAGATATAAGGCACGCCTTGTTGCACAAGGATTTTCTCAAAGGCCTGGTGTCGATTATGAAGAGACATATTCGCCTGTAATGGATGCCATAACTTTTCGTTATCTCATTAGTTTTGCTGTCCTTGAAAAGCTTGACATGCATTTAATGGATGTGGTTACTGCCTATCTTTATGGCTCACTGGATAATGAGATATACATGAAAATTCCCGATGGACTCAAAATGCCAAACGCTCATAATTCAAAGTCCCGGGAAATATTTTCAATCAAATTGCAATGATCCTTGTATGGTCTAAAGCAATCAGGACGAATGTGGTATAATCGTCTTAGTGAGTATTTATTAAAAGAAGGCTATATAAATGATGCCATTTGCCCGTGTGTTTTTATAAAGAAAACAACATCGGAATTTGTTGTACTTGCCGTATATGTCGATGACATAAACCTTATTGGAACCCCCATAGAACTCCAAAAGGCAATTGATTATCTAAAGAATGATTTCGAGATGAAAGATCTCGGAAAGACAAAATTATGTCTTGGTTTGCAAATTGAATATTTGGCAAACGGAATTTTTGTTCATCAATCTACCTATATAGAAAAGGTACTGAAACGGTTTTACATGGATGGAGCATATCCTTTAAGTACTCCGATGGTTGTTCGATCACTTGATGTGAATAAAGATCCATTCCGACCGCAAGAAAGGAATGAAGAGCTACTTGGTCATGAAGTACCATATCTTAGTGCAATTAGCGCACTAATGTATCTTGCAAATACTACAAGGCCTGACATAACCTTTTCAGTTAATGTCTTAGCAAGGTATAGCTCGGCTCCCACAAGGAGACATTGGAATGGGATCAAACATATATTGCGATACCTAAAAGGGACTACCGATATGGGCTTATTTTATAGCAATAACTGCAGTCCTGATCTTGTTGGTTATGCTGATGCTGGATATTTATCCGACCCACACAAGGCTCGATCTCAAACGGGTTATGTGTTTACCTGTGGAGGCACCGCCATATCTTGGCGATCGACTAAGCAATCAATTGTGGCTACTTCATCTAATCATGCCGAGATAATCGCTATTCATGAAGCAAGTCGGGAGTGTGTGTGGTTGAGGTCTATAATACATCATATTCAAGACAAATGTGGTTTGAAGTGTAACAAACTACCCACGACTTTGTATGAAGACAATGCAGCATGTATAGCTCAATTGAAGGGAGGATTCATAAAAGGAGATAGAACAAAGCATATTTCACCAGAGTTATTTTTCACACATGATCTTCAAAAGAATGGTGATATAATGTGCAACAGATTCGTTCAAGCGATAATATGGCTGATTTATTCACAAAATCTCTACCAACGTCAACCTTCAAGAAGCTGGTTCACAAGATCGGAATGCGAAGACTCAAGGATATGAATTGATGCTCTTTTCAGGGGGAGTTAATGCGCGTTGCACTCTTTTTCCCTTACAAGGTTTTGTCCCAATGGGTTTTCCTTGCAAGATTTTTAACGAAGCAACCAATAGGCGCATATTCAAACATGTGTACTCTTTTTCCTTTTCTTTAATTTTTTCCCATTGGGTTTTGTTTTAATTAAGGTTTTAACGAGGCACATTATTGAATAGACATTCAAGGGGGAGTGTTATAAAATATTCTATTTTAGGTGAATGTCCATATTTAGAGAGATTCTAGGGTTTACTTCTTGGTGGCTAAGTCACCACCTCCCTATAAATAAAGGGGTTCTATTCCATTGTAAACCATCCCAAAGTATCAATAAGAATACTCCTCTCTCTACTTTTCTCTCTATTGTTCTTGTTCTTGTATTATTGTTCTTGTTCTTATATTATTTCTTAACAGGTGAAACATAGTTGTCATTTTTCTAAGAAAACAAAAGCAGCAGAAAGACCGAAATTAGTGTACTAAAATCTCAATAAAGAAATTAAGTGGAGATTTAGAGGAATTTAGAATTTTGTCCGTAATCAATGAAACAACCTAAATAATTCTTTTCGAATTGTTTTGGTAAAAGTTCCTTATTTGTAAAATGGCCCTGTCTCTATCACTATTTACTTTTTATGTCACAAATTATGGGCAATGTTACATTTTCTAGTCCCTAAGAGGCACCTTTTTAGGAGACGTAAACAACTTTCCAATCCTTAAATACATTATACATGTCTTCACAAATATAACTAAGTTACAATTAATTCATATTTTACTTTAATCTGTTAACTAATCATAATAAATTATTATTATTATTTGCTGTAAATATCCCATGCAGATTTTTGTTTTGTAGATTGGAACCTTTACTAATTTAGAGTAGCTTTCTGGTTATCTTTCAAAATCTGCTTATTTTAAAAAGTATTTTGTCCAATTCCAAAAACAAAAACAAAAAACTTTTGGAGAATAGAAATATGTATTTAGCCAAATAATATGAGAAATATATTTTCAAATATTAAAGCAACAATTTGTGCTTGATCATAGTCCGAACATTTTTTGAAAAAAAGTTAATTTTTCCAAAACACATTTTTTTCCTACAAAAGCTTGAAACTTTAGCCAATTTTTTATCGCCCCTGTATAATTCAATTTGGTAACTGAGAATGGACTATTGTTGGGGTTTGTATTTCACTAAATATTTTGTAACACAATTTTCTATTTTTTTGCTTACACGATATATAATTTTTCTTGTGAGATTTTACTGGAATGTTGTTATTGTACACGATATATATGATTTTCCTTTTGTCAAGCATCATAGACTTTATATTATCAAGAAGAACCATGACTTTACCATTAATAGTAATAATTTTCTCTCTCTAGTTAATTAACAAACAAAGTCCTTATACAACTATAATATAAATAGAAAATAAAAAGAAAAGAAAATTAACCTAAATAATCTCACACATATCCCAAATGAAAATAATAAAAAAGGGAAGTTACCCGGAGTGGGCAGCGCACTGACGGTGATGCAACCAGTATCGGAAAAGGAGGAATCTAAAAGGCCATTAAAGGAACCAGATACGACAACAACAACAGTGAGGAAGCTCAATTTCTCAGTTGAATCGCAGAAGCAAACATTTACTGAAGCAGTCCAAGGCAATCGCATCCCAAACAAAGGCATGCAACTCAAATACTACCCTCCGATGGTGAAGGATGGAAGGAAAATTGCACAACTAAACCCCAAGGAGATAGACATACAGAATCAAAAATGGAAAACTGCTGCAATTGGATATGTAATAGGAGGTAACCCGTCGTTTAAAGAAATGCTCAAGTATGTATATGGAGTTTGGAATACTGTAACAACACCGACAATACTGTTACATGATGATGGTTATTTCATTTTTAAATTCGATTGTATGGAAGACAAAAAATTGATAATGCAACCTGGTCCTCACTCCTTCAAAGGTAAGCCTCTGATTTTAAAGGATTGGGATCCAAATTTTCAAATCCGGAATGAGTCAATGCGAATTGTACCAATCTGGATTAACTTTCCATGTTTACTGATCCAATGTTGGGCAGAGGAGAACCTAACTAGAATAGCCTGCCTAATTGGAAAGCCTTAATGCACTGATAGGCTTACAGCTGACTGTGAAAGGATTTCCTATGCTAGAATCCTAGTGGAAATGGATATAACGCAACCCATACCTGATGAAGTGCATATTGAAATACCTGATGGGAGAAGTTGGATGCAAACGGTGGAATTTGAATGGAAACTTATATTCTGCCAAGACTGCAATTCCTTTGGGCACAAAACAAGAGACTGCCAGAAACAAGGAAAAATAGCCAAAAAGCCTCAGGAGTAGAGAAAGGGAATCAAGCACAACATAACAAAGCAATGGCAACCAAAACCTGTAAGGAATGAGACTACAGTCAACCAGCAGCATGAGGAGCAAACAGTTCAACCTGAAGTGGAACTATCAAGGAATAGTCGAGGCAAACAGGTAGTAACTATCCACACAACTGCTGATACTACTGCTAAAGGGGTGATCAAACATACTGAATTGAATGCCAAGCTTATGTCTACTGCAATGATTCTTAGGGAACCAGAACAAAAGATCCAACAGCAGGGACACAGTGGAATAGAAACATCCAGTAAGGGTGAAAGGGAAGCTCAAGTAACCAATACCATCCATGGTAATTGTCTCCTGGAACATTAGAGGACCGAATAAGTCCCATAAACAGAGAGAGTTAAAAAATTCTTGAGGTCTAATAAAGTTGATCTTGTAGCTTGTCTAGAAACCAAAGTAAAACAACTACAATCACAGACAATATACAGAAAGCTTGGGGATGAATGGAACATGGCACATAACTATGATTGTGAACCAAATGGGAGAATATGGATAATATGGGAATGGTCAAATGTCCATTTGTACCTGTACAAACCACTGACCAACTGATCCAGTGCTGGGTGACAGACAAGAATTCCAACTTCTCTAGCTATATCACATTTGTTTATGGATTGCATTCCACACAGCAAAGGGCATCTCTATGGGATACCCTGAGAACTGTCAACTACAATGGTCCATGTCTTATATTAGGTGATTTCAACAGTGTGCTAGGAGGGGAAGACATAATCAATGGACAACCAGTACACCACTCAGAAATGACTGATTTCCAAAACTGTATTGATGATATAGGAGTAGGACAGATCACCAAGAGAGGGAACAGGTACTCCTGGAGCAACAAAAGAGACAGTGAAAACAGAATTTACAGCCACATTGATTGGGCTTTTGGCAACCCTGAATGGTTCAACACCTACACTGGAGTGGAAGCAGTTTATATGCTATCAGGATGCTCAGATCATACACCCATAATGCTGAACACTGAAGTTGTTAAAACCAGACTGAACATGCCTTATAGACTACTCAATACTGCTATGCAGCAAGAGGAGTACAGAGAAGCAGTTCAACAAATTTGGAGACAACACCACACATGTTTCACTATGTATTCTATCTGGAACAAATTGAAACAACTACAACAAACTACCAGACATATCCAGAAGGATCACAACTCTGTGGAGCAGAAACTCCAACAAATAAGAGAACAATTGAATGTTACACATAACAGATTGAATGAAGACCATTTCAACCAGCAGGAGATCCATAAAGAAAAAGAGTTACTGCAGATGATTGAAAAATGGGAAGCTATCCAAGAACAAATAATGAGGCAGAAATCAAGGGCCAATTGGATCCAACTGGGGGATCACAATACAAAATATTTCTATGCCTACATGAAAGCCAGACAAGCAAGAAACAAAGTGAGATGTATCCTTACTGAAGACCAGCTGAAACTCACTGATCCACAGCAGATACAACAGCACTTCACCCAGTTCTTCCAAGAGATACTGGGCACAGCAGCCACACAGTTGCCAGGCATCGACATCACAGTAGCCAGAGATGGACCCTGTCTCACTCTACACCATCAGCAGCAACTAATGGCTCCACTAACAGAATATGAAATACACCAGATTGTGCAGAAGCTCCCACAAGATAAAACTCCAGGTATTGATGGCTATCCTGCTGAATTCTTTAAAGAATTTTGGCCTACTGTGGGGGGGGGGGGGGATGTTACCCAGGCAGTACAATAGTTTTTCCACAGTGGAAAACTGCTGAAAAAGATTAACTGCACAACTGTCACTTTGATTCCAAAAGTGCAAAATCCCAGCTTTGTCAAAGAATATTGACCCATTGCCTGCTGTTCAACTATCTATAAAATTATATCTAAGATTCTAACAAACAGGCTGAAACTGGTTGTCGATTATTTAGTTGGGAATTCCCAATCGGCTTTCATAGAGGGAAGAAACATACTGGATAATGTTATTATGGCTCATGAGCTAATCAAAGGCTACAATCGCAAGACAACATCCCCTAGATGCCTGATAAAAGTTGACATTAGGAAGGCCTACGCCTCGGTTGAATGGGACTTCCTCAAGGCAGTACTACTTGAATTTGGAATTCCTTATAAAATAGTAGTATTAATAATGAAATGTGTCTCCACCGTCAGTTACTCCCTTTTGATAAATGGAGGACTCACCAAGAGTTTTGACGCAAGAAAAGGGCTAAGGCAGGGAGATCCAATGTCCCCCTATTTGTTTGTGCTAGCCATGGAATGCCTACCAGATCCTTAATAAAGCTACATAGAAATCCAAACTTTAACTTCCATACCAAATGCTCCAAACTACAAATCACACATATATGCTTTGCAGACGATCTTTTGCTGTGTTGTCGGGCTGATGAAACTTTTATGAAGCTAATGATGAGTGTATTTGAACAGTTTCTGAGGCCTTAGGACTCCAAGCCAATATGGATAAAAGCTCCTTATATATAGCAGGTGTATCAACTAACTTCAAGGAGAAAATATGCTCTGATCTTCACCTCACAGAGGGCACCCTGCCATTCAAATATCTAGGAGTACCCTTATCCACAAAAAAGGTCACAGTATCACAATGTATGCTCCTAGTGGAGAAAACAGTGGACAAAATTAGAAGTTGGACATCAAAACTCCTCTCTTATGCTGGCAGAATCCAACTCATCAAAAGTGTCCTCTTTGAAATGCAAACCTATTGGGCCCAGGTTTTCCTCACTCCAAAAAAAATTATAAAGCTGGTAAATGGAATATGTAGGAATTACCTTTGGACTGGTAGTCATGAAACGAGCCATAGGAATCCAATTGCATGGGAAACATTGTGTAAACCAATGGCGGCAGGAGGACTGAACATTATATCCTATGAAAGATAGAATAAAGCGGCTCTATCAAAACCACTCTGGGCCTTAATGGAAAAAAAAGATAAACTCTGGATCAAATGGATACATTGTCACTACATAAAGAAAAAAGATATTGATACCATGGAAATTCCTAAACAAGCTAGCTGGCTTGTTAGGAAATTATTTGGCGCGAGAGAATGGTGGACAACTGATGGTACAGGAATGCAAACATGTACAAAAAATGGGCAATTTAGCATTAGAAAGGCATACATTCAAACCACTCCTCAATACCCCAAAGTTACATGGAAAAAAATTTCTTAATGGTGACTGGCATACTCCCGAAACAGAAATACATCTTATGGATGGCGTTGCATAGACGCTTGGCGACGGTTGACAGATTAGCTAAATGGGGAATTCACACTAATCAATGCTGTAGTTTGTGTGATAGAAATACTGAAGAAACACACGACCATTTATTTTTTGAATGCGTATACTCCAAAACATTGTGGCAAGCTATGTTACAATGGATGAAATATCAAAGAGTAACAGGCTCGTGGGAAACAGAAATCCAATGGCTGATATCAAATTTAAACAGCAGAAATCCCAGAAAATCCATTCTAGGAGTGGTGTTTGCAGTGGTAGTATACAACATATGGATGGAAAGGAACACCAGAAGGTTTCAACAGACAACCAGAGACGCCAAGGACCGAGCAAAGGAGATCACAATTCAAATGCACTTCACTGGGGGAAAGATACCTAAATGGTCACCCATGTTACAGAACATAAATAGCTATCCTTTATGAGAGCTTCCAGTTGTAGCAATTTATGTAATAGGACAGTAGTTTTAACAACAATAGTTATAGAGTTTTCAAAATGATTGTACATATGAGATCTGTTCTAGAGTCCAAAAGAACAGATGATGTAATTTTACCATAGTTGAAATAAAACATTTTCTTCAAAAAAAAAAAAGGGAAGTTATGGTGGTAGAAATCATGATTTAATATCTTACTGGACATATAACTTTTTAGTCTCCCATTGTATCCAAAACACACAATTATAAGATGGAAAATAAATGTGTTTCAAATTTAACTACCTATATGTGCCCTAGAAATCAAAGTTTAGTAGATAGACCATTTATAAGTGATAATGCAATGTTCCTAACCTAACCATTTATTCAAAGAGGACAAAAGAAAGTGAAAAAAACCAAACACAGTAAAAGTATACAGTTCATAATCTTGGAAAGCCAAAGAATAATTGGTAACCTATATATATACTGTTTCACTTTTATTTTATTTTATTGTATGGTCAAAATAAAGGAAGCAGTGAGGGTAATTAGTGATCTTTATGTGAAACATGCAATGATGTTGAAGTTCATTATCTCCTGAGTATGATTATGAATGTGCCACACCTTGTTATATTTTATGCAACATTCTTTTAATGAAAAGTTAAAAAAAGAAAAAAGGAAAAAGATGGTTGTTTGCAATTTAGTAGTCACATTCTTAAAGATAAGTTCTTTAATTTGTAATGATGTGATCCTAGAAAACTAATGAATTATTTTAGTGATATGAGATTATTAATCACAATATTAGCAAATAGGTTTAATGAATTTGACAAATACAATCAAACCGTTCCACAATAGCCAACCTTTATCATAATTAAAAAATATTCAAGATAAACATAGATGTTATAGAAAAGTTTAATGGTACATTATGAATGGATGCAAAAGCTAGGAGGTGCTATTTGAGTTTGAAGTAAAGTAAGTAGCTTTTAATTTTCCTTTCCCACAAAGCTACTTGGCTTCAAGAAATAAAAAAAGTAGCTCAAGAAAGTAAATTACATCACTTTTATCACTATTCACATCATTATTAACCCCTTTGAGATAATAAAAAAGAAAATCTTTATTTCTTCTGATTGTATTAAAAATTAGGCAATGTATACTATCATCAAAGCAATGCATTCGCAAGATAATATACTAGTTTTCAAGTAAATTTGGTTATAAAAATTTAATACATAATTTGTTTAAACATTTTTTCGCGCTAGTACCAAAATTACACAAAAAATTATAAATATATATTTTTATCCTCCTAGTAAAATGTACTCTACTATTATATAGAAATATTTTGAGATAGATGAGCTATATCAGAAAAAGAGATTTTATATATATATATATATTATTATTATTATTATTATTATTATTTATATCAGAAAAAGAGATTGGCTGGGTTCAATGGTGAATTTTTTTTAACAGCGGCACTAGTGGGGTGAATGTGAATCCGATTAATAATTCATATTTAACCACGGCGGTCAAAAAATCCACCTCCGACAGTGGCATTGTTGTAGAAATAGAAAACTCCAAGCCTTAATAATAACCCTACTGGTAATATAAACACGACATGAGTCCTCCATACTTCTTTCTATCTTCTTCTGTCAGTCGCATTTCACGGCGACTGTCTCCTCCTTTCCATTCTTCTTTTCTCTTTTTCGTCGCTGAGATATTTTCTCTATAAACAAAAAATCAGTTAAATCATCTCCTCTAATCTCCCATTTTCCCCATTTTTCCAAATGGGTTCTTTCCTCTGTTTCTCCGTCATTGTTGTTCTCCTTGTTCTTCAGCCATGTTTTGCCAAGAAAGTTTACATTGTTCACATGAAAAATCACCAAATACCTTCTTCTTTTGCTACACACCATGATTGGTACAATGCTCAGCTCCAAGCTTTGTCCTCTTCTTCAACCTCTGACGAATCGTCACTTCTTTACTCTTACGACACTGCTTATTCTGGTTTTGCTGCTTCTCTTGACCCACATGAAGCTGAACTACTCCGTCAATCTGATGATGTTGTTGGAGTTTACGAGGATACTGTTTATACACTCCATACAACAAGGACTCCTGAGTTTCTGGGGTTGAATAATGAGCTCGGCCTTTGGGCTGGTCACAGTCCACAGGAACTCAACAACGCTGCTCAGGATGTTGTTATCGGAGTTCTCGACACCGGCGTTTGGCCGGAGTCGAAGAGCTATAACGATTTCGGTATGCCCGATGTGCCGTCGAGGTGGAAGGGGGAATGTGAATCGGGTCCCGATTTCGATCCGAAATTACATTGCAACAAAAAGCTGATAGGTGCTCGTTTTTTCTCCAAAGGTTATCAAATGTCGGCCTCTGGCTCGTTCACTAACCAACCTAGACAGCCGGAGTCACCTCGTGACCAAGACGGTCATGGGACCCACACATCCAGCACCGCCGCTGGTGCACCTGTGGCGAACGCTAGCCTTCTCGGGTACGCTAGTGGGGTCGCGCGTGGTATGGCACCACGAGCGCGTGTAGCTACGTACAAGGTATGCTGGCCTACTGGTTGTTTTGGTTCTGATATTCTAGCTGGTATGGAACGTGCTATTTTAGATGGAGTTGATGTACTTTCATTATCTTTGGGTGGTGGATCGGGTCCTTATTATCGTGATACAATTGCTATTGGTGCTTTCTCTGCTATGGAGAAAGGAATTGTTGTTTCCTGTTCAGCTGGAAATAGCGGTCCAGCTAAAGGTTCACTTGCAAATACAGCTCCTTGGATCATGACCGTTGGTGCCGGTACCATAGATCGTGATTTCCCCGCTTTTGCTACTTTAGGTAACGGGAAAAAGATTAGCGGAGTTTCGTTATACAGTGGAAAAGGAATGGGTAAAAAGGTAGTTCCATTAGTTTACGGTACACACAGTAGCGCAAGTCTTTGTTTGTCGGGTTCACTTGACCCGAAAATGGTCCGTGGGAAAATAGTGTTGTGTGATAGAGGGACAAATGCGAGAGTAGAAAAGGGTTTAGTTGTGAAAGAAGCTGGTGGGATAGGGATGATATTGGCGAACACGGCGGAGAGCGGCGAGGAATTGGTGGCGGATAGTCATTTGTTACCGGCGGTAGCTGTAGGTAGGAAATTGGGAGATTTTATAAGGCAGTATGTAAAGAGTGAGAAGAATCCGGCCGCCGTGCTCAGCTTTGGTGGGACGGTGGTGAATGTGAAACCGTCGCCGGTGGTGGCTGCGTTTAGTTCAAGAGGGCCCAATACTGTGACCCCACAGATTTTGAAGCCCGATGTTATTGGGCCTGGAGTTAATATTTTGGCTGCTTGGTCTGAGGCTATTGGGCCCACTGGGCTTGAAAAGGATACCAGAAGGACTAAGTTCAACATCATGTCTGGTAAGTATTACCAACGGATAGTTTCTTTATTTAATCTTTGTCATACTTAGCTTAATTATGGTCTTAATTATATTTTTATTAGATCTCGCAATTATTAAGACTAATCGTACACACTAAATAAGGAAAAGATGAACGCGTAGAATAAAGACACCTGTGGGTGATCTGGAATTATGTGCTGTAGCACATGCCTAAAGTTTAGAGAGGTTCACATGTGTAGCATTAATCCTAAATTACATTAGTTATAATTAAATTGTATTAATGGAGTTTCCAAGAAAAAAATTGACTAAAATTTGGACTTATTTATATGATGTGACGTGTGAATGAAAAAAAAGAAGTGCCCAAGCCTATATCAAATTTATGGCTAAAATAGCAAGAAATAGGGACAGAAGAAATCCACGAGGGGCTCGCTGTAGAAGTGTTCAGAGTTGGATATGAACATGGTTTAGAGAAGAATTTATTGTAATTAATTTCAATAATATAAAATGATGGTTTTTAAAATATCGACACCGTCAGTATACTGTAATTTATCACAGATTATTAATTTCACTTATTATAAACAATTTATCTGAAGTTATATTTATACATAACCCAGCAGTGTAAAATTCATCCCTTAGGAATGTGCAAGGTGTAGTCAGTAGTGGCAAGAGTGCGAGAAGTTTTATTGTGTGTCTTATATAATTAATATTAGTTGTGTGGGACTTCTTTTTCTCTCACAATTTTGTGGATTTATATTTTTATGGACCCAGAAGTATAAGATTGAGATCCGCAAATTTGTAAGAGAAAAATGAGTCTCACACAACTAATATTAATTATATGAGAAACACAATAAAACTTATACTAGTAATGATGTGACAAGTGCACGTCACAGGGTTTGAAACATACTGCAGACAAGAGCCTGCTATTTAAGTGAAAAATGGTAGAGGTACTGTTTCATTATTCACACAAAAACCTGAAATTTTAGTGAAAAATGATAGAGAGACGACTTCATTATCCACAGAATTTCGTTACATTATTTGATCTTTCTTTACATCGAACTCTTGTAGGCACATCCATGTCCTGTCCTCATATCAGTGGGCTAGCTGCATTGTTGAAAGCAGCACATCCAGAATGGAGTCCAAGCGCGATCAAATCTGCACTTATGACGACTGCCTATGTTCGCGACACCACTAACTCTCCTCTCCGTGACGCTGAAGGTGGCCAACTCTCCACTCCTTGGGCTCATGGATCAGGTCATGTTGATCCCCACAAGGCACTTTCCCCCGGTCTAATATATGATATTACCCCAGAGGACTACATTAAATTCTTATGCTCCTTAAACTATGAGTTGAACCACATACAAGCCATTGTCAAGCGCCCGAATGTCACCTGTGCTAAGAAATTTGCAGATCCTGGGCAGATCAACTACCCTTCGTTCTCAGTTTTGTTCGGGAAATCAAGGGTTGTTCGTTACACCCGTGCAGTGACCAACGTGGGAGCTGCAGGGTCCGTCTATGAGGTAACCGTCGATGCTCCTCCGTCTGTTACTGTAACCGTGAAGCCATCAAAACTTGTATTCAAAAGGGTAGGGGAGAGGCTGCGTTACACCGTTACCTTCGTGTCAAAGAAGGGTGTTAACATGATGAGAAAGAGTGCATTTGGTTCCATTTCTTGGAATAATGCTCAAAACCAAGTTAGGAGTCCAGTCTCATATTCCTGGTCACAACTATTAGACTGAAAGGTTTTTCACCTTTAATCCAATGTTTTTATGGTTTTCTCTTTGATTTACCAACCAAATTGTGGTAATCAGATCTGCAAATGGAAGTATTTTTAGTAACTGAGTGATAGGGAGGATGAAGTTTCTCCAAAGTTTAGATTTTCTTTTCCAAGTAAAATTATGCTACGCAATTATAGCCCTGCTATCTATGTCTGTGATGTAAAATACGAGTGGTTTTCTAATTTAACAGATACTTTTGCCGTTGGTAAAATTAATTTATTAAATTTAAAGACAAAATTTTTCGGCTTTTTTTCTTTGGTAAAATATTCGTAGAACAAAGTATATAATTTGTGTTCAAAATATTTCTTTAATTTTAGTAAGATACAAATATATAAAGTATTTTTCAAGAAAATAAAAAATATAAGACGTGTCATGAAATTATCCTAAAATATTCAACAATAAAATAATAAAATTATGTAATATAAATATTGCTAATTAATCTATAACCGAAATAAACATAATCTAAAAGTACTAAGTTATGCTAAAATAAATATACTAATAAGGGAATATTAATAATATGACTAAACGCTAAAGAAAAAATAAAAATAGATTATACATTTTTATCTAAATTATTGCAAAACAAAAATTAGATATCCAATACATTCTCGTTCTTAGTATTGAATTGAAATGTCTTTTGTTAGCATTATTATTAATTTGATTTTGGTTGGGCTTTGGTTAACGTTATTTAATTTGCTAATATTAATAGTTATAAAACATTTTGATCGTTCAAAAGTTCTAAGTCCAACATTGAAATAATATATTAAAAGATAAACTTATGAATTTTTTTTTAAAAATATTTATAAATTACATCACAATAAGTATATTTATATATTAAATATATCTAAAGTTTCTATATATATAATGCCGGATTGGCATTAGTTTCAGTTTGACTTTTTTAGTTAAAATCAAACCAAACCAAACTAATTATGGTTGGTTTTTTTCCCAACACTGAACCAAATCAAACCAAACCATAGTTAGGTTTTTTTCTCTATTTAATTTAAATTATCAAATTGGTGCGATTTGTCGATTTTTTTGTATAGCCCTAGTGTGTACGTACAATGTCTACCAACTTCTAAATATTCTTATTCCTATTGGGTTGAGTTCTCGTAGAAAAAAATCAAAGCGTACAACTTTTGATTTTCAGAATAGACATTGTATTATGGGGATAAACTGATTTAGTTTTATGGGCCTTGGGATCATAACTACATATGGACAAGACATGCAACAGATTAAATGAACACTAAGGGGTTGCTTGGTATAATGCATAAGTAAAAATAATTTTGCAATAAAAATTTAATATTATCTTATTCTTTATTTGAATATAATCATGGGATAAGTTATTTGGGAATTCAAATAATATCGGGAATAGCTTATAGGGCTATTTGCAGCCATACCCTATTTTTATGCCACCTTTTAACCTATATCCTATTTTTTAAAACTATTGATTTGGTAAACAACTAACATATTATACCCATAAAGAAGGGTATAATATAACCGTTATACCCCTTTCAGAATAAATAAAAGTTGAAACAAACATACCCATATTCAAATTTCAGATCTCCTTCGTATCTCCTCCATCAGTCCGTCTCTCCTGAGATCGCGTCTCGCATTAAAATTCCATATTCAAATTCAAATTCAAATACATCGTAAGTATTCAAATTCATCTCGAGAATTCAAAATAGTTTTTGAATTATATGTTTTCTATTGATTGAAGTTGTTTGATGAACTTCACTGATATGCTGAATTTGCATTCTAAATCTATTTGACGATGAATTATAATATTCTAAGCTGAAGTTATTTTGTTAACGAGCTGGCAAATAACACAACAAAGAAGAAATTATATTAAAACATTATATGATTGTTTTAAAACTTCGGCATAGTTGCTGAAGTTTCTTTGTTAATAATTAAAAGCTAAAGTTTTCCTCGTATATTGGGTAAAAAAATAAAACATACGTTAAAATTTCATATTGCACAAAAAACTTCAGCATAGGTACCAAAGTTTTTTAGTTACTATTTAAAAACTTCAGCAGGAGGAGCTGAAGTTTTCATCCTTCACTGGATCAAAAAAGAAAATAAACATAAATTAAAATTTCATATTTCACCAAAACACTTTGGCATAGGTGTTAAAGTTTTTTAGTTATTATTTATAAATTTCAGCAGAAGGATCTGAAATTTTCCTCCTACGCTGGATAATTTAAAAATTTATTTTGGGCCAAAAAACTTCGATAGAGGTGCTGAAGTTTTTTAGTTAACATTAAAAAACTTAAGCATGAGGAGCTGATGTTTTGCTCCTACACTAGATAAAAAATAAAGAATAAATTAAAAATTTGTATTGCACCAAAAAACTTCGGCATAGGTGCTGAAGTTTTTTAGATAATTTGTAAATAATTAGATTAATTGAGTAAAGTTTGAATAGAACTAATATTTAAAAAAACGCAGAAAAAACTAAAAACAAAAACTAAATATTTTATTAAAACATTAAAAAGGATAAATCAAATTTCATAAATAACAAAAAGAAAAAAATAATCGTCCATATCATCATCATCATCGTCGTCGTCGTCAGTACCAGATGGACTAGCATCTTCATCAGCAAGATTATCAAATCTTGCATACATCACAAGCGTATCAAGCTTGTTATTAATTTTTTCTAGCTCCCTGTCGTATTTCTCTATGAGCTTATCAAGTTTAAGCTTAAAAGTCTCTATAATGTCTTGCTTGATTTCTTCCAGCATTTGCTTGATGACAATATTTATTTTTCTCCTTTTTGTATTTTATGTCTGCTAAAATATATGTGTTTGAGTGAATAAATTCATAAGGAATAACGTGCTTATATAGGGGGGGAAAAATCTTTTGCATGGTATATGAAAAGGCAAAGAGGAATTTTAAAGGTTGTCTAATAAAAAGCGTGCGTGAATATGATATGAATGTAATTATAACACTAACACATACCCCCGAACGCAATATAATTACTACTTTAATAGTATAGGTTACTCCTCTATAATATGCAAATAACGCTGAAACATGCTCAAGTTTGTTGAATTCATTTATTAAAATTTCACCCGAATGTGCTGAAGTTTTTTAGTTCATTTCTAAAATCATCAGCACTTAATAAGCTGAAGTTTTTCCCTTTATTAATGAATCCTCGTCATAGAAAAAACTTTAGCGGATATGCTGAAGTTATTAAGCTATGTCTAAACACTTCATCACTTAATAAGCTGAAGTTTTCTGTGCATGATTCATTAATTATGTCATACATCTTTTTTTTAAACTTCAGCAGAAGATGCCTAAGTAATTTAGTTCATTTGTAAAAATTTCAGCACAAACAACCTAAAAATTCTTCTGTTCACTTTCCTAATACTTGCCACTAAACATGAATCTGCAGGATGAGTTCGATTTGCATTGTTATAATTTTCAATAGAAGTTGGACTCTTGATTTCAAATACTTGGATCATGATACAAAACTTATTCTACTTAATAAGGACATATCATTCAATACTTTCCTGAAGAAATTTAGTGAAGTGGCAAATATTGATTAAGCCACATATGCACTAAAAGTATGGGTTGATATCAAACTAAATACAAGCAAAGGAATGCTTGTAACTTCAGATGAATAACTCAGTACGTGTATACATTTGCTTACAACTAATTCAACCTACAAGAATTGTCATTTCGTCATCGAAAAAATACAACTTTCAGAATCTGCAGCATTCAACCAATCTCTTGCATATGCGATAGATTCAGAAGCGTATGCTGACTATCAACATGAAGTACGACAACCAATAATAGAAGTAGACAATGCGCAACAACCTTCTAACATTACAGATGCTTCAGCATATATAGTGCTGCAACAATTATCCACTCCTCCAATAAATTAACACTAGTTTGTTGATGCCCAAGAAGAAGAAGAACATCTAATAATGCAAATTGATAACCAACACATAATCCAACAAAGCTTTTTGTTACCTTCTGCAATGATAAGCAACAATGAAGATGAAGTAAATATGGAGCTTATACCGATAACATCAGATAGAATTGAAGAAATTGTTGAAAATTCTTGTGCTTCTCAGAAATCAAGAAAAAGGTGAGGAGAAAGGTGAAAGAATCTCCACCATGTAAAATACATAGGTACAATGCGTTGCCTAGTAAGAGTTGGATCAATCTTTGAAAACAAACAAAACATGACTAAATTTTTCTGGAGCTTGGACATAAACGAAAAAGTTGAATTCACTGTTGTTAGATCATGTTCCAAGAGATACGAGCTAAAATGCATGAAAAATAATAATATATCTAGTATTATTCTATACCGTAAGATTTGAAAATAGTGTGTACGGTGATCTTATTCATATCTTGTGAGGACATAGAGGATGTTTGCAATAGACCCTCGGCTCAACATAGTATAAGTACCACATTAATAAAATATATAGGGAAGAAGAGACTGTATTAAAAAGTCATATGAAAGCAGAATAACACAACAAGACAGTAAAGTGATCAGCAATAAAAGAAAACAACATCCAGTCATAAAAATCTACTACCAACAGAAAATCTGACTGTGTGCCAATACTAGAGTTACGAACACTTTACACTACCTACTCTACTGCCCTAATTTTTGACCTCCATACATTCCAATCAAGGGTCATGTCCTCGGTCAATTAAAGTTGCGCCATATCTTGCATAATCACTTCTCCCCCACCTGTTCTTTGGCCTACCTCTACCTCTCTATAGGCCCTCCAATATCAACCTCTCACACCTCCTCACCGGGACATATGTGTTCATCCTCCTCACGTGACCACCACCTAAGCTGCACTATCCGCATTTTATCCACGATAGAGGCCACCCCCACCTTATCGCGAATAACCCTCTGATCTTATCTAACCTAGTGTGCCCACACATCCATCTCAATATCCTAATCTATGTTACCTTCACCTTTTGGACATTATCAATCTTAACTGGGCAACATACAACTTTGTTGGTTTGCCACCACTTTGTAGAACTTATCCTTAAGTTTTGGTGGCACATTCTTGTAGCATAATGCACCAGAATCGAGTTTCCGCTCCGCCCCAACACGATGTGCAATATCTTCATCAATCTCCCAATCCCCCCCTGAATAATAGACCTGAAATACTTACAACTCCCTCTCTTAGGGATGACATGTGAATCTAATCTCACCTCCCCATCTCCTTCTAATGTCTCATTGCTGAACTTATGCTCCAAGTATTTTATCTTGACCTGCTCAATTTTAAACCCTTAGATTCCAGATCCTGCATCCGTATCTCTAAATAATTTAATCTTAGTTGCTAACAATTAAAGTGACAATCATATCACTTAGCTAGGGACAGAAAAAGAGTATTGTTGCGAAATAGAAACTATTTCGCAACAATACTCTTTTTCTGTCCCTAGCTAAGTGATATGATTGTCACTTTAATTGTTAGCAACTAAGATTAAATTATTTAGAGATATGGATGTAGGATCTGGAATCTAAGGGTTTAAAATTGAGCAGGTCAAGATAAAATACTTGGAGCATAAGTTCAGCGATGAAACATTAGAAGGAGATGGGGAGGTGAGATTAGATTCACATGTCATCCCTAAGAGAGGGAGTTGTAAGTATTTCAGGTCTATTATTCAGGGGGGGATGGGGAGATTGATGAAGATATTGCACATCGTGTTGGGGCGGAGCGGAAACTCGATTCTGGTGCTTTATGCTACAAGAATGTGCCACCAAAACTTAAGGATAAGTTCTACAAAGTGGTGGCAAACCAACAAAGTTGTATGTTGCCCAGTTAAGATTGATCATGTCCAAAAGGTGAAGGTAACATAGATTAGGATATTGAGATGGATGTGTGGGCACACTAGGTTAGATAAGATCAGAGGGTTATTCGCGATAAGGTGGGGGTGGCCTCTATCCTAGATAAAATGCGAATAGTGCAGCTTAGGTGGTGGTCACGTGAGGAGGATGAACACATATGTCCCGGTGAGGAGGTGTGAGAGGTTGATATTGGAGGGCCTATAGAGAGGTAGAGGTAGGCCAAAGAACAGGTGGGGGAGAAGTGATTATGCAAGATATGGCGCAACTTTAATTGACCGAGGACATGACCCTTGATAGGAATGTATGGAGGTCAAAAATTAGGGCAGTAGAGTAGGTAGTGTAAAGTGTTCGTAACTCTAGTATTGGCACACAGTAAGATTTTCTGTTGGTAGTAGATTTTTATGACTGGATGTTGTTTTCTTTTATTGCTGATCACTTTACTGTCTTGTTGTGTTATTCTGTTTTCATATGACTTTTTAATACAGTCTCTTCTTCCCTATATATTTTATTAATGTGGTACTTATACTATGTTGAGCCGAGGGTCTATTGCAAACATCCTCTATGTCCTCACAAGATATGAATAAGGTCACCGTACACACTATTTTCAAATCTTACGGTATAGAATAATACTAGATATATTATTATTTTTCATGCATTTCAGCTCGAATCTCTTGGAACATGATCTAACAACAGTTTCAACTTTTTCGTTTATGTCCAAGCTCCAGAAAAATTTAGTCATGTTTTGTTTGTTTTCAAAGATTGATCCAACTCTTACTTAGGCAACGCATCGTACCTATGTATTTTACATGGTGGAGATTCTTTCACCTTTCTCCTCACCTTTTTCTTGATTTCTGAGAAGCACAAGAATTTTTCAACAATTTCTTCAATTCTATTTGATGTTATCGGTATAAGCTCCATATTTACTTCATCTTCATTGTTGCTTATCATTGCAGAAGGTAACAAAAAGCTTTGTTGGATTGTGTGTTGGTTATCAATTTGCATTATTAGATGTTCTTCTTCTTCTTGGGCATCAACAAACTAGTGTTAATTTATTGGAGGAGTGGATAATTGTTGCAGCACTATATATGCTGAAGCATCTGTAATGTTAGAAGGTTGTTGCGCATTGTCTACTTCTATTATTGGTTGTCGTACTTCATGTTGATAGTCAGCATACGCTTCTGAATCTATCGCATATGCAAGAGATTGGTTGAATGCTGCAGATTTTGAAAGTTGTATTTTTTCGATGACGAAATGACAATTCTTGTAGGTTGACTTAGTTGTAAGCAAATGTATACACGTACTGAGTTCTTCATCTGAAGTTACAAGCATTCCTTTGCTTGTATTTAGTTTGATATCAACCCATACTTTTAGTGCATATGTGGCTTAATCAATATTTGCCACTTCACTAAATTTCTTCAGGAAAGTATTGAATGATATGTCCTTATTAAGTAGAATAAGTTTTGTATCATGATCCAAGTATTTGAAATCAGGAGTCCAACTTCTATTGAAAATTATAACAATGCAAATCGAACTCATCCTGCAGATTCATGTTTAGTGGCAAGTATTAGGAAAGTGAACAGAAGAATTTTTAGGTTGTTTGTGCTGAAATTTTTACAAATGAACTAAATTACTTAGGCATCTTCTGCTGAAGTTTAAAAAAAAGATGTATGACATAATTAATGAATCATGCACAGAAAACTTCAGCTTATTAAGTGATGAAGTGTTTAGACATAAGCTTAATAACTTCAGCATATCCGCTAAAGTTTTTTCTATGACGAGGATTCATCAATAAAGGGAAAAACTTCAGCTCATTAAGTGCTGATGATTTTAGAAATGAACTAAAAAACTTCAACACATTCGGGTGAAATTTTAATAAATGAATTCAACAAACTTGAGCATGTTTCAGCATTATTTGCATATTATAGAGGAGTAACCTATACTATTAAAGTAGTAATTATATTGCGTTCGGGGGTATGTGTTAGTGTTATAATTACATTCATATCATATTCACGCACGCTTTTTATTAGACAACCTTTAAAATTCCTCTTTGCCTTTTCATATACCATGCAAAAGATTTTCCCCCCCTATATAAGCACGTTATTCCTTATGAATCTATTCACTCAAACACATATATTTTAGCAGACATAAAATACAAAAAGGAGAAAAATAAATATTGTCATCAAGCAAATGCTGGAACAAATCAAGCAAGACATTATAGAGACTTTTAAGCTTAAACTTGATAAGCTCATAGAGAAATACGACAGGGAGCTAGAAAAAATTAATAACAAGCTTGATACGCTTGTGATGTATGCAAGATTTGATAATCTTGCTGATGAAGATGCTAGTCCATCTGGTACTGACGACGACGACGATGATGATGATGATATGGACGATTAATTTTTTCTTTTTGTTATTTATGAAATTTGATTTATCCTTTTTAATGTTTTAATAAAATATTTAGTTTTTGTTTTTAGTTTTTTCTGCGTTTTTTTAAATATTAGTTCTATTCAAACTTTACTCAATTAATCTAAGTTTTTACAAATTATCTAAAAAATTTCAGCACCTAGGCCGAAGTTTTTTGGTGCAATACAAATTTTTAATTTATTCTTTATTTTTTATCTAGTGTAGGAGCAAAACATCAGCTCCTCATGCTTAAGTTTTTTAATGTTAACTAAAAAACTTCAGCACCTCTATCGAAGTTTTTTGGCCCAAAATAAATTTTTAAATTATCCAGCGTAGGAGGAAAATTTCAGATCCTTCTGCTGAAATTTATAAATAATAACTAAAAAACTTTAACACCTATGCCAAAGTTTTTTGGTGAAATATGAAATTTTAATTTATGTTTATTTTCTTTTTTGATCCAGTGAAGGATGAAAACTTCAGCTCCTCCTGCTGAAGTTTTTAAATAGTAACTAAAAAACTTTGGTACCTATGCTGAAGTTTTTTGTGCAATATGAAATTTTAACGTACGTTTTATTTTTTTACCCAATGTACGAGGAAAACTTTAGCTTTTAATTATTAACAAAGAAACTTCAGCAACTATGCCGAAGTTTTAAAACAATCATATAATGTTTTAATATAATTTCTTCTTTGTTGTGTTATTTGCCAGCTCGTTAACAAAATAACTTCAGCTTAGAATATTATAATTCATCGTCAAATATATTTAGAATGCAAATTCAGCATATCAGTGAAGTTCATCAAACAACTTCAATCAATAGAAAACATATAATTCAAAAACTATTTTGAATTCTCGAGATGAATTTGAATACTTACAATGTATTTGAATTTGAATTTGAATATGGAATTTTAATGCGAGACGCGATCTCAGGAGAGACGGACTGATGGAGGAGATACGAAGGAGATCTGAAATTTGAATATGGGTATGTTTGTTTCAACTTTTATTTATTCTGAAAGGGGTATAACGGTTATATTATACCCTTCTTTATGGGTATAATATGTTAGTTGGTTACCAAATCAATAATTTTAAAAAATAGGATATAGGTTAAAAGGTGGCATAAAAATAGGGTACGGCTGCAAATAGCCCTATAAGCTATTCCTGATATTATTTGAATTCCCAAATAACTTATCCCATGATTATATTCAAATAAAGAATAAGATAATATTAAATTTTTATTGCAAAATTATTTTTACTTATGCATTATACCAAGCAACCCCTTAGTGTTCATTTAATCTGTTGCATGTCTTGTCCATATGTAGTTATGATCCCAAGGCCCATAAAACTAAATCAGTTTATCCCCATAATACAATGTCTATTCTGAAAATCAAAAGTTGTACGCTTTGATTTTTTTCTACGAGAACTCAACCCAATAGGAATAAGAATATTTAGAAGTTGGTAGACATTGTACGTACACACTAGGGGTATACAAAAAAATCGACAAATCGCACCAATTTGATAATTTAAATTAAATAGAGAAAAAAACCTAACTATGGTTTGGTTTGATTTGGTTCAGTATTGGGAAAAAAACCAACCATAATTAGTTTGGTTTGGTTTGATTTTAACTAAAAAAGTCAAACTGAAACTAATGCCAATCCGGCATTATATATATAGAAACTTTAGATATATTTAATATATAAATATACTTATTGTGATGTAATTTATAAATATTTTTAAAAAAAAATTCATAAGTTTATCTTTTAATATATTATTTCAATGTTGGACTTAGAACTTTTGAACGATCAAAATGTTTTATAACTATTAATATTAGCAAATTAAATAACGTTAACCAAAGCCCAACCAAAATCAAATTAATAATAATGCTAACAAAAGACATTTCAATTCAATACTAAGAACGAGAATGTATTGGATATCTAATTTTTGTTTTGCAATAATTTAGATAAAAATGTATAATCTATTTTTATTTTTTCTTTAGCGTTTAGTCATATTATTAATATTCCCTTATTAGTATATTTATTTTAGCATAACTTAGTACTTTTAGATTATGTTTATTTCGGTTATAGATTAATTAGCAATATTTATATTACATAATTTTATTATTTTATTGTTGAATATTTTAGGATAATTTCATGACACGTCTTATATTTTTTATTTTCTTGAAAAATACTTTATATATTTGTATCTTACTAAAATTAAAGAAATATTTTGAACACAAATTATATACTTTGTTCTACGAATATTTTACCAAAGAAAAAAAGCCGAAAAATTTTGTCTTTAAATTTAATAAATTAATTTTACCAACGGCAAAAGTATCTGTTAAATTAGAAAACCACTCGTATTTTACATCACAGACATAGATAGCAGGGCTATAATTGCGTAGCATAATTTTACTTGGAAAAGAAAATCTAAACTTTGGAGAAACTTCATCCTCCCTATCACTCAGTTACTAAAAATACTTCCATTTGCAGATCTGATTACCACAATTTGGTTGGTAAATCAAAGAGAAAACCATAAAAACATTGGATTAAAGGTGAAAAACCTTTCAGTCTAATAGTTGTGACCAGGAATATGAGACTGGACTCCTAACTTGGTTTTGAGCATTATTCCAAGAAATGGAACCAAATGCACTCTTTCTCATCATGTTAACACCCTTCTTTGACACGAAGGTAACGGTGTAACGCAGCCTCTCCCCTACCCTTTTGAATACAAGTTTTGATGGCTTCACGGTTACAGTAACAGACGGAGGAGCATCGACGGTTACCTCATAGACGGACCCTGCAGCTCCCACGTTGGTCACTGCACGGGTGTAACGAACAACCCTTGATTTCCCGAACAAAACTGAGAACGAAGGGTAGTTGATCTGCCCAGGATCTGCAAATTTCTTAGCACAGGTGACATTCGGGCGCTTGACAATGGCTTGTATGTGGTTCAACTCATAGTTTAAGGAGCATAAGAATTTAATGTAGTCCTCTGGGGTAATATCATATATTAGACCGGGGGAAAGTGCCTTGTGGGGATCAACATGACCTGATCCATGAGCCCAAGGAGTGGAGAGTTGGCCACCTTCAGCGTCACGGAGAGGAGAGTTAGTGGTGTCGCGAACATAGGCAGTCGTCATAAGTGCAGATTTGATCGCGCTTGGACTCCATTCTGGATGTGCTGCTTTCAACAATGCAGCTAGCCCACTGATATGAGGACAGGACATGGATGTGCCTACAAGAGTTCGATGTAAAGAAAGATCAAATAATGTAACGAAATTCTGTGGATAATGAAGTCGTCTCTCTATCATTTTTCACTAAAATTTCAGGTTTTTGTGTGAATAATGAAACAGTACCTCTACCATTTTTCACTTAAATAGCAGGCTCTTGTCTGCAGTATGTTTCAAACCCTGTGACGTGCACTTGTCACATCATTACTAGTATAAGTTTTATTGTGTTTCTCATATAATTAATATTAGTTGTGTGAGACTCATTTTTCTCTTACAAATTTGCGGATCTCAATCTTATACTTCTGGGTCCATAAAAATATAAATCCACAAAATTGTGAGAGAAAAAGAAGTCCCACACAACTAATATTAATTATATAAGACACACAATAAAACTTCTCGCACTCTTGCCACTACTGACTACACCTTGCACATTCCTAAGGGATGAATTTTACACTGCTGGGTTATGTATAAATATAACTTCAGATAAATTGTTTATAATAAGTGAAATTAATAATCTGTGATAAATTACAGTATACTGACGGTGTCGATATTTTAAAAACCATCATTTTATATTATTGAAATTAATTACAATAAATTCTTCTCTAAACCATGTTCATATCCAACTCTGAACACTTCTACAGCGAGCCCCTCGTGGATTTCTTCTGTCCCTATTTCTTGCTATTTTAGCCATAAATTTGATATAGGCTTGGGCACTTCTTTTTTTTCATTCACACGTCACATCATATAAATAAGTCCAAATTTTAGTCAATTTTTTTCTTGGAAACTCCATTAATACAATTTAATTATAACTAATGTAATTTAGGATTAATGCTACACATGTGAACCTCTCTAAACTTTAGGCATGTGCTACAGCACATAATTCCAGATCACCCACAGGTGTCTTTATTCTACGCGTTCATCTTTTCCTTATTTAGTGTGTACGATTAGTCTTAATAATTGCGAGATCTAATAAAAATATAATTAAGACCATAATTAAGCTAAGTATGACAAAGATTAAATAAAGAAACTATCCGTTGGTAATACTTACCAGACATGATGTTGAACTTAGTCCTTCTGGTATCCTTTTCAAGCCCAGTGGGCCCAATAGCCTCAGACCAAGCAGCCAAAATATTAACTCCAGGCCCAATAACATCGGGCTTCAAAATCTGTGGGGTCACAGTATTGGGCCCTCTTGAACTAAACGCAGCCACCACCGGCGACGGTTTCACATTCACCACCGTCCCACCAAAGCTGAGCACGGCGGCCGGATTCTTCTCACTCTTTACATACTGCCTTATAAAATCTCCCAATTTCCTACCTACAGCTACCGCCGGTAACAAATGACTATCCGCCACCAATTCCTCGCCGCTCTCCGCCGTGTTCGCCAATATCATCCCTATCCCACCAGCTTCTTTCACAACTAAACCCTTTTCTACTCTCGCATTTGTCCCTCTATCACACAACACTATTTTCCCACGGACCATTTTCGGGTCAAGTGAACCCGACAAACAAAGACTTGCGCTACTGTGTGTACCGTAAACTAATGGAACTACCTTTTTACCCATTCCTTTTCCACTGTATAACGAAACTCCGCTAATCTTTTTCCCGTTACCTAAAGTAGCAAAAGCGGGGAAATCACGATCTATGGTACCGGCACCAACGGTCATGATCCAAGGAGCTGTATTTGCAAGTGAACCTTTAGCTGGACCGCTATTTCCAGCTGAACAGGAAACAACAATTCCTTTCTCCATAGCAGAGAAAGCACCAATAGCAATTGTATCACGATAATAAGGACCCGATCCACCACCCAAAGATAATGAAAGTACATCAACTCCATCTAAAATAGCACGTTCCATACCAGCTAGAATATCAGAACCAAAACAACCAGTAGGCCAGCATACCTTGTACGTAGCTACACGCGCTCGTGGTGCCATACCACGCGCGACCCCACTAGCGTACCCGAGAAGGCTAGCGTTCGCCACAGGTGCACCAGCGGCGGTGCTGGATGTGTGGGTCCCATGACCGTCTTGGTCACGAGGTGACTCCGGCTGTCTAGGTTGGTTAGTGAACGAGCCAGAGGCCGACATTTGATAACCTTTGGAGAAAAAACGAGCACCTATCAGCTTTTTGTTGCAATGTAATTTCGGATCGAAATCGGGACCCGATTCACATTCCCCCTTCCACCTCGACGGCACATCGGGCATACCGAAATCGTTATAGCTCTTCGACTCCGGCCAAACGCCGGTGTCGAGAACTCCGATAACAACATCCTGAGCAGCGTTGTTGAGTTCCTGTGGACTGTGACCAGCCCAAAGGCCGAGCTCATTATTCAACCCCAGAAACTCAGGAGTCCTTGTTGTATGGAGTGTATAAACAGTATCCTCGTAAACTCCAACAACATCATCAGATTGACGGAGTAGTTCAGCTTCATGTGGGTCAAGAGAAGCAGCAAAACCAGAATAAGCAGTGTCGTAAGAGTAAAGAAGTGACGATTCGTCAGAGGTTGAAGAAGAGGACAAAGCTTGGAGCTGAGCATTGTACCAATCATGGTGTGTAGCAAAAGAAGAAGGTATTTGGTGATTTTTCATGTGAACAATGTAAACTTTCTTGGCAAAACATGGCTGAAGAACAAGGAGAACAACAATGACGGAGAAACAGAGGAAAGAACCCATTTGGAAAAATGGGGAAAATGGGAGATTAGAGGAGATGATTTAACTGATTTTTTGTTTATAGAGAAAATATCTCAGCGACGAAAAAGAGAAAAGAAGAATGGAAAGGAGGAGACAGTCGCCGTGAAATGCGACTGACAGAAGAAGATAGAAAGAAGTATGGAGGACTCATGTCGTGTTTATATTACCAGTAGGGTTATTATTAAGGCTTGGAGTTTTCTATTTCTACAACAATGCCACTGTCGGAGGTGGATTTTTTGACCGCCGTGGTTAAATATGAATTATTAATCGGATTCACATTCACCCCACTAGTGCCGCTGTTAAAAAAAATTCACCATTGAACCCAGCCAATCTCTTTTTCTGATATAAATAATAATAATAATAATAATAATAATATATATATATATATAAAATCTCTTTTTCTGATATAGCTCATCTATCTCAAAATATTTCTATATAATAGTAGAGTACATTTTACTAGGAGGATAAAAATATATATTTATAATTTTTTGTGTAATTTTGGTACTAGCGCGAAAAAATGTTTAAACAAATTATGTATTAAATTTTTATAACCAAATTTACTTGAAAACTAGTATATTATCTTGCGAATGCATTGCTTTGATGATAGTATACATTGCCTAATTTTTAATACAATCAGAAGAAATAAAGATTTTCTTTTTTATTATCTCAAAGGGGTTAATAATGATGTGAATAGTGATAAAAGTGATGTAATTTACTTTCTTGAGCTACTTTTTTTATTTCTTGAAGCCAAGTAGCTTTGTGGGAAAGGAAAATTAAAAGCTACTTACTTTACTTCAAACTCAAATAGCACCTCCTAGCTTTTGCATCCATTCATAATGTACCATTAAACTTTTCTATAACATCTATGTTTATCTTGAATATTTTTTAATTATGATAAAGGTTGGCTATTGTGGAACGGTTTGATTGTATTTGTCAAATTCATTAAACCTATTTGCTAATATTGTGATTAATAATCTCATATCACTAAAATAATTCATTAGTTTTCTAGGATCACATCATTACAAATTAAAGAACTTATCTTTAAGAATGTGACTACTAAATTGCAAACAACCATCTTTTTCCTTTTTTCTTTTTTTAACTTTTCATTAAAAGAATGTTGCATAAAATATAACAAGGTGTGGCACATTCATAATCATACTCAGGAGATAATGAACTTCAACATCATTGCATGTTTCACATAAAGATCACTAATTACCCTCACTGCTTCCTTTATTTTGACCATACAATAAAATAAAATAAAAGTGAAACAGTATATATATAGGTTACCAATTATTCTTTGGCTTTCCAAGATTATGAACTGTATACTTTTACTGTGTTTGGTTTTTTTCACTTTCTTTTGTCCTCTTTGAATAAATGGTTAGGTTAGGAACATTGCATTATCACTTATAAATGGTCTATCTACTAAACTTTGATTTCTAGGGCACATATAGGTAGTTAAATTTGAAACACATTTATTTTCCATCTTATAATTGTGTGTTTTGGATACAATGGGAGACTAAAAAGTTATATGTCCAGTAAGATATTAAATCATGATTTCTACCACCATAACTTCCCTTTTTTTTTTTTTTTGAAGAAAATGTTTTATTTCAACTATGGTAAAATTACATCATCTGTTCTTTTGGACTCTAGAACAGATCTCATATGTACAATCATTTTGAAAACTCTATAACTATTGTTGTTAAAACTACTGTCCTATTACATAAATTGCTACAACTGGAAGCTCTCATAAAGGATAGCTATTTATGTTCTGTAACATGGGTGACCATTTAGGTATCTTTCCCCCAGTGAAGTGCATTTGAATTGTGATCTCCTTTGCTCGGTCCTTGGCGTCTCTGGTTGTCTGTTGAAACCTTCTGGTGTTCCTTTCCATCCATATGTTGTATACTACCACTGCAAACACCACTCCTAGAATGGATTTTCTGGGATTTCTGCTGTTTAAATTTGATATCAGCCATTGGATTTCTGTTTCCCACGAGCCTGTTACTCTTTGATATTTCATCCATTGTAACATAGCTTGCCACAATGTTTTGGAGTATACGCATTCAAAGAATAAATGGTCGTGTGTTTCTTCAGTATTTCTATCACACAAACTACAGCATTGATTAGTGTGAATTCCCCATTTAGCTAATCTGTCAACCGTCGCCAAGCGTCTATGCAACGCCATCCATAAGATGTATTTCTGTTTCGGGAGTATGCCAGTCACCATTAAGAAATTTTTTTCCATGTAACTTTGGGGTATTGAGGAGTGGTTTGAATGTATGCCTTTCTAATGCTAAATTGCCCATTTTTTGTACATGTTTGCATTCCTGTACCATCAGTTGTCCACCATTCTCTCGCGCCAAATAATTTCCTAACGAGCCAGCTAGCTTGTTTAGGAATTTCTATGGTATCAATATCTTTTTTCTTTATGTAGTGACAATGTATCCATTTGATCCAGAGTTTATCTTTTTTTTCCATTAAGGCCCAGAGTAGTTTTGATAGAGCCGCTTTATTCTATCTTTCATAGGATATAATGTTCAGTCCTCCTGCCGCCATTGGTTTACACAATGTTTCCCATGCAATTGGATTCCTATGGCTCGTTTCATGACTACCAGTCCAAAGGTAATTCCTACATATTCCATTTACCAGCTTTATAATTTTTTTTGGAGTGAGGAAAACCTGGGCCCAATAGGTTTGCATTTCAAAGAGGACACTTTTGATGAGTTGGATTCTGCCAGCATAAGAGAGGAGTTTTGATGTCCAACTTCTAATTTTGTCCATTGTTTTCTCCACTAGGAGCATACATTGTGATACTGTGACCTTTTTTGTGGATAAGGGTACTCCTAGATATTTGAATGGCAGGGTGCCCTCTGTGAGGTGAAGATCAGAGCATATTTTCTCCTTGAAGTTAGTTGATACACCTGCTATATATAAGGAGCTTTTATCCATATTGGCTTGGAGTCCTAAGGCCTCAGAAACTGTTCAAATACACTCATCATTAGCTTCATAAAAGTTTCATCAGCCCGACAACACAGCAAAAGATCGTCTGCAAAGCATATATGTGTGATTTGTAGTTTGGAGCATTTGGTATGGAAGTTAAAGTTTGGATTTCTATGTAGCTTTATTAAGGATCTGGTTAGGCATTCCATGGCTAGCACAAACAAATAGGGGGACATTGGATCTCCCTGCCTTAGCTCTTTTCTTGCGTCAAAACTCTTGGTGAGTCCTCCATTTATCAAAAGGGAGTAACTGACGGTGGAGACACATTTCATTATTAATACTACTATTTTATAAGGAATTCCAAATTCAAGTAGTACTGCCTTGAGGAAGTCCCATTCAACTGAGGCGTAGGCCTTCCTAATGTCAACTTTTATCAGGCATCTAGGGGATGTTGTCTTGCGATTGTAGCCTTTGATTATCTCATGAGCCATAATAACATTATCCAGTATGTTTCTTCCCTCTATGTAAGCCAATTGGGAATTCCCAACTAAATAATCGACAATCAGTTTCAGCCTGTTTGTTAGAATCTTAGATATAATTTTATAGATAGTTGAACAGCAGTTAATGGGTCGATATTCTTTGACATAGCTGGGATTTTGCACTTTTGGAATCAAAGTGACAGTTGTGCAGTTAATCTTTTTCAGCAGTTTTCCACTGTGGAAAAACTATTGTACTGCCTGGGTAACATCCCCCCCCCCCCCCACAGTAGGCCAAAATTCTTTAAAGAATTCAGCAGGATAGCCATCAATACCTGGAGTTTTATCTTGTGGGAGCTTCTGCACAATCTGGTGTATTTCATATTCTGTTAGTGGAGCCATTAGTTGCTGCTGATGGTGTAGAGTGAGACAGGGTCCATCTCTGGCTACTGTGATGTTGATGCCTGGCAACTGTGTGGCTGCTGTGCCCAGTATCTCTTGGAAGAACTGGGTGAAGTGCTGTTGTATCTGCTGTGGATCAGTGAGTTTCAGCTGGTCTTCAGTAAGGATACATCTCACTTTGTTTCTTGCTTGTCTGGCTTTCATGTAGGCATAGAAATATTTTGTATTGTGATCCCCCAGTTGGATCCAATTGGCCCTTGATTTCTGCCTCATTATTTGTTCTTGGATAGCTTCCCATTTTTCAATCATCTGCAGTAACTCTTTTTCTTTATGGATCTCCTGCTGGTTGAAATGGTCTTCATTCAATCTGTTATGTGTAACATTCAATTGTTCTCTTATTTGTTGGAGTTTCTGCTCCACAGAGTTGTGATCCTTCTGGATATGTCTGGTAGTTTGTTGTAGTTGTTTCAATTTGTTCCAGATAGAATACATAGTGAAACATGTGTGGTGTTGTCTCCAAATTTGTTGAACTGCTTCTCTGTACTCCTCTTGCTGCATAGCAGTATTGAGTAGTCTATAAGGCATGTTCAGTCTGGTTTTAACAACTTCAGTGTTCAGCATTATGGGTGTATGATCTGAGCATCCTGGTAGCATATAAACTGCTTCCACTCCAGTGTAGGTGTTGAACATTCAGGGTTGCCAAAAGCCCAATCAATGTGGCTGTAAATTCTGTTTTCACTGTCTCTTTTGTTGCTCCAGAAGTACCTGTTCCCTCTCTTGGTGATCTGTCCTACTCCTATATCATCAATACAGTTTTGGAAATCAGTCATTTCTGAGTGGTGTACTGGTTGTCCATTGATTATGTCTTCCCCTCCTAGCACACTGTTGAAATCACCTAATATAAGACATGGACCATTGTAGTTGACAGTTCTCAGGGTATCCCATAGAGATGCCCTTTGCTGTGTGGAATGCAATCCATAAACAAATGTGATATAGCTAGAGAAGTTGGAATTCTTGTCTGTCACCCAGCACTGGATCAGTTGGTCAGTGGTTTGTACAGGTACAACATGGACATTTGACCATTCCCATATTATCCATATTCTCCCATTTGGTTCACAATCATAGTTATGTGCCATGTTCCATTCATCCCCAAGCTTTCTGTATATTGTCTGTGATTGTAGTTGTTTTACTTTGGTTTCTAGACAAGCTACAAGATCAACTTTATTAGACCTCAAGAATTTTTTAACTCTCTCTGTTTATGGGACTTATTCGGTCCTCTAATGTTCCAGGAGACAATTACCATGGATGGTATTGGTTACTTGAGCTTCCCTTTCACCCTTACTGGATGTTTCTATTCCACTGTGTCCCTGCTGTTGGATCTTTTGTTCTGGTTCCCTAAGAATCATTGCAGTAGACATAAGCTTGGCATTCAATTCAGTATGTTTGATCACCCCTTTAGCAGTAGTATCAGCAGTTGTGTGGATAGTTACTACCTGTTTGCCTCGACTATTCCTTGATAGTTCCACTTCAGGTTGAACTGTTTGCTCCTCATGCTGCTGGTTGACTGTAGTCTCATTCCTTACAGGTTTTGGTTGCCATTGCTTTGTTATGTTGTGCTTGATTCCCTTTCTCTACTCCTGAGGCTTTTTGGCTATTTTTCCTTGTTTCTGGCAGTCTCTTGTTTTGTGCCCAAAGGAATTGCAGTCTTGGCAGAATATAAGTTTCCATTCAAATTCCACCGTTTGCATCCAACTTCTCCCATCAGGTATTTCAATATGCACTTCATCAGGTATGGGTTGCGTTATATCCATTTCCACTAGGATTCTAGCATAGGAAATCCTTTCACAGTCAGCTGTAAGCCTATCAGTGCATTAAGGCTTTCCAATTAGGCTAGCTATTCTAGTTAGGTTCTCCTCTGCCCAACATTGGATCAGTAAACATGGAAAGTTAATCCAGATTGGTACAATTCGCATTGACTCATTCCGGATTTGAAAATTTGGATCCCAATCCTTTAAAATCAGAGGCTTACTTTTGAAGGAGTGAGGACCAGCTTGCATTATCAATTTTTTGTCTTTCATACAATCGAATTTAAAAATGAAATAACCATCATCATGTAACAGTACTGTCGGTGTTGTTACAGTATTCCAAACTTCATATACATACTTGAGCATTTCTTTAAACGACGGGTTACCTCCTATTACATATCCGATTGCAGCAGTTTTCCATTTTTGATTCTGTATGTCTATCTCCTTGGGGTTTAGTTGTGCAATTTTCCTTCCATCCTTCACCATCGGAGGGTAGTATTTGAGTTGCATGCCTTTGTTTGGGATGCGATTGCCTTGGACTGCTTCTTTAAATGTTTGCTTCTGCGATTCAACTGAGAAATTGAGCTTCCTCACTGTTGTTGTTGTCGTATCTGGTTCCTTTAATGGCCTTTTAGATTCCTCCTTTTCCGATACTGGTTGCATCATCGTCAGTGCGCTGCCCACTCCGGGTAACTTCCCTTTTTTATTATTTTCATTTGGGATATGTGTGAGATTATTTAGGTTAATTTTCTTTTCTTTTTATTTTCTATTTATATTATAGTTGTATAAGGAATTTGTTTGTTAATTAACTAGAGAGAGAAAATTATTACTATTAATGGTAAAGTCATGGTTCTTCTTGATAATATAAAGTCTATGATGCTTGACAAAAGGAAAATCATATATATCGTGTACAATAACAACATTCCAGTAAAATCTCACAAGAAAAATTATCTATCGTGTAAGCAAAAAAATAAAAAATTGTGTTACAAAATATTTAGTGAAATCCAAACCCCAACAATAGTCCATTCTCAGTTACCAAATTGAATTATACAGGGGCGATAAAAAATTGGCTAAAGTTTCAAGCTTTTGTAGGAAAAAAATGTGTTTCGGAAAAATTAACTTTTTTTCAAAAAATGTTCGGACTATGATCAAGCACAAATTGTTGCTTTAATATTTGAAAATATATTTCTCATATTATTTGGCTAAATACATATTTCTATTCTCCAAAAGTTTTTTGTTTTTGTTTTTGGAATTGGACAAAATACTTTTCAAAATAAGCAGATTTTGAAAGGTAACCAGAAAGCTACTCTAAATTAGTAAAGGTTCCAATCTACAAAACAAAAATCTGCATGGGATATTTACAGCAAATAATAATAATAATTTATTATGATTAGTTAACAGATTAAAGTAAAATATGAATTAATTGTAACTTAGTTATATTTGTGAAGACATGTATAATGTATTTAAGGATTGGAAAGTTGTTTACGTCTCCTAAAAAGGTGCCTCTTAGGGACTAGAAAATGTAACATTGCCCATAATTTGTGACATAAAAAGAAATAGTGATAGAGACAGGGCCATTTTACAAATAAGGAACTTTTACCAAAACAATTCGAAAAGAATTATTTAGGTTGTTTAATTGATTACGGACAAAATTCTAAATTCCTCTAAATCTCCACTTAATTTCTTTATTGAGATTTTAGTACACTAATTTCGGCCTTTGTGCTGCTTTTGTTTTCTTAGAAAAATGACAACTATGCTTCGCCGGTTTTAATTGCAATTTAGATTGAATATTTTTTTAATTCCAAATTTCCAGTCTGTTAAGCAACGAAAAGTGAATAAAAAAGATCAAGTAAAGAAATTGGAAAGACAGGTGCATTTAACTTTATTAAATATTGAGACCCCATATTTTTATTTTTAGATCACACCTTATTAAATTCAACTGTATCTCTAGAATTTACTTTTTTCCTTCTTTCACATACGGTTTATATAAGTGGAAATGGAGATTTATTGCTCTGCTAGAAATAGAAATGAAGAAATCTATTGCTGATTCATGATATTATTTACTTAAGATTGAGGTTTGACGTTGTATTCATTTTTAATAATTTTGAACATATCGCTCAGTGATAACATTCTATAAGCTCCGATTGAAAGAAAAATGAGGAAGAAGAAGAACAGTGAAGAAGAGAGAGAAGAGAGAAAAGATGAACTGAAGAAATGGAAAATGCAATTATGATCTCTATCTCAAACCTTCTGTCCGTGTACAGATATATCAAAATATGTAAAATTTTGTGTGTGTGTAATTACATGTGTACCCCTGTAACTTATACAAAATTATATACACAGATTAAATAAAAAATGCCCTTGGGCTGCTGCTAGATTGGGCTTGTATCAGCATCATTGGGCTGATGCTTGTGTTTAATGTGCTGAAGCCCAACACCCCCCTTCAAGCTGGAGGGTGAACAAACACCCAGCTTGGACAAGAATTGATGATGCAAAACACCTGTTAAGGGCTTAGTAAAAACATCAGCCAACTGGTCAGCAGAAGCAACATGATGTAGTGAAATAAGACCTTCCTGAAGTTTGGTACGAATGAAATAGCAATCAACTTCAATATGCTTAGTCCGCTCGTGAAAAACTGGATTCTTGGCTATGTGGATGGCAGCTTGGTTATCACAAAAAACAGGCACAGCAGATGCAACAGGAACACCAAAGTCAGAAAATAGTCTCACCAACCAAGTAAGCTCCCCAACAGCCTTGCTTATAGCCCTGTACTCAGCCTCAGCTGAGGACAAAGACACCACTGGTTGTTTTTTAGTTTTCCACCCAATGAGAGAACCACCCAAGAATATTGAGAATCCAGATACTGACCTCCTAGTGTCTGGGCAAGAGGCCCAGTCACTATCACAATATGCAGTCAGAGAAAAATCAGGAGTATTGTTAAGAAAAACTCCCAAGTCAGAAGTCCCTTTGAGGTATCTAAGAGTGTGTAAGGCAGCAGTCATGTGTACAGAAGTAGGTTTTTGGAGAAATTGGCTAAGGTGTTGGACAGCAAAGGCCAAATCAGGCCTTGTATGAGTGAGGAAATTAAGCTTACCAACTAGACTCCTATAAGATTCAGGGAAAGGAAGAGGAGTGCCTGATTCATGGCGAAGCTTAACAGAAAGATCAAGGGGACAAGTCACAGAAGAAGCTTCAGAACAATTATAAGAGAGAAGGAGATCAGTGATGAACTTCTTCTGATGAAGGAGAAGTCCATCAGCATAATAAGCAACCTCAATGCCAAGGAAATAGTTAAGGATGCCCAGATCTTTTATTTTGAAGGCAGAGTCTAAGAAGGCTTTTAATGCAGTGATCTCCACAAGATCATTGCCAGTGAGAATAATGTCATCAACATAGACAGCTAAAAGGACAATGGATTGGCCAGATTTCTTACGAAAGAGAGAATAGTCATTGAGGGAGGAAGAATAACCTTTAGAGCACAAGGCCTGAGAAAGTTTGGCATACCATTGCCTGGAAGCCTGTTTCAGACCATATAAGGACTTCTGAAGAAGGCAGACAAAAGGAGCAGAAGAAGAAGGAGATGAGGAAGAAGGAGAGGAAGAAGAAGAAGAGGAGTTAACTGACAAACCTGGAGGTAGTCTCATGTAGACTTCTTCATTAATATCACCATGGAGAAATGCATTATTGACATCCAATTGAAATAAGGGCCAAGATTGCTTGACAGCAACTGCAATCAAGGATTTGATAGTAGAAAACTTCACAACAGGAGAGAAAGTATCAGTATAATCCACACCCTCAACCTGAGTATCACCCCTAACCACCAATCTGGCCTTATACCTCTCCACACTACCATCAGCCTTATACTTAATCTTGTAAACCCATTTGCATCCAATAGGCTTTTTGCCAGGAGGAAGAGGAACCAAAGACCATGTATTATTGGCTGCCAAAGCCTCAAATTCTTTGGTCATGGCAGCTTGCCAAGCAGGATCAGAGGCAGCTTGGTTATAAGATGTAGGCTCAAACAATGCAGGGCTAACAGAGCCAGTGCAGCAAGTGGAAGAAGAACTGATGCCAGAAATAGAAGGAGGAAGGTCACATATGTACTGCTGGAGATGTGCAGGAGTGGTGTGGTGCCTGCCAGATCTCCTAGGTGCAGGCAAGTTGTGTGGAGGAGAAGTGGACACAGGGATTGGCAAGGGAAGGGTAGAAGGAGATAGGGGAGTAGGAAGGGAAGAAGAAGTAGGGATAATAGAGGAGGAGGGAGCATTAGGAGATGAGAAAGGGCCTGTTGATATGAGATCATCAAAAAGAGGAAGGGAAGGAGGATCAGAAGCAATAGGAGTGGGAGGATAATCAGGGGAAGGACAAGAAATAAAAGGAGGAATAGAAGAATTACCCCAAGGAAGGGCAAAGGGAAAGACATCTTCATAGAAAATAACATCCCTGGATATAAGTGTATGCTTGGTATTCAGGTTATACAACTTGTAACCCTTTTTACCTAGAGGATAACCTAAGAACATACAAGGAGCAGCCCTTGGCTGAAATTTGTCCCTATGCTGCTTGGGTACAGAGGCAAAGCAAAGACAACCAAAGGTCTTAAGGTGAGCATAGGAGGGACAATTCCCAAACAACAATTCATAAGGAGAAACATTATTAAGAAGTTTAGAAGGGAATCTGTTGATGAGATATGTGGCAGTAAGGACACAATCACCCTAGAATTTGAGAGGAAGTTTGGACTGAAAAAGTAAAGCCCTGGATGTTTCTAAAAGATGTCTATGTTTCCTCTCAACAACCCCATTTTGTTGTGGAGTGTGAGAGCAAGATGTTTGATGAAGAATGCCATTGTCAGTGAAGAATTTGGCTCCAGCATGACTGGATCCAAGTTCAAGGGCATTATCACTTCTAATGGTTTGGATAACAGCCTGAAATTGGGCTTTTACCATGGCAACAAATGCTTGGATTATAGAAAAAGCATTGCTCTTGGAACCCATAAGGTGAGTCCAAGTGGACCTAGTATAATCATCAACTATAGTCAAAAAATACTTACAACCATTGTGAGTAGGTGTGGCATAAGGCCCCCATGTATCCAAATGAATGAGTTGAAAAGGCTGAGATGTTTTAATAGAACTTTCAGGAAAGGACAGCCTAGGCTGTCTTGCCAATGGACAGATTGTACATATAAAAGGTTGTTTATTTGTAAATTTACATGGAATAGAAGAGATGTCTTTCATTCTAACAAAGGGAATGTGACCAAGTCTATTGTGCCACAAAATTTCATTTTTATTCAATTCAGTATGAAAAGTACAATGAGAAGAAGAATTAACAGCTAAAGGAGAATGGTAAGGTTGAGAAGGGGAAGAGAGAGATGATTGTACTAGCCTGTAAAGACCATCATCCAATTTACCAATTTCCAGTGGCCTCTTCAGAGAAGGGGCCTGTATTAGACAAGAAAACTTAGTAAATGAGACAATAGAATTCAGCTGTTGGACAAGCTTGGAAACAGATATCAGATTGTATTGAAAACTGGGAATGTATAGAACATGATGCAAAGTGAAACAAAGAAATTTAAGAGACCCAGTACATGTTACTTTAACTTTGTAACCATTAGGTAGGGTGACTAGGTATGGAACAACTAGAGGTTTTATGTCAAAGAGAAGGGATTTATTGGAAGTCATATGGTCAGTGGCACCAGAATCAATAATCCAAATGCAAGCACTAACTCTAGTTAACATGCAAGCACCATAAGACACATCTTTTAAAGGGTTGAAGGATGAAGAAAATGTACCAGCAAAATTTGCAGAACTCATCACAGTGTGCTGAGAATCAGAAATTTGAGTCTGTTGAAGAAGGGTCAATAGTTGTGAGTATTGCTCCTTTGACAGCCCAGGAATCCCAGATTCTGAAGTAGAACCAGTTTGAATATTTTCACCCACATTGGACAACCCAGCATTTACACCCATGTCCATACCCTTTTGTACTTCAACACTTGCAGCAGTCCTCCTATCTTTTGTGAACTTGAAATCTGGGGGAAACCCATGCAGCTTGTAACATTTCTCAATTGAATGGCCTGGCTTCTTGCAATATCTACACACTAGGTCTATTTTGTTACCATCAAACCTAATTTTCTGAGTGAACTGTTTGGGGTTTGAGAATGTCCCATAAGGCTTCTTTATGAATTGTGTGCTAAAAGCACTGGAATCAGTGTGGAATTGAGAAGGAGAGTGGGTGACCTGTCTTTGCCTCTCATCTTGAAGAAGTATATTGTATGCACTATCTAAAGAAGGTGGAGGTTGCATCATGAGGATATTACTCCTAACTCCTATGTATGTCTCATTCAGACCCATAAGGAATTGATGTAGTTTGTTTTCATCATCCTCTTTCTGAAATTCAACCCTAGCATTACATGCAATACCACAAGTAGAAACAGCACCCCTTGTAGACCTCATAAAGTTCAACTCATCCCATAATTTTTTCAATTTGTTGAAATAAGATGCAATATCTAAAGCCCCCTGAGTAGTAGAAGCTAATTGTTGTTTGACTTCAAAGAGTTTTGTACCATCAACTGACCCATATCTCTTGTTGAGTTGAATCCAAATACTCTGAGCAGTGTCAGAGTATTGGACACTCTCTGCTATCTCAGGACTAAGAGAATTTGTTAACCAAGAGATGACCATATTGTTGCACCTATCCCACTGCCTGAATTGAGGAGAATTTTCAGGGGGTATAGGCACAGAACCATCAATGAACCCTATTTTGTTTCTAGCTGACAGAGAAACTATTACGTTTCTTCTCCATCCCCCAAAACCAACCCCTGAGAATGGGTTGGTGACCAAGGATATTCCGGGAACATCAGATGACATGAGGAACAAAGGGTTTGTGGGGCTAGGAACAAAAGTAGTAGGTTCAGGAGTTGAATCTTCATCATTTCCCACCATCTTGACCACTGAAGATGTTTAAGACTCAAACAAACCAACAATCTCAAATATAAACTCAACTAGCCAACAAATCGCAACTACAAACTCAACAAGTCAAGAAATCCTGACTACAATATGCAACTATCACAGTCTTCAACCAAAAATCAACAAAACATACATGCTAAGACGTTTATACAACATGAAACAGGTTTCACAAACAACAAAAAACTGAGAGATATGCGAAAAACTAACCAAAATCGAGAAAACCCTAATTTCTCAAAACCAACAGAGAACTGGATGGAAACGATCAAGGGTAACATTGGACGAATCCTCACGACGAGTAGAGTCGAAATATACCCGCTCTGATACCATGATAACATTCTATAAGCTCCGATTGAAAGAAAAATGAGGAAGAAGAAGAACAGTGAAGAAGAGAGAGAAGAGAGAAAAGATGAACTGAAGAAATGGAAAATGCAATTATGATCTCTATCTCGAACCTTCTGTCCGTGTACAGATATATCAAAATATGTAAAATTGTGTGTGTGTGTAATTACATGTGTACCCCTGTAACTTATACAAAATTATATACACAGATTAAATAAAAAATGCCCTTGGGCTGCTGCTAGATTGGGCTTGTATCAGCATCATTGGGCTGATGCTTGTGTTTAATGTGCTGAAGCCCAACACTCAGATGTAAAGACAATCCCTGTTGTATTCTATCCAAAATTAGCCAAAAGATATATACCACCAAAATTAATTAATCGATTTGATTTTATATATTTTAAGAAATGAATGTTTTCGAAATGTTGGCTTGTTATCAATTTAATAGAGAAAAATGGTGAGTAAGAATTTATATTGGCGATTATTAATTATTTAAAAATGAGGCATAGTTATTGTTGGTTTTTGAAAAGTTTTTATAAATACATTTATTGCAAAAGTTAACAAACAGGCCTTGACATTCTATATTACTTTAGGTGATAAAGAAAGAAAAAAGAAAAAAAGATTGTGAGAATTAACACATATTGTGTTTGAGCTACAAATACTACTAACGGTAAGTCCTTCATTTGCAATAATACTTATCGAATGCTTATATTAGTTAAATAATTTAATCGTAGTATTACAATAATAATATATCTAGTATTATTCTATACCGTAAGATTTGAAAATAGTGTGTACGGAGACCTTGTTCATATCTTGTGAGGATGTTTTCAATAGACCCTCGACTCAACATAGTATAAGTACCACATTAATAAAAAATATAGGGAAGAAGAGATAGTATTAAAAAGTCATATGAAAGCAGAATAACACAACAAGACAGTAAAGTGATCAGCAATAAAAGAAAACAATAGTTAGTCATAAAAATTTACTACCAACAGAAAACGTGACTGTGTGCCAATACTAGAGTTATGAACACTCTACACTACCAACTCTACTGCCCTAATTTTCGACCTCCATATATTCCTATTAGGGTTCATGTCCTCGGTCAATTAAAGTTGCGCCATATCTTGCATAATCACTTCTCTCCTACCTCTTCTTTGGCCTACCTCTACCTCTATGTACGCCCTTCAATATCAACCTCTCACACCTCCTCACCGGGACGTATGTGCTCATCCTCCTTACGTGACGACCACCTAAGCCGCACTTCCCGCATTTTGTCCTCGATAGAGGCCACCTCCACCTTATCGCGAATAACCCCATTTCTGATCTTATCTAACCTGGTGTGGCCACGCATCCATCTCAACATCCTAGTCTCTGCTACCTTCACCTTTTGGACATGAGCAATCTTAATTGGGCAACACTCAATCCCATACAACTTCGTTGGTTTGCCACCACTTTGTAGAACTTATCCTTAAGTTTTGGTGGCACTTCTTGTAGCACAAAGCACCAGAAGCGAGTTTCCGTTTCATACATTCCGCCCCAATACGATGTGCAATATCTTCATCAATCTCCCCATCCCCCCTGAATAATAGGCCCGAAATATTTAAAACTCCCTCTCTTAGGGATGACATGTGAATCTAATCTCACCTCCCCTTCTCCTTCTAATGTCTCATCGCTGAACTTATGCTCCAAGTATTTTATCTTGACTTGCTCAACTTTAAACCTTTAGATTCCAGGTCCTGCCTCCGTACCTCTAAATAATTTCATCTTAGTAGCTAACAATTAAAGTGACAATCATATCACTTAGCCAGGGATAGAAAAAGAGTATTGTTGCGAAATAGTTTTGATTCAAATTTTGTATATTCTTAATCAATTCATTAAATATGCATATACTATTATTTAATTAAATACAATCACTCAAATAACTAGAACTCAAATCGTTCAAATTTCAAATTTTGGCTTCCATTTAACTATAGATAAGCAACAAAATATGCACATAAGAAAAAAGAATTTTGGGATTTTTGTATAAATAATTCGTCATATTCATTATTTATTTTTTCTAGCTATATACATAATTTATATAGTAATTATACGTAATTATATATATATATATATATATATATATATATATATATATATATATATATATATATAAAATAACTCCACCGATTATTTTTAGTTTAAGCGGTTGGGTGAGCGGTTGTTTGGATAATTTTTTATTTTTCCTTATTCGATGTGTACATATAATGTAATTATACCGTAGATGGCGTGCCTAAATATTATTCGCTCCGTTTTAATTTAAATGAGATATTTTGCTTATTATTTCGTTTAAAAAATAATAACATATTTTTACAATTAAAAATAATTTAACTTAAACTTATTATTTTATACATTTAAACCCTTAATATAAAACTTGTAGAATCACCCCAAATCTATGGCCCCGCTTTTATTCTTTAAAATGTTAAAGCCGTAAATTTGAAAAGTTTTTTTAAAAAAACTTGATAACGAGTAAAATTACATAGTCGGTCGACTGAGCTGATTGAGCAAGTGATGGCGTGAGGGTAATTATGGTAAAACACAAAAAGGGGGGCCACATTAAGCTAAAAAAATAAATAAGTTATTGAGCATGAATTTGTCCCGTTAGTAGTCGTGGACTCGTGCCTAAAGTGGGGGGAATGTGCAATAAACAAGTCTGATGTAAATTTGAAACGCCTAATATATCATTTCTAGGCTATTCCTCACTGTGAAGTTTGACCCAAAAAAAAAAACAAGTGATAACAACAGGTCATGCTAGGAGTGAGCATATATTGAATATAATCGATAATTTAAATGGTTAATTATTTATTGAATTATCGGTATTGAATTATTGGGTTAACGCTTCGATAATAAATTTAAAAAAAGATCATTAGATTATTAATTCGGGCTCGGTTTGCAATTTGTTATTGGGTAAAAACCGATAAACCAAAAGAATTAATTAATTTACTAGTTTACCCTAAGTATACACATACTATACTAAGGTTTGTAATTGGTTTTTCCTATTCTTTCTCAATTCTCAATAACTCAATGTCTCTTTTTTAGTTTCTCAATTTTTCTGTCGCACCCCTACGACCTAACCTCACAAGTTCTCTGCCTCACCATGGCTCGCGCCCTCACTAGTCACTAGTCATCCTATCAAGATTCAGGCCGACATCACTCGTCAATTGCATCACACCCTCACTAGTCAACTCGTCAAGGCTCAGACTAGCATGGCAGCGTGTAAGTTTTTAGTTGCTTCATCTTCGTCTTTTTCTTAGTTTGTTTGAAAGCATTCTGGCTCTGAATTTTTTTTGGGGGGGGGGGGGGGTGTTATGTGTGCAAGCTGCTATTGTTTGAGATCTTGTTCTAATCATATATCTAGTCTTTAAACATTTTTGTAGATTCTATTTTATGAGAAATAAAATGGGCTTTGACAATAATGTATAAATTTGGTGTTGTTAAATTATCCACTTATAATTTTAACAAGTGTTTCTCTTTTTGGAATATTAAGAATCTTAAGCAGTAAACTTTTATTTAATTGTTCTTAATGATACAAGATCACATTTTATTAGCAATACAATCATATTCCATTCCACCTTTGTAATCCTATATTTATGCACCAGAAAGTTATCAAAGACAACAAAAATCTGATCTATTTCTTGACTTTTGGCTCAAGATAATTAAGAACTCGACAATTATTTATATATTGCGAAATTATTTTAGTTATTTTATCTCATCTGATAAACCGATAACCGAATCGATAATGATCGATAACCGATTTTCGATATAGATTTTTCTGTCTATGTGGTATTTTTTATGAAAAATAAAATATATTTTTTTCCTTTTTAATTATTACTTTTTAGATAATTTTTTTCGAATATAATTTATGATAAAACTTGGATAGAACTACACTATTTAGGCTAAATAGTTTTATCTGATAAAAAATAATAAAGTTTTAGTTAATCCCTTTTCGAATTTGGCATGAAAATAAAGATTTATACAATTGAAATAAATAGTCAAGACAACTAAAAAGTTAAAAAAAATATAATTGAAATAAATAGTCATTGCATCAAAAGAAGAAATAATAAGAGTGTATAATTCCACTTGTAATTTCTTGCAATTGTAAACTATTTTTGTTTCTTCTTTTGATGCAATGACTATTTATTCAGTTGTGTATTTTAACTATTTAGGTAAAATCTGTAAAAATAAAAAATAAAATTAGAGCACCATAATTTAGAGCTATATAAAAAATTCTAGCTAAGATAATTAATTTATAACTTTTTAAATGCTTTGAATATTTATTTCAATTGTATAAATCTTTATTTTCAGGTCAAATTAAAAAAAAGATTAACTAAACTTTATTTTTTTTGTGGCCAAATAAAAATATTTAGCCTAAATAATGTACTTCTATCCACAAAGAACTCTGGTATCGACTCCTCAACTGGTTGGACTATAAGTGTACCATTGCTGATTGGCAGGAGGAATGTGAGTGGATTAGTAAGCTGGCGAAGAGTAAAAATGGTTTAGCAGAAATTACAGCTTGTCTATTTGGGATCCTGGTGCCAACGATATGGAGGGAGCGGAATAAATTGAGATTTCAAGGAGGCAAGTTGATGAGCGACACTGTTTGCAAGGAAATCATAGTCCATCTCTATTTTAGAGGGGCTTCAAGGCTAAAATGGAGGGCTGTCCTACAAAGTTTAGATCATTTCCCCTAGATTACAAATGAGATAGACTTCTTTCGCGATAGTTGTATCACACGTATTATCATAGAGTGTTTTGTTTTCTTAGAATGATAATAGTGTAGTGACTGTGTATAGCATATGGAATAGGTGGTCAGCATCTATGTTTGTAAGTATACTTTTTTGACGAAATGAAATAGAAATCTGTTTATTCAAAAAAAAAAAGTACTTTAATCCAAGTTTTATTATAAATTATGTTTAAAAATATCTAAAAATTAATATTTTTAAAACAGTAAAAAATTAATTTATTATTTAAAAAAAATACCATATATGACAGAAAAATCCACGTGGCAAGTAAGTGCATCCACTCTTTTTGCCACATCAACGTATAGGGGATTAATGGCTCTCAAAAGACCAAGTTGAAGGAGTAATTAAGGCCGAGCATAATTCAGGAAGAATATTAATAATCTAAGCCAAATTTATGAGTGTTTTATGATATTTTGCGTAGTATCTTTTGTATACATCTTCTTTTTCTCCTTTGTTACAGATGATACATATTGTCTTCATTGGACGAATAAATACAATTGTACGAACGAATATAGTTGATAAGGATTGTATTTGTTGTGTGAACGAATATAATTAACACATATTATATTTATTGCGTTTAAATATAAATGATACAAACTAGTAACAACTGAATAGTAGCTGCGAATAGTAATTAGGTAAATTATATTTACTTATACTTTAAATTACAGTGCTTTATAAGAAATTTTGGTTTCGGAGTCTCCAATGTAAGATTTCTCAATTGGATATAGTCGGAATCTGAGTGCAAATATTAGATACCGAATGAAAATAAAAAAACACTCCATGTCTAATTTTATAAACTGTAAAGCACATTCATTATAGTATGTTTGGTGGCTTTTTTGTTACCAAAAGTATTAACTTTTTTTTGGATAAAAAATACTTTTGTTAAATTAATTAGTCAAATACTAACTGCTTGATTCGTAATTGCCACTGAAAACTACACTATCCTTGTTTAACAACTTATGTTTATTATTTTTTATGTACTGTTTTTTATAAAAACTTAACTGGTATTTGGTTCTACGTGGAGGCATAACGCCATCCTTGCTTATTATAATTTTTTTGGTTGATTATTTATTACTTCTTGTAATACTCTTTTGCTAACTTAGATATAGATTCATAATATACACTTTAAATACAATATTATATCAACTGGTGCTACATCCCCTTTAAAATTGTCTACTCAATACTCTTGTTTTCGTTTTCCCTTTGATACGACTTTACTGGCCAATGAAGCAATTGATAAATTTGTGAACAATTTTTAAAGAGTATACACTCGCCTTTACTCCTAGTTCAGTTGTCCCATTATTATTCAAGCCTCTCTAAAACAGTCAAACGTACTAAAATTTTAAGTTTATGAATTTAAGATTCTAATGTTAATGAGTTTTAAATTAATAAATTATTTACATTTATTTTTTCTTATCAAATTCACATGCAAATATGCAATTATGCTACGTTGTCTAGTTTTCTTTTTCTCTTTAATGTGCTACATTGACTAGTTGAATAACTCCGAAATGACAACTTTTTAGGAGCATAGAACATGCATTCCAATCAATGTACAATCAACTTTTTCAAAATCAAGCAATCTTCTATAATAATTATTTACTATAATAGTTAAATATATATTTTCTATAATAAATAAAATATATTTGAAATAAATAAAATTATTATTGAAAAATTTAACTGTATCGAATCAGTGGAAGAATAAAATCATCCAATATCAGCCATAAAAATAAAATAAAAAAGCCAAAGCGGCGATTTAAGAAGTCGGTGGATTGGCAATGTGTAAACGAGCTGTTCGCCGCAGCAAATTGGGAAAGAGGGCTAAGCTTAAACGGTGGCTGATTTCATGGGAGTAACTGTTTGACACATGAGAAATTAAACACTTCTACTCTTTTTGTTCGCACACAAAGTTATACCCATATTATAATATATATAAGACTTATAATATTGGAGTAATAATCTTTCTAATTATTAGGTTCAGTTTTAAAAAAAATCTGAGGATTGATTAAGTTGGATTATTAGTACTGTCTGCAATTTATGCTTATTATATTAATAACAAAGTAAGAGGTATTCAGGCAGTCCGATACATAAAATATTTCGTATCGATATAGAGTTTGCGCACATCAATGGGTGTGATGTAGAAAATTTACTCTAATGCAAATATTAGTGGTTCCTTCTACGATTCAAACTCATAATTTATACTCCCTCCGGCCTAAACTAAGTAATTTTTTGGATGTTTTTACACAGATTAAGAAATTTAGTATTAATTAGCAATGAAATTGACCATATTAACCTTTACTATCTCACATAAATACTCCTAATATATATTTTAACACTATTTACTTCCAGGATAATATTGGAAAAAATAATTAATTCATTCTTGAAATTTGGAAAAATCACTTATTTTGGATCACAAGAAAAAAAATTTTAAAACTTACTTATTTTGGATCGAAGAAAATAGATCACACTAAACGACTGTACTGCTATTAAAAGATTGCTAATCTCGATATTGAATCCCATGTTGAATTTGGCATATCGTAATATATTACTCCTTCCTATCAATATTAATTGTCGTGATTACAAAGCATATGCGGTCCAAAATAAGTATTGTTCTAAAAATTAAGGTATAATTAATTAATCTTTGCACCAAAAAAAATTCCTCTTTGTTATGAAATCTCCTATTTAAGGTGAATGTCTATAATTAGAGAGATTCTAGAGTTCTATTCTTGGTAGATAAATCATCCCCCGCCCTATAAATAAAGGGGTCTTCTACCATTGTAAATCACTCCTAACATTCTCTAAGTATCAATAAGAAGAACTCTCTCTACTCTTCTCTCTATTGCTCTTGTTCTTGCATTATTGTTCTTGTCTTTTATATTATTTCATAACACGTTATCAGCACGAGACTCTACCGTCTCAAGAAGCTCTTTAAGAAGATTAAGCCGCCGTCAATTTCTCCGCATCGGAGCCGCCGTCGTCTGCATCAGTGGAGAAAAGGAAGAAAACATTGAAAATATAATTGGTATACCTTAAAGGTAAGTAATTTACTTTTCCCTTTCAAATTCTTGAAATTCTACGATTTGATTTAATATACAAACAAAGTTTGATTATAACTCTAATGGAGTTTGTAAGAAATTATAACCACATGAAGTGGTAAAATCTCTATGTCCTGCCATGATTAAATTCATGTATGATTGTGGGCAAATAATTGAAAATCCGTCCCATCGAATTTGCTCCATTCCCTTTAGAGAATGTGGAAGCAGTATATGATAAGTCTGAAAGAAGACTAAAATATTACCATGAAGGTATCAATGAATATGGACGTGGCAAAGAATTCCGTCCAATTGAATTTGCTCCATTCCCTTTAGAGAATGTGGTAGCAGTATGTGATAAGTCTGAAAGAAGACTAATTACCGTAAAGGTATCAATGGATGTGGACATGGCAATAGACGAAGTTATAATCGTCATTATTGTGATAATGAGAATAATAAAGATTCTCAAAATAATCTTTCACTTTATGAAAGTAATATTTGACATGAGATTGTGTAAAGCACATGATTTCGATCCATTCCCTGAAGTGAATGTGATAATTGTAATAGAGCCCGTAAGTATGAACACGCTCTTGATGTAAATCTGTTTTATGTCTGACATTATGAAAAGAAAGTTCGTTGCCCTTGAAATTTCGGGCAAGAACTATATGACATGGGTGTTGGATGCTGAAATCCACTTAGATGCTATGGGTCTTGGAGACGCCATTAAAGACAGAAATAATGCATCCACCCAAAACCATACTAAGGCCTTGATTTTCTTGCGCCATCACCTTGATGAAGGTTTGAAACTATGCTAAGGCCTTGATTTCCTTGCGCCATCACCTTGATGAAGGTTTGAAGATTGAATATCTCACCGTCAAGGATCCACCTATCTTGTGGAATGGCTTAAAGAAGAGATATGACAACCTGAAGTTGGTCACTCTGCCACAAGCACGATACGATAAGAATCCTAAAGCAAATAGTTTATAAACTATATATTATCATTGCGGTGAAAACGGGCACTGGTCAAAGGCTTGCCGTATACCATGACTTTTGGTTGACCTTTATCAAGCATCTCGAAAGAGTAAAACGCCCTGAAACGAATTTTGTCTCTGACGACAACTTTGACATCACCCACTTGGATGTGGCAGACTTCTTTGAGCAACCCGAGGGGTAGATAGACCACCTAATCGGTGATGGATCCGTGATGAAAGAAGATGGAGCTATTTGATTTTATTTTACTTGTTTGTATTAGTGAATGAATAAACAAATAGCCATTAGTATTAGCTCGTATTAGTTAGTTCATGATATAATGTTAGTATTAGTTCTTTAGAATGTATCAATATGCTCAAATATCAATAATATTTTTACTTTCCAGTAGAGGTAATCGACTAACCTGAAAAACTAGTCGGCTATCTCATATTTCGCATAAAAACTGCAAAACAATCGATTGTCAATGATCAACAATCGATTGTCTTTAAAACAGTGATCTGGAATTTTACAAAAACAGTCAACAATCGATTGTCTATGATTAACAATCGATTGTCTTTAAAACAGTGTGTTCTGGAATTTTTCAAAAACAGTCAACAATCGATTGTCAATGTTTAACAATCGATTGTCGTTAGACAGTGTAATCTGGATTTTTCAAAAATCATCCACAATCGATTGTCTATGTCTAACAATCGATTGTCGTTAGACAGTATAATCTGGAATTTTTCAAAAATCATCCACAATCGATTGTCTATGTCTAACAATCGATTGTCGTTAGACAGTGATCCGGAATTTTTCAAAATTAATCAACAATCGATTGTCAATGCTAAACAATCGATTGTCTTAAAACAGTGATCTGGAAATTTTTCAAAAATTGTCAACAATCGATTGTCTATGTTTAACAATCGATTGTCAATACTCAACAATCGATTGTGTGTGTTTAACAATCGATTGTTTTATGAAAATGCTTAAACTAAAATTTTCAAACTGCATCGTAATCGATTATGGAAAACATATAATCGACTATCTGATTTATTTTAGTCAACTGACATCAGCAGATTTTGAAAATATTATGTGACACAAACGAATTGAACTTGTTTATTCTTATGTTCGTGTATTTCTTTTGTATTATCAAACCATGGGAATTAAATTGATTGAAGGCTCCGGAAGAGCAACTGTAACTCTGCCCAAAGGCACGACGTTTATCTTAGAGAATGCAATATTCTCCTCCAAGTCTAAGAAGAACTTGTTGAGTTTTAAAGATATCATTCAAAATGGATATCATATTGAGACAATAGATGAGAATAATCTTGAATTCTTCATGAAAACGAGGCTGCCCACTTTGGTTTGGGTTCACGCCATTTTGCATGCAGCAATACTAGTTCGTCGGCTGCCCACTTCGGTTTGGGTTCACGCCATTTTGCATGCAGCAATGCTAGTTCGTCGGCTGCCCACTTTGGTTTGGGTTCATGCCATTTTGCATGCAGCATTTTAGTTTGTCGGCTGCCCACTTCGGTTTGGGGTCACGCCATTTGCATACAGCAATGCTAGTTCGTCTCTGACTGACGAATTGACACAAATATTCCCCGTTGCAATTGGTTTTGGGTCATGGACCCAATATATCCCATTTAAGAATTTTTGGATGCGCAGTATATGTGCCTTTAGCACCGCCATCCCGCACCAAAATGGGTCTGCAAAGAAGGTTAGGAATATATGTTGAGGTTGAATCGCCCTCCATTATTCGCTACCTCGAAACATTGACAGGAGATTTGTTCACTGCACGATTTGCAGACTGTCAATTTGATGAGACACTTTTCCCAAAATTAGGGGGAGAAGTTGGTGAAACCAAACGGGAAATTTTGTGGAAAAATGCATTATTATCTCATCTTGATCCACATACCTCTATTTGTGAAAGAGGCACAAAAGATTATCCATTTGCAAAGAATAGCAAATCAAATACCTGACGCATTTATAGATTTGAAAAGGATAACAAAATCACATATCCTCGAAGTGAATGTGACAACATTTGATTCACGAATACATATTCATTATTGGAAGAATATGAACATGAAATTGGTATTAAATATACCACACTCACCCCTAGAAGGAGGTTTGAGATGATACCACACTCACCCCTAGAAGGAGGTTTGAGATGATATATGGCATGAATGATCGTTGGTCACGTACCTATTGTACGCCAAAGTATTTTGGAAATATGACTATTAAAGGACAACGATAATGCAAGAAACATATCTTGCATATAAGTTTGACATGACCATAATGGTATAACTTTCTCTTTAAGAAAGATATTCACCACATGGATGTTGATGAATCTGTGGTAGTACAAAATTAATTGAGAGCTCTAGAAGAGCCAATTATTACTATGTTGGAGAAACACAATTGAGTATTGTGCTGTAGTAAGTCTCAAAGAAACTTATTCAGTTTCCAAAGTACACGCGAAAGCGATTGATTATATTGAGACTATAAATAAAGGAAGGCTTTGATATCTCCTATTACTACAACTTGTAGCGGGGTAATTTGTATATGAAAAGCTACCCGCTTTGTTCTCCAGTTTGTACTACACAAACGAAAAAAAATGCCACAATAAAGTGGATATCTATTGGTATAAAACCCATGTCATAATAAACCTGAAGTTTATTGATAAGTGCACATGTCATGGTGTAAATTTGAAGTTTACCAATATTGATAATTTATTCAGTTGGCATTCGTGTTAGCCATCTCATTTTAAGTATGATGTGCAAATTCACATAGGTGAATATCAAAGAACTAGAAAGTTCTTTACGAATTCTCTTGTATCACTTGTTCTCATTAATGAACTGACCAACTAAAGAGTTCGGGTTGAAGCCCATAAATTCTGGAAATATCAAAGGTGAATATGGGCCCATTCACCTGCCATGTATACCACATATGATGCATCTATGATATGGTTACATGCGCAATTGTTATTGACCCGCAGCCTGGCCGGTGCTTGCGAGGTAAATTGCTCAGTAATCTAACTTCGAGCATAATTTTCAGATTTTCTACTCAAGATAGTTCATCTTGATAAGTTGGTTTATATCAAAGTTGGTTTAGCAAGATAATTATTGAGTGCTTCCACTTAGTAGCTAAACTGTTTCTTATGAGAACAAAGTTATATATATCAGTTTGATATAAGTTATATACGAGAGTATATTCTCCCCCACAAGTGGTTCAAGGTCAGGAACCAAATAATTTCATCTTATTATTAATGTGCCGTGTATATTGACATGATAATGCACAAAGATGATTTCCCAAAGTTGAGGAAACAAGTTAGCTTTACTAACATGAGGGGGAGACATGATAAACACTTGAGAAAAGGTTACATGGGATGAATTATCATTTGTATATGTATATCCCCGAATATCATGATATGAACCTGAAGTTCATAAAAGGGATAATTCAATTGCAACATATTGCAAAGCATGCTATACGCATTTGCTGACCCAAAGAAAGTAACTAAATGGAAGAGATACAATTCAAGAAGAATTGATTCCATATGAAAGACATGTAGTTTTGAACCTATAGTTCAAATGCTTGAAAGTATAAAGTCAAAGGTATGTATAGTCAGTTTTCGATATCTTATTTGTCTAGCATGACATGGAAAACTTGATATGCATCTAAAGTCTATTATATGGCTTATATGACTTAACTTGAAAGATTCAAGTTGCTTGAAACATATGCAATTCGTGGTCCTGAAGTACCACATCCCAAGTACAATTTGTGTACATATGAATCTTGCTATAACTATAAGCATGATGGCATTGAGAATGCATCAATGGAGATATTGAAGAGATATTCCACGACATTATATGAAGATGTTCATATCTATCAAGAATGATGATTTCAAGGTGCGGAATATTTATTTAAGTCAATATGGTTGATTTATTTATCAAATCTCTATCAAAGATCGTTTTGAAGATGATGCACAAGACTGGAATGCAAATGCTCAAGGATATAAATTGATGTTCTTATCAGGGGGAGTTAATGCGCGTTGCACTCTTTTTCCCTTACAAGGTTTTGTCCCAACTGGGTTTTCCTTGCGAGGTTTTTAACGAGGCAACCAATAGGCGCATATTCAAACATGTGTACTCTTTTTCCTTTCTTTAATTTTTCCCATTGGGTTTTGGTTTTAAGGTTTTAACGAGGCACATTGTTGAATAGACATTCAAGGGGGAGTGTTATGAAATCTCCTATTTAAGGTGAATGTCTATAATTAGAGAGATTCTAGAGTTCTATTCTTGGTAGATAAATCATCCCCCTCCCTATAAATAAAGGGGTCTTCTACTATTGTAAATCACTCCTAACATTCTCTAAGTATCAATAAGAAGAACTCTCTCTACTCTTCTCTCTATTGCTCTTGTTCTTGCATTATTGTTCTTGTCTTTTATATTATTTCATAACACTCTTTTCCTTTTTGCCCTTAGTATTAAATGTTTTTAAAAGTAAAATATTGACTATATTGCATAGAAAACCTAAGGGTGAAGACTATTAATAAGGGTATAGTAATAAAAATCCTTTCGTTAATAATTTTTTAAGAGACACCCAAAAAAAAGACGACTTAAAATGGATCAAAGAGAGCATTATGATAGAAAATAATCCTGATTTACGAAATACAAAAATCCAATCAAACCTAGAATAAAATAATTTCCTAATGTTGTGTTGGGATTATTCTTCTAATCGCAATAACCAAAGTACACAATATTGGTCAAACTAAATAAAAATGTCAATGTAAAAATATTATTATAGTACTAACACAAAATAATTTCGTCATAATTAAGTTATAATAATTATTTTGTAAGACTCAAAATTGTATTTTTCATTGACTGATAGAACCTATATTAAATGCAAATAATATACGAGTAGTATTATATATTTTGTGAAGAATAGAAGTACAATGGGTTGTTATCACTTTTAGCTTGTGATAAAAATTATTTATATTTAATAGTCAAAAATAATTTTATATATAATATATATAAAAATATTAATTTTCTAAACATTAATGCAAGGTTGGGCCAAGAAGTAACCGAATATGGAGGCGCCATTGGAGGCCGCAATGGCGTAAACTCCAAACTGTATGGGCCCATGTCCTGTTATTTCATGTTCTACGGTTAAATTTGACATTATTTTTTATTGGGATTTTTATCCAAATATACCATATAGCAAACCTTATTATTATTATTATGCGTTGTTTGCTTATTACCCGCATATTCCATGTTTTCTTTACCAAAAATATACCAAACCATATCTGGCTAATTTTATAGCCTAAAAATAGAGCCAGATTTTAAGCTTCCCAATTAATATTTGATTCTGTCCCAGTTAAATGATCTTTTTAAAACGTTAAAAGATCTAAACCCAGCGTTAATCTCTCATACATAGCCATTTGTTTCGAAAATCTCTCATTCTTCTACATCAAATACCGAAAATTATAATTTACAGCGTGATAGTCAATCAAATTGTAGTTCTTCCAGATTTTGGTTTCGAAAATCTCTCATTCCTCTACGTCAAATACCAAAAATCGGAATTTACAGCGTGATAGTCAATCAAATTGTAGTTCTTCCAGATTTCAGTTTCGAAAATCTCTCATTCTTCTACATCAAATACCGAAAATCAGAATTCACAGCGTGATAGTCAATCAAATTATGGTTCTTCCAGATTTTCCAATACAGTTCTTATACATCAGTATCGAGATTCTACAATGTCAAAAATTCCGATAATGCTGAAATCTAATGGTTATTGGGATAACTATGGCAGATTCCGAGATTTTGAAGTTGATGCCATTTTGGTATATGATAATGCAAGCTACGGAATTCTCCAGTCTACAATTGCAGAACAATTATCGATTGATACATCGGATAAAATTGTAGAAATAGAATACATTGTGAATGATAATTGTCCTCCATTGCAGATTAGGAATGATATGGGTGTTCGTGTATATATGGAAACGAAAAAAGAGAATAAAAACTTAGGTTCATATCCCTTATGTATTAGCGTAAGAGATTTAAATATGGAATTGGCAATCACCAATGAATGCATCAGTATAGGTATGTTTGATTCGAAAATGCTGAGATTTTTGTGTTCTCCAATCAACTACAATTTGACGACATTTATCTACAATGAAACTATAATGATGATATAGTACTGGAAATGACACAGCGATGTTGCTTTCAAATTCACCTACTTAGTTACTACATTTGTGAATGTATTGTCTGCATGTTTTTCAGGATCACTAAGGTTAATAGAAATTCCATCCTCACCAGCTATTGAGGAATATCAAAGTGAAATAATAATTGAATCTACGCTAACATGTATTGAAGAAGGACAAGTGTACCACGACAAGAAGACGATAGTTGTTGCAATGAAGAATTATGCAGTTATGCACAAGTTCCAGTTCAGAGTGAAAAGATCAAGTAATAGAAGGTATGTAGTTAGTTATTGATTTGAAAAATTACTGTATTATTGAAGCTAGGTTTGTTTATTTAAATTGTAGTTAAATTGTAGTGAGTTGTATTTAATTGTAGTCAGTTTGTAGTTACTTGTAGTCAGGTTGTAGTTAATTGTAGTCAGTTTGTAGTTGCTTGTAATAAGTTTGTATTTAATTGTAGTCAGTTTGTAGTTACTTGTAGTCAGTTTGTAGTTAATTGTAGTCAGTTTGTAGTTGCTTGTAGTCAGTTTGTAGTTAATTGTAGTCAGTTTGTAGCTAATTGTAGTCAGTTTGTAGTTAATTGTAGTCAGTTTGTAGTTGCTTGTAGTCAGTTTGTAGTTAATTGTAGTCAGTTTGTAGTTGCTTGTAGTCGGTTTGTAGTTAATTGTAGTGTTTAATAAATATGTCTGAAAATTGGATTTTTTGTAGCTATTGGCTTGTATGTGTAGCTGAGAACTGCAAATGGCATTTCAAGGCAACGTCTATTCATGATTCTTCATTGTTCAAGATAAGAAGTTTTAGCCGACAACACACATGCTGCCGAATGGACGAAACATTCATAAAGCGCAAATGTACTGCAATAGTGGTTGGTAGCATTGTCGTTCCAAAGTATTGTGATCCTAAGACTGTTTACACGCCAAAGGACATACAAACTGACATGTTATCCGAACATAGAGTGAACCTAAACTACATGCAAGCATGGAGAGCAAAGGAAAAAGCATTACAGTTTTTGAGAGGGAATCCGTGTGACTCGTACAACAGATTACCAAAATATTTTTATATTCTTGAGAAGAATTATCCCGGTTCTCTTGTTAAATTGAAGAAGGCAGCAGATGATTGCTTCTTGTATGCATTTGTTGCTCTTTGTACATCAATAAATGGTTGGCAACATTGTAGGCCGATAGTAGTGGTTGATGGGACATTCTTAAAATCAGCATATAGGGGTATTATGCTGACAGCAGCACCATGGATGCAGCAGGTACTAGATGTAATTATTTTGTAGTTATTTTGTAGACAGTTTAAATAATGTAAGGAAATTGTAGCTATATTGTAGTTAGGTAGTATTTATATAAATCAATGTAGTTAAATTGCCTAAATTCTCCATATATATATTTGTATTTAATAGTTAATCTTATTTTATGAGTACAAATTGTAGGTTCTATTTTGCCCTTGCCATATGCGGTTGTTGATTCTGAAAACGACGCGTCTTGGAGGTGGTTCTTTGAACAATTCAAGGAGGCATATGGTGAAAGACCTTCTATGTGTGTTGTCTCAGATAGGCATGAGAGTATATCGAAGGCAACATCAGTTGTCTATCCGGGCATGGCACACTACTTTTGCATGTGGCATCTATGGACAAATATAAGGTCAAAATTCAAGAAGGCACATCTACAATTACATGAATTGTACTTTGCTACAGCACGGTCATATACTCTGGATGAATTCAATGAAAGGATGATGAAGATTGAAGAGGTAGACCCACGTGTATCGTCTTAGCTATATGATATTGGCTATCATAGATGGTCAAGATTACATGCAACGGCGAATAGAACTTTTACTATGACGTCAAACATTGCAGAGTCGTTGAACGCTGTAACAAAAGAGACAAGAAAGCTGCCAATATTTGATCTATTTGAGTATATGAGGAATATTCTAGAACGTTGGACAAAAGAAAAGTTATTGAAGGCAAAGAGTACTTTCACATTACTTGGTCACAAATTCAACAAAGAATTGGAAGATAACAATACATTATCCCAGAAACTAAAAGTAATATATTCTTGTTTGGTGCAGGACAAAAAACAAAAATAGTAGTAGCTGTTGCAGTGTTTCCAGTTTGTAGTTAAAATGTAGTCGAATGTGGGTAAATGTAGTTAACGTTTATATAAAGTTTGTTTGTAGCTGATTTGTAGTTAACTGATTGTTGCTAACATAGTTAACTGATTGATTTATTATTATTTTCTTTTTGGTCTTGAATTGTAGGTGAGGGCTTCAACAGATCATATACATACTGTGTTAGATGGTGTGAAGCGGTACATTGTATGTTTAGAAAATAAGAAATGTAGTTGTGGATAATTCCAACTTGATGAACTTCCATGTGCCCATGCTTTGGCAGCATTAAGGCATAGGAATGAAAGGCCGGACAACTATTGCTCTCCGTATTACACAACGAAGAGCCTTCTTCTTACATATGAACTGCCAGTTAATCCTCTTCCTGATGAAGCCAAATGGGATGTTCCACAACATATTTTGGATGATGTAGTAAAGCCACCGGCTGGAGATAAAAGGCAGCCAGGTAGAACTCACAAGGAAAGATATTAAACATTTGATGAAATAAACTCAAAGAAGTACAAGGTGTCATGTGGCAATTGTGGAGGTGAAGGGAATAACAAAAGAACTTGCAAGAATGCGCCAAAAATGAAATGAATATAATGTAGCTAGAATAGTTATTCAAAATACATGTTAGTGATCCCAAATTATCGGAATTTATTGTGTAACTGTTCTACGTTTTGACGATAATAAAGAAGTATAATCATATATTTGAGTAATGTAAACTGTTGGCAGATTGTAGTTATAATGTACTGTAAGTGTGTTCTAAATGTATTACTCGGAATCACCTAATGTGAATTTCCAGTTAAACTGTATTTCAATTTAGTTATATGCAAATGTAGTTATATGGAGTTCAATTTTTGTAGTTATATGCACTTTGTAGTTTAATTGTATCGGTTGTAGTTAATTGTAGTATTTAATAAATATGTATGAATAATGTATTTTTTTGTATCTACTGGCTTGTATGTGTAGCTGAAAACTGCAAATGGAATTTCTAGGCAACGTCAATTCATGATTCTTCATTGTTCAAGATATGAAGTTTTAGCCGAAATCACAACAGCTGCCGAATGGACGAAACATTCATACAGCGCAAATGTACTGCAACAGTAGTTTGTAGCATTGTCATTCCAATTTGTAATTATATGCAATTGTAGTTATATGTAGTGCAGTTTTGTAGTTATGTGCAATTGTAGTTAATTGTAGTCATTGTAGATAAATAATTTATTCCAACAATTATATAAGAACTGACAGTTATATAAAATGGCAACTGAAGGTATTATATAAAAGTAACTCCAACATTAATGTATAAGATAAAAATTGTATATGCTATTAGATATTACATAGCTAGAATACTCGAGTATTAGACAAAGCTGTTACGGCAAATATGCTATTAGATAGCTCGAATACTCGTGTATAATGTATTCAAGAAAAATTTTTCATTACAACCAAAATGACTTAATGATTACACTGTTTTCCAATCCAACTACCAAATATGAACAGTATAGTCTACTTCTTCTTTCGTTGAACTTTAGTCCTCTCATTCTTTGCCGATGCACCCTTCCTCGTTGCAAGCCTGCCAGTAACCTCACTCTCACTGTCTTCTTTCGTTGAACTTTAGTCCTCTCATTATTTGCCGGTGCACCCTTCCTCCTTGCAAGCCTGCCAGTAACCTCACTCTCACTGATTGAACCATCCGTTAGCTTCTTTGTGGCGTAGTCCCACAACAGATCTCCATAGCGTCTACGGTGTTTGTCAATATCAGTAAGATCTTCCTTTGGGATAGACAAATCACCATTGCTAATATACTCCGCAAAAGCAGCCACAAATACACCACAATCCCTGCAGAATATGAGAATTTTTAATTATATATCAGACGATAAAAAAAAAAATTAATTAAACATATAGAAAGGGAGATTAGTTTTTTACAATGAGCCTTCCTTTTGTTGTGAAATCTCAGCAACCATCCATTGTATGTCGAGAGGGTCCGTAACTGGTTTCTCTATGTATGACTTTGTAGTCTTGAAGTCAATGTCTTTGCGTTTACCATAGAAACCAGTGCATGACAAATAAAGAGGAATAATGACTGAAAATTTGTCAACCAAGGTTTGAACAGTTTGGTTACGCTTTGCCCTCACCAATGAATCATAAACATAAAGTTGTCGGTCCTTTATGTCAAACACTAACAACAACCAATGGAAGTTCTCTACAAGGTTAACAGGCATTAGCACATAGTCCACAAGATCCCATGCTACATTACCAAGAATTCTATAGCCCATGATATATTCTCCAATATCATCCTCGGCTTTAACAACAGAATTCCTTTGATCCATTGGAGCAGTAATAAACTTCTCATAGATTCTTTCAATTTTTGTCTTGAACAAACAATCGGTTGTTGTAAATCTACTTTTGATGTTGGGGCCATATTTCCCCTTTTTTCTCAGATGGTACATTATAATATCAATGTGCTGAAAAAAGTAAAAGTGCAATTTACAATAAGTTGTAGTGTAGACAAAATAACATCTACAAAATAACTACATATTAACTACAATTGTAGTTAAACTGTATTTCAATTTACTTATATCCAAATGTAGTTATATGGAATTTTAGTTATATGTAGTTCAAGTTTGTAGTTATATGAAATTTGTAGTTTAATTGTAGTCAGTTGTAGTTAAATGTAGTGTTTAATAAATATGTCTGAATAATGTATTTTTTTGAATAACTACATATTAACTACAATTAGACAAATCAGCTTGCTTGACAATAACAGTGAGCCATCTACTAGAGATATATGGAGGCAAAATGCCATTAGTTCCTATTCATGAAGCCTAAGCAATTAATTACATTTAAACATAATAGATAAAGACAAAACTGCAATTATAAACCATATACTTACTGTACTATTGATTATTTGTCCGGGGTGAGCAAGGGCGTAGAACCAGTCCTTCTTATCAATTTTTTCGCAACCCAAATCCAACCAAGGATTGAGATGGTTATCCTTCTTTGAATCGAAGTCTTTCCTCCTGTAATAATAATAGAATTAAACAAATAAAAAAAATCAGAAACATTTACAACTTTAAAGTCTAAAAAGGTTCAAAGATATAGAAAACAAGTACATACAGACATGGTACATTTAAGCACCATACCTCCTAGATGCTTTGTCAGTTCGATGGTATAACCAGGTTGTAAACCTATCTATTAGTTCAGGATCAACATCTTCACCAATGAGACTTGTGAATGGGTGCTTTAGGTAAAAAATTTTTGGCCCAACAGACGTGCTGCCTTCAGTACTGTAGAGTGGAGTGAATGGTGATCGTGCATGTTTTCCGGGTAACCTTGTTCTTCCTTGATGAACAGGGGTTGAATCAACTTGTATGGGCTCACCATACATGACCATCTGTGATAGGTTTTCCGGAAGTTCAAAATCATCCAATGTCACACCTTTCTTTTCAATTCCTCCATGCATAACTCCAATCTCCTCTTCTTTTTCAAGGCATTCATGGACAACTTCAGTCACAGTTACACCATGAATTGGTGAGTTTGGAATGTTGTCTTCAACATCTGCTACAAAAATAATGCAATACTTAAAAGCATTATAACAGTGTATAGTCAACTATTTTATATTAAAAACTACATTATTAAACAATACCTTCTTTTGCTGCCTCAGCTGCTTGTTGGAAGTCATCATACAAATCAACTTGTTGTTCAACATGTTGAGGAGAAGCGGGAGCTGAAAAGGAAAGTTAATTATTTATTAGCAATTCTGAAAAGTTTGTATATACGTATGTAGGAATTATGTAGTTACCTGTTTTACTGGTGCTTGCACGGAGTTGAGCACCAACATTGAACTGAAAATGTTTGTTTTTGTCTGCTTGATTTTGTTCGTTATATTTTGTTGAACTAGCAGCAAACTACATTTTTTGAGGAGTGTTTGAGAATGCTTTTATTGTCATAACTATTATATAGTGTTAGAATACATTATATGTAAATTCTTACCTTTGACTCATCCAATTCATTCCTCCTGTTGACAATATTCATTACACTTTTCAAAGATTCATCTATGAACTCTCGAAGTGTTGAGAGTTCATCAAAAATATCCTTCTTTAGCTGATCTAACTTTCCATCAACCTAAAAACTAATTATGTCTATTATTTGGTAAGAATATTCTATTAGTTACACTTAAATAAAAAGAAACTACAAAGTAGCGGGAATGAATGCAAGTGGCACTAAATAATGACTACACAACTGTATTTTCTCACAGTACCTGCTCAAGCTTCTGTTCCAACTTCCTGATCTGGCTACTGACAGATTCCATGTCATTTGGAGAATTAGCCTCTTCAGGTTCAACTGTCGGAGAAGCAGCAGTTGGGACTTTTGATGGTTGACCAACCTCTTCATCTTCATATTTAATCTTTTCTGGGAGATTAAGCACTCCAATCTCTTCCCCATATGCAACCATGTTTGAGAACTGAATGATGGAAATGACCGTTAAGCCAATTGGAAAGAAAATTGTAGATGTAGTGTAGTTACTATAACAGTAATTGAAGAATTATACAAAGGTTGAAAAAAATACCTTGAGCCACCCAGGCTTGATGATTTTGTCTTCAAGGACAGTTAACCAAATCTGTCCGTTAGTAGATGACCATCTTAAAATACGAGGAATCGATTCAGAGCACCGTGTGGCAAGCTCGGTGCTGACAGAAGAACAACAGTCGTATAGCCACACTTATAAGGCTAATGAGCATCCCCGTATAAGATAAGAATGGACGTTGGAATTGAGACGATGTATGACATATTCAACAACATGCTTGAAGGATTTTGTACCCCATAGGTACGACTCAAAATTACCACTCTCTATAAGAAAGAACGTAAACTTGTCTATCAAACTAACATTGTCCTTATCAGAAGGACAAACAAAGAATTCCAACATATACAAGATACACAACTGTAAAGCATCCAAATCATTTGTCCATGATTTGGATGTCACTACATTTCTCAGAAGCCATTTCTCGACCCGAGCTTTGTTAGGAAAATATTTAGTCATTAATAGCTAACATAGTTAGAATTGTAACCATAGTCCGATAAACTATTGACACTATTAAAACCAGTAATCAAACAAAAATCTCTCAAGGAAAAAATCAATTTTTGTCCATTTAAAAGAGCAGAAAAGTAGTTGTCAGTAGACTTTGATAACTCATACTTCATTAGAAGATGAATTGACGGGTTCTGCATGCAGATTGGGGGCATATCTAATAAATAACCAAAACATGTTTTCTTGAAAACACGTAATTGTTGTGGGGATAGTAAAGCCTTTATCTGGCTAGGTATCGTTGGATCGCACAAGCTGTGGAATCTGACCACACCATAATCAACATTATGTTGAGCATATTAAGGTCCATTCTGCAAAAAAAGTATATTAATTGTGCTTAGAATGACGCTAGATTTCAGCATTACAAGATATAATGTAACATATCATAAAACTACAATTTTAACCTACAAACTACATTTAAACTACATTCTAACTACAAGTTATTTTACAAAAAGTATAACTACAATTTACTTTACAAATTACAAATCAACTACACTGTAACTAGATATATATCCTGACTTTTAATCACATATCCAAATAACACTATAAAATTGCAGAACACAGATCTACTACATTGTGACAGACTATATAAAACTACATTCTAACTACAAGTTATAATACTAAAAGCATAACTACAATTTACTTTACAAATTACAAATCAACTACACTGCAACTACATATATATCCTGACTTTTAATCACAGATCCAAATAACACTATAAAATTGCAGAACACATATCTACTACATTGGACAGACTATATGAAACTACATTCTAACTACAAGTTATAGTACTAAAAGCATAACTACAATTTACTTTACAAATTACAAATCAACTACACTGTAACTACATATATACCCTGACTTTTAATCACAGATCCAAATAACACTATAAAATTGCAGAACACAGATAAACTACATTGTGACAGAATACATGAAACTACATTCTAGCTACAAGTTATTTTACTAAAAGCATAACTAAAAATTACTTTACAAATTACAAATCAACTACACTGTAACTACATATATATCATGTCTTTTAATCACAGTTCCAAACAACACTATAAAATTGCAGACCACATATCAACTACATTATGACATACTACATTAAACTATATTATAACTACAAGTTATTTTACATAAAGCATAGCTACAATTTACCTTGCAGACTACAAGCAACTATACTGTAAATACATTTATATAATGTCTTTTTATCACAGTTCCAAATAACACTAGAAAATTGCAGACTACAAATCAAGTACACTGTAACTATAAATTTATTGAGCATGTACAATGTAACTACTTTTATACACTGTCTTTTTATCACAGTTCCAAATAACAATACAAAAACTACAATTAACGACAAATTTGAGTCAATAGTACATTTTGCCAATTAACTACAAACTGACTACAATTAAATATAAAATGACAACAATTAACTACAATTTGTATAAACAAACCTAGTATGCAATAGTACAGTACATTTTGACAAAAAACACTTAAACACCAAAAAAACACTTGCATACAATTTTTGGCAAAAAATATTAAACTACAAAACAGTGAGGAGAAATAAAAATTGTTTTCCTTCAATGAAATTTTTTGTGGAACCAATTTTGTAGGTTTTTTAGAGGGTTTCTTTTTTTTTTTTTTGAGGTGGAAGGAGACACCTTTTAGTTTTTCGTGGTTTGAAGTTTGGTGAATCTTCTACAAAATAATCATCATCGACCCTCAAGTTTTTCCCATTTCGCTTACGTTGTTTGTCGGCTTCTGTTTCTACACCGGTAGCATCAACATCATGCAAATGCGTAGTTCGCATTTCAGCACAGATTTGTCTTGGCGATGCAGGAACTCTATCTTTTCCACTTGCATGGACAGATTGTTGGTTTTTTAGTAGTGATTTAGGTGTTAAAACACCCAAATCAAAAGATGGAATATCGGCTACTTTTTGTTTTTTTGGAGTACTAGCTTTATTCACCATTTTTGATTGTGGACACGATTTTGGTGACTGAAACTGTGGTGGATTGAGAAAACTTCTCGAACTGAAACTGTGCAAGGTTCGATAATGGCGGATGAACTTCAGGCAGAGAGAGAGAGAAATCCGTTTTGTAGAGGGTTTCTGACTTTGATACAACCGTAGGACTGAAACTATGGTGGATTGAGAAGAACTTCTCGATCTGAAACAGTGCAACCTTCGACAATGGCGGATGAAATCCAAGCAGAGAGAGAGAAATCGGTTTTGGTAAACAAACGTGGGGGGGGGGGGGTAATTAATAAAAGGGGAGAAAATCGTGGGTTTTGTTTGTAAGAGAGAGAAGAAACGTGTAGAATAAAATCTGAGAAGATACACAGTTCCACAAATTATGCCTATAATTAATAAGTTGATAATTTAATCTTAAATAGAATTTTGGTATGCTTAAATGTGATAAACACAAACCTTAAACTTGGGTGGTAATAAGGTTTGCTATATGGTATGTATATGTAAAAATCCCTTTTTTATTTTAGTCCTTTATTTTTAATTTGTTCCATTTTAGCTATCTAATTTAATTTTATATATTTTATTGTGGCTCTCTAATTTTATTTTTTATGTTCTATTTTAGCATAAAAAATGAAATTAATGTAAAAAATATAAAGTGTGTGTATATACAAATTTATCATATAATAAGTGTCAAATTAAATATTGTCACTTGATTTTTTCATTCATGTCAAATGGGTCAATACTAAAATACTTAAATCCGCATATTTTATCATCTGTTGTAGCTCCATCTTCATTCTCTAAGTTCCAAAGCTTTCATCTGCCGATTTTATGCCTGACAACTCACAAAAAATATGGTCGAGTTATGCATTTTAGTATTGACACGTTTGATATGGATGAAAAAAATCAGGTGACGACATTTAATTTACACCTCATATTTGTGTGTACACACGCGCTATATTTTTTGCATTGGTTTTAACTTTTGTGTTAAAGTGGAATATAAGACATAGAGTTGGGGGGCCAAAAATGGAACATATAAAATAGAGTTGAAGGACCAAAATGAAACAAAGAAGAGATAGAATGCCAAAATAAAACTGATCCCAAGTTGAGTGAGCTGCATATGTATTTGCCCTTTAAAGTTTATAAATTCAGATTCACTATCCTATCCTATTTTATCTAATTTAACGGGTTCAAAATTTATTATTTATGTTATAAACTAAAGCAAAAGACAAGAACAATAGAACAAGAACAATAGCAATAGAGAGAAGAGTAGAGAGAGTTCTTCTTATTGAGTTGAGAGGGGTGAATTACAATGGTAGAGAGCACCTCTATTTATAGGGAGGAGGAAGATCTTGCTACCAATAATAGGACTCTAAAATCTCTCTAATTAAATACATTAAAGACATTCACCTTAAATAGAAGTGTAATAATCTTCTATTTCATAACACTCCCCCTTGAATGTCTATTCAATGATGTGCCTCATAAAACCTTAAAACCAAAACCCATTGGGAAAAATTAAAGAAAGGAAAAAGAGTACACATGTTTGAATATGCGCCTATTGGTTGCCTCGTTAAAAACCTTGCAAGGAAAACCCAGTGGGAAAAAACCTTGTAAGGGAAAAAGAGTGCAACGCGCATTGACTCCCCCTAATGAGTACATCAATTTATATCCTTGAGCATTTGCATTCCAATCTTGTGCATCATCTTCAAAACGATCTTTGGTAGAGATTTGACAAATCAACCATATTGACTTGAATAAATATTCCGTACCTTGAAATCATCATTCTTGATAGGTATGAACATCTTCATATGATGTCGTGGAATAGCTCTTCAATATCTCCATAGATGCATTCTCAATGCCATCATGCTTATAGTTATAGCAAGATACATATGGACACAAATTGTACTTAGGATGTGGTACTTCAGGACCAAGAATTGCATATGCTTCAAGCAACTTAAATCTTTCAAGTTAAGTCATATAAGTCGCATAATAGACTTTAGCTGCATATCAATCTTTCATTAGTGATACTAAACAAATAAGATATCGAAAACTGACTATACATACCTTTGACTTTATACTTTCAAGCATTTGAACTATAGGTTCAAAACTTCATGTCTTTCATATGGAATCAATTCTTCTTGAATTGTATCTCTTCCATTTAGTTACTTTCTTTGAGTCAGCAAATGCGTATAGCATGCTTTGCAATATGTTGCAATTTGAATTATCCCTTTTATGAACTTCAGGTTCATATCATGATATTCGGGGATATACATATACAAATGAGAATTCATCCCATGTAACATTTTCTCAAGTGTTTATCATGTCTCCCCCTCATGTTAGTAAAGCTAACATGTTTCCTCATCTTTGGGAAATCATCTTTGTGTATTATGTCAATATACACAGCACCTTAATATAAGATGAAATTATTTGGTTCCTGACCCTGAACCACTTTTGAGGGGAGAATATACTCTTGTATACAACTTATATCAAACTGATATATACAACTTCGTTCTCATAAGGAACAGTTTAGCTATTAAGTGGAAGCACTCAATAATTATCTTGCTAAACCAACTTTGATATAAACCAACTTATCAAGATTAACTGTCTTGAGTAGAGAATCTGGAAACTATGCTCGAAGTTAGATTACTGAGCGTTTTACCTCGCAAGCACGGCCAGGCTGCGGGTTAATAACAATTGCGCATGTAACCATTCCATAGATGCATCATATGTGGTATACATGGCGGGTGAATGGGCCCATATTCACCTTTGATATTTCCAGAATCAAGGGGCTTCAACCCGAACTCTTTAGTTGGTCAGTTCATTACTGAGAACAAGAACTTCTAGTTCTTTGATATTCACCTATGTGAATTTGCACATCATACTTCAAATGAGATGGCTAACACGAATGTCAACTGAATAAATTATCAATATTGGTAAACTTCAAATTTACACCATGACATGTGCACTTATCAATAAACTTCGGGTTTATTATGACATGGGTTTTATACCAATAGATATCCACTTTATTGTGGCATTCTTTCGTTTGTGTAGTACAAACTGGAGAACAAAGCGGGTAGCTTTTCATATACAAATTACCCCGCTACAAGTTGTAGTAATAGGAGAATCAAAGCTTTCCTTTATTTATAGTCTCAATATAATCAATCGCTTTCGCGTGTACTTTGGAAACTGAATAAGTTTCTTTGAGACTTACTACAGCACAATACTCAATTGTGTTTCTCCAACATAGTAATAATTGGCTCTTCGAGAGCTCTCAATTAATTTTGTACTACCACAGACTGAGGTTCGAGATCCTCACATTCTTGCATTCCGTATTTTCAAGAGTCTCAGGCTGAATAGATTGTTCGTGAATCTCGGAATTAATCAAATCATGAGCGTCCTCATGTGATTCTTTCATAGTGTCATTTAGATCGTTCTTTTTCCTCTTTCTAGGATTTCGATCTTTGGAACCTAATGGTCTGCCACGCTTCTGGCGTGCATTTGACTCATTGGATATGACACTAGATATTTGTCCAATAGAGACTTCAATACGGATCGGAACATTTTCCGCGTGAATGTGGGATTTCGTTATCCTCTTCAAGTCCGTAAATGCGTCAGGCATTTGATTTGCTATTCTTTGCAAATGGATAGTCTTTTGTACCTCTTTCTTTCAAATAGAGGTATGTGGATCAAGATGAGATAATGATACATTTTTCCACAAAATTTCCCATTTGGTTTCACCGACTTCTCCCCCTAATTTTGGGAAAAGTGTCTCATCAAATTGACAGTCTGCAAATAGTGCAGTGAACAAATCTCCTGTCAATGTTTCGAGGTAGCGAATAATGGAGGACGCGTCAAACTCAACATATATTCCTAACCTCCTTTGCAAACCCATTTTGGTGCGGGATGGCGGTGCTACAGGCACATATACTGCGCATCCAAAGCTTCTTAAATGGGATATATTGGGTTCATGACCCAAAACCAATAGCAATGGGGAATATTTGTGTCAATTCGTCAGTCAGAGACGAACTAGCATTGCTGCATGCAACATGGTGTGACCCCAAACCGAAGTGGGCAGCCGACGAACTAGCATTGCTTCATGCAAAATGGCGTGACCCCAAACCGAAGTGGGCAGCCGACAAACTAGTATTGTTGCATGCAAAATGGCGTGAACCCAAGTCGAAGCGGGCAGCCGACAAACTAGCATTGTTGCATTCAAAATGGCGTGAACCCAAACCGAAATGGGCAGCCTCGTTTTCATGAAGAATTCAAGATTATTCTCATCTATTGTCTCAATATGATATCCATTTTGAATGATATCTTTAAAACTCAACAAGTTCCTTTTAGACTTGGAGGAGAACACTTTGATTGATATCATTAAAACTCAACAAGTCCTTCTTAGACTTGGAGGAGAACATTGCATTCTCTATGATTAACGTCATGCCTTTGGGCAGAGTTACAATTGCTCTTCCGGAGCCTTCAATCAATTTACTACTTCCATAGATTGTAGTAATGTTTGCCTTACACAATTACTCTTCTTTTCTTTGAGTATTGTATGTGTAGTACATGAATCAACTAGGCAAATACTTTTACAATTGGACGTTGGTCCAAGTTCGCTTTGTGAGATATCCATTTTGCTTTCCCATAGTTTGACATACAAAAAAATACATAAATATAAGTATAAACAACTTCAATTCTTTTGTTTCGCGTTTAAACAGCATTTTGGGAAGCAGTTATTTAGGATATTCGAATATTGTATTCTAATATTCGAATATAATGCCTTGCGGAAAAAATAATACTTTAATGCGAAAAATATTAGATATTCGAATATTTAAGCACATATTCTAATATCTTGCCAGATATTCGAATATAGGAATTCTGATATTCGAATATCTGGCCCAGATATTCGAATATCAGACTCTGATATTCGAATATCTGGCCTGGCGGAAAAAAGTTCGTTTTATTGCTAAATATTAGACGATCGACTAGTTTTTAGGTTAGTCGATTACCTCTACTGTACAATAAAAATATTTGAGCATATTGAAACATTCTAAAGGGCTAATACTAACATCATATCATGAATTAACTAATACGAGCTAATGCTAATGACTATTAATTTATTCATTGACTAATACAAGTAGAATCAAACAGCTCCATCTTCTTTCATCATGGTTCCATCACCGATTAGGTGGTCTATCTTTCCCTCGGGTTGCTCAAAGAAGTCTACCACATCCAGGTGGGTGATATCCTCATTGTCGTCATAGACAAAATTTGTTTCAGGGCCTTTTCTCTTTCGAGATGCTTGATAAAGGTCAACCAAGTGTCTTGGTATACGGCAAGTCCGAGACCAGTGCCCATTTCCACCGCAACGATAACATATAGTTTCTGAACTATTTGCCTTAGGATCTTCTGGACCCCGTTTCTGCTTTCGGTGGTTATCTCTCTTTGGGGGGTGACGGACTTCTTTGGAATTTCTTCCTTGTCCACGTCCTTGGCTTTGACCCCGTTTATGACCGTGATCATGGTCCCTTTTATGTTTGGCATAATGCGAGTGCACCATATCTGCTTCAGGCAGTAGTGTAGACCCAGTTGGTCTATTTTCGTGATTTCTCATAAGCAGATCATTATTTCGCTCAGCCACTAGTAAGAGAGAAATCAGTTCAGAGTACTTCGTAAAGCCTTTCTCTCGGTACTGTTGCTGCAGTACCATATTGGAGGCATGAAACGTTGTAAACGTTTTCTCAAGCATATCGTAATCGGAGATGTTATCTCCACATAGCTTCAGTTTAGAAGTAATTCTGAACATAGCAGAATTATATTCAGAAACGGACTTAAAGTCCTGTAGCCTCAGATGGGCCCAATCATATCGTGCTTGTGGCAGAGTGACCAACTTCAGGTTGTCATATCTCTCCTTTAAGCTGTTCCACAAAACGAGTGGATCCTTGACGGTGAGATATTCAATCTTCAAACCTTCGTCAAGGTGGTGGCGCAAGAAAATCAAGGCCTTCGCACAATCTTGGGTGGATGCTTTTTCTTTATCTTTGAGGGTGTCTCCGAGACCCATAACATCAAGGTGGATTTCAGCATCCAACACCCATGTCATATAGTTCTTGCCCGAAATTTCAAGGGCAACGAACTTTCTTTTCATAATGTCAGACATACTCGAAAATTAAATTAGGAAGAGGGAAAATACCTTGGATTTTCGAGAATGATACTTGAGACGGTAGAGTCTCGTGCTGATAACGTGTTATAAACTAAAGCAAAAGACAAGAACAATAGAACAAGAACAATAGCAATAGAGAGAAGAGTAGAGAGAGTTCTTCTTATTGAGTTGAGAGGGGTGAATTACAATGGTAGAGAGCACCTCTATTTATAGGGAGGAGGAAGATCTTGCTACCAATAATAGGACTCTAAAATCTCTCTAATTAAATACATTAAAGACATTCACCTTAAATAGAAGTGTAAGAATCTTCTATTTCATAACAATTTATATATATTTAATAATTTTTTGACAAAAATATAGGATATGAGTGAAAATTATGTGTTTAATTATAACCACGTAGTTTAAGCTAATCTCGCCTGCATTCCATATGATTTGGGGTTCAATTAATTTGAATTTGTGTAGGAAAGTTATAATTTGAAAGTAAAGATTTTTTTGTTTAATCAAAGATGACTTAGTTCAAGTCATTTAACTAAAGATAGAATATTTATCACTCAATCATAACTTTTATAAGTTTTATTTTTTAAAAGTAATTATTTATAATTATTTTTTAGTAATTAAATAATATGAAATTCTTTTACTATATTAATTTCTTATAAAATAAACTATTCATAACGTATCTTTTCTTTCTTTCTTTTTCATCGGAGTCTCGAACAGTCGAAAGGGACAATAACGTATCTCAACTCTCAAGGTTGATTTCATGTGCACCAACTTTTTTTAATTTTATTTGCTCTCCTAAAATATTTCTAAAGATGGAAATTCTTCCTTCTTAAGAAAACTTTAAACTTGGTTGTTTTTCTAAAAAATGTCCACATCGCTAGCTACTTATGCCAAGTGTAATGACTCGCATGAAAATGGTAACTACGGATAAATGACTTTTAAAGATATGCATATATTAATAATTTTAAAAATAAATTACTTTTTATTATGTAAATAAATATTTATTTTAAATTAAAATAAAAAAAAATATTTATCAAGTAATTACGGTCCGGAAAGAATAGTTCATAATCATATGGGCCAAATTATTCTTGTCATCATCTCTTCTGTAATCTCATACGATCAAGAATCGGTCGATTCATGTAGTAATTATGCGGCATGATAATACAAGAAATGTTTACACAATGACAATTAAAAAGAAAATGTTATGCGCTGACATGAGTGGCAAATTGACAAGCTGGATGGGATATGAGCGGATCGAATATAATAATATAAAAATATATAAATTATTCGATCCGATTTATATTTAATACAAATAAAAAATAAAATAGTTGATAGATAATATAGAAGAAATATTATGTATGGCAAAATTTGTACACCATAGTAGTACACAATCATGCATTAATTTGGTAGATCGCAAATACTACAACAACAACAACAATAATTTATAGTTGGAATCACTGCCTGTCTGTTTGGAACCATGGTTGCATTTATTTGGCGCGAGCGAAATAGAATGAGATCCCAGGGTGGACACTGGCGGACAGATAAAGTGTGCAAGGAGTTAGTAATTCATATCCACGCGAGAGGCGATTCAATTCACAAGTGGAGAAATGTGCTACGAACAGTAAACCATTACCCATAGATTTTAATCTTGATTGACTATGTACTATAGTTATATAGAATATTGAAATAGATGGTCAACATCTATCATGTACTTGATTTGTAAGCTTTGGAATGCAATATACATTTACTACAAAAAAAAAAAAAGTCGTCAAATTTAGGAGATCCAGGAAAAAAAACAACAACAATAATTTAGTATTATCTCATTTAGTGGGATTTGGAGAGAGTAGTGTGTACGCGTGTATGCAGACCTTACTTCTACCGTGGGGTTGAGAGATTGTTTCCAAATAATAGACCCTTGACATTCTTCCTACGATGAACTTCTCACCCTGCTCTTGGGAAGACTCGAACTCACAACCTAATATAATCTCATTTAGTGAGATCGGGGGAGGATAGTCTGTACGTGTGTACGCAGACCTTACCTCTACCCTGAAGTAGAGAAGCTGTTTCCAAATAATAAACTCTCGATATCCTTCCCTCCAAAAACTTTCCACCTTGCTTTTGAGGAAATTCAAACTCATAACAACATAATTAGAAGTAAAGATTACTTACTATGAGAGAGAAACCCTTTTATTATATATTCTATGCGAAATTCTCCCTATCAATTAGCAGTTAAAACTAAGAGTAAAATATATTTTTCGATTGTGCGCATTATCTTGTTTAAAAATGCTATAGTGATCTTGAAAACTATTGAAGTAGATTTACACACATGAATTTGATAGTAACAATATACTATAACATGTAATATTTCGTGTCTGCTCTAGTGGGATAAAGGTACAACAACTTTATGTAAACTAGATAAAGCTTAGACAATCTTAAGTTATCAACTATATAATGTATACAACCAATAAAGTTACAGTAGGATAGATAAAATCTTTTCATCCTCAACTAACAATTTTATTAAGATCACACTTTAATAATGAAATTTTTTTAGCGAAACGTTTTCTCCTTAGATGAACCTTATAAACACAGATTTAAAATAATCGGAATTTCATTATGAATATCGAATATCGAGTGAAAGCAAAAAGAGGTACTCCTATATTTATTATTAGTGATCTAAGATTGCGTATCTCTTTTTAGTGAGGCCATGGCCAATGAGCCCATCCTTACCAAAAGTTGAGCCAACTAACCTCCTCCAAATTACATCACTCTGAAAATTTAGTCGTCATACCCTTAGTGGAACATCAAGTTGGGTTTCACTTCCATTATCCAACAACCACAGCACAAGATATCTCTTTTTCCTCGGCAGCGTATGCAATAATTTCGTAAACGATATTAATATTTAAAAAATGAATAAATGCATAAATTACTGTAATGACAAGCAGTGTTATTTCTTATATTTATACTTAATATATACATACAAGTTATAGAGAAAAAAAAAGCACCTCTTCAAACTAGGTGGCCCCCTCCCCCCTCCGCCCCCAAAAAAAAACCCCACTCAAATTACTTACTACTTAACTTTTTCCTTTTTGGGTTAAAATTCATGGTATATAACAAAAGAAAAAGAATGTTATCAAAGGTGTGATAAGATAATTAAGATTTCTTCATTCTATATCAAAGGCTTAGAGAACCGAAACCTAAAGAATAAAGAACATCTTGGAAAGAAATATTTTATTTATTTAATATACCTATCTTATAAATTGAAATTAATCGAGCTAGTAGTTCGAATGTCTAAAGCACAAAAATGGTTCCGTTATTTGGCAATTGTGACACTTGGGACAGTTGGTTAGAATCACTGCGATTCCCCAGCCACAGTTATATATGGGAGATATAATTAATTATAAAAGCTCAAGCACTGAATAGTTTTTGTAAATACTGGCAAATTAAGCTGAGTATTAATAAAAGGAACTAATACTTAGTTAGAAGATTAGGCACAGATCGATCGATCGAATTCTGCAACTTTAGTTTTAGTTCTACATTTATATTTAAAAAAATATATATAAGCACAAAAATTAACTTGAGAACCTAAATACAAACACCTAATGACGCTATTTTATTTAAGCATAAAGTGTTGAGATGAAAGAGATTACATGATTGTACACACTGTATACACACTGTATATTTATTGTATTCTCTGGTATACATTGTATGGGCTATGATGATCTGTTTGTTATTTGGGCCAAATGTATGTACCGAACCCAATATGTCTGAGCCCCATTTCCTTTCTTCCATTGGGTCGTCTGACCCGACCCAATGATACAGGTATATATAGTAGTCCCTCAGATATTTTACACACACGAATTTCATTTCATCTTCTTTTCTGTTTAATAATATTCTCTGGCTTGCAGAGACTTCTCTCAGACGCTCCTGCTTCTCTCTAGATTCTCTCTCTACATTCTCCATGATTTTTCGGTTTAGTCTCAATGTTTACATGGTATCAGAGCCTCGACTACGATCCGACTATGTTTTTCTGTATCTCGTTGTCTTGGTTGAAGTCTCTTTTGAGATTTTTGGGGGTGTTTCTGAGACCTTGTGGTCGATGACGATTCCGATCTAAATCGGACGCCTTTCTGAGTTTTTTATCGTGATATCTGAGTGTATTTTCTTCACTCGAACGTTCTGGGAGATTTTCTAATGATTTTTGGGTAATTTTTGGGTAACCTATCGGCTTCTAGGGTTTCTGGTGGTTTAACCTAGGGTTTTATTGCTATCCGGTGGCTCGATTCTCACTAAGTGGATGTTTTGGGTGACTTTCCGACATCCCTAACTATACTTCCAGTAAGGATTTCGGCGGTTTCACCTAGGGTTTTGTACCTAGGGTTTTCTCTGTTTGATTGAAGGCCGATCTTCTCCGGTCGCGAAGAAGGAGGGTAACTCTTTCCTTATCTTGAGTATTGTATGCTTTGTGTGTGATTATCTGGCTCCGTATGTGAGTATCTGGTTTTTGTGTGTGAATATGTGGTTTTGTGTGTGAATATCTGGTTTGGTTATGGCTTCTAATACGAGTGCTGGTACCTCCGCCTCAATAGACTCTACCAGTCCCCTTTCTGTATATTCCTCTGATGTCCCTGGGGTCTCTCTTCCCTTCTCGGGTAGTGGTTATGGGGGCTGGAGGCGTAAGATGATTGTTGCTTTATATGCTAAATTGTTGACGGTTCATGTTCGTCCTACCACTAATGTGGCTCAACAGAGACTGTGTGATAGGTGTAATAACATGGTCATTTCCTGGTTGACCTCCTCCCTGTCTCCTCAAATTGCTGATAGTGTGCAGTATTCCGATACTGCACAGAGTATATGGTCCCAAATTAAGAAAAAGATATGGTACCCCTAACAAGATCAATATTTTTGAATTAAAAAGGGAACTCTCCCACACATCTCAAGGCTCCTTAGACATAGCCTCATACTTTAACAAGCTCAAAGGCTTATGGGATGAATTGGGCACAATGTGCACAAATCATGGGCATAGATGTGTGTGTGCTGCTACAAATGGAATAATTGAGGAAGATGATGAAAACAAGGTATTCCAGTTCCTTATGGGGTTAAATGAAGTATACATGGGGGTTAGGAGTAATTTGTTGATGATGCAGCCATTTCCTTCCCTTCACAGTGTTTACAACATAGTGCTTAATGATGAGAAACAAAGACAAGTTCAATCTAATTCCCTAATCAGTCCAGATTCTATGTCTTTTAATGCTCATACAAACAAGCACTCAGTTGGGTTTAATCAGGCCACAGTGTCTCGACCTCTTATTTTCAGACCCAGAATTAATTTTGAGCAAAGCAGAGGGCCCTTATTTTGCAGATACTGCAAGAAATCTGGGCACTTAATTGATAAGTGCTACAAGATACATGGGTTCCCTCAAAGCATAAATTACAACAAGGGAAGGAAATCTGCAGCTGCTCATGTCTCCACTGGTGTTGAATGTGTGTCTGTTAATCATGGGAATCCTAATTTTTCTGTTCCTCTTGGGGATCCTTCTGCCAGCCACATAGATGGTCACAATTCTGTGATACCAGGGTTGAGCAGACACCACTATGATCAATTGATGAGCATGTTGCAACAGACCAAGTTAGGGGATTCCAGTGATCAAACTCCTCCTTCCATGTGTGCTGCTAATTTTGCTGGTACAATGTTGACTGAGAGTCTTGTTTCTGATTCCAAATTATGCATGCTTACACATATTAATTCTGTCGCCTGGATCATTGATTCAGGGGCATCTAATCATATGACACATGATAAAAACCTACTCTTTAACATCATACCTTTGAGTGTTCCTTATCTTGTAACTTTACCTAATGGTTACAAAGTAAAAGTAACTTGTACAGGTTCTTTTGCATTAACTTCTTCCCTTACTCTTCATAATGTGCTTCTGGTTCCTTCCTTTAAACACAACTCTATTTCTGTTCACAAGTTGATTAAACAGTTGCACTGTATAGTTTTGTTCACTCCAACTTCCTGTTTACTTCACATGATACAGGACCCTTCTCTGAAGAGGCCTCTGGATCTTGGTAAAGAGGAAGCTGGCTTATACAAACTGTCTTGGGTGCCTCCTTCCCTTCTCCCTCTTCTGTTTCTCCTTTTACTTCTGTGTGTGCTTTGTCTGATTTTTGTAATGATGACACTGTGTCTGACAGCAAAAATGTTGGCTTACCTCCATTTGTAACAATTCCATTTGTAATAATGTTGTTATCAATGATATGAATTACATTTGACATTTAAGACTGGCACATACTCCTTTTGAAAATATGAGACATATTTCTGGTTTGTCTTTTCCACTTGCTCCTAAACAACCCTTTCCCTGTTCTGTCTGCCCTATGGCAAAGCAGACTAGACTCCCTTTTCATGACAGCAGTATAAGTACAACTAGACCATTTCAATTAATACATGTGGATACTTGGGGGCCTTACCACACTTCTACTTCTTCTGGTTACAAATACTTCCTTACTATAGTTGATGATTTTTCTAGGGCAACCTGGACACACTTAATGGGATCCAAAAGCAATGCCTTTTCCCTGCTTAAGTCTTTCATTTCTTTTGTTAAGACTCAGTTTAACTCTGTGGTTCAGACTGTCAAAAGTGACAATGCTTTGGAACTGGGATCCAGCACTGAGGGAATATCCTTTTTAGTAGCCAGGGGATTATTCATCAAACCTCCTGCCGTCATTCACCTCAACAGAATGGTGTTGTTGAAAGAAAACACAGAAAAATCCTTGAAACATGTAGAGCCTTGATTTTTCAGTCTGGCCTACCAGTGTCTTTCTGGGGGGATTGTCTGTTAACTGCCACCTATCTTCTTAACAAAATACCTTCCAGAATTCTTCACCATAAGTCTCCCCATGAAATTTTGTATGGCAAAGCTCCATCTATTCCCATTGAGGGCATTTGGATGCCTTGCTTATGCTGCTGTCCCTATCCCTCAAAGGGACAAGCTAAAACCTAGAGCCCATTCTTGTGTGTTTCTGGGTTACCCCTTTGCCAAGAAGGGTTATAAACTGTATAACTTGGTTACCAAGAAGTGTTTTGTTTCAAGGGATGTTGTCTTCCATGAATCTTATTTTCCTTTTAAGAATAATCCTACTTCTGTTCACCCTTCTTCTTCATATGTTCCTTCTATTCCTCCTACTGATGACTTCACTGCCTCAGACTTTCCTATATTTACTTCCCCTTATTCTCCTGTTCTTCCTTCTAATTCTGATTCTCCTGCACCTGATTTTCCTGATGCTGGTCCATCTTCCCTTCCTTCTTTCAATCCTGATCTCTCTGCTCCTGTGTTACCTCCTTCCCATCCTCTTCCCACTTCTAGAAAGTCCACTAGACAGCATAATCCCCCTTCCTACCTTAAGGATTATGTCTGTCAACTCCCTGCATTTTCTGGTTCTTCTTCCTCCACTTTGGAATCTGAACCTATGTATTACTCTCAAGCTGCATCTGTCCCAGCATGGCAAGATGCAATGAGACAGGAGTTTGCTGCTTTGGAGGCTAACCATACTTGGGATATTGTTCCTCTTCCTGCTGGTAAGAAACCCATTGGTTGTAAGTGGGTCTATAAAATCAAATACAAGTCTGATGGTCTTGTTGAAAGGTATAAAGCAAGGTTGATTATTAGGGGTGATACAAAAGTTGAGGGGATTGATTTTACTGACACTTTTTCTCCAGTGATTAAGATGACTACTGTGAAATACTTGATTGCTGTGGCTGTCAAGAATCACTTGCCTCTATTTCAGCTTGATATCAATAATGCTTTTCTCCATGGTGATTTGGATGAGGAAGTTTACATGAAACTTCCTCCAGGTTTGACAGTTCCTGCTCCTATTTCTGGTTCTTTTTCTCCTCCTTCTTCTAGTTCTTCTCCTCTGGTCTGTAAACTCCAGAAATCCCTCTATGGGCTAAGACAAGCATCCAGACAATGGTATGCCAAGTTGTCTTCTGCTCTTTATTCCAGAGGGTACAGACATTCTTTGGATGACTATTCTTTGTTCATCAAAGGTAAACCTGGCTCCCTTGTGGTGGTGGCAGTCTATGTGGATGATATTATCCTTACTGGGGATGACAGTGATAAACTTACTGCACTGAAACTGTTTCTTGATGATCAGTTTAAGATTAACGATTTAGGATCCTTGCATTATTTTTTGGGTCTTGAAATGTCAGTTGCTCCTGGTGGAATGATCCTAAATCAGCATAAGTATATTTCTGATTTACTGCATCAGTTTGATTGTACAAATGTCTCCTATGTTGTGTCTCCTTTGGACATTAATGTCAAACTTCATGCTGATTCTGGTGACCTTTTATCATCTCCTGACCAATACAGGAGTTTAGTTGGTAAAATGTTGTTCCTGACTCATACTAGGCCTGATATATGCTTTGCAGTCCAACATCAAAGTCAATTCCTCAAATGCCCCAGACTTTCCCACATGACTGCTGCCCTGCATGTTCTGAAATACCTTAAGGGCACTCCCTCATTAGGTTCATTTTATTCTGCTCATACTGATTTCTCTGTTACTGGGTATTCTGATATTGACTGGGCTGCATGCCCTGATACTAGACGATCTGTTACTGGATTTTGTGTACTTTTGGGTGGTTGCTTGATCAGTTGGAAATCGAAGAAGCAACCTGCTGTTTCTCTGTCTTCTTCTGAGGCACAATATAGAGCCCTCAGCAAAGTTGTTGCTGAGTTAACATGGCTTTCTCGCTTGTTGGTTGATCTTGGGGTATCTGTTTCTTCTCCTATTTCTGTATATTGTGATAGTCAGGCTGCTGTTCATATTGCTAACAATCCTGTTTTTCATGAACGTACCAAACATATCGTGGTGGACTGCCATTTTGTTCGGGACTCGCTGCAATCTGGTTTTCTCAAGCTGCTTCATGTTCCTACTTCTCGTCAACTGGCCGACCTACTCACTAAGCCACTGCCTGGCACTATGCTTCTTCCGCTGTTGTCCAAGTTGCAGATGGTTTCCCCCTCCAACTTGAGGGGGGTTGTTGAGATGAAAGAGATTACATGATTGTACACACTGTATACACACTGTATATTTATTGTATTCTCTGGTATACATTGTATGGGCTATGATGATCTGTTTGTTATTTCGGCCAAATGTATGTACCGAGCCCAATATGGCTCTAAGCCCCATTTCCTTTCTGCCATTGGGTCATCTGACCCGACCCAATGATACATGTATATATAGTAGTCCCTCAGATATTTTACACACACGGATTTCATTTAATTTTCTTTTCTGTTTAATAATATTCTCTGGCTTCCAGAGACTTCTCTCAGACGCTCCTCCTTCTCTCTAGATTCTCTCTCTACATTCTCCATGATTTTTCGGTTTAGTCTCAATGTTTACATAAAGTTCAAATAATGCGTCCGTCTTTGAGCCAATCTTGCCATCTTTCATAGTTAAAATGGTACAAGGCACCCTATTTGGTCGGCCATTTAATCTCTACTATTTTTAAAAAGTTTTAACTCATTTTTAAATAACTTTATCCCCTTTCTCTTCCTCCTTCTCCACATTCGTTTTCTTCTTCTTCTTTCTTCTGTTGATGTTGGTGCTGCTATCAAACTTAAGTTCGTGGGGATGATTTCCGTAAGTATATTTATCAGATTATTTGAAAAGAAATTATAAATAACTTTTTAAAGTAAGTACGTACATATATGTAAATGTAAGTCTATTCCTTTCATTCACATTCTAATATTTTTTTTAGATTGAGCTTTGTACGTTATCAATTCATTTTAACATGTTGTGTGATCATAGACTATAATTATATATTTTAGTCGCTTATTACATTCTAATTTACTGCACTTTAATTGAGTTTGATCCTTAATCGCTAGAGTTTTGTAGTAATGGCGTGTTTATGCCTTGTAGGGGTGATTCCGAACTATGTAGATGGTATAAAATGAATTCAAGTGATTTAGAGCTTTAAAGTTTGAGGAAAAGTTCAAGGAAGTAAGCCGGGATCGTGTTTGGGATCAACGGATGATAGTTAGAGCAAACAAAGAATCCAGTAGGAATATTGCACACTGTCTAGTAAAATAGATATAATGTTTTGCTCAGAATTTTATTTGGACTCCACAATATATGGTTGAAAAGCTAACGCAAAGGACTACAACTTTTATGTATTACGTTTTTCCAAATTCGAAATGAAATAGGGTGAAAAATGCATGCCCGGATGCGCGAGCGTGCTAGTTTTAGCGCGACCAGTACAGAAAGCTGTCCAACTAGCGTGGCCATTAGCACGCACCGCGCTAGTCCAGCCCGGAAAAAGTGACCCCTTTCACCTTAAAGAAGGTATAATTGTTTGGTCCAAATTCTACTTGGTATATATACATAGAAAAATGATATTTTGGGAGGATGAGGGACGTTTTTATAGGAAAACACAAGCACAGAATTGTATGATTTTTTGTTTTTCTTCCATGTCTATGTGGAGCTAAACTTCACATTCTACGGTTGTGGTTCTTTCATGACTATTATTATTCGGATATTGATTTTGATTGCTTAGTTTATCATATTGGTTTATTTATTCAATCCTACACTTAATTATTTGATTGCTTGATTACCAATTGAACACTATCAACAAATCTAGAGCTGAAACTGAAAGTGGAAATTCTAGATTGCATATATGATTGAGTAGAGCAAGTTCTTGAACCTGGCATCGGGGAACAGATTCGCGGTTAGGATAGACATATACCTAATTGACTTTCTTGGTTGATTTACAGGAATTATAAATGCGTTCTTGTTGATTCTAATTCCATAGACATATAGGCGTTAGGTTAGCTTGAATAAGCGAGTAAGAACTCGACAAATTCTTATGAGCAATATTAACCATGTCAACCAATAAACTAGATAAATAAGTTAGTCAATTCAATTGAAAAATACAATAGGAATGTTAGATACCCCATAACGCTAGATCGTTTTCATTACATTGATATCATAAAAATCTGCACTTCCTCTGTTCAAAGTTCATTATTTGTTTTTATTTACTGTAAGTAGTTTAGAATCAAATAATCTAGGTTTAATTCTTGTATAGATAATTAGGGTAGTCTAATTTAGTTAATAATTAATCACAAGTTCTCGTGGGATCGGCATCCGACTTTTAGCCACTTTATTACTTGACGATCGCGTATACTTGCATGTGCGTTTTGCCGTAATAAATTTTTGGCGCCGTTGCCGGGGACTTGGAAATTAACTATTCTTCTAGAAATTTTTTACTTTTTGCCTATTCAAGTTTTTTATTTGTTATCTTAGATTAATATTTTATTTTCTCTGTTAACATGGGATCTTGGAATGAGAATTAGTCGAATATTGGTTATTCTTATTATGATGATCCTTGTCCATATTGTGGAGGACCTCACTGGTGGAAAAATTATCAGAATATTTCCGGGAGCAAGTTGTGCGCACAATCTTAATCCTTTGAGTGGAATACTTGTAATATATGTGGTGGTCTAGATGGCCATTGGGATGGTTGTCCTAATTATTATTATCCTTCTCGGAGTTCTTATTATAATATTTAAGACTTATAATATTGGAGTAATAATCTTTCTAATTATTAGGTTCATTTAAAAAAAAAATCAGAGGATTGATTAAGTTGGATTATTGGTACTGTCTGCAATTTATGCTTATTATTTTAATAACAAAAGTAAGAGGTATTCGGTCCGTCCGATACATAAAATATCTCGTATGTATATAGAGTTCGAGAAATAGCGCACATCAATAGGCGTGATGTAGAAAGTTTATTCTAATGCAAATATTAGTGGCTCCTTCTACGACTCAAACTCATAATTTATACTCCCTCCGGTCAAAATAAGTAATTTTTTGGATGTTTTCATACTGATTAAGAAATTCACATTTAGTATTAATTAGCAATGAAATTGACCATATCAATCTTTACTATCTCACATAAACACATCTAATACTTTTTCTAATACTATTTACTTCAAGGACAATATTGAAAAAAATAATTAATTCATTCTTGAAATCTCGAAAAATCACTTATTTTGGATTACAAGAAAAAAACTAAAAACTTACTTATTTTGGATCGAAGAAAATAGATCACACGAGAACGACTGTACTGCTATTAAAAGATTGGTAATCTTGATATTGAATCCCCTGTTGAATTTGGCATATCGTAATATATTGCTCCTTCCTATCAATATTAATTGTCGTGATTACTAAATATATGCGATCCAAAATAAGTATTGTTCTAAAAATTAAAGTATAATTAATTAATCTTTGCACCAAAAAAAAATTACTCTTTTCCTTTTTGCCCTTAGTATTAAATGTTTTGAAAAGTAAAATATTGACTATATTGCATAGAAAACCTAAGGGTTAAGACTATTAATAAGGGTATAGTAATAAAAAATCCTTTCGCTAATAATTTTTTAAGAGACGCAAAAAAAAAAAAAAAACGACTTAAAATGGATCAAAGAGAGCATTATGATAGAAAAATAATCCTGATTTACGAAATACAAAAATCCAATCAAACCTAAAATAAAATAATTTCCTAATGTTGTGATGGGATTATTCTTCTAATCGCAATAACCAAAATTCAATAAGAATTTTCTCTCTCTTTCTCTGCAATATTGCTCTTGTTCTTTTATTGTTTTACAACACGTTATCAGCACGAAGCTCTACTATCTCAAGAATCTCTTTGAGAAAATTAAGGTATTTTTTCTCCTCCTAATTTTGTTTTAATTATGTCTGACATTATGAAAAGAAAGTTCGTTGCCCTTGAAATTTCGGGCAAGATCTACATGACATGGGTATTGGATGCTGAAATCCATTTGGATGCAATGGGCCTTGGAGACGCCATTTAAGACAGAAATAATGCATCCAGCCAAGACTGTGCTAAGGCCTTGTTTTTCTTGCGCCATCACCTTGATGAAAGTTTGAAAATTGAATATCTCACAGTCAAAGATCCACTTATCTTGTGGAATGGCTTAAAGGAGAGATATGACAACTTAAAGTTGGTCACTCAGCCACAAGCACGATATGATTGGGCTCATCTGAGGCTCCAAGACTTTAAGTCTGTTTCTGAATATAATTCTGCAATGTTTATAATTACTTTTAAATTGAAACTCTGTGGAGATATTATAACTGATTATGATATACTTGAAAAAACGTTTACAACGTTTCATGCCTCCAATATGGTTCAGCAACAACAGTACAGAGAGAATAATCTGATTAGACCACAATCATAGACATGTTCGTTCTTCAATAAGCATTATCATTATTTTTATAGCTTGCATACCTCAATTTGCTTTATATTATAATTGCTTGAACAAAATACTCAATAGTGAAAGTGGACTGCTACAAATAGAAAGGTATACAATTTAAGTCATAAAGACATTGCACAACTCTTTGCTCCTTGACTTGCTGCTTTACGAAACCTTATTCAATTAATTCTATAGCTTTGAAGATATATTAATTATGGAGCTTCATTTTTTTTAAGTATCCAACGCCAAACATTGTTTAGAGGTGATCGACTTTGACTAGATCACTTTCTATAATTATTATTATTTTTTTTGCATTGCTTTTTTCTGAAATTATACACTGTTCAAACAATGGAGAAGCAAGCTTGAATGTCAATTATCTTCATTTTATTAAGTCTCCAACGTCACACAGAGGTAATCAAATTGTTTTTTTTTTCTGAAATTATATATTGTTCAAATAATGAAAAAGCAATCTTGGATGTCAGATAAAGAATTTGAAAGAAACACACTAGATTCCTATGTGCATGGTTAAAGAAGATTGAGCAGTTTGATATTTTTATTTTTACTTATTCGTAGTAGTTAATGAATAAACAATTATCATAGTTTACATAAGTTATCTATTATTGTGATATGGTTCAAATTTTATATAACTTTAGATTACACATTCATCTTATGCTTTATTTGTAATGATTTTTCAGTAAGTTAATCGATTAACATAACAGATAATCGATTAACCAATATATTCTATTAAACTGGACCTTTTCCGCAAGGCATGTTAGTCGACTATCCGATTTAGTTAATCGACTAACCTAATGACCGTTACCTAAGTTAATCGATTATCACTTTAGTTAATCGATTAACCTTATGTCCGTTGCCTGTTCATCGACTAGTTTTTTTTAAACGTTGAAACAGGTTAGTCGATTATCTATTTGGTTAATCAACTAACCTCAGCAGATTTTGAAAATATTATTTAATTATTAAGCAACGGATACAAGAGTATTAAAAGGAGAATAACTATGATAAAAAATACTAATATTTTTCGTATATTTCTTTTGTATGTCAAACCATGGGAAGCAAATATGGATATCTCACAAAGCAAACTTGGATCAACGTCCAATTGTAAAAATATTTGTTTAATTGATTCATGTACCACACATACGATATTCAAAGAGAAGAAATATTTCTCTCATTTAAGTATGTGTAAGGCAGATGTTACTACAATTTTTGGTTGTAGTAAATTGATTGAAGGCTCCGGAAGAGCAACTATAACTCTGCCTAAAGGAACAATATTTATCATAGAGAATGCAATGTTCTCTTCCAAGTCCAAGAGGAACTTGTTGAGTTTTAAAGATATCCGTCAAAATGGATATCATATTGAGACAATAGATGAGAATAATCTTGAATACCTCATCATTACAAAGAATGTCTCTGGCCAAAAGAGGGTTATTGAGAAGTTCCCATCTTTATCTTGTGGCCTGTATTGGACAAAAATTAGTGCAATTGAGGCACATTCCACAGTAAACCAAAAGGTTACTGATTCCAACACTTTTGTACTTTGGCATGATCGATTGGGACATTCTGGATCAATTATGATAAGACGGATTATAGAAAACTCATATGGGCATCCATTAAAGAATTTAAAGATTCTTTGAAATAATGAATTTTCTTGCACTTCTTGTTATCAAGGCAAGTTAATTATTAGACCATCACCAACAAAGGTTGGAACTGAGTCACCTACGTTTTTGGAACGTATACAAGGGGATATTTGTGGACCTATTCACCCACTTAGTGGGTCCTTTAGATATTTTATGGTCTTAATAGACGCATCCAATAGATGGTCTCATGTGTGCCTATTGTCATCACGCAACCTTGCGTTTGCAAAATTAATGGCACAAATAATTCGATTACGAGCACAATTTCCTGATAATCCAATTAAGTCTATTAGACTAGATAATGCTGCTGAGTTTTCATCCCAAGCATTTAATGATTATTGCTTATCAATTAGGATAAAAGTGGAACATCCTGTAGCTCATGTTCACACTCAAAATGGTCTTGCAGAATCTTTAATTAAACGTCTGCAGTTGATTGCAAGACCATTACTCATGAAAACGAGGCTGCCCACTTCGGTTTGGGGTCACGCCATTTTGCATGCAGCAATGCTAGTTCGTCTCAGACCGACGAATTATCACAAATATTCCCCGTTGCAATTAGTTTTGGGTCATGAACCTAATATATCCCATTTAAGAATTTTTGGATGCGCAGTATATGTGCCTGTAGCGCCGCCATACCGCACCAAAATGGGTCTGCAAAGAAGGTTAGGAATATATGGCTGATTTGTTCACAAAATCTCTACCGACGTCAACCTTCAAGAAGCTGGTACACAAGATTGGAATGCGAAGGCTCAAGGATGTGAATTGATTCTCTTTTCAGGGGGAGTTAATGCGCGTTGCACTCTTTTTCCCTTACAAGGTTTTGTCCCACTGGGTTTTCCTTGCAAGGTTTTTAACGAGGCAACCAATAGGCGCATTACTAAATATGTGTACTCTTTTTCCTTTTCTAGATTTTTTTCTCCCATTGGGTTTTATTATAGTTAAGGTTTTAATGAGGCACATTATTTATTGAGTAGACATTCAAGGGGGAGTGTTAAGAATAGAATTCTATTTAGAGTGAATGTCTATCTTGTAGAGAGTTTTACTTTGAGGCTAAGTCATTTTTCCTCCTATAAATAGAGGGGTCTTACCCCATTGTAGCCCACCCCAAATTCAATAAGAATTTTCTCTCTCTTTCTCTGCAATATTGCTCTTGTTCTTTTATTGTTTTATAATAATTATTATTATTTTGTAAGGCTCAAATTTTATTTTTAATTGAATGATAGAACCTATATTTTTTTTTTTGGTAATTAAACTTTGTATTAATCACCAAAGTGTTAACCTTACAATTCCATAGTCCAGTTTATAACTCAACTGGCTATCAAAACAAAAACAAAGGCTATCCTAGCATTATAACAAATACTGCTGCAGTAATATCCTTAGCCTAGGAGGAGCTCTAACATTACAATTATAAGCAATATTTCTAAGCAGTTTGTCACTGGTACAGTATGTATTTTCAAATATTCTCGCATTCCTTTCCAGCCATACGACATAAAACATCTCTGTCATTGTCATTTTGATTATGTGAGCTCGAGGGGATTTGCCATTAGATTTCTCAATGAACCACTGGACAAATTGGAGCCAGTTTTGCCCAGTAAGTTGGTTAACTCCAATCCATTGTAACATGTGAGTTCTCATTTGAGTTGCATAAGTGCAATCCAAGAATAGGTGTTCCCTAGATTCAACAGCTTGTTGGCACATGACACAAGTGTCTGTTATATCCAGGTTCCATTTGATCAACCTTGCTTTGGTGGGCAGTCTATCTTGCAGGAGCAGCCATAGGGTGAAGATTACTTTAGGTCGAGCAGCATTCTGTATTGTTAAGTTCTTCCATCTGACTCTTGGTGCTTCTCCTATCTGCTGTAAGTAGAGCTTTCTTATAGTGCAATCAGATTTATCCAGCATTTGATGTTGCTGCAGCAGTTCAATGCCTTCAATGATCTTCCTTACCATCCAACTAGCCTGTTTAGGGACAATGATGGTCTCCAATTGTTTCTGTTTGATATACACTGTATGAATCCATTTCACCCATAGAGCATCCTTCTTATGTGCCAAATCCCAACTGAGTTTAGTAGTAGCAGCCTTGTTCCACAGTAATAAATTAGTCAGATTTAATCCACCAGCAGACTTTGGCATACAGATTTTCTCCCAAGCCACATATGCCTTTCTTGACACACTAACTGATCCTGATCAGATGTATGATCTGCACATTGCCTCAAGCAGTTTTATAATCTTGGAAGGTATTAGAAATAGTTGTGCCCAGTAAGCCTGAATCCCAAAGATAACTGATTGAACCAGCTGAATTCTGCCAGCATATGATAGGTGTCTAGCAGTCCAGGAAGTAATCCTGGCATAAACTTTGTCAACCAGTGGCTGCCATTGCAAAACAGTCAACTTCTTGGCAGTCAAAGGTACTCCCAAATATTTAAAAAGAAGTTCTCCACGTACATACTCCAGGAGATCAATAATATGCTGCTGATCCTGAGGTTTCACCCCTCCAAAATAGACAGCACTCTTATGCAAGTTGGCTGTCATACCAGAAGCAGTAGTGAACTGAGAGAATAAGTAAACATAGTACTTACAGAAAGAGGTTCTCCTTTGACAAACAGCAACAAGTCATCAGCAAAACTTAAGTGAGTTATTCCCAGTTTTTTACAACCAGGATGAAAAACAAAATCTCTGTTTTGCCTCAATTCAACCAGTGACCTACTGAGATACTCCATCACAATAGCAAACAGGAAAGCGGATATGGGTTCCCCTTGTCTCAGTCCTTTGGATGCTTGAAAGGGCTCAGTTGTCTCACTATTAACCACTACTGTATAACTGACAGTTTATATTCCATGATCCATCTAGTAAATTTGGTAGGGAAATCCAGTGCTTCCATAACCTGCTGTAAGTAGCACCATTCTACTGAATCATAAGCTTTCTGCAAATCAATTTTGATCATACACCTGGGAGAAATATGTGACCTAGAATAATGCTTTATTAGTTCATGTGCTAAGATAACATTGTCTGCTATTCTCCTTCCTAGGATAAAGCCTGCCTGTGCATTACAGATAATACTACTCATGACTTTCTGGAGTCTGTTGGCCAGCAACTTGGAGATAATTTTGTATAGGAATGAACAACAAGCTATTGGTCGAAATTCTTTGACTGTTTTAGGGCTAGATACCTTGGGAATTAGGGTGAGTGTAGCACAATTTACAGGTTTGTGCATTTTGCTGGTTGCAAAAAAATTCTTGACTGCTTGAAGCACCTGCTGCCCTATGATAGGCCAAGTGTGTTTAAAGAACATAGCATTATATCCATCTATCCCTGGAGCTTTATCATTACCAATTGCCTTCAAACTGTTTAAGATCTCTGTGTCACTGATGTCAGCTGATAGATCCAACCTTTGCTGATGTGAGAGTCTAGGACCATTGTTCATATACACTTTGTTCGCTGCTGGTAGAGAAGTGACTGCTGTACCCATGAGTGATTTATAGAAATCTGTAATCTCCTTGTGTAGGTCAGCTGGATCAGTTATCTTCAGTCCACCTTCTGTGGTCAGCTCAGTATTTCTTTTAAATTGGTTTCTCTCCTTCACTACTGCTGAGAAGTATTTATTGTTTAAATCTCCTAGCTGGATCCATCTGGCTCTAGATTTTTGTTGCAGTGCTGATTCTTCAAGCAAAGACCATTTTTTCAATTGCTGCATCAGTTCCTTTTCTCTCAGCTGTAGGTTATCTGTATATGACATGGCCATCTGTTGTTGAACAGCTTCCAGTTCCTTTCTACTGTTCTCAATCTTCTGTGTAATACCCTTAAATTCTCTAGAATTTAGAGGATAGAACCTATATTAAATGCAAATAATATACGAGTAGTAGTATATATTTTGTGAAGGACAGAAGTACAATGGGTGTTGTCACTTTTAGCTTATGATAAAAATTATTTATATTTAATAATCAAAAAATAATTTATATATATAATATATATATAAAAATATTAATTTTCTAAACATTAATGCAAGGTTGGGCCAAGAAGTAACCGAATATGGAGGCGCCATTGGAGGCCGCAATGGCGTAAACTCCAAACCGTATGGGCCCGTGTCCTGTTATTTCATGTTGTACAATTAAATTTGACACCATTTTTTATTTAGTACTTTATTTTTAATTTGTTCCATTTTAGCTATCTAATGTATATACAAATTTAAAATATAATAATTATCAAATCAAATATTGTCACTTAATTTTTTCATTCATGTCAAATGGGTCAATACTAAATTACTTAAATCCGCGTATTTTATCATCTATTGTAGCTCCATCTTCATTCTCTAAGTTCCAAAGCTTGCATCTGCCGATTTTATGCCTGACAACTCACAAAAAATATGGTCGAGTTACGCATTTTAGTATTGATATGGATAAAAAAAATCAGGTGACGACATTTAATTTACACCTCATATTTGTGTATACACACGCACTATATTTTTTTGCATTGGTTTTAACTTTTATGTTAAAGTGGAACATAAGAAATAGAATTGGGGGCCAAAATGGAACATATAAAATAGAATTGAAGGACCAAAATGAAACAAAGAAGAGATAGAATGCCAAAATAAAACTGATGCCAAGTTGAGTGAGCTGCATATGTATTTGCCCTTTAAAGTTCATAAATTTAGATTCACTATCCTATCCTATTTTATCTAATTTAACGGGTTCAAAATTTATTATTTATATATGTTTAATAATTTTTTGACAAAAATATAGAATATGAACCAAAATTATGAATTTAATTATAACCACGTAGTTTAAGCTAATCTCGCCTGCATTCCATATGATTTGGGGTTCAATTAATTTGAATTTGTGTAGGAAAGTTTTACTTTGAAAGTAAAGATTTTTTTGTTTAATCAAAGATGACTTAGTTCAAGTCATTTAACTAAAGATAGAATATTTATCAATCAATCATAACTTTTATAAATTTTATTTTTTAAACGTAATTATTTATAATTATTTTTAGTAATTAAATAATATGAAATTCTTTTACTATATTAATTTCTTATAAAATAAACTATTCATAACGTATAATTTCTTTCTTTTTCTTTTATTTAGAAGAAATTTTGTTTATTTCAACTATTTGGCAAATTTACATTATCTATTCTTTTGGACTCTAGAACAGATCTCAAGAGTACAATTAATTAGAAACTCTCAACTATTGTTGTTAAGCTAATATCCTATCACAGAATGAGTGTTGTTACAATTGTGAAAATTCGCACGAAGGATAACAATTAACATGTTGCAAAATGGGTGACCATTTAGGTAACTTCATTCCAGTAAAGTGCATTTGAAGTGTAATCTCCTTTGCTCGATCTTTGGCGTCTCTGCTCGATTGTTGAAACCTTCTGTTGTTCCTTTCCATCCAGATGTTGTACACTACTGCTCCAAACACCACACCTAGGATGTTTTTTCTGGGGTTTCTGCTGTTAACATTAGCAGTTAACCATTGCACTTCTATTTCCCATGTGCCTGTCGTTCTTTGATACTTCAACCATTGTAAACTACCTTGCCACAGTGCTTGGGAGTATAAGTAGTCAAAGTATAAATGGTCGTGTGTTTCTTCAGTGTCTCTTCCGCACAAAATGCAGGATTGATTAACTTGAATTCCCCATTTAGCTAATCTGTCAACTGTTGCCAAGCGTCTATGCAGTGCCGTCCATAAGATGTATTTCTGTTTTGGGAGCATGCCAGTCACCATCAATAATTTTTTCCATTGAACCTTGGGGTATTGTGGAGTGGTATGAATATATGCCTTCCTGATGCTAAATTATCCATTTTTGGTACATGTTTCCATTCATGTTCCATCAGTTGCCCACCATTCTCTTGCAAAATGGGTGACCATTGAGGTAGCTTCATTCCAGTAAAGTGCACTTGAAGTGTAATCTCTTTTGCTCGATCTTTGGCGTCTCTGCTCGATAGTTGCAACCTTCTGTTGTTCCTATCCATCCAGATGTTGTACACTATTTCTGCAAACACCACACCTAGGATGTTTTTTCTGGGGTTTCTGCTGTTAACATTAGCAGTTAACCATTGCACTTCTATTTCCCATGTGCTTGTCATTCTTTGATACTTCAACCATTGTAACATACCTTGCCACAGTTCATGGGAGTATAAGCAGTCAAAGTATAAATGGTCGTGTGTTTCTTCAATGTATCTTCCACACAAAATGCACGATTGATTAACTTGAATTCCCCATTTAGCTAATCTGTCAACTATTGCCAAGCGTCTTTACAGTGCCATCCATAAGATGTTTTTCTGTTTCGGGAGCATGCCAGTCACCATCAATAATTTTTCCATCGAACCTTGGGGTATTGTGGAGTGGTATGAATATATGCCTTCCCGATGCTAAATTGTCCATTTTTGGTACATGTTTGCATTCATGTTCCATCAGTTGCCCACCATTCTCTTGCAAAATGGGTGACGATTTAGGTAGCTTCATTCCAGTAAAGTGCACTTGAAGTGTAATCTCCTTGCTCGATCTTTGGCGTCTCTGCTCGATTGTTGAAACATTCTGTTGTTCCTATCCATCCAGATGTTGTACACTACTGCTGCAAACACCACACTTAGGATGTTTTTTCTGGGGTTTGTGTTATTAACATTAGCAGTTAACCATTGCACTTCTATTTCCCATGTGCCTGTCGTTCTTTGATACTTCAACCATTGTAACATACCTTGCCACAGTGCTTGGGAGTATAAGCAGTCAAAGTATAAATGATCTTGTGTTTCTTCAGTGCCTGTTCCACACAAAATTCAGGATTGATTAACTTGAATTCCCTATTTAGCTAATCTGTTAACTGTTGCCAAGCGTCTATGCAGTGCCATCCATAAGATTTATTTCTGTTTCGGGAGCATGCCAGTCACCATCAATAATTTTATTGTGGAGTGGTATGAATATATGCCTTCCAGATGCTAAATTATCCATTTTTGGTACATGTTTGCATTTATGTTCCATCAGTTGCCCACCATTCTCTTGCAAAATAGGTGACGATTTAGGTAGCTTCATTCCAGTAAAGTGCACTTGAAGTGTAATCTCCTTTGCTCGATCTTTGGCGTATCTGCTCGATTGTTGAAACCTTCTGTTGTTCCTTTACATCCAGATGTTGTATACTACTGCTTCAAACACCACACCTAGGATGTTTTTTCTGGGGTTTCTGCTGTTAACATTAGCAGTTAACCATTGCACTTCTATTTCCCATGTGCCTGTCGTTCTTTGATACTTCAACCATTGTAACATACCTTGCCACAATGCTTGGGAGTATAAGCAGTCAAAGTATAAATGGTCGTGTGTTTTTTCAGTGTCTCTTCCACACAAAATGCAGGATTGATTAACTTGAATTCCCTATTTAGCTAATCTGTCAACTGTTGCCAAGCGTCTATGCAGTGCCATCCATAAGATGTATTTTTGTTTCGGGAGCATGCCAATCACTATCAATAATTTTTTTTCATCGAACCTTGGGGTACTGTGGAATGATATGAATATATACTTTCCTGATGCTAAATTGATCATTTTTGGTATATGTTTGTATTCCTGTTCCATTAATTGCCCACCATTCTCTTTTTCATCGGAGTCTCGAAAGGGAAAAAAAGGTATCTCAAAGGTTGATTTCATGTGTACCAACTTAAGGTTGATTTCAAGTGCACCAACTTAAGGTTGACTTCATGTGCACCAACTTTTATTAATTTTATTTGCTCTCCTACAATATTTCTAAAGATGGAAATTCTTCCTTCTTAAGAAAACTTTAAACTTGGTTGTTTTTCTAAAAAATGTCCACATCGCGAGCTACTTATGCCAAGTGTAATGACTTGCATGAAAATGGTAACTACGGATAAATAGACTTTTTAAAGATATGCATATAAGGGTAATCTTAAAAAATAAATTATTTTTTTATTATATAAATAAATATTTATTTAAAATTAAAATAAAAAAATATATTGATCAAGTAATTACGGTCCGGAAAGAATAGTTCATAGTCATATGTGCCAAATTATTCTTGTTATCATCTCTTCTGTAATCATACGATCAAGAATCGGTCGATTCATGTAGTAATTATGCGGCATGATAATACAAGAAATGTTTACACAATGACAATTAAAAAGAAATTGTTATGCTCTGACAGGGTTGGCAAATTGACAAGCTGGATGGGATATGAGCGGATCAAATATAATAATATAAAAATATATTAATTATTCGATCCGATTTATATTTAATACGAATAAAAAATAAAATAGTTGATAGATAATATAAAAAGAAATATTATGTATGGCAAAATTTGTACACCATAGTAGTACACAATCATGCATTAATTTGGTAGATCGCAAATACAACAACAACAATAATAATTTAGTATAATCTCATTTAGTGGGATCTGGAGAGAGTAGTGTGTACGCGTGTATGCAGACCTTACTTCTACCCTGAGGTTGAGAGACTGTTTCCAAATAATAGACCCTTGACATTCTTCCTTCCAAGAACATCTCACCTGCTCTTGGGAAGACTCGAACTCACAACCTAATATAATCCCACTTAGTGAGATCGGGGGAGGATAGTCTGTATGCGTGTACACAGACCTTACCTCTATCCTAAAGTATAGAAGCTGTTTCCAAATAATAAACCCTGACATTCTTCCGTCCAAAAACTTTCTACCTTGTTTTTGAGGAAACTCGAAGTCATAACAACGAAATTAGAAGTGAAGGTTATTTACTATAAGAGAAAAACCCTCTTATTATATAACCATGAGAGCAACTCCTCTTATTATATATTCTGTGCGAAATTCTCCGTCAATTAGCAGTAAAAACTAAGAGTAAAATATATTTTTCGATTGTGCGCATTATCTTGTTTAAAAATGCTATAGTGATCTTGAAAACTATTGAAGTAGATTTACGCACATGAATTTGATAGTAACAATATACTATAACATGTAATATTTCGTGTCTGCTCTAGTGGGATAAAGGTACAACCACTTTATGTAAACTACATAAAGCTTAGACAATCTTAAGTTATCAACTATATAATGTATACAACCAATAAAGTTACAGTAGGATAGATAAAATCTTTTCATCCTCAACTAACAATTTTATTTTAAGATCGCACTTTAATAATGAAATTCTTTTAACGAAACGTTTTCTCCTTAGATGAACCTTATAAACACAGATTTAAATTAATCGGAATTTCATTATAAGTATCAAATATCGAGTGAAAACAAAAAGAGGTACTCCTATTATTTATTATTTGTGACCTAAGATTGCGTATCTCTTTTTAGTGAGGCCATGGCCAATGAGCCCATCCTTACCAAAAGTTGAGCAACTAACCTCGTCCAAATTACATCACTCTGAAAATTTAGTCGTCATACCCTTAGTGGAACATCAAGTTGGGTTTCACTTCCATTATCCAACAACCACAGCACAAGATATCCCTTTTTCCTCGGCAGCGTATGCAAGAATTTCGTAAGCGATATTAATATTTAAAAAAATGAATAAATGCATAAATTGCTGTAATGACAAGCAGTGTTATTTCTTATATTTATACCTAATATATACATACAAGTTATATAAAAAAAAGCACCTGTTCAAACTAGGTGGCCCCCTCCCCCCACCCCCCCCCCCCCCAAAAAAAAGACCCACTCAAACTACTTACTACTTAACTTTTTCGTTTTTGGGTTAAAATTCACGGTATATCGTAGTAGCTGAATGGTTGTATCTAGGGGGTACATAGACCGGGTTGATTCGGATTTTACAATTACCAAACCAAACTAATTGTGTCGGGTTATTAAATCTAAAGACCAAACCAAATAAATAACTTCGGGTTTTTCAATATCGGTATTTCTCGGGTTATTCGGGTTTTTTCAAATTTTTTTTCGCGGTAAATCTTCGTAGAACAAAATATATAACGTATGCTCAGAATATTTCTTTAATCTTAGTAAGATACAACTATATAAAGTATTTTTCAAGAAAATAATACAAAATATGAGATATGTCATGACTCATGAAATTATCCTAAAATATTCAACAATAAAAAATAATAAAATTATGTTCTATAAATATTACTAATTAAAAAGTCATAATAAAAATAAATATAATCTAAAAGCACTAATTCATGCTAAACTAGATAGACTAATGAGGGAGTATTAATTATATGCCTAAAAGCTAAAGAAAAATAAAAATAGGTTATGTATTTTTATCTAAATTATTGCAAAATAAAAAAGAGACATTTAATACATTCTCGTTCGTAATATTGAATTGAATATCTTTTGTTAGCATTAGTATTGATTGCTAGCATCATTTCATTTACTAATATTAATAGCTATAAAACTTATTGGAGCATTCAAAAGTTCTAAATCAAACCTTGAAATAATACCTTAAAAGATAAAATTATGAATGTTTTTAAGAAATATTTATAAATTACATTACAATAAGTATATTTATATATTAAATATATCTAAAATTGATATATATGTAATGTCGGGCTGGTTTGGTTTCGGTTGACTTTCTTTAGTTAAAACCAAACCAATTATGGTCGGATTTTTTTCCAACACCAAACCAAGTCAAACCAAACCATAATTGGGTTTTTTTCTCGGTTTGATTCGGATTATCGGGTTGGTGCGGTTTATTGGTTTTCTTTGTACACCCCTATTTGTATCATTAGTTGGATTAGAAAATTTTGGACATCAAATTTCTATAACAAAAGAAAAGGAATTTTATCAAAGGTGTGATAAGATAATTAAGATTTCTTCATTCTTAATCAAGGGTTTAGAGAACCGAAACAAAAGAAAAAAGAACATCTTGGAAAGAAATTTTTCATTTATTTAACTCATTTTTAAATAACTTTAGCCCCTTTCTCTTCCTCCTTCTCCCCATTCATTTTCTTCTTCTTCTTTCTTCTGTTGATGTTGGTGCTGTTATGAAACTTAAGTTCGTGGGGATAATTGCCGTAAGTATGTTTATCAGATTATTTGAAAAGAAATTATAAATAACTTTCTAAAGTAAATACGTACATGTATGTAAATGTAAGTCTATTTCCTTTCATTCACATTCTTTTATTTTTTTAGATTGATCTTTGTACGTTATCAATTCATTTTAATCTGTTGTGTGATCATAGACTATAATTATATATTTTAGTAGCTTATTACACTCTAATTTACTGCACTTTAATTGAGTTTGATCCTTAATCGCTAGTGCTTTGTACTAATGGCGTGTTTATACCTTGTAGGAGTGATTCCGAGCTATGTAGATGGTATAAAATGAATTCAAGTGATTTAGAGCTTTAAAGTTTGAGTAAAGTTCAAGGAAGTAATCCGGGATCGTGTTTGGGGGTCAACGGATGATAGTTAGAGCAAGCAAAGAATCCAGTAGACATATCGCACACTGTGTAGTAAAATAGATATAACTTTTTGCACAGAATTTTATTTGGACTCCACAATATATGGTTGAAAAGCTAACGCAAAGGACTACAACTTTTATGTATTACGCTTTTCCAAATTCAAAATGAAATAGGGTGAAAAATTCATGCCTGGATGCGCGAGCGTGCTAGTTTTAGCGCGACCAGTACATAAAGTTGACCAACTAGCGTGACCATTAGCACGTACCACGCTAGTCCAACCCGAAAAAAGTGTCCTTTTTCACCTTAACGAAGGTATAATTATTTGGGCCCAATCCTACTTAGTATATATACATATAAAAATGGTATTTTGGGAGGAGGAGGGACGTTTTTATAGGAAAACACAAGCACAAAGCCGTCGTGGAGGCTGGATTTCATATTTTCTTCCTTCAAACTCAGTAATTTTTATGTTTTCTTTGTATGATTTTTTTGTTTTTCTTCCATGTCTATTGGAGCTAAACTTCACGTTCTAGGGTTGTGGTTCTTTCATGACTATAATTATTCGGATATTGATTTTGATTGCTTAGTTTATCATATTGGTTTATTTATTCAATCCTGCACTTAATTATTTGATTGCTTGATTACCAATTGAATACTATCAATGAATCTAGAGTTGAAATTGAAAGTGGGAATTCTAGATTGCATATAGGATTGAGTAGAGCAAGTTCTTGAACCTGGGCATCGGGGAACGGAATCGCGGTTAGGATAGACATATACCTAATTGCCTTGCTTGGTTGATTTACAGGAATTATAAATGCGTTCTTGTTGATTCTAATTCCAGAGACATATAGGCGTTAGGTTAGCTTGAATAGGCGAGTATGAACTCGACAGATTCTTATGAGCAGTATTAACCATGTCAACCAATAAACTAGATAAATTAGCTAGTTAATTCAATTGAAGAATACAATAGGAATGTTAGATACCCCATAACCCTAGATCGTTTTCATTACATTGATATCATAAAAATCTGCTCTTCCTCTGTTCAAAGTTCATTATTTGTTTTTATTTACTGTAAGCAGTTTAGAATCAGATAATCTAGGTCTAATTCTTGAATAGATAATTAGGTTAGTCTAATTTAATTAATAGTTAATCACAAGTCCTCGTGGGATCGGCATCTGACTTTTAGTCACTTTATTACTTGACGATCACGTATACTTCCATGTGTTGGCCGTAATAAGTTTTTGGCGCCGTTGTTGGGGACTTAGAAATTAATTATTCTTCTAGATTAGTCTTTTATTTTTTGCCTTTTCAAGTTTTTTATTTGTTATCTTAGTTTAATATTTTATTATCTCAATTAACATGGCATCCTTGAATGAGAATTGGTCGAATATTGGTTATTATTATTATGATGATCCTTGTCCATATTGTGAAGGACCTCACAGGTGGAAAAATTATCAGAATGTTCCCGGGAGCAAGTTGTGCGACCAATCTCAATCCTTTGAGTATAATATTTGTAATATATGTGGTGGTCAAGATGGCCATTGAGATGGTTGTCCTAATTATTATTATCCTTCTCAGAGTTCTTATTATAATATTTCTAATAATGTTTATGAGTTTGATAGGAGCAAGGAAGTGGAGGATATGAAAAGCATGGCTCGTATTATGGATATGATGAGGCAAGTAGTAGAACAATAAGATGAAATTCGAAAGTCTGCCCAAAGGATTAGTTCAGCAATCTTGAGAATGAAGGCTGAGGCGGAGGAAGTAGCTGAAGAGAGCGAATTCCCACCAGAAAATAATTTTGAAGAAGCAGATACAGTGAGCCAATCTTGGCTAGAGGAACAAGCTCAAATTATAAAATCTCATGAGTTTCTCCGTAATGGTCTTTTAAATATGACAGGACAACTGATAGAAGGAAGAACTGAGCTCAGGCAAGAGATAGACCAATTTGGCTTAGATATCCATGACATGCATGATCAATTGAATAAAACGATTGAGGCTTATGATGCCCTACAACCATTTTTTGTGGATTCTATCCAGCTTGAGGAGTGGAAATAGGAATTTCAACTATTCGACCAAAATATTATTAATAATGCCAAGGTCGTAGAGCTCAAAATTGAGGATGTAAAAAATAATGCAATTTTGGAGTTAGAGCGTATTTGACCTCATTCTAATACTTTTCAACATTGTGTTTGGTTGGTGACATGAAAATTGATCCATTCAAGCATATGGAGGATTCAATAGATGAGGAATAAAGACTTTATATTCTGAAGGATTCAATAGATGAGGAATAAAGACTTTATATTCTGAAATTTTGCACACCGAGGAGACAAAACGACATTCCTCACTTAAAGGCTAAGAAGTGCAAGATGCGATACCTATTACTTGGTTTCTTTATTTTTGCACCACTGCCCCAAGAACGTGATACAAAGGATGATGCAAAATTGGGGGACATTTTATATCCTCAAAGTGGAAGGAAAGTAATGAAAGTGTTGGCATCGTGTCGCGACGTTAAATCAAGCGCTTGTTGGGAGGCAGCCCAATTCTATTTTTTTATTATGCTTAATTTTTTTTAATTGTGTTATTTTTCGTAGTGTTATTTTTGTGTTTTGTAGGAGTTGGAGCACGGAGTCAGAGCCAATAGTGTCACGACCCCAAACCGGCCCGGTCGTGATGGCGCCTCTTGTGAAGATGAGGCCATCCCACTAACCCAACTCGTCTTTGCAAAATAGATTAAACATGAATAAACAACTCATATATGACTGAAAAATATCAACTAGCTATAATACAACCCGACGCAGTCCTAATCAGAGTGTCACAAGTCACGAGCATCTATCTGAATGTAAATCCACTACAAGGTCTAAATATGTATACAATATAGGAATAAGGAACAAGAGGGAAACATGGTGCTGTGAACGCTGATAATCACCTCCTTAACTCATATGAATCTGCTTGTGATCGGCCCAAAACCCGCTACCGGGTGAATAAATACTTGCATCTGCACACGAAGTGCAGGGAGTAAAGTGAGTACTCTCACTCAGTTAGTAATAAAAGTAAATAATAACTAAGCAACAAGAAATCACGTAATGCAACCAACATGCTGTATAGAAGCCGAGTACAATTTTCTGAGAAAAACTGTGAAATCTATGAAATCTTTCGAGAATATCTTGGCTCAGTTTTAAACCTCTTTTGAAAATTATCTTTTCAACATTTGCGAAATAAATTCAAAACAAATAGTGCCGCTATGCACAGAAATCCGCCCATCGGGCACAATACCACAGTTAAACAAGTAAAAGACAAGTAAGTATGCAAAATGAACACATAAACCTCGCCCCTCGGGCAATCACATAGAATAGTACCAGCCCATCGGGCACAAATTAGTTCTTGGTCAGTCATTGTTACCTAACCACATGGTGTTAATCCCGGTAAGTCATTGTTACCTGACCAAATTGCATCATACAGTGTCATTGTTACCACTGTCTCAAATCTCATGGGTATCTGCGCTCATTGTGGGTGTGCATACTTCAGAGGGCCCCCTTACGGCCTAAGCTCTATATTAACATATGGCCTTATCCTTCTCACATCACACTCGAGGCCTGAAAGGCTCCTTACAATACACTCGAGGCTTGAAAGCCTCCTCACATCACTCAAGACACCTCGTGGCATATAAATGTATCTCAGGCGGTTGGCCTCACTCAGTCCAGAAACATCATATGCCCCTCGGGGATCAATAAAATAATAGTCATCAGCCCAAACAACAGTGAAATATCATTAAAGTCTTAAAATTCAATTAAAAGGGGTTGAGTTTGCAAAACAGTATAATCATTAGGGCTGAGTTCAAATAACATATATAAATAGTGAGGAAACAATGATAACAATCCCTGAAGGATTCAAATAGTCAGCATTAAGCCCAAAGCATGGCAATAAGCCCTAAATCATAATGATAAACAAAACAGTTCAGTCAAATGCGCAGTAAAATATCAGACGAGACAGACCAAGTCACAATCCCCAATAGTAAATGACCCCGCTCCCGCCATTGAGCGTGTGTCTCACCTTAATATAGCACTACGATGTGCAAGTCGGGGTTCCAAACCCTCAGGATATCGTTTACAAGTATTACTCACCTCAAGACGGCCAAAATCCTAGCTCGCTATTCCCCTTCCTCACAAATCGACCTCCTCGCACGTCGAAACTGATCGAAACCATAACGAATACATCACAAAAAGGCAATGAAACAATACCCAAGCGAAAACAGTCAAATAATGGCAAAAATTTCAAAATTAGCAAAACCCGAGCCCCGGGCCCACTTCTCAAATTCCAGAAAATTTTACATCAACAGATTCTTTATCTCGCCACGAGTCTAACCATATGAAAATTATCCATTTCGACACCATTTGGTCCTTCAAATCATCATTTTACATTTTTAATGATTTCACAATTTTCTTCCCAAATTCCATCCCAAATCACGAATGAAATGATAAATTCATGTGCTCTAGCCAAATCTAGGTTAGAATCACTTACCCCGATGAATTCCTTGAAAAAAATTCGAAAAATTGCTAAAATCTAAGCTCTCTAGGTCAAAATATCAAATATAACCCAATACCTCGTATTTATATAGTAACCCCTCAGATTTCCATCTCTGCGACCGAACAAAATCGACCGCGGCCGTGCGAAAACCAGCGCGTTCCACACAAAACTGACCGCAACCACACAGAGTTCTCTAAAATGACAGGCTTTAGTATTTTGATCATAACTTTCACTACAGATGTCCAAATTCCTATTATAATATATTTCTGAAACTAGATTCAAAGGGCTACAACTTTGATTTTTGAATCATCTCAAAATTCCTTGTGTATCAAAAGATATGAGCTTCCGAAGTCGGATCAGTGGGAAGAGCGCGGTACGCAATACTTGCCACTAAACATGAATCTGCAGGATGAGTTCGATTTGCATTGTTATAATTTTCAATAGAAGTTGGACTCCTGATTTCAAATACTTGGATCATGATACAAAACTTGTTCTACTTAATAAGGACATATCATTCAGTACTCTCCTGTAAAAAAGTAGTGAAGTTGCAAATATTGATTCAACCATATATGCACTAAAAGTATGGGTTGATATCAAACTAAATACAAGCAAAGGAATGCTTGTAACTTCAGATGAAGAACTTAGTACGTGTATACATTTGCTTACAACTAATTCAACCTACAAGAATTGTCATTTCGTCATCGAAAAAATACAACTTTCAGAATCTGCAGCATTCAACCAATCTCTTGCATATGCGATAGATTCAGAAGCGTATGCTGACTATCAACATGAAGTACGACAACCAATAATAGAAGTAGACAATCGGCAACAACCTTCTAACATTACAGATGCTTCAGAATATATAGTGCTGCAACAATTACCCCCTCCTCCAATAAATTAACACCAGTTTGTTGATGCCCAAGAAGAAGAAGGACAGCTAATAATGCAAATTGATAACCAACACACAATCCAACGAAGCTTTTTGTTACCTTCTGCAATGATAAGCAACAATGAAGATTAAGTAAATATGGAGATTATACCGATAACATCAGATAGAATTGAAGAAATTGTTGAAAATTCTTATGCTTCTGAGAAATCAAGAAAAAAAGTGAGAAGAAAGGTGAAAGAATCTCCAACATGTAAAATACTTAGGTACGATGCGTTGCCTAAGGAAGTAAGAGTTGGATCAATCTTTGAAAACAAACAAAACATAACTAAGTCTTTCTGCAGCTTGGAGATAAACCAAAAAGTTAAATTCACTGCTGTTAGATCATGTTCCAAGAGATACGAGCTGAAATGCACCATGGACAAATGTGATTGGAATGTACGTGCTACCAGATTAAAAAATTCCACACTGTTCATGGTGATAAAATATCATAACATCCATGAATGCTCGGCTGATGCAAGAATATCAGATCAGAAGTATGCTACATAATATTTTATAAGTGAACGAATTATAGATAATGTTCGAGATAAAAAGATAGAGGTTATACCAGCCTTTGTAGAAAATGAAATGAAAAAGAAATTTGGAATTAACATTAGTTATACAAAGTATGGCGTGCTGTTCAAAAAATCTGTTGGTTGCATACGGGGAACACCTGAAGAGAACTACCAGATTCTTCCTTCATACCTACACATGATGGTGGCAAAAAAACCAGGAACGTACACTGCCTAAAAAGAGATGCGCAGAATAGGTAAGAAAAACAATACTAACCATAAGCTTGAAGTTTCAAATGTTACTATTTAAAAAACTTCACACCTTATGATTTGTTTTTTTGTGTTTTAATGTTCAAATTTTCTTACATGTTCTTTGCTCCTGCGACATCAGTAGTTGGTTGGTGCTACTGTAGACCTGTTATTGCATTAGATGCAATATTTTTAAAGTTAAAATATCGTGGTGTTCTATTTGTTGTTGTATCAAAGGATGCAAACAATCAAATCTTTCCTCTATGTTTTGGTGTAGCAGATTCAGAAAATAATGAGGCATACATTTGGTTCTTGCGGGAAATGAGAAAAGCAATTCAAGTCCGTCGTGAACTGGTTTTCTTGTCAGATTGAAACCAATCGACTGCAAATGGGATTAGAGAAATTTTACCATGGTATCTGCCTCTATACTTTGAGAAAAATTTAAAGCAAAGACATGCAAAGGCCACGGTAATAAATATTTTTCAAAGTGCTGCAAGGTCATACAAACATGAAGACTTTAATCAGTTAATGTCCCAACTCAAAAGTATGGACAAGAAAACATACAATTATATAATGGAAGAGCCTCCCGAGAGATGGGCTCTATCGTGGTTCCCACGACGACGTTATGGTATGCTAACAAAAAACATGATAGAATCAATGAATTCCATTTTACTAAAAGGAAGAGAAATGCCTATTTTAAGAATATTAGATTTCATCTAAGAAAAGTTGGGAGAGTGATTTTACAAACGGAGAAAAAAGGCAAATGAAATATTTCACAGAGTATCAATATTGACAGAAGAAGAGATGACTAAGAAGATGGAATTGGCTTGCAAAATATTTGTAAGTATATTTATTAACTTCATCTTTTTATATCTGTTGCACTGATTTACTGCTTACCTTTATAAATTTTCATATTTTTTCTTTTTGAAGCACAAATACACTAATATAGTTGTCTTAATTTTTTATTCCTTGTTAGGTGTTCAACTTTGACTCAATTTTGTTTAGAATAAATAGTGAAGGAATTGAATTCATTGTAGACTTAAAGAAGAGAACTTGTGACTGCTTGGAATTCCAACTTGATGAATTGCCCCGTCGACATGTAATTGCTGCTATTAATAAGAGATATTTGTAGAAATCTGATTACTGCTCAAATTGGTACTCAAGGAAAACATGATTGAAAACATATGAAGGACATGTGAATACCGTGGGAGATGAAAAATCATGGGATATACCACAAAATATATAATCTGAGATCACAAAACCTCCCGATGTAGAGATTTTACAAGGAAGAAGACAAAAAAAGAGGCATATACTTGCGACTGAATCATTAGTACCATTCAAGTCTATCAAATGCAGTCGATGTAAACAAGTTGGGCATAACAGAACAACTTGCTTGTCTTCTCCAACACCTCATCCATATTTTAAGATACACACTGAAAAATATTCCAACCTTCAATAATCTTTGGTCTGAATTTATACTTTCTTTATAGTATGGCGTAATTGAAATGTGATTTTTTCATATAAATAAAAATAAATAAGTTCCTACTTACAGTTTGGTTGCATTTTAAAAAAAGTACATAATGACTTCTGCGAGAAAAAACTTCAGGTTACTGTATGTGAAATATATATCCTTAAACAAACAAACAAACACACACACACACATACACACACTATCTCTCTCACACACATACGCATACAACACACAAAAATAAACACATGTACAAACAAAAGCTGCAACATCTCTAAGTTGAAGTTATAGAAAAATAGCTTAATAAAAACTAAGTACATACTGAAACTAAGAAGTATAAAGCAAATACCAAAAAATAACAAGGATAATGCAATAGAAAGCTAAGAACAAAGAGGATGACAATTAAATTGATATAAAAAGAGATGAGAAAAACATACAAATTACAAATATAACTTAGAACACACAAATTACAAGCAAAACTTTAGCTCTCTAGGCTGGAGTTATACAAAATGAACCTAAAAAACTTCAGCTCTATAGGTTGAAGTTAACAAAAAAGCATACCATTAAAATATAAAAAAAGATTACAAATACTAACAATCATCAATACCACCACCACCACCACCATCATCTTCATCACACTACTCCTCAATTTCTCTAAATATTTCATCATCATCATTATCGGAGATAACTATAGGGTAGTCGGGCAAAAGACCACTGAATGCAAGAGGATCAATCTTCAACTTGTTGAATTCATCACGTAGATGACTTTGCTCGACGATTACTCTGTCCATAAGAGGGATAAGAGTCTTCAGGTTGTTTTATAGCTTTGAATAGTCGGTCCAGCTGGGAAACTCAAAACTATCAAACTGCTGCACAACCTTTTCGAACGAGGTTGAATAATCTCCACAACTATATTTCAGTTAAGCCTGTTCTGGAATGGTTCATTGGCACAGCGCTTTGGTCTGATTCTCTCTCAATCAGTATTTATCTCATTCCACAAAAGCATAAGATTAGCCATCGGTTTGTTATTGTACCACTCATACTTAAAACTCTCCCACTTCTTCATAATTTCATCCATATTAGGCTTACTACTTCCGCTTGCACCAGACATTTTTCTTTAACTAAAGCTGAAAGACTAAGGATGAATATAAATTTAAAGAAATATGATAGAAGTATATGAAGGACTATGTTAATATAGACAAAGAGTTCACCTAATCAATTTAATATCTGTAAGTATAAAAGTAACTTTTTAGCTGTTTTTACTGTTTTACATTCAGAGAAATTGAATGAAACAAGATAAGTAGGTGGTAAAAATAAGTATATGGTAAATGCAAAAATAATGTAACTTTAGCCCTAATAAAGTCCACATTTTTTCTATAATAAAAAAATAAATTCAGCCTGAAAAATAACAAAAGACAAAAAGTAGATAGTAAATGCAAAAAAGATAAGTATCAAGTTATAAAAATACCAAAACATGCTGAAGTTTTTGTCTTAAAGTTTTTTCAAAAAAATTCGGCCCAATGTGTTGAAGTTTTTTAGTATATTTCCAAAAACTTCAGCACCTGATAGCTGAAGCTTTTACGTTGGATTCAATAATTGTTTTCCGTACAACTTTTTAAAAAACCTTCGGTCCAATGTGCTGAAGTTTTTTAGTATATTTCCAAAAACTTCAGCACCTGATAAGCTGAAGTTTTTGTGTTAGATTCAATAGTTTTTGTCTTAAAGTTTTCTCAAAAAACTTCGGCCCAATGTGCTGAAATTATTTAGTATATTTCTAAAACATAATACTTGATAAGATGAAGTTTTTATCCCGGACTCCATAGTTTTTGTCGTAAAGAATTTTCAAATAACTTACGTAGAAACTATTGAAATTATTTAGTGTATTTAGTGATGAGCTGAAGTTTTTGTTCTATATTTGATACTGTTATTATGACTTTTAACCAAAACTTCAGCTTAAAAAGTAAAATTTATTTATTTCATGCTCAAGTTTAGCATGCTGAATTTCAACAAAAATATACTTGAAGTTCATGAAAAAAGACACAAACATATTTGAATCAATCCAAGTCACATAGTTCTCACAAAATAATGTATATTCATAAAATCCAATTTTGTTTTCACTTGCATGCTTGAAAAAAAAAGTTCTTTGTTTACAAGTTGCTCTCTATTCAAAAAAATTCACAGTGTATCTTCATATTCTCTATAATAATGTCCTAGTTGCTCTTCTTGACTTTCTTAAGCACATTTCATGAACCTTCACTATGTATTCCACCAAAGCATTTTCTGTCAGACACAGATTGACGAAGTTTAGTACTATAATTCTTTTAGCAACTAGCATCTTCTTTCATTAGAAAAAAACTAGAAAATATTGGCCAAAGACATGCTTATTGTTGTGCATCTGGGAATTCATGGGAAGTAAAGATAGTGAAGGAGAAGTAAAAAATACTTCATATGTGACGGAGAGTGACCACATCAAAAAATCGAGCTCCAGGATTGTTGCTCTTTTTCCTAAAGTTAGATTTATCACCTAGTAAAAAGATCAAATTGTCGTAGTGCTCGAGTGTCTGATCTGGCCAGTCTCTTTCACATATGAAGTATTTCGACTTCTCGTTCACTATCTTTCCTTCTCACGAACTCCCCGCTACACCCAATAAGCATGTCTTAGCCAACATTTTCTTGTTTTTCTTTGAATACAAATTTAAAGAAATATGATAGAAGTCTATGGATGACTATGAAATTTTCAACTGAAGAGATTGTTAATAGCCAAAGAGTGCACCTAATCAATTTAATATCTATAAATGGTGAATAATTATTAACTATTTTTTTCAGAGATATTGAATGTAACAAGATAAGTATTTGGCAAAACAAGTAAGTGGTAAATGAAATTAAAAAAATAGTAAAAAGTAAGGCCACAAAAGGTAGGTGATATGGGTAATAAATGACAAAAAGTAGCTAGAAAATGCAATAAAGATAAGAATCAAGTTTTAAAAAAACCAAAACATGCTAAAGTTTTTGTCTTAAAGCTTTTTTAAAAAACTTCAGCCCCATGTGCTGAAGTTATTTAGTTCATTTCTAAAAACTTCAGCTCATCATAAGCTGAAGATTTTCATCGTGAATTAGATAGTTTTGTCGTAAAGCTTTTTCAAAAACTTCATCCCAGTGTGCTGAAGTTATTTAATGCATTGCTAAAAACTTCAACACATCATAGGTTGAAGTTTTTTATCATGAATTAAATAGTTTTGTCGTAAAGATTTTTTAAAAATCTTCAGCCCAATGTGCTGATGTTTTTAGTATATTTCTTAAAACTTCGGCACCTGATAAGGTGAATTTTTTGTGTTGGATTCAATAGTTTTCGTCGTAAAGCTTTTTCGAAAAACTTCGGCCCAATGTGCTGAAGTTATTTAGTATAATTTCAAAAAACTTCAGCACCTTATAAGCTGAAGTTTTTCTGTCGGGTCTCATATTTTTGTCTTAAAACTTTTTCAAGAAATTTTGGCCCAATGTGCTGAATTTTTTTGTATATTTTCAAAAACTTTAGCACATGATAAACTGAAGTTTTTGTGTTGAATTCAATAGTTTTCTTATCACTTTTAAACAGAACTTCAGCTTAAAAAGCAGAATTCATGCTTAAGTTTTTTCAAAAAAAAATGTACTTAAAATTTATGATAAAAGACACTAACATATTGGTAAGACAGAAAAGTGAACTAAAAAAATAGTTAATGTACCTTTTTTCCAAAATCAAAACAATCATCTCCTTCTCGTTCTTCTGGAGTTTCAAAACCCCTACCTTTTTTTCACTTTCCATGAGTCCAAAGATTGGCAGCCAATTCTCTCCTGAATATCATTGTCTAACTTTGATTGAAATTGAAAACATATTCTCTCTTCAACCGCAAATCAATAAACTTAAGAGAAAATATACCACAATCAACACTGCAAAAAAACATGAAAAAGAAATTAAAGAATAGTTAACATAAGGGCAAAACATAATAAATGTAAGATGCATGGTAAAACATATGTGAAACATGTACTTGCTAGTCTGTTCCGCTGTGTTCATCCACCTGATTATAAATTTTTCCACAGGACTGTCTCCGTAAAATTTATTATGTTCCCCAAAATTCAAGCATTTGAGACAGTGTGAGATCAACCAGGCATAAATTATGACATGTTACACTTCCCATGGAATCATACACAGATATAGTTTTTTCTTCAAAGTCCAGAATTCTAAAAAAGTAGTGCGTAGATTTCTGGCCCTCCCTTGGCTTAAGTCGAAATGGAAAGAATACTTTTTTGGAAGATTCCCATGAGATACCACATGAAAGGTCAATGCCTTTTACGTAGTTGACCACATTTTCATTTATTGATTCTTCCACATACCAACTAAAGTCCGTAAGTGGCTTAAAAACTGCTGCTTCATCTTCTTCTTCTTCTTCAAGTTGTTGTTTTGTATAGACCATTTCTCTTTGATTTGATCTTTTTTGATCCTCCATTCTCTCTTGCTTCCTTTTATTAATTATCTTCATATTTTCTTCTGAAGGATGAATACTATCCAGGATAGTCATATACTGATCGAAAAGTAAACAGGCCAAGACCGCAGGAATAAAAAAGACCACTTCTCATTCAGGAGCGGGAAAGGAAAGATGAATTAAGCGTTCCCTTGGTAAAGAGGAATTTCAAATCTAAATCAATCATTTGATCAAACAAAAAAAGTACTTGGGCCTTAGAGGCAGCGGCTGGGAAAGCGAAGGGAGCCCGGGCTTCAAAGTCAGAGCCTTCCCTGCTTCACTCATTCATTGCCATCAACCGGCTGTTCGAGCTCATCAATCAAGACGTCGGGGAACTTAGATGATTCATCTTAGTATGCCGGGTATGTCTTTGCGCAAGGTTCCGCTTGTTACTGCACATCTTAATTTTGGATAACGTGGAAGGTGATAGCAATATTTTTGTGCAAGTAATATATGCCCACATCAATATGCTGCAAATCAACAACGACAAATGATAACATGTGAAATTACCACTATTGTAGTTTAGAAAAAACATATTACACAACTACAAATAACATGACAAAAACTTAAGCATATTTAGTTTGAAGTGTTAGGCTGAAGTTTTAGCAAAATAAGCTAAAAATCTTCAGCAGTTTACTATGAATAAAGCTGAAGTTTTCAAAATTACAGTGCAAAAACTATACTACAAAAAATAAGCTGAAATTTTGGGAAATACAATTGAAAATCAATTCAAAAAACAAACTTAATAACTTAATTCATCCGCAAGATTAGAGTCAGGATCCATAAGCTCGGTAAAGAATGATTTTGGAATATCAAGTCCAGCTAATCTGAATCGATTGCAATCATATTCACTGACAACCATCTCCAACCACTCTTTAAATCTTTTCATCAATCCACTGTCTTGATTAACATTATGGAATGGACACCTTCTTTCTACTCTTCACCCCTTTGCTTTTTTTATTTTTATGAACTACGTAAGGAGATCTCAACCAAATACACTCCATACGAATACTTTTCCCTTTTTAATCTAGTTTTGCTTTTGCTTGCTGTTCCTGTTGTTCTATCAAATTAACTGCTCCTGTTCAGCAACAAGGAGAAAAACTACAACCATCGTGGCAGATTCTTGACCAACTCCCTGTTGTTCACAAATTTCTTGTGTATCTTCACGAATAACAATACCAACAGAATTAAATCCTGAATCACTCCCTTATGTACTAGCAAGTGAAAATGAACATAAATTGATGTTGGGATATCACTGGTGTCACACATAGGAGAACTGAAAATCTTCCTTCTCTTAGGTTTTGGAAGAAGTTTGGATGCATCAGATGAGATATGCAAAAGCAAGAAAAATATAAACATAAATAAAACTGATAGAAAACACACATTAGGCAAAAAAACCGCGTGTAATCGAATTGCAGAAAATAGTTACCTAGTGTAAAGTAACAGATCGTGTATCTTCATGCAATAAAAATAAATAAATAAATAATGCTGACTAAATTTTATAAAATAATATCAACATACACACTTGTCTGTGAGGTAACATGTGTGAATATATCTACTTTTCCTTTTCATATAGTAGCACAAGCTCACCAAATTCTTTTTGAGCTGCATCGAGTCTTTCTGAAAAATCATTCAAAAATTGAAAAATGAAAATAAAGTATGTAAGATTTCAAAATGTAAAAAAATGTACTTCAATTAAATATAATAAATTCATGATCTATAGAATACCTTGATGTTTGTCTTCTGCTATGGTTTCCCCAGGCTGTATGCCTTTGTCGATATCAGCATTTCCAGCTTCATTCAATTGTGGACCAACGTCGACAAGCATTTGAGTATTCTCTGGAAGGGCTTTCTCAACTCTATCTTCATTAAATTCTGCATCATCAGAGCGTTTTTAAGTTGTGACAATTGAAGCACGACTAGTGAAAATTTCACTACAAAATATTAAAAAAGAATAGTTAAAACTTCAACTCATAGAATGCTGAAGTTAGCCAGTAACAAACAAAACTTTGAAAGTTACAAAATAAAATTCATCTCTATAGTTGAAGTTTGATAGTTACAAAAACAAAACTTCAGCTCTATAGCTGAAGTTCACCAGTTACAAACCAAAACATTCACCACCTATCTAAGGTATGATTTTAAAAAAAACACAAATACATGAAACAAAATTTCAGCTCCTATCTAAGGTATCATTTAAATATTATAAACTTCACACTTTGTACCTGTAGTAACCATTTCCTGTGTATCACCACCTAGAAGTTCTTTGCAAATAGCTAGTAACCCTGCATACCGATCATCTTTCTCAGTAGTGCTAGACATATCACTCCCTTTTAGTTCTAAATTACAAACAGGTGTTTGATCTCCATCACCAAACAGATTGCCGTTTCCAACAACTTGATCATCTGCACCTTGTCCATCGCCTTCAACAGGCGCTACATTATGTGTAGCATTATCATCTACGGCTTTATACAATGCATCATCTTCAACTTGCTCTTGAACATGTTGATCTCCTTCAAAAGTTGATGCATGTTCGTAAGAGTCATTCATCCTATTATATTCTCAATGCTTACTAAATTCAAAATTGCTATCATCCATTGCATTTGATTTGTTGACAATCGTAGACAATTGTTCAAACTTCTCATCGAAATATTCCTAGAAAAATAAATTACTAATGATTAATCTGAATAACATTAGCGCAAATAAATAGATTTCTCTATAAATTAACTTACCTTCACTTTTACAAAAACTGCATCCACAATAGCAGATCGCTCCTCCTTTTTAAGCTTATCGAAGACTTCATTCACGATCATGCTTCTTTCTTTTTCTTCATGCCTTTGAACGTCCATCGTTAACCTCTAGAATAAATACACAACAAAAATTCAGGTATAGAGGAAAACTTCAGCTCAAAACACATGTTGTACTCTTACAAAAACAAAACCAAAAAACTTCAGATAAAAACTTACAGAACATATTGTCTCAAGTGATCAGATGTAGAAGAGGTAGAACAACTCTGGGTACGAGATGCTTTGCTAATAAAAGGAGTTGGATTCGGTCCTTTTGATTGATTTCGACTACATGATGATTCACCACCGACATGAGTTCGACTCGCTTCTTTTGATCGACTCAGAGTGCATGGTGATTTACCAATGGCAGGAGTTCGAGTTGATTCTTTTGATTTACCAATGACAGGATACGTGGTGATTCACCAGTTGAAGGAACTACATTAACTATATTTGAACGAATCCAGCTGTATGGTAATTTCCCAATTAAAGGCATTGAATTCAATTCCTCTTTTGTAGGAATTATATCCAATACCCTAAAGTCACGATATCTTTGTTTAATACAAAAAAAGTATATTATGAGGAGATAAAAACTAATACATCAACATATTAACACAATTACAATAAAGGTAACTTACTTAATCTTTATTGAACATAAAATAAAGTTTGGGAAATTTTGGCTCTCCCACGCATACATAACGTAACATCCTGGGGACCTGTGGTATATCAAGGCACTCATCCTCTCTTGTATACTTCTCCCAAACATCTGGGAAGCTCTCATAGAACCAAACACATAAAGGATACAGAAATCCACCAAGTTTTTACTCAGTGGCATGGGATTTGTTCTGCTTGTCCAATGCATGCTTCAGTGAATAAATGAGCTTCTCATAAGCCACATTACCCAAGGATATTCAACACAAACCTTATCGTCTTCAATGATAGATGCATACTCCTCCATCACACATGACTCGGTATTTTTCCCAAATAGAATCGACTCTACAACAAGAATTTCAATAAGCTTAACTACATCATCATCACTCTCGCATACGCGTACATTTCACATACTCACGAACCACTAAGAGTACTACACACAACCGTTTAAAAAGAATAGAACATTGTTTGTCTCAGAATACAAGCGATAACAAGATAAAAAAAGGAAAAAATATGATAGAGGAGACCCCGGGCTTGCGGACGTCTGCAAGTCTACCTTGGTGTCTCGGTGAACTGAAGGCTGGACCCCGATCTAGTGTTGCTGCTCAAATGCTACTCCGGCACCTATATCTGTTCAAAGAGAATAGAGTGTAGCATCAAGACAACCGACTCCATGTGCAGGTAAGTGTCCGGCCTAATCCCGGTGAAGTAGTGACGAGGCTAGGACCAGACTCTAGATAAGCCAGTGCAATTATACAATGAATAGCGGAAAAGTAAACAAGTAATAAACACTTTAAGCTGGGGAAGGGGAACATGATGTAGGGATGAAAGATAAACAGAATATTAAGAACAATAAGGAAAAACTGTAATTTAACTACTAATGCAGGTAAAGAAAAGTAAATACAACTTTCACTTTTTGTTTCAATCTTGTTGCAAGCATGCAACCCGATACCATTTCAATATATTCGTGGTAGGCGTACCACCCGCTCCCTTTTCATTATATCTCGTGGTAGGCATACCACCCGCTCCCTTTTCATTATATCTCGTGGTAGGCGTACCACCGCTCCCATTTCAATATCTCGTGGTAGGCGTACCACCCGCTCCCATTTCAATATTTCGTGGTAGGCGTACCACCCGTTCCCATTTCAATATCTTGTGGTAGGCGTACCGCCCGTTCCCATTTCAATATCTTGTGGTAGGCGTACCGCCCGCTTCTATTTCAATATCTTATGGTAGGCGTACCACCCGCTCCCATTTCATTACATCTCGTGGTAGGCGTACCACCCGATCCCATTTCATGTTATCACATAATCACAAGAAATCCCGGCAAAGGGACAAGGTAACATAATAACTTCCCGGCAAGGAAATAATAATATCGAAACAATCATCCCGGTAAGGGAGAATCAACTATAGCCAACCTTAACTCAGTTTGATTAAGAAAGATACTCAATCACAATTAGGATCTACGAGGATAAACAAATCTTTGCCTGACACGGTAGATCATTAGCTAAGGCATACATGATGGCATTTAAGAATACAACAACTTCCAATTTAGGACCCACGGTCATGCTTGACACCAACGTATAGATACTCGTCATCATGCCTATATGTCGTACTCAACAAAGAGCAATTAGCACATAAGACTCAAATCCTAATCCCTCAAGCTAGGGTTAGACCGAACACTTGACTCACTGCCTTGAATTCAACTCAAGCCTCAATTATAGATTTTCCCCTTGGTTCTACCACCAATCCGCTTGAATCTAATCATAATTTACTTAATCTCGTTAACAAATGCTAAATGAATCAACCCTAATGCATGAAAAGAAGTTTTACAAAGTTTACCCCAAAAGGTCAAAAATGCCCCCGGGCCCACATGGTAAAAACTCGAGGTTCAGACCAAAACCCGATTACCTATTCTCCCACGAATCCAATTTATTTTGAAATCGGACCTCAAATTGAGGTCCAACTCCCAAATTTTTAGAAAACCTAAGTGTTACCCAAAACACCCAATTTCCCCATGAAAATCTTTGATTTGAAGTTGAAATCATGTTAAAAGATGTTAAAGAGTAAAGAAAATGAGTTAGAAATTACTTACCAATCGTTTTGGAGAAGAAAAGTTGTTTGGAAAATCGCCTCTTATATTTTGGGATTTTTGAAAAATGTAAAATAACTCAAATTCACGTGTATTTTTCCCCTCTGAGGCCCCATGAGCGGACTGCACAAAAAGGACCGCGGGCACATAGGCTTGCTGAAAGCATGTGCGTCTTTTCCCAGTGCGGACCGTACTAAGCCGACCGCGGCCGCGCAACACCCACCGCGGACCGCTCAAAGGCGACCACGACTGCACGCATTTTCTCGGGGGCCTCACTAGAGGGTTCAGAGACATGTTAATTTTCTGAACCTGCAACATCTAATCTTTTTAATCCTAAGGCATCCCGAAACTTACTCAAAGCTCACTCGAGCCCTCAAAACTCTAATCCAGGCATACACACACCTCAAAAACATCTTACTTACAAACGTATTCGTGTGATCAACTCACCAATATAACATCATGAACATGGAATTGAACCTCAAGATCAATGAAATTTTCAAATCTTCCTTTTAAGTATAAATTCCCAATTAAGGTCCGGATCGCATCAAACGGCGTTCGATTTTAACTAAGCTTTACAAAAAGTGCTTAAATCACATAAGACTTGTACCGGGCGACGGAACCAAAATACGAGCCCGGTACCATAGTCTTCCAATCGAATTTCATTCCATTTTTCATAATTATTTCCAAAAAATAATTTTACTCAAAAATTCATTTCTCGGGTTTGGGACCTCGGAATTCGATTTCGGGCGTACGCTCAAGTCCCATATTTTCCTACGAACCCTTCGGGACCGACAAATCACGGGTCCGGGTCCGTTTACTCAAAATATTGACCGAAGTTAAATTTAACCGTTTTAATATCAAAATTTAGCATTTTTCACAAATTTTGCATATAAGCTTTTCGGCTACACGCCCGGACTGCGCACGTAAATTGAGGCAATCCTAAATAAGGTTTCCAAGGCCTTGAAAACACGAAATTTGATTAATAATAGGTGATGTCCCTCTGGGTCGTCATACAAAGTTTTTAAGTAATAACTAAAAGACTTCAACACCTATGCCGAAGTTTTTTGGTGCAATATGGATTTTTAATTTACCCAGTTTACGAGGAAAACTCCGGCTCCTACTGCTGATGTTTTTAAGTGATAACTATAAACTTTCAGTACATATGCCTAAGTTTTTTTGTTAAAAGCCATTTGAAAAGACTACTTGTCCTTCTTTATCAAAAGATTGCTTTCTCTTCAAGTAATATACGCTAGTCCTCTACTGTCTTTGTCTCTGTTCCCCCCCCCCCCCCCCCCCGTTATTGATACTTTTTTATTTGTTCTTCTTCTGAAATCAAACGGGTTTAATTTTTGTTTTGAATTTTCAATTGCTAGTCGTGTTGTTCTCACATTACAATTTAATCATAGGTACATTGCATTAGCTTTCTCGATTTTATTTTACGATTTAATTTCTGGTTTTGGTTTTGATTTTGATTGTTATGTATTTATGATAAAATATTTTTTTTAGGGTTTAGTTTGATAAGTGCATTAGTTTTACTTTCAAGATTGTGTTTTAGGTTTTTAGAATGAGATGTTTATGTTGTTGATGAAAATTCTATAAATTCTTCTGTTATTAGACGTTCAAATTTTAAAAAAAATTTAGAGTTAAAGAGATGATAATGATACTTTAGATAGGAATTGATGTTTTTTCATGTTTTTTAATTATTGTTGGATTTGAATTTGTGTTTTGTTTTTTGTAAAAACTACAACATGTTTTTTTGTTGAATGTTTTGTGTTTGTAACTGGTGAAGTTAGCTTTAGGAGCTGAAGTTTTTATGTTTGTTACTGGTGAAGCTCAGCTTTAGGATCTGAAGTTTTTGTGTTGTTACTGCTGAACTTTAGCTTTGGAGCTGAAGTTTTTGTTTTATAACTGTTGAAGTTTTTAAATAATAACTGAAAAACTTCAGCACCTATGCCAAAGTTTTTTGGGTGCAATATGAATTTTTAATTTACCCTGTGTCCGAGGAAAACTTCAGCTCTTACTACTGAAGTTTTTAAATAATAACTAAAAAACTTCAGCACATATGCCAAAGTTTTTTTGTGTAATATGAATTTTTAATTTAGCTAGTGTACGAGGAAAACTTCAACTCCTACTGGTGATGTTTTTAAGTAATAACTAAAAAACTTCAGCTCTGGAGTTGAAGTTTTTCTTTTATACCTGTCGAACTTCAGCCTTCTTAGATATTGAAATTTTAACTGATATTTTTGATAATTTTATGATGTTAGTTTTTGTATCTTTTGCTTTTATTGAACAAATGGCTCCAAAAGCACCTAATGAACCTAATGCAGCTAAAGAAAGCAAAGCACCTAGTCTACCTGTAATTTTCCCAGGTCCTTATGACCATGCTCCTCCACTTACAAGACCAGGACAAAGATATTTTGAGTTTGGAGATTAGTTTAACTCTAATGCTTACTGTAAGGGGAACCATGATTTGAAGAATTTAATTGAAACTTTCTTGAATCCTACACAACAGGATAAGCTTAAAAATGGTACATTTAGATACATTATGGCTATGGAGAATTTCAAATGCAACATGAAGTTGGTTCATTGTCTGTGTCTTTCTCGAATATTCACGAATGATTGAGACTCCATTAGTTTCAAGATTTTTGGCCATGATGTTTTCTTCACGCATGAAGACTTTCACATTATGTGTGGTTCACGGATCACATCACATAATGTAGAAAAATCAATTAATCGAGAGAGCAATATTCAGAAGCGCTATTTTGGCAAGTCCAAGGGTGTGACTTTGAAGGATATTCGAAGTTTTATGGCTCGCAATAAAATTCCAGCACCTTTGGATTTGGATTGATTATGTTATTTGACTTATGTGAAAGACGTGTATGCGAGGTGACGATAGTGTACTCATACTTCTATGTGGGAATGACCAGTTTAGACTCTTAGGATTCTTCACGTGTTTATCTGAAGTTGTTGCATACTATATCTTTAGACTTGGGACACCATAAATCTCCCAAGTGGCGACTCTGAAATAATTAATAATTAAATTCGTTCTGATTGTCCTTTATGTGGGAAAACTCCTTTACGCCCCTTTGCGGGGGTGTATAGCGAAAAAAGGAGGTGTGACAGCTCTAGCGACTCTGCTGGGGACAAGAACCCAGAACGCTTTGTTCAGGATTCAGAATTCAAGCTTAGATAAATTGTTATATTTTGTTATATCTGATTTTCCTACATTCTTTGTGCTTAATGTGCTAATTGTTACCGCTTTAATATTATCTGAACTGTATATTAATTGTGCCAATACCCTTCTCTCTCTACCTTCGGGGATGTGCTTACTGGTTGAGACTCCCTATTCTGTTACTGTCATACCATGAAATAAGAAAGAGGCAGGAGAAGTTACGAAGCTGCCTGACCCCGCGGGTCACCGGTAAGTTGTCCCCTCCTCAATTCGAGTTGTCCGCTCGGGTATACTGTCTAGAACACCGACCCAGGTTTTGAACATAGAATAACTTGACTTCATGCCGAATCCCTAGTAGGAACGCTTATTTGCATCATGCTGCGTTTGACTTAGGGGACTCAACACAAGGGTTGGGTCCGTCTAGGGCTAGCAACCTGAAATAAAAAGCCCATACTGATGCATCCTACTTGCTATGTACATATATTTGTTTCGAACCTGCATGTTGACCGGTTTCTGAATCTCGGGAATGTCGGAAAATTGAGAAAAAGAGAAAAGAGAAAGAGTGAGAAATAGCGGTTAGGGAATTAATTGATTACATTAGAAAAACCAACACCCAGTACGACCGAAACTCTGCTGAAATATTAAGGAAATGAAAAAAAAGGAAAATATTTTATTTATTTTACTAAAAAGCAAAGGAAAAGTAGAATAAAATAGTCTTTTATTTTTGGGAAGGTGTTTGGTGAAAAAGAAAATGAAAAAGAGTCTTTATTTTAGGTTGAAAAAAATAGGTTGTTTATTGTTTGCTGAAAATGAAAAAAAAAAGAAAAAAAGAGTCATTATTCTGTCTTATTTTCAAAAAATGGAAGATGACAAATAGTTTTTCATAAGAAAAGCAAAAAAATCTTGATTTTTGTTCTTATTGTTTTAAAATATTTTATTTGCCAATAGAAAAATATGGTGTTTTATTGAAAAAGAAAAAGAGTCTTTATTTTTCGGAAAATAGGTTGTGTTACTAAAAAAATGAAATAAAGAGTTTTTAGTTTTTAATTGGGAAAACAGATTGTTTGTTGAAAATGAAAAAATCGTTACTTTGTCTTGTTTTCAAATTAGAAAAGGAGAAATAGTTTGTTTTACCATGAAAAATGAAAAGAAAAGAAAAAGTCTTGATTTTTATTTCAAAATAGTTTATTATTTGATGGAAAAGAAGGAAAAAGAAGAGCATTTTATTTTTAGTTTGAAAAAATATGTTGTCTTTTTGAAAAAAGAAAGAAAGAAAGAGTCTTTTATTTTAATTTGGAAAATAGGTTGTTTGAAAAATAGGCTGTTTTATTGTTGAAAAAGAAGAAAGAGAAAAAGAGTCTTGTTTTAAAATTAGTTTCTTTTTATTTTATTATTTTCTTGTGAAATGCCAAAAGAGAAAATGAAAAAAAGTCCTGTTTAAAAATGGTTCAGTTAATCTGCCCGAACTACGCATGGTTTGATTCTCACAGGGCGTGAGATACGTAGATAATCCTCATCGGGTCCAACCTCCCCTTTACAAAAATAGCACAAAAAATGTCAAAATTTTAATTTTGTCATAAATAAACCAGGTGACGCCGATTTTGCAATAAAGCCAAATATTCCCAAACGGAATGCCGGAAGGCTAACATTGCATAAATAGGCACCTTTATTCATATTTTGATTATTGACCCTAACAGCCTTAAACTCTTTGTCCTCGAGGCGTTGGAAGGCCGTGTTTGCAATACCGGGTCATTAATTTTAATTTGAACAAATAAGGAAAGAGTCAGTGATCTAGTGTATAGCAAAAATATTTTGTGGTTATTATAAAAAAATAGAAAATTCCAAAAATATTTTATTGTCGCTTACCTTTTACTGGAACGAACTACGCCTGGTCTGATTCGTGCGGGGTCACGATACGTAGGCAATCCACATAGAACTCGAACACAACCAAAACAAAACAAAAATGAAAAAATGGAAAATTAAAAAATGGTAAAAAGATGTTGTTATCAGTGAAGACCGATTCAATCCATTTTAACATGCTTTGTTTTGAATTGTGAAGAAAGTTGAGGTGGTTGGTTTGTGGTAACCCATCCATACAACACAAGGTCGAAAAGCAAGGCAGTCATGGCTGGAAAAGGGTCGAACACAAGTATTACTGATCCGTCCAGGGGAATTGTTGAATCAGAATCTGAGTTGAAAGAAGAGTTTTTGAGGTTGAAAAGGCAAATAGTCGGAATGCACAAAGCTTGGGCTAGTGGGTATCCTCCGCCATCAGTTCCTGATGCCCAACAATATCACACTCTTTATTTTGAGTCACTCGGTGAGACTACGAAGCTTGCTAAAATAGTGGGGCGGGATGAGATATCCAGAAAGCTGTAAATGTTTAAGATGCCCAAGTTTAATTTGTATTATGGGCAGGAGGATCCAGTGGCCCACATAAGGGATTATTGCAACAAAACGAGGAATGTGGGCATGGAAGATGAGTTGTTGATGTCGCATTTCAATGAGAGCCTGACTGGTGCAGCCTTGGAATGGCATGATCGTCAAGATATCAGAAAGTGTCACACGTTGGGTGACATGGCTCAAGATTTTGTGCGACATTTTCACTACAATAAAGACATTGTCCCAAACCAGTCCTCCCCATCTCAAACGGAAAAGAAATCCAAGGAAAGTTTCAGGGAATTTTGGGTCAAATGGAACGAACAAGTTTCTCGGGATACTCCTTCCATTGATAAAAAAGATATTGTTCAGCCACGCCGAAGACAGATCCCAGTGGTCGTTCCTACCAAGTGTCTTCAGCCTCAACTCCAATTCCAAACCTGTCTCCGAGCCTCACCTAAGCTACCTCAGCATTATCCTCCAGACAATGGCCGGTCAGGTATCCAAACACTAGGTCACTCCTTCTGCCAACAACAGGGCCCGGTAGTCGTTCTGTGTAAATGCTTTCATCCTCCCTACCGACCTCGTGAACGTCCCCAAATTCCACATAATCCACCTCAGTACTATCCGTCAAACAGCATCCGGTCATATGTCCAACCACCAGGTCATTCCTTCAACCGGCAACAAGGTCCAGTGACTGCTCTTGCTAAGCCTCATGGATATCCTTGTGCACCAGGTGACCCGCCCCGAGGTTACATCCCTCGATCAGGTTTACGGCCAAATCAGGCATTTAGGAATAAGAAGTTGCAGGAAACGAAAGCCCACACTCCCTTGGGAGAGTCATACGCCAATCTATTCTAGAGGCTAAAGAATTCGGGCGTGTTGAAGCCTACTTAGATAAAAATACCAAGCCCTCTTTCAAAAAAGTTGGATTTTTTCCAAAGGTGCGCATATTGCTCAAATGCCCCGGGGCATGACACAGAAAAGTATTGGAGGCTGAAGAAAGTAATTCAGGAGATTATTGATGCAAGCAAAATCGTCGTGCCAAATTTAGATGCAAGCGACACCAGCCAAAGTCCACCGCCTGTGCAAAATGAGACGCACATGGCGGATATGATTTCTTTGGAAAAGTTATTTGAAGACCTCAGTATTGTTGATACGGAACTCAATGGCTAAGATGCCGTGCTTGGAAATTGGAAAGACGCTTCATCTCTTGGCTAGTCGGAGAGAAGTCTTGGTGGTTTATTCTGTTGTCATTTCTCTTGTCCTGGTTATTTTAAGGGTTTTAATCCGGATATTGTCTGGTGATTCAAACCCTTCTATCCTTTTATATGTCTAGTTCCTTTAGTCGTTATATCTTATGTAGTGTTATTTAGGTTTTGTTTAAGTATTGTACCCCAGTTTGTGTTGCTTGTTTTGTTGTTAAACCCTTCCATCGTCTGTTTAATACAATTCTCTGTTTTCTGCCATTGCTAGTCATTTTTGTTTAGTTCCCTTTTCTTTCTGCAATTCTTTTCCTGTTGGCTCTAGTGACATGACGTGCACGCATAATTCTCGGTCTAGTATTTAAAACCATTTTGAAGACGATAAGGGCATTTGAGGAAATAAGAATAGATTTGGACGTTGTGAGATTGTATGACGCCCGAACCATGTGAAACCAAGGCAAGTAAAACATAAAAGTCCCTGCAAAAGCAAGTTGGCAAAATTAACAGGGGGTTGGTCGTGGTAATAAGAGTAAGAGTGTGGCCCAATGACACATTACATCTGACAGATATAGAAGGAAAATGTGTGAAAATGGCCGTCAATTCCGATGCAGTCAGGTGATGATGTGTATGGTTTCGTTATTCTGATTGTACTTGTTTGTACTTCGCATATTTTGAGGGTTGAAATGACGAAGGCATTTTGTTCTGCTATCCAAACACATTTTTCCATTGTCACCCCTTTTGAGCCGCTTTTATTTTCCTTCACACCCCTCTTTTGGAATCAACGGCACAATCAAAGAAATGCAAATGCCGAAAATAAACAAATGAAAAAAAAGGAAAAAGAAAAGGAAAGAAAGGAAAAAGGAGAAGAAAAGAATAAGAGAAAAGGAAAAAGATAAAAAAAAATGGGAAAGGAAAAAGAAAAAGAAAAGAAAAGAATAGAAAAGAAAGAAAGAGAAAAAAAAAGAAAAAATGAAGAAAAAAAGGAATAAGCAAGAAAAATAGAAAGAAAAGAAAAGAAAGAAAATCACAACAACGTAGTTTCTATGGCGTGAACTACGTTTGACTTGATCCCGAAAGGGTATGTAAGCAGCCTCGCTGAGGTTGAGTCATACCAAAATAAAATTCCAAAAGTCCCCAAGCAAGAAACTAGGGCAGAAGTTGTGATTGTTGAAAGAAGTCGGATTCCGAAAGTTGTAGTTTTAACCCATGTTGAAATTGTTTTGAGCCTTTTATACCTTTCTTTCTAACCCTATCCAAAATCTCACATTACAGTCCATAGAAAGACCTTCTTATCAGTCTTTGAGAAATTCCAAGTCAAGCAGGAAAAGGTAATTCATGTCAGGGGCAACACTCCAGTCCAACCAAGAAAATAGAGAGCAGGATTGATGAAAACCTTCATGGGTACCGCAAGGCGACGAAAGCTAAGAAAAAGAAAAATGAGAGAGTCTTATTGGTGAAAACCTTCACAGGCACCTTAAGGCGACGGTAAGTGGAGAGAAAGAACAAATGAGAGAGATTTGATGGTGAAAACCCTTCGGGCTCCACAAGTCGAATAAGGAACGCCGAATCAAATAAGTGGAGCATTGAAGCCCAGTTTCACGGTGAAAAGATACAACAAGAGCTGAACATCAAGTTTGATTGACATAATAGCTACATGTGCATGTCATGGTCGTTGGAGTTGATATCCACATTTGATAGGTTTCTACTTAGTAGTGTCTTCTTTAGGAATCATCTCTTGACTTTGTCTTTCACTTCGTTCTTCTCTTTTATTCACTTCCTCTTTCTGAGTCTATTCAATCGCAACGAGCGAGAAATGACTTCAAAATTTCCACCAGCTTTCCAATTGCACAAAATGGGGCCAAGAGCCAAGTAAAACAACAAAATAAAGGGTAATAAATCAACACGCATTGGGGGATCATGTGAAGCACAAAGTTTGGTAGATGTCGGTTCAGGAGTACTGCAACAAATGGATGGTATTGGGTTTGAACGAAGAATAGATACTTTTTGTGAGAAGGGTCAAGCGAATGAGTACTAGACTTCAGGGTCAAGAGGCTAGGGGTTGCGATTTAAGAAGCAACAACATCCTCTAGGGCCAACAGACATGCTTTGGGATTCATACCGATAGGAAGGGTAAAATGTGGAAGTTTGTGAATAAGAAGTCGCCAAAGAAAGTCGGAAGTCATCAGCCAAGTCCCAAAGATGGTCGGACAACACAGAGCATGGAAAGAGAAAAGGAGATCCATCTCTAGCGGAAGTACCACAATCGACCACCACACTTTAAACTGACAAAATGTTCTTTGATTTGAAACAGGGACATGGAAATGTTATTGATGGCGGAAAGGTATGCTGGGGCAAGAAATTTTCTGCCGTTTTGAAAATCATTTTTGAAATTGGGTACGCATCTGAAGAACATGAAGGTCAATACAAGTTTTAAAAAAAGGGGGAACTAGTTTTAAGGAAAGAAACACCAGTTTTTGGAGGCATGAAACACCGATTGTTAGAAAATTGGTTTCTGAAGGAGGACAACACCAGTTTAGGGAAGCAATTCTGAAGGAAGGTAGTTCAAATCAGAAGGTAGGTAAAACAAGTTTTGGAGGACAATGGGTAGTCGAGAAATCTTAGTCTGAAATTTTCACCTAAGAAAATCTTAGTCTGATGAATCTTTCACCTAAGATGAAGGAAGAAAATCTTAGTCCGATGAATTTTTCACCTAAGATAAAAATATTAGTCTGTTGAATCTTTCACCTAAGATAAAGGCAGAAGTTAGAAAAGGGAAAGGAAGGCATAATTTGGAAAATGAAAGGCAGAAGTTGGGACAAGAAAGAAAGGCATAATTTGGGAAGAAACACATAATTTAAAGAAGGTATAATTTGGGAATAAAGGCAGAAGTTGGAAAAAGAAGAAGGCATAATTGAGAGAAAGAAAGGAAGGCACGATGTGAAAAAGAAGGAAAAGAATGTTTGAATTCAAAATTGGACCTAGTCTGACGAATTTTCCTAGAGTCAAAATTTCAGTCTGATAAATTTTTCTCCTGAGATCACACAAAAATGGAACTAGTCTGATGAATATCTCCTAGAGTCAAAATCTCAGTCTGATGAATATCTCCTAGAGTCAAAATCTCAGTCTGATTAATATCTCCTGAGATCACACAAAAATGGACCTAGTCTGATGAATATCTCCTAGAGTCAAAATCACAGTCTGATGGATCTTCCTCCTGAGATCGCACAAAAATGGACCTAGTCTGATGAATATCTCCTAGATTGAAAATCTCAGTCTGATGAATATCTCCTGAGATCACACAAAAATGGACCTAGTCTGATGAATATCTTCTAGAGTCAAAATCTCAGTCCGATGAATCTTTCTCCTGAGATCACACAAAAATGGACCAAGTCTGATGAATATCTCCTAGAGTCGAAATCTTAGTCCGATGAATCTTTCTCCTGAGATCACACAAAATGGACCTAGTCTGATGAATTATCTCCTAGAGTCAAAATCTTAGTATGTTGAATCTTTCTCCTAAGATGAAAATCTTAGTCTGATGATTTTTTTCACCTAAGAACAATTTCAAAATTTTAAGGTACATTTCAGTCTTTAAAGTTGTATTTCAGACTTATCACAATTCAAGTTTTAGTTTTCAATTTTGATAATATGTGGTAACAAACCCCAGTGTTCCAAACTGGGGCAGAAAGTTTTCTGTTTTGCCTATTTTTAAGAAGCCAAGAGCCCGCCTGGAAAACAGAAGAATACATTCAAGTTTTGAAGTCAGCATTCAAGTTTTAAAGTCAGGAGCCCGCCTGAAGAACAAATGTATTACAATTCCAATTTTAGTTTTCAAATTCGTATTAGTATCCGATAACAAACCCCAGTTTTCCAAACGGGGCCAGAAAGTTTTCTTTGTTTTTATCTGTTTTGTGAAGTCAGAAGCCCGCCTGAAGTACAGAGGAATACATTCAAGCTCAATTTTATTCAAGTTCAGCAATTTGGAAGGAAAGAACAACATATCGGTGCACGATTTGAAGTAACAACAATGAGTTTCACCAAAGAAAACACAAGGCAACAAGAGAGAATACAAGACAACAAGAAAACAAGGAAGTGCAAGAGCAAGTTGAAAATGTTAGATAGGTCTTTTGTAATTCATAACTCATAGCTAGGCTAGCTATTTTTATTTTTGAACACGCTGTAATAAGGAAGGTCAGCAAGCGATAGCAGTAGCAATCGCACTGAAATCACAGCTCCTGGTAGTCACAGCTGGCAGACACTCCCGAACTACACTGACCTGATTCCTGTTTAGCCCATGATATGTAGGAAACCTCTAAAGCAGGGTACGGTTAAACTTTTCAAAAATGCTTCACACAGAATTTTCAAACGGGCAGAAATCGTTCATATTTGCTCACTTATCTTCGCCCAAAAATATTTCATGTTTCCGGGCAAAGAGGGGCAGTTGTGAGCACGTGATGTTTGCCCTATATATGAATTATTCCCAAAAATTCCAAATAAAAAAAATTTTCCTTATTTTTATAATTTTTCGTGCATTTTGTGATAATTGTTTGCATTTTTATTTGCGCATTTTAATTCGTGTAAAAAAAACAAAAATATGCATTTTTGCATTTAGGATTTAATTTCATATTTTAATATTAGTTGGGGGTCAAATTGTCTTAGAACAATGCATGAATATTACAAAAATAGTTCACTTAGCATTTTAATTGTTTTATTTGGAAAATTGTAGGAATTATTTAGATTAATTAAAATATATTAGAATTTTAGTATAGTTCCAATTTTATATAAAAAAAATCAGAAAAAAGATACAAAATTTAATTTAATAAAATTGAAAATAAAAAAAAGAGTAAAAGAGACTTCTTGTAAACTACCCATAATTGGGCTGCCTGCTTGTCCAAATCCCCAAGCCCAAATCACAAAAGCTACCCGCCCAAGCCCAACACCCCATCCCCGGACCAACCCTTACCCTCAAAACGACGCCGTGTTGAGGTGATCAATCGTGACCGTCCAATTTCCTTGATCCAACAGCCCTGGTTTGTTCATCCATATTTGACAAATATTTCTGAACATCTGTCAACCCTAAGCGACCATTTCGTCTTCCTCGTAGTTTTAGACCTCGTCGAAGCCCTCGCCACTGGCGAACCAAATCAACGCTTATCACCACCAAATTCACACCACAACTTCCCCTTCACCTCCTCTCTCCAAATCCACTGGCCGTTTCCTTCGAATGTTACGTGAACCCCTCGAATCTTTGTCAGATAGTTCTCCAGCCAAATCGTAACTTGGTCCAAAATTCCCCAAATTCACACCCTGCACTCCTCATCCCTCCCTCATCCCAGATTTCCACTTGGTTTCCGTCAAATATGATCAGAACGCGTCGAATTTCGAATCAAGATGAGTTGAAAATTCTCAAAAATTTTAAGAGTTGGCGTTCAGTTGGTCTGGTATGCATAAGTAAGTTTCCTGTTGTGTTTTTCTTCTTCTATTTAGTTTAAACTTCGTCTATAAACTTTTCTGTAGGTTTAGTTAAGTTTTTCCTTCGTCTATGTTCATACTAGGTTAGTTTTAAGTCATAGTACGCATTTAATTCAATTTGTTTATTGATTAGTGATGGTTGAGTCTATTATGTTAATTGTTCCTATAATTAGTTCACTTTTGATTAGTTTATTGGTAGATTTACTTCTGATTAGTATCCACTAAGCATATGCTTTATTATTTTCTAGTCAACCCTGTTTGAATCCTATTTGAGTGTCAATTAGTTTAGCCTAATTCCTATTGATTAAGTAACTGTTCATGCTTTAGATTAAATTTGGCTAGTTTATTTGATCTTGGTCTTATGACGATTCGTAATTGTTTATCGCAATTTGTTTTACCTCTTGATTAAGCAACTCAAATATTGGTGTTTTTTGATGGCTTAGTGTAACTAGGTCTTCAGTTTCAATTAGTATTAGTTGGATCCTATAATTCAAGTTTTAGAGTTCTGAAATTAGTATTGGATATAGCTGTTTGGTTTGGATCATTCTTAGTTAACCATGGTTAATTTTTGATTAAGACAAAGAGGATTTGGGTTGGTCAGTAATTCAAAAGGGGCAAGGGGCATAGTTGGCTTAATGGAGTAGTTCATGGGAAAGATAAAGGGGAATTTAGGGAATTCAATTCAGAGAATCTTTTTATAACTGATTTAATAGGCTTCTAGTAGGGGTTTCTAGGGAATTTTTTTCAAGTCAAAAACTGGAAACAAAAGAGAGATAGCTAAGCAAAAATGAAATTTAAAAAGGGCTAATCTGAAATAACTAGGGACTAATGGTGCAAATAGAAAATCTGACCCTTTGCCCTCATTCTTGTCTATATAAAGGCATTCAATGCCTTGTGAAGGGGAGGGGGGGGGGGCTGGAACTTTTAATCTAAAAATCTTCTAAAAAATCTGATTTCTTCTTTCATTCTAGTCGTAAATTAGCTTCAGAATTCAGATATACAGAAAAATACATTAAAAAATATATACAAAAATAAAAAAAACAACAAAAACTCTTCAGAGAACACCAAAATATACTATTTCATTAGAACTGTAGGTTTATTTTGATACTCTAGTTCATAATTTGCATTTCGATGTTCTCTCATTGGCTTGTTGAAGTTTCTGGTTGATTCCCATTGGATTTCAAGCAAATTTTGGGTTCATTCAAGTCTGTGTTGGTTGTTTTGTTGATGCTGCTGGGTTTTCAATTGTATCTGGGTCATTTGTTGGGTTGAATATGGGATAATTTTGTGTTGTGTGGGTGATTTGTTGTCTCTGTTGGTTTAAAATTTTCTCTGGACTTCTGGAAGTCTTCTGGCTGTGATTATATTTGGGTTGTTGCTGATCTATCCTTCTTATCTCCTAATTCCAGTTACACTGTTTTGAATCTCACTGATGTATGCTCGTTGAAGTTGAAATGACATGTTCGAAGGGCTATTGTTCAACTGAGAACTGTTTGCATCTTAATTGATATTGCTTATAGGTTTTCCTGTTACACTACAAAAAAACTCCAATTGCTTACGGATTTTACCAACGCCCCGAATTTGTTGGTGTATTAGCAACAAATTGCTAACCAAATGGTAACTAATTTATTTTTCAGAATTTAGTAACAGATTCCTACGACTTGCCAACCAGAATGTTACTAACTAAATAATTTAGTTGGTAAATATGGCGGGAAAAATAGGCGGCTAATATAGCAACTGCGTACTAATGGATTACCAACTCAAATGTTACCAACAAATATTTTTCGTTGGTAATATTACCAAAGGAGTACATATCCGTTGTTAAATATGGTTTAAAAAATGAAGTATTATTTATTAACAGATTAGTATCGAATTACCAACCAATTATTTACCAACAGAAAGATTTTGTTGCTAATTTCACCAACTAACTTAAAATGCGTTTGTAAATTACCAACCGAATGGTATCTGTTAGTAAACTTGCCAACTAATACTTAATCGGTTGAAAAACTTAATTAATAGATCCTTTTTTAATCTACTAGGCAAGAGCCTAGGGCTAGTTTTTTATTAATAATTGAAAATAACATTACAACAACTAGGAAAAGTTCAAAGGGACAGTAGCATTTATATTGAAACCGGGCTATCCTTACCGTACTAATCCTATTGAGGTTTGACAACCTCACTTATTAACAACCATGCATTAAATAAGAACTTGACATGACTAAATAATTTATGATCATCACAGAGTTTATAACATACTCTTTGATGAGATTACAATTGAGGATACTAATGAAGTCGTAGAGTAAAATGTATAATACCCAATTGATTGTTGTCCCTTATTTTCCAAACTTGTATAATGCTGAAGTTGTACTTCTATTTCATTGTCCTCCATTTTGTTCAAAAGGTATTCAAAAATCATCTTTTATTTTTTGAACGTTTGGATTTCGATGACGTATTTGTAGCAGCCTGCTTTTGTTTGGCCGCTCTCATTGGAATTTGCCTAACATTTGATTTCTTGTCTGCTCATGTTGCAATTTTTCATCAAAATAGCACCTGACTTACTTGTTCCAATGTGGTCGACCACATTGTTTGGTGGTGTATCTAGGAAGTGAATGCATGTGCGACAAGGAGGCTTACTTGGAATGAAATCAGGAGCCTCCCACTTGGTCTTTAATTTTCCAACTATAGTGTTTTCAAAAACTGGAGTTTGAATTGCATCCTTGATTACTCTTTCTACTCGATGATTTTCAAAATGGAAACGTTGTTTAAGCAGATCTTCCTGCTCTCTTTTCAAATTTGCGCAACACTTTCTTGCGATCTGAGTTTTATTGTTGGATTTTGGTGTTACTTATTTGTTGGCCATCGATGACCATTGTCCATCTTCTCTTGTGTGTTGTCGACTATCAGCAGACTGCAAAGCAGAATTTGGTTGAGCTAAGGCAGCATTAGATACAGCATCAGTAGTGGTATCTGAAAAATTGATCACACAGCCTTGTCGGGCCCTGCCATGCTGGTTATATGTATGTTGTCTGAGCGAATTCATTGTTGTTCCTACTTGCTGTATAGTAGATTGCTGCCCTTTGTATAATTCATTTGAATTAGAATGGTTAGATATAGTCAAAGCTGATGATTTTTTTTTCATTGCATCTTACAGTAATGTTTGAAGCATGTAGCAATTTTGGCGCTGTCAGGTTCTGCCCTCGTTGAACTGGTGGAACAGTAGAATTTGTAACATCTTTTGGCAAGAAGTAGAGACTCCAAAATTGTATCCTTTTCTTGGCAAAATAGTGTAGGCCTATCTGCACTGTGATATGCAACCGTAGCAGATGCCGTAGCCACATTTGACAGTGCCTCTTCACATGGAACAACTAATGTACTTTGATGAAATAGTATATTTAGTCAGCTGTGTTATATCAGACTTTGGCATTGAATGAGCCTCTTTAGCTTGACCAATTGGAACAGCATCAATGTTGTGACCTGGATCAGCAGTCACTTTAGGAAGAATCCCAGCCAAATTTTGTGCAGCTGAAGCAGATTCAATATCCATATTTGACAGTTTCTGAAAATTCCTTTTTTGTATCAGCTGCTTTATCCACCAGAGGAGAATGCTGCAACATATGCTGGTGGTAGATCAAACTATGTTCCTGATTTTTGGCATTGTCAATATCATTTGGGGTCATAAGAGTTGGTGCAGCTGCTATTAATGAAGCAGAAGCAGAATCTGTTTTAGAAACCACAGTACTACTATCCCCTTCAAGATGATCAGAATCTCCCTTATCGATCACAGTAGGATGTGTACTGTTAACAGTCTCCAAATTTGTACCAGTCGTTGGATCACATGAATGCTTTAACATGTGTTGCTGGGTGATTTCAGTTAAATCAACCAAGGGCTGTCTCAATGAAACAGTAATTGGTAGCAGACAAGTCTGAGCAGTATCACCATTTGGTTTTGCAAGAGATTTTGCATTTACACAAGTTGTATCAGAAACAGCAGCATTTTTAAGAACCACTGCAGTGCTAGCCAATTTAGAAACTCCCATATCCTTCACAGTAGATTGATTAGTGGCAACAGTTAATGCAGCATTTTCAATTGACTTCTGTGCAAAATTGTAAGTGTCTTTACAAAGATGAGCAGTAGTCGAGTTTGTCATTGAAAATTCTGTAGCATTCTTCAGTGAGGATTCTGTCGACAGCAAGTCTGGACCTTTTGCATTTTCATCTGTTGATATAATTGTCTCCTCCTTTTTTATTTCCATCTGCTTGACCTTTACCAAGAAATGTAGCCTTAGGATTTGGCATTGAGGGAGCTTCAAACACTGGCAGAGATGAACTGGGATTTGTCCATCTGTCGCATTGTGTCGACGTCCTGCAAAATTAGCATTCAAGTATTCCCTAGCATCGCCTCTTAATTTAACCTCACTGTCTCGACCTTCTGTTTCGCCACTGTGACGAACTTGTTCAATCAAGTCTTCTGAATTCCATCGACAAGATTTAGTATCATGTCCTTGGTGATTGCAAGATGTGCAATATTTTGGTAAATTGTTGAATACAATCTGATGAACGTATTCGACAGTTTTCCCATTTTTTTTATCGACTATCTTGATCTTAGTTTTCTTTGGATGTTTGTCGAGTAAGTTAATCAAGATTTTAACTCGAGCCGTACTAGGTCGAGTTCGATCTTGAGTGGCCTTATCTACATCACGTGATCCCCTTCTCTTACAGATCATTTTCCTATCGAAATTTTCCTATAATCCATAAACAATCTTCCTAAATCTCAAATATAAGTTTTGTGAGTTACTGTAGCAGCAGAGTTTCTGAATTTTCCAGCAATAATACATAACATGTTAGTGATGGATTGCGGTTGACTGGGAAGGCTTCGATGGAAAATTCAGTCTCTCCCCAGCCTTGTGCTGTGGGAGAGGATATTCATAACTCTTCAGAAAACCGATTGACTATTGGGACAAAACCAAGTTTTGCAGCTTTGTTTGATGGAAAACAATCTGCCGAGACAGTTTCAAAGCTCGAACTTAATCCAGTTTCGTTTCAAAATGGAACACCTACAGTAGAATTCACAGTAGACGAAGTCAACTCATTCACTAGAGAGGAAGGTCTCCATCAAGCGGTTATAATTAAATTTTCTTATGGAAAACCTGCGATCTAGGAGTTAGACAGATTCTGCCAAAAGTTTTCAATGTCAAAGGTAAATGCAATATCAGACAACTAGAATATTGACATATTCTGGTAAGACTCGACTTATTCAAAGATTTTGCTAATGTCGTTTCAAGAACATCTGGTTATGTTCAGTCCAAAGGAGACGATCGCTTCTTTAGGACTTTCCCCTGGACGATGGGATTCAACCCCCGAGAGGAAACTTCAATAGCGGTAGTTTGGATTTCAATGCCAAATCTGCCAGCAGATTTTTTTGCAAGGAAATCTCTTTTATCTATTGCATCTGCTGTTGGGAAACCTCTTGATGTAGATAAGGCAACTAAAGATCGTACGCGTCCTAGTACGACACGAGTTAATGTCTTGATTAATTTGCTAGACAAACATCCAAAGAAAGTCAAGATAAAAGTAGTTGATATAAAATCTGGAAAATTAATTGAATATGACCAGCAGATTGTAATTGATAATCTTCCAAAATATTGCACTTTCTGTTATCACCAAGGCCATGAGAAAAATTCGTGTCGATGGATTACAGAAGATCGTAGTGAGAAAACAGTGTCTGATAATGTATTGGATGGCAGGGGCAGTATGGTTATGACGGATGCCAGGGAAATTTTGAATGAGATTAATGTTGGTCGAAGAGGAGAATATGGGATTCTTGATCCTGCCAAAAAGAATGATACTGCTGCAAATGCTAACATAGCAGAAGCTCTGTATGCTCCTGTCCAGCATAGTTCAGAACCATTTTCAGCTAATAAGAAACAGAAATCATTTGTGTTACCAGTAAGGAATCTGTCTAATATGCCTTCAGTGGATACACAAATCAGTACTCGAGCTGAACACTTAGCCAGGGATGCACAGGACTGTGATACTATTCTGGATGAAGGATTCATTAATCAACAAAACACAGTATTGAGCAATTCTGGTGATCTGGATACTGCATATGAAGCTACAAATCATTTACAGATTTCTCACATCTCTGTGATTAATACAAATGAAGTTGATCACAATATGCTGGAGACATCAGCTGCAGCGGATGATAAGTTAAAGGATTTAGTGTCTTCAGATATCCTAATGCTGTTTCTGCAGAAATATGTCCAACACTCAAAGGTGTCTCTGATTGTGTTAAAAAAAAAATACAGGACACTGTTTCTTTGAAATTTATAAGTATGGCTGATTATGAAATTTCAGTATCAAACAGTACGCATAAAAATCCAACCGGTCAAAAAACAAAATATGATTTTTGAATTCTACCTCTTTATTGATATCCTCTTTTGTAACCTCATCACAGAGTTGATTATAAACTTTGTGATGATCTTAATATGATCTTACTTGGCACGATCATGTTTTTTATGTTGTATTTTAATTTTCTGTTATTAATAAAATCTCAACCCTAGGCTTTGCCTAGCGGTTAAAAAAAGACAATAACGACTTTTTTGCGAAGAAATTCGCTGGCAGTTCTGGAAATGAAATCCAACTAACGGCTATTGATGTTTCTTTACGGGGGTTAAATCCCATTGACCATGGGAATGTCCGGAAGAAGAACTCATCGCCTTTTGACTTTACATAGCCAGAAGTTTTTGACAGCGCATTCGCAAAATCTTCAAATAGATTGAATTGGAACAGAATCCATATTTTGTCCTTCATCAACAGTGACGTTAGGACGAACTCCTTCACTGGTTCGTGCTACAAGATTAGCATTTATGAACTCTCTGGCATCACCTTCTAGTTTCTTCAACCTGCCCCGGCCTTCAGATTGTCGATCATGAAATGCTTGTTCATTCACTTCATCTGTACTCCAACGGCACGATTTTACATCATGACCTTGATGATTACAATACGTGTAGTATTTAGGAAGGTTATCAAAAACGATCCGCTGGTCATATTCAACTATTTTTCCAGATTTAATATCAACTATCTTGATCTTTATTTTTGTTGGAAGTTTGTCTAGCAAATTAATCAAAACTTTTAATCGTGCCGTACTCTGTCTCGTTCGATCTTTAGTAGCCTTATCAACTGCAAAAGGCTTTCCCACTGCAGCAGCGATTGACATTATGGATTTTGTTGCGAAGAAGTTTGCTGGCAGTTCAGGAAAAGAAATCCAAACGACAGCTTTTGACGTTTCTTCACAGGATTAAATCCCATTGTCCATGGGAATGTCCTAAAGAAGAAATCGTCTCCTTTCGCCTTAATATAACCAGTTGATCTTGAGCTGTTTGTTTTTCGATATTGTTTTGCTTGATATTTGTGGATCGAACCGATCGCCTCGGTATGAATAAATGCATCTATAGGCGGCCGTCGACCCTCGGCAAGTGCACAAATTATTTCTATTGGTTCGGGCAGTCGCCTCGGCATAACGTGCGGATGATAATTCTGTGAAAACTTATACTCACATAGTTCATTAATATACACAAAAATAGAAATAGTAAATCATTGTAAGAACATGACTTATGCATCTTTCCATAAACTGCTGATACTAGTAGCTTTCTATGCTTATAAAATATTTCATATATTATTTGACCTTAGTAAGTATCAAGTCGACCTCTCGTATGTATGAGAGTCCTTCATAGTATAAAACCTTCGATTTTTTTGTGATGAATATGAGTTATTATTCAATTCTCATTATTTTTAGGATCTATGACACTGGCGAGAATGGCACTAACAATTAAAATATATTAAGTATGAGATTTGAGAAACAATTAATCTTTTTCCACGTTGCTTAATATATCAAAATTAAAAATCATTTTATCTCAATAATTAAGAACCAAAATTTTTTATATCTTTTAGAGTTTTATTCGATTTCTCTGAATACATTTATTATTTTGAAATTATCAATAATATTTTTGAGTATTATATTTACTTATTTATTTAATTCAATTTAAAGTGTGTGTGTGTGTATATATATATATATATATATATATATATATATATATATATATATATATATATATATATATATAAAAGTGTGTGTGTGTGTGTATATATATATATATATATATATACGCTTTAATTAGTGATATTCAATTATCTGTCTCTATTTTTCTTTCTGTATGTATACATATATTCTGGGTTGCTTCTGAGCCTTTATTGACTAGTACGTTGTTTAACTAGTTTGTGCTCGTTCGACTTCGTGTTGAGGGTTTTGGCTTATTCTTGATATTGGAAGTGCGCTTCAATTCGGAGCGAGCACGTGAGTCTCTTTCCAAACCTTGTAAGAGGGAAATGTCCCCATAGGATTTATAAATGAATGATTGTTGTTAAATGCGGGGGATACGTGCGCACTACGTGACGAGAGTTGGTGCTTAGCTACTACTATATTAATTATCCAGGTAGTTTAGGACCCACGCGACATCATGCCTAGCTTATGAAATCTCTATATCAATGATATCGCCTAGGATATATATTAGGGACTTGAAAGATGATAAAAGTAAATTTGTATACTTGTTGAACTCTTGTATGACATAATTGGATATTTATGTGCCTTCGTGTGTATATATACATGATATTTGCTTGATATTTGTGGATCGAGCCGATCGCCTCGGCATGAATAGATGCATCTATAGGCGGTCGTCGATCCTCGGCAAGTGCACAATTTATTTCTATTGGTTCGGCAGTCGCCACTATATATATATATATATATATATATATATATATTATATAATTAATGAAATACCAAATTAAAGTAATAATTCTCACATAAAATTACATCGAGTGCACCGCCTAATTAATTACCCCCTTTTCTAAATTACAAAAATTTTAGGTGCACATAGAGGGTACCGCCTACCATCCCCACTCTCCTAAAATTACAGAGAACTGGCGCCATTTTAGCTTCTTCTCTGTACCCACGATCACAATATGGCTAATCCTTTCCATTATCTTTCCCAACTGATAGATAATCTCACAACAGTCTCTCACAAGTTATCGTTTGGAAGCTTCTCAATTCCACAATTCAATATTCGGCGGGTAAGTGGTAAGTATTTTTTATCAATCTAATTTATCCATTGTATTGTAGATATATGTTGAAAGCTTTTGCTCTTTATAATTGGGATTTGAGGCCTTGTTTGATTATTAGTACTCTTTTTGTACTACTATCTAACGATTTAGAAATCAATAATGCTACTGTAATCCTTTTACATTATCAGGAAAGAAAGTTTGTTCGAAAAATAACTTTAAATCGCGAGTGGATATACAGAAGGTTAACGAGAGGTTTGTATAATCCTGAATTCATAAGGGGTGTAGAGCTATAACAAATAAATGATATGTACTTAATTAAAAAAAATTTCACTTCATTCCTCCTATTCTCTTCAACTTGGATTAATTTTTACTTTTCAGTGGATTCAGTAAATACCTTGAGATAATTGGCTCAATATTGATATACTACGAAAAACTTTACAGGTAGAAAATAATACTCTAATTAACAAATATACTCAATGAAATAAAAGATTTACTAATTCTTATTAATTTCACATGCTATATGAAAAAATATATTGCTCATAAAAAACATGAAGACATTTCCTCCAACGGAAAGTGTTTTTTGAAAACAAAATTAATAAAACCTTACCTAAGATCAACAATATCTCGAGAATAATTAAATAAATTGGTTATATTATATATTAGAGAAAAAATATTAAAAGAAGTTGATTGTAAAATATAGTTAACGACGCGACCACACCAAATCGGTCGTTATATAAAGTGGCACATTTCGTCGTTATGTAACGACATATTTAATGATACGATAAGATACAATATTAGTAACAATAAAAAAAATATTGTATTTAATGTAACAATACGATACAATACAATAGGTACAACTATCCAAACAAGCTGTAAGTTATTTGTGGACTTAGTTTATATTTGTAATTTAAACATGAATGCAATTATTTTTTTACTTTTTATACACATATATAGTTTGGTGCAATTAAAATTTATTATTTTATATGATAATTTAATAACCAAAGATACTTATATATGCCATGTGACTGGTTAATATAGTAGAAGAGTCTAATAAAATAAAATTACAAAAATACTCCCAAAAAAATTGGAGAATGCGAAAGAATTAAATAAAAACAAGAAGAAATTAAACAAAAAAGAAGAAGAAATTAAACAAAAAAGAAAAGAAATTAAACAAAAAAGAAGAAATTAAACAAAAAACATAAGCCGCGAAAAGGTCTCCTCTGTCTCCAAGAAATCCCGCGCATTTTTTTCAGTCAGTTTCTTCAACGTCGCCAGTTCTGTCCACGATCAGCAAGAAGTTCATCCAAATATTTTTCCCAACTGAAAGATTATCTCAAGCAGCCTCTCATCACAAGCTATCGGTTGGATTCTTCTGATCAATTGCACAATAGATTTGGCTAAGTGGTAAGTCTCTCACAAGCTATTATTTGGATTCTTCAGTATATCGTAGATATGAATTGATATGCTATATTTGTTTGGTTATATATATATTGAATTACTATATTTTGTAGTTGATGGCTTATATAGATTAAAGAAGGCAGAATATAAGGATACCAGATATTCTTGTGAGCTTCACTTGATTGTTTTTTAGTCCTTTGCTATTGGTATGTAACTATCTCTTCCAATCTCTATGTGAACTTTTATTCTGCCATTTTTTTGCTAAATATTTGAAAGCTCGTGCTCATTATACGGGGATTTTAGACCTAATTTGATTATTAGTACTCTTTTTTTATTGTCCAAAGATTTTTTGTAATCAATAAATGCTACTGTAATCCTTTTACATTATCAGGAAAGAAAGTTTGTCAGAAAAATGACTTCAAATCGCGAGTGGATGTACAAAAGGCTAACGAGAGGTTTGTATAATCCCGAATTCATAAGGGGTGTTGAGCAATTTATCGAGTTTGCAAAAAATCATCGTGAAGGGAGGGATGGTGAGAGACTAAGGTGCCCTTGTAACCGAAAAAAGTGTCAGAATAGAAATTTTGCAGATGTTCTTACTGTCCACGAGCATTTATTGCGCGATGGCTTTGTACCTGGATATCATATATGGTACTTGCATGGAGAAAATAAGGTTACGAGAAATATAAATCAACATGAAGAGATGCGAAATTGGGATCAGTCTATGAATACCGAATTTGTAAATGTGGGTGCAATTGATGAGCCTGGATCACCTACTTCATACCACAGAATGGTCCTTGACGCCGCTGGCCCCTCATTCGATCCGATTGATAGGGATGAATTACCGAATCCTGTTGCGCAGAAATTTTATGATCTGGTAGATTCTGCAAATCAAGAGGTATGGCCTGGCTGTGAAACACATTCTCAATTGTCAGTTGTTGCACGCTTATTGCACATCAAGTCTGAACACCATCTATCTGATAGATGTTTTGATGACATTTGTCAATATGTGAATGAGATGATTCCTCCGGATAACCTAATGCCAAATAATTTCTATGAAACTAAGAAGTTGATGCAGGGAATGAACATGCCAGTAGAAAAAATCCACAGTTGTGTAAATGCCTGTATGATTTATTGGGGAGAAGACAACGAACTTAACCATTGCAAGTTTTGTCGCCATCCCAGGTACAAGCCTACTAGGCAAATATCGAATTCAAAGAGAAATCTTGTACCTTTCAAACATATGTACTACTTTCCCCTCACTCCACGATTACAACGGTTATATGCTTCCGACATGACTGCTGCACATATGTGATGGCATGCCGAGCATGAAGTTGAGGAAAATGTGATGCGTCACTGTCAGATGCGCCCGCATGGAAACACTTTGATAAGATGCATCCATCTTTTGCAGCAGAAAGTCGTAATGTCAGATTAGGGCTATGCACAGATGGTTTTCAACCATTTGGACAAACAGGTCAACAGTATTCATCTTGGCCAATAGTTGTGACACCATACAACTTGCCGCCTTGGATGTGTATGAAAGAGTCCTATTTATTTTTGTCGGTAATAGTTCCTGGACTGAAGAACCCTAAGCAAAAGCTTGATGTTTTCTTGCAGCCTTTGATTGCAGAACTAAAACAATTGTGGAGTACAGGTGTGGACACATATGATATCTCCAAGAAGCAAAATTTTAACATGCGAGCTGCTTTGATGTGGACAGTTAGTGATTTTCCTGCATATTCGATGTTGTCTGGATGGGGTACTGCGGGTAAGCTAGCATGTCCATATTGTATGGAGAATACAGATGCTTTTACTTTGACCAAAGTGGCAAACAGTCATGGTTTGACAATCATCGTAAGTTCCTACCACTGGATCATCCATACAGAAATAACAGAATATCATTTAGAAAAAATAAAGTGGTCCGAACGCATCCTCCCCCGATACGGTCAGGTGATGATATATTGAAGGAGATAAATGAATTGGGGTTGAAAAAGGTGACAGAGCTTGGGGCAGATATTGTTAATGGCAAAATTAGTAAGTTTTTGGGTTGGAAGAAAAGAAGCATATTTTGGGATTTGCCGTATTGGAGTACAAATCTGATCCGACACACTCTAGATGTTATGCACATCGAAAAAAACTTTTTCGAGAATGTGTTCAACACAGTGCTAGACGTAGATGGTAAAACAAAAGATAATGCCAAATCTAGAGAAGACTTGAAAGAGTTCTGCCAACGCCCTGAATTACATACCGTTGGTGACGAATGTCCGAAAGCTTGTTATACACTAGACAAGAAGTCGAAAAAAGTGTTGTGTGAATGGGTGGAGAATCTGAAATTTCCAGATGGATATGTCTCAAATATGGGAAGGTGTGTGGACATGAAAAAGCATAAATTGTTTGGTATGAAAAGCCACGATTGTCATGTATTCATGCAAAGATTGGTCCCTATCGCGTTTCGTGAGCTATTACCAAAAAACGTTTGGGAACCACTTGCTGAGATAAGCCTTTTCTTTAGGGATCTCACTTCAACAACAATTCGGGAAGAGGATATGGTTAGATTTCAACAAGAAATACCTGAAATTCTTTGTAAATTGGAGCGTATATTCCCTCCCAGCTTCTTTGATTCAATGGAGCATCTCCCCGTGCATCTTGCCTGCAAAGCAAGGATAGCAGGTCCGGTGCAATATCGATGGATGTACCCATTTGAGAGGTAAAATTTCATCTTTCTGCTTGTATCTTTATAGTTGCTATTTATAGTTGTATCTTTGAAGTTGCTGTTTATAGTTGATGTTTATACTTGTATCTTTATAGTTGCTGCCCTGCATCCAAAACTGGATTAGTTACCTCAATTTTCGTTTGTCCAGATTTGATAGTTGTTGTTGTTCGATCAGTAGTAGCTGGATTAGTTACCAGAATCCTATAAGTTGTATCTTTATAGTTGATGTTTATACTTATATCTTTATAGTTGTGATTCTCATTTCTGTTGGACCTCGATGAGCAATTGTTCTTTGCATTATGTTGTCCAGTTGCCGAGGTTTGTTGTGATGTATCATCAGAGTTCTGTAGATCAGAATCACTTTGAGACAAGGCAGACTTATTGACATTTGCAGCTTCTGTAACTATTGAGTTGGTCACACTTCCTTGTTTAACTATCTCAGACTTTTGACAGTTATCGTGTCGAAGTAAGTTCTGCGCAATATCATCCTCTGAAGGATTTGCTGTTATTTGAATGGCAGCATTTTCACTCGCAGTTATATCTCGATCAGCATGATTTTGCAAAGGAAGAGTAGAAACCATCTTTGGCAGAATATGATCTGCAGCAGCTGCTTCTTTATGCAGTGTCCAGTTGGAATTGTTGTTACCCTTTGTACCAGATGTTTCAAATTCCAGTTCCATAACATCACCTTGATCAACCATCTCTTCATTCGGTCTAAACATTGTAATGCCATCCAATACTAGAGTTGGCTGAACAGAAGTCGGGACATGAATCTCTTCTGCTGCTAGCTACTGAACACTGCATCTGTCTTGTTGTCCTTTAGATAGTTCAGTTGAATTGCTGTCCCTAGTACAAATTGTTTGATCAAACAGAGTGGAGTTCTGCACACTGTGCTGTTGGTCGATCAGCACATGTTCCTGTCTTTTTGCATTGTCATGTGCTTTCATAGAAGACAAAATTGACATCTCCTTTTTTTGAGGCATCAAAATGAATTGGCATTATTGACTTCTCCACTGGTTCAGCAGATACAACAGATGGATCTCTATTAACATTCAAAGATTCTGAATCCTCCAAAAGTGTGCCATATGTTTGATCAGATAATGTACTGAAATGAATCTTACTATTCTGTACCAGAAGCTGCTGCTCAATTTTTTTATTCTGCATACAGTCATCTGCTACTACAGAAGATGTAGCAGTAGGATTCAAATTTTACACCATCATAGCAGTAGGTAATATGATATGTAGCAAGTTTTGAATAATGGAATGAAACAATTTGCTGCTCGATCTTGCCTGCAATTAATAAATTGGACCGTTTCTCACTTTGTACATTATCCTTGTGCGTAGTTCTATCATTTAAACACTATTGTACGTCCCTGAATGGTGCGAGTTGCTGCTCCACTAGCTTTGCATTGTATCTCTTGACAGATACTCTTTGGAACTTTTTAATATCTACAAACCAGTTTCTTGTTCTACATGTTTATTATATATCTTCGCGTTTTAGTCAGTTCTCTATGAACCATAGGTGTGCTAATAGCTGTCATTAAATTCATAATTGCAGTAGTTTATTGTAATCTTCTGCTCCCAGAAACTCTTTTAATTCAGACTTCTTATTTGAGCTTATGTGTTATTTCCAGGAACCTTCGGAAATTGAAAAATAATGTTCGAAATAAGGCACAAGTTGAAGGATCAATATGTAACGCGTATTTAGTTGAGGAAGCTTCATCTTTTTGTTCACACTACTTTGAACCTCATGTTTACACAAGGCATAGGAAAGCTCCACGGAATGATGATGGTGGTACAAGGGAAAAAGATGAGCGCGATGGTAATCTTTCTATATTTACCTATCCAGGTAAACCATTTGGGAGACGTAAACCAAGATATGACTGAAGAAGAACTTGATGCAGCTCATATTTATGTTTTATTAAATTGCCCAGAAGTACACCCATATATTGAGTAAGACTTCAAGCTTTTGTTTTCATTTGTAGATTAACAAAATCATCAAAACCTTAATAAAATATTTTCTTGGATGTGATTCAAAGGATTTTTATTGACTCCCTTCGTCAAAATTCCTACAAATTACGGAGAAGGAAGTGGATAAGAAACTTGATGAAGATTTTGCATCATGGTTTAAAAGATATGTGAGTACTTGTACAATATCCTTCCACTTATACTTACCTCACATATAAGAAACTCTAATTATTTTTCTTTTATAGGCACGCGTCCATATAGATAATCAGTTCATCAAGGCCCTTGCAGAAGGTCCATGTCGAACAACACAACCATGGACTGGTGATACAGTCAACGGCTTTAAATTTCACACTAAAAGCCGCAGTTCTTCTAGATCATCTAACAACATCGGTGTATGCATAAAAGGAACTAATTATAGTGCAGATGATAGTGACTACTATGGCGTGCTAACTGATATCCTTGAATTGGAGTACAAGGGTAGTCAGTATATAAAGAGAACTGTTTTATTTAAGTGCGAGTGGTTTGATCCCACACCAAAGGCAGGAATGAAGATTCACCCACAATATAAACTTGTGGATATCAACCATGAAAAGAAGTTAAAGAAGTATACCATTTGTTTTGGCAATGCAAGCGGCTCAAGTGTATTATATGTTAGGATTTATGCCCTTCACTAGAGGGGGGGTGAATAGTGAGGCACGAGAATGTCGGTAAATTTTGCGGAATTAAAGTTGCAGGAGTAAAGTAAGTGCAGTAATTAAAAGAGTAAGGAGAGGACACACCGAATTTATACTGGTTCACCACAACGTGTGGTTAGTCCAGTCTCCCGAGAGACTCTCTCGAGTTTACACTAACTCCGTTAAGCTTACGGGTGCCTAACAAACCGTTACACTTGCTCGTAGATGTACGCTCTACAAGACTTCAACTTGCTCGAGGATACCTCACCTCAAGACTTCACCTTGCTCGTGGATACCGCACCATAAGACTTCACACACTAAGATTGAAGGTACTTAGCAAACCCAACGCTCAATGATAATGTATGGTCTTCTCAAGAACCTTTCTCTTTTACAACAAGAACTCTCTAAGAAGAGTAGATAAAGAGATACAATATTAGCTCTATGAACAACACAAAGTTGTCTCTCAAATGGCTCAACAAAAGCTCTAAATATGATGTAGAAATGTTATCAATATGTTCAAGAATAATGAGAGATATTGTTCATATGAAATGAGTCAAAAAGACCTCTATTTATAGGTGGTAGAGGTTGTATGTCCGTTGCTTAATTGACAATCAATAATGCTGATTTTATGCAAGGATAATCGATTATCTACTTTACATAATCGATTATCTTCTCAACGTTCATAAAACTGAACATTGGAAGGCAACGGTCAGTGAATAATCGATTATTCTATAGAGGATAATCGATTATTTACCTTTTCTCGAATTTCCAGTTTAAGCTGGAAAAGTCAGATAATCGATTATCTACTTTGTGATAATCGATTATGCAGCCATGCTGGAATTTCCAGTTTTGGCTGGAAATCCAACATAATCGATTATCTTCAGAAGGATAATCGATTATCTGGCTGTTCTATCCAAAATCGAAAACTTACTTCAAAAACCATTTTGGTTAAAATGAAAACGTTGAAAATCATTTTGTTTGAAGTATATGAAAATGTTTATGATATTTATGATTTGATAAAATGATTTAATGCATATTTATGATGACCTATGTTGAGCCAAAAGACGAGATAACTTAAACGTTGCTCTTACATTGGTTCTACCTAACGACCTACGCCTTGGGTCTTCGGTCTTGAACTTTTGAGCTCGTCTTGGCTTTTCTGTGCAATCCCTTCATCAATATGCTTCTTGGCATTCAATCTTGATTGTTTGTCACATAATAACATTGTTTGACACTTGACTTCATTGTTTGTCATTCATCAAAACCTATACCTGGAAATCGTGCTAATACAACCAAAGCACACATATCATGGATTGAATGATTTCCAACAATTTTTCCCTTTTTGATAATGACAAACAATAAGAGATATGCATATCGGATTCCCCCCAAGTTCATGTTATATCTCAACATACAAGTTATGCAAAACATTCCCCCTTAATTGAGTATTCCCCCTCAATTAAAGCATATTAGAAGGTGGAGACATTCCCCCTTATTAGATGCATATCGCCTAATTTCTTCCCCCTTTTGGCATTAGAAAAAAGAGAGTATACACAGGCTACTTTCCCCTTTTGACATTTCCCCCTTTTGGGAATACCAACTGTTAGTGTCAAACATAAGATAGAAAATACAATGAGGAATATACATGATGACGATTTTCAAAAAAAATCATCCCAACATAAAATGATACCAAATGTTAGCAAAAACATAACAACCATAATAACGGTTATTTTTAGCAAATCATATTACTTAACAACATATCAACTGTTAATTTTTGACAAACCAATAGTTGTATTAAAAACATGAATCATTTATTTTTAGTGAATATACCAACTGTTATTCAAACCAAAAATAATATTCATCAAAACATGAATCAATAATTAATACCAATTGTTATTCAAAATAAAAGTTATCAAAACATGAATCAACAAGAATAATTGATACCAATTGTTATTCAAAATAAAAGTTATCAAAACATGAATCAACAAAAATAATTGATACCAATTGTTAACAAAGACATATCAATCGTTAACACATATCAACTATTACGTTTTTATCAAAAATATGATACCTAACCGAAATTCCCCCTCGATGCAATAAGGTTTTCGTGCTTGGTGCATCTACTACGATATTGTAGTCTTCAAGCACACCTGCAAACGTACCTAAAAATAGGTTTTAGGTGCCCAAACACTTTTGGGTCTTTGGGGGTTAGGCAAATAATAATCATAGCTAAAAGATAACTCCCTATGTTTTGCAAAACATACGGGTGCTATGTGTCCTACCCGGTTGCAATAATGACATATAACATTCGGGTTGTGCATATGTCTTGGTTGAGCCAAAAACATTCTAGGTGTTCTAAAGTCGTTATTCCTAGAAGCGTTGAAATTCCTAGAGTCATTTCTAGGCTGTCTAAAATGATTAATTCTAGACTCATTAATAAAATTCCTAGAATCATTTCTAGGTGGTCTAAAATGATTAATTCTAGACTCATTTACAAAATTCCTAGAATTATTTCTAGGTGTGCATTGCAATTTCTAACATGATTCTTATTCTTTTTACGCCTTTTATTTTTCCTGGGCCTTTCCTTTTTAATTTCTTCAACTATTTTAGGATTGTCTACACTACATTTTTCTAGTGTGTTCCTAAGTTCTAATTTCAAAGAGTCACAAGATGAACAATTAGAATTTTGATCAATTGAAGAATCTTCATGCATCTCCTTAATTTTATTTCTAAGATCAATATTATCATTTTCCAAAAATTTATTTTTCTCTTCTAAAACTTTAATTTTAGCCTTGTCCTCTTTGGAGATTTTTGAAGACTTTTTCAATTCATCATATAATTCTTGAAAAGCTTCTTGTAATTCTTCATAAGAGTAAGAGTTAGGAGTACTTACCTCTTCTTCCTCGTTGGCCATGAGGCATAGGGCGGCAGTTTCATCACCCGAGCTGTCCGAATCCCATGTCACGCGCTTTTGGTGTTTCTTCTTCTTCTTGTCCTTGGGTTTTGGACAATGTGACTTGGTGTGCCCAAGTTTTCCACAATTATGGCATGAAGGACTTGGTTCTTCCTTCTTCATAAACTTATAAAACTTTTCAGTGAAATCGTTGGAAATAGTATCATCATCGCTTTCCGAATCACTTACCTCTACTCTTTTAGACGATGAGGCTTTGAAGGCAATACCTGGACTTTTCTCATCTCCAAATGAAGGTTTAAGAATTGTGCTTTCATAAGTTTTGAGGTTACCTCTTAGTCCATCAATTGTGACGTTCGTGATTACTATCGACTCTTGGATGGCATTGGCTTTGGAACGCCATTCGGGAGTGAGACTCCTCAAAATTTTTTGAACAAGATCTTTGTTCGAGTATACTTTTACGAGAGCATGGAGATTGTTGATGATTATTGAGAACCGATCGAACATAATATCGATGCTTTCATTCTCCCTCATTCTAAAGAGTTCATATTCATGTGTTAGAAAATCAACTTTCGATTCTCGGACTTGAGGCGTACCTTCATAAGTGATCTCAAGCTTATCCCACATCTCCTTGGCGGTTGTGCAGCAAGAAATCTTCCGATAGTCATCCGGATTCACCGCACAATATAACAAATTGACGGCCTTTGCATTATTTTCAACCTTCTACTAATTTATCTTCACCTTTTTCATCCATAGTTAATTTTTCTAAAGTATATTTATAAATAATATCAATGAAAAATTTTATATCTTTTTCGTCTACTGTATGATTTCTAAATATTTATGAAATATTTCTTAAATCTTATGTTCTTTATTTTTATCCTGTAGGTTAAGGAAACTAAATATACTTTGATAGTATGTAAAATAATCATTAGTTATTCCAATATGTCTAGGTCGGGTTCCTAAATATTTTCTAACTATTTGATGTATAGCTAAATATTCTATTCCACACTTTAAGTGTATTAAAAATTTTCCAAAGTTATTTTCTAATTGAGGTAAATAAGGAGTAGTTGCTAATCCAATCTGGAAAGTAATAGGATATGTTTCCATTAATTTTCTTGTAACTTTAGCAAATTCTATGTCTCCAGTATAAACAAGTATTTTATTGTAAGCATACAAACAAGCATTTAAATCCATGTCAAAATAATTAGTAAGGCAAAATTAATTCATTTATATTCATCTTTCTCCTTTGGAACCATGGTTTCCCCAACTTTCTTTGTCGGCATTTGCTCACCGTTCTTGATGATTTGCCACAAGCGAAAGTTATTTGATTGGATGAAGATTCTCATCCGCTCTTTCCAATATGTGTAATTTGTTCCGTCAAATAGTGGAGGCCTATTGGTAGAGTGTCCTTCGCTCATCATTCCTGCGTTCAACATTCTCAACAAATATATGGAACGTTCTCTCAACCGGTTAAGGCTTTTAGAGAGTTAGGCTCTGATACCAACTGTTAGGATTTATGCCCTTCACTAGAGGGGTGTGAATAGTGAGGCACGAAAATGCCGGTAAATTTTGCGGAATTAAAATTGCAGGAGTAAAGTAAGTGCAGTAATTAAAAGAGTAAGGAAAGGACACATCGAATTTATACTGGTTCACCACAACGTGTGGTTAGTCCAGTCTCCCGAGAGACTCTCTCGAGTTTACACTAACTCCTAAGCTTACGGGTGCCTAACAAACCGTTACACTTGATCGTATATGTACGCTCTACAAGACTTCAACTTGCTCGAGGATACCTCACCTCAAGACTTCACCTTGCTCGTGGATACCGCACCACAAGACTTCACACACTAAGATTGAAGGTACTTAACAAACCCAATGCTCAATGAGAAGGTATGGTCTTCTCAAGAACCTTTCTCTTTTACAACAAGAACTCTCTAAGAAGAGTAGATAAAGAGATACAATATTAGCTCTATGAACAACACAAAGTTGTCTCTCAAATGGCTCAACAAAAGCTCTAAATATGATGTAGATATGTTATCAATATGTTCAAGAATAATGAGAGATATTGTTCATATGAAATGAGTCAAAAAGACCTCTATTTATAGGTGGTAGAGGTTGTATGTCCGTTGCTTAATTGACAATCAATAATGCTAATTTTATGCAAGGATAATCGATTATCTACTTTACATAATCGATTATCTTCTCAACGTTCATAAAACTGAACGTTGGAAGGCAACGGTCAGTGAATAATCGATTATTCTATAGAGGATAATCGATTATTTACCTTTTTTGGAATTTCCAGTTTAAGCTGGAAAAGTCAGATAATCGATTATCTACTTTGTGATAATCGATTATGCAGCCATGCTGGAATTTCCAGTTTTGGCTGGAAATCCAACATAATCGATTATCTTCAGAAGGATAATCGATTATCTGGCTGTTCTATCCAGAATCGAAAACTTACTTCAAAAACCATTTTGGTTAAAATGAAAACGTTGAAAATCATTTTGTTTGAAGTATATGAAAATGTTTATGATATTTATGATTTGATAAAATGATTTAATGCATATTTATGATGACCTATGTTGAGCCAAAAGACGAGATAACTTAAACGTTGCTCTTACATTGGTTCTACCTAACGACCTACGCCTTGGGTCTTCGGTCTTGAACTTTTGAGCTCGTCTTGGCTTTTCTGTGCAATCCCTTCATCAATATGCTTCTTGGCATTCAAACTTGATTGTTTGTCACATAATAATATTGTTTGACACTTGACTTCATTGTTTGTCATTCATCAAAACCTATACCTGGAAATCGTGCTAATACAACCAAAGCACACATATCATGGATAGAATGATTTCCTACATTATACAACTTATCTTAGCTTACGACGTGATAAGAGTGAGTGGTGGGCTGTGTGCAAAGTAAAAGCACAGGGCTTGGTGGACATGCCTCCATCATCTTCACAGTCAACTCCGACAGATGGTGTTGAGCCATTCCAATCTGAGGAAGTTGGTTTAACATTTGATGTGGTACCTAACGATGAAATTATTCTCCTTAATGATCCAAATGGTGGATTCATAAACATAAGAGACGAGGATGATGATTTAGATGATGAGGTAGAACTTCATGTTGAATTTGGATCGGAGGAAGATGAAGATAAGGATGAGGATAATGAGAATGAAGAGCTATATGATGAAAATGACAATGAATAGAGTCAAAGTGCTTCAATCTCTTCAATTATAGAGTTTGAATGAATGAAACATAGTATATAATTTATTTTTAGTTTTTAAGAAAAAGTTCCTGGATTTCAGATTTTATGGGTTCTTGTTTTTTTTAACTTAAGTAAATTTGTTCTTTTTTAGATGTTTGTCTTTTGAAATACTTTGTAAATTAAATTTGCTCCTTTTTAGATGTTTGTCTTTTGAATCTGCCATGTCTAGATTAATACTTGTATGCCATATATTTTCAAAGCATTTTGTTCTAGGAGTAATATATCATTTAATTACTCTTGGAATAATATATCAATTATTGTATCGAATTAGATTTGACCATGATTCATTAAATATGTTATTTGTTCATCTGCATCTGGCTTTGGAATCGCAGATATGGTACCTAGGGGAGGTGGAGCACGTAGATATGCTGAAAACAGGAATTCAAACACACCGAGATCTCGTGAGATATTGAGTCCCACATTTGATCAGTCACCCGAACCTGATCAGTCACTCGAACCTCCAGTTACAGAAACACCACATTTGGATGCAACTCTAAGCAGATCCTTACCATCTTCTTCTTCTGATCTTGGTACACCTGCAGATGAAATTCGATCAGCAAGTTCGTCCAACACAATTGGCGGTAACCGTATCGCAATTACAATCGTCCCTGGAGGGTAAGAGTAAAAGTGTCACTTGTTTATATTTTTTAAAATTTTTGTTTCTTGCTTATCTCGTATGCATTAGTGCATCTCAAATGCTTCTCGAAAGAATATGAAAGGCTTAGATGGAATAGAGTAACAACATAATCCATTTCTTATTTACTTTAGCCAACTGGACCCGGGCAATGACGTCGCTCGGTCTGTCACAAAAATCTTCAAGGAGAAACTGAATCCTGAAGGACATAATTGGAAGTCCGTTACACAAGAGACAAAAGACTTCTATTGGGAAGAGTTTAAGGTAAAGTTATAGTATTATAAGATCAATAATATTTGGAGTTCCTTTATCTTTTTTGAGCCGAGGATTTACTACACTCGGTATAAGTTGTTTTTGTTGTTATTATCAATATCTTGTGTTATTTTCATTTGATGTTCTCAAACAGAAACGATTTCAGTGGGACACTGCAATTGAACGTTTCATAAAGGATACGTTTATGAGCAAATGTGCAGAACGATACAAGGGTATGTTATCTGAAGCAAGAAGTTGTGAGAAGAAGCGCAAAACTATTCCTGTATCTATTTGGGATAGCTGGAAGCCTCACTGGGAGACTGAGGCTTTTAAAGCCAAGTCTACGCAATGCTCAAGGAATCGACTAAGTGAAAAATTTGGTGAAGGTTCTGGTCCCTCGCGCCATAAGGAGGCTCCAGAAGTCACCGAGAACATGCAAGACAAATGGTATATTCCTTTTTTATTAGCCTAGTTATAATATATCCAAAGCTAGTGATTATGTATTAATATAGTGAACGTGGTTTTTCAATTCTAGGCTAAAGAACTGGGAAGACCAGCTCATCCACATGAGCTTCTGAAGAAGACACATGTCAAGGCTAACAAGGAGTTTGTGGACCAGAAATCTAAGAGCACATATGTAAGTTACTTCTCCCATTTTTGCTGTGACGTTTGCTACTTTGATTGCGATGGCCATTTAATTTTAACATATATATCTATAGTAGTCAGTGTCACAATTTATAGGATTAGCACAAAGCATGCAAGATGTTACTTAAGAGTCAAAGAATTGATGATAATTGAATGTCATTTTCCAGTGGAAAGCATTCTTCTGATTTTGCAAATCTTTAATATTCTGTCTAAGGGTCCCAACTACAGGTTATATATACCACCTTTTACTTGCTCAATAATTTGATATGTCTTCACATGCTGTTTATACGTTCTGGTAACTGGTTGTACCGATGTTGTAAATAGCGCTCGCCTCAGCGCTAATAGCGTGAGGCGAGGCGATGCGAGCTGCCACCGATATTTTACAGTGTGGCATAGCATTTTCTAATAAGTGAGCGCCTCTGCCTTTGTACCATGTGGCGACATGTAGCATGAGGCGACCTGTAGTCCCTTTTTTCCAAAAAGAAAAGAACAAGGCAGTAACAACGATCTATTTAAACAAAAAATTAGGATTCGCGTGACAGAAGTGATTGAGTTGGTAAATCAGAGTTGTTTTGACGAAACGCTGGAAGTTGATTCCACGAATGGCTTGTTTGTGCATTATATGCTACAAATATGTCTGTATTCTGTGATGTAATATCAAGAGTTACTGCTTTGTTGGCCATCGTCCATTGTCCATCTTCACTTGATTGTTGTCGAGTATCTGTTGGTTGTTGAGTTAATACATAGACCTTACTGGATGGCCTCCTCTGGTTTGCGACTTCAACTGAGCTTTTATGTGCTGACTCATTCTGTTCTAACTTTGACGTTGCTGTATTTGAAATTACTGCTTTTGTTCTTGGGACAAATAATGGAGCGTTACAGTTCATATTGCTGTTTGGAGTTGTTGTTTGTTGCAGAAGAGTATGACAGTTCTTCATTACAGATTTCCCTTGACATTTTTGCTTGATTGGATCTTCATAGACTTCTCCAGAATTATTTTGATCACACTCTTGATCTTTTTCTGACGAAAGTGTTAACTTATCTGTGTGCTTAATGTTACCAATCTGTAATTTTTCTTCCAAAAGTTCTCCTTCATAATCTTTGGAATTGGCAATTGTTGAGAAGGAGTATGAAGTTGAGGGTATGGATGGGTTGTTTCCTGCAAAGTGATTTTTATTTTTGGATTTTGGAGTTACTGCTTTATTAGCCATCGACCATTGTCCATTTTCCTGTCGATTATCTGTAGGCTGTACAACAACAGGTTCTTTAGATAAGGCATCATCATTGACAGCATCAGCAGAAGCAGCTATAGCTGTATGATTGGCTGCTTCATTATTGTCAAGCTGTGATTCAGCTTGATCAATATAAATTTGCCTATAAGGTGATGGTTCATTCTGTACTGTCCCTTTGTCTGTGTTGGTATCCTGTGTAGTAGTTAAAGCATTCGATGACTGTGTCAATGAACTAGACGATGGCATTATACAAACACGTGCATTGTTATCATTTGGTGTCGCAGGATGTAGTGCAGCAGTTGGTTGATCCACAGAATGCTGTACCATTTGCTGCTTGTTGATTTCTGTTAACTCATTTAAGGGTTGTTTCAATGAAACAGTAGCTGATATCAGACAAGTCTGGGCAGTAACTATTGAAACACGTTCTCAAGGTACTAAACGAAACGTTTGTTCATATTTGTAGGTTTTGATAAATGACAAACGATGCGCAATTGACATATGACGAGGTCCAAGCACAAGCGCGCAATGTCATGTAACGAAGTTCAAGCACAAGACAAACAAAGATCAAGACTAAACAAAGTTATATATGAGTCGTTCTTTAATTGTGATCTTGATCCGACAACTTAACCCAAGACTTGGCTTCTCTCGTAAAATCATTTTTATCAAATCATGCATATTTAATTTAGAGCAAAATGATTTTAAATCATGCATATTTATTTTAGCAAAATGATTTTTAAACATGCCTCTAAAATCTGGACTAAGATAATCGATTATGTACTTATGATAATCGATTATATTTAGTCAGCTGCATGACAATCGATTGTGTACCTTATGACAATCGATTGTGTTAAGGCAGTGTGCATCAGATTTTTCAAATCTGCATGACAATCGATTGTGAACCTTATGACAATCGATTGTGTTAAGGCAGTATCCATCAGATTTTTCAAAGCTACAAAATAATCGATTGTGAACTTATGAAATCGATTGTGTTGAGGCAGTGTCCAAACATATTTTTCAAAGCTACCAAATAATCGATTGTGAACCTATGACAATCGATTGTGTTGAGGCAGTGTCTATTAGATTCTTCAAAGACTGATAAATAATCGATTGTTCTCATAGCATAATCGATTGTGAAATTGACCTTTGCCAAAATATTTTCAAACACCGTCAGGTAATCGATTATAGATTTCTAATAATCGATTGTTTTAAGTAAAATCTGAAAAAGATTTTTTGAACGTTGCCAAGTAATCGATTGTATAATTCTGACAATCGATTGTTTTAAGTAAAATCTGGAAAAGATGTTTTGAACGTTGCCAGTAATCGATTATATGTCTTACATAATCGATTGTTATGCGTAAAATCTGGGAATGATTTTTGGAACGATTGGCAAACAATCGATTGTATCATTTTGACAATCGATTGTCATAGCACAAAATCAGCAATTCTTAATTGGCAATTAGGCAACGGTAATGCATGGTTTTGACACTATAAATACATCTTCAAATCAGTCTTACAAACACAAAAACTGACAATATTATTGGTAAAGCTTGCATACTCTCTTATTCATCATTTTCTATTCATTACATAAGTTTTTGAGAGCCAAATTGTTGACGAAAGTTGTTGCGTTCTTGAGCGTATTTATTTTACTCATATCTACTCTTAAGGAGAGTCTTGTCTTAAGTGCAAAGTGTTTTTATACACTTGAAGGGAAAGTTGTTCCCTTGTATTGTAAGAAGGAACTTGTGATTCCTTTGGTTGAAGTCTTGAAGTGTTGTATCTTCGAGCAAAGGTTGTTGAGGCTTGTGTCCTCAGTTTGTAAAGGTTTGTTGAGCACCCGTAAGCTTAACAGTGTTAGTGGATATCTCGAGAGAGTCTCTCGGGGACTGGACTAGCCACGGGTTGTGGTGAACCAGGATACATCGGTGCGTTCGTTCCCATTTATTTACTTATCGCACTTATTTAATTCCTGCAATTTTTAAATTCTGCAAGTTTACGCTATTTTTATTATAACGCTATTCACCCCCCCTCTAGCGTTAAGTGTATTTTCTAACAATTGGTATCAGAGCCCAACTCTCTGAAGACTTTACCGTTTGAGAGAAACAATCCATGGCTTCTACTCGTGACTCTTTTGCAGGAATAGGTGAAGGACAATGCTCCACCCGACCACCACTATTCGACGGTACAAACTATACATATTGGAAGGAGAAGATGAGAATATTTATTCAATCGAATAATTTTCATCTGTGGAAGGTTATAATGAAGGGAGAACAAATTCCAACCAAAAAGGTTGAGAACGAATGGGTTCCAAAATCCGAAGAGGAATACGATGCGGATGATATCCGAAAAGTGCAAAACAACGCTAAAGCAATTAACTTATTATATTGTGCTATAAATGCTGATGATTACAGGAAAATATCATGTTGAACAACGGCGAAGCAAATGTGGGATAAGCTGGAAATCACGTACGACGGTACGGACCAGGTAAGAGAGGCTAAGGTTGATTTTCTAACCCATGCATATGAACTGTTTCACATGAAGGAAGGCGAAAAGGTCGATGAGATGTTCGAACGATTTTCAAAAATCGTAAATGACTTACATGCTCTTAAGAAGACCTTCACGGATAAGGAACTTGTCCGAAAGATTCTCCGAAGCCTCACTCCGGAATGGCGCTCCAAAGCCGACGCGATTCAAGAGTCTATTGGCACTTCAAATGTCACCATCGACGGATTAAGAGGTAACCATAAGACTTATGAATCTACTATACTTAACCCTCTTGTTAATGATCAAAGGAAACAAAGAATCGCCCTCAAGGCAAGCACAAGCCAACCTCAAAATGATGAGGACGGAGACAACGAGTTCGGACTCGTTATCAAGAGATTTCAAAAGTTCATGCGAAAAGAGTATGAACGAAAAGGCAAAAAGCAAGGAGATCAAATAAAGTGCTATGAGTGCGGAGAAACCGGGCACATTAAATCAAATTGCCCAAATATCAAAAAAGGAGAAGAAACCCTTCAAGAAACAACGAGCATACATATCTTGGGGAGGCAACTCCGGAGACGAGTCGAGTGAGGAAGAAGAAGACGAAGCCGCAAATCTTTGTCTTATGGCACAAGAAGACAACCAAGAAGAGGTATGTCAAATTTCTTCCAAAAATTTCTTTTCTCTTGAGGAAATGCAAAATGCTTTTGATGAGTTGTATGGTGAATTTATTAAATCTTCCAAAACTGTTAAAAGCATAAAGGAAAATGCTTCTTTAAAAGAAAAAGATTTTGAAAAACAACTCTCTTTGAAAGAAAAAGATTTGGAAAAACTGATTTTAGAAAATGAGAAATTGAAAGAAGAAAATAAATTTTTCGGCAAGAGAAGCGCCGACAAACCCGAGAGCTCTAGTAAAAGTTGTACTTCTTGCATGCATCTCAAAAATGAGGTAGAAAGACTTAAGGGCACCCTAGATATGTTTAATTCTTCTCATAAAAATTTGAATGAAGTCCTTGTTAATTTGAAGTCGACCAAGCATGGCATAGGTTTTAAAAATGAGCCTAAAGAAAAGGTTGAAGCCAACCCCCAACAACCTAAGGCTCAACCTAGGATTAATAAAACAAACGCTCATCCTAGATATAACAAACCTAGAAAATGGCTTTCAACAATCGCAACCTAGAAATAATCATTCTAGAAATAACGCATATTCCAGGTCAAACACTAGAAGGAACTTTGAACCTTTTAGAACACCTAGAAATGGCTTTCAACCTAGAAATAACTATTCTAGAAATGTTGCATATCCTAGAACAAATAGTAGGAGAAATGATTTTCATGAATTGCGCAATAGTCATATTGTCAAGAATAGAGTAAATGAATTTCGTCCGTCCAATTACTATCAACCTAGACGAATGCATAATCCTAATGTTGTGTGTCATTATTGCAATCTAATTGGACATATTGCTCCTGCTTGTTTCACTAGACATAGACACTTAAATGTATGTCAAGCACAACAGCATGTTACACCTAACTCTCAAGGACCCAAAACAGCTTGGGTACAAAAGACTCATTAATTTGTCTTGTAGGTATGTTTGAAGGGATCAAGTGTACTTTGGTACCTTGATAGTGGATGCTCCAAACACATGACGGGAGACGAATCCAAGTTCCTTCAACTAGAACATAAGGAAGGAGGAAGCGTTATTTTTGGTGATAACAACAAAGGAAAAATTATCGGCATCGGATCGGTCGGTAAGGATGAACATTCTTCCATTAAGCATATATTGTTAGTTAAAGGTTTAAAACATAATCTCTTGAGCATAAGTCAATTATGTGACAAGGGAAATCTTGTTTTATTTGATTCGGATGAATGCTTAGTTTTTCGCCGTAGCGATTTTAAAATTATCCTTCATGGTTTTAGAATGGATAACATCTATATGGTTGATCTCGCAAATTCTTCATCTGAATATGTGAATTGTCTTATGAGCAAAGAGGATGATACATGGTTATGGCATCGTAGAGTAGCTCACATCAACATGCATCTTTTAAACAAATTGGTTTCACAAAATTTAGTTATTGGTCTTCCAAATTTGAAATTTGAAAAAGACTCTATTTTTGATTCTTGTCAAAAAGGGAAGCAAACAAAAGCATCTTTTAAATCGAAAAATATTGTTTCAACTACTAGACCTTTGCAACTACTTCACTTGGACTTATTTGGACCATCTCGCATTGAAAGTCTTGGTAGAAATCGTTATGCTTTTGTTATTGTTGATGATTATTCTAGATTTACTTGGACTCTATTTCTTGCTCATAAAAGTGAAGCTTTTCATAATTTTAAATATTTTCTTAAACGTGTTCAAAACGAAAAGGACACAACCGTCACTTCAATAAGAAGTGATCATGGGGGAGAGTTTGATCACAATCTCTTTGCGGACTTTTGTGACGAACTCGGTATCGAGCACACCTTCTCTGCTCCACGTACACCACAACAAAATGGGGTTGTCGAAAGGAAAAATAGGTGTCTCGAAGAGATGGCTAGAACCATGCTCGATGAGACTAAGATTCCCAAACATTTTGGGCGGATGCCGTGAGTACCGCATGCTACGTTCTAAATAGAGTAGTCATAAGGCCAATACTCATGAAAACCCCCTATGAACTCTATAAGGGAAGGAAACCAAATATCTCCCATTTTAGAGTATTCGGTTGCAAATGCTTTATTCATAACAATGGAAAAGATCAATTGGGAAAATTTGATGCCAAATCCGATGAAGGAATTTTTATTGGTTATTCTTCACGTAGCAAAGCATATAGAGTATTCAATAATAGAACCGGAACTGTGGAGGAATCCCCTCATATTGTATTTTCCGAAAATAATGCTCGCTTGGCGAGAAAGGATTCTAGTTTTGATCTTGCAGGTATTTTAAACTCACTAAGTCCTCAAGACAAAGTACAAGAGGAAACTCCGAAGGAAACTCAAGATGAAATCTTGGATCAATTATCGGAGGAAGCGCCACAATTGGAAAAAGAAATGAAACTACCTAACGCATGGAGGACAATCAAAGACCATCCTCTCGAACAAGTAATTGGCGACATTGAACAACAGGTAAGTACCCGAAACTCTCATAAGAACACCTTAGGACATACTGCTTTTGTTTCTCAAATTGAACCCACAACCATCTCCGAAGCAATTGGGGATGAATTTTGGACCTTGGCAATGCAAGAGGAGCTTAACCAATTCAAACGGAATGACGTTTGGGATTTGGTTCCAAGACCCGAAAATCATACCATAATTGGTACGAAATGGGTTCTTCGAAACAAATTAGATGAAAATGGTGTAATCACTAGAAACAAAGCTAGGCTTGTAGCAAAAGGCTATAATCAAGAAGAGGGTATTGACTATGAAGAAACATATGCCCCCGTAGCAAGGTTAGAAGCTATTCGTTTATTGCTTGCTTTTGCCTCTTCTATGAATTTCAATTTATATCAAATGGATGTAAAAAGTGCTTTTTTAAATGGTTTTATTCAAGAAGAAGTTTATGTTTCTCAACCCCCGGGTTTTGAAGATTTTAAATTTCCCGATCATGTTTTCAAACTCAAGAAAGCCCTTTATGGACTTAAACAAGCTCCCCGAGCTTGGTATGAAAGATTGAGCAAATTTCTTTTGGAAAATGATTTCATTAGGGGGAAAGTTGACACCACTCTTTTTATTAAGCATAGAAACAATGATATTTTATTAGTTCAAATCTATGTGGATGATATTATCTTTGGTGCTACTAACAATGCTTTGTGCAAGGAATTTTCTGATTTGATGACAAGCGAATTTGAGATGTCTATGATGGGTGAGCTAACATTCTTTTTGGGGCTGCAAGTAAAGCAAATGAAAGAAGGAACTTTCATTTGTCAAGCTAAATATTGCAAAGAATTGCTGAAACGATTTGAAATGACCAACGCAAAAGCAATGGCCACTCCCATGAGCACATCCGATCATCTAGACAAAGATGAGAAAGGTAAGGAAGTCGCCACCAAAAAGTATCGAGGTATGATTGGATCTCTCCTTTATCTTACTGCTAGTAGACCGGACATCATGTTTAGCGTGTGTTTATGCGCTCGTTATCAATCATGTCCGAAGGAGTCTCACCTTACTGCGGTGAAACGGATATTGAAGTATCTTGTTGGTATTGTAAATGTGGGTCTATGTTACCCCAAAGGTTCTTCATGCCAACTTGTTGGCTATTCCGATTCCGATTTTGCTGGATGCAAATTGGACCGCAAGAGCACTAGTGGAACTTGCCATTTGCTCGGTAGCTCTCTCGTTTCTTGGTTTAGCAAGAAACAAGTAAGTGTTGCGTTGTCCACAACCGAGGCTGAATACGTAGCCGCAGGAAGTTGTTGCGCTAAAATCCTTTGGATAAAACAACAACTCTTGGACTATGGCCTAAGTCTTGATCATATCCCTCTTAGATGTGATAATACTAGTGCCAAAAACTTGACGAAGAACCCCGTTCTTCATTCAAGAACAAAACACATTGAAATTAGGCATCATTTTATAAGAGATCACGTTCTCAAAGGGGATGTCGAAATTGAATTTGTTGAAACCAAAGATCAATTGGCCGACATCTTTACAAAACCCTTAGAGAAAGAGTCCTTCTTCCGAATTCGTAGTGAACTCGGGATTCTTGACTCCACGTTGATCTAAGTCATGCATTGCATTTTCCCTTTCACATGATTTCTAACTTGAGCGTCGGAGACGTCTTACGAATTTTTGCAGGTATCGCCCTAAAGGCAGGGGGAATTATAAAGATTGATGCAGAATAATCGATTTCTCCTAAGGATAATCGGTTTCTCTTTAGTATATAATCGATTATCTAGTATCAATAATCGATTATGTTGATATTATTTGCTTTATTATGTATTTTACTTTTTCCATTTTTGCTAATGTCAAAAGGGGGAAGAATAAGGGATATGCACCTAATTTTTTATTGGCATAAATTGAGGGGGAATTCATATATTGAGGGGGAACTAATTGCATATATATATATATATATATATATATATATATATATATATATATATATATATATATATATATATATACGTGTCTTGGATCATCATTATGAATTACCTAATATGCATATCCCGAATAAGTTTGCCATTATCAAAAAGGGGGAAATTGTTGAAACACGTTCTCAAGGCACTAAACTAAACGTGTGTTCATATTTGTAGGTTTTGATAAATGACAAACGATGGGCAATTGACATATGACGAGGTCCAGCACAAGCGCACAATGTCATGTAACGAAGTTCAAGCACAAGACAAACAAAGATCAAGACTAAACAAAGTTATATATGAGTCGTTCTTTAATTGTGATCTTGATCCGACAACTTAACTCAAGACTTGGCTTCTCTCGTAAAATCATTTTTATCAAATCATGCATATTTAATTTAGAGCAAAATGATTTTAAATCATGCATATTTATTTTAGCAAAATGATTTTTAAACATGCCTCTAAAATCTGTACTAAGATAATCGATTATGTACTTATGATAATCGATTATGTTAAGTCAGCTGCATGACAATCGATTGTGTACCTTATGACAATCGATTGTGTTAAGGCAGTGTGCATCAGATTTTTCAAATCTGCATGACAATCGATTGTGAACCTTATGACAATCGATTGTGTTAAGGCACTGTCCATCAGATTTTTCAAAGCTACAAAATAATCGATTGTGAACTTATGACAATCGATTGTGTTGAGGCAGTGTCCAAACATATTTTTCAAAGCTACAAAATAATCGATTGTGAACCTATGACAATCGATTGTGTTGAGGCAGTGTCTATTAGATTCTTCAAAGACTGATAAATAATCGATTGTTCTCATAGCATAATCGATTGTGAAATTGACCGTTGCCAAAATATTTTCAAACACCGTCAGGTAATCGATTATAGATTTCTAATAATCGATTGTTTTAAGTAAAATCTGAAAAAGATTTTTTGAACGTTGCCAAGTAATCGATTGTATAATTCTGACAATCGATTGTTTTAAGTAAAATCTGGAAAAGATTTTTTGAACGTTGCCAGTAATCGATTATATGTCTTAGATAATCGATTGTTATGCGTAAAATCTGGGAATGATTTTTGGAACGATTGGCAAACAATCGATTGTATCATTTTGACAATCGATTGTCATAGCACAAAATCAGCAATTCTTAATTGGCAATTAGGCAACGGTAATGCATGGTTTTGACACTATAAATACATCTTCAAATCAGTCTTACAAACACAACAACTGACAATATTATTGCTAAAGCTTGCATACTCTCTTATTCATCATTTTCTATTCATTACATAAGTTTTTGAGAGCCAAATTGTTGACGAAAGTTGTTGCGTTCTTGAGCGTATTTATTTTACTCATATCTACTCTTAAGGAGAGTCTTGTCTTGAGTGCAAAGTGTTTTTATACACTTGAAGGGAAAGTTGTTCCCTTGTATTGTAAGAAGGAACTTGTGATTCCTTTGGTTGAAGTCTTGAAGTGTTGTATCTTCGAGCAAAGGTTGTTGAGGCTTGTGTCCTCAGTTTGTAAAGGTTTGTTGAGCACCCGTAAGCTTAACAGTGTTAGTGGAAATTTTGAGAGAGTCTCTCGGGGACTGGACTAGCCATGGGTTGTGGTGAACCAGGATACATCAGTGCGTTCGTTCCCATTTATTTACTTATTGCACTTATTTAATTCCTGCAATTTTTAAATTCCGCAAGTTTACGCTATTTTTATTATAACGCTATTCACCCCCCCCCCTCTAGCGTTAAGTGTATTTTCTAACAGTAATAACTTTTGGTAAAATTTCTGCAGCTGTAGCAGCAGGGAAAGTGCTTTGTTGTTGCTGCACATTACACTTGAAATGATTTTCATCACTTTCATATGATTGATCAGCCTGTGCAACGGAGTCGATCAATACCATCTGGAGTTGTCTCATTCATGGGCTGAACTGGAGAAGCAATATGCGAGGCCTCTAAATTATCATCCATTATAACAGGTTTCGATAGTAGATGCTGATATGCAGCATTCCTATCCATCACAGAAGTTTGAGCAGTTCTTACATCACCATTTTGTATCGTAATATCTTTTACAATGCCCTGATTTACTGGAGAATGAAAATGACCAGAATTGGTTATCACCACTGCATTCTGCTGTTCATTCCCTGCTTTAGCCAAAAGTGCATTGTGTTGCGCAATTTTTATTAATTCATCTCCTGAATCACAACCTTTCTCTTCTATCTCCTTAGCTTGTTGATCAGCTCGTTTACTGACTTGTGATGTCACTGAAGGCTTATTTGACATTTTCTTTTCAGTTAACACATTTGATGTCAGCTGCAATGTAACAGTAGATTTCTCTGTACACTGCTGGACAGGAACTGCTTTCTGGCTTGGGAGTGAGACTGCAGCTGTATAATTTAAAACAGACTCAGTCTGTTGGGCAGTAGCAACATTCTCAGAAGTATAGGAAATGCAGTAACCAAAATAGAATGGATACACATTTTCTAAATGTGATACATATGCAGCATTTAACTGAACCTCTAGTTTGGATGCCGTATGATTGTACTGACTGGATTGCCTCCAATTGGTTGTCTTCCAGTTCAAATGACTACAAAATCTCCACTTATCAGGACTTGCATAGAGAATGAGAATTCTGATGCTCAACTTTTTCTATCGACTGGGAATTAATTGAGTTTAGCTCATTTATTGACATTTGAGTTTTCAGTTTTGTTACCTTTTATGACTGTGTTCTTGATGTTTTCTCTGTCAAAGTTATTATTATAGAGCTTATATCATTTTCTTTTTGTCCAAGACGCCATGATGTCTAAAATTCTATCTGCGTCTCAGCCTGAAGATGGGTCCGATGAGCCTCCTGAAGTTGATTTCTCACAAATATATTTGGAGGAAGTCGGTGTTAAGAAGGCGCGCATTTATGGTCTTGGTTCTCAAGCTCCTTTTTATGGGCATGTTGGTGCTTCCTCCAGCTCGATATCTCCACCTCAAGATCTAGACTTCAATACTCGGGTGAGTGAATGTGTAGGACAACGTTTGCAAGAAATTAAGGAAGATATGAAGCATGAGATGAGATCTGAGATCAGAGAAGAGATTAGACAAGAAATGAGAGAAGAAATGCGTGAAGAAATGAGACACGAAACGCAGCAAGAGGTGCGCGAGCAAGTTGATCAACTACTCCAAAACCGTCTATCGGTCCTCATAGGTGGCTTACCTACACTGCCTTCTCGTAGACACGACTCGTCGCCAAATGACACGAGTCTTTAGATTTATGTTAGCTTCTTTTGTGTTAGACACGTCTTGGATTCTGCAACTCGTCGCCAAATGACACGAGTCACATTTAGATTTATGTTAGCTTCTTTTATGTTAGACACATCTTGGATTCTGCTTTCAACTTCATGATAGATATTATTATTTATAAAGTTTTAGTATGTTTTTTATTTTGTTTTCATTTTTTTGGGATCTTTTAAAGCTTTAAATGAATATTAATACAATTATTATAACCATATTCGTTAACGAATTTGAAATTTGTTTGTAAATTGCCTACAATTTACTAAATAGAACTTTTCTATAGACAAAATTACCAACCGATTGCCAATGTATTTTTAAAAATATACTATCGGATTTACCAACCAAATTGGTATCCATTAGTATAGTTGCTAACATAATACTAATGGAAATTTTCTTGTTACTATATTTACCAACCAATTACAAACACAATTTAAATAATCAAAAACCAATTTTACTAACTCAATTTCTATATGTTAGTAAATTTACTAACGAACTTCCAACTGAATTTTTGTTAGTAAATTTACCAACGAAAATCTTGGACTCAAGATTCAAAATTTGCCAACATATTTATTTGGTGTTTACTAACTAATTTTTAGTTGGTTAGTTTACCAACCAATTCAATATGGTTGGTAAAATTTACCATCGAGCCTTTTAGCAACAGGCCAATTTCCGTTGGTAATCGGTTAGTAAGTCAAAATACCAACCAATTTGATCAAACTACCATGTTGGTAATTGAGTTTTTTTTTGTAGTGTTATAGATGGCAGTTATGTATATAATTTTGATTATCTGATAAATGTTATACAACGTTGAACCGTTGAATTGGACCCGTAAAATGGTTTAAATTAGTTAATTCAGCAGGTTTATTTGGCTGGATCGTTGAATTAATTTGAAGGATCACGTGAATTCCTTTGAGTCACCAGTGGTAAGTGGATTTGGAGAAATGTTATAACTGGGTAGTAGAATTCCATTTCATGAGCTGATCTAGTGACGTTCGTCTTAGTTACGATCAAATTTTGTCATTAGTGATGCTAGTGTATTAGAAATCTGCATTGGGAACAAAGGGCTTCGAATTAGTTGGCATGCAAGCTTAATTAGTTGTTACATTGAAATTAAAACCAGTAGGTCATGATAGATAATTGGGTGTAAATTGATTTAGAAATTTTGGTAATTCACGCCTAGTAGTTAAAATAAAGGTACGCATTGTCGTTGTGGTATAGGTTTTCTGCTGGATAAGTTGTATGTGTTGGGACTCGATCCCAGGTTGGGGCGCCTCAACCGCCTAGGCCCACCTTCGCCCTCACTGTCCTATTAGACTGTCTCGAAGCCCACGAGCATACCCTTCATTTTGTGATGTTTGGCCTTTCTTTTGGATTAGTTCAATGCAACTCAATTCCTAATCAGTTTGTTTTTTAGAGACACTTAATAAGTAGAAAATCGTAGTTACTTTAGGATTAAAATTTTTAAAATAGTAACGAGACGAGCCTTGCCAAACAAAAATAATGCGGGGCCCTCGATTAATTTTTGTAAGAATTAACTTAGAATATGGGAGGGCCGTTTAGCGAATTTCACGGTCTTCCCCAAAATAATAATACGTTAGAATCTTTAGACGCGTTTAATGAAAATACCTTCTAAATCTCGGGTGTGCATTGATGCAACCCAAATTCAAATCTCGACGAAGTCAAAATGTGTTGATAACCATGGGTTCCTTGATGGCGACGGGGTTAGAAACGCATTTTCATGACGTTGTAATTCTTATAACAAATAATGATTAAAAAATGGTTCAAAGTTGGTGACGAGCCTCACCAAACAAGAATAAATATGGGGCCCCCAGTAATTGGTTATTAAAATGATTAGAATTTGGAAGTTCTGTTTAGCGAATTTCAACGGCCTTTCCCAATCAATATCACGTTAGAACCTTTAAGCGCGATTTAATTAAATTTATCTTCTTAAACTCGGGTGCGCATTGATGCGACCCAAATCCAAATCTCGACGAAGTCGAAACGTGTCGATGATCACGTGTACACTTGTGGTGACTTGATTAGAAATACGTTTTCATGACATCGCAAGTATTTTAAAATAAATAATGGTAAAAGCGGTATATAAGTAAAAGGCACATAAGCTAGCATGTATTAAAATCAGATAAAATCAAACACAAGAGTTAAGTGACCGTGCTAGAACCACGGAACCCGGGAATTCCTAACACATTCTCCCGGGTTAACAGAATTTTTTACTCGGATTTCTGGTTCGCAGACTGTAACAGAGTCATAATCTTCCTCGGTTCGGGATTCAAATCAGTGACTTGGGATACCATAAATCTCCCAAGTGGCGACTCTGAAATAATTAATAATTAAATCCCGTTCCGATTGTCCTTCAAGTGGAAAAACTCCTTTACGCCCCTTTGCGGGGGTGTATAGCGAAAAAAGGAGGTGTGACAAGAGGAACTAGACAAAACTATGCAGAATCTCACTAAGGAATAATATAATCAGATGGCGAGCATCCTAGAGAATATTCATTCTGGAAATGCAGGAAACGAAATGAAAGCAGGAGCTGTGAATTTTGCAGGTATCTCAGCTTGTTCAACTCATTTGAGTTCTGGTTCTAGATCATATGAATGTTCTAGGTCTGTTGTTGACTCTTGGATACTTGACTCTAGGGCATCAAACCATATGACCTATAACATATCCATGTTAATCAATGTGAAAACCTTAGTTTACCCTTTCCTAGTTACTTTGCCCAATGGTTATAAGGTGAAGGTGACATTGATGGGATATGTAGTAATGAGCCATAAGTTCACTCTGAAAAGATTTCTCTTTGTTTCCAGTTTCAAATTCAACCTAATCTCAGTACATTATTTGACAGTTCAGTTTGATTGCTTTGTTATATTCACCAAATTTGTTTGCATCCTTCTGCATGGCCCTTCACTGAAGAGGCCTCTCGCAATTGGTGAAAGTAAGGATGGTCTGTATCTTTACAAATCAGATTCTTTTATCCAACACTTTCGATTTCTGCAAGCCTAATTCTCTAGTCTTTGATAATTCATCTAGTGCATCAAATAAAGGTGATGTAATCACTCGGTCTACTTCATCTAGTATAACCAGTAGCAGTAGTGTTAGTCCACACTCCGATTCACACATTGCATCTAGTTTACGTAATTACTTTTTTCCTACTACATCTAGATCCCACACTTCCTCTTCAGAATGTATAAGATTGTTACCAACTCTCATGTGCAATATGAAAGAAATAGTAGTCCTACATGCAATGCATCTATGAGTGATAATCACATGATTGATCTTTTGTGGAACAATAGATTGAGAGATATACCATTTGCCAAAATGAGAGGTATTGAATCCATACCCTTTCAGTTTTCACCCAAATAGTCCTTCATTTGTCCAATATGTCCAATGGCTAGACAAAACAAACTGCCATTCCCTGAAAGAACTACAGTAACAACCAAGATCTTTAAAATCCTACATTTAGACTTGTGGGGGACCTATCCTGTGCTAACACGTGATAGGAATAAGTACTTTATCACCCTAGTAGATGACTACAGTAGGTGCACCTGGACACACTTTCTTAGCTGCAAGAGCAATGCCCTGCAAGTAATCAAAGTTTTCTCTGCCATGGTGAAAAACCAATTCAGCTGTTCTATTAAGATCATTAAAACATATAATGGCCTTGAGTTCATAAATTCTGAGACTGCCTCTTTCTTGCAGTCAAAGGGAATTAGACACCACAAAACATGTCCCTATGCACCTCAATAAAATGGCATGGTCGAAAGAAAACACAAGTACATTTTGGAAACAGCCAGGGACTATTGTATCAGTCTAAATTTCCCATGCAATACCGGGGAGAATGTATTCTCACCTCAACATAATTGATTAATAGACTCCCTTCTACCACTCTTAAAAACAAATGTCCACTGGAACTACTATACAAAAGAAAACCCAAATACTCTCACTTCAAAAGCTTTGGATGCCTCTGCTTTCCTACAAACCTAAAATCTCACAAAGATAAATTTGAATCTAGATCATTACCTCATGTCTTTGTGGGATATCCTTTTGGGACAAAGGGGTACTCAATCTAGTCACAAAGAAAATTCATGTTTCAAGGGATGCTGTATTTTATGAAAGTGTATTTCCTTTTGCTTTGCACTCTAGCTCTAACAGAGTCTTTCCCTCATTTCCACAAGTAAATGCAGAATTACCACAAGAACTATTTCCTTCTCATAGCTCAACATCTATTCCTACTTTTCCTACTACATCACTTCCAACAATGTCAACTGATCCTTCAATCACCACGGGCAATAGAACCAACCCTCATATGATTTCAAGTTCAGAAAGACAATTTTCCTTATCTGCTAACAATGAAACTCATGAAGTTCTGTCTAACAACACTCCTAATTCAATAATACAAAAACCTAATGAAATTTCAGGAAGGTCATCCAGAACTCTCAAAGTCCCCAGTTACTTGAAAGATTACAACTATTCACTACCCAACTTACAAACAATTCATCCTGACTCTCCCTCTAGTAGTAACCAAAGCACCATATCTCTTTCCTTCAATGCATCCATACCCGATGCCCAATGTGTCTCACTCAATGTCTTGAATTCCGATAGTCAGTAATTGATCAAAACTATTTCTCATGAGACTGAACCCAGTTCATATGAGGAGGCAGCTGTTGATCCTGCTTGGCAGACAGCCATGAATCAAGAGTTTGAAGCTCTTTATGCCAATTACACTTGGAGTCTTGTGCCTCTCCCAAGTGGAAATAGCATAATAGGTTGTAAGTGGGTATACAAAGTGAAGCACAAGGCAGATGGTAGCATAGAGAGGTTGAAAGGAAGGATAGTAGTGAAGGAATACACTCAGAAGGCTGGAGAAGACTACACAGAAAACTTTTTACCAGTAGTTAAAATGACAACTGTTAGGGCTCTAGTTGGGATGGCAGTAAAGAAAGGCTGGGACATTTTTCAATTGGATGTGAATAATGCATTCCTTCATGGAGATCTTCATGAAGAGGTATACATGGAAGTACCTCCAGGTCTTGCTGTAGAGAGGTCAGACTTAGTATGCAAATTGAATAAGTCCTTATATGGGTTAAAACAAGCAAGTAGGCAATGGTATGAGAAGTTGACTAAAGCACTTTGTTCCAGGGGATACACACATTCTTTATTAGACTATTCCTTGTTTTACAAAAAGCATAGAGATTTAGTGGTGTTTGTGGCTGTCTATATAGATGATGTCTTAGTAACAAGGGCTGATTTGCAAGAAATAGAAGCAGTAAAGGTCTACTTACAGAAGAACTTTAGAATAAAGGACTTAGGAATATTACATTATTTCTAGGACTAGAAATTCTGTATAAAGGTGATGGAGTGTTGATATCACAAAGGAAATTCACAATGGACTTGCTATCAGAATTTGATTGTATGAAGTATTCAACCTTGACCTCTCTACTAGATCCCACTGTAAAACTAAGTGCGGAAGAGGGGCCTTTGTTGCCTGATCCTTCACACTTTAGAAAACTAGTGGGAAAATTAAATTACCTGACTAACACAAGACCTGATATATCCTATAGTGTACGACGTTTGAGTCAGTATATGCAAAGTCCTAGGGAGCCACACTTGAAGGCTGCATATCATGTGCTGAGATATCTCAAAATTGATCCAAATCTAGGGATTTTTTTATCCAACAACAAAGATTATAGAGTTCGAGCCATTTGTGATTCAGATTGGGCAGCTTGCCCTGATTCAAGAAAGTCAGTTAGTGGTTATGTTGTATTGCTGGGTGATGGACCTATCAGTTGGAAATCAAAAAAGCAACACACCATCTAATTGTCCTCAGCATAAGCAAAATATAGAGATGCCAGACAAGTTGTGGGAAAATTGGTATGGCTACTGAGGTTACTCGTTGAATTGACAACCCCCCTGACATTTCCTGTGTCAATCTTCAGTGACAGTCAAGTAGAATTGGGTATAGTTAAGAATCTTGTGTTCCATGTGCGCACAAAGCATATAGAAATAGACTGCCATTTTGTAAAAGATCAAGTACACGAGGGGCTCATCACGCTACACCACATTTCCACGAATGAACTGGCTGATATCTTCACTAAGCCCCTCACAAGGGTGAAACGCTGCAATTTACTTAGCAAGCTGGTTGTGAGTTCCTCCCTTCCAACTTGAGGGGGCAATTGATACATGTGTGTATTTATTAGCTATACGAGTGAGTTAGTAGTTATGTACAACTGTATGTGTATGTAATCGTAGGTATATGTAGTATAAATAGGTGTAGGTACTTTTTTCTACAGTACTTAATTCATTTTTGTCCTGTATCATTTTACATTTAAGCTAAGTTCATTTTCTAGTGAAATAGAAAAGAAGCTTCCAGAAGTCTCTCGTCTACGGCTTCTCTTGTTCGCCATTAGAGCTCACTCGAGATGAGCTCATCCTCTTCATTTCCTCTGCTAATTCGTCACCAACAACAGAGATATTCACAATTATGTAGAACCAACCTTTTATATAGGAATTATTGCATGATATAATAGTACAACTAGCAACAAAGGTAGCAAGGGCAGAAACTGGACTTTTTACAACAAGAACTACAATTTAACTTTGGACATTTAGGGTAAGAACATGTACATGGACTACGAGAGCAGCTTAAGCAAGAAGGCCATTTTAAGTTACAGCTGCAACAGCAACTCCATTTGCAGCAGACAGGCTTGCTGCAGCAGTTAGACAGTGGACACGAGAAACATTGACACTTAGGTATTGAGCAACAGCAACTGATAGATGAGCAGCAGTTACATAAATTACAGTTACAGCAGTCTGGCATCTTTATATGAGAACACCGGCACCAGCAACAAAGCCAGGAGAGATTGAAACATGACGAGCCACTACAATGTCAAAGAAAAGTTTGTTACGAGGAGAAGCCACTAATGGCGATTATACTCATTCAACCAATTTAATTATACAGAAGCTCCTGAAAACCAAATAGTCTCATATGACGCTAATTGACACTTATACATGTAAACTCTTAATTGACATCCTTCTTGGAGAAAAGACGAAAAAAAAAGAAGAACAGCCGGTGCACTAAGCTCTCGCTATGCCCTGGGGTCTGGGGAAGGATTGGACCACAAGGGTCTATTGTATGCAGCCTTACCCTGCATTTCTGCAAGAGGCAGTTTCCACGGATAATGACTAATAACGCTTTATCAAAACTCAGATTACTAGGCTCACAAACCATTTGCTTGAACAAAAATTTCACAACCGCAAAAGCGCAAATAGAGCAAAACACTTGGTTTTGAGTATAATCTTTTTTTTCCAGTAAGAACTGCCTATTGAAGGATAGGTTCAAACAGCTGTACTAACAGCACACGAACATATCAGGGTCTATCGAACAAAACTGACTTTCATGAAGCTTGTGAGCGAAGCAAGAGCACAATCCTCAAAAATGTGAACCAGTGGCCACTGAAGCACAATTGCCACTAACTTTGGATATTATTTCCCATCTATTCTTCTAGCTTATGAGCCACCAATAAAGTACTTGTTCCAAAAGTGTGCTAATACTTAAAATCATCAGCCACGTCGAAGCACAGCTGCAACTAACCTTGGTTACTATTTATCTTCTATTCTTCTAGCTTATGACCCACAAAGTTATCGGCTCTTCATATAACTCGGAATAGATTGTGCAATTATTTATCTTCTATTCTTCTAGCTTATGACCCACAAAGGTATCGGCTCTTCATATAACTCGGAATAGATTGTGCACAATATATTGCAAGTAGCCTAACAGGATGCTAAACTTTTATCTAGAAGAAAACCTAAGAATATTTCATAGTCATGTATAAAAAGTTTCTGATGTTTAAGTTTTCGTTCTCTCATGCAGTTAGTGTCAAAATAATCAGTCGCCATCGATTTAATTTGTATTTGAATCTCACTCCAATATATCAATATAGAATCTTAAACGGTAATTATAAGCTAAAAACTTAGCATACCAGAGCCATTTCCAAAAGCAACAGGATCTACGACTCTTCTTTATTCTGAAATGAGGGTTAAAAGGCAATGAGAAAGTGTAAAATTTAAGACTACAATTACACTAAAAAGTTTGTAGAAATAATTGTAGAATAGTTTCTTACGTTGGTATAAGAGGATCTGAATGTTCCAACACAAAATCTGTCACCCTGTCAAATGGTCAAACATCAATCAATACACAGAGGTACCACCTTAAAGGAACATGCATAAATTCATTGCACATGACTTCAGTAGTACAGAGCATGTGGAAATAAATGCACATGTCGAAAATATGCTCAGTACATACTCTTTACAGGATCGAGAAGCGGGTTGAAGTCCTTCAATGGATTTCAGTTCTTCCTGCTCATAAGAAATGAATTGAGATGAGACAAGAACAAAGTGAAAATAACTTCATATAGAAATATCTAAAGCAAGTCGTTGTATCATTAAAGGTACTGCACATTCATCACAGCCAAGTACAATCAAGTTAACTGTAAAATATCCAATATACTTCTCTCGTCTCTAATAAATAGTATAACATCAGACGCGGCACATTATAATTGTCATTAATGTTAGGTTTCAATCAAATTCACTTAAGCTTTTCCTTATATACCAACAACGAAACTAACGACATTCTTTTCAAGATTATATCCACGTTAAATTCAAGGTTATTCCGCAACAGATAATTGCCTACACTTGCTCGGAGCGAATTTTGGAAAATGCGTCCGAAATGCCACAAGTGACAATACGTCACAAATATATATAATGAGGAGCCTCCAGGATATACAACATACAATTCTCAGGGATAGGTTGAGATAACTAATTGTTAGATCGTGAGGTAACCTTCTCTGTTTTTATAGGTAAAAATGATAAACAACTCGCTTATTGAATAATGCTAAGCCTGATGCAGTATGCTACTTTATAAGTGTGACCATAGATCGCATCTATTCCACCCCTCCCCATTTGTCATTTCTCATGTGAGGCATAGGACGAGGCGAGGGGCGGGATGAAGGGACAGAGCCAGCCTTGAAGATATGGGTTTGGACGAACAGTGTTGCTTTAGTTCAAACTCTATATTTTTCTTAAAAATCATTTAATATGTATTACCTCTATTTCAATTTAGATGAGAACTTTTGAAACTTGTGGTCTTAAAATCTTAAGAGGTAAAAGCTTTGTGGGGCCATGATATTTATGCGGTTATAAAAACTTCTCATTAAAGATAAAACAAGTAAAATGAAGAGTTTAAAATTGAATTATTTTCAATGGTAGAAATGTGACTAATAAAGAACATGTGTTATCTAAATTGAAATAGAGGGTTTACAAATTATTAATTTAGAACCCAGTAACTTAAAAGAACTAGAATTCCAAACTTATAAGCGTCAAATCCTGCCTCCGCCTATGGCGAGATGGGCCCACTAAATGTAAGAGGATGGAAAAACACAAGTATGGAACCGGTTAAAAACATGAGATTCCAAAGTTTCAATGTTGCACAGCAAGTCATGTGCAAGTCGTACAAATTCTGTTGGATGTAAATTCATTTGATATGTTGACTCTGGAAAAAATACATGAGCATCTAAACAGTGAAAATATTGGTTTGCATTCAACTTAACGAGAGCTTCAAAATATTATTGGCAGTAATTAAGTGAAGTGGTCCACTAATTCTATATTAATCTGCACAGAGTTCAACCTAAAATAGTTCAAATTAGCACATGGCAGTAATTAAGCAAACATGGAATATTAGTAAATTACAAATATGCTCCTCAATTAGATTCCCCAGCAAAGATTTAACTAAGTCTAATGAGAAATAACAATCAAATTAAACAAAGATTCAGCACTTAATCCTCATTAGCAGGTAATCTACTGTTTTTTCCCCTTCATCTCAAGAACAAATATGAAAAAACTAAAAAACAGGGGTTAAGTAAAAGATACTAATACAGAAAAACAACAACTTTAATGATTAGAACAACATTCCAAACAAGAAAACTGACCTCAAGAAAGCTAATTTCTCTTTCGAGCATCTGAACTTTGGCAAATTCGCGACGTTTTCCATATAAATCAGGATACCGAGGTGGTGATTTTGGGCGAGGTGGTGGCAAAGATGGCACTGAAGAAGTTCTTCTTGAACCAACTCCTGCCATTTTTATTTCTTTCACCACCAAAAAAACCAACACTGATTTCTACATATAAAAATAAAAGGGGTTTCTCTAATTTACCAAACAAGTTGAGAGTGTCTAAGAAATAAAATGAACTTATTACTAAGTTCAGAGTTGCAAATGGGGCAAACAACAAAGGACACTTAATAATATTGGAAGTTTGCAGTTTTGCAGTCTTGAGTAGTACTATAGTTGTTATAATGTCTTTGCTGACAGAAATAACATATTAAAGTTTCTTTATTTCTTTATTTTCACAAATATATAATAATAACAAACTCAATAAATTCTCACAAATAACGTTTAGAAAAAAATTGCAGATAGATACATCTTATCCTTTCTTTGAGAAGACACAAATTTTATACTTACTTTAAAAAGATAAAAAGGTTATTTTAATTAGACCCTCAACTAAAAAAATAAAAAAATAGTAATAATAAACAATAACAACAGCAAAATATTTAAAAAGTCGAAACGAAAAATAGTAGTTATATACGCACAAAATGGGGCCTTGAGTAAGAGGCGGGCCAAAGAGTAAGAAAATAAAAGAATGAGGGGGTGGTGGCGATGGTGGTGTGAAATTAAGGAAGAAGGTGAAGAGAGGAGAAATTATTATTACTACAGACTATAGAGTTACTACTACTGATGCTTGGGATAATTAGGAGGGGTGGGGCTGGGGGGTGTTTGGGGGGGGGGGGTCCAAAGAAAGAGGCAGAAAAACAACAACCAAGAAAGAGCAGCAGCTGCCAGTAGTGACAGAAGTATCAGTACAACAATCCATTCATTCACACACACATCATAATAGTAAGAGTAGTAATTATAGAAATGAAGTAAGAAGTTCAATCCGATACACGAAACTCTTGTCATATGTGAAATTTGGAAAAGTATTAGATTATAAAAATTTATAATACGTAATTTTATTTTTCATTTCTATAGTTCGAATTGTGATTTCTAATCACATAACAACTACGTTATTAATTACGTCAAGGTTTCGCTAGCACCCCTTCAATTATAATAATGAAGAAAAATGTAAATATAAAAGGAGGGTAGAAACGGGATAAATGCTCTTTCTATTAAATTTCATTTATTTATGCAAAAATTCAAGTTTTCATTTAATGATATTAAAAACAGACTCCTAAGATTCTACTATTTTCTGTTTTTCGAGATTTCTTAGATATTTTGCTTTAAGTGAAGAGTAAATAGAAGAGCTAAAAGGGTGTAATAATTATTACAGCAGAAAAGAAGACAAATCCTCTATTCTGGAGAATGATAATAGAGAAAAAGGCTGCAATTAGTGTTGGTTTGAAGGACATGTTGATGTTGAAGTAAGAGCCTTTCTATTACCAGTAATTTCTTCTTTCTTTACAGTTTACAGTATTCAGTAGTAGGACCAAAGGCGAGCTTTTGGACTAACGAAATGCTTTGTCCACTAACTTGTTTTGCTCTTTATTGTAATATTTATATGATATAAATTTAAATCGCAAAATCATTTCATAATATTTGCATTATACTACATGACTTGCAGTGGTAGTACCAAATTTCGATTATATGAGTTTTGACGATTTCAAATATTAATATATGGGTCCTAAATTAATTCTTTTTATATATTTGATAATTTTTTTTATATAATGTGTTGTTTGGGGAAAAAGCTACCGAATTTCTAGTTACGCTTTTGGAAAGCAACATAATTTTTTGTAATTATACATAAACGTGTAAAATAGCCTCTTGCAGTAACAATCTCTTACATAAATTATAAAGTAAATCTAAATATAATAGTTTTCTATGGTCTAACTTTTCTTCGGACTCTGAAATATAAAATAATAGCTTTGTGCATCAAGCTTATACATAAATGCGAGAATATTTTGTGCACAAATTATTTTTCTAATATATATATATACACTTCCTCTATATATATACTTCCTCTATTTCAAGTTATGTGAACATATTTTCTTTTTGGTTCATTCCCAAAAGAATGATTTATTTTTAAATTTGAAAACAATTTAGCTTAAATTTGTAATTTTATTCTTAGTGAGAAGCTTTTATAAACATATAATCTTATGGCTCCTTTTTTCACTTATTTAGGACCATAAATTCTAAAAGTTTTATTATTTTAGATTTCGTGCCCAATTAAACATGTTAATATAAATTAGAACGGAGAGAATATATATTTAGTATTCCCTCTTGTTCAAAATAAGTGATTTTTAACTGTTTTCACACATATTAAGGAATTCATCTTTTAATATTAATTATCAATAAAGTTGACCATATTAACATTTATTATCTCTTCATATAAATATTCCTAACATACTTTAATATTAATTATTCTAAAGGTAATGTAGAAAAAATAATTAATTTATTTTTAAAATTTAAAAAAAATATTTATTTTAAATCATAAAAGTAGCTAAAAAAACTACTTAATTTGGGTCGGAGGGAGCCGTAGGAGTAGTAGCATTATTTCTCTGTGGCGTGTATGGGTGCAGTAGTTGCAGAGAGGAGCAGAAAGTGGGACTGTAGGTTGTGTTGGGAGGGCCGAAAAGCTCAACGTTAATGGGTTCAGACCGCACGTGACGGTCGCGTAGGATAGAGAAAAAATAGACACAGTAAAAAAGTGTATTAAGGAGGATTTGACTGTGCTGTTTTACTGTGTACGGTCATATCCTCGTTTCCACAGTAAATTTGGAAAAACTTATGAAACTCCTCTTTGCCCTTTCATCTTCTGTCAAAAATTGAAACAACTAATTCTAATTTTGACTTTAAAACTCTTAAATTATTATTTACGAGACGCAGTTTGACCAACGACATAAAATAAAATAGTACAATAATAACAAATATGTTATAAAATAATACCAGAACAAGAATAATATTGCAGAGAAAGTAGGGAGAGGAGAATTCTTATTGATACTTTTGGGATGGATGTACAATGGGGTAAGACCCCTCTATTTATAGGAAGAGAAATGACTTAGCCTCAAAGTAAAACTCTTCTATAAGATAGACATTCACTCTAATTAGAATTCTATTCTTAACACTCCCCCTTGAATGTCTACTCAATAAGTAATGTGCCTCATTAAAACCTTAACTAAAACAAAACCCAATGGGAAAAAATTCTAGAAAAGGAAAAAGAGTACACATATTTAGTAATGCGCCTATTGGTTGCCTCGTTAAAAACCTTGCAAGGAAAACCCAGTGGGACAAAACCTTGTAAGGGAAAAAGAGTGCAACACGCATTAACTCCCCCTGATGAGGGCATCAATTCACATCCTTGAGCCTTCACATTCCAATCTTGTGCGCCATCTTCAAGAGATCGTTGGTATAGATTTGATAAATAAATCAACCATATTGACTTGAATGAATATTCCGCACCTTGAAATTACCATTCGTGATAGATATATAATGTCTTCACAAATATCGTGGAATGGCTCTTCAATATCTTCATAGAGATATCCTCGCTATCACATTATCTGCTTAAAGTTATAGCAAGATACATGTGGGCACAAATTGCACTAAGAAAGTGGTACTTCAAGATCAAGAATCGTATATGCTTCAAGAAACTTAAATCCTTCATAGATTGACATATAAGTTAAGTCATATAAGCCATATAATAGAGAGAGATGCATATCAAGTTTTCATGTCATGTTAGAGAAATAAGATATCGAAAAATGATTGCACATACCATTGACTTTATACTTTCAAGTATTTGAACTACATGTCCAAAACTACATGTCTTTCATATGGAATCAATTCTACTTGAATTGTATCTCTTCCATTTGGCCAATATTTTGTTTGTATTCGACAAACTTAAGATCCTCATCGATATTTAGCGCTATCATAGATGTCGTCGACGAACATTTTATATCGGTTCCAGTAAATTTTTCATAAAGACATAACATGGAGATCTCTTCATTCATATATTCAGGTACCTGAATCTCTCATGAGATTTTATGAAGTATTATGTCATGTGATCTTCTAGATCACTTGCCTCCTTATTATGATCACTTTGATCATTTGCTCATCTTCTTTATTAAGAAGTTCTTTTGAAACCGATTTGTCTATACGCTTTAAGCGTATCAAAGACTTTGTCCTTCTAGGACTTAATATGAGCATTTGCAGTGAGAATATAGTTACTTTCTTTGGGTCAGCAAATGCGTATGGCATGCTTTGCAATATGTTGCAATTGAATTATCCTTTTATGAACTTCAAGTTCATATATGATATTCGAGGATCTATATATACAAATGATAATTCGTTCCATGTAACTTTTTCTCAAGTGTTTATCATGTCTCCCCCTCATGTTAGAAAAACTAACTTGTTTCCTCAACTCTGGAAAATCATCTTTGTGCATTATCATGTTAATATACACTGCACATCAATAATAATAAGATGAAATTATTTGGTTCCTGACCCTGAACCACTTGTGAGGGGAGAATATAATATACTCTCGTGTATAACGTATATCAAATTGATATAGATAACTTTGTTCTCATAAGCAATAATTTAGCTATTAAGTGGAGGCACTCAATAAATTATTTTGCTAAACCAACTATGATGTAAACCAACTTATCAAGATGAACTATCTCGAATAGAAAATCTGGAAATTATGCTCGAAATTAGATTACTGAGCAATTTACCTCGCAAGCACCGGCCAGGTTGCAGGTTAATAATAATCGCACATGTAACCATATCATAGATGCATCATATGTGGTATACATGGCAGGTGAATGAGCTCATATTCACCTTTGATATTTCCAGAATTTATGGGATTCAACCCCAACTTTAGTTGGTCAATTAATTAATGAGAACAAGTAATATAAGAGGATTCGTGAATGCGTCAGGCATTTGATTTGCTATTCTTTGCAAATGGATAATATTTTGCACCTCTTTTTCACAGATAGAGGTATATGGATCAAGATGAGATAATGATGGATTTTTCCACAAAATTTTCCGTTTGGTTTCACCAACTTCTCCCCCTAATTTTGGGAAAAGTGTCTCATCGAATCGACAGTCTGCAAATCGTGCAGTGAACAAATCCCCTGTCAATGTTTCGAGGTAGCGAATAATGGAGGGCGATTCAAACCCAACATATATTCCTAACCTTCTTTGAGGACCCATTTTGGTGCGGTATGGCGGTGCTACAGGCACATATACTGCAGATCCAAAAATTCTTAAATGGGATATATTAGGTTCATGACCCAAAACTAATTGCAACGGGGAATATTTGTGATAATTCGTCGGTCTGAGACGAACTAGCATTGCTGCATGCAAAATGGCGTGACCCCAAACTGAAGTGGGCAGCCTCGTTTTCATGAGTAATGGTCTTGCAATCAACTACAGACGTTTAATTAAAGATTCTGCAAGACCAGTGTGAACATGAGCTACAGGATGTTCCACTTTTATCCCAATTGATATGCAATAATCATTAAATGCTTGGGATGAAAACTCAGCAGCATTATCTAGTCTAATAGACTTGATTGGATTATCAGGAAATTGTGCTCGTAATCGAATTATTTGTGCCATTAATTTTGCAAACGCAAGGTTGCGTGATGACAATAGGCACACATGAGACCATCTAGAGGATGCGTCTATTAAGACCATAAAATATCTAAAGGACCCACTAGGTGGGTGAATAGGTCCACAAATATCCCCTTGTATACGTTCCAAAAACGTACGTGACTCAGTTCCAACCTTTGTTGGTGATGGTCTAATAATTAACTTGCCTTGATAACAAGAAGTGCAAGAAAATTCATTATTTAAAAGAATCTTTAAATTCTTTAACGGATGCCCATATGAGTTTTTCTATAATCCGTCTCATCATAATTGATCCAGGATGTCCCAATCGATCATGCCAAAGTACAAAAGTATTGAAATCAGTAACCTTTTGGTTTACTGTGGAATGTGCCTTAATTGCACTAATTTTTGTCCAATATAGGCCACAAGATAAAGATGGGAACTTCTCAATAACCCTCTTTTGGCCAGAGACATTCTTTGTAATGATGAGGTATTCAAGATTATTCTCATCTATTGTCTCAATATGATATCCATTTTGACGGATATCTTTAAAACTCAACAAGTTTCTCTTGGACTTGGAGGAGAACATTGCATTCTCTATGATAAATATTGTTCCTTTAGGCAGAGTTATAGTTGCTCTTCCGGAGCCTTCAATCAATTTACTACTACCAGAAATTGTAGTAACATCTGCCTTACACATACTTAAATGAGAGAAATATTTCTTCTCTTTGAATATCGTATGTGTGGTACATGAATCAAATAAACAAATATTTTTACAATTGGACGTTGATCCAAGTTTGCTTTGTGAGATATCCAGATTTGCTGTTTCAACGTTTAAAAAAAAACTATTCGATGAACAGGCAACGGACATAAGGTTAATATGAACTCAATCACTATCTGCCATTTCAAAAATCCAATGTAATTGCTTCAAAATATTGTGCCTTTGTAATTTTGTAACGTTTATGATTAGTAATGTATATCAACAATTATACAACTTCAGTGCACGTAAAAATAACATTCTCAAGCTATCGCCAAATATTCAGTTTACCAAATAAGACGGGAAAAAAACAAACAACACGCTCAAGCAGTCCAACATTAGCTTCATTTATCCGATCTAAGCACATCTCCAAGCGAAGACAAATAGTAAAAGACTACTATTCATCCAAAAACAGAATTTCCATACACAAATTGTTCTTTAATTAACGGATATAATTTACTCATTGCAATATACTTTCACCAACTGATTTTTTTTTATTCGTGTACGAACATATTAAGCTAAGGCTCTATACAATATGAGTTTCTTCTACTAAAAGTAACCTTCATTCCGATGATCAACTATTCCCTGCATAATTGGAATCTGTTCCATTTTTTTTTGTACACTGTAAAGACTGTGAAAAGAGGATGCTTGGTAGATTTAGATTGTCTGACCAGGCTTAAAGTTCATTCCTTTAATTATTTTTATTTGTGTTCTGCTGCTAAGATTTAAGGTAATATTTACAACAAAACATGTGCACTATCACATTATGAGATGCTCACTGAATGCTAGTCACCTTGTGTTTTTTATTCATGAAGTAAAGCCACTTTAGTTTTTCTTGCACTGCAGCCTTTTAACATTAATATTCTCAATTATTGCTAAAGTTACATTAGTATGTATATCCATTTAATCCTTTAGCTTATATTTCCATTAGGTTACCTAGGATGTTGGTATTAAGCACTTGATGTTCCTCTGCAAATTTCTCCTGAAAGCAAGATTCACAGAATTCCTAGGCCCAAAAGCAGCATGTTTTGGGTGGGCAATTCAGGTTATAGAAAGCTTCAATCTGTTGTCGTTCATTGTGGTATTTACTCATACTCGAAGTTAATTTTGTGTCAGCCAAAGTTAACTGGGTGTAAGAGCACTCCCTAACAGGGTTCACAAAGTTGGTAGTTTCTTTTAAGCAATTTTTCAAACACGTCTAATACAAGTCCGGATAGAGTATCTAAAATACAAACTTGATCCCGATCTTACTGCACTATTAAAAGAGTTAAAACATATGAATATTAATATTAAACCATGAATAGAGCAAAGCGGAACAGGTAAAGTGGAGGCGTAGCAATATATCATCAATTAGCTTAAAATTAAAGACGAAAGCTACCTAAATCTTATATGCCAAATTCAAAACAGCATAAGGAGACATTCTTCAAATTAAAAACCAACAGAATCTTTAATCTAAATAACACTTACAATAAGAAAAGGTGGGGAAAACAATATTTTTTTTTTCTTTTTTTTTTTGGAAAAAATCAGTTAAAATTGTAAAGGCAACTGACCTGGAGAGGGAAGAGCTAGAGAGGCGAAGCAAAACGGTAGTAGGGTAAATGAATATTCATATGTATAAATCAAGATACAAGAAATACCTCACTCGCCGAATAGTGGCCAATGCTTGACCTTTTCTATTAAACTGAACCTTTTCCGCAAGGCATGTTGGTCGACTATCCAATTTAGTTAATCGACTATCCTAATGACCGTTACCTTAATTTTCTCAAAGAGATTCTTGAGATAGTAGAGCTTCGTGCTGATAACGTGTTATAAAATAATACAAGAACAAGAACAATATTGCAGAGAAAGTAGGGTGAGGAGAATTCTTATTGATACTTTTGGGATGGATTTACAATAGGGTAAGACCCCTCTATTTATAGGAAGAGCAATGACTTAGCCTCAAAGTAAAACTCTTCTATAAGATAGACATTCACTCTAATTAGAATTCTATTCTTAACAAAATAATATTAATTTAGTACTTTTTCATTTCATATTGTTTGAGTTAATTTGACTCGGCATGAAGTTTAAAAAAAGGAAGACGACTTTTGAAATTTACAACAACAACAACAACCCAGTATAGTCCCACAAAGTGGGGTCTGGGGAGGGTAATATGTAGACGCGTCTTACCCCTACCCTAAAGGGCAGAGAGACTGTTTTCAATCGACCCTCGGCTCAGTGAAGGAAAAGAACAACAAAAACAAAAATAACAACAAAAGAGCATTAGTAGCTTCAGCAGAAATTGCGTAAATAATTATCTAAACATAAGAACCATAAATAAAATAGCATGCAATAATATCAGATAGTAACTACCATAAGGGAGACACAATCCAATACACAAATCATCTATGGATAACCCTGCCAAGCCCCACCCAACCCCGGGTGAGGAGTACGAAAAACTCTAGGGGCCCCTATTCTACAACCCTGATACTAGACATCTAGACTTTCCTATAAAGGGTCATGTCCTTAGAAACCCGCATTCTAGCCATGTCATGCCTAGTCACATATCCCAAAATACCTCTTAGGCCTCTCTCTGCCTCGCCGTACGCCGACCATCGCCAGCCCCTCACAACTCCTCACCGGGGCATCAGGACTTCTCCTCCGTACATGCCCGAACCACTCAACCTCGCTTCTCGCATCTTCTCATCCACCGAGGCCACCCCTACCTTCTCTCGAATAACTTCATTCTTAATCTTATCTAACCTGGTGAGCCCGCACATCCACCCGAGCATCCTCATCACCGAAACCTTCATCCTCTGAACATGAGAGTTCTTCACTGGCCAGCACTCCGCCCCATACTACATGGCAGGTCTAACCACAGCTCTATAAAATTTCCCCTTGAGTTTCTGTGGAACTTTCTTGTCACACAGGACTCCTGATGTAAGCCTCCACTTTGACCACCCCGCTCCTATACCATGAGTGATGTCCCCGTCAATCTCTCCGTCCCCTTGAATCACCGACCCAAGATATCTGACACTGTCCCTCTTGGCGATGACCTGAGATCCAATCATCACGTCCCTGCCTACTTCGCTCGGCTCGGCGCTAAACTTGCACTCCAGGTATTCTGTCTTAGATCTGCTTATTTTGAAACCCTTAGACTCGAGAGCCTGTATCCATACCTCTAACCTCTCATTAACACCGGCCCTCGTCTCGTCTATCAAGACTATGTCATCAGCAAAATAGCATACACCAAGGCACATTCCCTTGAATATGTCGGGTAAGAGCATCCATCACCAAGGCAAACAAGAGAGGGCTACGCGCTAATCCTTGATGGAACCCCATAACCATTGGAAAATGGTCTGAGTCGCCACCCACCGTCCTAACCCTAGTCTTAGCTCTATCGTACATGTCCTTAATTATTCTGATGTACGCTTTTGGCACGCTCTTCGCCTCCAAGCACATCCATAGCACCTCCCTTGGGACCTTTTCATATGCCTTCTCCAAGTCGATAAGCACCATGTGCATGTCTTTCTTCTTATCCCTGAACTGCTCCACCAGCCTCCTGACAAGGTGGATAGCTTCTCTAGTAGAGAGACCCGGCATGAAACCGAACTAGTTCACAGCTATACAGATGTCATCTCCCTCACCCTCGCCTCGACCACCCGCTCCCAAATCTTCATGGTGTGACTTATTAATTTGATACCCCTATAGTTGTTGCAGCATTGGATGCCACCTTTGTTCTTGTACCATGGCACCACTGTACTCCACCTCCACTCCTCCTGTATCTTTTTGGTCCTGAAGATCGCATTGAACAACCTAGAGAGCTACTCCATTCCTGAGTGGCTATAAAAGCTTCTCATTAAGGACAAAAAGGATAAAATGAAGAGTTTAAAGTTGAATTATTTTCAAATTTAAAAATGTGTCATTTATTTTGGAACAGACTAAAAAGAAAAGTGGCTCATTTAATATGAAACGGAAGGAGTATAATTTTATAAGTGGCATCTGATGAGGATAAATGTGTACGCAAACCTTATTTTTACCTTGTGAAGATAAAGAGATTAAAACACCACCCAATGTATTAAGCTTTCGCTATGCGCAGGGTCCGAGCGTGGCTGAGCTACATGCATTGAGGGGGGGGGGGGGATCAAATGGCACCCCTTAGCGGAAAATTATGCAGTATAATTTTAATATATATATATATATATACACACATACACACACACATACATACTGCATTGACTACCCTTATCTTCTTGGTGAATTTATTTTTTAATATTTTGACATCTCTTTATAAAAAACCCTACCGCTGGGTTCGGGGCAGGGCGTGCTAGAGACAATGACCTTAGGCCCCCATATATATCTATATAATAGTTATACTAAAAGTCTTACACATCTTAAATTGTAGTTACTAGTTGTTTCTTTGTCTTTAATTCGTCCCAACTTATCGCTCGTCTTACAATGTTAATTTAGAATAATTTTTCTTAATTCTTTGAGTGCTACTTTGATAAGTAACTAGTATTAAAATTCGTCCTTGATATTGAATGACTCTTGAAATATACTCAAAGTACTTACTACAATATTATTTGTTTCAACTTATGTTTAGAATTGAAGTGCTAAAAGAAACTATATAAGCAGAAGAATACTTTAATTGGAAAACCCAACAAGGTAAAAAGTGTTAATTCAACTACTATTAATAATTTTTATATCATCTTTTATTTTTTATTAGATCTATATTATGTTGAGCCGCTCCTAATCGAAGAAGGGTCGGATCACAAAAGTTTATTGTATAAAACGTTTTACTTTGTATTTACAAAAACTGTTTTTATGGCTTCTGTGAACTTTTAGTTACATATCAGAAACTTTATTAGTTACACCAAAATTTTCCTTAAAAAATAGAAATACTATTTTTAATAAATACTCGACTCGAAAAAAGCAGGGAAGGAATAAATTTAATAGCTTAACAATACTATTCACATTTGAACATTGATATGAAAAAAAAGGCTAAGTTGTGTAACTCATATTGTCAGTCGAAGTGGAGTTTGGTTCTTTTTTTGGTTATTTAAGAACTGAGGTTGAATTCACATTAAAATTCACATATTATAAAAAGTATTCTATGTAAGCCATGTTATGTGTTATTTTTTCTTTTTCTCTTTTTTTTTTGTTGATTTTTTGCTTTTGAGCAGAGGGAATAATTTGATTTGGAGATTCTGTAACGGTGTAAACAAGTACACAAAAATGGCATAAAATGTTTTGAAAAAGAAAAAAAATATATAAAAACAAAAGCCTCCATCTAAAAAGAGGTGCAAAATAGTTGTCGCGTAGTTATGAGAGAGAAAACATAAAATTTAGTGAAGGAGGTGACAGTAAACAAAACCTAAGCCTTTCTGTAAGGTGTGTTTGGTAAGCTCAAGTCACGTCATCTCTCACAATGACTCAGATAGTCAGACACCTTTCTGTCATTTTTTTTTAATTTTTTGCTGAGACAATAATTTTATTATATTATTATTGTTATGAAATCTCCTATTTAAGATGAATGTCTTTAATTAGAGAGATTCTAGAGTTCTATTCTTGGTAGATAAATCATCCTCCTCCCTATAAATAAAGGGGTCTTCTACCATTGTAAATCACTCCTAACATTCTCTAAGTATCAATAAGAAGAACTCTCTCTACTCTTCTCTCTATTTGCTCTTGTTCTTGAGTTATTGTTCTTGTCTTTTATATTATTTCATAACACGTTATCAGCACGAGACTCTACCGTCTCAAGAAGCTCTTTAAGAAGATTAAGCCGCCGTCAATTTCTCCGCATCGGAGCCGCCGTCGTCTGCATCAGTGGAGAAAAGGAAGAAAACATTGAAAATATAATTGGTATACCTTAAAGGTAAGTTGAAAAATGGGTACAAATTTTTGACTGCTACTTAGTATTGGCAATAGGTCTGAAAAAGTATCTAAAAATATCAAATTTAGATATTTGTACCCTGTCGAAGTAGAACAAAAATCCATTTTTTGATTTATTTCATCTATTCCATGACCGGAACAGGGGAGGATACACGTTACACTACGATTTTGAATCAGAAGAGAGATTCCGAATCCATTCGATTTCTAAAAAGGATTACTAATCCTTAACTTTTCGAGGAATCCTTCATCACTCCACAGAAGACTCCGAAGGAGTAGGAATTGGCTCACTAGTATTTACTTTTCCCTTTCAAATTCTTGAAATTCTACGATTTGATTTAATATACAAACAAAGTTTGATTATAACTCTAATGGAGTTTGTAAGAAATTATAACCACATGAAGTGGTAAAATCTCTATGTCCTGCCATGATTAAATTCATGTATGATTGTGGGCAAATAATTGAAAATCCGTCCCATTGAATTTGCTCCATTCCCTTTAGAGAATGTGGAAGCAGTATATGATAAGTCTGAAAGAAGACTAAAATATTACCATGAAGGTATTAATGAATGTGGACGTGGCAAAGAATTCCGTCCAATTGAATTTGCTCCATTCCCTTTAGAGAATGTGGTAGCAGTATGTGATAAGTCTGAAAGAAGACTAATTACCGTAAAGGTATCAATGGATGTGGACATGGCAATAGACGAAGTTATAATCGTCATTATTGTGATAATGAGAATAATAAAGATTCTCAAAATAATCTTTCACTTTATGAAAGTAATATTTGACATGAGATTGTGTAAAGCACATGATTTTGATCCATTCCCTGAAGTGAATGTGATATTTGTAATAGAGCCCGTAAGTATGAACACGCTCTTGATGTAATTTTGGTTTATGTCTGACATTATGAAAAGAAAGTTCGTTGCCCTTGAAATTTCGGGCAAGAACTATATGACATGGGTGTTGGATGCTGAAATCCACTTAGATGCTATGGGTCTCGGAGACACCATCAAAGATAGAGAAAAAGCATCCACCCAAGAATGTGCGAAGGCCTTGATTTTCTTGCGCCATCACCTTGATGAAGGTTTGAAGATTGAATATCTCACCGTCAAGGATCCACCTATCTTGTGGAATGGCTTAAAGAAGAGATATGACAACCTGAAGTTGGTCACTCTGCCACAAGCACGATACGATAAGAATCCAAAAGCAAATAGTTTATAAACTATATATTATCGTTGCGGTGGAAACGGGCACTGGTCAAAGGTTTGCCGTATACCATGACATTTGGTTGACCTTTATCAAGCATCTCGAAAGAGTAAACGCCCTGAAACGAATTTTGTCTCTGACGACAACTTTGACATCACCCACTTGGATGTGGCAGACTTCTTTGAGCAACCCGAGGGGAAGATAGACCACCTAATCGGTGATGGATCCGTGATGAAAGAAGATGGAGTTATGTGATTTTATTTTACTTGTTTGTATTAGTGAGTGAATAAACTAATAGTCATTAGTATTAGCTCGTATTAGTTAGTTCATGATGCAATGTTAGCAGTAGTTCTTTAGAATATCTTCAATATGCTCAAATATCAATAAAACTTTTATTTTCCAGTGGGGGTAATCGACTAGCCTGAAAAACTAGTCGATTATCAACTATTTCCGCATTAAAGCTGAAAAACAATTGATCAACAATCGATTGTCTTTGGCTAACAATCGATTGTCTTGAAACAGTGTGTTCTGGAATTTTTCAAAAATAGCCAACAATCGATTGTCTTTGTCTAACAGTCGATTGTCTTGAAACAGTGAGGTCTGGAATTTTTCAAAAATCATCCACAATCGATTGTCTTTGTCTAACTATCGATTGTCTTGAAACAGTGAGGTCTGGAATTTTTCAAAAATAGCCAACAATCGATTGTCAATGCATAACAATCGATTGTCTTAAGACAGTGTGATCTGAAGTTTTTCAAAAATAACAAATAATCGATTGTGTGTGTTTAACAATCGATTGTCTATGTTCCAACAATCGATTGTGTGTGTTTAATAATCGATTGTCTTATGAAAAACGCTGAAAATTTTCAAACTGCGAAGTAATCAATTATGGATAACATATCTGATTTTTGTTAGTCAACTGTTAGCAGCAGATTTTGAAAATATTATGTGACACAAACGAATTGAAGTTGTTTATTCTCATGTTCATATATTTTCTTTTATATGTCAAACCATGGGAAGTAAATTGATTGAAGGCTCCGGAAGAGCAACTGTAACTCTGCCCAAAGGCATGACGTTTATCTTAGAGAATGCAATATTCTCCTCCAAGTCTAAGAAGAACTTGTTGAGTTTTAAAGATATCATTCAAAATGGATATCATATTGAGACAATAGATGAGAATAATCTTGAATTCTTCATGAAAACGAGGCTGCCCATTTCGGTTTGGGTTCACGCCATTTTGCATGAAGCAATGCTAGTTTGTCGGCTGCCCACTTTGGTTTGGGTTCACGCCATTTTGCATGCAGCAATGCTAGTTTGTCGGCTGCCCGCTTCGGCTTGGGGTCACGCCACTTTGCATGCAGCAATGCTAGTTCGTCTCTGACTGACGAATTGACACAAATATTCCCCGTTGCAATTGGTTTTGGGTCATGAACCTAATATATCCCATTTAAGAATCTTTGAATGCGCAGTATATGTGCCTGTAGCACCGCCATCCCGCACCAAAATGGATCTGCAAAGAAGGTTAGGAATATATGTTGAGGTTGAATCGCCCTCCATTATTCGCTACCTCGAAACATTGACAGGAGATTTGTTCACTGCACGATTTGCAGACTGTCAATTTGATGAGACACTTTTCCCAAAATTAGGGGGAGAAGTTGGTGAAACCAAACGGGAAATTTTGTGGAAAAATGCATCATTATCTCATCTTAATCCACATACCTCTATTTGTGTGAAAGAGGCACAAAAGATTATCCATTTGCAAAAAATAGCAAATCAAATGCCTGACGCATTTATAGATTTGAAAAGGATAACAAAATCACATATCCTCGAAGTGAATGTGACAACATTTGATTCACGAATACATGTTCATTATTGGAAGAATATGAACATGAAATTGGTATTAAATATACCACACTCACCCCTAGAAGGAGGTTTGAGATGATACCACACTCACCCCTAGAAGGAGGTTTGAGATGATATATGGCATGAATGATCGTTGGTCACGTACCTATTGTACGCCAAAGTATTTTGGAAATATGACTATTAAAAGACAACGATAATGCAAGAAACATATCTTGCATATAAGTTTGACATGACCATAATGGTATAACTTTCTCTTTAAGAAAGATATTCACCACATGGATGTTGATGAATCTGTGGTAGTACAAAATTAATTGAGAGCTCTAGAAGAGCCAATTATTACTATGTTGGAGAAACACAATTGAGTATTGTGCTGTAGTAAGTTTCAAAGAAACTTATTCAGTTTCCAAAGTACACGCGAAAGCGATTGATTATATTGAGACTATAAATAAAGGAAGGCTTTGATATCTCCTATTATTACAACTTGTAGCGGGGTAATTTGCATATGAAAAGCTACCCGTTTTGTTCTCCAGTTTGTACTACACAAACGAAATAATGCCACAATAAAGTGGATATCTATTGGTATAAAACCCATGTCATAATAAACCTGAAGTTTATTGATAAGTGCACATGTCATGGTGTAAATTTGAAGTTTACCAATATTGATAATTTATTCAGTTGACATTCGTGTTAGCCATCTCATTTTATGTATGATGTGCAAATTCACATAGGTGAATATCAAAGAACTAGAAAGTTCTTTACGAATTCTCTTGTATCACTTGTTCTCATTAATGAACTGACCAACTAAAGAGTTCGGGTTGAAGCCCATAAATTCTGGAAATATCAAAGGTGAATATGGGCCCATTCACCTGCCATGTATACCACATATGATGCATCTATGAAATGGTTACATGCGCAATTGTTATTAACCCGCAGCCTGGCCGGTGCTTGCGAGGTAAATCGCTCAGTAATCTAACTTCGAGCATAATTTCCAGATTTTCTACTCAAGATAGTTCATCTTGATAAGTTGGTCTATATCAAAGTTGGTTTAGCAAGATAATTATTGAGTGCTTCCACTTAATAGCTAAACTGTTTCTTATGAGAACAAAGTTATATATATCAGTTTCCTTCTCTTTTATTAATGTGCCATGTATATTGACATGATAATGCACAAAGATGATTTCCCAAAGTTGAGGAAACAAGTTAGCTTTACTAACATGAGGGGGAGACATGATAAACACTTGAGAAAAGGTTACATGGGATGAATTATCATTTGTATATGTATATCCCCGAATATCATGATATGAACCTGAAGTTCATAAAAAGGATAATTCAATTGCAACATATTGCAAAGCATGCTATACGCATTTGCTGACCCAAAGAAAGTAACTAAATGGAAGAGATACAATTCAAGAAGAATTGATTCCATATGAAAGACATGTAGTTTTGAACCTATAGTTCAAATGCTTGAAAGTATAAAGTCAAAGGTATGTATAGTCAGTTTTCGTTATCTTATTTGTCTAGCATGACATGGAAAACTTGATATGCATCTAAAGTCTATTATATGGCTTATATGACTTAACTTGAAAGATTTAAGTTGCTTGAAGCATATGCAATTCTTGGTCTTGAAGTACCACATCCTAAGTGCAATTTGTGTACATATGTATCTTGCTATAACTATAAGCATGATGGCATTAAGAATGCATCTATGAAGATATTGAAGAGTCATTCCGCGACATTATATGAAGATGTTCATATCTATCAAGAATGATGATTTCAAGGTGCGGAATATTTATTTAAGTCAACATGGTTGATTTATTTATCAAACGTCCACCAAAGATCGTTTTGAAGATGATGCACAAGATTGGAATGCAAATGCTCAAGGATATAAATTGATGTACTCATCAGGGGGAGTTAAGGCGCGTTGCACTCTTTTTCCCTTACAAGGTTTTGTCCCACCGGGTTTTCCTTGCAAGGTTTTTAACGAGGCAACCAATATGCGCATATTCAAACATGTGTACTCTTTTTCCTTACTTTAATTTTTCCCATTGGGTTTTGTTTTAAGGTTTTATGAGGCACATTGTTGAATAGACATTCAAGGGGGAGTGTTATGAAATCTCCTATTTAAGGTGAATGTCTTTAATTAGAGAGATTCTAGAGTTCTATTCTTGGTAGATAAATCATCCTCCTCCCTATAAATAAAGGGGTCTTCTACCATTGTAAATCACTCCTAACATTCTCTAAGTATCAATAAGAAGAACTCTCTCTACTCTTCTCTCTATTTGCTCTTGTTCTTGAGTTATTGTTCTTGTCTTTTATATTATTTCATAACAATTATTTGACTTTTCTTTTTTCAATTAAAATATTCTCCCATCAACGGCATTTCAATCAAGTTTAGTTTAGTTTGAACCTTTGATAAAGTTTTGAGAAATAACTATGAGAAAAAGAAAAAAAAAAGGATCAACACATTGAACTAATTATTAATAATGATTTTTGGAGAATTTACTGCATGTCAAAACTACTAACCGATTCAGTAAATTTCTCAAATATTCTCTAGGTTAGTGAAATTTTATAGTAAAGTACTTATCTTATTTTTGTAACACTAAAATAACTTAAGTTAAAACTTATTTCGTATGAAATTATGTTAGAGTATCTAAAAAAAGGAAATCTAAAATATAAAGATTAAAATATATTTTTTAGGATTTAAAAATGCTACAAAAATGCACCAAACACAAATACGCACAAAACAGATCAAGTAAAATATAGAAGAATTCATAAAATTCTATAAAATAATTAAAGCTATCTTTTTGAAGATTTTTGGGAGTAAATTTATATTATTGAACAAAAATTAAATGCTTACAGGTATATCATTATATTTGACCAAATAAATTAAATATCTATCATCAATTTTAGTACAAGAACAATCCAATGTATTTTTACAAGTGGGATATGAGAAAGATAGGATGTACACAGCCTTATCTCTATCATGAAAGGACAGAAAGACTGTTTTTGATAGATCCTCGTCTAAAGAAAAAATAGAAAAAGCATTGATAACAAGTAATAACAATACATCATATTTACAAAATAACTCCAAGATAGCAAAAGAGAAGATGAAAGAAGTATTGATAGCAAGTAATAATAATGCAAGGTATGCAGTGATAGCAAACCAATGGACTACTGATGGCAAATAATAACAGTACAAAATATGTGGTAATGAAAAACTAAGGATAAAGCGGATACCTTACTAACACTAATACTATTGAATTAAGGAAAACAAAGGAAAATACTCTACTAACTTTTACCCTAATTCTCAACCTGCACGTCCTTATATGTAATGGCCCAAAATGTTATCTCGTATTTTAGAACCCAATCCAGAGTTTCGAGGCCTTCAAGACCATATTTTCTTTTCTTCGATTTGTGTGCGCAGTCTGGACGCGCTTTCGGAAAACCCTTATGTGACAATTTGAGAAAAATGCTAATTTTACCTTTAAATTTGAATTTTAGTTGACTTCGGTGAATATTTTAGAAAAATATGAAACTTGATCATATGTCAAGAACTGAATTCTGAGATCCCTAGCCCGAGAAAAGAATTTTCGAAGAAATTGTTTAACTGAAAAATATAAGAAGTTTGGAAATTTAATAATGTTTGAATTGATGGTATCAGAAATGTATTTTCGTTCTGGATTCCGGTACAGATTTAATATGGTATTTAAGATGTGTCTGTAAAATTTGATAATAAACGAAATTAATATGACGTGATTCGAACCCTCGGTTGTAAAAATTGTAACTTAAAGAGTTCTTGTGATTTTCATTAATTTTGATGCTAAATTCATTGTTTAAGATGTTATTTGAACGATTTGATCACACGAACAGGTCCGTATGATGTTTTTAGATTTGTGTACATATTTGGGTTGGAGCCCCGAAGGTACATGTGAGTTTCATATATATATATATATATATATATATATATATATATATATATATTTCAGGATGTTTTGGACTTGAGAACTTCTATGGTATTGCTGCTTTTGATGTCCTAATATTTTGTGCTCACAAATTTATCATTACATTTGACCAAATAACTTAAATGTTTGTCATCAATTTCAGTACAATAATAATAAAAATAATAATTTAGTGTATTTTTATAAGTGGAGTATGGAAAAGATAGATGTACAAAGAAGATGAAAGAAATACTCATAGCAAGTAATAATAGTGCATATATAGTGATAGCAAACTAAGGGGGTACTAATGACAAATAATAACAGTACAAAAATATGGCAATGGAAAACTATGGATAAAAGGGATACCATGCTAACACTAATACTATTGAACTAAGGAAGACAAGGAAAAATACTCGATTGCCTACTAATTTCTACCCTAATTCTCAATCTCCACACCCTTATATCAAGGATTATGTTATCGGTTAGTTTAAGCTACGCCATATTCTGCCTGATTACCTTTTCCCAAAATCTTTTTGACTTGCCTCTACCCTTCCTCTTACCATGAGGCCATATAAATTAAAATGTTTATCATCAATTTCGATAGTTATATTCAAATGTGCAATGCTTATATATAATATGGTTTCAATATTTATTGTTTATTGGTTACTTTATACAACTACATCAGCTCTCAATCACTATGGATCTTCTTTATATAAATAGCCAGTCGGCAGCGTTGTTTAATTTATATATATATATATATATATATATGGACACGTGATTCCACCTAATACCAATTGATAAATATAAAGATTAGTAGTAAGAATTAACAATGAGATAAAGCAAACCAGTGCTGAAACGTAATTCAGCCCTCGAGCTTGAGTGCTCTCGAATTGATTAGTACCCAAATAGTTAAGAAATAAGCAAACTGATGAGCAAGAATATAAGCCGGACAGAAAGTATTTTATTGCTTTGATATATGTGAATGTAAGGTGTCTACAAAATAATTAAAACTTTTTTTATATAGTAGAAGAATCCTATCTATGGTACAATTCTAATTACGATAGTAAATTCCATGATTAGCCTCAATAACCGCTCTTGATTTGATCTGTTCTGGGATTTACTTCATGATCTTCAACCGGTCACGAATATCCCGCTTTTCTATTATTGCCTTTGCCTGAAGTCTGCTTATTTGGTCACGATCATTACTGGCCTCGATCTTGACATGCACCTCGATTCTCGAACGCGGTACCTTATTGTCATGCTCTGGTATGATCTGCTACGAGGTCGACCTTCGATGCAACTCCCTGATCTCGATCAAATAGTAAAATCAGGTAGACTCAATTTTAACAGTATACAAATAGTCTCCTTACTTTTTGGAGTGTAAAGATAAGAAATGAGCTGACCCTCCGACCTTGTACCACGACCCTTCATGATGTCATCCTCATGACGTAAGCGACGAAAGCGACTGAAATATCTCGTTGGTACAGTTCCCCATGTCATTAATGAGCATCAACTAGTGGTCGGCCACCAGTGCCTTTGAACCGTCATTGTGAACCCTTTGAATATGCCTCATCTCTCATTGATTCAATCTTTACTTTCACTTTATTCTAATCTCTTAAGATTTTACATCTCTCGAGCTCTTCCTTTTTTCAAAATCTCCAGGGTTTGCTGCTAATCCCCTTTCAAACACCAAGTCCTTTCATCTCCTTCTCTCTTTAAACTTGCACAAAAATGGCAAAAATGTCAAAAACTGTTCCTCAAAAGGGAAACGCCTTTTCATCGCAACCTACCGGAGATATAACGCAGGTGGAGCTGCACCTTGAGAAGTGCGTTCCCAGGGTGTGAACTTATTTTCGACTTCAAAGTAGAGAAAGCTTTGTTGGTTCCTAGTCGGTGCGAGCCAATGTTGAGATATATATGCTCGATAATGGAGAGTTTCCTTAAGCAGGTAAAGAAAGGATGCAATTGGGGGGGGGGGGGGGGGTTAAATAGGTGGTGATTCCGACCCCTGAAGAAGACATAACTACCTATGTGAAAGGATTTCTAAGTGTTTACACTTACCTTTTCATGATGGACCCTCTCGATCCCGTTATCATCGATTTTTGCCGTCAATATCAAATAACCCTAGGTGAAATCGATCCATCTTTTTGGTGGATTGTTATTCTACTCTGATTCTTTGCGAGCAATGTCGAGGGGATGTTGTTCACCCTCAACCATCTCATCAAGTCGTACAACACCCGTCTCTATCGAGGCAGGTTAATCAAACTTCAACATCAGGCTACCGAGGTGCTATTCTCGAGCATAGGAGGACAAGGATCGAGGATGAACGGGCCGAATCATTCGACTGAAGACTGTCAAACTAATCACGACCGAGAAGATGCCATTTCTCGAGAAATAGAATATAAAGCTTAAGTATAATTCCGCCTATAACATCTTTCCTTTGCTTTTTCTCAACGACATCCTTTTCTATGATGTACCAGTCTCTTGGATGCCTAATGCAATTCCTGACTTCGAGAGCTGGGTTCGGAACCTGGATTCCACCTTTTCATAAGCTGAGCGCTCATAGAGTGATATGCAAAGGCATGATAGGAGGCCAAAAAAGCCCTTTTCACGTGTTTGATGATTTTCACTGAAATGTTTCTTTTCATACTCACTTAATTTCCTTTCATCCAGGCCCGGGAGAAAATATTGCCATGAGGCTCCCGTCTGGGGAGGAATAGGTTTCGCCACTGACCTTGAAACTGACAAAGGATAAAAAGGAGAAAATGGTCTCGACCTCCGAGGATATAAAGCCCAAGAAAAGTAAGGCTCGTAAGTCGAATAATGACATTGTTGTCCTACCTGCAGAGGTATTCAGCAGCTAAGAGAGAAAGAAGAAGAAAATAAGGACGACGGCTCCAAGCTGTTGGCTTGAGTGAAGAGGAACACTAAGGCCCCAAAGGCCTCTAAGTCGGTGAGGGTTGGATAAATTCACCCTCAAATTGAGGGGGTGCTGGAACATGACCTGAGGAAAGTCTCCGAGTTGTTGGAGGCTGAAGATGCCTCCCGCCGGGATGAGCAGTCAGCGGGTATGTCCGAAGGGGCCGACTTCGAGGCCCTTCGAGATGAAGAGAACACCCCAAGTGATTCTCAAGGGGCAATAGAAATCGAAGACTCCTCGTCGCTTCCTTCATTCTCAAAAAGGGAAGTTTAGGAGGCTCAAGCCATGAAGGTCCCTCAGGCTATGAAGGTCCTTCGGGTAGAAGGTGCCCTGGGAGAGAAGGACCTTTTCCAAAGTTATTTTTCCGGGTTCAATAATGTCGCTGGCTTGAATGACATGGGCATACCAAGGAGAAGCTTGGGCGAATTTTCTTCGAGTTTCAGATTGACCAACCAATTTCCAGCCTCCAGTGTTGATCCCGAGTGAAAATGGACCATCACTATTATAATCCTAGAGGATGCACAAGTTTTTGCTGCCCCAGTAGGGGTGGCCAGTTGTCGCGCCCCCTTTTTTTCCTCCTCGCATCGGGAGAATCGGGTTAATGACATTTTGGGTATATGAGAACTCATTCCTTTTGGAAATTAGGTTTTGAATTTTTTGAAGAGTCGCCACGTAATGATTTATGGTGTATTAAGACACCTTTATGGTTTATTTCTAAGTCTTGCTTGATAACCAGAGATATGGTAAGGGCTTGAAATTAACCTAAGGGGACGGTGTTAGGCACCCCTCACAATCCACTGGTGTGGTTCCTGGCCAGATAGTTCTTTGTGAATTTGGTATGATTACCATATAAACAGATAAGGCTCAAATAAGAGAAGATTTTAAAACACAACAGTTTGAAAGTAAACAAAGTTTGAAAGATCAATTAAAAGGATGATTTTAAAATAAGCAGTTGTAATGCTTTAAAAGAAAAGGCAGGAGGGGAAGGGGGTCCTAGGTTTATTTATAATATGGATCATATCAATGCAATACCCGATAATCACTCCTCTAAAAGAGGTGCTACACATGGTATTAGTGCACCTATCATCATATTCATATATACCCTTTCCCACCCGTTTAAGGTACTACAGCGCGGATTGGTCTCGACCACTATTGTATGCTATTACCTGCCCCATTCCTATCAATATCGGAGGTACTTACGACTACTATTCCTAAAAAGGAGGGATACTAGGCTGACTTGGGGGTTTTAAAGGTGAAAAAATCTAAGGCGACATACAGAACATTTAGGATTGCATATTAAGGGGAAACAGATAAACAGTGAAGGCTCAGGTATACCTCCTTAAACAAAGCAATTAGATAGCATGACTCAACAAGCAAAGTCTGATTTTTAGAAAAATACTTAGGGAAAGGAGATTATTATTGTTGAAGCAGGCCTGATCTATTACATGACTCAGTTAGGAAGTACACATTAGGTCTTCCTGCTGGTTGTAGCAATTACTAATTAACAGAGGCGAATTCAGTTTTATTATTACTATTACCTAAGGCTTGCCTAAGTGTTAAAGGGAGCTCTTAGGAACATGGTATCCATTTCTGATTCTGAATGTGGCAAAGTAGTAACAACTTAAAATGAATAGTTTGAGATCCTATAGGAATGCTTGCTAAATCGTGTTAATAAGAAGAGATTAAACTACTTAAAAACTGGTTCAAAGTAGACAGATTTAAATTAGACTAGTTTCAGTTTTTGCAGATGATGATATCCATTATTGCTGATTTGTATTCCTACGAACATGATATTTACAATTACTAATTTTAATCCCTTATAGAAACGATATCTAGTTGCTAATTTAATCCTTATAAACATGATATCTAGTTGAAAATAGGAACAAGCAGGATTTTTCTATATGAATTCCAATAGACATGATTTCTATATATTATACTGACTTGAACATGATACTAGATTATAACTAATTGGATCCTAAGAGTATGATATCTATATGGTGACAAACATGCAGAAATTTAGATAATTCCTATAGGCAGGTTATCTAACTGTGAAGTTGAACATGCATGATTTCAATTGAGTCCTATAGACATGGTTTCTAATGCAACTTGAACATGCGGAATTAAAAGCAATCCTATAGGCAGGTTTTCTACCTTTGAGCATGCATAATCACCCAGCCTTTTCCACTAGCTAACCTCGAGTGTTTATTAAAAATTATTACAAACCATAAATATTGAATTGCATCAAAAGATATATAAAAATACAACCAGAGGAGGTCTGATTCTTGGTTCCTCCATGAGTTATGGAATAAACGGCCTTAAGAGTTTCAAAGCCTTTCTCAATTCTGGGTGTGTCAGAGTTCTCTAAGGGTCTCTAAGGACCCTAGGCAATGCTTACACCTAGATTCAAATAACTACATATAGATAAGTGTAGTATAGAAGGGCCCGCCCTTACGTGTCCAAGTTTAGAGGGAGCTCATGGGTCCCAAGGCAACGCTCACATAAGAAGGGCAGAACTTAAGTATAAGAATGTGGTGGAAGTGCACGAATAGAGTTTCAAAACTGAAGGGTGAAAGAAAGAGTTAATGGGTGATAGGGAAGCAGTAATTAACAAAACACATATCTAATGACTTTATACAAAGGGATCAGGGGTTGGGAATCCATTGCAAGGAGTCTATGTACTTTGGCAGGGATCAGTTTGGGCATGCACAACAAAAGGAGGTGCCGACATTCCTATAAACCAATCAAAACACACAACAATTAGAGGATACATGAAGGTTATGATCATATGGGAATCATTTTGGGCATGCACAACAGTAAGAGGTGCTGCATGCCTATAAACCAATTGGAACACACAAAAATTAGAGGATACATGGAGATTATGATCCCAGGGGAATCAGGTTTGGGTCATGCACAACAATGTTCAATGTTGTCATGCCCCAAACCAACCACAAATATCGAAAACCTTAGGGATGGGGATTTATGATTCGCAAGCCATTATAAGTAATTTACAGAAGCTTTAATTCAGAACAGAAAAGGCAGACTACAACATGCTAATTAATGGAATTTGGATAAATACAGACAGGAGAAAAATAAGGATGAAAGAAACAGTAAAAGAACATATTGTTGTTGAGGCAGAAGATTAATCAAAACATACCAGTAAAGATGCAAAATGCAAAAAGTAAGCAAGCGTCCCACAGCCTAGCCTGGGCTTTCAACTGGCTAGGTAAGGCAGCAGTACAAGTAGAAACAGAGAGAAGAGAGAGATTTTAGTGGGGTGTATGTATGAACTCAAGTGTTTATGTCTTGTGTTCGTATCTTTGAAAGAAGGGGAGATGGGTACTTATAATTTTTGAAAACATGCAAGAAATAAGGCAATAAATAAAGTCATGCGCATATGAAAATAATCAACAATCAGAATTAATCAATCAAGTGATTCCCCTTTAATTGAGGAATCACTTGTTTAATGGGGTTAACAGGTTTAAAAGAAGGAAAGAAAATCAGTTTGTAGGCAGGCTAGCTATTACCATAAAAGAAGTAGTAAAATATTAAGTATACAATAAAGTCCAAGTACAGAGATACACTTGTTTTTAGGTAGAAGATTCAGCAAGATAATAAGTAAGGAAAGGGATCAATCACTTTAATCAGGCGAGTAAAATTTAGAGTTTTCAAAAGAGAAGTTTTTGAAATCAGTCCTAAAACTAAGAATCAATCAAAGAAGGGTCCTCAACATATAAATAGAGTTCACAAACAATAGGTAGGCTAGGCCAAACTATTGGCAAAAGAGACAACACGCGATAGTAGCAATTATTCGAAGCATTATAGTCAAGTAGGTCAAGTCTCATTGAATCAGTAGTACACAAAATAGAGCATCAGAAATATGCAAAAGTTTCATAGTAGTAGGTGGAGAAACCCTTTGAGAGGTTAGGGATTTCGACAAAAATTAAGTTAGAGATAGTAAAAGATCACATAAATCATACAGAGAAAAGAGAGGGTATAAAACAAGAACTTTTAATCGAGTCGAGTGTTCAAACAATTTCAAACCTAAAAGCCCTAGGGTCTTTAACAACAAACGAGTTCAAAAATGGTAAATAGATGAGTCAAGCAAGAAGTTAAACAATATTATACCCCTTTAATAAACAAATTCAAAACTCGAATGAACCCAAAGAAATTAGGGTTTTCAACATCACAGATTTAAAGATGATGAACAAATAGATTACATAAATACTTAGCAAATATTTTCAGAAACTCGAATGAACCCAGAGAAATTAGGGGTTTTAACATCAGCCGAGACCAAAGATGATAAACATATAAGTCAAACAATATTTAGCAAATAAACATATAAGTCAAACAATATTTAGCAAATATTCTCAGAAACTCGAATGAACCCAAAGAAATTAGGGGTTTTAACACCAATTGAGTCTAGAGATGACAAGTAAGCAAATCAAACAAACACTCAGAAACCCATAAAGAAATCGGGATTTTTATCATGCAAGACTTTGAAAATATTTTGAAAAGAAGAACTTGAAGGAAAACTCTAATCGGAAGGGTCTTTTGAAAGCAAGATCAAAGAAGTTTTGAGAAGGCGTTTAAAAACTCATAGCAAGCATGGATCTAAAGTGAACCTGAAAGAAGTCAAAAATGTCTTAGAGATTAGGATTCCAGAAGAACCCAAAGCAACGAGAAAGGCCTTAAAACCCATCAATATAAACATGAGAGTCAAATGCCTAACTCGAATGGCCATGGCTAGCGGGAGAAGGGTCAGAGACGATCGGAGAACAGTCATCGAGCAAAGACTATACTATGCCCTTTCAGAATATGGTCATGAGACCATAATAGCAAGCACATAAAAGCCATGAGAGGCTGATACAACTCTTAGATGGTCCTGAGGAGCCATGGATTAGGATAGGTTAAAGTGGCGGCGGCTAGGGTTTGGTGTTGTTGTAGAGATGATTTGAGAGAAGCGGGGAATTCAGGGGCACGTGTGGTAAAAAAAGATAGGGTTTAGAGGGTAATTTAGAATTAATTTAGGTAAGGAAGGTCATGGGCCATTGATCTAAATGATCAATGACTGGGATTAAAACGGGTGAGTGGGGATATGGGCATGGGTCGGATTAAGTCAAAATTAGGTTGGGGTTTAATAGGAATTGGGCTAGGGAATTGAGATTCAAATTGGGGTCCAATTTAGGCTACAATTAAAATAAAATGGGGATAACATTTAAATAGCCAATTTTTCTATTTAAATTATAAAAATAATAAAATAATATCTGGAAATAAATTAAAAGAACTAAAATGGTTTATGGAACATAATTAACTAATTAAAAATACCATACCTAATTTTATGAATATAAAATGCAATTAAATCTACAAGGGGTTAATAATGCAATTGTATAATTTTAGCCTTAAAAATAATAAATAAATTTATAAAAATATGCAAAAACAATATCCCTTAGCTATATTTTAAGATAAACAGGTCCAATAAATAAGTCATCAAAACCAATAATTTTAGAAATAATTACGGGATTATTGGATAAAATAGGGAAATAAATGAATTTAAAAAGTCTTTTTAAAATTAAAGAAAAAATAAGAAAATAGTTGGATATACTTATATATGTATATATATGCCATTTAAAGGCAATTTGCATATTAAAATATACATAGGGAAAAATTGGGTATAAGCAACTGCCCTTCTTTACCTAGGAAGGATGAAAGAGTTGTTGGGTAAAGATATGATGGCCAAATTTTGACCGACAAAACGGTTTGAAGAAGATAGGTCGCGCCCGGACTTATGAGCTGCATATATATCCCTGGCCATTTAAAGGCAATTTGAATATTAAAATATACATAGGGAAAAATTGGGTATAAGCAACTGCCCTTCTTTACCTAGGAAGGATGAAAGAGTTGTTGGGTAAAGATATAATGGCCAAATTTTGACCGAACGAAACGGTTTAAAGAATATAGGTCGCGCCCGGACTTATGAGCTGCGTATATATCCCTGGTCTTACAGGAATCAGGAAATATATAGTTTGGGATCCGTCGGCGGAGTATGCCGGCAGGTACTTTTCGAGAACGGACACAATGTTTCGGTCAGGATGAGTGAAAAGCTTACGAGAGTTGTCAGGTCTTATATGGATACGGGTACTGGAGAGAAAACGTTCTGTCGGGACGGCATTTGTTTGCCGGTTTGCTTGCAAATAAGTAATACATGCATATATCGTGCGTGAATTTAGACATGATGCAAATTCTCGTTGAACCATGAATGCTATCTTTGGACGGTAAAGATGACGTCCTTAGACCATGATGCACTGGGCTGCGAAGCGTATAATAAAGGATTTGTAGACTATGAAATAACGCTCTCAGGTGATGAAAAATGGTTCCTCTGAACCATGATGCCTTTGAATAATTCTATGCAAAAGATTGAAAGGAATCATCAGGTCATGACATGGTGTCCTCGGGCTGTGAGGATGGTGCCTCCGAATGATGAAGCCTTTGGATAATTTAACAATCTTTCATCCCATGAAATACAGTAACATGTGGCGATCTTTCATCCATGTAATGTGGCGATCTTTCATCCGTGCAACATAGAGATCTTTCAGCCGTGCAATATGGCGATCTTTCGGCCGTGCAATATGGATGGAGACAACATTTAATCTCAAAAGGCAGAATGGTAGCCTTATGCAATGCAGATGTAGATAGAGGTATCAAATGGCAGAATGGTAGCCATATGCAAGTTAGAAGGCAGAATGGTAGCTTTTGCAATGCAAATGCAGATAGAGGTAGAGCTTAACCTCGGAAGGCAGAACAGTAGCCTTATGCAGGTTGGAGGGAAGAATGATAGCCTTATGTAATGCAAATACATATAGAGGTATAGCTTAACCTCGGAAGGCGGAATAGTAGCCTTATACAGGTTGGAAGGCAGAATGGTAGCCTTACGCAATGCAAATACAGATAGAGTTAGAAATTAACCTCGGAAGGCAGAATAGTAGCCTTATACAAATAATAAAATAGCAAATGGCAGTATAATTTTTGTGGCTTGGAAATTTTTGGGAACGTTGTGACATGAAAAAAATTACAAGTGTGCGCTGGTAGTAGATGTCAGTAAGTGCAATGGTTCGAAGAATTGTATTCCCGAACAATGTTTATCTCGTGAATGTATAGTATGTTTGATGATTTCGTAACCCAAGTTCCTGCATCGGAAAAAAAATTATGAGTTTTGTAAAGGGGAAGGTTAGTTCGCATCCCCGCTGGCTTACTTGTTTGGCTTTAATTAGTTATACCGTTTGTATCGTTGGGATAATATTGCTAAACAAAGAACATATGATTTTGTAAGAGTATAACATAAATGTATAATTAAAATATTTTTTAGATGAACTGATGAATGTGACGTGATTCGAGACGTTGCAACCTCTTCTGCTACAGAATTTTGAGGGTCCTCTTTAAAATTCTTCCCCAGTTTGGTTGGTTGACTTTTCAGACTATTGCTCGTGCGATGATTGACCGCAATTACTTCAAAATTTGAGGGTCCTTCTCAAAATTTTGCCCCAGTTCCAATTTGGGGGGGGGGGGGATGAAAATTTTATTGAATTGTGACCGAACCCATAGGGCTGCCTATGTATCCCCTCTTAAACGTGAAACAGGCCAGGCGTAGTTCAATTTACATTTTATATGAAACATAAAGATTACATATATTAACGGTTGACTGCATCTGAATTAGTTAGCTTTGGACAAATCTCTCCATCCATTTCTACAACTATGAGGGCTCCTCATGTCAAAACCCAGTGAACCATGTACGAGCCATATCAATTGGGAGAGAACTTCACTTTGGCCTCGTCTTGATGCGGAAAAATTCTCTTTAATACCAAATGCCCTGGTGTGAACTGTTTGGGCTTGACTCTCTTATTGAAGGCTATGGACATTCTGCTTTGATAGAGTTGACCATGACAAACTACATTCATTCTTTTTCTATCTATGAAAGTTAGCTGCTCGTAACGACTCTTTTCCCATTCTGCATATGATCCTTAAGGAGGGAATTTCTACTTCGGGATGAATGACGGCCTCTGTACCATAAATCATCATATGGGGGTTTCCTCAGTTGATGTGCGGACTGTGGTGTGATACCCCAATAGAGCAAATGATAACTTCTTGTGCCACTGTTTATACTTCTCTATTATTTTCCTTAATATCTTCTTAATGTTCTTATTGTCGGCTTCTACAGCTCCATTCATTTGAGCCCTGTAGGCTATAGAATTTTTGTGTCTGATCTTGAAGGTTTCACACATAGCTTTCATCAAGTCGCTATTGACGTTAGAGCCATTATTAGTAATGATTGACTCTGGAATACCGAATCGGTAAGCAATGCGGTCGCGGACAAAGTCTGCAATGACTTTCTTAGTCACTGCTCTATGGGATGCTGCTTTGAACATGCGGCAGGCTTAATTCGTCCAATGGTGTCTATTCCTCAGGCAGCGAACGACCATAGTGAGCTTGTTGTGTTGAGCTCGCTTGGAGGTACCTTTATCATCTCTGCATATGTCGGACAATGATGGCATTTCCGGACATACTGGATGCAGTCTGTTTCTGTAGTCATCCAAATGTAACCAGCCCAGAGTATCTTCTTTGCTAAGACAAAACCGTTCATATATGGACCACAGGTCCCAGCATGAATTTCCTCTAGCGGCTTGGATGATTCCTTTGCATAGCCACACCTTAGTAATCCCAAATCAGGAGTCCTCCTATATAGGATCCTCCGTTGTGAAAGAATTTGCTGGACAATCTCCAAGTGGTTCTGAGTCTGGTTGGCAAGCTTCGGGTACTCTCCATTTGCCAAATATTCCTTGATATCACAAAACCAAGCCTTTTCGTTTGCCTCTTCTTCAACCTGGTCACAACAAGCCGGCTGATCATGGATATTTACTGGAATAGGATCAATAGAATTCTTGTCTGGATGTTGTATCATAGATGATAGGGTAGCCAATGCATCAGCAAACTCATTCTGGACTCTGGAACATGCTGGAACTCCGTTCTCTTGAACCTCTTTCTTAATTCATGTACATGATGCAAATACGGAAGTACCTTGGAGTTCTTGGTTTCCCATTCTTCTCATACCTGATGTATAAGCAAGTCTGAATCTCTAATCACTAGAAACTCTTGAATGTTCAAGTCAATGTCCATCTTGAGCCCTAAGATGTAGGCTTCGTATTTGGCCATATTGTTGGTGACGAGAATTTGAGTTTGTAGAATCCAGGTAATACTGACTGGTTTCTGACACCAAGACTGCTCCTATGCCAATTCCTTTGAAATTTGACGCTCCATAAAAAAAATTCTCCAACCATCGTAGGATTCTGCGATATCTTCTCCTATGAATGATACCTCTTCATCGGGAAAATATGTTTTCATAGGCTCATATTCTCCATCCACAGGGTTTTCAGCAAGGTGGTATTGCAAGGCTTGTCCCTTGATTGCCTTCTGACTTACGTACACAATATCGAATTCACTTAGCAGGATTTGCCACTTGGCTAGCTTGCCAGTGGGCATGGGCTTTTGAATGATGTACTTTAAAGGGTCCATCCTTGATGTGAGATACGTGGTATACACATAGAAGTAATGTATCATCTTCTGAGCTACCCAAGTCAAAGCATAGCAGGTGCTTTCCAAAAGAGAGTACCAGGTTTCTTAGGGAGTGAACTTCTTGTTCAGATAGTAAATGGCCTATTCCTTTCTTCATGTTTCATCATGCTGCCCAAAAATGCAACCGAAGGCTCCATCTAGTACTGCGATGTAGAGTAATAGGGGCCACCCGGCTCAGGCGGGACCAAGACTGGTGGTGTTAACAGGTATTCCTTGATTCAGTCAAAGGCCTTCTGGCAATTATAGGTCCATTTGGTAGCGACGTCTTTCTTCAACATCTTGAAGATTGGCTCACAGATAATTGTAGACTGTGCTATGAACCGGCTGATATAATTAAGTTTTCTCAAGAAACTCATCACGTCCTTCTTGTTCTTTGGCGGTAGAAGTTCCTAAATGGCTTTGACCTTTGATGGATCCAGTTCTATTCCTCTACGAGCTTACAATAAACCCAAGCAACTTTCCGGCGGGAACCCCAAAGGAACTCTTCGCGGGATTCAGTTTCAGGTTGTACATTAGCAATTTGTTGAAGAACTTTCTCAAATCTTCCATGTGATCAATAGACTTCTTGGACTTGATGATAAAATTATCCACAAGTACCTCAATTTCTTTGTGTATCATATCGTGAAAAATGGTAGTCATAGCCCCAAAGTAGGTGGCCCCTGCATTCTTCAGGCTGAATGACATCATTTTGTAACAATACATCCCCGACAGCGTAGTGAAAGTCATTTTCTCAACATCTTCTTCATCCATCTAGATATGATGATAACTAGTGAAGCAATCAACGAATGACTGTAACTCGTGCTTGGTGCGATTGTCGATCAGGATGTTTATATTTGGTAAGGGGAATTCTTCTTTCATACTATCCCGGTTGAGATCCCGGTAGTCAACACAGACTCTTACCTTCCCGTCCTTCTTTGGTATCGGTACAATGTTAGCCAACCATGTCAGATACTCAACTACCCTGAGAACTTTAGCTTTGACTTGCTAAGTGACTTCTTCCTTGGTTTTCAAACTCATATCAGGCTTGAACTTCCTGAGCTTCTATTTTACTGTGGACATGTCAAATCAGTTAGCAGTTTATGGGCCACAATAGATGTACTTAGACCATTCATGCCATCATATGACCAGGCGAAAATGTCCTCATATTCCTTCAGAAATTTGATGGATTCTTTCTTTTTCGATGGCGACAACTGAACGTTGGTTCGTGTTTCCTTGACATTCTCTGCACCTTCTAAGTTAATGATTTTTTCGTCCAGGTTGGACTTAGGACCGTTTTCAAAGTTCTCAACTTCTTTGACGATCTCCTCTGGTATGTCATCTTATTCTAAGTCAATGTCTATTTGTTGCGTTGTCTAATTGTATGTAACAATCATTGGTTCATCAAGATAAGTAGTAGTAATGCTGTGCAAGTAAAGTAATGAGAGAAATATAATAAGGTGTTGATTCATAAGAAAAAATCAAAAGGCTTTGATAAATTCCGTAATCATTTTGAACATTGAAGATCTTATTGCGGAAATCAAAATGGAAAAAGAAAAAATTATCTAGTAATAAATAAAAATAGTGCATGATGCTTGTTTAGCCTTGCTACCCTGAGGTTCGCCGGGTTCTAGTGGTCTTGATGGTCCAATTGTTGAGGTAAGCTCATCTACTCACAGCTTGTATGGAAGGATCTTCCTCCCCCTCATCCTTGAAAACAACACAACAATCCATGTCATTGTCTACAAAAAACAAATTCTTCACCGCATCAAGTGCTTCCTTTTCGTCTGTCCCATAAACAATGTCAGCCTGTTGGAAAGTCTGATCCAAAGGTGCTATTGGCTATTCCAGTAGATAGTAAGGACCGCTCCATGGGCGACCAGTTGTTAAATTCTTCCCAAGTGTACTCGTATCCCAGACCGAAAGTAGTGTTGTGCTTCTTGAGCTTTATGGGTTTAGCAATCCCTTGGAGGTTCTTGCCAAGCCCTTTGCCAGGTTTGTACCCACTCCAGTTCAATATACTCTCAATCTTGTTGTCCCACCATTTATCTTTGTCAACAATATTGACTCACTCGATGTGGTGGTAGGTCTGTTCACTTAACTTTCTTCTTCCCCTATTGCCGGAATGGTCTGAGGACTATATATAGGATTGTTGTCGTGACCGTAAATAATCACTTCCTGGTGATTCCTTTCAAATTTTACGACTTGATGTAGTGTTGAAGCCACAACTGCCACAGAATGAATCCAAGGGCGCCCTAACAGCAGGTCGTAGGATGCTGGCACATCTATCACTTGAAAGTCGACCTCGAACAAAGTTGGTCTCATATGCAGACACATGCTAATCTCACCAATGGTGAACATTTGGGACCCTTCAAAAGCTTTCACATTGATTGCTCATTCTTTTATCTTGTGCAGTCCTTTGCCCAGCTTCTTGAGTGTTATCAATGGACATATATTAAGGCTATAACACCCATCAATAAGGATCCTAGTGATGAAATAGTCTTCACATTACACAGTGATATGCAATTCTTTGTTGTGATCCAACCCTTCAGGCGACATCTCATCCTCAAAGAAAGTGATTTTATGACTTTCTAACACTTGTCCCACCATATTGGCCATTTTTCCTCCAGTGATGTTGCTTGGCATGTATGCTTCACTCAACACCTTCAACAGAGCATTTTTGTGTGTCTTGGAGTTCTGCAACAAGGTGAGGACAGATATCTGCACCGGTGTTTTGTTTAGCTGGTCAATGACTGAATAATCCTTGGCCTGTATCTTCCTCCAAAGGTCACCTGGACCTGTTTCAATGATGAGTGGCCGGTTTGAAGCTTGCTTACTTGACTCATCTAAGTGCTCCGGGATATAGGCTCTTCCAGTCCTTATCATACCATGTGCTGCAATATTCTCTTCGAACCTGACTTAACCTTTCCTCCTAGACATTGCCGTATAATCCCAAGGAATATTTTTTGTATAGAGTGACGGCATGTTGATCATCCCTACTAGAATTGGTGCGACTACCTTTACTTCGAATGGGACATGTTCCTTGGGTGGTAAAATTGTAACTTCAAATGTTGTCGACGTTTTTGTTAATGGCGTTGCCTCAAACTCAAGGGGATATACACATCTACCTCAGTGACCTAGGACGGTTGAATCTGGAATATTATGGGGTTGAAAGTAACTACTGGCTTCTTTGGATCATCACCTTTCGCGATAAACCCTATGGATCCCTCGGGATCCCTATCATCCTCAACTTCAATCATGTGGCCACCCTGACCTTTATGGTATGGTAAGGGGTTGTTGTGAACATTCGGAGTGGCTTCCTTTACTATAATGACCTTGTTATCAAATAAGGACTGTAAATTATCTTTTAGACAGCGGCATTCGTCGATAATGTGTCCTTTCATACCAGAATGGTATGTACATACTTATTTGGGTTAACCCCCTGAGAAGGGTTCTCAAAGGTTGGAGCATGGATGGGGTGATATAACTGGCGGTTTTGAGTCTCTCATATATCTGATCAATGAGTTTGGCACTAGCTGTGTATTGTTTTGGGGGCCTCCGATCAAAATTAGGTCGAGTCTTGGGAAAGTTTTGGCGTGCGGATGGTGACTAGTAATAATATGGTTGGGCATTGAAGACTTGGAAGACATGTGCGGAATGGGAATATCTGGGCGAGGTGGGCCGATATGTGGAAGGTGGAGGTGACTGATAAGTTGGTGCTGGGGCTTGGTAAAAAGGTGCTTGGAGTTTGGAGCTGACAGGTATGCTAGTGGAGATATAAGGTATGTTTGATATTTGAGGGAGACTTGGTCCTTTATGCAACCATTTCGGCCCCCATATCTCTCTTCTTAGACACACTACTAGACTATAAGGCCTTGTTTGTGGCTTGCAAGGCCTCAAAGTTTGTAACCATGCCGCTTTTGATACCTTCTTCAATTCGTTCCCCCAGCTTGATGATGTCGGAGAACTTATGATTTTAAATCAACATTAGCTTTTCATAATACAGAAGGTCCTGGGCCATGACAAAGAATTTGCTTATCTGTTCCTCCTCTGAGGCAGGTCTGACCTTAGCACCTTCCAACCTCCAGCGAGTAGCACACTCGGAGTCACTTTTGTAGGCTTCTTCTTCAGATTCTGAATATAGAATACATCCGACGTATTTTCTATGTTAAGTCTGAACCTGTTCATGAAATTAGAGGCCATACCTACCCAATTTGACCATTTCTTAGGATCCTTGCTGATGTACCAGGATAGTGCATCTCCTTTCAGACTCCTCATGAATAGTTTCACGCGGATCCTTTCGTCCTTTTCTACCCCGACCAGCTTGTCGTAGTATGTTCTCAGATGGACCCTCAGATCACCTATACCGTAAAACATCTTGAACTTGGGAGGTTTGTACCCCTCTGGCAGTTCAACATTTGGTTGTATGCAGAGATCGTCATAGTTCAACCCTATAGTACCCTTACTTCCTTCGACACATAGGATTCGGCTAGTTAGTTTCTCAAGCTCTTCAACCAAGTTTCTGATGAGTAGATCCTTTTTTCTCAGTCTCAGGGGTGCAAGACATAGGTTGGGTGGAGAGTGGCACGGTCTCCATGTAAATAGAATTGTTGTGGTGGCCGGGTGTGTGGGTGTAAAAGTGGTCATTTGCGGAGTTTTGTGGTTCGAGGATGAGTAACGGAGCATGGCAAGTGTTGCATTGGTTCTTTGTTAGGTTAGTGGGATGATTTGATTGCTTTTTGGAGGTGTGGGATTTCGGCCTTTGGGGAAGATAGTGTCTGGGGTGTTGAGGGAGAAGGATAGCTTGGCCAAGTTCCGAATTTGATCAAGCTCTTATTGAAAGTTCAAAAATTTTTGCTCGAGTTGTGACACACTTTCATTGGGAACCCAAATACCATGGCCATCAATGGCCTCTGCTATTGTGATCTCCATTCTGGCATTCAAATCTTCCATTTTGCCCTTATTCTTGTTCTTAACAGGACTTAGAGGAGGAGCGGGTGGAGGGCCCTTGGATCTTGTGGAATAGGATGATGTTTCCAAAGTGCACGAACTAACCTTTGGGGAGGGGAATAACAAAACAAAACAAAAAGGCAACCAAATTAGTGAGGATCATAAAAAATATTGCAATATCTAAACCCATAGTGCACGAATATAAAGCGTGTCCTAATTTGGGAGCCTCGTTGTGCCCAAGGTAGACCTAGTGACAAGTTAATTCTGAGAACTTAGGATTCTAAATGCCTCATTTTATTGATAAGAAAAAATAGACGAATCCTAAATTGATACTAAATAGAAAGGAAATGAAAATCACTAATGGACATCGACCTTATTATATTTTATATAGCGAAAAGGAAAATTCCTATCTACTTGGCCCTGAAGGACCTTCCCCAAATTCGGCATCCCTGGCTCCATCAAACAACTTTCCTAACTCGCGAAGTCCCAACAATAGGTAGGCCCTGGCTAGGTGTCTGCCTTCGGTTACTTCAGCATTTTGACAATCTTCGACTCTTTTGAGAAAATTTTTCCCCTATTCCGCTATGCCTTGTTCCAATAATCCCAGTCACTTGTTGGCACTTACTTCCATGTCCTTCCATTCCTCAATCAATTTCTGGTTGGACTCTTGTATTTCGCGATGCTTGCTTTCGTACTTCTGGATCCTTTTGTGCAGTTGATTATATTTGACCTATGTCTCGGCCTTTCATCTATGATTCTGTGACCCAGGGCAAACCCTGGCTAACCTATCATGATTATCTTCCAACCACTCTGAGTAGAAAGGAGAACAACCAGCATGATAGATGTCTGGCTCGATGGTATCTTTCCCTGTTATGATCTTGCAATGCCACATATGTCGAGCTTGGCATTTTTAAGGACTATAATCATCTTGGAAGTCATATAAAAAATGACTCATCTTGTTGAACTGGGGTATAACTTGATTTCTACTGGCTTGTCTTATAACTCGGAGAGGGACGTAAGGATATGTTCCCCTCAGACCGATCAGTATCAGAAAAGGTGAATTTCTAGATCAGGTGATGATTTCCTCGGTTAGAAACCATTCGGACATCCACTGGACCTATTCTTCGGTCAGGTTATCAAATAGCTCTACCTATCCTTTGGCATCTTCTGTCTGAGCGAACATATTGGGCACGTAATTCATTCACTGGATCTCTTATCAGTATTCACCCCTTTGGAGGTGCTCCATAAGCCAGAGTTGAAGTAGCAAATTGCAGCCCTCGAAGTGTTTTGTACCTTGTTGACACTTCTCCAAGGCTCGGTATATATCTATGATGATCATGGGCACGATGTTGAATGGCTACTCACAAATCCCTTACATAAGGGTTTTAGTTACCATGGCTAGCCTAGTGTGGATCCTTGCCTTCTTTGTTGGAAACGCGATCAACCCCAGGAAACAAAACATAAATACGAAGACCGTTCGATGAATGTGCCCCAAGGATGTAATGTCAAACTCGTCAGGGTAGGTACAATAGGATTTGTTGTGACCGTACCTTTCATATAAATAGTCAAAAGGGATGTAGGATTTCTCAGACATGTCAATTTTGGATTCTTTTTCAGGCCCATCATTTTAGGGAAACCCTAGCCCTTACGGTTCTCAGGCATCAGTAGACCCGGAGATCCCCAGATTACACCGGCTAACCCTCCTATCTATTCAATCAGGGGTGTCATTTCAATGTCCCCAAAATGGAACATAGCCTTTTCACAATCCTAGAACAGTGTAGCTGCCTCTGATTTTGTTGTTGGGTTGATCTCTAAAAGGGATGGTAGATTTGTAGAAAGCATCCAACAGCGGCCTTTGAGTTTGAGGAGAAAAACCCCTCCTTCTGCCGAGGTCATACATCATACAACAGGCCCGAATTGAAGCCGAAGACCTATTCGAGGTCAAGGTCGATATTTTCAGGGTCATGTCTGGCCTTGATCCAGAAGGAGATTGGCTGGGACGGGGAGCTCGGGCCCTCGAGAATCCGCGTACCGCCACGGGAGAGCATTCCTTGGAGAAACTCCATACCCTTCTTTCGGATCTCGAATCGAGGGGAGTAAATTCCGAGTCCTTCTCTCAATTAAAAGGGAAGGTACCCCTGCGAAGGGGTGGGGACGAACACTCTACCACATAGTGGAGTGGATAGCTAGGACTACTAAAATGGAGATCGTGAGATACCTTCGGACGAGAGTTTGATCACTAGAGTGAAGATCCCTCACCATCTTAGCAATCTTAAATGAATGTTGGTGACCATGACGAATCTAGGGACTTCGTGCCTCATATTTCTCCAAGGCAAATAAAGTTAGGCCCCTATCCCCATCAGATTCGACTATTTAATACCAACAATTAGCATGATGCATTTCAGTTCTCCAAAATAAATGCACAAAACATGTGATGTCCGTCTTAGTTTAGAAAACCCTATTGGACTTTAGACAAGTCCATCTTAAAGGGTCATTATGTGGAAAACATAACTGACCCAGCTAGGTTTGACCATGATGCATGCACAGTTTAAACAGAATAAGGCTTCTATGGGGTTATAGACTGGTACCCTTGAGCGAACAACTCAAGGGGGAAGGTACGGAACCGTCAACTATACCGTTGATCGACTGGTTGTACCACAAATATGCCTTTTCGAATTTACGGGGTAATAATATAGGAAGAGCGCAACCACTCATAATAAGCATTGCTATGGTATTTGTTTGGCATGACTGGAATATGATGTTGAGCATGATTGTGCAATAATTTAAAAGCATGTTGTCACATATTTACATGTTTAAGAAAGCAGTAAATACAACAGTTTGTAATGGTAAATTAGTAATAAAGAAAAGAAAAGAAAAGAAAAGAAAAGAAGAAGATAAGTCAGTTTTGCCTTGTGAAAGAAATTAAACGTTTAAAGGAATTTAAACAAGTAATTGCATATAAAAGGTGAAGTACAAATTCACAAGTATTAAACAAGTATTACATAGTTGCCATGCTATCGCGCCCCCTTTTTTCCATCCACGCGTCAGGAGAATCGGGTGAATGACATTTTAGGTATAGGACAACTCATTCCTTTTGGGAATTGGGTTTTTCATTTCTTTGAAGAGTCGCCACCTAATGATTTGTGGTGCATTAAGACAACTTCAGAGTTTATTTCTAAGTTTTGCTTGATAACCAAAGATAGGATAAGGGCGTGTAAGATCCACTAGTGTGGTTCCTGACCAGATAGTTCCTTGTAAATTTGGTATCATTAACATATAAACAGATAAGCCTCAAACTAGAGGGGATTTATATACACGATAGTTTGAAAGTAAACAAAGTTTTAAAGAGCAATTAAAAAGGGTGATTTTGAAATAAAGAGTTATAATGCTTTAAAAGAAAAGGATGGGGGGTTCTAGGTTTATTTATAATATGGATCACGTCAATGTAATACCCGGTAATCACTCTTCTAAAGGAGGGGCTACACATGATATTAGCGCACCGGTCATCATATCCATATCTATCCTTTCCCATCCCATTTAAGGTACATTAGTCTCGACCACTATTGCATGCTATTACCCGCGCCATTCCTATCTGTACCGGAGGACCTTAGGACTAGTCTTCCTAAAAAGAAGAGATATTAGGCTGTCTAGGGGGTTTCAAAGTTGAAAAAATCCAAGGCGACATACAAAACAGTTAGAACTGCACATTAAGGGGGAGCATATAAACAGTGAAGGCTCGGGTATACCTCCTCAAACAAAGCAATTAGATAGCATGATTCAAACAACAAGCAAAGTTTGATTTTTAGAAAAAATACTCAGGAAAAGGAGATTATTGCTGTTGAAGTAGGCATGATATATTACGTGACATTGCTGGTTGTAGCAATTATTGATTAACAAAGGCGAATTCAATTTTATTGTTGTTATTACCTAAGGCTTCCTAAGTGTTAAAGGGAGATCTTAGGAACATGGTATCTATTGTTGATTCTAAATGTAGCAAAGTAGTAACAACTTAAAACGAATGGTTTGAGATTTTATAGGCATGCTTGCTAAATCATGTTAATAAGAAGATATTAAACTACTTAAAAAACTGGTTCAGGGTAGACGGGTTTTAAATTAGACTAGTTTCAAATTCTGCAGATGATGATATCCATTATTGCTGATTTTTATTCCTATGAACATGATATCTACGATTACTAATTTAAAACCCTTATAGACACGGTATCTAGTCGTTGATTTAATCCATATAGACATGACATCTAATTGAAAATGGTAACAGGCAGGACTTTTAGATAGGAATTCCTATAGGCATGATTTCTGTATATTATACTGACTTGAACAAGATGCTAGATTATAACTAATTGGATCCTAAGAGCATGATATCTAAATGGTGACAAACATGCAGAAATTTAGATAATTCCTGTAGGCAGGTTATCAAATGTGAAGTTAAACATGCATGATTTCAAGTGAGTCCTATAGATATCATTTCTAAATGCAACTTGAACATGCGGAATTAAAAGCAGTCCTAACGGCAGATTTTCTACCCTTGAGCAGGCATAATCACCCAACCCTTTTTCACTAGCCATCTCCGAGTGTTTATTAAAAATTATTACAAGCCAAAAATACTGAATTATATAAAAAAAATACAACCAAAAGAGGTCTGATTCTTGGTTCCTCCTTGAGTTATGGAATAAACCGCCCTAAGATGCCATGTTTCAAAGCCTTTCTCAGACCTGGGTGTGTCAGAGTTTCCTAAGGGTCTCAAAGGACCCCAGGTAGTGCTTACACCTAGATTTATAGAACCAGATAGAGATAAGTGTAGTGTGGAAGGGTCATCCCTTATGTGTCCAAGTTTAGAGGGAGCTCATAGGTCCCAAGTCAAGGCTCACACAAGAGGGATAGAACTTAAGTCTAAGAATGTGGTGAAAGTGTAGGAACAAAGTTTTAAACCTGAAGGGAGAAAGGAAGGGGTAAAGGGTGATAGCGAAATAGTAATTAACAAAACACAGAGTTAATGACTTCATACAAAGGGATCAGGGGTTGGAAATCTATTGCAAGGAGCCTATGTACTTAGGAAGGGATCAGCTTGGGCATGCACAACAATAGAGGTGCTGGCATGCCTATAAACCAATCAAAACACACAACAATTAGAGGATACATGGAGGTTATGATCCTAGAGGAATCAGTTTGGGCATGCACAATAATAGGAGGTGTTGGCATGCCTATAAACCAATCAGAACATACAACAATTAGAGGATACATGGAGGTTATGATCCCATGGGAATCAAGTTTGGGTCATGCACAACAATGTTCAATGTTGTCTTTCCCCAAACCAATCACAAATACCAAAGAAGGAAAGAAAATCAATTTGTAGGCAGGCTGGTTATTACCATAAAAGAGGTAGTAAAACATTAAGTACACAGTATAGGCCAATACACTTGTTTTTTTTTGGGAAAAGATTCAGCAAGGAAATAAGTAAGGAAAGGGATCAATCACTTTAATAAGGCGAGTAAAATTTAGAGTTCTTAAAAGAGAAGTTTTGAAATCAGTCCTAAAATTGAGAATCAATCAAAGAAGGGTCCTCAATATATAAATATAGTGCACAAACAATAGACAAGCTAGGCCAAACTATTGGCAAAAGAGCCAGCACGCATTAGTATCAATTATTTGAAGCATGATAGTCAAGTAGGTCAGGTCTCATTGAATTAGTTGTAAAGAAAATAGAGCATCAAAAACATGCAAAGGTTTCACAGTAGTAGGTGGGGAAACCCTTTGAGAGGTTAGGGTTTTCGACAAAAACTAAGTTAGAGTTAGTAAAAGATCATATAAATCATACAAAGAAAAGATAGAGTCTAAAACAAGAACTTCCAATCAAGTCAAGTGTTCAGACAATTTCAGACCTAAAAGCCCTAGAGCCTTTATATAACAAACGAGTTGAAAAATAGTAAACAGATTAGTCAAGCAAGAACTTAAACAATCTTGTACCCTTTTAACAAACAGATCCAAAACTCAAATGAACCCAAAGAAATTAGGGGTTTCAACATCACAGATCTAAAGATGATGAACAAATAGATTACACAAATACTTAGCAGATATTCTCAGAAACTCAAATGAACCCAGGGAAATTAGGGTTTTTAACATTAGTCGAGTCCAAAGATGATAAACAGATAAATCAAACAATATTTAGCAAATATTCTCAAAAACTCGAATGAACCAAAAGAAATTAGGGGTTTTAACATTAATCGAGTCCAGATATGATAAGCAAGTAAATCGAACAAACACTAACAAATAGTCTCAGATACCCCAAAAGAAACTGGGATTTTTATCATGCTAGACTCAGAAAAGATTTTGAAAAGATGAACTTGAAGGAAAACCCTAATCGGAAGGGTCTTTTAAAAGCAAGATCAAAGGAGTTTTGAGAAGTCATTTAAACACTCATAGCAAACATGGATCTGAGTGAACCTGAAAGAAGTCGAAAAAGTCTCAGAGACTAGGGTTTCAGAAGAACCCAAAATAACGAGAAAGGCCTTGAAAACCATCGATCTAAACCGGAGAGTCAAAGGTCTGACTCGAATGTCCATGGCTACCCGGAGAAGGATCAGAGACGGCCAGAGAATAGTCATCAAGCGAAGATTGGACCAAGCCCATTCAGAATATAGTCATGAGACCACAACAACAATCACATAGAAGTCATGGGAGGCTGATACAACTCTTAGATAGTCCTGGAGAGCCATGGATTAGGTAGGTTAAAGTGGTGGTGGCTAGGTTTTGGTGTTGTTGGAGAGAGGATTTGAAAGAGGAGGGGAATTCTGGGGCGGCGTATGGTGAAAAATAATAGGGTTTAGGGGGTAGTTTAGAATTAATTTAGGTAAGGAAGGTTATGGGCCGTTGATTTGAATGATCAATGGCTGGGATTAAAACGGGTAAGTGGTGTCGTGGGCATGAGTCGGATTAAGTCAGAATTAGGTCGGGGTTTCATAGGACTTGGGCCAGGGAATTGGAATTCAAATGGGGTCCAATTTAGGATACAATCGAAATAAATTGGGGCTAACATTTAAATAGCCAATTTTCCTATTTGATTTATAAAAATAATAAAATAATTTCTAGAAATAAATTAGAAGTACTAAAGTGGTTTATGGCACATATATTTAAAAATACCAAACCTAATTATGAACATAAAACGCAATTAAATCTAAAAGGGGTTAATATTGCAATTATACAATTTTAGCCTTAAAAATAATAAATAATTTTGTAAAAATATGCAAAAAAAATCCCTTAGCTATATTTTAGCATAGACATAAAGGTCCAATAAATAAGTCATCAAAACCAATAATTTTAGAAATAATTACGGGATTGTTATGGATAAAATTGGGGAATAAATTGTTTAAATTTTTTTAAATTAAAGAAAAATAAGGAAACACTTGGATATACTTATATATGCATACGTATGCCATTTGAAGGTAATTTGCATACTAAAATATACATAGAAAAAAATTGGGTATCAACACCAGTTACCTTCAAGATATGGTCACCAAGGAAGATCAAGCTCTGATGGACGAGATGGAGCACCATGTCTCTTTAATGAGGCCTAGTAAGCTTTGAATTGAGTAAGCCCTAACTTTCTTTGTTAACATCGTTCTTCACAATTGTATTTTTTTTATTGCCTTATTCTTTCCCTTCTATTTGTGTAGGCTTCGGTACTTCATCATGAGGCTTTCTTTAAGTCTCGAAGAGAGTTGAGCCAATATGAGGCTGAAATTCAAGGGCTTACCAAGGAAAAAAATGCTCTCAGGCATCTCGGTGAGCAAAGAGAAAAAGAAATCAAAGGTCTCCGAGATGAGCTGGCCGTGGACCATAAAGAACAAAGCGAAGTGATCGAGCAAGTAAATAAAGTCTTAGACGCTCATGACCTCGATTTGGGAGTGATGACTAATGATTCGATCTCATAGATCCAGCGGCTACACGAAACGACTGTGCAATTCTGGGAGAGGTAGATGAGGTAAAGGCGGAATCTGCAGTGTTGAAGCAAAAGATGGTCGCCTTGCCCCAGAGAAAGAGGCTGCTCGAGCTTAGTTATCCTCAATCTAAAGCCAGCTCCAAGGAATAAAAGAGAAGAACTTGGAATAAGATAAGAAAATAGAGGAGCTTGAGGCTCGGTTGGCCACTGAACTCGCAAAACCCAAATCTTAGGCAGAAATATTAGGCCGGCGCGGAGGCGATCGGGGCCGTCTATCAATCAGATGCTGAAGTCACTCAAGCTTGAGCAAAAGAAGTTGTCGATGCTGCTCAAACCAAAAATAATTTTAATTGATTTTTATGAATTTTTCTTTATTTAGTTCTATTTCATGCATTATTAATACTTTAAAAATCATAAAAAAACTGTAACATTTTAATTTCATGACATCTTAGGTTTAATTTATATTTAGGAATTAATTACATTGCTAAACGCACCATTTAAACAAATAAAAATCAAAATTTAATTCTTAGATAAATTAATTAGTTAGTTGTATTAATCTATCATTTGGCAAAATAAATAAATAGGTTAGCCATATAGAAAATAGATTAAACTAAATTAGAGTTTAAAATAACTAACATTGCAAAAATCAAGGAAAAGAAAGAAAGGATTTTAATTTGGTCTTGTTTTGAATTTGGGCTAAAATCATTTCTGATGGCCCAATTTCCCCAAAATTGCCTAGAATCCCCCCCCCCAGCCCAAACCACAAACTAACTATCCGGCCCGTATACCCGATCCGGATCCCCTCTTTATTTTTTTAAGCTTAACTGTCAAATTATATTGATATCGAAAAGTATACAATGCAATCCTATGGTAGTAGTATGGACTCCTACTACTCATTTACATACAATTTCGACTATTCTCAACTCTAACTACTCCTATTTATTACAATGCTAAGTAGTTCATCTTCAAAACTAAAATTAAGGATAAAAGTTGAGCATTTGTAACTCATCTTTCCACCTCTTACATTTCCTATTCTTTGCATGTATTAATATTGCTATCTCCTTATAACACTGATCTTCATCAAATCTCTTGTCTTCAAATCTGCTTAAATTTCGACTTCTCCACAGCAATGCAACAGTGGTTACAAATGCTGTGGCAGTGATGGCTTGTTTCCAGTTTTTGCTTTTGACTTTGCTACAAATCCACTTCAATTCATCCTCTCAGCTTCCAATGGTTCTTGTATGGCTCAACCACATACACATTCTTCTCCATACTCTACTAGTAATGGCACATTCAAAGTATAGGTGACTGAAGTCCTCATCAAAGGATTGGCAAAATACACAGGCAGTTGGAACTTGAATTCCATATACTGAAGCCTCTCTATAGTGGGAAGCTTCTGATGAGCTGCCAACCAAGTTATGAATTTATGTTTAGGAAGAGCAGTAGGGACAAGCATTATATTCTTCCATGTTACCTTAGGGAAATGAGGCATCAGTGCAGTGTACATTTTATGAATATGAAACTTCCCAAGCTTGCATACATTCTGCATTCTGATCATCAGATTGCCTTGCAGTTGAGCATTCCCCATCACCATTGATCTACAATTCAGTATCTTCTTCACCACCCAAGAGGAATTGGATGGAACAGTAACTGTTTCAAATGTTCTATTCTTGATATAATAAGCATGTACCCACCTAACCCAAAGACAATCCTTTTTCCTTGCCAAATCCCAAAGTAGTTTTACTATAGCAGCTTTATTCCATACATCCAGTCTCATTATGTTTAAGCCACCAGCTGAGATAGGTTGACAAACCTTTTCCCAAGCCACAAGAGCCCTTCTTGAAACTGTTGCTTTCCCTGTCCATAAATATGATCTGCACACAGCCTCTATATCTTTTAAAACCTTCTTAGGAATGATAAACACCTGTGCCCAATAAGTCTGCATTCCAAAAACCACTGCCTTGATCAGTTGAGCTCTTCCAGCATAGGAAAGTAACTTTGCTGACCATCAAGTAATTCTAGCTGTGATCTTTTCAATGAGTGGCAAGTAATGATGAATAGCTAATTTCTTAGAGTCCAGAGGAACTCCAAGATATTTGAATGGAAGATGCCCTTCAGGAAAGCCTAAAACCTGAATAATTTCCTCCCTAGTGTCCATTGAAACTCCAGCAAGATAGATAGCACTCTTGCTCACATTTGCCTGCAGCCCAGAAGCTGCTGAAAATATAAGGAAAGTGTTGTGTAGAATCTGAATAGAAACCATGTCAGCCCTACAGAACATTAAGAGATCATCAGCAAAGCATACATGTGAAATATTAAGTTTCCTGCATCTAGGATGGAAGTTGAAGTTTCCATCCTTGTGAAGTTGCTGAAGCAATCTGTTTAAATACTCCATGGCCAAGACAAACAGATAAGGAGACATAGGATCCCCTTGCCTTATACCTCTCTTAGCATTGAATGGCTTAGTAAGGCCACCATTCATTACTAGAGAATAAGAAGCAGAAGATACACAAGCCATTAACCATCCAGTGAACTTGGCAGGGAAGTCCAATGTAATAAGAATTTGCTTCAAGAAACTCCATTCTAAAGTATCATATGCCTTCCTTAGATCCACTTTAAGAACACATCTAGGTGAAACCCCTTTCCTAGTGTATCCTTTAAATATTTCATGACTTAGCAAAATATTATCCATAATGCTTCTTCCCTCAATGAAAGCAGACTGGGCAGGCACAATCAACTCTCCAATAATTCCTTTCATCCTTCTTGTAATAACTTTGGAAATGATCTTATACAATGTAGTACAACAAGCAATTGGCCTATAATCCTTTACAGTGATAGAAGTTTCAACCTTAGGCACCAATGCTATTGCAGTAGTATTAATCATGTTTGGAATCTTGCTTGTCTCAAAGAACTCCTTTGTAGCAGCAAATACATCATGCTTTACTATACTCCAGCTCTTAGTAAAGAACTCAATGGGAAAGCCATCAACTTCAGGTGCCTTATCCCTAGGCATCTCTGTAACAGCTGCAGTAATTTCCTCCAAAGTAACTGGTTTGATAAGATCATGTTGTTGGTCAATTGTGAGACATCTTCCTCCTTTCATTATGCTAGTATCCACACAATGAAGCTCAGTAGCAGATTCACCCATTAATGATTGGAATACCTTTAAGAATTCCTTCTCCACTGCAATAGGCTCAGCTAACTTGATACCTGTGTCTGTATAGACAGAAATAATATTATTCTGACCTGTTCTTATCCTCCATTGTGCATGAAAATATCTGGTGTTTGCATCTCCACATTCAATCCATGTAGCTTTAGACTTCTGCCTCATTATTTGCTCCTCCACTTTGTTCCACTTTTCAAGCTCTTCAAGTAAACATCTTTCTTCATCAATCAGCTCCTGTGAAGGACAATTATTCTTCAGTTGCACTTGAAGAATGTCAAGTCTCTCCCTTGTCATAATAATCTGCTGCTTGTATTTGGCTAAGTATTCATTTAACCCTTTTAGATTCTGCTTTACTGCCTTCAACTTACTCCAGATCTGATGCATATGTGATCCATGATACTCCTTGTTCCACACTTTCTCAACAATATCTTGAAACTGCTCATGCTCCATAACATTGTTGTAAAGCCTGAAAGGTTTAGGATGTAATGGCTTATGCACACCAAACTTGATCAAAATAGGAGAATGATCTGATATTAGAGGATTCATATAATCTGCTTCTAAATGCCCAAACTGCTGTAACCATTGATAGTTACCAAAAGCCCAGTCTATTTTGCTATAAACTCTTGAATCAGAGTCTTGTTTGTTAGTCCAAGTATAATGCCACCCTGTTGCTCTTACAGCAGTCAATTGCAAGTCATCAACTATGCCTTTAAAATCTCTTGTTTCAGCTTCAGTAACTGGAGATCCTAGCCTATCTTCAGAGCTTAGAATATAGTTGAAATCACCACTAATAAGCCATGCATCTTGCTGATTTATAGAAATTGTTCTCAGGTCTCTCCACAATTGTTCCCTAAGAACTGCAGTATTATATGCATAGACAACAGTAAACTGAATTTTGATTAAACTCCTTGTATCCTCAATAAGACAGTGAATAAATTGGTCTGATATTGTTGTTGTGTGAATCTGAATGTGAGTCTTCCATAAGAGCCATATTCTTCCATTAATAGCCCTTGCATAATTGCATTGCCACATCCAACCTTTTGCAATTCTATCAAAGATCTTCTTAGATTTATGCTCCTTAACTCTAGTTTCAAGTATACCAATTACATCTACTTTATTATCAGTAAGGAATTGCTTCAACTCCTTCTGTTTCTTTTTAGGAGACTTATTAAGTCCCCTTATATTCCATGTGACTACTATCATGGATCATCATCAGCTAGACTGTAAGAGGGACCTGGATCAAATTGTTGCCCTCCATTCTTTACTTCCATAGCTGCTTTGCCTCTATCCCCTGCAACATCCACCTGCTCACCACTTTTAGTGGTGACATCTCTCAGTTGCTCTTCATTTGTCTGTTGTTCATGATGCTGCACACTTTCTAACCCCTGCAGCATACTACCTTGTTCCTTCTGCATAGCACTTTGTACTTCATTTGGCACATTTGCCTCCTGCTCAATCTCCTGATCTGCTGGCTTTTGGACTTCTTCAGTTGGCACATGTTTCTTTACAATCCATTCCTTCTTTTTCTGTTTTCCTTGCTTCTTATCTCCATCATTTACTTTCCTGGTGTTCTCAAGTACCTCCTTGTATTTTGCTGAGTTTTCAGAGGAGTACCAACACTCAATTTCCTCATGACCAAACTTAAGACAATGATTACAAAAAGTAGGTTTCCAATCATACTCCTCAGTTTGAATTCTAGGGCCATAAAGTTTCAAGTTCCAATTCCTCTGGAAGATCATAAGCAGCATCAACTTCAACAAGTACTCTAGCAAAAGAGATTTTATCATAGTGAGCAGTATACTTATCAGTATACAATGGCTTCCCAATCGCACTTGCCAGCTTACTTAATACTTCTACAGACCAATATCCCACAGGTAACCCTGGGAATCGAATCCATATAGGAACTGTGCTTAGGATGCTTGCCTGAAAGCTGAAATCCACCTCCCATGGTCTTAACACCATAGGCCTACCTCTGAATGTGTAGGGGCAATATTGCATAACTGCATCTCTATCTTCAATACTATTGAATCTGAATATACAATATCCTTCGGCATGAACAAGAATTTCAGGTTTGGAAACAAAATTCCAAACATGCATGACAAAATTCTCCATGTTTTGGTCATTAGGTCGATCTCCAATTACAAATCCAATCAAAGCATTTTGCCAATACTCTAATTGCGATTCCAAATCTTCTTCACAGATCTTCACAACTTTTTTCCCATCGCGCAGTGTAGGAGGAACAAAGGAGAGAGTCTTACCCTTCTGCATGTCACTGTTGCTTTTGACCACCTCTGCAATAGCTGGTTTTGATTTTACTGGTTCAATTACTTCAACAGGTACTGGTACAGGAGGATCCAATACTGCTGAAAATTGTAGTCTCCTTGCAGTTGTTTCAATCGCTCCTTCATTACCCTTCGATCTAGCCTTTTCTTCATCTGCATGCAAATTTTCCTTCGATTGGTACTTTTGAGGAAGAAAATTTCCAAATGTCAATGGTTCGAGTGTTGTAGTAACTCCATGCGCAGGTGTAACAAGCTTGGGAGGAACAGCAGCAGTCGTCGGAGCACCATTCCGTCTCTTTCTGGCCATTTCCGGCGACAATTTCGCCTTGCTATTGTGCGCCGGAAGTGGGAACTGTTCTAGTGGGTTCTAACGTGCGCTGAGAGCCTTTTCATGTTTAGTCCTTTTTTTATCCCCTCTTCATTTATAATGTACCCTACCCCAAATTAGAAGGACCCAATATCAGATAATTAGAGAGCCCTTCATTAGACAAAAACGAAGCCCTTAAACAGGATCCCTACCCTTCATCTTGAACTCGAGCCATTCAACACAACAGACCCAATTCGATGCCCATTCCGTCGAGACCCGCCGAAAATCAACCACCCCATCTTCAGCCAATTACCCCTGAAAAGAACCAAGACATCAGATCCCTCCCCCCTCCCCCCTCCCCCCCCCCCCCCAACTTCTGCTTTCATCTTCTTCATCCATCACCATTGAAGCTGGACGAAACTAGTCGAGCTTCGCCGAAAATCACCCATCTTCTTCACTCGCCGATACACACACCCCACAAATTTGAAGAAAACTTCTTCCTTTGCACTGAAAATTCTTAAATTCCAAATCTGAGAAAATAAAGCTCCAAAACTAAAGAAAAGTTAAAAAAGAATAAGTTCTTTCGACTTCAAATCAGTTGCTGCATATTTTCGGGGTTCTAAAAGCTTTTCGAATCGAAGAAAATAGCTGTTTGCTGCCGGTAAATTCGCTGCTATTCTGCTGGAATTTCTTGCTGAGTTCATCATCATTGTTTTTGCTGGCCTTTATTTGGCTCAACTTCGCTATGTCCTTCGCTGGGCCGGTAAACACAACAGCTTTGTAACTATTTGTATTTTTTTTAATGATAAGGAACATAAATTTCTCCATAAATGCTTGATGGTTTTAGGCTGTGATGAATTTTCTGTTAATATTTGTGTGGAAAACAGTGGATAAATTAGTCACTATATTAAGCATGAAGGAAGCCATCCGAAAATTGTTCAAATAAATTTAGATACTTGGTTTGGTGTTTGATATTTTTACAGTGCTGAAGAGTTTGAATTTAATTCAATCTATGCACCTTAATGCCAAACAAATTCGTGTTAGGTGTAGGAATTCTTTTATTCATAATTAAACTATTTGTAGTCCATGTTTAATGTATTGTATATTGCAGCAGTTGGTCTTTGGACAATCAATTTTCTTACTAAATATTTCTTTTAGTCATGTTGTTGAGTTGTCCCACGTCGGAGGGATTTGAGGTCATTGGTCTCCTTATATGGCTTGGGCAATCATTACCTCATAAGCTAGCTTTTGGGTTGAGTTAGATCCAATGTCCATTCTTTTCATGGTATCAGAGCCAGGCTCATCCCAATTATTGTTACCGATATTGGGCTCCCATTTTATGTTGTCCATGCTCCAGAGATCCGGGCGTGGGGGGAGGGGGTGTTGAGTTGTCCCACATTGGAGGGATTTGAGGTCATTGGTCTCCTTATATGGCTTGGGCATTCCTCACCTCATAAGATAGCTTTTGGGTTGCGTTAGGCCCAATATCCATTCTTTTCACATATACTATTACTAATTCAATTAAATGGAGGCATCCATTTTAAACTTTGCTGAAATACAGTATTTTGCTGTTAAATTCCCTTGAAGATTTCATATGTTGGTTAATTGCTTAATCGGTTGTTAATTAGACATTTAATTGTTCATGGTTCCAATATTTATGTATTTCAATAAAAGCTTGTAAGCGATTAATAAATCATTACAACTACAGATACAGTTTTCGTGGCATATTTGTAATACCTAATTTTAAATTAGTTTTGAAGATGAACATCCGTTAGTTCGCTTTATTTGACTACAATCGTTTGAAATAAATTACGGTGTGCTATACAAAAATAAAATCCATAAATTATGTCCCTCACATTAATGCAAAAGTTAATACCTTGAACATTCGTAATTTTCTTTAGGCGCGTTTTATAATAAAATATTGTGACTATGGGTATAGTTCTGGCATAGGCATAATATCTAATTCCCAAATTTGAGGATGCATTTTATGTAATCCGATCATAACAAATTCGAATTTTAATAAAATAAATATGTCACGAATCGTCAGTGCATTTCATGTAGTGTGGTTTGCAGTATGTTTCCAAACAACAAGTGTACGACAATTGTAACTTGTTCAATAAATATATTCATGTATCCCAAGAAGCGATTAAGATAACCAAAAGTGATTATAAACCTAAAAATGCACAATAATTTTAAAAACATACAATTAATCAGAAAATTGAGCTAATTTTAATTGTTTAAGCAACCGTGTTCGAACCACGTAATACGGGAATGCCTAACACATTTTCCCAAGTTAACAGAATTCCTTATCTAGAATTTCTAGTTCGCAGACATTAAATAAAGCCAAATTTCCTCGATTTGAGATTTAAAATAAAGGGTGACTTGGGACACCATAAATATTTCAATTGGCGACTCTGAAGTAAATAAAATAATTTCATTCCAAATAGTGTCACTTAAATTGAAAAAATACTCTTATATCCCTCTCGGATGGTGAAAAGGAGGTGTGACAGCTCTGGCGACTCTACTGGAGACATAGCCTAGAACTTTTGGTTCAAGGTTCAAGAATTCGAGCTTAGAATAACTGTAATATTTGACTTTAAATTATTATTTGATTTTATTACATACTTGGGCCTAATGTGCTAAATGTTGCTTTTTACCATTTTGATATTATTTGAACTGTATAATAAACTGCTGCGAAATGCTTCTCTTCTAATCTTTTCGGAAGTGCAGCTGGCATGACTTCTTTTCTCTTAGTGTCATATCCTAATTAGGAACGTGGTTTGGACAAATTGTTAAGTCGGATAATCTTTTGGTTACCGATTCGCTGCCCCCCTTGAGTTGTCCGCTCGGGTAAGGCAGGTCTAGAATAATACACCCAGGTTTTAAAACTAGAATAACACAACCTCATGCCGAATCCCTAATAGGAACGCTTGTTTGTATCATGTGCATTTGGCTTTGGAACACATGGGTTGGGTCCGTCTAAGACAAGTGTACCCAAAAATTAAAAGACAATCCTGATGCATCTTACGTGCTACTTGCGCATTTGCTTGATTCGGCTTGCATGTTGACCGACTTCTAGAATAGTAAAAAAAAGAAAAAAAGAAAAAAAGAAGAGTGAGGTAGGTATTTGAAAATCCTGAAACTCTTCCGAAATTCTGGAAAAAAAAAAGAAAGTCATTTCAAAATGAGCCAAAATTATCAAGTGTCATGTTTCCATGTTCCGTCAAAACTGACAGAACTTGGCGGGTCTGATTCTTACCGGAGATGAGATACGTAGGCAAACCTCATTCGTTCCGGCCCAAATTTTAAAGTCTAAAAATATTTTCCTTTGATTCTCTCTTTAGAAGCATTTCCTTAGAAAATTCAAAAAAAAGATTTTAAACTCAAAAAAAAAAATACTTTCCTTTTCATACAAGAGTAAATAAATAAAAATAAAAATTTAAAATACGGGTTTCTTTTATTTTGAAGTATTTTTTCACAAAACATATTTTTTTTAAAATCAAAAACAAAAATTTAAAACTACTCCTTTCTTCTTTAAAAATCTTTCTTTTGTAAATGTCCATAAAAATTTTAAAAATAAAAGTTAAACAAGTGCTTTAAAAGTACTTCCGTAAATTAAAAAAGGAAAAAAGAGAAACTCAGAAATCCTAAATGTTTTCTTAAAATCCTTTCAGAAATCCATAAGTCAAAATCAAAATTCCAAAAAAAAAAATATTTTCTAACTTTTTAAGAAGTCTTTTCCCAAAAATTCAAAATAAATAAATAAATAAAAAAGCTCTTTTTCCTTGTTTTAAAGTATTTCTTTCAACAAAATTAAAAATAAAAATATTTTTGAAACATTGCAGTCCAAAAATATTTTTTCTTTTCTTTAGAAATACTTTTGTAAATAAAATAAATATAACGAAAAAATACAAAACTACAAAAAATTTTCTTAAAAGTCCCTCTTTTGAAAATTACGAGGCAACATTCAAAATTCAGAAAGAATATATTTTTTCTTCTTTAGATAAAGAGAAAATAAATAAAAATTCAAACAAAATATTTTCCTTTTAGTTTTGAAATTCCTATTGTTCAAATCAAAACAAAAGGAATTTTTAGAAGTCTTTTTTTCAAAAACAAAATAAAAGAAAAATCAAAATAAAAAATTCAAAAAAAAAAAATACTTCCTTTGTTTCGAAAATTCCAACAAATTATTTTTTAAATATTTTTCTTTTTGCCTTAAAACTTTCATGGTTTGAGTGTTATAAAAAGAAAAAAATACTTAGTTTATTTACTCCATTTTCAATCTTCCCGAACTAGACAAGATCCGATTCATGCGGGGTCATGATACGTAAGCAACCCCTATCAAATTTGATCATAGCCATAAAAGTAATTGAGTTAAAAAATAAACTGAAAAAAGAAGAAAATAGTGAAAACAGAAGTAAAGAAAAAAAAAGAAAAATGAGAGTGACAAATAAAGAGTGCCAAAAAATAAAAGAGCGGTAGAAACGATATGAAAAAAAATCAAGAGTGATTAAAGAGAGACAGAAATAAAAGAAAAGAGATATATACTGAAGTGGTTAGTTAAGGCTGGGATGAAATATGTAACCGTTCAAATATATGGTAGAAGCGTTTAACTGTTTAGGTGCATTGCATCCCAACGTGCGGTTTCCTATATGTAAAATATCGCAAAATCTAATAAGGTTGTCGGGTGTGCAAGTCAGACAGGTTTGGTGGTTGGTTTTGTTGGTAGTCTAGCCTCCCTTCCTTCACAAGATCAAAAGGCACAGATGGCCTCCGCAAGCAATCTACCAATCGTCAATCCTGAGGATAGCCCGGCATCCGCTATTCTGCAGTTAGAATCAGCACCTGCTGAAGAGAATAAGATGTTGCATCTCCACATATTGAAAATGTGGTACGTCTGGTCTAATGGTAGGGAACCGCTAAGTGCAATCCCTGGGTTCCCTGAGTTGATCCCCAGGTCAGGTGACGTTACCAATGCCCTTGTGCCAAACCCGCTCATTCCATGTGGGCACCCTCCAATGCCCTCCAATGATCCTGGCATGCCTTATGTGGTTCTTCCCCAGATACCGGCTTCAAGGGCACCGCCTTCAATGTTCATTTTTTAAGGTCCACAACTTCAATCAGAAATAACATATGTGACCCATACTCTTTCACTCAACTCCGCAATATGATCTCTTAATGGAGCAAGAAAAGGTTATTAAAAATCCTCAGCAAGAGGAAATGGCTCGGAAGATGAAGAGCCTGAAACAAAGCCTGAAAAACATGCAAGGTCTGTGTGGTCAAAAGAGTGTCTTATACTCTGACCTTTATATGTCTCCCCATGTCCACTTTCCAGCTGGCTTCAATATGCCAAAATTTGAAAGATACGATAGGCATGGAGATTCTGTCACTCATCTGAAACGATATTGTAACCAGCTAAGGGGTGCTGGTGGAAAAAAAGAGCTGCTAATGGCCTATTTTGGGGAAAGCCTCACCGTAATCGCTTCTGAATGGTATACGGATCAAGAAATTACTCATTGGCACATGTGGGACAATGTGGCCCGAGATTTTGTCCGCCAGTTCCACTACAATATGGACATCACTCCCGATAGAAATTCTTTTTCCAATTTAAATAAGAAAATCGCTGAAAGCTTTCGCGAGTATATTGTCAAATGGCGTGAGCAAGCTGCAAGGATAAAGCCTCCAATGGACGAAATTGAAATGGTCAATGTCTTTCTACAGGCCCAAGAGGCGGACTATTTCCAGAACATGATGTCCGCTATGGGAAATTCGTTCGCTGAGGCTATCAAATTGGGGATATAGTAGAAATTGAGCTAAAATTGAGTCGAATCTTGAGTCATACTGCTTTTAAAGCCTCACCAGATTATTAAAATGGTTCAGAGGGTTTGATAAATGGAAATGAGAGAGAAGAAGAAGCCATGCTGGTTTCCAACTCGAGAGAGGCATGCAGGTCATTCAGCCAATCATATATGCTTCCTGAGGTCCCTCAACACTATTATCCCCTTCAAGATGTTGCTTATGCCGTGGCACCGTCTCCATATGCGGTGATGAACGCACAACCTCTCATAACTGCCTATCCCTACTAAGCTTCATACAATCCCCAACCAAATGTTCCCCAGTACAATCCTCGCCCAAAAGAGCATTTCAGAAAGAATCAGTGCACCACTATTGGAGAATCATATTCAAGGTTGTTCCAAAAGCTAATCAGACTAAATCTATTGCATCCAGTGGCCCCAAATAGGCCGAACACCGAGTCCCCCTTGCACCAAGCTGATGCTAGATCTGAATACCACTTTGGAGCAGTAGGAAATAGTACAGAGTACTGTTGGACCCTCAAAGGGACAGTTGTAGATTTGATTAAAGTTAAAAGAATTGTTGTTCGCGATGAAGAAGCTTCTAATGTGATAAACAATCTATTGCTTGCTCACAACACTGGGCCAATAGTCAGAATGATTTGTGAAGATGAGAAATTTGATCCAGCACTGAAAGCCATTACAGCCACTGCTGAAACAAAAGAAAATCCAAAAATGATCTCCAAACATAAAAGTTTCCCATCACACGGGAGTCTTAGTAGCCAGTCTTGCTATTCTTTCTGTGTCCGCATTATTTGAGGATGGGATCCGGATGTTTTACTTTGATGTCTTACTTTTTGATGTAAACCCTTCAATTTTCAAAAAATTGAAAAAAAATAAAAAAATAAAAAATCAAATGAAATTAATATTTCATTGTCCAAGGATGTCTCTTTTCTTAATCTTGTCATTTTTCTTATTCTCTTGTTAGTTCTATTAAATGCATATTTCAATAACATGACATGTTTGCGGACTTTATGCCCAGATCCAAAAATCATGTCAGACATCAAAATAATGAATCAAGAATTAGATCGCAATGAAGATAAGCTTGAGGAAATAAAACAAAGATTTGGAACAGGTTGAAGGAAATGGTTCCAGATTGGAAAGGTCCGTACATTGTAATAAGAGTACTACCAAAAGAGTGTGTTATGCTAGGGACACGTCGAAGGAAATGTCCCTCAAAGAATTGTCAATGCAAATGTAGTCAAAAAGTACTATGTTGGATCCTCTATATAGCATTAATGTTCTCTGATTGTGATGAAGAAGGCTTTCTTTCTCACTATCCGAATATTCAACTCTATGAAAATCCTTTGAACCGGTCACCCTTCTTTGATTACCTACTTTGGAACCTGAATGTATTACTAAAAGATAAAATGAAAAAAATAAAAAAAAGGGGGGGGGGGGGGGGGGGACAAAGAAAATGTAATGAAAAAAAAGAGAGGAAAAAAGAAAGAGAAAACAAAGCAAAAACAAAATCAAAAATAAAGTTCCCTGAATTACGTTCAACTTGATTCCGAAAGGATACATAGGCAGCCTTTTTCTGAGTTCAGTCACACCAAAACAAAAATCCACATTTCCTCAAAGCTGAAACAGGGGCAAAATTTATAATGGTTTGGCGATGATCCTAACTAAATGGTTCCAATGTTGTAATTCAGTCAAAATTATTTTAACCAAAATCCTTTCAAGTCCTTCCGATCAATCGGTGAGAATGTTCAAGGATCGGAGAATGCAACTACTTGGATCCGATGCAATCAAAATGAGAGAGATACAATGAGAGAGCTTTATTGATGAAAACCCACACGGGCACCGTAAGGCGAGGGTAAGCAGAGAAATAGAAAATGAGAGAGTCATGCTAGTGAAAACTTGCAAAAAGCACTATAAAGCGATGATGAGAGGAGAAATAAGAGAGGTCAGATTGTGAAAACCCACAAATGGTGCCCCTGATCAAAAAGAGGATCCACATAGCTATCGGTACCAACAGAGTCCTGACAAGGTTTCTCGATTTCGAGGTAAAAGTTTTGGTGAATTTCTGAGAGTCGGACGGTCTACACAGATCAGGCATTCAGTCCAAAAGTCATGTCATGGTCATTGAAGTCCGCATGTACTCTAGATAATTCCTTCTTTCATTTCTCGGATGGGCCACTTCTTGTTTTACACTCATTCTCTATTCCATTGTTTTCTTTGAATCCCTTTTAGTCTAACTTTGTTCCAAAACTAAGGCAAAGAAAGGATGGAAAGATTGATTTACTTGGCTTTTGTTTGATACGATCCAATATTTAAGAAGATACCCAGCCTCGACAGGTGAATCAAGTCGACCTCGACTGGCTATGGCGACCGATGCTTTGAAATCAAAATTCTTGGAAGAAGAAAATCAATTTGAAGTGCATATTAAAGCAAATGAAGTTGAAAATATTGAGTCCCACGTGGCTAACTGTCTTGGCAAGGTTTGAAAATCCAAGGTAGCCCAAATGATCTGAAATTGAAGTTGAAAGAAAGAAGCCAGAAATGAAAGGCCTATGAAGGCGAAATAAAATTGGAAAAGGTTAAGTCTGATGCGACTAGACATTGCGACAAAGTTTGAGGAGCCAAAAGTTCCCCAATGCTTCAAATGAAAAAAAGGATTAAAAAAGAAAAAGAAAAAGAAAAACAGCAAGTCAGAAAGGAAAGGCCTACAGAGGTAAAATAAAGTCGAAAATGGTGAGTCCTACCGACCAATTGCCATGGCAAAGTGTGAAAGAGCCCGAGTTTTCTCCAGGGTCAGAAATGCAACTGGTGTTTAGCAAGCAACCAATTGCAGTTGAAAGGGTCTAGAACAAGTGATTGAAATAATCAATGCCACAAAACCAGCCACTATTTCAAACTGACAAATTATTCTTTGTTTGAAAACATGAAACATGTGCAATCCAAAGCAACCTTGCAAGAAGGAGGTGAAATCAAAAAGAAATGCACAAGGGCTAGAAACAGCTTCGAAACAATAATTGATCCAAAAAGGAAGTCTCCTCCACATTTTTTTCTGCATTTTAATCGTTTTCTTAAATAACAAAAAAAATGAAATGAAAAGCAAAAAAAATTCAAAACCATGGTACATAGAGTCTCCAATCTCTAGCTACGTTTTTCCAATAAAGGGTCACATTCCCTAGTCGCTGTCAGCATAACCTGGTAATCTTTACCAACATAGGGTCTCATTCCCTAGTTGATCTCCGGCATAACCCGATGACCTTTTCAGGCATAACCAGATGATTTTCCCGGCATAACCCGTGGACCTCCCCGGCATAACCCGTGGACCTTCCTGGCATAATCCCAAGATATTTTTTTCCCGCATAACCCGATGACTTTCTCAGCATAACCCGTGGACTCTCCCGGCATAACCTGTGGACTCTCCCGACATAACCCGAGGATTTTTTTTTTGACATAACCCGATTACTTTCTGGGCATAACCCGTGGACCTCCACGTCATAACCCGAGAAACTTTTCCGGCATAACTCGATGGACCTCCCCTGCATAACCTGAGGATCTTTTCTGGCATAGCCCGATGACTTTTTCAACATAACCCGTGGACCTCCCCGGCATAACCCGAGTACCTTTTTCTGGCATAGCTCGATGACTTTCCCGGAATAACCCATAGACCTACCTGGCATAACCCGTGGACCTCCCCGACATAACCAGAGAACCTTTTTCCGGCATAACCTGATGACTTTCCCGGCATAACCTATGGACCTCCCCGACGTAACCCGAGGACCTTTTTTCGGTATAGCCCGATGACTTTTCTCGCATAACCCGTGGACCTCCCCGGCATAACCAAAGGACCTTTTTTTCTCACATAACCCAGTGACTTTTCCCGCATAACCCGTGGACCTCCCCGGCATAACCCATAGACCTTTTTTCGGCATAACCCGATGATTTTCCTGGAATAATCCGTGGACCTCCCCAGTATTACCCGAGGACCTTTTCCGGCATAGCCCGATGACCTTCCCCGGCATAACCCGAGGACCTTTCTGGCATAATCCGATCATTTTTTCAGTATAACCTGGCAATCTTTCCAACTGAGGTCCTCCGACCCCGTTTGGTTTCATTTTAGATATAGGGTCGCCACTCTATACTTTTTTTCCTCAAGGATACACAATCCTGATTTTATTTCTTTCAATAAAGAAATATTTCAGATTTTTGCTGTAATAACTCATGAAAACTTTCTAGTAAAAACTGTTTGTTTGTTTTGGTGTCTGAACAGGTTTTTTACCATGAGGCACGAAGTTTGAGATGATCAAAAGAAGAAGTCTCAATCTAACAAAAAGAAAAAAATAAGATAAAAAGTTGAACTCTAAGTGTAGAAGCGGAGAAAAGATGTGGATTGCTCAAAATATGATTGAAGTCACAAGCTTTTCATGTCCCGCCTTGATCCGAAAAGCTGACGAAGAATGAACAACCAGCGGTTGCACCTAACGAGCACCAAGATTCAGATCAGAGTCTGCATGAAGAACCGGTTGAGATTTAAGATCAAGCTTTAGAAGGTTTACAGAGAGGAATCTTGTAACTCGTAACTAATAGACTTAGTTAGTTTAGCTTCTCATTTTTTATTTTGGTGCAATAAGGAGCTCAGCAAGCATAAAAACCATCAATAATAGTAAAATCACAGCTTCCTAGCTAACAAAACTTCCAGAACTACACCGAACTGATTTCTTTATAGCCAAGGATATGTAGGCAACCTCCGAGGCAAGGTTCTATCAAAATTTTTTAGAATGCTTCCAAATAGAGTTTCAAACGGGCAAAAATTGCTCATAATTGCTCACTTTATTTTTGTCCGGAAACTCTTCATATTTCCGAGTAAAGAGGGACAACTGTGAGCACCTAAGTTTTGCCCTACACGAAAATAACTCCTAAAATTAGACCAAAATAATTTTAATTGATTTTGGAGTTTCCTTTTTTTTAGTTGCATTTAATGCATTTTTAATATTTTATAAATCATACAAAAATCATTAAAAAAAATTGTCACATTTTAATTTCATGCCATCATAGGTTTAATTTAGATTTAGAAATTAATTACATTGCTAAGTGCATCATTTAAATAAACAAAAAATAAAAAATTGCATTCTTTGGTAAATTAATTAATTAGTTGCATTAATCCTTCATTAGGCAAAATAAATGAATATGTTAGCCATATAAAAAGTAGATTAAACTAAATTAGAGTATAAAATAGCTAACATTGCAAAATCCAAGAAAAAGAAAGAAAGAGTTTTAAGTTGGTCTTGTTTTTAATTTGGGCTAAAATCATTTCTGATGGCCCAATGCCCCCAAAATAGCCTAGAATCTCCCAACTCAAACCACAAACTAACCTACTCGACCCGGATCCCCTCTTCATTTATAACATACCCTACCCAAAATTAGAAGGACCCAACATCAGATAATTAGAGAGCCCTTCATTAGACAAAAAATGACGCCCCTGAACCGGACCCCTACCCCTTCATCTTGAACCTCGAGCCATTCAACACAACAGACCCAATTCATCACCCATTTCGTCGAGATCCGCCGGAAATCAACCACCCCATCTTCAGCCAATTACCTCTGAAAAGAACCAAGGAAAAAAACCCTCCCTCCCCCCCCCCCCCCCACTTCTGCTTTCATCTTCTTTATCCATCACCATGGAAGCTAGACGAAACCAGCCGAGCTTCGCCAAACCCATCTCCTTCACTCGCCGATACGCACACCCTACAAATCTGAAGAAAACTTCTTTCATTTGCACTAAAAATTCTTAAATTCCAAATCTAAGAAAAGAAAGCTCCAAAAGTAAAGAAAATTCAAAAAATAATAATAAGGAGTATTCGACTTCAAATTAGTTGCTGCATATTTTCGGGGTTCTAAAAGCTTTTCGAATCAAAGAAATCGTTGTTTGCTACTGGTAAATCCGCTGCTGTTTTGCTGGAATTTCTTGCTGAGTTCGTCGTCATTGTTTTTGTTGGCCTTTATTTGGCTCAACTTCGATATGTCCTTCGCCTAGCCGGTAAACACAACGTTGTAACTATATGTATCTTTTTAAATGATAAGGAACATAAATTTCTCCATAAAAGCTGGATGGTTTTAGGCTGTGATGAATTTCTCTGTTAATATTTGTGTGAAAAACAGAGGATAAGTTAGTCAGCATATTAAGCATGAAGTAAGCTATCTGAAAATGGTTCAAATAAATTTAGATACTAGGTTTGGTGTTTTGATATTTTTACAGCGCTGAAGAGTTTGAATTCAATTCAGTCTATGCGCCTTAATGCCAAACAAATTCGTGTTTGGTGTAGGAATTCTTTTATTCATAATTAAATTATTTGTAGTCCATGTGTATTGTACTGTATATTGCAGGAGTTGGTCATTGGACAATCAATTTCCTTACTAAATGATTCTTTTAATCATGTTACGTTACTAGTTCAATAAAGTGGAAACATCTGTTTTTTCGTGTAATAAATGTTCTATTTGTTTGTTTGTTAGATAAGTATCAGTGTTGTTAAACTTTTCTAAAATACAGTAATTTTGCTATTAAATTTCCTTGAAGATTTCATATGCTAGTTTATTGCTTAATCGGTTGTTAATTAGCTGTTTAGTTGTTCATGGTTTCAATATTTATGTATTTCAACAAAAGCTGTAAGCGATTAACAAATCATCACAACTATGGATAGAATTTTCGTGGCATATTTGTGATACCTAATTTCAAATTAGTTTCAAAGATGAACATTCATTAGTTCTTTTTAGTTGAATATAATTTTTTGAAATAAATTAAGGTGTGACATACACAAACAAAATCCATAACTTACTACCCTCACACTAATGCAAAATTTAATACCTTGAATATTCGTAGTTTTCTTTAGGCCTATTTTATAATAAACCATCGTGACTATGAGTACTGTTCCTCTAGCATAGGCATGATACATAATTCCCAAATTTGGAGGGGCATTTCATGTAACCTAATTATAACAACTTCGAATTTTAATAAAATAAACATGTCGCAAATCGAGGGTGCATTTCATGTAAAGTGGTTTGCTGTGTGTTCCAAAACGGCAAGTGTATGACAATCGTAACTTGTTCAAGAAATAAATTAATAAATCCTAAAAAGCGATTAAAATAATTAAAAGCGGTTATAAAGCTAAAAATGAACAATAGTTTTAAAAACATGTAATTAATCAAATAATTAGGCTAATTTTAATATTTTAACGACCGTGCTCGAACCACGAAACCCGCAAATGCCTAACACCTTCTCCCGGGTTAACAGAATTCCTTATCTAGAATTTCTAGTACGCAGACTTTAAATAAAGTCAAATTTTCTCGATTTGGGATTTAAAATAAACCGGTGACTTGGGACTCCATAAATATTCTAAGTGGCGACTCTGAAATAAATAAAATAATCCTATTTCGGTGTAAATAAACATCAAAAACCTGAGGGACTGAGCAAAATGCTCTCGGCGCACAATAGCTGGGCAATAGAACAGTGAAGTGCGCACGTTAGCAATACAGTTTTGACGACGAAATGGCTCGTCGCCGGCGACAAAACCCACCCCCTGCTGATACGAAGTTAGTAACACCGGAGAATGGAGAAACTAAGGAGATGAAGCCATTGACCTTTGGCAGTTTTTTACCTCAAAAACTTCAATCGATGACCCATGCAGAGACAAAATCAAGCGGGATTTCAGTGATGGAGAATGAAACAGTATCGCCTATTGCTGTGAAGAGGTTACAATTCACAAATCTCGTTGCTGAGGAGGAATCGAAGGAGTTGCATGCGGAGAAAACTAAGCTTGTTACAGAGGAGAGTTCAAAGGAGATGCATGTGGAGAAGACAACAGTTGCAGATGTGGTGCGAGGTAATCGTGACTCACAAATGGGCAAACAACTCTCATATATCCCTCCTATTGAGCGAGAAGGTAAAAGAGTAGTTCAAATTAGTGTTGAAGATCTGCAACCACAGGTGGATTATTGGCAAAATTCACTGATTGGATTTGTAATAGGTGATAGACCTAATGAGCAATCTATGGAAAATTTTGTAATCCATGTGTGGAACTTTGTTGCTAAACCTCAGGTGCTTATACATGCAGATGGCTATTGTATTTTTAGATTCAATAGCTCTGAAGATAAGGAATTGATTATGCAATCTGGTCCCTATTCATTTAGGAATAGGCCACTGGTTCTTCGACCTTGGGAAATTGACTTCAACTTTCAGAGTGATGTACTTAGTATTGTGCCTATTTGGATTCGATTTCCTGGTCTTCCTGTTGGTTATTGGTCTGCTGAAGTGCTAAGTAAATTGGCTAGTGCTATTGGTCGTCCATTATATACAGACAAATTTACTGCATGCTATGAGAAGATTTCATTTGCTAGGGTCCTTGTTGAAATGGAAGCTGCCTATCCACTTCCTGATGAATTGGAGATTGATACCCCATATGTCTCAAAACTACAGACAATTGAATACGATTGGAAGCCTTCCTTTTGTAATCATTGTCTCAAATTTGGTCATGATGCATTTGAATGTTGGTATTATAAGGATGGTAAACCTGAGCAGAGCAAGGAGGCTCAAATTAAACCTATAAGACAAAAAGGAAGAGTGAGTCAGCAGGGGAATCAGAAGGGGAAACATATCAGAACTGAATGGATTGCTAAGCAGACTGTGGTTGAGCAGAATAGTACAGTGATTCCTGCAGTAGAGGCTATTGATGAGCAGACTAGTACTGTGGTTCCTGTAGTAGAGGGTCAATTATTGGAGCAATCTCATGGGGAGACTGATGGACCACAGCACACCTTGCAGCCTGAAACTGTTCCTTTAGTCAGTTCAGAAACTGCACTCACTATTGCTGAATTTGAGAAAGGAGAACATCAGACAGATCTTGCAAATAATGGTAAGGCTGTCATGAATGAGAATGGAAGCAGTAGCTATAATGTAGACCCTGGTCCATCTTACAGGGTAGAACCTTATTCCCAATGATTGTTGTAACTTGGAACATAAGGGGGCTTAATCAGCCTCATAAGCAAAAGAAGTTGAAAAACTTCTTAGCTAAAAATAAAGTAGATGTCATGGGAATTCTTGAAACCAGGGTAAAGGAGCCTAAATCAAAGAAGATATTAGGGAAGATTGCAAGGAACTGGATGGTGCAGTGCAATTATTCAAATGCAACTAATGGGAGAATATGGCTGATTTGGAAGTCTCATATTCAAATGCATATATTAGCTATAACTGCTCAGGTTATTCATTGTCAAGTGGAAGATATAAGGAATCAGATCAGTATTCACTTAAGTGTGGTATATGGTCATAACACAGCTTCACTTAGGAAACAACTTTGGAGTGATCTCAGATTAGTTTAGATTCCTAATCAGAATGCTTGGCTGCTAAGTGGAGACTTTAATAATGTACTCAATTCTGATGACAGGATTGGATCTATTGTGACTTATGCTGAAGTAAAGGATTTCAAAGAGGTCATCTCTGACCTCCAGCTGACTGCTGTTAGACCAAAAGGCTGGCATTACACATGGTCTAATAAGCAAGTCTATAGTAAGATTGATTGGGCATTAGGTAACTATCAGTGGTTGCAGCAGTTTGGACATGTGGAAGCAAATTACTTGAACCCTGCTATATCTGATCATTCCCCTATTCATATCAAGTTTGGAATGCAGAAATCTTTGCATCCCAAACCTTTTCGATTGTATAATGTTGTTATGGAGCATCCTCAATTTTCTCACATTGTTCAGCAGACATGGAGACAAGAACAGGTAGGCAATCCCATCCAACAGATTTGGCAGAAACTGAAGAATTTAAAACAGCAGCTGAAGGAGATCAACACTAATTTGGCAGCATACCAGCAACACATTATTCAGGCCAGGGAACAACTGGACATCATCCAAACTCAGATGCAAAGCAGACCTTGCACACAGGAGCTCATTCAGAAGGAGAAGAGGGCACTTGAGGACCTTGTGAAATGGAGTAATATTGAAGAGAAAGTATTGAGGCAGAAGTCAAAAGCAACATGGATTGAATGTGGAGATTCAAATACAAAATACTTTCATGCTCAATGGAAGATTAGAACTGGACAGAACAATATTACTTCCATTTATACTGAAGATGGAATAAAACTAACTGATCCTTTACTTGTTGAGCAGGAATTCTTGAAGGTCTTTCACTCTTTAATGGGAGAATCTGCTGTTGAACTTCCTTGTGTAAATTCTCAGATCATGAAGGAAGGGTATTGTCTGCATCTTGATCAACAAAGATTTCTCATTAGAGAGGTAACTATGGAGGAGGTTACTGCAGCAGTTAAGGATATGCCTTCAGATAAGGCACCAGGGGTTGATGGTTTTCCAGTAGAATGTTTTACAAAAAACTGGAAATTGGTTAAGGATGACATCTTTTCTGCTCTTAAAGGTTTCTTCTCTTCAAGTGAACTGCCTTATATGATCAATACAACAGCTATAGCACTTGTCCCAAAGACCAGATCACCATCTACTGTCAAGGAGTACAGGCCAATTGCATGCTGCACTACACTTTACAAGATTATATCTAAGGTACTTACTAGAAGAATGAAAGAGGTCATTGGTGATTTAGTTGGCCCATCATAGTCAGCTTTTATTGAGGGGAGGTGTATCATTGATAACATTCTGTTAAGTCATGAAGTATTCAAGGGGTATTCTAGAAGAGGTATTTCACCTAGATGTGTTCTCAAAGTTGATCTCAGGAAGGCTTATGATACTTTAGAATGGTCTTTCTTGCAACAGATTCTTATTGATCTGGGGTTCCCTGCCAAGTTCACACACTGGATAATAACCTGTGTCTCTACTGTTTCTTATTCCTTAGTAATGAATGGTGGCCTCACTAAACCATTCAAAGCTAAGAGGGGTATTAGACAAGGGGATCCTATGTCACCTTATCTCTTTGTATTGGCCATGGAATATTTAAACAGACTATTGCAGCAGCCACATAAGGATGGAAACTTCAATTTCCATCCAAGATGTAGGAAGCTTAACATTGCTCATGTATGTTTTGCAGATGATTTGCTTATGTTCTGTCGTGCTGATGAAATATCCATTCAGATCTTACATAACACATTTCTTAAGTTCTCAGCAGCCTCTGGTCTTCATGCTAACATTAACAAAAGTGTTATTTACTTGGCTGGGATCCAACAACATACTAAAGAGCAGTTAATTAGTATCTTGAGATTCACTGAAGGACAATTGCCATTTAGATATTTAGGAATCCCTTTGGATTCCAAGAAGCTGGCCATTAGACACTACTTGCCTCTCACAGAAAGAATCACTTGTTGGTTAGCCAAATTCATTTCTTATGCTGGTAGAAGCCAATTGATAAAGGCAGTGGTGTTTGGCATCCAATCATATTGGGCTCAAATCTTCATTCTGCCTAAGAAGGTACTCAAAATTATTGATGCTATGTGTAGATCATTTCTTTGGACTGGAAAGGCAAGCATTTCAAGAAGAGCATTGGTGGCTTGGGATAAAATTTGCAGGCCAGTGTCTGCTGGTGGACTTAATATACTAGATTTATCTATGTGGAACAAGGCTGCCATATCAAAGTTATTGTGGGATTTGGCAAACAAAAAAGACTGTTTATGGGTGCGATGGGTTCATGCATATTACATCAAGAGAGGCACCATATCTTCTGTCAATATCCCAAGTGCTGCATCTTGGGTCATCAGGAAAATAATGGATTGCAGGAAACTCATTTTGGAGTGTCCTCAGCTGCAGGGTGATATCACTGTTTGATTGCAAAGTGTATGCAAACTGAATAAGTTTAGCATTCAAAAAATGTATACATCACTGCTGCCCAGTTTTACAAAAGTCACATGGAAAAATTTGTTGCTGATTGATAATGTATTGCCTAGGCACAAATTTATTGCCTGGCTTGCAGCTCATCACAGTCTTCCTACTGTGGACAGGTTAATGGTAATGGGCATTCATACTCCAATTGACTGTGTATTCTGTAAGTCTCAAGTGGAAGAGTTTAATCATCTTTTCTTTGGATGTGCTTGTACAAATAGACTTTGGCAAAGAGTCTGCAAATGGTTAGGATATTCTCGGAATATAGGCTGCTGGGAGACTGAATTACACTGGATTTGCAGCTTAGCCAAGAGCAGACAGTGGCATAAAGGGATTACAACTGCTGCATTCATTACTACTATTGCACTAATCTGGAAAATGAGGAACCAAATGAGATTTGATGGTGTCACATATGTGGAGGATTTGCTATGTCGTGAGATTGTTCTGCTGATCCATTTGCGAGGTAGCAAACACAAGAAATGGCAGTTAGGACTCAGCAAACTCAATTATTTTCCATAGCCTTTGATTTGATTTTACATACTATTCTATAGATTGTATATACATAGTTAGAATAGAGAAGAAAGATTTGTATTAGTATAGTAGTTAGTCTAGAACTACTATCATGCTCTGATGTACATATACTTGTTATCAATGAAAGCTCATATTTTACTGTAAAAAAAAATCCTATTTCGAATAATGTCAATTAAATTGAAAAAACTTCCTTATATACCCTTCGGATGGTAAAAAAGAGGTGTGACACCGAGCATGCCAAGTGCCAGTCTCAAGGAGAGACTCTATAAGAGATTTTTGCTCGTGGTTTTAACCTCGCTGTCGAGATCGAGAATGCGAAAGAGCTTGAGGCAGAAGCCAAAACGTTGCCTCTTCTAATGATGATGATTTGGTGAGCTTGAGTGGATAGGATAGCGGTGGAGATCGCCATGGCGAGGATGTAGCTCCTGAGGAAAATTAGGCACTTTGGATTTTTCTTTTTTGAATTTTTGTCTAGGACCCTGATCGGTCCTTGTAAATATTTTCATATATATATATAAAAGATCTCTTTTCTCTCCAACTTTTCTTTATTTCAATTTCTACCTCGTGCAAATTCTTTTTCATCCATGTTTTGAAAACTTTCATAAGTACGAGGTTTGGGTAATTTGACCGAAGTTGGACTAGTGTAGTCTTCATAATCGAACGATAACCCTTACATTTTAGTTGAGTGAGGATGACTTCTCGAACTCAAAAAATGGAACGGCCTTTAGGATCTTGAAATATGCTGATATGGCCTCAAAAGAATGGTTCTTTTCCCTTTTCAGCTTTAAAAAGTTAATCATATAAAATTGTGTTATGCCTTAGCATGGAATGGGGTTGTTTGAGAGTTCAAACAATCTAGTACCCCTTAGGGTTTTCGAGAATTGATATTATCGATATCCTTTACCCTTTTGTCGAGGGTAGCCCTTTTAACCAGATTTGTAAATATATTAGAAAGCTTGTTTTATTATGAAATTCAGACGTCTCCGAGTGGTGTAGGTTTAGATGTAGCCTTTTATTTGGACTTGCCTCTTAGGCTTGTTCCCGATTACGCTTCGAACTTGTTCGAAGTGTCAGTCCCTGATTAGGGTGTCCGTGGCCTATAAAAATGAGGGTTGCCTTTTTAAGGTCTTATGATCTCGAGACTTAAGTAGTTCGATTAAATTAAATTTTTCATACGGCAGTCCCCGAGTTAGGGGTAGGTTGTTTAAGCTTCAGTTGTGATCGGCCCTTAAGCATGTTTCCACAACAGACCAAAAGTAAGAAATTGTAAAGTTAAATTTTCTCTAAGACATGAAATATTTGGCAAGAAAAAAATACTTTTCCCAATAGATTATACATGCGTACATGTTTGCCTTTAGGGATCAAGTAATCTACATGGGCACGGTTCATTTGACCGTTTGGCCCTTTTAAATTTTCCTATCGAGACCCTATTGACACGAAGTATCTTCCTTGTAACAAAGCTCACATCTGAGGGTGATGCCCCATAGTATTTGAGGTTGATTGTAATGAAGCCTCAGATACTATAAAATTGCTTCAAGTTAGCACGAATAATGATTTTCTCATTAAAAACCTTGGCAGAAAAACCTATTTGGGACAAAAACTTGGTCTAAGGAAAAAATGGTGCAACGAGTGCTTTCAGACCTAAGGACTTTGTGATGAAGAATCCTTTGATGTCTTCAATTAAACACCTGCAATTGGTTAGTATAAAATATAAATAAAAATGATAAGATCGTACCTCAGCAGTAATATCGTTTGTGGAGTGACATGTTCCAATTGCTTGGTAATTGTTCGTCGTCCATCGTGCCAAGTTTGTAGGATCCCTTTCTGATGATATTGAGGACCTGATACGGTCCCCCTAGTTTGGGCCAAGTTTTCCTTCGTTCGATTCTCGAGTATTAAGGGTGATCTTTATCAAAACTAAGTCCCCGATCTTAATACGGAAATATATCTTGCCACAAGTTACTTAACTATACCATTAAATGCTAAACGAATCAATTCTAAAGCATAAAAATAGATTTTCTAAAGTTTTTCTCAAAAAGTCAAAAATCGACCCCGGTCCCACATGGTCAAAACCTAACTTCGGACCAGAACCCGATTACCCATTCACCCACAAACTCAAATATATAATTTTTTTAAAATCGGACATCAAATCGAGGTCTAAATCTCCAGAGTTTGAAAAACCTAAGTTCTACCCAAAACACCCAAATTTTCTCATGAAAACCCTTGATTTTAAGTTGAAATCATGTGAAAAGATGTTAAAGATTAATGAAAACAATTAGAAATGACTTACAATCGATTTGGAAGTATACTTGTCTTTGAAAAATCGCCCAAAGGGTGTTTAGGTTTTGAAAAGGGTTGAAAAATGGCTGAAAGCGTCTAAGTTATGATTTAGCAGGTTGCAGATGTCGCAATTGCGACTAGGGTTCGCAATCAGAAAATCGTTCACTTCGTAATTGCGAATATATTGTCTCATTTATGACCCATTTTTAATTCCGGTTAACTTCGCATTTGCGAGGGACCTTTCGCAAATGCGACATCGCATTTGCGACATAAACGTCACATTTGCAACCAAGGCAACCCAGGTCGACTTTCGCATTTGCGATACTTGTTCGCATTTGCGACCCAGGCTTCGCATTGCAGACCTGCAGCATACCAGCAATTTCCTAAGTCCAGATTTCACACTGTGGCCTATCCAAAACTCACCCGAGGCCTCGGGGCTCCATACCAAATATGCACACAAGTCCAAAAACATCATACGGACTTGCTCGTACGATTAAATTATCAAAATAACATCAATAACTATGAATTTAGCATCAAAATCAAAAAAAAAACCACACGAACTCTTATGTTCAAATTTTAACAACCAAAGGTCCGATTCATGTCATATCAAGTCCGTTTCTTACCAAATATTACAAGCTCAGCTTAAATCACATATAAGATCTGTACCGAGCTCCGGAATCAAAGTACGCGCCTAATACCATCAAATTCAATCATATTTAATTTCCAAAAACTCTTATATATTCCAAAAAAAAATTATTTAAAAATATATTTTCTAGGGCTTGGGACCTCGGAATTCAATTCCGGGCATATGCCCAAGTCCCATATTTTCCTACGGATCCTCCAGGACCGTAAAATTACAGGTCCGGGTCCGTTTAACCAAAATATTGACTGAAGTCAACCTAATTTCATTTAAAGGCAAAATTCATCATTTTTCACAGATTTTCACATAATGGCTTTCCGGATACATGCCCAGACTGTGCATGCAAATCGAGGTGAGAGAAAAGGAGGTTTTACGGCCTCAAAACACAGAATTTATTTCTAAAACAAGTGAGGAAATTTCAGGTCATCATAATCTCTACCTCTAAAACAACTGTTCGTCCTCGAACGAACATAAAAAGGAAGTACCTTAGCCGGGGAAATGATGGGGATAACGGCTCCGCATATCGAACTCGAACTCCTAGGTTGATGCCTCAGCAGGCTGAGTTCTCCTCTGAACACGAACAGAAGGGAAACTTTTCGAGCTCAATTGACGAACCTGCCAGTCTAGAATAGCAACCGACTCCTCCTCATAGGACAAGTGTTTGTCCAACTGGACTTATCTGAAATCTAACACGTGGGATGGATCGTCGTGATACTTTCGAAGCATGGACACATAAAGCACTGGATGCACGATTGATAAGCTCGGCGGCAATGCAAGTATGTAAGCCACCTTTCCCACGCGATCAAGAATCTCAAATGGACCAATTAACCTAGGGCTAAGTTTTCCCTTCTTCCCAAATCTCATGACGCCCTTCATAGTCGACACCCGAAGCAACACTCGCTCGTCGACCATGAAAGCCACGTCATGAACCTTACGGTCGGCACAACTCTTTTGCCTGGACTGAGCTATATGAAGCCTATCCTAAATGACCCCGACCTTGTTCAAGGCATCCTGTACGAGATCTGTACCCAAAAACCGAGCCTCTCTTGGCTCAAACTACCCAAGCGGCGACTGACACCGCCCACCATATAAAGCCACAGAAGGAGTTATCTGAATGCATGACTGGTAACTATTGTGCTAGGAATACTCTACTAGAGACAAAAACTAATCCCATGAGCCTTCAAAGTCAATAACACAAGCTCAGAGCATATCCTCCAAAATCAAAATAGTACGCTCGGACTGCCCGTCTGTCTGAGAATTAAATATGTGTCAACTCAATCCGTTTTCCAAACTCACGCTAAACTGCTACTCCAAAATTGTGAGGTAAAGTGCGTACCTCAGTCAGAAATGATAGACGCGGGCATACCATGAAGACGAACAATATCCCGGATATAGATCTCAGCTAATCTCTCAAAAGAATAAGAGATTGCCACATAAATGAAGTGTACTGACTTGGTCAGCCTATCAACAATAACCTACACTATATCGAACTTCCTCTGAATCTGTGGGAGTCTAACAGCAAAGTCCATAGTGATACACTCTCACTTCCACTCGAGAAGCTCAATCCTATGAAACAAACTACTAGGTCTCTGCTGCTCGTATTTTACCTGCTAACAATTCAAACACCAATCCACATACGCACAATATCCTTCTTCATCCTCCAATATCAATAATGCTGCCGCAAATCCTGATACATCTTAGCGGCGCCCGGATAAATAGAGTACCAAAAACTTTGGGCCTTCTCTAGAATCAACTCCTGGAGTCCATCCACATTAGGCACACAAATACAACCCTGCATCCTCAAAACTCCATCATCCCCAACTGTGACCTGCTTGGCACCACCGTGCTGCACTGTATCCTTTAGGACACACAAATGAGGACCATTATACTACCAATCTCGAATACGCTCAAACAATGAAGAACAAGCGACTGTGCAAGCTAACACACGACTGGGTCAGAGACATCCAACCTGATGAACTGATTGGCCAAAGCTTGAAAATCCAAAGCAAGCGGTCTCTTATAGACGGAATATACGCAAGACAGCTCATACTAAATGACTTCCTACTCAAAGTATTAACCACTACATTGGCCTTCCCCAGATGATATAAGATGGTGATATCATAGTCCTTGAGTAGCTCCAACCACCTTCTCTGCCTCAAATTTAACTCCTGCTGCTTGACCAAGAATTGCCAACTTTTGTGATCCGTGAACACCTCACATGACATGCTATATAAATAGTGCCTCTAGATCTTCAGTGCGTGAACAATGGCCGCTAACTCCAGATTATGAACTAGATAATTCTTCTCATGAATCTTCAACTTCCGCGAAGCATAAGAAATGACCTTCCCATCTTGATCAATACTACACCAAGTCCAATATGAGATGCATCACAATAAACTATATATGGCCATGAACTTGTGGGCAAAAACAAAACATGTACCGTAGTCAAAGTTGTCTTGAGCTTCTAAAAGCTCGCCTCACACTCGTATCACCACCTAAACCGGGCACCCTTCTGGGTCAACCTGGTCATCGAGGCTGCAATAGATTAAAATCCCTCCGCAAATTAAAACCCAAGAAACTCCAGATCTCTATAGTTGATACGGGTCTAGACTAGTCCTTGACTGCCTCTATCTTTTTTGGATTTACCTGAATACCATCTGCTGAACAACATGACCCAAGAAAGAAACTAATCCCAACCAAAACTCGCACTTCAAAAACTTAGCATGCAATTGACAATCTCTCTCAGTCTGAAGAACCACTCTTAGATGCTGCTCATGCTCCTCCCGACTGTGGGAATAGATCAAAATATCATCAATGAAGACTATCAAGAACAAATCCAAGTAAGGCTCGAACACTCAGTTCATCAAATCTATGAAAGCTGCTAGTGCATTTGTCAACCCAAATGACATCACCAAAAACTTATAATGCATGTACCTAATACAGAAAGCTGTCTTCGGGACATCAGATGCCCTAATACTCAATTGATGGTAGCCAGATCTCAAGTCAATCTTCGAGAATACCTTGGCACCCTGAAGCAAATCAAATAAATCATCGATCCTCGGCAATGGATACTTATTCATTATTGTAACCTTGCTTAACTACCGATAATCTATACACATTCTCATCGATCTGTCCTTATTCTTAACAAACAACATCGGCGTACCCCAGGGCGAGACACTAGGTCTAATAAAGCCCGTATCAGGAAATTCTTACAACCACTCCTTCAATTCTTTCAACTCAGGTGGGGCCATACGATACGGCGGAATAGAATGGGCTAAGTGCCCAGAGCCAAATCAATGTAGAAGTCAGTATCCCTATCAGGTGGCATACCCTGCAGGTATGAAGGAAAAATCTCGGGAAACTCACAAACAATAGGCATGGAATCTATAGAAGGAACCTCAGCACTAGAATCACGAAAATATGCCAAATAGGCCCAACACCCCTTCCCGACCATACGCCGAGCTGTCATATATGAGATAACTCTACGGGTAAAATGACCAGGAGTTCCTCTCCATTCTAAACGAGGCAAACCCCGGCAAGGCTAAGGTCACAGTTTTGGCATGTCAGTCCAAGATAGCATGGTAAGGTGATAACCAGTCCATCCCCAACGTGATGTCAAAATCAACCATGTCCAAAATTAACAAATCTACATGAGTTTCAAGACCCCCAATCACAACTATACATGAATTATGGACACCGGTCTACCATAATAGAATCACCCACTAGTGTAGACACATATAAAGGAACACTCGAGAAATCACTAGGCATGACCAGATATGGTGTAGAATAAGATGACACATAAGAGTATGTAGATCTTGGATCAAATAGAACTGAAGCATCTCTACTATAAACTAGAATAGTACCTGTGATAACTGCATTGGAAGCTTCAGCCTCAGGCTTTGCTGGAAGAGCATAACATCAGGGTCGGGCCCCACCACCCTGAACTACATCTCTGGGATGGCCTGCTGTTGGCTGGACTCCACCTCTAGCGGCCTGACCTTCACCTCTAGCGGCCTGACCTCTACATCCATTACCTCTAACACCTCTACCTCCACCTCTAGCTGGTTGAGTGGGCTGTGGAACACTCAGTGCCTGAACCATGGCACGAAAACCCTGATGCTGAGAGCTGCTCGATGATCAAGGGCAAAATCTAGCAATATGTCCCATATCACCACAAGGATAACAAGCCCTCAACTACTGAGACTGCTAACCTTGACAACCTGAATGATCACCCCAAAAACTCTAGATCGGTGGTACACTGATAAGAGCTGGTGGTGTACTATAGGGCTGTTGATCAAAATACTACAAATGAGAACAACAACCACCTAAGAAAGCGTAGTGAGAAACCTGAAGTGCTGACTGAAAATGCCTAGGAGGATGGCCTCTACCAAAAGAATCTCTGCCCCAGACGAGACACCACTGAATCTGCCTAAATGACGAGGCCTCTTGTCAGAACCCTAACCATCCTCCTGTGATAATACCATCTCAACCCTCCTAGCCACATAGGCCGCATCCTGAAAGGAAATCTCACTCCCCATCTCCTTAGACATCTAAAGTCGAATAGGCTAAACAAGTCTCTCAATGAACCTCCTCACTCTCTCTCTCTCTCAATGAGAAGTATAAGAAGAGTGTGAGGGGCCAAATCAATAAACCTGGTCTCGTACTAAGTAACAATAATAGAACCCTACTGGGGACGCTCAAACTACCTCCGATAGATATCCCTCTAAGTGATAGGAAGAAAATTCTCTAGAAATAATTGATCGCAAGTCAAAGCTGGTGACCCAGCTGGTCTAGCCAAATAATAATCTCTCCACCAACTCTTAGGGATCCAGACAAACAAAAAGTGTCAAAGTCGACCCAATTGGTGTCCATTATCCCCATGTTCCTAGGAACCTCATGACAACTGTTTAAATAATCCTGGGGATCCTCAAAAGATGCACCACTGAAAGTGGTAGTGAAGAGCTTGGTGAACCTACCCAATCTCCACAAGGCATCAACAGACATAGCTGGCCCCTCTCCGGTTTGTGCCACAATACCAAGTTGAACTACCTAAACTAGATGAGCTGCTAGAGTCTGAAACTAGGGAGCCATCTGCTCCGGAGTGCGAGTAGCAGGAGTCTGGGCTCCTCCTCCATCTTGAGAGACAGCTGGTACCACAGGAAGCAATCCTGTCTGGACAACACTATCTATAAGGCCCGCTAAACGGACCAAAGCATCCTGAAGCATCGGGGTGGTGATGAACCCCTCTAGGACCTAAGGTGATCCCACTAGAACTGACTAGGCAGGAACCTCCTTATCAAACTCAACCTGAGGCTTCGTTGTTGGTGCTGCTGCTCGAGCTCTGGGATGAGCTCTATCCATACCTCTGGCCCTATCACGGACTCGGCCTCTGCCTCTTCCGAGAGCTTCTACTAGGGCTCGGGATGCTGGTTAGCTGATGAAGCGGTACGTGTTTGCACCATCTGTGAGAGAACAAAGTAGAAGTTCAATTAGCATTGAGAAATCAAATCGCACGACAGGAAAGAATAGATGTGAAAGTTTTCCTAACTCTGTAGTCTCTGGAGGGATAAATACAAACGTCTCTGTACTGATCCCTCAAACTCTACTAAGCTTGTCTGTGAATTATGATACCTAAGTAAACTAGTGCTCTGACACCAACTTGTCATGGTCCGAATTTCCCACCCTCGGAAGTCGTGATGGCGCCTACTAATAAAATCTAGGTAAGCCAACCATTTGAATCATTTACCTTTTACCCACTTTTAATCGTTTAACAATTAAGGACCAATATTATATAAACAATGAAATTTAATAAGCGGAAGACTTAAATGCAATATTTTAATAAAGATTCCAATACCAATCCATGCATAAACAATCAGAACTGGTGTCACAATTTCACAGACGATCTAAGAATAATACAAACAAGGGTCTGAAAAATAAATACAACGTTGTCTCTAAAATACATAATTGAAACAGGACGAAATGATAGAAGGAGACGCCAAGGCCTGCGGACGCCTGCAAGAATACCTCGGATCTCCGAAAGGACTGAAGGCAGTAACCAAAAGCTAAGGTTTGTATGCTTCAATACCGGGGTCTACACACATTGCAGAGTGTAGTATCAGCACAACCAACACTATGTTTTGGTAAGCGCCTAGCCTAACCTCGGCAAGGTAGTGATGAGGCTAGGAACAGACTACCAAATAAACCTGTGCAGTTAATCATATACAACAAAAAATAAAGGGCAAAACAGTACAATTAAAGATATGAAGGGGGAGTCATGCTACGGAGAACAACAATAGCAAAAGAAACCAACATTTAAATGTAAAGAACACCATGACTCAACTATCAGCAAATAACAAGAATAACAAAGACAAGTGTACGACATCACCCTTCGTGTTTTTACCTCATATAAACATGGCACAGAATGATCTTTCGTGCATTATCACTCATATAAAGACGCATAATGGTACATCGTGTGGTACGACATCTTTGTGCTTTAACACTCTCTCACAAATATCATACACAGCATCACCCTTCATGCTTTTCACTCTTCATCATAAAAATCATAAACGCAATTACCTTTCGTGCTTTAACAATCTTCCTCACCCAAACAACAATTAGAAAGTAATAAGGGCAAGGGAATCAAAAAATTCACAATAAAATCCTGGCAAAGGAACAATAGTACAACAATCATATCCCGGCAAGGAAAATAATATCTAAACAATAACATCCCAGCAAGGGAGATAATAGTAAAATAACAACATCCCGGCAAGGGATACAATATCATAATCCTCTTTTCTTTTTCACATTTACTTCACAACTAAATTCACAATTTGAGTCAATGCTCTATAAGGTTCAATTGCCAATTATACTTCCACAAATCATTTCACAACTTGAGCCAACGCTCTTTAATGTTTAAATATTGATATCACTTCCACAAGCCTTGCTCAACAATAGAAACAATCACGTAAGGCATGAACAGTAACAAACGGAGTCATATTAACCATAGTGTAAGACACACGAGCATGCTTGATACTAACGAATAGATACTCCTCACCATGGATATACATCATACTATATAATTAGCACATAAAAAATAGTACACAACTCCTAATCCCTCAAGCTAAGGTTAGATCAAACACTTAACTCGATGCCAAGAACACAATTCAAGTCTCAACTACTGCTTTACCTCTTGATTCCACCACCAATTCAATTGTATCTAGCCACAAGTTACTTAACTATATTAGTAAATGCTAAATGAATCAAATCTAATGCATGAAAAATAGGTTTTCTAAAAATTTCCCAAAAAGTCAAAAATCAACCCCGGCCCACATGGTCAAAACCCGAGGTTTGACCAAAACATGATTTCCTATATACCCACGAACTCAAATATATAATTTATTTTAAAATCAGACCTCAAACCGAGGTCCAAATCCTCGAAGTTTGAAAAACCTAAGTTCTACCCAAAACACCCAATTTCCCACATGAAAACCCTTGATTTTGAGTTAAAATCATGTGAAAAGATGTTAAAATTAATGAAAACGGGTTGGAAATGACTAAGAATCAATTTGGAAGAGTACTTGTCTTTGAAAAATCACCCAAAGGTATTTAGGTTTTCAAAATGGTTATAAAAATGGCTGAAAATACGTCTAAATTATGATTTAGCAGGTTGCAGATGTCGCAGTTGCGACCAGGGTTCGCAATTGCAAACCCCTCAGAAAATTGTTCACTTCGCAATTGCGAAGATATTGTCGCATTTGTGACCCAGTTTAATTCTAGTCACCTTCGCATTTGCGAGGGACCTTTCGCAAATGCAACATCGCATTTACGACATAAACGTCACATTTGCGACCAACGCAGTCCAGGTCGACTTTCGCATTTGTGATACTTGTTCGCATTTGCAAAGCCTGCAGACCTGCAATATACCAGCAATTTCCTATGTCCAAATTTCACTCTATGACCTATCCAAAACTCACCGAGCCCTCAAGGATCTAACCAAATATGAACGCAAGTTTAAAAATATCATACGGACTTGCTCGTGCGATCAAATCATCAAAATAGCATCAATAACTATGAATTTAGCATCAGAATTAAAGAAAAATCTCACGAACTCCTAAGTTCAAATTTTAACAATCGAATGTCCGATTCACGTCATTTCAAGTCCTTTTACCCAATTTTACTGGCTCAGCTTAAATCAAATATATGACCTGTACCAGACTCTGGAACCAAAATACGGGCCTGATACCATCAAATTCAAACATATTTCATTTCCAAAAACTCATATATATTCTAGAAAATAATTTTTCTTTAAAAATTCATTTCTCAGGCTTGAGACCTCGAAATTTGGCTCCGGGCATACACACGAGTCCCAAATTTCCTACAGACCCTTCGAGACCGTCAAATCATGGGACCGAGTCCGTTTACCCAAAATGTTGACCAAAGTCAACCTAATTTCATTTTAAAGGCAAAATCATCATATTTTTTTTACAGGTTTTCACATAATGGCTTTCCGGATACATGCCCGTACTGTGAACCCAAATCAAGGTGAGACAAAAGGAGATTTTAAGGTCTCGGAGCACAGAATTTATTTCTAAAAAAAGTGATGACCTTTTTGGTCATCACACGAAGATTGGTTCTTCGGTTGTAATACCTTTCAATTTGTTGTTTCAGTGCGACCATTCAAATGAGGGCGGCTTCCCATCTTTCATCTAGAAATTCGAGGCTCATATTGATAGCCTCGTGATTTGACTCTTTCGTTGCATACTGAAACCTAAAGCTAGGTTCCCCGATTTCAACTAGGATAAAATCTTCGACACCATAGACTAAAGATAACGGTGTTAGCCCTGTACTAGATTTTGATGTTGTTTGATGCGCCCAAAGGACCTCGGCGATATTTCTCTCCATTTTTCTTTAGCTTCGTTCAACCTTTTCTTCAGATTTTGGATGATGATCTTATTTGTCAATTCGGCCTGTTTGTTCCCACTAGGATGATATAACATTGATAGGATCCTTTTTATTTTGTGGTCTTTGAAAAACTTTGTCACTTTGCTACCGACAAATTACTTCCTATTGTCGCATACGATCTTGGAAGGCATTCCGAATCGGCATATAATGTGGTCCATAATGAATTCTATGATTTTTTTTCTCTAAATTTATCGAAGTCCTTTGCTTCAACCCACTTAAAGAAGTAGTCAGTTATAAATGAAATAAATTTAGCTTTACCTAGGGTCGATGGTACAGGGCCAATAATATCCATCCACCATTTCACGAACGGCCATGGTGATAGGACTGAGTGGAGTTGGTCCCCAGGCCAGTAAATCATCGGCGCATACCTTTGACATTTTTCGCACTTTCGAACAAATTCTTTAGTTTCCTTTTCCATATTGGCGCAATAATATCCTACTCTGATGATTTTGTGAACCATTGACTTGACACCGGAGTGATTTTTGCAAGTACCCTCGTGAATTTTCTGTAGAACGTAATTGGTATCTCCTGGTTCCAAACATTTTGCTAATGGTCCATCGAACGTTCTCCTATACAGTGTTCTATCATCGGCCATGTGAACCGTGCTGCCTTCGTGCGTAGAGTCCTTGATTCTTTAGTATCCGATGGCAGCTTCCTGTTCTTTAGGTATTTGATGTACTTATTCTACCAATCTAAGGTTAGACTTGTGGATTTTATTTTGGCCTGTCCTTCTTTGATTACTGACAAAGTTGCACGTTAGTTACCGATCTAAGTTCATCATCTTTGATCGACGACCAAAAATTTGCAAGGGCATCGGCCTCGCTATTTTCTTCTCAAGGTACGTGTTGCATGATCCATCCTTTAAATCGATGTAGAGACTTGTAGTTTGTCCTAGTACCTCTGCATTCGATCTTCTCGGACCTCGAAAGTTCTGTTGACTTGGTTTACCACAAGTTGGGAGTCACACATGGCCTCGATGACCTCTACCCCCAAGCTCTTAGCTAGTTCAAGACCTGCAATCATGGCCTCATACTCGGCCTTGTTGTTAGTTAATTTTGAAGTTATGATTGACTATCTAATTGTATTACCTGTGGGTGGCTTCAAAATAATGCCTAGGCCGAACTCTTTGACGTTTTGAGCGCCATATGTGAAGAGGTTCCATACTCCTGATAATCTACCTAATTTTAATAGTAGTTCATTTTCGACCTCGAGTACAAGGGCTGGCGTGAAGTCATCCACGAATACTGCCAAGATTAGAGACTTGATGGTCTTCAAGTTTGATACTCGATATGGTACCTAATATATGGCATACAGAATTTCTTCGGGATGGGCTTCGAAGCCGCACTTGGAGAAAAAGGCTTCTACACGAACTTCTTCGAACCCAAACCTTTTAGAATCAGGGGTGCCCCCATTATTTGGTCAACCAGTGAGTTGTACGTTTCTACCTTTTATCATTAGCCTCGATTTATTTTCACCTGAGTCAATCCATTTAGTGAGCTCCTCGAGCATTTTCATCGTAGCAGAGTTAACCTCCGAATCATTGACATTTGATCTCTCCAGAATAGGTTCGGTCCCGCAAATAGTTTCTGGTTCAGGCTCTGGTTCGATCCACTTGGTGCTCGATGCTGATTCTGTAGTAATGCTATAGCGGCTTGCTGAGATTTTAGCATTTCGTTGGAGGCTAACTCCACCGTCTTCTCCGCCATGCGTACCTCGACCTCTTGATCGAACTTTCTTGTGTATGCTACCTTCAGGATCAACGCCCAGATTTGCATTTAAAATAACATGCGAACTAACGTCGATGGGGTCTGCAATTGGTACTCCCCCGTGGTCTGCGTAAGGCACTTCAATCCCTGGGGCGGCTACATTATCATTTTCTCCATGGAAATCGAGGCCATTATCGGCGTGAGTGGGTACTTCTTGCGAGTTAGACATGTTGATCCTAAAATCAAAATCACTCACAAGAACATGTGTAAAGTAGTGTATGTTACGAGAACTAATACCAAACAATCACTATTATTCTTAGCCCTACGATGGGCGCCAAACTGTTTACCTTTAAAATTGGATAATAATTAAACTTATAATGTAGCTTTAAGGACAACTAATTCCACCTAATACTAATTGATAAATATGAAGATAAGTTGTAGAAGTTAACAATGAGATAAAGAAAATTAGTGTCGAAACGTAATTCATCCCTCATGCATGAGTGTCATCGAACTGATCAATACCTAAATAGTTAAGAAATAAGCAATTACCGGTGAACAAGAATATAAGCTAGACAGAAAGTATTGTATAGCTTTGATATGTGTGAATGTAAGGTGTCTACTAAAAGATTAGAACCCTCTTTACATAGTAGAGGAATTCTATCTATGGTACAATTCTAATTATGGAAGTAAATCCCATGATTAACCTAAACAACCACCCTTGATTTGATCTTTTTTGAAATTTCCGACGTGATCTTCGATCGGTCACGGATATCTCGCTTTTCTATTATTGCGCTTTGCTCGAAGTCTGCGTTATTTGGTCTCGCTCACTACTGGCCTCGATCTTGACAGGCACCTCGATTCTCGAACTCGGTACCTTATCCTCGTGCTCTTGTCTGATCCACTACGAGGCCGACCTTTGATGCAACTCCCTGGTCTCGATCAAATAGTAAAATCGGATAGATCCAATTTTAGCCATATATATATATAGATAAACGACTATTTAGACTAATAGATTATAGGTCTCGGGTATTCAATCAATTAATCCCACGGATCGAAAAAGTTTATGCAAAAATAAAATAAGCGAGTGAGGAAAGCCACTAAATTAAAAGCTTCGCTCGTTCGCTCAAACGCTCGTTTAGCATATAGGCTACAGCGAGTGGAGTGCATGAACCCCTCGTTCCTAGATCAAAAGGGACGAGGGAAAAAAGCTCGAGAAAGCATTTTTGGAAGGGAAAATATCTGTAAAAGTAATCATTATTTGTTTGGTAGCGTAAACGGATAATTGAACAAAACATAATAATGGGCTCGTTGGCTTTCTTTTTGGTTGGAACATGATGTCTCTTCATCAATCTAAGTTTTGGCTAAACAGGAAAATACATAAAGTATTACGATTGTTTTCTTTTTCTTTTTAATTGGTTTTTTCTCGACAATCTCTAATTAGTTATTATTCATAACTTGGCTCAAATTGCACGTTTCGTTCCAATATAAATAAACATGAAAAGAATGCTCATAACTAATCTACTTAACGTCTTTCAAAATTGTCAGGACAAGAAACTAAGATAAGACTTGAGGATTAAAGAATCTTTGAATTTTCAGATTTATTAACAGTAAGAGAATTAGATTATGTCCAAATGGTTTTGGATTTTATCTTATCATGTTTCTTTTCCTTTAAATCTTTCTGCCTTTGAGCCAAACGGCCTCCCCGAAACAGTATTTCTTTCCCCTCCGGAGTAGTGGTAAGACATGCGAATATTCTACCTCTTCAAACTTTATTAATAGAATTTTATTGGGTTTATTATGAAATAATATAAAAGACAAGAACAATAACTCAAGAACAAGAGCAAATAGAGAGAAGAGTAGAGAGAGTTCTTCTTATTGATACTTAGAGAATGTTAGGGGTGGTTTACAATGGTAGAAGACCCCTTTATTTATAGGGAGGGGGATGATTTATCTACCAAGAATAGAACTCTAGAATCTCTCTAATTATAGACATTCACCTTAAATAGGAGATTTCATAACACTCCCCCTTGAATGTCTATTCAACAATGTGCCTCGTTAAAAACCTTAAAACCAAAACCCAATGGGAAAAATTAAAGAAAGGAAAAAGAGTACACATGTTTGAATATGCGCCTATTGGTTGCCTCGTTAAAAACCTTGCAAGGAAAACCCAGTGGGACAAAACCTTGTAAGGGAAAAAGAGTGCAACGCGCATTAACTCCCCCTAATAAGAACATCAATTTATATCCTTGAGCATTTGCATTCCAATCTTGTGCATCATCTTCAAAACGATCTTTGGTAGATATTTGATAAATAAATCAACCATATTGACTTAAATAAATATTCCGCACCTTGAAATCATCATTCTTGATAGATATGAACATCTTCATATAATGTCGTGGAATAACTCTTCAATATCTCCATAGATGCATTCTCAATGCCATCATGCTTATAGTTATAGCAAGATACATATGCACACAAATTGTACTTGGGATGTGGTACTTCAAGACCACGAATTGCATATGCTTCAAGCAACTTAAATCTTTCAAGTTAAGTCATATAAGCCATATAATAGACTTTAGATGCATATCAAGTTTTCCATGTCATGCTAGACAAATAAGATATCGAAAACTGACTATACATACCTTTGACTTTATACTTTCAAGCATTTGAACTATAGGTCCAAAACTACATGTCTTTCACATGGAATCAATTCTTCTTGAATTGTATCTCTTCCATTTAGTTACTTTCTTTGGGTCAGCAAATGCGTATAGCATGCTTTGCAATATGTTGCAATTGAATTATCCCTTTTATGAACTTCAGGTTCATATCATGACATTCGGGGATATACATATACAAATGATAATTCATCCCATGTAACATTTTCTCAAGTGTTTATCATGTCTCCCCCTCATGTTAGTAAAGCTAACTTGTTTCCTCAACTTTGGGAAATCATCTTTGTGCATTATCATGTCAATATACACAACACATTAATAATAAGATGAAATTATTTGGTTCCTGACCTTGAACCACTTGTGAGGGGAGAATATAATATACTCTCGTCTACAACGTATATCAAACTGATATATATAATTTTGTTCTCACAAGAAACAGTTTAGCTATTAAGTGGAAGCACTCAATAATTATCTTGCTAAACCAACTTTGATATAAACCAACTTATCAAGATGAACTATCTTGAGTAGAAAATCTGGAAATTATGCTCGAAGTTAGATTACTGAGCAATTTACCTCGCAAGCATCGGCCAGGCTGCGGGTTAATAACAATTGCGCATGTAACCATTTCATAGATGCATCATATGTGGTATACATGGCAGGTGAATGGGCCCATATTCACCTTTGATATTTTCAGAATTTATGGGCTTCAACCCGAACTCTTTAGTTGGTCAGTTCATTAATGAGAACAAGTGATACAAGAGAATTCGTAAAGAACTTTCTAGTTCTCTGATATTCACCTATGTGAATTTGCACATCATACTTAAAATGAGATGGCTAACATGAATGCCAACTGAATAAATTATCAATATTGGTAACCATGACATGTGCACTTATCAATAAACTTCAGGTTTATTATGACATGGGTTTTTATACCAATAGATATCCACTTTATTGTGACATTCTTTCGTTTGTGTAGTACAACTGGAGAACAAAGCGGGTAGCTTTTCATATGCAAATTAACCCGCTACAAGTTGTAGTAATAGGAGATATCAAAGCCTTCCTTTATTTATAGTCTCAATATAATCAATCGCTTTCGCGTGTACTTTGGAAACTGAATAAGTTTCTTTGAGACTTACTACAGCACAATACTCAATTGTGTTTCTCCAACATAGTAATAATTGGCTCTTCTAGAGCTCTCAATTAATTTTGTACTACCACAGATTCATCAACATCCATGTGGTGAATATCTTTCTTAAAGAGAAAGTTATACCATTATGGTCATGTCAAACTTATATGCAAGATATGTTTCTTGCATTATCGTTGTCCTTTAATAGTCATATTTCCAAAATACTTTGGCGTACAATAGGTACGTGACCAACGATCATTCATGCTATATTTCATGTTCATATTCTTCCAATAATGAATATGTATTCGTGAATCAGATGTTGTCACATTCACTTCGGGGATATGTGATTTTGTTATCCTTTTCAAATCTATAAATGCGTCAGGCATTTGATTTGCTATTCTTTGCAAATGGATAATCTTTTGTGCCTCTTTTCTCACAAATAGAGGTGTGTGGATCAAGATGAGATAATGATGCATTTTTCCACAAAATTTCCCGTTTGGTTTCACCAACTTCTCCCCCTAATTTTGGAAAAAGTGTCTCATCAAATTGACAGTCTGCAAATCGTGCAGTGAACAAATCTCCTGTCAATGTTTCGAGGTAGCGAATAATGGAGGGCGATTCAACCTCAACATATATTCCTAACCTTCTTTGCAGACCCATTTTGGTGCGGGATGGCGGTGCTAAAGGCACATATACTGCGCATCCAAAAATTTTTGAATGGGATATATTAGGTCCATGACCCAAAACCAATTGCAACGGGGAATATTTGTGTCAATTCGTCAGTCAGAGACGAACTAGCATTGCTGTATGCAAAATGGCGTGACCCCAAACCGAAGTGGGCAGCCGACAAACTAAAATGCTGCATGTAAAATGGCATGAACCCAAACCAAAGTGGGCAGCCGACGAACTAGCATTGCTGCATGCAAAATGACGTGAACCCAAACCGAAATGGGCAGCCTCGTTTTCATGAAGAATTCAAGATTATTCTCATCTATTGTCTCCATATGATATCCATTTTGAATGATATCTTTAAAACTCAACAAGTTCCTTTTAGACTTGGAGGAGAACATTGCGATTGATATCATTAAAACTCACCAAGTTCTTCTTAGACTTGGAGGAGAATATTGCATTCTCTAAGATAAACGTCGTGCCTTTGGGCAGAGTTACAGTTGCTCTTCCGGAGCCTTCAATCAATTTACTTCCCATGGTTTGACATATAAAAGAAAATATACGAACATGAGAATAAACAACTTCAATTCGTTTACGTCACATAATATTTTCAAAATCTGCTGCTAACAGTTGACTAACAAAATCAGATATGTTATCCATAATTGATTACTTTGCAGTTTGAAAATTTTCAGCGTTTTTCATAAGACAATCGGTTATTAAACACACACAATCGATTGTTTGAACATAGACAATCGATTGTTAAACACACACAATCGATTATTTGTTATTTTTGAAAAACTTCAGATCACACTGTTTAAGACAATCGATTGTTAGACATAGACAATCGATTGTTGGTTATTTTTGAAAAATTCCAGACCTCACTGTATAACGACAATCGATTGTTAGACATAGACAATCGATTGTGGATGATTTTTGAAAAATTCCAGATTACACTGTCTAACGACAATCTGATTGTTAGACATAGACAATCGATTGTGGATGATTTTTGAAAAATTCCAGATTACACTGTCTAACGACAATCGATTGTTATACATTGACAATCGATTGTTGACTGTTTTTGAAAAATTCCAGAACACACTGTTTTAAAGACAATCGATTGTTGATCATTGACAATCGATTGTTTTGCAGTTTTTATGCGAAATATGAGATAACCGACTAGTTTTTCAGGTTAGTCGATTACCTCTACTGGAAAGTAAAAATATTATTGATATTTGAGCATATTGATACATTCTAAAGAACTAATACTAACATTATATCATGAACTAACTAATACTAGCTAATACTAATGGCTATTAGTTTATTCATTCACTAATACAAACAAGTAAAATAAAATCAAATAGCTCCATCTTCTTTCATCACGGATCCATCACCGATTAGGTGGTCTATCTTCCCCTCGATTTGCTCAAAGAAGTCTGCCACATCCAAGTGGGTGATCTCAAAGTTGTCGTCAGAGACAAAATTCGTTTCAGGGCGTTTACTCTTTCGAGATGCTTGATAAAGGTCAACCAAAAGTCATGGTATACGGCAAGCCTTTGACCAGTGCCCGTTTTCACCGCAACGATAATATATAGTTTATAAACTATTTACTTTTGGGTTCTTATCGTATCGTGCTTGTGGCAGAGTGACCAACTTCAGGTTGTCATATCTCTTCTTTAAGCCATTCCACAAGATAGGTGGATCCTTGACGGTGAGATATTCAATCTTCAAACCTTCATCAAGGTGATGGCGCAAGAAAATCAAGGCCTTCGCACATTCTTGGGTGGATGCTTTTTCTCTATCTTTGATGGTGTCTCCGAGACCCATAGCATCTAAGTGGATTTCAGCATCCAACACCCATGTCATATAGTTCTTGCCCGAAATTTCAAGGGCAACGAACTTTCTTTTCATAATGTCAGACATAAACCAAAATTTACATCAAGAGCGTGTTCATACTTACGGGCTCTATTACAATTATCACATTCACTTCAGGGAATGGATCAAACTCATGTGCTTTACACAATCTCATGTCAAATATTACTTTCATAAAGTGAAAGATTATTTTGAGAATCCTTATTGTTCTCATTACCACAATAATGACGATTATAACTTCGTCTATTGCCATGTCCACATCCATTGATACCTTTACGGTAATTAGTCTTCTTTCAGACTTATCACATACTGCTACCACATTCTCTAAAGGGAATGGAGCAAATTCAATTGGACGGAATTCTTTGTCACGTCCACATTCATTGATACCTTCATGGTAACATTTTAGTCTTCTTTCAGACTTATCATATACTGCTTCCACATTCTCTAAAGGGAATGGAGCAAATTCAATGGGACGGGTTTTCAATTATTTGCCCACAATCATACATGAATTTAATCATGGCAGGACATAGGGATTTTACCACTTCGTGTGGTTATAATTTCTTACAAACTCCTTTAGAGTTATAATCAAACTTTGTTGTCTATGTTTGTATATAAAATCAAATTATAGAATTTCAAGAATTTGAAAGGGAAAAATAAAATACTTACCTTTAAGGTATACCAATTATATTTTTTGATGTTTTCTTCTTTTTCTCTTTGTTTTTCGTTTCTTTTCCTCCCTTTTTTTTCGTTTCTTTTCCTTCTTTCTTCATTCTTTCTTTGAAGCAAAACCTTGCACAAACAAAAGTTAAGACAATCGAAAATTAAATTAGGAAGAGGGAAATACCTTAGATTTCTCGAGAATGGTTCTTGAGGCGGTAGAGTCTCGTGCTGATAACGTATTATGAAATAATATAAAAGACAAGAACAATAACTCAAGAACAAGAGCAAATAGAGAGAAGAGTAGAGAGAGTTCTTCTTATTGATACTTAGAGAATGTTAGGGGTGGTTTACAATGGTAGAAGACCCCTTTATTTATAGGGAGGGGGATGATTTATCTACCAAGAATAGAACTCTAGAATCTCTCTAATTATAGACATTCACCTTAAATAGGAGATTTCATAACAGGGTTGTTATTATTATTATTATTGCTTTTGGGCCAATCACAATGTGTACACTCTATATAGGTCCGTTATTACTAATGTTTCGACAGAACCAAGTAGCTCGATATCATATTTGTGTTGAATCTTTTGTTTAATATATAAAAATAATTTAAAATACAGTAAGCTATCTTCTTTGAAATTCAGAATTTACAAACTCAAAATCTTAATCTCGTCACTAAATTAATGTGAATAAAAAACATTCATCACATTCATACAAAAATGTTGTCTTGTGGTAGTCTCCTCTAAATTCTAATAAATGGTTTACGCTACGGTTAAACTAGCAAACTACTCAAAGCAAATTTTCATAAGAAGGGTTTGGCCACATTTATTCTTATTTTTATTTTTACTTTTCTCGGAAATCTTATTATTTTTTGCTGAATTAATGTTTGGTCATGAAATTTTATATTCTACTTGAAGTTGAATTTTGGAGTTTTTTAAAAATTTGGAAAATTTTAGAAAGTTATTTTTCAAAATTTTCAATTTAAATCTCTGACAAAAATTCAAAAACAGCTCCAAACTGTATTTGTGTCCAAATACAACTCTAATTTTTAAATAGCATTTTCCCTTAATTTTTTTATTTTTATTTTTTCTGGAATTTCTTAATTCTTGTGCCCAAACACCCACTTAAATTAGTTCCAACAGCGTATAAATAACATTTATGAGATGTTTAAAAAAATGTACGTTTATTTAGCCCCTCCCCCCCTCCCCCCAAAAAAAAACTTAGGTCCCCAGAACCAAGGAACATACAAATCATCCCATTTCTTTCATAGCAAAAACAAAAAGTGTAACCAACCATGAAAGAATCCAAGCCTGTCAAAAACTACAATAAAATAACTTACTTTCACATAACAATAAAAAATCTCCGATTAATTATCCCTTCATTCTCTTAAGAAAGTCTGTCGAAAATAACTTTTTTACCTGCACAATGTAGGGCTAATGTTATGTACTTTATTTACTATCCTCATCAAACTTCACTTGATATATTGTTGTTATTGTTGTCGTTGTCTCAAAAAACAGAGAAGGAAACAAAATGACATAGTTTCATTGGTTATTTCATATTTGGTAGCTGAAAATCTCTCGTTCCACAATACTCTTCCCTCTGAGAAGTATGCATTTGATAAGAAGCTGCACAATTTGGCAACATAGGATGATACTGATGAAAGTAGTTATTAGGTGTCACCATTGGTACAAAATAACACAATGGTTGAGGTTGTTGATCAACATTACTCAACATATCTCGAGCCAAATCCATGTGACATGTATGTTGATTTTCGATAATATTTTCACTAACACTTAACATCGCTAGATGTGGCTCATAACCGATAGCGATGTAGTGAGGTATTCCAGAACTTTGATGATCATCTCGTCGTATCATCTGATGCTGCTCAAATTGCATAATTTCTGTCTCCGGGAAATTTGTCGGTGGCACAATTGTTGTTGCTGCTGCTCAATAATTTCCAATTGTAAACTGTTTTTTCTAACAAAACTTTGCATTACACATTGAGTATTTGGTTGAGTTACTTGCTTTCCAAGAAAACTCATTGCATGCATGTCCTCTAATGATATTGTGTGCATTCCTTTTAATAATTCCAACTTACGGTTAGAAAAATAATATAAAGAAATAATTGTAAGTCGGTTTTGAAGCGCAAAAAATCACTATCTTTAAATAGTTGCAGCCCAATATAATAATCTTTCAGATTAAAACAAAGTCACTGTAGTGAAAGTTAATTAATTTCGTTCAAGGGTGTTGGCTAAATATAAAACTAGAACATACATTTATATTAAAATCAAGATTTAAATAAAACTAAAAATGCCAAATCTTTTACAATTATAAAAGACTTCAAAGTCATTTTAAACATGACCCCCCCCCCCCCCCCCAAACCCAGAAAAAAAAAAGAATTAATCCAAATAGTCGTCCACCCTACCACTTAAATTAAAAACAGACAGTGAAGATATATTATATGCATAATTTATATATTATATATGTATAATACATGTATAATCTATGTATATGACTAGAAAAATAAATAATTAATATGGTCGCCTATTTGTATAAAGATAGGATTGTTTTATATTTGTACAAATTACTCCTTCTGTCCCAATTTATATTATATATTTTTTATTATGAGAGTCAAACGAGTTTTGTATGTCTTAATTTCTTATATGACTATTAAATATTTTGAAATATTATTTATTGTGACTTTTAATACCTTTTATGTGTAGTTTTCAAACATTTAAAGTTTATTTTAAAAAATTCAAAAATTTCATGTCCGATTTATAGTCAAAATCAAGAAATAACTAAAATTCAAACAACATTACATAAATTGGTACTGAGGGAATATTTAACAATATCTTTGCTTCATAAACTCGATTTTTGCCCCCAATGAAGCAGAAAGTTGTTTGAGTTGATCAGAAGATAAATTATCATAGAGTTGATCCCAAGTTGGATATTTAGCCTCAAAATTCTTTTTGCCTAATTTTGAAGACTCAATCTCGACTTTTCTTGTTAAGTCTCTGAAGTAAAAAGATAAATCATGAGTTCTCAGTCTCTGATCATCATTAAATCGGACTCTGTACGAGTCGATTAAGCTTTGAACAGTGTCTTTTTCGGGCTAGATTGTCGGTTCGCTATCTTTTGGACCATATATAATCATACATAATTTGACTTGACATAATGTTGATAATTCATCGGCCTTTTTCTCCAAATGTTTTTTCTCTTTTGATACGTCAAATTTCGAGATCTTTCGTTTTTAATCAGTTCCATGCCAATTTTTCTTCGGCTCATCTGCTGAATTCACAACAATTTCAGAAAAAAATTGTGAGTTTGGGTAATAAAAAAGAAAATGGCTAAGTTAAAAGTAGCATTTTGTATAATCAAATTAAATGGAACGATATATATTATGTCCTATATGCCGTCTATAATGTAGAGTTTTAAAAAAAATCCTACTATTACAGATAATTAAATTGGTCTTTTATGAAGGTATAAGAATTTTTTCCTTACGAAAGAAACCGTTGGGCAAGAACAATTAATTACTTAATTTTTTTTTGACTATTTTCACACATACTAAGAAATTCATCTTTTAGCATTAATTAATACTAAAATTGACCATATTAATTTTAATTTACTCCAAGGGTAAATTTAAAAAAATTAAATTAATTTCTTCTTGATATCTAAACAAATTAAATATTGTGGAACACAAAAAAAAGATCAAAAAATTAATTAAAGTGGAGCAGAAGGAGTACTATTTACATGCTAGAGGAGAAAAAAGTAAGTAACTTTAACATATATTTGTCTCTCGATATTCAAAGTTTATCACATAAATGAGAACAGATGGAGTATCAATGATGAAAAAAAAGGAAAATAATTAAATACAACATAGCCTAAATTTCTAGAGCTAGGAAATCTTTACACAAATAGCCGGTCGGCTGTTATACATGAACTATATATATGCCAATTGTTTAAACGCTTGGGCTGGCGGCTATCTAAGTTAATTCTTCAAAATTGAAAGCATCTATACATCTTGAAGAAATTTAGTTAAGTGTCTTTATGTGATAGAACAATAGAATAAGAAACTCATACGTATTTGAAAAAATAAAACACATCAAAATCAAGAAAATTTGTATGTAATTGTTCAGTAAAGCTAAGAAATTAACAATTACCTCTTTGTAATTAACTTTAAATCTTCAAAATTAAACCCTTTGTTTCTGAAACACCAATGTGGTTGAGAATGCGATTAGTAGTCAGCCTAAAAGAAACATATGCAAAAGTTTCGTAACTCAAATCACAAAAAATAATAATAATAATAATAATAATAATAATAATAATAATAATAATAATAATAATAATAATAATAATAATAATAATAATAATAATAGAAACACAAAGGAAAATTTAGAATGATAAGCTCTTCCTTCTCTCTACTCTACTGTTCCATAGCCTCTTCTCTGCTTGGCTCGGCGCACGTTAGTCTACGTACGCCGAGGGGTTTTTCGATGGCTAGAGGAAGGGGACGGGGCAGGGGACGACCCAAGAAACTTCCGATTCCCACCATAGATCAACCTATTACCACCACAACCCAAACATTGCTGGAGAATCCGACAGTGGCCCTGCCAGTTGAGTCCGGAGATGAAGATGAGGAAAATGTGTTGTTACAGCAGGGTGATGAAATCAGTGATTTAGATCATAGTTTTCCTGTGTTGATTGAACCTTTGATGCCTTTGATGAAGCAGGGTGCTGCTGAAAATCAACACATGCAGAAGGCCACAATAGTCCAAAATCAAGCTGGGATAGCTAAACCAAGTGAGGAGATGATAGATAGTGCTGATGTACCAAAGAAAACTGGGCTAGCCTATTTCAGAAGAATCGTTTTGCAGCTAATGGTATGACTTTGGAGTATATTCCCCCGATGCTGATGGAAGGGCAACCAGTAGGGATACTGGATAAAGCAGAGGTGGAGGAGGAGGAAAACAAGTGGAGATGTGCCCTAATAATTTACATGATAGGGGGGGGGGACCTGGATACAATCCGATGAAGAGATTCATCCACACTCATTGGGCACAGGTACCTGAGCAGGATCTGTTTTATCATGAAGAAGGTTATTATATTGTGAAGTTCAAAATCATGAGTCATGCTAAAGAGATCATGTGTGCTGGACCTTACTCTATAGCTAATAGACCTTTGATTCTCAAGCAGTGGTCGGCAGATTTTGATTTTACTAAAGAGTTTCCTGTTGAGATACCATTATGGGTCAAATTTCCCAAACTGCCTATGTCATGTTGGGGAATGAAATCCTTGAGCAGAATTGCCAATGTACTAGGGAACCCCTTGTTTGCTGATGAGTGTACCACTAAACAGACTAGAGTTTCTTATGCTCGTATGTTAATATAAATGAATGTTACTAAAGAACTACCTCGGGATATCTGGATAATGGATCCTAATGGCAAGAAATTTCTACAAGAGGTGATCTATGATTGGAAACGAACCTTTTGTGAGAAATGCAGCATGGTGGGGCATAACTGCCTTATGAAGGCAAAACCAAATCAAACTGATCCAGAGAAGAAACCAAAGGTTCAGGAGTGGAGAATTAAAACATCAACTGCCCAGATTTCAGCAGGAAGTGGCTCCTTCACAACCTGTCCCATTGAAAAATACTACAGGCCAACAACATCCAGTATCACCTCTACTGGTAACTAGTATGAACAGACAGATTGATAAAGGAAAACAAGTTCAATCCCCAGAATTTAATGTCACTAACTTTCCTCTTTTGTCTCCTATAGTGATCAGTAGTCGTTTTGAAACAATTTCTGGTGGTAGAGTGGAAAAGCCTCCAGGAGATGAAGGTGGACCTAGTTTATGTCAATGAAATGCTTAGTTTGGAACATAAAGGGGTGTAAATAAAAGGTATAAACAAAAGGAGGTTAAGGAGTACATTAGGAAGAATAATATTACCATTGTAGGTTTGGTAGAGACTAAAGTTAAAGAACAAAATGCAGAAAAGGTTGCTAAGTTGCTGGTTCCTGGATGGAAACTTATAACCAACTATCAATATGCTCTTAATGGTCAAATCTGGATCTTGTGGGATGCACAGTTCCTTACGGTCACTATACTTCAAGAAGATGCTCAACTGATCCATTGCAGAGTTAAGAATGCATCTGGTGATATCAACTGCTACCTCACTGTGGTATATGGATTCAATGGGATAATCCAGAGGAGATCACTGTGGAATAATTTACAAGTTTTGGCTACTAACATTACAGATTCGTGGCTACTCACCGGAGATTTCAATGTTGTCATGTATCCTCAAGATAGACAATCAGATAATCATGTTAAGTAGGCTGAGGTTCAAGAATTCACTCAATGCATCCACCAAGCTGGTCTTTCTGAACTTCCTTGGAAAGGTGAATATTTTACTTGGACAAATAGCCAGAGTGGTAATGACAGACTTTGTAGTAGACTGGACAGATCTTTTGGCAACTATGAATGGATGAATAACTGGAGTCATGTACACACTATATATGATTCTCCATTAGTATCTTATCATAGTCCTATGGTGATCACAATGACTGAAACTCCTAAGATAGGTAAGCCACCTTTCAGATTTTTCAACGCATGGACTTCTCATGCAGACTTTTACCAGTTGATTAGAGACAACTGGCATTGCAAAGCCCTGGCTACTTTGAAGGATGTGTGGATTAATCTCAAATTCCTGAAAGGCCCCTTAAAATCTTTAAACATCAAAGATTTTAAGAATATTAGTCAAAGGATTGTTGATAGTAGGCAAGAGTTAAAGGATATCCAAATGTAGATGAGCTTGGCCTACACTGATACATTGCAACTCAAGGAGAAAGAGATAGCAGTAAACTTGGAGAAATGGTCTTTGATTGAAGAAAGCCTATTACAACAAAAATCCAGGGCCAAATGGATCCAGTTGGGTGACTCTAATAATAAGTATTTTTCTGCCATCTTGAAGGAAAGAAACCAGCATAAACATATTTCTGAACTAATTACAGGTGAAGGTTTTAAGATATCCAGCCCAGCTGATATTAAGAAAGAAGTTACTGACTTTTATAAAGCCTTAATGGGTACAGCTGCTGCCTCCTTACCAGCCATAAATCGAAAATATATGGCCAATAGCCCTAGTTTAACACAGCAACAGAGGAGATCCTTGAGTTAAGATGTTACTGATTTGGAGATTATTGCAAGTTTAAAAGCTATTGGAGATGATAAAGCTCCTGGAATTGATGGTTATAATGCATACTTCTTTAAGAAGACATGGAACATAACTGGCACACAGATTATTCATGCAGTTAAGGATTTTTTCCTTACTAATAGAATGTACCATTGTGTCAACTGTGCTTCTCTTACCTTGATCTCTAAAGTTCCTAATCCAACTACAGTCAAGGAATTTAGGCCAATTGCATGCTGTTCAGTGTTGTACAAATTGATATCTAAAGTTCTTGCTAACAGAATGCAACATGTTATGCCTAACATTATATGTACAGCTCAAGCTGGATTCATACCAGGTAGAAGAATTGCAGACAATGTGATACTAGCCCATGAATTAATCAAGAACTATACCAGATCTCATATCTCTCCAAGGTGCATGATTAAAATTGATTTGCAAAAGGCTTATGACTCTGTAGAATGGATCTTCCTGCAGCAAGTACTTGAAGCTTTCAATTTCCAGACAGGTTTATCAAATGGATCATGCAATGTGTTAAAACTGTGAGTTATACTATATTTTTCAATGGAGAAACAATTGTTCCTTCTAAGGCTACCAAAGGCCTTAGGCAAGGGGATCCTATATCCCCCTTTCTATTTGCAATTGTTATGGAATATCTCAGTCGATCACTGGCTTAACTGAAGCAACATCAAGCTTATATCTATCATCCAGGTTGTAAGAAGTTGGGCATCATACATATCAGTTTTGCAGGTGATCTGCTATTGTTTTCCAAAGGTGATACACAGTCTATTATTACTATGTTTAAAATGTTCTCTCAATTCACTGAAGTCTCAGGTCTGGAAGCTAACTTGAGCAAAGTTCAGTGTATTTTGGAGGTGTCAGCTCAGAGGTTAAACTGCAGATCACTCAACAGCTAGGTTATGGCTGTGGGATATTGCCTTTCAAATACTTGGGAATTCCTCTTACTACTAAGAAGATGACACTTATCTAGTGGAAACCTTTGGTGGTAAGATCACTGCCAAAATTACATCATGGAATACTCGAAAATTATCATATGCAGGCAGGATACAGTTAGTACAATCAGTTTTGTTTGGCATTCAGGCTTATTGGGCTCAACTGTTTCTTATTCCTTCCAAGATTCTAAAAATGATTGAAGCTCACTGCAGAAGCTTTATTTGGTCAGGGTCAGTAGCAATTACTAAGAAGGCATACATTGCCTGGGACAAAATGTGTCTACCTAAATCAGCTGGTGGTCTAAACCTTACAAATCTCTTAATATGGAATAGGGCTGTCATTGCTAAGTTATCTTGGGATTTGGCTCATGAGAAAGATACTCTATGGGTCAATGGATACATTCTGTGTATATAAAGCAGCAAGAACACACTCATGTACCTAAACAAGCCAGTTGGATGGTTCGAAATTTTTTTGCAACTTATGACATGATATATCTGAGGTAGTGCTTATAAAATCCAGTTTGTTCTATTAGATCTCTCTACTTGTCTCAGATTGGGCAGCTGCCTAGAGTTCATTGGAAGAATCTAATAACACAAAACCATGCGAGGCCTAAGGCAGTATTTACTCTATGGCTGATTCTCCACGATAGACTGCCTACCAAAGCTCGACTGTTACATTGGGATCTAGTTGTTGATTCTCAATGTGGTTTGTGCCAGCGTGAGATTGAATCCAGGGATCATCTTTTCTTTACCTGCTAATTTGCTTCTGACCTAAGGAACCACACCATGAAGTGGATCAGAGAAACTATGGATAGTGTCCTCGACTGGGAACAATTTCTACAGCTGATCATTTGTAAAGCTAAAGGCAAAACTACTAGAGCGAGCATCTTCAAAATGGTGATAACAGAATTGTTCTATACAATATGGTTGGAAAGAAATGCAAGGATCTTTGAGAAGTTGTTTCGTAATAGTGACAGTTTGCTTCGGGAATTAGCATATACATGCAATGTTCGAAGCACCTCCAGTACTCGTCAGCAACTTCAGCGGTTTTTTCTGTAAAATAGAAGTTTAGTATAGCATTGTAGTGAATGTCTAGTTGGATGATTAGTTTAGTTAACACATGAGAATATCAAAGTTGTTATAAAATCTCCTATTTTAGGTGAATGTCCATAATTAGAAAGATACTAGGGTTTACTCCTCCCTATAAATAAAGGGGCCTTCTACCATTGTAATTAATCCCTAACAATCCCAAAGTATCAATAAGAATACTCCTCTCCCTATTCTCTCTGTATTGTTCTTGTTCTTACATTATTTTACTTGTCTTTTATATTATTTCATAACACGTTATCAGCACGAGACTCTACCGTCTCAAGAATCGTTCTCAAGAAAAACTAAGGTATTTCTCTCTTCCTAATTTGATTCTCGATTATGTCTGACATTATGAAAAGACAGTTCGTTGCCCTTGAAATTTCGGGCAAGAACTATATGACATGGGTGTTGGATGCTGAAATCCACTTAGATGCTATGGGTCTTGGAGACACCATTAAAGATAGAGATAAAGCATCCACCCAAGATTGTGCTAAGGCCTTGATTTTCTTGCGCCATCACCTTGATGAAGGTTTGAAGATTGAATATCTCACCGTCAAGGATCCACTCATCTTGTGGAAAGGCTTAAAGGAGAGATATGACAACCTGAAGTTGGTCACGCTGCCACAAGCACGATATGATTGGGCTCATCTGAGGCTCCAAAACTTTAAGTCTGTTTCTGAATATAATTCTGCAATGTTCAGAATTACTTCTAAATTGAAGCTATGTGGAGATAAAATCTCCGATTATGATATGCTTGAGAAAACGTTTACAACGTTTCATGCCTCCAATATGGTACTGCAACAACAGTACAGAGATAAAGGCTTCACAAAGTACTCTGAACTGATTTCTCTTCTACTTGTGGCTGAGCGAAATAATGACCTGCTCGTGAGAAATCACGAAAGTCGACCCACTGGGTCTACACCACTGCCTGTAGCAGATAAGGTGTATTCTCATTATGCCAATCATGAAAAGGGCCATGGATCTAAACATGGTCGTGGTCGTAATCGGGGTCATAACCGTGGACGTAGACAAGGAAGAAATATCCATGATATCCGTCAACCCCCGAGGAGAGATAACCGCCGAAAGCAGAAACGGGATTATGAGGATCCTAAGGCAAAAAGTTTAGAAACTATATGTTATCGTTGCGGTGGAAAAGGGCACTGGTCAAAAGCTTGACGTGTACCAAGACATTTGGTTGATCTTTATCAAGCTTCTCTAAAGAATAAAGGCCCTGAAACAAATTTTATCTACTACGACAATTTCGACATCACCCACCTGGATGTGGCAGACTTCTTTGAGCAACCCGATGGGAAAATAGACCACCTAATCGGTGATGGATCTGTGATGAAAGAAGATGGAGTTGTTTGATTTTATTTCACTTATTTGTAATAGTTAGTGAATAGACTAATAGTCATTAGTATCAGCTCGTATTAATTCATGATATAATGTTAGTATTAGTTCGTTAGAACGTTTCTACATACTCAGAATTTCAATAATATTTTTATTTTCCAGTAGAGGTAATCGACTAACCTAACAGTTAGTCGATTATCTAATATTTCGCATTAAAACTGCAAAACAATCGATTGTCAATGTTCAACAATCGATTGTCAACGTTCAACAATCGATTGTCTATGTTTAACAATCGATTGTCTTAAAACAGTGTGCTCTGGAATTTTTCAAAATAGCCAACAATCGATTGTCTATATTTAACAATCGATTGTCTTAAAGACAGTGTGCTCTGAATTTTTTCGAAATAAGCCAACAATCGATTGTCTATATTTAACAATCGATTGTCTTAAGACAGTATGATCTGAAGTTTTTCAAAATAGCAAGTAATCGATTGTGTGTGTTTAACAATCGATTGTCAATGTTCAACAATTGATTGTGTGTGTTTAACAATCGATTGTCTTAAGAAAATGCTTAAACTGAAATTTTCAAACTGCATAGTAATCGATTATGGAAATCATGTAATCGACTATCTGACTTAGTTAGTCAACTGACCTCAGCAGATTTTGAAAATATTGTTTAAATGTGACACAAACGAATTGAACTTGTTTATTCTTATGTCCGTGTATTTCTTTTGTATGTCAAACTATGGGAAAGCGAATATGGAAATCTCACAAAGCAAGCTTGGATCAACGTCCAGCTGTAAAAATATTTGCCTAGTTGATTCATGCACTACACATACGATACTCAAAGAAAAGGAATATTTCTCTCAACTAAATATGTGTAAGGCAAATATTACTACAATCTCTGGTAGTAGTAAATTGATTGAAGGCTCCGGAAGAGCAACTGTAACTCTGCCCAAAGGCACGATGTTTATCATAGAGAATGCAATGTTCTCCTCCAAGTCTAAGAGAAACTTGTTGAGTTTTAAAGATATACGCCGGAATGGCTATCATATTGAGACAATAGATGAAGATAATCTAGAATATCTCATCATTACAAAGAATGTCTCCGGCCAAAAGAGGGTTATTGAGAAATTCCCATCTTTATCTTGTGGCCTGTATTGGACAAGAATTAGTGCAATTGAGGCACATTCAACAGTAAACCAAAAGGTTACTGATTCCAATACTTTCGTACTTTGGCATGATCGATTGGGACACCCGGGATCGATCATGATGAGACGGATTATAGAAAGCTCATATGGGCATCCGTTAAAGAATTTCAAAATTCTTTCAAATAATAAATATCCTTGCACTTCTTGTTATCAAGGCAAGTTGATTATCAGACCATCACCAACAAAAGTTGGGACTGAGTCACCCACGTTTTTAGAACGTATACAAGGGGACATTTGTGGACCTATTCACCCACCCAGTGGGTCCTTTAGGTATTTTATGGTCTTGATAGACGCATCCTGTAGATGGTCTCATGTGTGCCTGTTGTCATCACGCAACCTTGCGTTTGCGAAATTAATGGCACAAATAATTCGACTACGAGCACAATTTCCTGATAATCCAATCAAGTCTATTAGACTGGATAATGCTGCTGAGTTTTCATCCCAAGCATTTAATGACTATTGCTTATCAATTGGGATAAAAGTGGAACATTCTGTAGCTCATGTTCACACTCAAAACGGTCTTGCAGAATCGTTAATTAAACGCCTGCAGTTGATTTCAAGGCCATTACTCATGAAAACGAGGCTGCCCACTTCGGTATGGGGTCACGCCATCTTGCATGCAGCAATGCTAATTCGTCTCAGACCGACGAATTATCACAAGTATTCCCCGTTGCAATTGGTTTTGGGTCATGAACCCAATATATTCCATTTAAGAATCTTTGGATGCGCAGTATATGTGCCTATAGCACCGCCATCCCGCACCAAAATGGGTCCGCAAAGAAGGTTAGGAATATATGTTGGGTTTGAATCGCCCTCCATCATTCGCTACCTCGAAACATTGACAGGAGACTTGTTTACTGCACGATTTGCAGACTGTCGATTTGATGAGACACTTTTCCCAAAATTAGGGGGAGAAGTTGGTGAAACCAAACGGGAAATTTTGTGGAAAAATGCATCATTATCTCATCTTGACCACATACCTCTGTTTGTGAAAGAGAGGTACAAAAGATTATCTATTTGCAAAGAATAGCAAATCAAATGCCTGACGCATTTACGGACTTGAAAAGGATAACGAAATCCCACATCCCCGCGGAAAATGTTCCAATCCGTATTGATGTCCCTGTTGGACAATCGTCTAGTGTCATAACCAATGAGTCGAATGCACGCCTGAAGCGTGGCAGGCCATTAGGTTCTAAAGATTGAAATCCTAGAAAGAGGAAAGCAAATGACAAAAATGACACTACGAAAGAATCTCATGAAGAAATTCATGATTTAACGAATTCTGAGATTCATGAAGAATCCATTGAGCCCGAGACTCTGGAAAATACGGAACTATCCATAAATCCAACTGATATTGAGGCAAATATTAATCGAGTGGATATAGTGGTGGATAATGTCTTTGCTTATAATGTCGCATCTAGCATTATGCAAGAATGTGAGGATCTCGAACCTCAATCTGTTGAAGAATGTCGAAAAAGACATGATTGGCCAAAATGGCAAGAAGCAATTCAATCAGAACTGAATTCGCTGGCAAAACGTGAAGTTTTTGGCCCTATAGTTGAAACACCTAATGGTGTTAAGCCCGTTGGCCATAAATGGGTCTTTGTACGCAAGAGAAATGAGAAAAACGAGGTACAAAGATATAAGGCACGCCTTGTTGCACAAGGTTTTTCTCAAAGGCCTGGTGTCGATTATGAAGAGACATATTCGCCTGTAATGGATGCTATAACCTTTCGTTATCTCATCAGTTTTGCTGTCCTTGAAAAGCTTGACATGCATTTAATGGATGTGGTTACTGCCTATCTTTATGGCTCACTTGATAATGAGATATACATGAAAAATCCCGATGGACTCAAAGTGCCAAACGCTCATAATTCAAAGTCTCGGGAAATGGTTTCAATTAAATTGCAAAGATCTTTGTATGGTCTAAAGCAATCAGGACGAATGTGGTATAATCGTCTTAGTGAGTATTTGTTAAAAGAAGGCTATATAAATGACGCTATTTGCCCTGTATTTTTATAAAGAAAACAACATCGGAATTTGTTGTACTTGCCGTATATGTCGATGACATAAACCTTATTGGAACCCCCATAGAACTCCAAAAGGCAATTGATTATCTAAAGGATGAATTCGAGATGAAAGATCTCGGAAAGACAAAATTATGTCTTGGTTTGCAAATTGAATATTTGGCAAACGGAATTTTTGTCCATCAATCTACCTATATAGAAAAGGTACTGAAACGGTTTTACATGGATGGAGCACATCCTTTAAGTACACCGATGGTTGTTCGATCACTTGATGTGAATAAAGATCCATTCCGACCGCAAGAAAGGAATGAAGAGCTACTTGGTCCTGAAGTACCATATCTTAGTGCAATTGGCGCACTAATGTATCTTGCAAATACTACAAGGCCTGACATATCCTTTTCAGTTAATGTCTTAGCAAGATTTAGCTCGGCTCCTACAAGGAGACATTGGAATGGGATCAAACATATATTGCGGTACCTAAAAGGGACCACTGATATGGGCTTATTTTATGGCAATAACTGCAGTCCCGATCTTGTTGGTTATGCTGATGCTGGATATTTATCCGACCCACACAAGGCTCGATCTCAAACGGGTTATGTGTTTACCTGTGGAGGCACCGCCATATCTTGGCGATCGACTAAGCAATCAATTGTGGCTACGTCATCTAATCATGCCGAGATAATTGCTATTCATGAAGCAAGTCGGGAGTGTGTGTGGTTGAGGTCTATCATACATCATATACAAGACAAATGTGGTTTGAAGTGTAATAAACTACCCACAACTTTGTATGAAGACAATGCAGCATGTATAGCTCAATTGAAGGGAGGATTCATAAAAGGAGATAGAACAAAGCATATTTCACCAAAGTTATTCTTCACACATGATCTTCAAAAGAATGGTGATATCAATGTGAAACAGATTCGTTCAAGCGACAATATGGCTGATTTGTTCACAAAATCTCTATCAACGTCAACCTTCAAGAAGCTAGTTCACAAGATCGGAATGCGAAGACTTAAGGATATGAATTGATGTTCTTATCAGGGGGAGTTAATGTGCGTTGCACTCTTTTTCCCTTACAAGGTTTTGTCCCACTGGGTTTTCCTTGCAAGGTTTTTAACGAGGCAACCATTAGGCGCATATTCAAACATGTGTACTCTTTTTCCTTTCTTTAATTTTTCCCATTGGGTTTTGTTTTAATTAAGGTTTTAACGAGGCACATCATTGAATAGACATTCAAGGGGGAGTGTTATAAAATCTCCTATTTTAGGTGAATGTCCATAATTAGAAAGATACTAGGGTTTACTCCTCCCTATAAATAAAGGGGTCTTCTACCATTGTAATTAATCCCTAACAATCCCAAAGTATCAATAAGAATACTCCTCTCCCTATTCTCTCTGTATTGTTCTTGTTCTTACATTATTTTACTTGTCTTTTATATTATTTCATAACAAAAGTGATGTATTGACATCCTTTTGGTGATTAATAAAATTTTAATTACCAAAAATAATAATAATAATAATAATAATAATAATAATAATAATAATAATAATAATAAGAACACCATTAATTAATACAACTGCTTGAATTAATTAAACCCAATTTCAGGAATAATTGCTAAAGTAATTGGATAAACAGAGCTAAAAACAGTAAGAAAGAGGGAAATTGAAGAAGGAATACCAAATTAATCGCTGAGTTAAATCAAAGAAAGAAGGCTTCAGTCTCCTTTTAAGGTATTTTATACTTAACATTTTCAGTTCTTCGTATGTATTTAGTCTAAATTGTAGTACTAATACGTTTTGAGTATGAATATTTTTCTTTCCTTTTTGGTTTACTTCGTATATTTTTTCTTTGTCCTAATTTTGCTTTCTCACCTTTTATTTCATTTTTTAGGTTCTTGTATCGATTTTCTTTCCGTTAATAGAAGTCGTACTCAATTTATTTGTCCACTCTCTCCATTCAAGCCTTTTATTAGTCTTTATTTAATTTTCTAGGAACACCACCCAATTGTAATAGATTTCCACGAAATACATGGGTTTTTCTTTTCAATATGGTAAACACCACCCCTTAAAATGCCATTAAAATTTGTGGCTCAAATCAATAATAACGTTCGTAAATTATTATCAAACTGAAGGGCAGTCGGGTGCGTAAGATATTTCGAATTTACATAGGATCTAAAAAGGGTCGTATCTTAAAATGTGGGCAGTTTGGTGCACAAAACATTTCATATTCATGTAGAGTCCAGAGATCACCACATTTCCGTATTCATGTAGGGTCCAAGAAGAACCGCAACATTACTAATTTTAATGTTGCTACAAAATTCCCCTTCTTATATCATCTAAGTATTGTTAATTCATATATGTTTTCACCTCATTTATTACTTAACCGTGATAAAGTACATTGATTTAGTGTAAATAGAGTGCCCAAGTCCTAACAAGAGTCACATAATGACTTTTTCTTTTGCTTTGTTTTTTTTGGTGACTACTAAACATCATGTGTATCATGGGTAACGGAATACATAGTTTACCAACGTGTTTAATAAAATATAGCATTAAGTTATTATATTATCAGGTTACTTAATACTAGTTATTACAACAATCATCTAACAAATGGGGACTAGTTGTAAAATAAGATAACTAATTAGATGCAATAAATTAAACTGCTTTTGTACCGTAAAAAGAAATGTTACATTGCTATTATATTTATGTCAAAATCTTCTGATGAATATTACCAAAAAAATCTTTTTGGGATAAAATTTAATGAATTGCGACCTTTTATTTAAAGAATTTTTACATTCTTATGTCACATAGGAAACCTTATTACCCCTAATGTTTAAGGTTTGACTTAATACACTTAGTATACCAAATTACCAATTCTATTCCATAGTGTATTTTACCCTAAAATTCTAGTATCCTTACCTTGAGCAGTTTTTGTTAACATATTAATATATGTTACCTAATTGAGTCCAGCTCATAAATTTTTTTAAATGACAATGACGAAGAAATGGTGAGTAATATAATATGTACACCTTTTCATAGATCGAGAATTAAGATTTTGTAGAAAATTGAAGAGCAGATATTGCAATCATTTTTATATTAGGTAAATACTTTAAACCACTTCTAAGCTTGGCTCAGATTATTAGTATCCTCCCTAAACTATGCCCGGTCTTAATTACCCCTCTCAACCTGGCCTTTTGAGAGTCATTACACCCCTAGGCTGATGTGGCAAAAAGTGTGGGTGCACTCGCCTGCCACGTGGATTTTTCTTGTCTATGTGTCATTTTTTTTAAAAATAAAATATTTTTTTCTCTTTTTAAGAATATTACTTTGTTAGATGATTTTTTTGAATAAAATTTGGATATAATAATATTATTTAGGCTAAATATTTTTATTTGTCCACATTAATAAAGTGTTAGGTTTTTTTTTTGAATTTGAGCTGAAAATAAAGATTTATACAATTAAAATAAATAGTAAAGGCATCTAAAAAGTTATAAAAGGTACATAGTTAAAATAAGTAGTCATTGTATCAAAATAAGAAATAAAAAGAGTGTATAAATGCGTTTGTAATTTCTTGCAATTGTATATTCTTTTTATTTCTTCTTTTGATGAAATGACTATTTATTTCAATTGTGTATTTTTAATTTTTTAAAAATAAAATCTATTAAAAAAATTAGAGCACTGTAATTTAGAGTTATATAAAAACTATAGCCAAAATAGTTAATTTCAAACTATGTACTTTTATAACTTTTTAGATACCTTGACTATTTATTTCAATTGCATAAATCTTTATTTTCAGGTCAAATTCTAAAAAAGACTAATTAAAATTTTATTATTTTTTACCAAATGAAAATATGTAGTCTAAATAATGCGGTTCTATACAAGTTTTATTATAAATTTTATTTGAAAAAATTTATCTAAAAGTAATATTCTTAAAAAGGTAAAAAATATTTTATTTTTCAAAAAAATGCCACGTCGACAGAAAAATCCACGTGGCAGGTGAGTGCGCCCACACTTTTTGTCATTCAGCGGCTAGGAGGGTGATGGCTCTCGAAAGGCCAAGTTGAGAGGGATAAAAAGACTGGACGTAGTTATACATATATTATATATGAATTATGCATATATTATGTATCTGTTGGCCATTTTTAATTTTGATGGTTGAATGGAGGGTTATTTAAGTTAATTCCGTTAAGTGAAGTCTCATATTAGGATAAAGTGCTCCTACGCAAAAAGATTTCATATATGGTCGTAAGAATTCGAAAATTCTGTTCAAGAATAAATGACTACTTGTCACTCCACCACTTTTCTAATTGGCGTGTTGTCTTCATTATGATTCAGCAACTTTGAGATTTTTGTTTCAATTTTCTTAGATCTTCCACCGTAGATTCACATTGCATTATTTGTTCAACCAAAAATAAAAATAAAAATAAGAGAAAAAAAATCTCCTTTGAATGACCACTTATAAATCTGATTATTTTAAAACTCTCTCCCCAATGGCCATGTATAGACTTAAATTGGGCTGACCCAATAAGGGCTAGCTAAATCCAACACAGTGACCATGACATGTTAAATAAAGAGACTTTTTTCTTCATATACCATATATGAAATCTTATTACCAAAAGTATGTATAATTTCATATTTATCCGTCATGTTCATAATTTTCTTACAATTATTATACCATTTACTAATTGTTAATTATTAGGAGCTAATTCCTTCCTAATTCCTTGCTGGTTTTTGCTTTTGACCGGTAAAGATTCCGTGCACCATCGAATTGCAGTAGATGCCCTTCATCCCTGTTTTATTTTTTTCATTGACTTTATGAAGTTGAATATTAAAGAAAAAAAAAAGATATTGAACAATTACTTTATATTGACTTTATGAAACCGAATATTACAATAAACATCTCGGAACAGTTAAACTTTATTTATATCTTCATCATTTGTAAACGTAATTTAGAAAATCTACGAAATTATTAATAATTTGCCAAATCATTGATACAGAAAATTATCCAAATAAATAATATATATATATATATATATATATATATATATATATATATATATATATATCCGACTTCTCTTTACATCTCTCTCTATTTTTCAATTGTAAATTTTAGTAATACAAAGCAAATGGAAAGAGAGCAGCAATTCCACCATTGACAATCATTAAAAAGTTTGAAAGCTTTGAATTCAAATTTATGTTTTCAAAACTCATTACTTGTTTGGATTAGGTGTTGCTGAAAATAATTGAGAATATGATTTGGAATTTATATCTCATTTTTGAGGGGTTTTAGTGAAGATTAGACATGGTTTTGATTGAATTTCGGTTTGAAACTCGTCGAAGAAGAAGAAGAAGAAGAAGAAGAAGAAGAAGAAGAAGAAGAAGACGACGACATATTGTAGAAATTGTAGATAAATTGTAGATTATTTGTATTTTTGTAGATGCTTTATTTTCTGTTTCCACAAATAAAAAATGGCTAAAACTTCTACAAATCCTCTAAAAACGTAATTATGTTAAAAATTTTAAGTATGCTACAATTGAATAGGAATTGAGATATAAAAATTCAGTTTACCCAATTTGTAGATATGTTATAGATAAATTGTAGATTATTTGTATTCTAATTAATGATGCTCTGTTGTCTATTTTTTAAAACAAAAAAACGACTAAAACTTCTACAAATCTTCTGGAAAAAACGCAATTATGTCGAAAATTCCAATTAAACTACAATCGAATGGGAATTGGGATATTAAAATTCAATATACTAGTTTGTAAATATTTTACAGATGAATTGTAGATTATTTATATTATGATTGTAGATGCATTATTTTTAATTGTAGATGCATTTTTACATTCCTATGCCACATAGAATTTACATTCTTCAATTATTGACAAGAAGATGTAGTTGATACACTAATGTTATGGTTCTTTTACTTTATGGCTTTGGACTAAAAGATAAACTAATAATTAATATTCATAGTGGGAATATTAATATGTAATTAAATAAAGAAACAAACAAATATTTGTTTATCAAACTTAAGTTCAGTTTTTACAAAATTAATACTCTCCATCACATGGTTGTACGTAGACCAGTGGTACGACTAGAATAAAAAAAGGTAAATTATCTTAAACAACCGTTAAACTTGGCTCACATTATAAATATTCTTCCCGAACTACGCACAGTCTTATTTACCCACTTCAACTTGGTTTTTTGAGAGCCATTCCCCCCTAGCTGCTGATGTGACAAAAAGTGTGAGTGCACTCATCTGCCACTTTAATTTTTCTGTCTATGTGTTTTTTTTAAAATAAAATATTTTTTATCTTTTTAAGAATATTACTTTTTAGATAAATTTTTTCGAATAAAACTTGGATAGAACTGCATTATTTAGGCTAAATATTTTTATTTGGTAAAAAATAATAAAATTTTAGTTAGTGTTTTTTTAATTTGAGCTGAAAATAAAGGTTTATGCAATTGAAATAAATAGTCAAGGTATCTAAAAAGTTATAAAAAGTACATAGTTTGAAATTAATATTTTGGCTATTATTTTTATATAGCTCTAAATTACGGTGCTCTAATTTTTTTTTTAAAATAAATTTTACCTTAAAAAAGTAAAAATGCACAATTGAAATAAATAGTCATTTCATCAAAAGAAGAAATAAAAAGAATATACAATTGCAAGAAATTACAAGTGCATTTGTACACTCTTTTTATTTCTTCTTTTGTTGTAATGACTATTTATTTCAACTATGTATCTTTTATAAATTTTTAGATGCCTTTACTATTTATTTTAATTGTATAAATCTTTATCAGGTCAAATTCAAAAAAAATTAACTAACACTTTATTAATTTTGGCCAAATAAAAATATTTAGCCTAAATAATAATGTTATCTCCAAGTTTTATTATAAATTTTATTCGAAAAAAATTATCTAAAAAAGTAATATTCTTAAAAAAAATAAAAAAACTATTTTATTTTTTCAAAAAAAAGTCACATTGACAGGAAAAATCCACGTGGCGGGTGAGTGCACCCACACTTTTTGCCACATCAGCATCTAGGGGCATAATGACTCTCAAAAGGCCAAGTTGAGGAGGGGGTAATTAAGACCGAGCGTAGTTCGGGGAGGATATTAATAATCTAAGCCAAGTTTAGGAGTGGTTTAAAGTATTTACCCAATATAAAACTGATTGTGATATCTGCTCTTCAATTATCTATAAAATTTGAATTCTCGATCCATGAAAAGGTGTACATATTATATTACTTAGCATTCCTTCATCATTGTCATTTAAAAATATTTATGAGCTGGACTCAATTAGGTGACATATTTTAATATGTTAACAAAAACTGATCAAGGTAAGGATGCTAGCTTTTTAGGTTAAAATACACAATAATATAGAATTGATAATTTGGTATACTAAGTGTAGTTAAGTCAAACCTTAAACATTTAGGGTAATAAGGTTTCCTATGTATAGAAATGTAAAAATTCCCATTCAAATGTAAAAATTCTCATTCAAAAATAGCCACATTTCAAAAGTCATCAAAATTTAGCCATTTTCCATGTAAAGATAAATATGAACGAAAACATTGATCAAAATATTAAAAATATTCCAGCATAATACATAATGTACTTGAACTCCAATATAATATATCAGAACTCCAACATAATATACTGGAGCTAGCAAAGTATATCAGTCCAGCATAATATGCTGGAAGTTCATGTACAAGTGCACCAAACTCCAGTATATTATGCTGGACCGATCATTGTTATAACAAAATAGTGGCTATATTTCAATGACTTGGCAAACGCTGACTATTTTTGAATGACTATTGCGAAAACTGGCTAGCCCGAGCTATTTTAATGTCATTGGTATTTCAGCATTGATACTGAACAACAGGAAAAAAAGAAAGAAGAATTATCCCAAAATAGTCATCACCTAACCACTTAAATTAGAAATAATCGATGAATGTATATACATGTATAATTTATGTATTATACGTGTATAATTATGTATAATTTATAGTACACTCATTGGGTGCAGTCCTTTCCCTGATCCTGCATGAATACGGGATACCTCGTACACTGAATTACCCCTAATATATAATTTATATATATGACTAGAAAAAGTAAACAACGAATCTAGGCGACTATTTGTGCAAAGATCCCAAAATGAAACAGGAAGGTAAAAAGATGGAAGGCCGAGTTACATAAATGTTGCCCCTATTTTCAGAAGATGTGCAAATATAACCCTCAAGAAATTGGGTTATTTGCTAAACAAGTAATATAAAAAGGGACAATTGGTGAAAAAAGATTGAACTGCTTTGCTCCTGCAAAATGAAATGTGATAACCAAGTGAAGCACTATTTTTCTGGCATTATATACATAAGACATCTTTGAAATTTGTGTTGCAACATTGTACTAAGACAATTTCTACACTGTCAAAAAGAGTTTTTATAGGCAATTGTGTTGAGATAAGAGATGATACATGATTTAGTCTTGTATATGATTGTACATTTTTGTGTATATTTAGTGTATAATTTTGGAATATCAATGGCATACCTTGTAATTATATTGTAACTGGGCTGTGATGAATTTGTATCTGAGCCCAACTGTCATCAGTTAATTTTGGGCCGGATCACCCGACCCGACCCGTCCGTCTGTAAGCTTATATAAGTAGGTGAGATATTTTTCTCACCTACCGAGCATTTCATTTCTCTTTCTTTTCTCTGTAATAACATCTCTCATCTTCCAGAGAGTTCCGAAATGCTCTGACTTCTCTCTACTTTCTCTCTCTAGATTTTCTATGATTTCTCGGTCTAATATGAATGTTTACATGGTATCAGAGCCTCGACGACGATCCGACTATGTTTCTATGTGCTTCGTGGTCTTGGATGAAGTCTGTTTCGAGGTTTTTGGGGGTGATTTCTGAGACCTCACGGTCGATGAAGATTTCGACCTATCAGAGACTTTTCTGAGTCTTTCATTGTGATATCGGAGTGTATTTTCTTCTCCTGAACATTCTGGAAGATTTTATGATGATTTTTGGTTGATTTTGGGTGACCTATCGGCTTCTAGGGTTTCTGGTGGTTTAACCTGAAGTTTTACTGCCTTCCAGTGGCTCGATTCTCACTCAGTGGACGTTTTGGGTGCCTCTGTCCGGTCGCGAAGAAGGAGGGTAACTCTGTCCTTATCTTCGGTATTATATGTGATTATTTGACTGTGTACTTGTGAGCATCTGGTGTTGTCTGTGAATACCTGACTTGACTGTATTCTATTTGTTGGTTGTTGTGTGTGAATACCTGTTTTGGTTGTATTCTGTTTGTTGAAAAGTTGTTCATTTAAGCCGGTTCATTGACTATGGCTTCTAACACAAGTACTGGTGCCTCCCCTTCTGTAGACTCTTCCAGTCCCCTTTTTGTATATTCTTCTGATGTCCCTGGGGTATCTCTCATTCCCACTCCCTTCTCGGGTAGTGGTTATGGGGGCTGGAGACCTAAAATGATTGTTGCCTTATCAGCCAGAAATAAAATCAATTTTGTTGATGGCACATACTCCCGACCTACCACCAATGTGGCTCAATAAAGGTTGTGGGATATGTGCAACAACATGGTGATTTCTTGGTTGACTTCTTCCCTTTATCCTGCAATTGCTGAATCTGTGCAGTACTCTGACACTGCACACAGCATATGGTCCCAACTCCAGGCCAGATATGGCACTCCAAACAGGACCAAAATCTTTGAACTGAAAAGAGAGTTGTCCCACAACTCTCAAGGGTCCTTAGATATAACTTCTTATTTCAACAAGCTAAAAGGTCTGTGGGATGAACTTGATTCTATGTGTGTTAATCATGGTCAAAGGTGTGTATGTGCTGCAAAAGATGGTATAGTTCAGGAATGTGATGATAATAAGGTCTTTCAGTTTTTAATGGGTCTGGATGAAGCTTATATGGGGGTCAGGAGTAATCTTTTGATGATGCAGCCTCCTCCTTCTCTTGACAATGTTTATAATATGGTCCTCAATGATGAGAAGCAAAGACAAGTTCAGTCTTCCTCTCACTTTGATCCAGCCTCTGTCTCTTTCAATGTACATACAAACAGGCAGCCTGTTGGATTTAACAAGGCCACAGTGTCTGTTCCTCCTCCTCCTTTTAGACAGAGAGTCAATTTTGACCAACAGAGAGTCAATTTTGACCAAGCCAGAGGACCTTTACTTTGTAGATACTGTAAAAAATCTGGACACTTAATTGATAAGTGCTTCAAGATCCATGGGTATCCACAAAGTGCCACCTTTAACAAGGGAAGGAGGCCTGCTGCTGCTCATCTGAGTACTGGTCTGGATTCTTCTATTTCTAATGGACTGTTGTCTGTTCCTCAAGGGAATCCTCCTGCTAGCCATCAATCTGTTGCAAGACTAGATGGCCAAAGCTCTGTGATACCAGGGTTGAGCAGACATGATTATGACCAGTTGATGAACTTATTACACCAGACCAAGTTGGGGGAATCCACTGCTCAAACTCCTCCTCCCATATATGCTGCAAACTTTGCTGGTACTATGTTAACTGAGAACCCTATTTCTGATTCCAAACTTTGCTTGCTTACTCACATTAATTCTGTCACCTGGATTATAGATTCAGGTGCCTCTAATCACATGACACATGATAAACAACTACTTTTTAACATTATACCTTTAACTGTGCTATATCTTGTCACTCTTCCAAATGGCTATAAAGTGAAAGTGACTAGCACTGGCTCCTTTGCCTTGACTCCTTCCATCACCCTTCACAATGTACTGCTAGTTCCTTCTTTTAAACACAACTTGATTTCTGTTCACAAGTTAGTGAAGCAGTTGCATTATATAGTTATGTTCACTGAACATTCCTGCTTACTACACATGATACAGGACCCTTCTCTGAGGAGGCCACTGGATCTTGGTAGAGAAGTTGCTGGCCTGTATAAACTAGCTTGGTTTCCTTCTTCCCCTTCTCCCTCTGTTAATTGTTCTTCTACTTCTGTTTGTCCTATATCTGCTTCTTGTAATGATAACAAAGTTGTTGCATTGCCTTCTTTTGTGTCTGTTTCTTGTAATGAAGACATCTTGTCTGATAACAAGGTTGTTCCTTTGCCTTCTCATGTAAATAGTTCCATTTGTAATAATGATTTTGCATCTGATATGAATTACATTTGGCACTTAAGACTTGCACATACTCCATTTGCAAATATGAAATGCATTTCTGGTCTGTCTTTTCCTTTTGCTTCCAAACAACCCTTTCCCTGTACAGTCTGTCCCATGGCCAGACAGACTAGGCTTCCTTTCCCTGATAGCTCCATTAGAACCTCTAGTCCTTTTCAACTGATTCATGTGGACACCTGGGGACCTTATCATACTCCAACCTCATATGGTTGCAAATATTTTCTTACAATTTTTTATGACTTTTCAAGGGCCACTTGGACACACCTATTGGGATCCAAAAGTAATGCTTTTTCTATGCTTAAGTCATTTCTTTCTCTGGTCAGAACCTAATTTAATGCTGTGGTTCAGACTGTTAGAAGTGACAATGCCTTAGAATTGGGCTCTAGCAATGAGGGTATTTCTTTCTTTAGCAGTCAGGGGATCATACATCAAACCTCCTGCCCTCACACCCCTCAACAAAATGGTGTTGTTGAGAGAAAGCATAGAACTCTTCTTGAAACCTGTAGGGCTTTGCTTTTTCAATCTGGCTTGCCAGTTTCTTTTTGGGGGGATTGCTTGTTGACTGCCACCTATCTTCTTAATAGAATACCCACCAGATTGCTTCATAATAAGTCTCCTCATGAAATTTTGAATGGGAAAGTTCCATCCTATACTCACTTGAGGACTTTTGGTTGCCTTGCCTATGCCACTGTTCCCATCCCTCAAAGGGACAAGTTAAAGCCAAGAGTCATTACTTGTGTTTTCCTGGGTTATCCTTTTGGCAAAAAGGGTTATAGGCTCTATGATCTTGCATCTAAGAAGTATTTGGTCTCCAGGGATGTTCTCTTTCATGAATCAGTTTTTCCTTTTAAATCTGTGCCTCCTTCTGCTCCTCCTCCTGCCTCTTCTTTTCCCTTTATTCCTTCTGGAGAACATGATGATGCCTCTGATTCTCCCATTCCTCTCTCTCCTCCCTCTTCTCCCACATCTGTGCAGCTGCCTTTTCCTACTCCTTTCAGTCCTGCTAATTCCCCTTCTGTTTTAGTTCCTTCTCCCTCTGTTCCTGCTCCCAGAAAGTCTCACAGACCACATAATCCTCCTTCCTATCTTAAGGATTATGTTTGTCAACTCCCTGCCTTCTCTGGCTCATCTTTCTCCTATTTGGAATCTGAGCCTCTCTATTATTCTCAGGCTGCATCTGTTCCAGCATGGCAAGCTGCCATGAGACAGGAGTTTGAAGCTTTGGACACTAACCATACTTGGGATGTTATCCCACTTCCTCCTGGTAAGAAACCCATTGGTTGCAAATGGGTTTACAAAATAAAATACAAGGCTGATGGCAGTGTTGAGAGGTATAAAGCCAGGTTGATTATTAGGGGTGACACCCAGGTTGAGGGGATTGATTTTACTGAAACTTTCTCTCCAGTGATTAAAATGTCTTCTGTGAAGTGCCTTATTGCTGTGGCTGTCAAGAATCATTGGCCTCTATTTCAACTTGATGTAAATAATGCCTTTCTTCATGGTGATTTGGATGAGGATGTTTACATGAAACTCCCTCCTGGTTTGACTGTCTTTCCTTCTGCTTCTGGTTCTGTTTCTTCCCCTTCTTCTCCTTCTCCTCCTCTGGTCTGCAAACTCAAGAAATCCTTGTATGGGCTGAGACAAGCATCCAGACAATGGTATGCCAAATTGTCTTCTGCTCTTTATTCCAGAGGGTATAAACATTCTTTGAATGACTACTCCCTGTTCATCAAAGGTAAGCCTGGCTCCTTTGTGGTGGTAGCTGTTTATGTGGATGACATAATCCCTACTGGGGATGACAGTGATGAACTGACTGCTCTGAAACTTTTTCTGGATGCACAGTTTAAAATCAAGGATTTGGGGTCCTTGCATTATTTTTTGGGCCTTGAAGTGTCTGTTGTCCCTGGTGGGATGCACCTAAATCATAGTAAGTATATTTCTAATATGCTGTATCAGTTTGACTGTGTCAATGTCTCTTCTGTTGTGTCCCCTTTGGACATCAATGTCAAACTTCATGCTGATTCTGGTGAACTCCTGCCCTCTCCTGACCAGTACAGGAGTCTTGTTGGCAAGATGCTCTTCCTGACTCATACTAGGCCTGACATTTGCTTTGCCGTTCGGCATCTGAGTCAATTTCTCAAAACCCCCAGACTTCCCCATATGACTGCTGCCCTGCATGTTCTGAGATACCTTAAAGACACTCCCTCCTTGGGTTTATATTACTCTGCTCGTGCTGATTTTTCTGTTACTGGGTATTCTGATAGTGACTGGGCTGCTTTCCCTGATACTAGGCGCTCTGTTACTGGATTTTGTGTGCTGTTGGGTGGCTGTTCGATCAGTTGGAAATCGAAGAAACAGCCTGTTGTTTCTCTTTCCTCTGTTGAGGCAGAATACAGAGCCCTTAGCAAGGTTGTTGCTGAGTTGACTTGGCTCTCTCGCTTGTTGGCTGATCTTGGGGTCTCTGTTTCCTCTCCTATTTCTGTTTATTGTGATAGTATGGCTGCTGTTCATATTGCTAACAATCTTGTTTTTCATGAACGTACGAAACATATCGAGGTGGATTGCCATTTTGTTCGGGACTTGTTGCTTTCTGGTTTTATCAAGTTGCTTCATGTGCCTACTTCTCGTCAGCTGGCCGACTTGCTCACTAAGCCCCTGCCTGGCACTTTACTTCTTCCGCTGCTCACCAAGTTGCAGGTGGTATCCCCCTCCAACTTGAGGGTGGGTGTTGAGATAAGAGATGATACATGATTTAGTCTTGTATATGATTGTACATTTTTGTGTATATTCAGTGTATAATTTTGGTATATCAATGGTATACCTTGTAATTATATTGTAACTGGGCTGTAATGAATTTGTATCTGAGTCCAACTGTCATCAGTTAATAACATCTCTCATCTTCTAGAGAGTTCTGAAATGCTCTGACTTCTCTCTACTTTCTCTCTCTAGATTTTCTATGATTTCTCGGTCTAATATGAATGTTTACAAATTGCAATATCAACTTACTCATACTAGTTCCCATAACTCGGCCCAAAAAAGAATGAGTTACTATGGAACTTTCTAAATAAACCATCTTGCAGAAATGTAGGGTAAAACAACGTATAATAGACCTTTGTAATCTGGTCCTTGGATCCCGCGCATAGCGGTGGCGCTTAGTGCATCGGACTGTCATTTTCATTGAATGAACCATCTCCCATAGCAAGCATAGCTCTACTTGATAGAAAAACTACATAAATAGTCATAAGTCCCAACCCTAACAACGTGTTCGGGCGCATATCGTTTCGTGGTAGCACGACAAGTGCCCAAACTAGTGCCAACATTAGAAATCCCATTGTGTAATACAAGCTATCATCTCTTGGAAACATATACGATTGTGGCTTCTTTGACAAAGATCCTAGGAGCATTGAGATGCCTAAACCAATAAGTGTGTTGAACATAGGCCCAGCGTAACAACCCGACATAGCAATCTGCACACCATCTGCACTATTCACTGCTATCGCGACATTTGACATTAAATCACCCATTGAGTTGCCCCATGCCAATACAGTTAATGCTAGAATCGATGGATTGATACCAAAGATAACACCAAATGCCACTAGCAACGCCACTAGCTCGTTAGCCACGATGTAAAACCAAATGATACTCATAAAGAATCCTCCGAAAAGCCATGGAAATAAGCATCTCCGAGGCGGATGATCAACATTTGTGTAGATGAATGCAATACCTCCAAGGATAGCACCAACTATAGCACCAACAACATATGCAGCGCTAGCAGGGTAGTGCAAATCATCCTGAGTGTTCCAAAGGAGCGCTAAAAGCAGGGGCGCCAACGTAGCACTGGAAACAGCGCATACTTTTGACCATCTTTCCTCATCGACAATGGGAATTATCAACCTTCTTGGAAGTGTCAATGGTATTTCTAGCAGTGAAAACAACTTGGAACACGAAAAGGAAGACGGCTAATAGTTCACATCGTCCTGTTCATTCCAACCCCACAAAGCCATTGGTTTCTCACTGCGATTGTCCTTCACAACTTCATCTGAGAAAAATGCCACATTCGAAAGCCACATCCAATGTGGCATCTGACCCTGTAGTTGCACCAATCCATCTACCAATTCCGACTTAAGAAGAGGCGCACGTAAAGAATCGTGCTCTCCATCTACACTACTAGACAACATACTAGCTGTAACCGGCAATAACGGACTAATGGAATCCGACTTCAAACTAGAACTACTACTACTACTACCACCACGACGATTCCTCAACATCTCAGTTAAAGCAACAAAAACAGCATACACCAAATAAATAGAGACAAACGCAACAGCACCTAAAACAGTCACCTTGCCAATTCTTGAAAAATCTTAATTCTACAAGAAAGTGACTGGTGAAGAAAAAACCAAAATTTGGGTCTCCCAAGATTTTGAATTCTATTAACCAAGGTTGGAAAATTCAAAGGAAAATTCCTAGAAATGTAGCTGAGACAAAAATTGTCAACTGAGGATGTTATAAAGAAAAAGAAAGAGAAATTTCTAGCTGGTTTGCTACTCTTTTTTATGGGTGAAAATTTGGATTTTTTTTTTGGGTGAATGTTGAAGAGAGAAATGGTAAGAAAGGAGGAGGAGAAGAAACAGGGAAGTTAAGGTAAAGGCGCAAAATAATAGGGAGAGGGAGCCATGAAAAATTGACGCGTAGGACAAAGGAGCAGAAGATTTAGCATAGGAGACAAGTGGTCGCTTTCTAGGATAAGGTTGTATTGTGTTCCGGTTCTGGGTTTATTTAGGTTTGGTATTTTAATTTTGGCGGTTTCGGTTTTGGCGGTTCCGGGTCTTGTAGTTCTGATGGTTCGGGGTCTGGCGGTTCTCATACTGGAACCGGCCCGTGACGGTTCCAGGTACCATGCGGTTCCGGTTCTGGCGGGTCTGGCGGGTCTGAATTTTTTTTAATTCAATATCTTGTATAGTAGTCATTAGTATAGTGTAGAATATATTTTATATGATGTACTAAGTTATTAGTATAGTATATATTGTGTTGTAGTAATTAGTATGTATTGTATATAAGTAGTATATTTTGTATATAAGTAGTATATATTGTATGTAAGTAGTATATATATTGTATGTAAGTAGTATATATATTGTATGTAAGTAGTATATATATTGTGTTGTAGTTAGTAATTAGTCTAAATTGTATATAAGTAGTATATATTGATAAAAGAATGTTGTCATTAGTATATTGTGTTGTATGTTATATATTGTATGTTACATAAATATTCAAGGATTGATATCGAAGTAAAGACAAAGAAATATTGAGAAAAAAGATATTCAAGGATATGATAAAGAGCATATTTATTGACCAAAATTGCATATCTTTCTTAGTCTTCCTTCCCCCGATGTAATGAGCACAACATGGTACTAATACCACCATAAAAAGGAAAAAAAAACTAAAAGAAGACGTGCCAATGTACAAGTTACATCATAATTTATGTTGTATTTCTAACAAATCTCATAAAACCGTCAAGATTGGGAGGTGGTTGTGTTGGCGGTGGTGGAACTGAAGCTTGTTCATCACCACTTCTGGGTGAAGTTGCTTCCTCAGCAAGTTCTGCTATCATTTCTTCATATGCCTCATCTATTGCTGGTTGTGATTCTGCTATGCCAAAGTTCCTTCTTTCTGCGCGGATCCAATCTCGAAAAAGCATTGATTTTTCCAAGCTCTCCCGCATCGACGCTCTGTGATCACCTATTTGTAGTCTTGCTTGACTAAAAGCGCTCTCCGATGCAACAGTTGACGCTTGAATTGACAGAACAACCCGAGCCATCCTTGCAAGAACGGGAAAATGCTTTTCCCTTGTCTTCCACCAATCCAAAAGGTCGAAAGAGCCGTCTGGATTCTCCTTTTCTAGTCCCTGTGACAAGTAAACTTGAAGCTCATTTAGATGGGAAATTTCATCAAAATTATCACCTTGAGTACCCCTGAACTCCGTCCACGATTTAAGAGCTGTTAAGCCGGCAGCTCTTTTAGAAGATTGTGATGTAGACGAAGTAGGGGTTGGAATATTTGGCCTAGCATGCTCTAACGCCTGTTTATAAGCATTATAAACAGTTTGAGTATTAACTTTAATTGATGCTTTCGCATCAGCTAGTGTAGCAATTTCGTCTTCTGAAAGATCTAAAGCTCGATAAATATTAGAATACCAAAAGTGAGGACCTCCTAATTTCATTGTTGGATTTAACATAGCAGCTACACAAAAAATAGGAGGGATTGAAAAAAAATATTTTTTAAACTATTTTTTTATTTCATTTATTGCAAGTTCATAAACATCTCCACCCTCACTAAAATCAACAAACAAATCAGCAAGTGCGGCAATATAAACTAAACAGTTAAAAATAGTCGGATAATATTGTCCAGAAAAACCATTTGTAACCACTTGAAAATGTTCTAAAAAATCTAAAAGAATTTTAATATTAGTTCAATCTTGGGTAGTTAGCATTTCATCATCATCCTCACCACCTACCCGAGAATTAACGTAGCATTAATTGGGTTTCTATATTCATACGCTACTACTAATCTTTCGTACACGTAATTCCACCCAGTCGGGCAAGGTTTAGGAATATTTCTTTCTCTAAGGCCATATTCGTCACATTTTTTAAAATATTCTCTAAGTCCACTTCTACGGTTTGAATAAAATAGCCAATTAAGAGCCATTCTCACCTTTTCAATTTCTATGTTTAATATTCACATACCATCACCAACAATTAAATGATAAATATGACAAATACATCTAACATGAAAAATATTACTAAATGCAGGATTAAGTGTTTTTGTTAGCATGCCTATTGCACTAGTGTTGATAGAAGCATTATCCATCGAAATTGCCATTATTTTATCACTAAAGCAAAAATATCTACATATATCTGAAACACTGTTAGCTATAAACCTACCCGTGTGCCGTGAATTAATTATTCTATATGCAATTATGCGTTTTTGCATTGTCCAGTCTTCGTCTATCTAATGACTTGTTACAGTTAGATAATCACAGTCATTCCCACTTCTACCAATATCAGTTATAATAGAAATACGATTACTTATATGAGTAAATAAATATCACAAATATTGTTCATATTCATGCTTGAATTTATAAAAATCGGCCTTAACTGTTGCGTGAGGCCAACCTTTATAAGTTGGTTTAAATACTCTTCTAATATAATGAATCCATGCAGGATTAGAAGCAAAAGTATAAGGCAAACACATAACAGTAATCATTTTCGCTAATTCTTCACGATCCTTATTTGGATCGTAATATAAAATACCTCCGGTGACAGTGTTTATTCCTGGTTGAACTAGATTTGAACCAGTACTTCGGTTAACTTGAGAATCAACACTTGTCCCCCCCTCTTGTTGCGCTTTCATTTGCAAAATCTAGCCTTATCTCTAGGGTGTAATTTTATATGCTTAGTCAAACTACCCGTGCCGCTACGATCTCTAGTATCCTATGAACAAGTAATTTTCCACAAGATTTACACTTACCCTTATTTTGTTCTCTTAGTTGAGTAAAAAATTGCCAAACTAATGATGTTTCTGTACGTTTAGGAGGTTGTCTACTAAAAGTGGGAGTTTGTACAGGTGGGTGTGCCGGTTCATTACCTAAGTTATGAGCAGGACTAGTAGGTGTATCATCTAAATCTACTGGAGCTTGGGTTTCATCATCATCATCATCATCATCATTTTCCTCTAAGATAGGTTCATTAGAATAAAGAGCATTCATAATATCATCATCTAATCTATCACCTACTGCAACATCATGTAGAAATTCACAATCGGTAAATTGAAAACAAGGGTGATCACTATCAAGGATTACGAAGGGTTCATTAGGACACCTAGGTTGGCTACTACTTTCAACTTGCTTATCTTTTTTAGGTCGGGGAACCGGGGGAGGGGTAGTCTTTTGGCCACTACTTTCACTGGTTTTACCTTTTCCTTTACCGAATATTTTATTCAACGAAAATGCCATACTAATTAGAATTAAGCAAATTAAAAACACAAAAAAATACTATTAGCACGTAAAAGTTGAAACGAGTTTACCGGATTGACGAACAATTTCTTGAAAATTGAAAATCGTTGAACTTGAACACTTGAAAACTTCAATTCAACAACTTCACAAATTTTCACGAATTTTCAACAATAAATTAAGCACTTGCACTAGAAAGATTGAAAGAGAGATTGAGAGATATTGATGAATTGGTGAATAAAAATGAAAGAATGAGGGGGTATTTATAGTTGAGAAATGGGAAATAGTGTAATTATATAAAGTTTAGGGTTAAATTAAAGTTTGGGGGCCAAATGGCTATTTTTTAAACTTCCAAACGGCTACTTTTTGCAAAGAGCCGTTACTGAAAATTTAAAAAAAAAGAAAAAAAATTATTTAAAAATATCCGTTGGAACCGCCTGAACCGGACCGGAACCGTCAGAACCGCCAGCCGGTTCCGGATCTGGCGGGTCGGGTTCTAACGGTTCCAACGGGTAGAACCGGCCATGACGGTTCCCTGGAATCGGTAGAACCGAAATTGCCAGAACCGGGCCATCAGAACCAGCAGAACCGGCAGGGCCACGATTCCGGTCCGGTTTCGGTTCGGAACCGCGACAGAGAACAGATGAGTCGAATGTTCTTTTCAATAATTTGGGCTTTTTGGGGCCCCCACTTTCTTTTCAAATAGTTAGGTACTACTTACCCAATCAAAGAATCCATAATATTACATGATCAAAATCTCTATTATTTTCGTTTATATTGGTAAAATTCATTGTCTTATTTTATTTTTTTGGTTTTTTCTTTTGTTTTTAATGGTAACCAATTTAATACCTTTTTATACTATTTGATTTAGAGGGTGTTTTGATTGGCTGGTTAAATTAGTTTTTAAGTTCTTTTTAATTTTTTCAGTATTTGGTAAAGTTAAAAAATACATAAAATAAATTAAAAACTGTTTAAACAAGTCAAAATAGTAAGTTGAGCAACTCTAACTTATTGCTTTTTGGCTTAAAAGTTCTTTCTGCTGAAAAACTACTTTTTTTTTTAGTTCAATCATAGCATTATTGTTAGCAAATCGGAAGGGAAATATTCAGAAAACTAATTTCTTGTCTTAAGAACGTGACTTAAAATAGAGAGAAAAATCGTATTAAGAGAGATTTAACTTTCGACGGTTAAACTTACTTTTATATCCAAATTGGAATGAATTTAAACGTTTTTGGATTCTATTTAGTGACGAATTTCACTTCACTTTCACTTTCATGTCAGGAACTTCGACTTATCCTTGCAATATTCAATTTGGTATTTATTCTTACTATTAATGAAATCCCTGTATAAAATGGATGAACTTCCCACATCTAAATTTTTTGAGAAAAAAGGTAATATTTACATCCCAACTTTTAATTATAATTTAAAATTACCCTCGTCTAGACAAAAATGAAATCTTTTTTCCTTACCACGGATAAGATTGGACAGAAACTTAAAAATGGAAATATTGTTAATTTGAATACATCTTTTATATATATATATATATATATATATATATATATATATATATATATATATATATATGTTAGCGTGTCGGTTTGGCAAATAAATGGGAACAGAACCAACTGCTTCTTTTATAAAAGTGACTTCTCGTGTAGACCGAAATATATTTATTTCTGAAAACAGTAATATTTATACCTGAAAAAGTCATTCAGATTTGTTATGATTACGTATTTAACTGATATTAGCACGAATGCTGCCACGTGGATTTGTTTTATGTCGATTGATATAATGGGACAAGTTCGAAAAATAGGAAAATAATATTGTATAGCTGGTATCAAAATAATAATATATATATATATATATATATATATATATATATATATATATATATATATATATATATATATATATATATATATATTATATAAAAGTTTTATATATTCTTTATCAACCAAATATAAATAATTTTTTATGCAAAACTAAAAATAATAATATCAATATATGCATTCTTAAAATGTACAAAAGTCGTCGATCGGGACTAAGGCTGTTGGGTGCAACGGTTCCGAACCGGAACCAGACGGGAACCGTGGCTCTGCCGGTTCTGCCGATTCCGGTGGCCCGGTTCCGGCGGTTCTAGTTCTACCGGTTCCAGGGAACCGTGGCGGTGCGGTTCTACCCGTTGGAACCGCCAGAACCGAAACCGGCTCGCGGTTCTGGACCGGTTCTGCCGGTTCCAAACTGTTCTGCCGGTTCCCAACGGGAATTTTTCAAAAATTTTTTTTTTTTTTTAAATTTATTTCAGCAACGGCTCTTTGCAAAAAGTAGCCGTTTGCAAGTTTAAAAAATAGTCATTTGGCCCCCAAACTTTTATTTAACCCCAAAAATCGGTGAAAGTAGTGGCCAAAAAACTCCCCCTCCCCTGGCTCCCCGACCTAGAAAAGATAAGCAAGTTGAAAGTAGTAGCTAACCTAGAAATTCTAATGAACCCTTCGGAATCCTTGATAGTGATCACCCTTGTTTTCAATTTAGCGATATTGATTTTTTACATGATGTAGCAGTAGGTGATAGAATAGACGATGATATTATGAATGCTCTTTATCCTAATGCACCTATCTTAGAGGGAAATGAGGATGATGATGATGATGAAACCCAAGCACCAGATTTAGATGATACACCTACTAGTCCTGCTCATAACTTAGGTGATGAACCGGCACGCCCACCCGTACAAACTCCCACTTTTAGTAGACAACCTCCTAAACGTACAGAAACATCATTAGTTTGGCAATTTTTTATTCAACTAAGAGAACAAGATAACGCTAAGTGTAAACTTGTGGGAAATTACTTGCTCATAGGTATACTGGAGATCGTAGCGGCACGGGTAGTTTAGTTAAGCATATAAAATTACACCCTAGCGATAAGGCTAGATATTTGCAATTGAAAGCGCAACAAGAGGGGAGGACAAGTGCTGATTCTACAGTTAACCCAAGTACTAGTTCAAATCTAGTTCAACCAGGAATAAACACAGTCACCGGAGGTATATTATATTACGATCCAAATAAGGATCGTGAAGAATTAGCGAAAATGATTACTGTTATGTGTTTGCCTTATTCTTTTGCTTCTAATCCTGCATGGATTCATTATATTAGAAGAGTATTTAATCCTACGTATAAAGGTTGGCCTCGCGCAACAGTTAAGGTCGATATTTATAAATACAAGCATGAATATGAACAATACTTGCGCTATTTATTTACTCATATAACTAATCGTATATCTATTACAACTGATATTGGTAAAAGTGGAAATGATTGTGATTATCTAACCGTAACAAGTCATTGGATAGACGAAGACTGGACAATGCAAAAAACGCATAATTGCATATAGGATAATTAATTCACGGCACACGGGTAGGTTTATAGCTAACACTGTTTCAGATGTATGCAGATATTTTTGCTTTAGTGATAAAATAATGTTGATTTCTATGGATAACGCTTCTAGCAACACTAGTGCAATAGATATGCTAACAAGAACACTTAATCCTGCTTTTACTAATAGTTTCCATGTTATATGTATTTGTCATATTTATCATTTAATTGTTGGTGATGGTATGAGAATATTAAACATGAAAATTGAAAAGGTTAAAATGGCTCTTAATTGGCTATTTTATTCAAACCGTAGAAGTAGACTTAGAGAATATTTTAAAAAGTGTGACGTATATGGCCTTAGAGAAAGAAAGGTTCCTATACCTTGCCCGACTAGGAGGAATTACATGTATGAAAGTTTAGTAGTAGCGTATGAATATAGAAACCCAATTAACGCTACGTATAATTCTCGGGATTGTGGTGAGGAAGATGATGAAATGCTAACTACACAAGATTGGACTAACGTTAAAATACTTTTAGATTTTTTAGAACATTTTCATGTGGCTACAAATGCTTTTTCTCGCCAATATTATCCGACTATTTCTAACTGTTTAGTTTATATTGCCGCACTTACTAATTTGTTTGTTGATTTTAGCGAGGGAGGGGACATTTATGAACTTGCAATAACTGAAATGAAAAAGAAGTTTAAAAATATTTTTTTCAATCCCTCCTATTTTTGGTGTGTCTGCTATGTTAAATCCAACTATGAAATTAGGAGGTCCTCACTTTTGGTATTCTACTATTTATCAATCTTTAGATATTTCAGAAGTAGAAATTGCTACACTAGCTGATGTGAAAGCATCAATTAAAGTTAATGCTCAAACTGTTTATAATGCTTATAAACAGGCGTTAGAGCATGCTAGGCCTAATATTTCAACCCATACTTCGTCTACATCACAATCGTCTAAAAGAGCTGCTGGCTTAACAACTCTTAAATCGTGGACGAAGTTCAGGGTTACTCAAGGTGATAATTTAGATGAAATTTCCCATCTAAATGAGCTTCAAGTTTATTTGTAACAGGAACTAGAGAAGGATAATCCAGACGGCTCTTTCGACCTTTTGGATTGGTGGAAGACAAGGGAAAAGCATTTTCCCGTTCTTGCAAGGATGGCTCGGGATGTTCTGTCGATTCAAGCGTCAACTGTTGCATCGGAGAGCGCTTTTAGTCAAGCAAGACTACAAATAGTTGATCATAAAGCGTCGATGTGGGACAGCTTGGAAAAATCAGTGCTTTTTCGAGATTGGATCCGCGCAGAAAGAAGGAACTTTGGCCTAGCAGAATCACAAGCAGAATAGAAGAGGCGTATGAAGAAATGATAGCAGAACTTGCTCAGGAAGCAACTTCACCCGGAAGTGGTGATGAACAAGCTTCATTTCCACCACCGCCAACACAACCACCTCCAAACCTTGAAGGTTTTATGAGATTTTTTAGAAATAGTGCATAAATTATGATGTAACTTGTAAATTGGCATGTCTTCTTTTAGTTTTTTTTCCTTTTAATGGTGGTATTAGTACCATGTTGTGCTCATTCCATTGGGGGAAGGAAGACTAAGAAAGATATGCCATTTTGGTCAATAAATATGCTCTTTATCATATCCTTGAATGTCTTTTGTCTCAATATTTCTTTGTCTTTACTTCTATATCAATCCTTGAATATTTATATAACATACAATATTTAACATACAACACAATATACTAATGATAACATTCTTTTATCAATATATACTACTTAAATACAATTTATACTAACTACTAACTACAACACAATATACACTACTTATATACAATATATACTACTTATATACAAAATATACTAATTACCAAACACAATATATACTATACTAATAACATAGTACACCATATAAAATATATTCTACAATATACTAATGACTACTATACAAGATATTAATTTAAAAAAAAAATTTAGAATCGCCGGGAATCGTCGGAACCGCCAGAACCGTCGGTACCGGAACCGCCGGAACCGGATGGTACCCGGAACCGTCACGGGCCGGTTCCAACTTCAGAATCGCCAGAAGCGGAACCATAGATCCAAATAGATCCAGAACCGAAACCGAATACAGCCTTAATCGGAACACTACTATAAGGATATTTATTTTGCTTCGAGACTAAGTTGTTGACAATATATAGGAAAACAGAAAACTTTTCACACTTGCACGAAACATACAAGAAAAGTTTTAACGTCTTTGGCTTTAACTCAGCAGGGTACTTTTTATTAACCTCTTAAACTATCAAAATTTTCGATCAGGACCCGTCAGATCATAGATTTTATTTGAATTTTTTTTTATATTTGTTCACAAATTTTAGAGGAATTTTATTTTTTATAGGAAAGATATATACCCTATTTATTATAAATCAAAATTATTTTAAAATATTATTTTTTATAGTTACCTTTTATATTTTATAGCAAAATAAGTATTTATAGTATATACTATCACTGAGGCATGAAATAAGGTATAAATAAAGGCATGAAATACGCTTTTTATGTTTTTCTTCTATCTTAGGCAGATGGACATACCTATTTTTAATGTGATTGTGTTATTGTATTCATGAATACATGGCGCGAATGCATGTTTATACATGCGCGTACAGCTGGATTGCCCCTGATATTAGGCACTTTTTACTGTTTATTCGTGAATATAGCAGCGTGAATACATGATCGTACAGTTCAACTGCCCTGAATTTAGGCGCATTTTTCTCTTGTATTCATGAATACATGGCGCGAATACATGTGAATACATACACGTACAGCCGGATTACCCTAATTTTAGACGCTTTTCACTGTTGTATTCATGAATACAACATCGCGAATGCATGTAAATACATGCGAGTACAGCTGGACTATCATGATTTTAGATACTTGATGCTACTGTATTCATGAATAAATGGGGCGAATACATGTGAATATATGCGCAGTACAACTGGACTACCCTGATTTTTAGGCATTTTTGCTGATATATTCATAAATACAGCAGTGCGAATCCAGCGAATACACTTCTATAACAACTAAATGGTAACTATAAAAAATAATTATGTATATGGGGAAGTTAATAACCACTAAATATTAGTAGTTTCTGAAAATTATCAAAACTTAAAATCCATATCCCAAACTAGTTGGCTCAAACTATTACAATTATATTTTTAAAGAATTGCCCCGAATTTTTTATTTTGTAAAAGAGCCTACAATTTATTATTTTATAATAGTTCTGTTTCATCTTTTCGATCATCTAATAGTACATTGTGTATACATTATAAAAATAATAATTTTGTACCAAATTTTATGTATGTTAGGACTATGGTTTGTGATAATATAATAAATGTTATTGATAAAGGTATTGTTAGGTATTTCTGATAGTTTTTTGAACTTGTGAGTATAAGTCATGTTTTATGTTTTTTCAACAAAAAAAAAGTGAAATATATTTTAAAAACTAATGTCATAACACATTTTCATCTTTTCACCAAACTTCATCCAAATAAGATTTTTCAAAATAAATTTGAAATCTACCGCCAAACGCTAGCTTAATCTATGTAAAAAGAAAGTTTACCTTATTTTTAGTTTATTTGACTGAATGTTGTTACTGTTTGTTGTTACTACTTCAGTTAGTCTTTTCTTGATAGACCCTTGAGCCGAGTGTCTATCAGAAATAGCATTTTGCCCTTCCAAGGCATGAGTAAGCTTTGTGTATGTTGCCTTTCTAAGGCATGAGTAAGCTCCTCAGACCTAACTTGCAAAATTTTACTGTTTTTATTATTTTAATTTGTCTGGACAAAAAATTTAACATTTTCTTCTTTAAAAAAGATGAATATAAATACATGTCATTAAATGTAAAAATATAATTAAATTAGTTTCAAATATAAAAATAATTATGGTTACTGCTTGTTTTTTATTATCTTGATGTTGGTGTTGTTGTTGTTGTTGTTACTGTTTTCTTTCTTTTTTTCTCTTGAGCCAATGATCTATCAGAAATAGTTTATCTATTTTCAAAGGTAGGGGATGGTCTGCATACACTATTCTTTCCAGATCCCATTGTGAAATTGTATTGAATTTTTTGTTATTGTTATTATTATTGTTTCAAATATAAAAACATATAATTTTTTGAAAAAGAACTAATTAGAAAATATAAGTCATATACTACATTTCTTACACAAAATCTTTCATACTTCAGCCGACAAAGTTAGTTAAAGTTAGATGAGATACCAACCTTTGTAATTAGGCAAAGCGCGGGAAGTGAAAGGGCCTTTTATCATTTTTGGAATCCTCCTTTAATTAATTTTGGAATATATTACAAGTAATTTTGCAGTATACGTAATATGAATGATTTATCATTAAAAGCTTCAAAGATAAGATGGAAAGTGGTTAGAGACGTACTTATAATGTAATTTATGAATTAACTGAAACCCAGTTGCTTTTATCAAATCTTTATATATATATATATATATATATATATATATATATATATATATATATATATATATATATATATATATATATATATATATAAAATACTTGACACTAAATCTAGTTATCACATATTAAATTGAAGTCACTATACAAACTCATAAACTTCAAAACTAAATTGGTCTATGTAGTGTAACAGCAATGTCTGTATCCGAGATTTTACACAAGTGCACCATTACCTTTAAAATAAATATTGTTTGAGTTTTGACAATATAATTTTTTTGTACGTTGATCTAAGTTGACGAGCAAACTCTAATTAATATTATAATATTTTTCTAGTCAAAGGGATATGATATTAATTAAACATGGGGTTACAATAGGAGCGTTAGTGGGGTGCCTTATGGTATTCATTATTGCAATGTTTTATATAATAGTACTCAAATTACAACTCACAAAAGATTAATTTAATTCAGTTCCTAGGTTGTCTGTCCAAAAGATATCTTTGGCAAACATCGAAGGAATTGTTAGAAACAAGGACTTGTACAAAAAACATTCTTTAGCTGCTTCCTTTGCCAGCATATCAGCCCATCCTTTGAATGATTGATATGCATTCATAAATTAGAGGGTCAAAAATCAGATTTTTATTTATTAACATGTTTATTAATTCTGCTGAATCAGTGTCTATTTCTCACGGAACTAGGTTGTTTAGTTCTGTTAATTGTACACCCTACAAGAGGGCCTGAATTTCTGCTCTTGTGTTTGTTGTTCGAGGTAAGTTGTTCATATAGCCCAATATCCAGTCTTCAGTGTGATTTATAAAAATTCTCCCTGATCCTCCTATTTCTGGGTTTCCTTTTGCTGCTCCATCAATGTTCAGTTTGTAGGAGCCTCTGGGAGGAGGTATCCTTTTTAGCATGATCTGATGTGTTACCACTGTTGGGTTGTTATTAGTAAGTGCATGGTATTCTGTTGCCTTTGAAATAGTGTTGTTTGCACTAATGTATTCTTTTTTATTACTAAAAGCATTATTGTTTCTTATCAACCAAATATGCCAAAGGCAAAAGGGGATGAGGTTGTCCCAGCTGAGATAACTGTTGTATTTCAAAGCTTTGAGAGTTTGCCAAGATGATAGCCACAGATGGCTACTTAGGACTGGATGGGGCACAGTAGAACCTGATGATTTTGATAGGATATCATTCCAGAAATGGACAGCATTAGGATATTGAAAGAAAATATGGTCAATATCTTCCTGATTATTGCTACAATAGTGGCATTTCGGTGAGCAGCTGATTCCTATAAAGTTAACCAAGCTCCTAGTTGGGAGTCTTCTATGAGTTAGTAGGCAGAGAAAATATTGATTTTGTTAGGGGTTTGAAGCTTTCATATCCATTTGAAGGGTGCTTCTTCCCCAAGAGGAAGATATGTGGTATTCCTGCTTATGAAGTTATATATATCCTCGACGAGTTTTCGTACTTTAAAAACATCAATAATAGCATCGTTATTTTAGATATCTTATGTTCTATATACCAAGCTAAACATTATTAAAAAATCTACATCTATAGATCTTTTTATGTACTTCTATTTCTCTATAGATATACGATTTGCATTGTGTTTTACTTATATTGGGGGGAGGGGAGTGGGGAAAAGGGGGGGGGGGGGGGGTTATGATTAATTTTATTATCTTTTCCCGGTATTTTATTTCTTGACAAAATATAAATTTTTTTGAGAGATTAGCGTTCTAGTTTTGAAATTCTTTTTTTCAACGAACACTTACAATCTACTATTACCACTGATAATTTTCAAGAGGAAAATATGGGATCACATTTCATGAAATATTTTAGCGAAAATTTTCTTTTTAAAGAATGACTCAAGGCCGAGTAACCAAGAAAGAAAAGAAAACAATAAAGAAACAGAAGTAATTTTTTTATTAAAATGTCTAAGGGAGCAAAGAGGGATTAAACCCCTAATGTGTGAGGGCAAGGTACACTCAGTTACCGCTAAGGGTGTCAATGATTTGATTCCGCCTATTATTTTATAAAATTTATACCATATTAATTTTTCAGTTATTTAATAATATATAATTAAAATTAGACTTTTCTAAATCGTCTCAATCATGTCGGATTCTCTTTAATATCGGTACAGTACAGTTAAGTTTTTGTATTTTTTTAAATATCATATAAAAGTCACTAATAGAAGTAGAATGCATATATACATACACACACTCTCTCTCTTTTATAGATACTTAGCACAACTGTCTAGATACTTTTACCGTTTAAATAGTGATGAATTATGAAAATATGAAAGATGGCTAGAGTATAGATCCATCAATTGCTCTACAATAGCGTAAAAAAAAGTAAGTAAAGACAATAGAACTAAAATCTATAAAAGATTAAATATTCAAAAAGATAAATCTAAATCATACGGAAGGAGACATAATACATTGTAGTTTGCTGCTCATAATTGTCATAATACTTTGTGTCTTGCTAGTGAACATGTTGAAAATAACTTAGTGCCAATAAAAGTAGTATAATACATTCGGGAATTGGGAATTTGAACTTAGTTACTTGTTAACTTGTAACCTCTTTCATAATTCCAAGGCCAAAGGAAAATTTAATGCTTTATTATTTTAAACTTAATATATAAATATTTTTTTCACATATAAATTTATTCGGTAAGGTTCAGTATTTTTTGGACTTATTTTCATAAAACAAAAAATATACATTAATTATTGGTACAGTTATATATTTATATAAAATTTATAATTTTATTAAAAAACTTAAAAATTAGTTCGATTTGACCGGTCTAATCGGGTTTTAAATATTTATCAACACCCCTAATTACGGCTGAACCAAAATACTCACTAAAGTATGGGTTCGCACATACTTATTTAAGAACTAAATTAAAAAAAATACAACTAATATATAAAATTCAAAAAAAAAAAAATATGAGTTTACGTGAACCTACTCCCTCACTCACATGTAGATCCTACATACTTAACTCGTACAGCGTGTGAAACATGCAAATTTTTAGAGTGAAAAATACATATAAGAGGCTGCCCAAATTATTGTCGTGCCTCATAATTCATATGCATTGCTACAGGGAAAGATTCCCTTATTTCTTCATTGGACCATTTACTGATGTCTTTACGATAACATCGTCCTTTCATCTGCTTGCCCTGGGTTCTTATATCATATACACTACTCCTGTCTGTTATTAGCAAAAAAAAAAATTTTGTTATAGGATTATTGTTTATTTCAGTATAAAATTTGGGATTAATTTTGTTCGGCGTTTAATTGTGATCGGTATTAGCTAAAATCAGAATAAAATATATATTATAACGATGAGATTGTCTATCCGCATAGAAGATGAAATTATCTATCCTAATTACAAATCTCAATATTGTAGTCCTGAGATAATCTTGTTTTGAATCAATCCTTACAGCTTGTTTGGATGGTTATTATCTATTGTATCGTATTATTTTTAAATACAATATTTATTTTAATTGTTACTTAAATTTTATTGTATCGTATCATTAAATTTATTGTTACGTAATGATAAAATGTCTCACTTTATGTAATCATCGATTTGGTGTGATCGCATCGTTTTCTTATGTTTTTCTCTTAATCTCACCCTTCATTCATTTACCCTATCTTTTATATACCATATCATAATATTTTTTTTATAGTATTACAAGTTTATTCATCATATTACTGGTGTACGATATCCTAAAACAACAATAAAATGACAAAAATCATTTAAACATTATATTCATCAAATAATATAATATACGGTTAAGGGTCAAAACTGCCCTTAACCTATCGACTCCGGAACAAAATTGCCCTCTGTTTACCTTTGGCGAAGAAAATGCCCCCACCGTTATCTTTGTGGCCTATTTGTACCCCTAGAATCTAACGGCTGTATTTTTAAATTTTTAATTATTTCTAATTCCACATGTCATTTAGCGATTGGACATTAAATATAATTGACCCAAATGAATTTTTACCCCAGTCCGGCCCAACCCGACCCGCCTAAACCGACCCGACCCTACAGACTTGCTTTTTAACCCCCCAAACCCACTAACCTACTTCATTTTCACTGCCTCATATTCTCTAACCAACAATGGCGATTCTGTAGGGTTTGCAGGAGCTGATTTTGGAGGTCAACAATCTGTGATATTGCTGTTCTTGGAAAGTTGCTTACAATTATTAAAGTCTTCTCTCCATTCAAGTAAGTTTTTTTACTGATATGTTTTAACTTTTCGGTTAGGGTTTCTTGAAATAGACACAAATGTTCTTTCTACTGATATTCTGTAACTTTTCAGTGTTGGGTTCAATGTTAGTACATGTCTTTATAGTATTTTTTTTGCTGCATGTGGTCCCGCTGGGATTTTTGTAACATCTGCTTATTTTATTCGTTTGAGGTTATATTTTTCAGTCGATTTTAGTTGTTTATTCAAAGCTTTCATGTTTGTTTACTAGATTTTCAACGAATTTTCAATTGCATGTGGTCCCTTCCCTTTTTGTTTTGTTCTGCCACTACTGGTTTTATTAATGTTGATGCCTGATTTCTTTATTCATATGAGGTCTACTTGTATTTTGGATTTCAGTTGTTTATTCAGTTGCATGTGGTCCCTTTCCCTTTATTGGTAGTAGTCAGCTTTAAAAATACTGTTTGTTTATTACTGATGGGCCTTTTTTCCTTTTTTTTATGGCTTGCATTTGTTTTCTTCGAAGAATGATTGAGAAGGTTGATTTGGTCTTTAATCATGGGGGTAAGTGGTTATTGGAACCTCAAGTTGTGTATCTGAAAAGAAGGAAGTATGTATTGATAGGTTATGATGTCGATTTGTTGTCTTATATAGACATTTGTTCTGAATATACTGAAAAGTTAGGTTTTAGTAAGGTGAAACAATTACTAGTAACAGACCCTTGTGGTAGGTGCTTTCTAATTGATGGTGATGCAGGCATAAGAATACTACAGGCTTTACTGTCAAACCAATTCAAGGATATTCAATTATTTGCTGTAGATGAGGGTGAATTAGACGTGGTAGCTCCTAGCATCACTCAACATGATGAACCTTATAATTTCACAGTAGGAGTAGAAGTTGGAACTGATTGTGATTCATGTGATGAGGAGGAGGGCAATGAAACTAACTCTAGTGACTATGATAGTGAAGAGTTAGAACTGTTTAGAAGAGAAATGAACAAAGAAGTTAATGACTCACTTGACAAGTATAAAATCTTGGAGAAGGGTATGAGTTTTAAAGACTTAGATGAAGCTAAGAGAGTTGTAGGGTACTATGCAGTTGCTAATAGGAAGGGTTTGAGAGTCCAGAAGAGTGATACAACTAGAGTTAGGTACAAATGTGATATTGGATGTCCATTTGTGTGTTATATATCCAAGGATAATAGAGATCAAGGATTTAAGATTAAGACTTTGAACAGAAATCATGATTGTGGTCCAGCATTTCACAACAGAAGAGCTACTCCCACTGCTTTAGCACACTATTTCAAGAAAAAGGTGCAAAATAATCCTAAGTACAAAGTCAAAGATATGAGGGTGGACTTGGAGGGTAGATTCAGGCTTAATGTTAGTTATTCAAAGATGAAGAGGGTTAAGAGAATGGTGTTAGAGAAGTTGGATGGTGGCTACATTGATGACTACAATAGGTTAGAGGCCTATGCTCAAGAGTTGAGGGATAGTAACCCTGGTACAGATGTGGTTATAAACATATCTAAATGTGGTTTACAAGATGGAAAAAGGAGATTTCTTAGAATGTATGTATGCTTCCAAGCTTTGAAAAGTGGCTGGAAAGCAGGTTTGAGGCCTCTAATAGGTCTGGATGGCACATTTCTCAAAGGAAAATTCAAAGGAATTTTGCTAGTAGCAGTGGCACAAGACTCTGCCAAACATTTTTATCCACTTGCTTGGGCAGTGGTTGATAGAGAAACAGGTAGAACTTGGAAGTGGTTTCTAGGGCTGCTGATGACTTCCTTAGAGTTGGGAGATGGTGAAGGACTGACATTCATTTCAGACATGCAAAAGGTATTATCATTAACAAATCATACTTATCTTTTCCAATGTTTTTATTATTTAACTTCTAAATGTCTTCTTTGTTGTAGGGTTTGATTGATGTTATTGCAACTTTGTTTCCTAAATCACATCATAGATGGTGTGTTAGGCATATTGAAGCTAACTGGAGCAAGAACTGGAGGGGTGCAGAAATGAAAAAATTGTTATGGTGGTGTTCTTGGAGCTCTTATGAAGAAGAGTTCTGTTAGATAATACGCTTAACGCTAGAGGGGGGGGGGGGTGAATAGCGTTATAATAAAATTTAGCGTAAACTTGCGGAAATTAAAATTTGCAGGAAATAAATAAGTGCGTTAAATAAACAAAAGGAAAGAACGCACCGATGTATTCTGGTTCACCACAACACGTGGCTAGTCCAGTCCCCGAGAGACTCTCTCGAGATTTTCCACTAACTTGTCAAGCTTACGGGTGCTCAACAAACCTTTACAACTTAAGGACACACGCCTTAACACCTTTGCTCGGAGATACAACACTCCAAGACTTCAACCAAGGAAACACAAGTTCCTTACAACAAGAGAATCACAATTCTCTTACAAGTGTACACAACACTAAAACACTCAAAAAAAACACTCCTTAATGAGTAGATATGAGTAAAAGAAGTAAGCTCAAGATCACAACAACTTTGGACAAGAATATGGCTCTCAAAACTTATGTAATGAATATAAAATGATTAGCAATAGAGTATGCAAGCTTATAGCAATTGTATGATCAGTTGTTGTGTGTTATTGTGTTTAAAACACTGAAATGAAGCTGTATTTATAGTTGAAAAACTTGATATTACCGTTGCCTAATAGCCAATTAAGAGTTGCTGATTTTACTGTGTGACAATCGATTGTCAAGAATCCACAATCGATTGTTTGCCAATCGTTCCAAAAATCAATCCCAGATTTTACGCGTAACAATCGATTATCCAAGATCAACAACCGATTATTAGCAACGTTCAAAAAATCATTTCCAGATTTTACGTAAAACAATCGATTATACAAAATCAATAATCGATTATTCAGCAACGTTCAAAAGATCCTTTCCAGATTTTAATTTCAACAATCGATTGTACAAAATCAACAATCGATTACCTGACGGTATTTGAAAACTTTACGACAACGGTCAGCTTCACTATCGATTGTGCAATGTTAACAATCGATTATTTATCAGACTTTGAAAATCATTTTAGACACTGCCTCTTGACAATCGATTGTTATATACTCACAATCGATTATTTAATAACTTTGAAAAAGTCTGGAAGACACTGCCTCAACACATCGATTGTCATATGTTCACAATCGATTATTTTGTGACTTTGAAAAATCTGATGGACACTGTCTCTTCACAATCGATTGTCATTAACTTCACAATCGATTATTCTGAGTTTTGAAAATTGATGTACACTTCTTCATGACAATCGATTGTCATAAGGTTCACAATCGATTGTCATGCAGGTTTGAAAAACCTGATGCTCACTGCCTTAACACAATCGATTGTCATTAGTTCACAATCGATTGTCATGCAGTCTTGGCTTAACATAATCGATTATCATAAGTACATAATCGATTATCTTAGTCCAGATTTTAGAGGCATGTTTAAAATCATTTTGACTAAAGTAAATATGCATGATTTAAAATCATTTAGCATTAAATTAAATATGCATGATTTTGTAAAAATAGTTTTATGAGAGAAGCCATGTCATGAGTCAAGTTGTCGGGTCAAGATCACAATTAAGAACGACTCATGTAAAACTATAAAACTTGGTCTTGTGCTTGAATCTCGTTATATATATATATCAATTGTGCGCTTGTACTTGAGCTTCGTCATATGTCAATTTGCGCTTGTTTGTCATTCATCAAAACCTACACATATGAACACACGTTTTAGTATAATGCTTTGAGAACGTGTTTCCAACAATTTCCCCCTTTTTGATAATGGCAAACTTTAAGCGGGATATGCAAATTAGACAATTCATAATGACTAATATATGCAACAAGTATGCAAAATTAGTTCCTCCTCAATATATGAATTCCCCCTCAATTAATAAGAATTGAGAGTGCATACCCGTTATCTTCCCCCTTTTGCCATTAGCAAAAAAAATGTAATAAGATGCCAAAGATGTAAATAAAGCTTGTTTATTTATTGGAAAGAAACGTGATTACTTAAAGAGAGTACAATAACTCAAGTAATAGCAGTACAATCGATTATTGATACGAGATAATCGATTATTAGACGACAGAAACCGATTTTTCTGAAGAAGACTTGATTATTGCGCGTCATGCTTTATAATTCCCCCTACCTTTAGGGCGATACCTGCAAAAATTCGTTAGATGTCTCCGACGCTCAAGTTAGAAATCATGTAAAATAAAAAGATGCAATGCATGACTTAGATCAACGTGGAGTCAAGAATCCCGAGTTCACTACGAATTCGGAAGAAGGACTCTTTCTCTAAGGGCTTTGTAAAGATGTCGGCCAATTGATCTTTGGTTTCAACATATTCGATTTCGACATCGCCCGTGAGAACGTGATCTCTTATAAAATGATGTCTAATTTCAATGTGTTTTGTTCGCGAATGAAGAACGGGGTTCTTTGTCAAGCATATGGCACTTGTTTCTTGCTAAAGCAAGAAACGAGAGAGCTACCGAGCAAATGGCAAGTGCCGCTAGTGCTCTTGCGGTCCAATTTGCATCCAGCAAAATCGGAGTCGGAATAGCCAACGAGTTGGCATGAAGAACCTTTGGGGTACCATAGACCCACATTTGTAGTACCAATGAGGTACTTCAAAATCCGTTTTACCGCAGTAAGGTGAGACTCCTTCGGACACGATTGATAACCGGCGCATAAGCACACGCTAAACATGATGTCCGGACGACTAGCAGTAAGATAAAGAAGAGAGCCAATCATACATCGATACTTCTTAGTGTCGACTTCCTTACCTTTCTCATCTTTGTCTAAATGATCGGATGTGCTCATGGGAGTCGCCATTGCTTTTGCATTGTTCATTTCAAATCGTTTCAGCAATTCTTTGCAATATTTGGCTTGGCAAATGAACGTACCTTCTTTCATTTGCTTTACTTGTAATCCCAAAAAGAATGTTAACTCACCCATCATAGACATCTCAATTTCGCTTGTCATTAAATCGGAAAATTCCTTGCATAAGACATTGTTAGTAGCACCAAATATGATATCATCCACATATATTTGAACTAATAAAATATCAATGTTTTTATGCTTAACAAAAAGGGTGGTGTCAACTTTCCCCCTAATGAAATCATTTTCCAATAGAAATTTACTCAATCTTTCATACCAAGCTCGGGGAGCTTGTTTTAAACCATAAAGAGCCTTTTTGAGTTTGAAAACGTGATCGGGAGATTTAAAATCTTCAAAACCGGGGGGTTGTTCAACATAAACTTCTTCTTGAATAACACCATTTAGAAAAGCACTTTTCACATCCATTTGATATAAATTGAAATTCATAGAAGAGGCAAATGCGAGTAATAGACGAATAGCTTCTAATCTAGCTACGGGAGCATATGTTTCTTCATAGTCAATACCCTCTTCTTGATTATAGCCTTTTGCTACAAGCCTAGCTTTGTTTCTAGTGATTACACCATTTTCATCTAGTTTGTTTCGAAAAACCCATTTCGTACCAATTATGGTATGATTTTTGGGTCTTGGCACCAAATCCCAAACGTCATTCCGTTTGAATTGGTTGAGCTCTTCTTGCATTGCCAAGGTCCAAAACTCATCCCCAATTGCTTCGGAGATGGTTGTTGGTTCAATTTGAGAAACAAAAGCAGTATGACCTAAGGTGTTTTTAAGGGAGTTTCGAGTACTTACCTTTTCTCCGACGTCGCCAATTACCTGTTCGAGTGGATGATCTTTGATTGTCCTCCACTCGTTAGGCGTTTTCGTTTCATTCTCCAATTGTGGCGCTTCCTCCGTTGGTTGTTCCAAGATTTCATCTTTATTTTCCTTAGGCGTTTCCTCTTGTATTTTATCTTTCAAGCTATCTAAAATACCTGCAAGATCAAAACCGGAATCCTTTCTCGACAAGCGAGCATTATTTTCGGAAAATACAACATGAGGGGATTCCTCCACAGTTTCGGTTCTTTTATTAAAAACCCTATATGCTTTGCTACGTGAAGAGTAACCAATGAAAATTCCCTCATCAGACTTAGCATCAAATTTTCCCAATTGATCTTTTCCATTGTTATGAATAAAAACTTTACAACCGAATACTCTAAAATGGGAGATATTTGGTTTCCTTCCCTTGTAGAGTTCATAAGGGGTCTTCATGAGTATTGGCCTTATGACTACTCTATTTAAGATATAGCATGCGGTACTCACGGCATCCGCCCAAAAATGTTTGGGAATCTTAGCCTCTTCGAGCATGGTTCTAGCCATCTCTTCGAGACACCTATTTTTCCTTTCCACCACCCCATTTTGTTGTGGTGTTCGTGGAGCGGAAAAGGTATGCTCGATACCGAGTTCGTCACAAAAGTCCGCAAAGAGATTGTGATCAAACTCTCCCCCATGATCACTTCTAATTGAAGTGACGGTTGTTTCCTTTTCGTTTTGAACACGTTAAGGAAATATTTAAAATTTTGAAAAGCATCACTTTTATGGGCAAGAAATAAAGTCCAAGTAAATCTGGAATAATCATCAACAATAACAAAGGCATAACGATTTCTTCCTAGACTTTCAATGCGAGATGGTCCAAATAAATCCATGTGAAGCAATTGCAATGGTCTACTAGTTGAAACAATGTTTTTCGATTTGAAAGATGCTTTTGTTTGCTTCCCTTTTTGACAAGAATCACAAATATAGTCATTTTCAAATTTCAAATTGGGAAGACCAATAACTAAGTTTTGTGAAATCAATTTGTTCAAAAGATGCATGTTTATATGTGCTACTCTACGATGCCATAGCCAAGTATCATCCTCTTTGCTCATAAGGCAATCCACATATTCGGGTGAGGAATTAGCAAGATCAACCATATAAATATTATCCACTCTAAAACCACGAAGGATAATTTTGAAATCGCTACGTCTAAATACTAAGCATTCATCCGAATCAAATAAGGTAAGATTTCCCTTGTTGACTTATGCTCAAGAGATTATGCTTTAAACCTTTAACAAGTAATATATGCTTAATAGAGGAATTTTCATCCTTACCGACCGATCCGATACCAATAATCTTTCCTTTATTGTTATCCCCAAAAATCACACTTCCTCCTTCTTTGTGTTCTAGTTGAAGGAATTTGGATTCGTCTCCCGTCATGTGCTTGGAGCATCCACTATCAAGGTACCATAAAACACTTGATCCCTTCAAACATACCTACAAAACAAATTAATGCGTTTTAGGTACCCATGCCATTTTGGGTCCTTGAGGGTTAGGCATATTATAATGATGCGATTGAGTGATATGTCTATGTCGTGTAAAACATGCAGGAGCAATATGACCAATGCGTCTACAGTAATGACAAGTCACGTTGGGGTTATGCATCCTTCTAGGTTCATAGTAACTTGATGGACGAAAATGATTTACTCTATTTTCATTATGACTATTGCGCATTTCATGAGAACCATTTCTCCTACTATTAGTTCTAAAATGAGCAGCATTTCTAGAGTAATGGTCATGTCTAGATGTTCTAAAAGGTTCAAAACTCCTTCTAGTGTTTGGCCTAGAATATGCATCATTTCTAGGGTAGTCATTTCTAGGTGGTAAGTTATTTCTAGGTCTTCTAAAATGTTCAACATTTGGTCTAGCATGCATATTTGTTCTAGGATTGTTTTTTCTAGGATAAGCATTTGTTTTATTCATCCTAGGTTGAGCCTTAGGTGGTTGGGGTTTGGCTTCAACCTTTTCTTTAGGCTCATTCTTAAAGCCTATGCCATGCTTGGTTGATTTCAAATTATCAAGGACCTTAGTCAAATTTTTGTGAGAAGAATTAAACTTATCTAAGGTACCTTTAAGTCTATCTACCTCATTTTTGAGATGCATGCAAGAAGAACAATTTTTAATAGAACTTTCGGGCTTGTCGGCGCTTCTTTTTCCGAAAAACTTGTTTTCCTCTTTCAGCTTCTCATTTTCTAAAACCAGTTTTTCTAAATCCTTTTCTTTCAAAGAAAGCTGTTTTTGAAAATCTTTTTCTTTTGGAGAAGCATTTTCTTTTATGCTCTTGACAATTTTTGAAGCCTTAATAAATTCAGTATATAGCTCATCAAAAGCAGTTCGCATTTCTTCAAGAGTAAAGAAGTTTTTAGAAGAGATTTGACATACCTCATCTTGCTTGTCTTCTTGCGCCATAAGACAAAGGTTTGCGGCTTCGTCTTCGTCTTCTTCGCTTGACTCATCTCCGGAGTCTCCTCCCCAAGAAATGTATGCACGTTGCTTCTTAAAAGGTTTCTTCTCCTTTTTGATGTTTGGGCAATTTGATTTGATGTGCCCGGTTTCACCGCATTCATAGCACTTTATTTGTTCGCCTTGCTTTTTGCCCTTTCGTTCATACTCCTTTCGCATGAACTTTTGAAATCTTTTGATAACGAGTCCAAACTCGTTGTCTCCATCCTCATCAACTTGAGGTTGGCTTGTGCTTGCCTTAAGAGCGATTCTTTGCCTCCTTTGATCATCAACAAGAGGGTTAAGTATAGTAGATTCATAAGTCTTAAGATTACCTCTTAATGCATCGATGGTGACATTTGAGACGCCAATGGACTCTTGAATCGCGTCGGCCTTTGATCGCCATGCCGGAGTGAGACTTCTAAGAATTTTTCGAACAAGTTCTTTATCCGTGAATGTCTTCTTGAGAGCATGTAGATCATTTACGATTATTGAAAATCGTTCAAACATTTCATCCACCTTTTCACCTTCCTTCATGTGAAATAATTCATAAGCATGGGTTAGGAAATCAATTTTGGCTTCCCTTACCTGGTCCGTACCTTCGTACGTAATTTCCAGCTTGTCCCACATTTCCTTCGCCGTTGTGCAACACGATATTTTCCTGTAATCGTCAGCATTTACAGCACAATATAATAAATTAATTGCATAAGCATTATTTTGCACCTTTCGGATATCATCCGCGTCATATTCTTCTTCGGACTTGGGAACCCATTCGGTTTCAACCTTTTTGGTTGGAATTTGATTTCCCTTCGTTATCACCTTCCAGAGATGAAAGTTGTTTGCTTGAACGAAGATTTTCATCCTCTCCTTCCAGTACGTATAGTTTGTACCGTTGAATAGAGGTGGTCGTGTGGAGCATTGTCCTTCATCAATTCCTGCAAAAGAGTCACGAGTAGAAGCCATGGACGGTTCTCTCAAACTGTTAAGTCTTCAGAGAGTTGGGATCTGATACCAGTTGTTAGATAATACGCTTAACGCTAGAGGGGGGGGGGGGGTGAATAGCGTTATAATAAAATTTAGCGTAAACTTGCGGAAATTAAAATTTGCAGGAAATAAATAAGTGCGTTAAATAAACAAAAGGAAAGAACGCACCGATATATTCTGGTTCACCACAACACGTGGCTAGTCCAGTCCCCGAGAGACTCTCTCGAGATTTTCCACTAACTTGTCAAGCTTACGGGTGCTCAACAAACCTTTACAACTTAAGGACACACGCCTTAACACCTTTGCTCGGAGATACACCACTCCAAGACTTCAACCAAGGAAACACAAGTTCCTTACAACAAGAGAATCACAATTCTCTTACAAGTGTACAAAACACTAAAACACTCAAACAAAACACTCCTTAATGAGTAGATATGAGTAAAAGAAGTAAGCTCAAGATCACAACAACTTTGGACAAGAATATGGCTCTCAAAACTTATGTAATGAATATAAAATGATTAGCAATAGAGTATGCAAGCTTATAGCAATTGTATGATCAGTTGTTGTGTGTTATTGTGTTTAAAACACTGAAATGAAGCTGTATTTATAGTTGAAAAACTTGGCATTACCGTTGCCTAATTTCCAATTAAGAGTTGCTGATTTTACTGTGTGACAATCGATTGTCAAGAATCCACAATCGATTGTTTGCCAATCGTTCCAAAAATCAATCCCAGATTTTACGCGTAACAATCGATTATCCAAGATCAACAACAGATTATTAGCAACGTTCAAAAAATCATTTCCAGATTTTATGTAAAACAATCGATTATACAAAATCAATAATCGATTATCCAGCAACGTTCAAAAGATCCTTTCCAGATTTTAATTTCAACAATCGATTGTACAAAATCAACAATCGATTACCTGACGGTATTTGAAAACTTTACGACAACGGTCAGCTTCACAATCGATTGTGCAATATTAACAATCGATTATTTATCAGACTTTGAAAATCATTTTAGACACTGCCTCTTGACAATCGATTGTTATATACTCACAATCGATTATTTAATAACTTTGAAAAAGTCTGGAAGACACTGCCTCAACACATCGATTGTCATATGTTCACAATCGATTATTTTGTGACTTTGAAAAATCTGATGGACAGTCTCTTCACAATCGATTGTCATTAACTTCACAATCGATTATTCTGAGTTTTGAAAAACTTTGATGTACACTGCCTCATGACAATCGATTGTCATAAGGTTCACAATCGATTGTCATGCAGGTTTGAAAAACCTGATGCTCACTGCCTTAACACAATCGATTGTCATTAGTTCACAATCGATTGTCATGCAGTCTTGGCTTAACATAATCGATTATCATAAGTACATAATCGATTATCTTAGTCCAGATTTTAGAGGCATGTTTAAAATCATTTTGACTAAAGTAAATATGCATGATTTAAAATCATTTAGCATTAAATTAAATATGCATGATTTTGTAAAAATAGTTTTACGAGAGAAGCCATGTCATGAGTCAAGTTGTCGGGTCAAGATCACAATTAAGAACGACTCATGTAAAACTATAAAACTTGGTCTTGTGCTTGAATCTCGTTATATATATCAATTGTGCGCTTGTACTTGAGCTTCGTCATATGTCAATTTGCGCTTGTTTGTCATTCATCAAAACCTACACATATGAACACACGTTTTAGTATAATGCTTTGAGAACGTTTTTCCAACAAGTTCAAGGATCATTTGAGGACCCTAGGGGCTATTTCTGAACAAGCTGCTAAAGACCTCCTGTGGTACCCTCCACAAAATTGGTGTAGGGCTTATTTTGATACAACTTGTAAGAATCAAATGGTTGATAACAACTTCACAGAATCCTTCAATAAATGGATTCTAGAGGCAAGATACAAGCCAATAATCAAGATGTTGGAAGATATTAGAGTCAAGGTAAACCAATAAATTTGTATACTGTTAAATTTGTATGTTGTCACAGTTTTGTATACTGTTAAATTTGTGTTTGATTATTGGTTTGTCTTGTGTGAAAGTTAATGAAAATGTTAAAGGATCGTGAAGATGAATGTAGGGCTTGGAGAGATGAATTCAGTCCATATGCCATGGAGTTGTTGAATGATTTCAAGGAAATTGCACAAGGATGTGAAGTTGATTTTAATGGTGACTTTGGTTATGAAGTGAATGAAGGTCCAGACAAGCATACAGTTGATTTTCAACTTAAAAAGTGTACATGTAGAACTTGGGACTTGACAGGAATTCCCTGTCCCCATGCAATTAGATGTATACTTGACAGGAAAGAAAACCCATTGAGTGAAATGCATTGGTGGTATTCAAAAGAAGCTTACATGGATGTGTATAATCATAAACTACAACCAGTTAGAGGTGATAAATTCTGGAAGGTAGAACCACATCATGCAATGGAGCCACCAGATATTGTCAAAATGGTTGGTCGACCAAAGGTAAAGAGAAATAGAGAAAAGGATGAGGCAAGGATGAGAGAGGGGGTTTGGTCATGTTCAAGAAAGGACTTGTCATGACTTGTAGATCCTGTGGGGAGAGAGGTCACAACATTAGAAAGTGTCATATGGTAATGCTACTCATTCCATTATTTTTAACTTCATGTACTGTCATTTGACCCTAACTTAAACTTCATACAATGTCTTATAGGTGAAAGGGAAACATAGCAGATTCTTTCAAGATAGTCAAGAAGTGCAAGATGTGCCCCTTAACAGCACTAGGGGTGTTCATTGGGCGGATTGGGCGGTTTTTTATTCTAACGGTTATCGGCATTTAAATGTATTCATTCGTTAGCCACCCGATAAGATATCGGGCGGATTGGTATCGGGTTAGCTCTTATCGGGCGGTTACTGGGCGGTTTATCGGTTTAATACCTAAGGGCTCAAATATATTCTGTCCGCACACTAGGACATAACTAAAATTTCCTGTGCATGACATTCAAAGGCATCTGACCTTGCCATGGATTTTACAATTGACAATGAAACAAGAAAAAGAGAAGATAAGATACATTGTCAGGTTTACAACAATTGGTCACAAATTTTTCAAGATAGAGTGCGCCCATAGCATAGGCAAGAAAGATAAGAGGTTCTTTTCCCACTTCTCCTGCAACGAAAACCAAAGTTGACACAAGTTAACTCTCTCATAATAAAATAAAGATGATAAAGTCTCATAATATATAAGTCTGAGAACTACAACCTTGCTAATAACAGAACCTAGTCAAAGCAAAAGATTCATAGAGGCAATACGAACTGGTCGCAAGTAAGACTTGGTGCTGGTGTTACACTTGCATCAGGTTAAGAATATATATATATATATATATATATATATATTCTTAATGGGTTAACGGATTACTCCTTAAGAAAATTGAGTAATCCGCCCCCAATCCGATAAGCCGTTAGTAAAAAAATTTTAATCCGTTCCCCGTCCGTTAAGCCGTTACCACTAAGCCATTAAGCTTCGGTTTCGGATCGGTTTTTGGTTTCGGATCGGTTTTGAACACCCCTAAACAGCACCCCAAGATAGTCAAACATTAGAATTTATTTTTGTTCCTACACCTGGTCTTAGGCCAATGGCAACAGCAGCAACAGCTGCAACAACAACTCCAGCAACAGCAACAATAGTTGCAGCTCCAGCAACAATAGCTGCTCCAGCAACAACAGCAGCTCCAGCAACAATAGCTGCAGCTCCAGCAACAATAGCTGCTCCAGCAACAACAGCAGCTCCAGCAACAATAGCTGCTCCAGCAACAACAGCTGCTCCAGCAACAACAGCTGCTCCAGCAACAACAGCAGAACAGTTGGATGGTGGTATGACTGTGAAGATGTGGATGCAATCTCTGAAGATGATGATGAACAACCAGTTTTGAGACCTAAGGTGATTTCTGAAGCTAAGACTAGGCTTCAAAACAAAAAGATGAGGCAAATGGCAACTGGTACAAGGAAGATTGCATTCAAGGGTGATGAAACTGGTGCCAATCTCCCTGCAAACTTGCCATATTTATCGAGGAAAGTTAGGTGGAAAGGCAAAGCAGCAATGACATCAAGACAACTAGTGGCAGAAAAGGAGAAGAAAGTTGGTAAATTGAAGGCTAAGAAGATGAAGCTCTAGGGACTTAAATGTTGTTTAATGACTACTTTTAAGTTAGGAAACAAAACTATATTTTTGTCCTTATGATTCATAGCTAATTGTGTACTGTTTTTGTGGTGAATCAGTTGTGGAAGTTGTAATGATTCAACCCTACTGATATTTTGTTGGGCTTATATTAGGGTGAAAGATGTCTTGTTATGTATGTATAACTCTTTTGTTGGAATTAAGGCCAGAATTCAGTCCAATTTTATTCATATACTGTCTGGAATTGCAAGCTATTCACTTCTCTCTTTTGTTATTCCAAACAACTGGTAATACAATAGTACATCAACACAATATTATATCAACACAAACTAGTGCATTCACACAATATTACATTAATACAATGTAATACAATATTACATCAATACATCAATACAATATTACATCAACACACATATTACTGGAAATTCTAGAACAGTATTAGGACACTACTAACCAAAAGATAGGAAATTGGACACTACTAACCAAAATTATGTAAAAGATAGGAAATTGCAGCAAATTCCATTCAACATATTTGGACACTACTAACCAAAATACAACTTTACTACATAATTTTGTAAGCCACAAATATTACAAAAACAGCCCATGACCATTTAATAAACTTTTTCCATTGCTTCAATTTCAACTCCAAATTTGAAACTTTCTCCTCCAATGCAGCTACATTATTCAGATTTCCAGCTTTACTACCCACCATGTCATCGACCATCTTCCTAAACTTATTCCTTTCTTGGCGAAGAGCATCCATTGTAATTTTTTGTTTGTGGATAAATATTGATACATGAGGTGGAAGTTCTTTATCGCGCCATTCCCAATAACGACAACCATTGCTCTCGTAACGAGGACATTTATAGAATCGACGACCGCCATTCATAGGTGTCGTAGCAGTAAATTTATTGGCTACCACTCCGCAATAACAAAAACGAGCATCAGCTACATCACGAGAAGAATTAGAAGAAGACTCTGCCATCACGAGAAGAATTAGAAGAAGACTCTGCCACGAGAAGAATTAGAAGAGGACTCTGCAATAACAAAACGAGCATCAGCTAATCCATCACCATTATCGCAGAAATAGACACTAAACTGGCCACCAAGAACAGCAATATCACAGATTGTTGACCTCCAAAATCAGCTCCAGCAAACCCTACAGAATCGCCATTGTTGGTTAGAGAATATGAGGCGGTGAAAATGAAGTAGGTTAGTGGGTTTGGGGGGTTAAAAAGCAAGTCTATAGGGTCGGGTCGGTTTAGGCGGGTCGGGTTGGGTCGGACTGGGGTAAAAATTCATTTGGGTCAATTATATTTAATATCCAATCGCTAAATGACATGTGGAATTAGAAATAATTAAAAATTTAAAAATACAGCCGTTAGATTCTAGGGGTACAAATAGGCCACAAAGATAACGGTGGGGGCATTTTCTTCGCCAAAGGTAAACAGAGGGCAATTTTGTTTCGGAGTCAATAGGTTGAGGGCAGTTTTGACCCTTAACCGTATAATATAATATAATATAATACAATACGATAAAATACGCTATGAAACGATATCTAACAACCATCAAATAATATAGTACAATTTGCATGACGATTTTATCCGGAGTCTGAATAATTTACGGATCAATGGAAAATGCTCTTTTTCGGTTTATCCATTAAAAGCAAAGTACTTCGTCAGATAAATGAACAGTGGACTTAAATTTATTCTAAGATAGTCATCAAATGAAAGCTACATCCAAACAGAATGTAAGTTACAGAAAAATGCAAAGAAAATTGTGCTTAATATACAGGAATTTGCTCTGTCAAAAATCTGCTCAGATTTCTGAAAAATTAAAAGCCTATTGAGATCTCATCCTCTTCTCTAAGTTCTTTTTACCTGTATCCGGTGAGTCCCTCTTTGAGACTGATGCACGGTTTCCCTTGGCCTTTCCGCTGTTGATAAACTGAGAGAAAGACAGGATGGGTGGTAACTCTGCACTCGCGGATCCATATAGGGGTGAGGCTGATGACCTTATTGGGTCTTCTGATCCAGCATTGTCATGGACTTTTTCGTCGTTAGCCTTTGGTGATACAGGCACCAAAGGATTTGATAATGCCGGAGAGCAGTTAGGTGTGAAAGTTACATTCTCAGGAGTAGAGGTGCCGAGCTTATTGACTAATTCCATAGGACCTGCTGTAGAAAGCCACCGAGCTGTACTTGCCATTTGTGATAAATAGAAAGATTTTCCACTTTTCCCATACTTCTTACAACATTCATTTTCAAGGGAAACTGCCGATTTATCAACGTCAATCCTGCAAATAGGCAGCCAATAAGAAAGGTGACGAGAGAGCAGAGTTTTTATCTGAGAAGAAACCCCTTTTAGCTACAAATTCTGAAGGATAATACAGAGAACTCACACACCTTGAATCACTGACCAGCTGCTGGTTATGCTTTATTGCATTTAACAATCTCTGCTTGCCTGCTTCCCTGAGCGTTTCAGCTATGGCATTCTTGTCATGTTTATTGACCTATTATTAGTAAAACAAAATGTTATCATATGCAGACAAATGTTAGTTATGCCAAATTTGGTTGGGGTTAAAAGAGGTAGCATAGAAGAGAGTGCTGGCAGGATATATGCCATTTTCCTCATTTGTTAAGCATGGTTCTCAACAATAACATGTTGGGACTAGGAGAAGTGAAAACGAACAAGGCCAGTTGAAAAACAGTACCAACATTATGGAACATTTAATTAATACTACCTTAAAAATGGAAATTCAAAGGAACATAAAAGAGTAAACATATCAAGTTAAACAAAATTAGCCGGTGTTTACAGTCATGAAATTAAAGGAAAGGAAAATGTGTATGCTACAGATACTAGGATCTATATTAAGTATTGAGCTTTTGGTTATAAATACTTTAAATTTTGTGAAAATGCTCCAGAAAGTGCTAATTGACATGAGAGAAATGCTTCAATCCATCTGTTTTCAATATAGCAGTACTTCCTACCAAAACTAAGTTCAGAAACAAAGAAGCCACCATCGCTCGAATGACCCGTAAGCAACAACAACAACAACAACAATCCAGTATAATCCCACTTAGTGGGGTCTGGGGAGGGTAGTATGTACACAGACCTTACCCCTACCCTTGGGTAGAGAGGCTGTTTCCAAATAGACCCCGGCATCCTTCCCTCCAAAAACTTCCCACCTTGCTCTTGGGGAGACTCGAACTCACAACCTCTCGGTTGGAAGTGGGGGTTGCTTACCATCAGAGCAACCATCGAATGACCCATAAGCACTTTTAGTATAATTTCTGCAGTTATAACCTTGTACACAAGCAGTAGATAAGTTAGTGAATGGACCTAACTGAATTCAGCGTAAGCACAAACGGATTTCACAAGTTAAACTTTGTTACTTCCCTTTCCATCACTGAAAATCCAAGTATATAGCTTTAAAACAGAAAAGAAATCAAGCAAAAACTGCAGCACTTTCCAAGTTCTTTGTAACAGGATGGTTTGACTTTGTGCATTGTGAAATCGTAATGCAACCCAGTGGATGAGAAGTGCTTCAACATGTAAACTAAGAACACCCTGTCAATTCAACCAAAATGTATTTACTACCAAAAAGATTTTAATAAGCACCTGCTTATCATGGCTTTTGTTCTGATAATAATTCTCTTCTGCACGCTGCAGCATATCAATTTTATCTTGCAACTTGAGTTTTGCAGATGTTTTTGATGAAGCGACATTCTTTGCAGCATCCAGAGCATCTAAATATAAGTAATTCTGACTTAGCCAAGATTGAAAATCAATGAAGGGAATAAGACACGAAAGCTTCCAAGTGGTTTCAGTGGATGGGACCCTAAAACCTCAGTAATCAATTGTACATACCATCGGATTCAGATATATCTTCTTCTGACCCACTAGCTTCATCATCACGATTCCAGAATTCTGACATTTGTCCTTCGGCATTGAAACTTGAACTGCTGAAAAGGATATAGTAAGAAGAAAAACTCCCAATATGCCTAACTGCTCAACAGTATCATAGAAGTTATAATTTTTAACAGCAAGCGACAAATAGGCAGATTTTATATTTAAGGCAAATTTGGGGTGAATTCAAATTCGATTTTCACTAAAACATGAAACAAATTAGTCAGGTGCACAGTTCTTCTACGCCCCTGTACATAGTGTGGCACATTTGATTTTCCTTCATCTGTATTAAACAATATTGTTCTGTATGTACTTTATGGTGCTCTTGGGTGACACCATAGACGGGGCTTCAAAGGTGATGTTCTAGTTTCCACTATGTATAGCAGTATCTGAAGCTAGTATATATCCTAGAACTATTGAGCAACAGCAATAGACTAAAATCTAGTGCCTCACCCACTGGATGTTCTTTAACAATCAGAGGTTTATCTTCTACCATGTAACATGAGATTGTATTCATTATATGTTGAGTTACCTTGCAAAAGTATAGATTTCAATTTGGCACATATGAAGCAATGAGCATTTAGTAAAAATGATAGGAAATGCAGCAGATCCCAATTAAAATGGTTATCCATGTTTCAGCAGCGAGATGAATGCAAAACAAGATACCTGGTCATATATATTCTTGAAGATCCAGTTCGCTGACGAAAAGCAGTTGCAGTTTTAAGTTGCTCCAAGTAACTTGTAACAAGATTAGGATGCTTGCACACATCGCACGATTTTTCACATAAAGAAGCAGGTACCTACTTTTAAAGACAATACAAACATGATGTACATAATCCAGTAAAAACATCATCTTGCAGTTACCATTTGAAAAGGACTGTTAGTAATCACGATGACTATACCATCTCTCCAAAGCTCTCAAGTATCATTTTCCTACGGCAGCCAGACCCTTCACAATACTCAACCATCTGAACGCATTTCATAGACAAGATTATATAAAGTCAATGCAAGAAGAATCGTGTTAGTTATAATGTATGAAAAGCTCATCAAAAAAATTAAAATTGAGTTTACAATTAAAAAAGGAACCTGGTTGAAGTCGTCAAGGGACTTCTTAGAGGATTTGTCTTGCAAGCTTGAGGAGTCATCCTTATTCCTTTTAGTATTACGTAAGATAAACTCCTGCAATATGGTTACAACATGTGACTTATTCAAATACTAGTAGCAAGATTGAGAAAGAAAGATTAAAAGGAGAAATCAACTGAGTTTAGGTGATTCAACCATTTTCCTACGGTCGTTCATTCCATAATATAGTACACTTCTGGAAGGCAACTGATCACGTCCAGCTCTACCTGACTCTTGATAGAAGCCTTCCATTGACTTGGGAATATTGAAGTGACAGACCACTCTGACATCCTTTCTATCTATACCCTATAATAATGAAAAACATATAAGCTCTGTATAATCGTTGTCAAGATTGCTATCAACAGTTATCCTGGAAAATGGAATCAAGATATTTTGAGCTATTACATGCATACCATCCTGCAATGGAATCAAGATCTTAGCAGTTGTTTGTGCCTCAGGCGCTCCATTGTTTTCAGCAACATTAAAACAGATAAAGGCATGACACTCCGTATCAGAATGAACAGAAAGTACAGAGAATCATGTGACTCAAATCCATTGCTTAGAGGCTACTTAAAGAATTATCTGTTTCTGCAAGAGAACTCTTACCCAAAAGCTACAGTTGCTACCACCACTTGTGTTTTTGAAGAAATCCAGTCATCTAAGACAGAGCTCCGCATTTTACTGTTCAAACCAGCATGATATGCTAGTAGTAAGGCAATGTACATCAGTAAAAAGCATTAAAGACAATTGCATAGAATTTAACTGAGCCATTCCTTACCCGCACAAGAAATGCCGCTGCTGGTTAGATGGGTCGCAAGATCATCACACATAGTACGTTCCAGGCAGTAAATAATGGCGCAAACATTTCCACAAGATTTTAGTAATTTACACACATCATCATATGGATCATCCAAAAGGTCTTTATAGCGAACTGCAAAGTAGAGATGTATGATCAGGTATGTAATCGCAAAAGTGATGACAGATACGGTAGATAACCGGATAGTTAAAAGTAGGTCCCAATTGGAAAGTTTGAGGTATAGTATGGTGATGACTCATGACTGATACAGTAAATAACCTGATAGTCTGATACTTAAAAGAGTGATGAGTGACACGGTACATAACCTGATAGTTAAAGGTAATAGGATATATGAATTTCCCCAGAATTTAGAGCATATAAATGACCATAGATATTTTATCTGATACACACAGCTGCATACAACATACAGGATAAATGCAGCAAATTAGGCTTACACAAAATTTGGTCTCATGAAGTCATGATTTGAACCAAAAGCTACAGAATCATATATGGCCATTTTGAATCCCCCTTCCCCTTAGTTTTTACAAGCCAGAAGAAAATTTGAAGAAATAAAAGCAAAAAAATGAATTGTACTATAAACTGTTGAAAGCTGATTCCTCATAGATGTAAGAGCTGGCAGTCAAAGAAATTGATTGGTGACTGGCTGTTCATCAGTTACATATCAAAACATTTGCACTTTGTCAAGGAATAGAGATCCTTGGAGCACCTTCATAATAGATATTTGGCCGGTTGAATGACGATTTCAGGACTAGAGGGCTTTGCAAATTCAATGATTCTATGACATCTTTCTGAACTCTGCAGAGAAAGGAAAAGGTCCGAGAAAATGAACAAAGCATGGTTCTTCAATGATCATTTCAAAATAAGCAGCAAGAAACTGTTAATTAAAAAAACCTTAAAATTATATTTCGCAAGGGGAAAGAAAAAACCAGGTGGAAGTAAGATCAGATGTTATTCCTGTTACAATGAGATTGATCTCCATTGACATATAAATCGTAATTACTTCCTTCTCTAGCAAAATGCACATAAGCAAACTTACTTAGGGACAGCAGTTGCTGTCAAAGCCAATACTGGTATATTTGATAGGTGACTTCTCAGGGAAGAAAGCTTTCGATAGCTAGGCCTAAATGGAAGGAGAAAAAGTCAAGGGACCAAAAGAATTATGTAAGGATTAGATGCATAAACTTAATAAAAGAAAATGAAGACAAGAAGTTAAAAGTTGAAGAATTAAATAGAAATGACAGCTCCAATATAGGAAACTTCCTGTTTGGCCACAGATTTTGACTACCTTTTTTCAAAAAAAAATTGAAAACATTGTTTGTTCATGGAATATGATCAGTTTTTGAAGAAAAAAAAAATCAAGTTCCCCAAGACTGATTTAGGGTAGTTTGGGTGAATTTTTTCTTCCACTCACAAAAACTTTCTTTCCAAATAAAATGCATGTTCAAACACAACTTCCACTTCCAAAACTTAATTTTTCAACAAAACTTCAAAAACAATTTTTTCAAGTTTCAACCAAAATCTATGTCCAAACGCAAGAATTAATGGCTTATAGGTAGAAGCGATAATATTGAGTAGTTACATTAAGCTAAAGATCCCACTTGAAATGAGTATATGCACATTATAACGGCAAGGCCAATGTGCCTTTGGATTGGAAAGTGTCATTTTGGAACTGGAATGCAAGCATCAAAGAAAGCACCAAATGACATGACCTTTGTTAGTGTTTTTTTCCAATGCACTTGAACATGCAAAATTTGAGGATGAGAAAGGAGGTAAGATGTCTCAGGCATTTAACACAAAGTACAGCAGCACCGGATATTCCAGAAAAATGCTCTTAAATTAACCGCAACTACCAACAACCACGATAGAAGGAGACAAGTGGATTGGAAATTCACCTAAAGTCATGGCCCCAGGTAGAGATGCAATGTGCCTGGATTTTTTTAAAGGAATGATATTAACAGATAAATAGTAAGAGAAACTTCTGACAGAAGTAAATGGAGATGGAGTTAAACCTCATCAATGGCAATGAGATTCAGCAATCCTCTGGCATGAATCTTTGTCAGCTTTGACATAAATCCGGATGTTGCAATTAGTTCTGGTGTCACATACAGTAACCTTACAGCTGGCTTCCCAGATTCCAGGTCCTCGTATATCTAAGATTCAAGAAGAAAATGCAGTTATATACATGTGTTGGACCCTTACATTTCGGTTCACGGTCTGAAATGCATTTAAAAGCATTGGGCACACTTCAAATCGTTGATGACTGATAACTCTAGGGCACCTTTATAGTGAACCTTAAGGCTGTACGAATAACGGTTCCGAACCGGAACCGTGACCGGAACCGCGGTTCTAAACGGTTCCGGTTATACGGTTCCGGTTCCGCGGTTCCGGTTCCGCGGTTCCGGGCCGGTTCCACCCTTTAGAACCGTGGAACCGGAACCGCCAGAACCGGAACCGGAACCGGACCGGTTCAGGCGGTTCTAAACGGTTCCAAACGGTTCCGATATTAAAAAAAAAAAAAATTTTTTTTAAATTCGGACCGTTGGCGGAACCGTTTGGAACCGTTTAGAACCGCCGGAACCGGTCCGGTTCCGGTTCCGGTTCTATCCGGTTCTATCCGGTTCCCAACGGCCATTTTTTTTAAAAAAAAAAATTTTTTTTTTAAAATTCTGAAAATCAGAACGTTGGTATTGCAGAAATAGCCGTTTGGCATTTTTAAAATTTAGCCATTTGACCCCTCAAATTTAATTTAACCCCAAACTTTATATAATTACACAATTTCCCATTTCTCAACTATAAATACCCCCTCATTCTTTCATTTTAATTCACCATTTCATCAATCTTACTCAATCTCTCTCAATCTCTCTCAAGCTCTCTTACAATCTTTCTGTGCAAGTGCTTAATTTTTGTTGCAAATTCGTGAAACATTGTGAAGTTGTTGAATTGAAGTTTTCAAGTGTTCAATTACAACGATTGTCAATTTTCAAGAAGTTGTTCGTCAATCCGGTAAACTCGTTTCAACTCTTACGTGCTAAGAATATTTGTTGTGTGTTGATATTTTCCTTAATTATAATTAGTATGGCATTTTCATTGAAAAAAATGTTCGGAAAAGGTACATCTAAATCCGGTGAAAGTAGTAGCCAAAATCCTACCCCTCCCCCGGCTCCCAGACCTAGAAAAGATAAACAAGTTCAAACTAGTAGCCAACCTAGAAATACTAATGAAAACTTAGGAATACTTGATAGTGATCACCCGTGTTTTCAATTTAGCGATGTTAATTTTCTACATTATATAGCAGTCGGTGATAGAATAGATGATGATATTATGAATTTGCTTTATCCTAATGCACCAATATCAGAGGGAAATGAGGGTGATGATGATGACGAAACCCAACCTCCGGTAGATTTAGATGATACACCTACTAGTCCTGCTCCTAATGACCCAGAACACCCACCCGTACAAACTCCCATTTTTAGTAGACAACCTCGGAAACGTACAGAAACTTCATTAGTTTGGCATTTGTTTATTCAACTAAGAGATAAAGATAGGGCTAAATGCAAAACTTGTGGTAAAGAACTTGTTCATAGGTATACGGGTGATCGTAGCGGAACAGGTAGTTTAGTTAAACATATATATATACATCCTAGCGATAAGGCTAGATATTTTCAAATGAAAGCGGAACAAGAGGGGAAGTCAAGTCCTGATACTACAATTAACCAAAGTACTGGTTCTAACATGGTTCAACCAGGAATAAACACTGTCACCGGAGGTATATTGTACTACGATCCTAATAAGGATCGTGAAGAATTAGCTAAAATGATTACTGTTATGTGTTTACCTTATTCTTTTGCTTCTAATCCTGCTTGGATTCAATATATTAGACGAGTATTTAATCCTACATATAAAGGTTGGCCTCACGCCACAGTTAAGGCCGACATTTATAAATATAAGCATGAATATGAACAGTACTTGCGCTATTTATTTACTCATATAAGTAATCGTATGTCTATTACAACTGATATTGGTAGAAGTGGAAATGATTGTGATTATCTAACCGTGACCAGTCATTGGATAGACGAAGACTGGACCATGCAAAAACGCATTATAGCATATAGAATAATTAATTCACGGCACACAGGTAAGTTTATTGCTAGCACTGTTTATGATGTTTGTAGATATTTTTGTTTTAGTGATAGAATAATGTCAATTTCCATGGATAACGCTAGTAGCAACACAACTGCAATAGGTATTTTAACTAGAAAACTTAATCCTGCTTTTACAAATATTTTCCATGTTAGATGTATATGCCATATTTATCATTTAATTGTTGGAGATGGTATGAGAATTTTAAACATAGAAATTGAAAAAGTTAAATTCGCTCTTAATTGGCTTTTTTATTCAAACCGAGAAGTAGACTTAGAGAATATTATAAAAAATGTGACGAAAGTGGCCTTAGAGAAAGAAAGGTTCCTAAACCTTGTCCGACTAGGTGGAACTACATGTATGAAAGCTTAGTAGTGGCGTACGAATATAGAAACCCAATAACCGCTACTTATAATTCTAGGGATTGTGAGGATGAAGATAATGATATGCTAACTAATCAAGATTGGAATAACGTTAAGATTCTTTTAGATTTTTTAGAACATTTTAGTGTGGCTACAACTGCTTTATCTGGCCAATATTATCCTACAATTTCAAACTGTTTAGTATATATTGCCGCACTTGCTAATTTATTTGCTGATTTTAACGAGGGAGGGGAAATTTATGAAAATGCAATATTTGAAATGAAAAAGAAATTTAAAAAATATTTTTTTCCAATCCCTCCTATTTTTGGTGTGGCTGCTTTGTTAAACCCTACTATGAAAGCAGGAGGTCCTAACTTTTGGTATACTAGTATTTATCAACGTTTAGATCTTTCACCAGAAGAAATGGCTACACTATCTGATGCGAAAGCATCAATTACAGTGAATGCTCAAACTGTTTATAATGCTTATAAACAGGCCTTAGAGCATGCTAGGCCTAATATTCCAACTCCTACTTCGTCCACGTCACAATCGTCTAAAAGAGTTGCTGGCTTAACAGCTCTTAAATCGTGGACGGAGTTCAGGGGTACTCAAGGTGAGAATTTAGATGATATTTCCCATCTAAACGAACTTCAAGTTTATTTGTTGCAGGGGCTAGAGAATGATAATCCAGACGGATCTTTTGACCTTTTGGATTGGTGGAAGACAAGGGAAAAGCATTTTCCCGTTCTTGCAAGGATGGCTCGGGATGTTCTGTCCATTCAAGCGTCAACTGTTGCATCGGAGAGCGTATTTAGTCAAGCCAGACTACAAATAGGAGATCATAGAGCGTCGATGCGGGACAGCTTGGAAAAATCAGTGCTCTTCCGAGATTGGATCCGCTCTGAAAGAAGAAACTTTGGGCTAGCTGAATCTCAACCCGAAATAGATGAGTGCTATGAAGAAATGCTAGCAGAAATTGCTCAAGAATCATCTTCACCCGGAAGTGGTGATGAACAAGCTTCATTTCCACCACCGCCAACACAACCACCTCCAAACCTTGAAGGTTTTATGAGATTTGTTAGAAATAATACATAAATTATGATATAACTTGTACATTGGCATGTCTTCTTTTAGTTTTTTTTCCTTTTAATGGTGGTATTAGTACCATGTTGTGCTCATTCCATTGGGGGAAGGAAGACTAAGAAAGATATGCCATTTTGGTCAATAAATATGCTTTTTATCATATACTTGAATATATTTGTCTCAATATTTCTTTGTCTTTACTTCTATATCAATTCTTGAATATAAAATATTTATATAACATATAATATATAACATACAACACATAATACTATTAATCTAACTACTACACAATATACATTATTTATATACAATATATACTACTTTACTACAACATATACTACTTATATACAAAATATACACTACTTATTTTGAATATATACTAATTTCCAAACACAATATATGCTATAGTAACAACATAGTACACCATATAAAAATATATTCTACAATATACTAATCACTACTATACAAGATATTTAATTTTAAAAAAAAAAAAAAAAAAGGTCGGAACCGCCTGGAACCGCCAGACCCGCGGTTCCGGAACCGCCAGAACCGGAACCGGGTGGTTCCGGAACCGTATGGTTCCGGTTCCGGCTCCGGAACCGCCAGAACCGGGAACCGCCAGAACCGGAACCGTTTACCCAAATAGACCCAGAACCGGAACCGGATACAGCCTTAGTGAACCTTATGAAACACACATGGAACTTTTGAATCGACAACAATAAAAGAGAGCAATCATCTTTACAGGTATGAGGTGGATGATAAGGAAATTAAATGACCTGTCCAAAGACTCAAAAACAGCAAGCTCATATTATGGTTACAGAAGTGGTTATAACAGAGTAGCTTACTCCAAAGATGGATGCGAGGACAGATGTTCACTACTACCACAAGAAAGCCGCCATGTATCTTCTAAAGTGGCTCGTAACTTCTCATAAGTAAGGTTAGATATCTTTGATAAAGGGAAAAACAAAAGGAAAGTGGAAACTCTTAGAAGATATATCTTTTAATTCCTTTAGTTTATCCCCTTAAAAAAACTTCAACTCATGACTGATACTAAAGGATTTCCCAGAAATTGTATTAGCAAAATCACCCCTACGAGTGTTTTTTTAAGCATAAAAAAATATGAACATGCAAATAACTGAACTTCTAAAGGAAGAGAGAGCTCATGGCTAAGGTCATAATCAACCAGGACTCATACTCCACCTGTCCCACTTTAGGAATTATTGTATAACTGCAGACGAATTTAATAAGGTAAATGGCTTGTATATTCCTCAAGTATAAAAATAAAAATAATGGTTCACAGGTCAGTGTAAGGGGATAAACATCACATCGTTACTGAAAACAGTATCACTTAAGCACATAACCTAAATTACTAATCCTTTGTGCATCTTAGTCTTCCTGACATTAAATTCCAATCATCTTAGCACATCCCAAAAGCACATGTTTAATATAAGTTGATGGAAAATGATCAAATATCTAGGCAAATGGGATAGGAAGAAAGTGATCCCTGTCAATCATGCTGATCAAAGGACTCAAGAAATCAGCAGCACTATAAAGCCTCAACCATGAGGTACACCTCTCTTTTCTCCATTATAATGTAATGTATCAGAAGGGTTTATACAGACTACAAATAACTTTGTTTTGACTATTATGAAACTGGCATGAGATTGTAGATAAAAAATAATTTTTCTCAAAAGAATATTTTCAAAATCAACTATCAGTCACTAATCTCACTCCCACAATAACTTGACCACGCTTCAGAAGCTTAGACGTGAAATATCTCTATGAATGTATTAACTTATCCCTATTTACCTTATTTTTCACTTGAACTGTCTGGGTTGATGAAAGAAATTCAGCAGGAATCCCCTTTTCTTTCAATGCTGACACTTGATTTTCCTAAGCAAGAAAAGGGAAATTAGAAGACAAAACTATGAAAGTAAATAAACATAAAACCAGAAGCAAGATTCGTATATCATACTTACCATGAGAGCTGAGAACAAATGGCAAACCGATGAAAGGAGTCAGTAATGGGTACTAGAATTTGCAAGTGAACTAGAAAAAATAGTATAGCTTGTGCTTTCATCATAAGGTAAAGCCAAACAAAGATAATAGAAAGCACCTATCAAAGGGCTAACAACAAGCACAATTCCTGGTTTTGCCAAAGCGGGGATCTGATAGCACATGGACTTCCCTCCACCAGTTGGCATGAGGCAAAAGCAATCCCTTCCTATGTAATTTTCACATATTACTAGCACAGTAGAGAGCTATCACATAGCACTACATCCCAAATGATAAAACAATACTTAACAAGCAGAAAAAAAAAAGATTAGTAAGAGAAAACTAAGAAATGGAAGGAATACAACCAAAATAAAAAGAGTACAATGAGTACAAAAAGAATGCCACACACAAGAAAATGCTTAACGTAGAAAGTCTATAACTATAATATTATACCAAAAATCATGGTTTTCTAACTCAATGCAAAAAGATGCTCAACTTTGCGAATGTGAAAACCTTACCTGATAAAACAGCTTCAATAGCATCCAATTGTTTCCCCCTGAAATTGGAATGTCCAAAGTGCCATCTCAAAAGCTTGACTAAAGCTTCCTTCCCAGTCACCTGCTTCTGAGGTCCACAATTACTTTGTAGTGGTAATGGTGATTTCTTCATTTCCACCACCAAACCTGCAACAATACCCAGTGCTTTATTACAACTTGTCTTGTAGCTTAATACTCTTGCCCATAAAATTCACTGTGGAGCTAGCCCGAACACCCCCTTATTTATTTATTTTTAAATAAAGCCTAAAATGCCCAAAATTGTAACTTTGAAATTATTCACCTCATATTGGGCAACAACAGACAGCACCAGCACACACACACATACTACGCACGCAAAACCAAGGGCGGAGCTAGAGTGCTGGGACTCGTTTCGGTCGAACCAAGCAGCTTTGATTCGAACCATGTATTTGTCTTTAAAAAAAATATTAAATATGTATAAATTATTAATTTAGAACCTAGTAACTTAAAATGATTAAAATCTTGAACCCATAAGCTTGAAATACTAACTCCGCCTCAATGCAAAACGCACAATTTATAAATGAAATAGAAACACTAAGGCAATGCCTAGTAGAAGAGCTAGAAAAATAGCACTACATCGAAATGAGACAATAAAATTCTATATCGATTCTAAAGACTAATAAATGGATAAAAAACAAAATTATTGAAGTGTAAATAATAATCAGAAGATCGTAATGGATAATTCAAATATCAATTTGCATGAGATGAAACTGAACCTTGATAAGATAAACTCCAGCAAAAGAAGCCGAACGGAGGGTTTTGCCGGGAAAACGGAGAGTATATATAAATGAGAATGGAAGAAATTCGGGGAATTTGAAAGAAGGTTGTGATTTGTAATTCGGATACTTATCAGGGGTACTTTAGACAATTGAAATTTCAGTGTAACTGGCTTTGTCCTCCGAAGGCAATTTGGTGCGAACGGTTATTTCAATTACAACCCCTAAAGTTAGAGAAAACTAAAAAGCGATACAGTTGGACCTCCTATATATAACAACACCTACATATAATACTACTTCACTATAAAAGTTAAATTTTCTCTAAATATTTTATATTCTCTATAACGATACTTCACTATAGCATCTAAAAAATATCGAAACAAATATGGCTGTTATAGAGAGATTTACTACAACGGAATATTTTAAATTTAGTATTAAGTTTTACAATAACAAATTGCAATTTGAAATAAGGACTTTAAAATAATTATCAACGGTTTAGCATGTGACTGAGCAATTGAAATTTTCTAAATATAGTGCTAAATAATTAAAAAGGTCCAAATAGTGCGGCTTCCAATCCACCATTAGCACAATAAATATATTTCCTTTTTAGTTTTCGATAGATATACTTGAGACATAAGATAGGGTAGAGGCTTTTATGAGCCTATAGTTTATTTAAGGACTATACATATAAGAGTCGAATTCAATAGGTTAAGAGCAGTATTCGTACTTTTTTTAATCACATATCTCTCTATGCATGTTGTTATGTTGGTTTGGAGCTTTACAAAATATGTTTAAAAATAAATTGTGATGATTTAATACATAATTTCTTGCTGAAAGGTAACACATAGACAACTAAAAAGGCACAATACAACTTCGAAAAAAATGTAATCACCATTGAAATGTGTGGTGGTTATATTTGTATCGCGGTCTCAATTATGAAGGGAAAAAAGGCTCAAATATGATGTTTATATATATCAAACAACACGTCTTGCATATAATTTTTTATCACTTAAACATATTAAATTATAGTATATTTTTCACCTTAAATTACAATTAAATTATTCTTATTATAAATAACATCCGAGGCAAATAAGTGTTTACCATAAAAACATTACATTAGATAAGTTAATGTAAAAATGTAGAGTCCGCAATATTGCATATTATTGTATTTTACATACCTTGTTAGGTAAATTAATGATTTCAACATCAATATGAGAGTTGTTGACTTTAATAGGAAATTTCAGATCCATTCTCATTGTATTATTTGGGATAATAATAATAATAATAAATATGTTATTATTATTATTATTATTATTATTATTATTATTATTATTATTATTATCATTATTATTATTATTATTATTATTATTTTTATGAATATTGCTTCTATTAATATCAACAAATATACAATGGAGTGTTCTTTTGTGGTAGTATAGACTAACTATCACATCCTAATCCTTTGACCTTGCTATACAATCATTCACTGCTATCAAGCTATATTATTACATATCATCTATAAAACTAACCACACTAAGGATAATAATTGAGTTGTCGCAGTCCTTTTAACCAAGTCTTGCATCTTCTACCTCTTGCATGAATAAGGATTGCAATTTCTCTGCACAATTTGTTGTCATCAAAAGGTTGTTTCTGAAATCGTATTGCATTTCTCCCTCTCCAAATCAATGAAACAGTAGTAGCAAATGCAGTAGCAATTACAGCTTTTTTGAACTGTTTGCTCCTTGCATTGCTACATATCCATGTTAATTCAGATTTCCAGCAAACAGGCCTTCTATGATATCCCAGCCAATGACAAATCTTGCTCCAAATTCTGTTTGTGACTGAGCAATCAAAAAACAAATGTTCAAAATCTTCAATGTGATGGTTACAAAACACACATGCTGCATCCACCTGAATCCCAAATTGGAGGAGTCTATCAACAGTTGGTAATCTACCATGTGCAGCCATCCATATAGTAAATAAGTGTCGAGGCAAAATATTTGGGGTAGCCATCAAGTTCCTCCAGTCCATCTTAGGAAAATCTGGCAACAGAGAAAGGTAGAGAATATGGATTTGGAATTTTCCAGCCTTACATACCTGTTGCAACCTAGATATGAGATCACCTTGTAGACTGTGAGTGTTCATAATTTGAGTTCTACAGTCAATGATCTTCCTAGAAATCCAAGAAGCATTCTTTGGACTTGCCATTGTTTCAATGTCATCATTTTTTATGTAATAAGAATGAATCCATTTAATCCAAAGACAATCCTTCTTCCTAGCAAGGTCCCAAAGCAATTTAGAAACAGCTGCTTTATTCCAGGTCTGGATGTCAATGATGTTTAGCCCTCCAGCAGTAACAGGTCGACACACTTTGTCCCAAGCTATCAGTGATCTCTTGGACACTATTCCATTGCCTGTCCATAAAAAGGACCTGCAAATAGCTTCAATTGATTTCACCACCTTCTTTGGCAATATAAAGATCTGAGACCAATATGTTTGAACTCCAAATAGTACTGACTTTATAAGTTGACATCTACCAGCATAGGATAAAAATTTTGCAGACCAACAGGTAATTTTTTCAGTGATTTTCTCAATCAAAGGTAAGTATTGATGTATGTTCAGCTTCTTTGAGTGTAATGGAATGCCCAGATATTTGAAAGGGAGATGCCCTTCATTGAATCCCAAGTCTTCAAGAATATCTGCCTTCTCATCAAGAGATATACCAGCAAAATATATGGCACTCTTAGCTTTGTTAGATGAGAGTCCAGAAGCCACAGAAAAGGAGGAGAAAGCAGCTTGAAGAAGCTGAATAGAAGTAGGATCAGCCCTACAAAATAATAATAAATCATCTGCAAAACAGATGTGAGAACAGTTGAGTTTTCTGCATCTAGGGTGAAAATTAAAGTCACCATTTTTATGAAGTAGGTTGAGGTTCCTGTTGAGATATTCCATAGCAATAACAAATAGGTAAGGAGACATAGGATCTCCTTGCCTAATACCTCTTTTAGCTAAGAATGGCTTAGTGAGACCTCCATTAATCACTAAGGAATAAGTGACTGATGAAACACAAGCCATAATCCAGTCCACAAACTTTGCAGGAAATCCAAGATCCACCAGCATCTGCCTGAGAAATCTCCATTCAATTGTATCATATGCCTTCCTCAAGTCAACCTTAAGCACACACCTAGGTGATATACCTTTCCTTCCATACCCTTTAAACAATTCATGACTGAGTAGTATATTATCAAGAATACTTCTACCTTCTATGAATGCTGACTGTCCCTTTCCAATGATGTGATCAATTACAGCTTTAATTCTTCTAGTGAGAACTTTAGAAACAATCTTGTATAAGGTGGTGCAGCAAGCAATAGGCCTGAAATCCTTAACAGTTTGAGGAGTTTTCACCTTTGGGACAAGAGCAATAACAGTGGTATTTATCATGTGTGGCATGTGACAAGTAGTAAAGAACTCCTTAACAGCAACATAGACATCCATTTTGACAGTTTCCCAGTTTTTAGTGAAGAACTCCACAGGGAAGCCATCAACCCCTGGAGCCTTATCATTTGGCATTTCCTTCACAGCTTCATTAATTTCCTCCATAGTCACTTCTCTAATAAGGGTCTTCTGTTGTTCAAAAGTGAGGCAGACTCCTTCTTTGACAACAGTAGAATTTAAACAAGGAAGCTCACTAGGACTATCCCCCATCAATGACTGAAATACTTCAATAAATTCTTTCTCAATAGCCAAAGGATCAGTAAGTTTGATACCTGTTTCTGTATATATAGAAGTGATGTTGCTTTGACTGGATCTAATCTTCCATTGAGCATGGAAGTACTTGGTATTAGAATCCCCACAAGCTATCCAGTTTGCCTTTGATTTTTGTCTCAGAACCTGTTCCTCAACATTACTCCATTTTTCTATGCTAAGGAGAGCTTCCTTTTCTGCACTGTACAAGTGAGTTGAAGCAGGGTCCCTCATAATCTGACTTTGGATAATGTCTAATTGTTCCCTAGCACAAGTTAGCTTTTGCTGATAGGAAGCCATATGTCCATTTAAGTCCTTCAACTGTTGCTTCATATTCTTAAGCTTTTGCCAGATGAGTTGCAGTGATGATCCTTGTCCTCCTTGATTCCATACCTGTTGTAGAATGTCACCAAATTTAGGATCCTCCATAACATTGTGGTAAAGTCTGAAAGGTTTGGGATGAAGCAGTCTTTGCCTTCCAAACTTTATAAAAATAGGAGTATGATCAGAAATAGAATGATTCAAGAAGTCAGCTTCTACATGGCTAAATTGCTGCAGCCACTGAAAGTTCCCAATTGCCCAGTCTATCTTACTATAGACCTGTTTGTTTGTCCAAGAGTATCTCCAGCCTTTTGACCTGATAGGAGTAAGTTGAAGATCATAAAGCAGTTCCTTGAAGTCCTTAACCTCTGCATCTGTTACAGGGGAGCCAATCCTGTCCTCGGCTGTTAGAACAGCATTAAAATCTCCACTAATTAACCATGCTTCCTGTCCAGAAATAGGAATTCCCCTGATATCATTCCAAAGCTGCTTCCTTAATGCTATTGTGTTGTATGCATAAATGATACTCAATTGATACTTAACTGCTGAGGTTGAGTCTTCAACACTGCAGTGAATAAGCTGATCTGTGGTTCCCAAAATATGAAGCTGTAAATGTGCTTTCCAAAGTAACCAAATCCTACCATTGGTTGCCATAGGATAGTTGCAATGATACTTCCACCCTATAGCAATCTTATTTATTATATTATGAGCTTTAGGTTCCTTTACCCTGGTTTCAATGCAGCCTAATACATCCACCTTATTCTTCAACAGAAAGTTTTTTAATTCTTTCTGCTTATGGGCTTTATTAAGCCCTCTAATATTCCAAGTGACCAATATCATGAGAAACTAGACTTCCCTAAGGAAGGTCCAGGATCCTGCATTTTTCCTCTTCTCCCTTCATCTAACATCAATTGTGTTATCTCACCAGTTACCTCCTGCATTATGCTCACAGAAGCTACAATCTCAGGCCTTCCATATGTAACCATATCTTCAACACTAGCAGTCATGTCAGTGCCAATAGAGACCCTTGATATATCTCTATTTTGGTCAGCATTAGCATGATTAGGAATGACAGTATTTCCTACTTCATCCAATGGAATCTGATTCATTGGAAGAGAGGGATTTACTGTTACATTGCCTTCAGCATTTTCAACAGAGGTATTGGCTTCAATGTTTCCTTTAGGGATCCATTTTTGCCTTGGCTTTTTGGTCCTCTCCTTGTTCCTATCCAGGTTTGCCTTTACTTCCTGCTCATGATTTCCATCTGTATGACTATTGTACCAACAGTCCATAGCATTATGTCCAAACTTCAAACAATGATTGCAAAATTCAGGTTTCCAATCATATTCAACATCCTGTATTTTCACACCAAATGGAGTCTCTAACTCAATTTCCTCAGGGAGAGGAAATGCTGCATCAACTTCCACCAGCACTCTTGCAAATGATATCTTCTCAAATTGAGCTGTTACTTTATCAGTGAATAGAGGCCTACCAATAGTACTTGCTAGCTTGCTGAGGATCTCAGGGGACCAATATCCAAGAGGCAACCCAGGGAATCTCACCCATATAGGGATTGTGCTAAGGATACCATTCTGCATTGAAAAGTCAATATCCCAAGGCTTAAGTATCATCGGTTTGTTTCTGAAGGAATATGGACCAAATTGGAGCACCTGATTCATATCCTCTGCAGATTTAAACCTAAAAATGCAATAGCCATCTCTGTGCATTAAGATTTGTGGCTTAGTTACAAAATTCCAAACATGCAATACAAAATTATCCATGGCCTTTTCATTTGGATTATCTCCGATAATATAACCAATAAGTGAATTGCTCCAGTACTCAGCTTGTGGTTTCAATTCATCCATATTGATTTTAACAATCTTCTTCCCATCCTTATCGGTTGGGGGAACAAATGTTAAAACCTTCCCCATATTATGCTTACCTCTTACTATTTTAGCCATAGTAGGTTGATTTTGAGGTTGAGGTTGGTCATCAACAGCAACATCTGAAAATTGAAGTTTCCTTATAGCTTGATTATCACAATCTTCCACAGTCTCCTTCAATTGAGCCTTAGAACTCACATTTTCCTCTGCATGCACAGGAGATTTGGGTTGAAACTTTTCAGGCAAAAAGCTTCCAAATGTCAAAGGCTCAAGTTCCTTCGCAGTCCCTTGAGCTGGTGTGACGATCTGCGTAGGAGGTGGGATTATCTGCCGCCGGCGACGCGCCATTTTGACGGAAAAAGCAACGTGCTAACGTGCGCATCAATCGCACTGTTCCATCTAAACGTGCGCCGAGAGAGAATCGAAAAGGAACTTCTATTATTATTATTTGGCAAGTGGTAAGATGGCTCAAACGTGTCCACTCGCGATGGAGGAACGCCACAAAATTTGGAATCACCTCATGTGCAACCAGTATTTCAAATATTATATTTGTTATGAAATAATATAAGAACAAGTAAAATAATGAAAGAACAAGAGCAATAGAGAGAATAGAGAGAGAGAAGTATTCTTATTGATACTTAGAGATTGTTAGGGATGGTTTACAATGGTAGAAGACCCCTTTATTTATAGGGAGTGGGATGATTTATCTACCAAGAATAGAACTCTAGAATCTCTCTAATTATAAACATTCACCTTAAATAGGAGATTTCATAACACTCCCCCTTGAATGTCTATTCAACAATGTGCCTCGTTAAAACCTTAAACCAAAACCCAATGGGAAAAATTAAAGAAAGGAAAAAGAGTACACATGTTTGAATATGCGCCTATTGGTTGCCTCGTTAAAAACCTCGCAAGGAAAACCCAGTGGGACAAAACCTTGTAAGGGAAAAAGAGTGCAACGCGCATTAACTCCCCCTAATAAGAACATCAATTTATATCCTTGAGCATTTGCATTCCAATCTTGTGCATCATCTTCAAAACGATCTTTGATAGACGTTTGACAAATCAACCATATTGACTTGAATAAATATTCCGTACCTTGAAATCATCATTCTTGATAGATATGAACATCTTCATATAATGTCGTGGAATAACTCTTCAATATCTCCATAGATGCATTCTCAATGCCATCATGCTTATAGTTATAGCAAGATACATATGTACACAAATTGTACTTGGGATGTGGTACTTCAGGACCAAGAATTGCATATGCTTCAAGCAACTTAAATCTTTCAAGTTAAGTCATATAAGCCATATAATAGACTTTAGATGCATATCAAGTTTTTCAAGTCATGCTAGACAAATAAGATATCGAAAACTGATTATACATACCTTTGACTTTATACTTTCAAGCATTTGAACTATAGGTTCAAAACTACATGTCTTTCATATGGAATCAATTCTTCTTGAATTGTATCTCTTCCATTTAGTTACTTTCTTTGGGTCAGCAAATGCGTATAGCATGCTTTGCAATATGTTGCAATTGAATTATCCCTTTTATGAACTTCAGGTTCATATCATGATATTCGGGGATATACATATACAAATGATAATTCATCCCATGTAACCTTTTCTCAAGTGTTTATCATGTCTCCCCCTCATGTTAGAAAAGCCAACTTGTTTCCTCAACTTTGGGAAATCATCTTTGTGCATTATCATGTCAATATACACGGCACATTAATAAAAGAGAAGGAAACTGATATATATAACTTTGTTCTCATAAGAAACAGTTTAGCTATTAAGTGGAAGCACTCAATAATTATCTCGCTAAACCAACTTTGATATAAACCAACTTATCAAGATGAACTATCTTGAGTAGGAAATCTGGAAATTATGCTCGAAGTTAGATTACTGAGCAATTTACCTCGCAAGCACCGGCCAGGCTGCGGGTTAATAACAATTGCGCATGTAACCATATCATAGATGCATCATATGTGGTATACATGGCAGGTGAATGGGCCCATATTCACCTTTGATATTTCCAGAATTTATGGGCTTCAACCCGAACTCTTTAGTTGGTCAGTTCATTAATGAGAACAAGTGATACAAGAGAATTCGTAAAGAACTTTCTAGTTCTTTATTATTCACCTATGTGAATTTGCACATCATACATAAAATGAGATGGCTAACACGAATGTCAACTGAATAAATTATCAATATTGGTAAACTTCAAATTTACACCATGACATGTGCACTTATCAATAAACTTCAGGTTTATTATGACATGGGTTTTTATACCAATAGATATCCACTTTATTGTGGCATTCTTTCTTTTGTGTAGTACAAACTGGAGAACAAAGCGGGTAGCTTTTCATATGCAAATTACCCCGCTACAAGTTGTAGTAATAGGAGATATCAAAGACTTCCTTTATTTATAGTCTCAATATAATCAATCGCTCTCGCGTGTACTTTGGAAACTGAATAAGTTTCTTTGAGACTTACTACAGCACAATACTCAATTGTGTTTCTCCAACATAGTAATAATTGGCTCTTCTAGAGCTCTCAATTAATTTTGTACTACCACAGATTCATCAACATCCATGTGGTGAATATCTTTCTTAAAGAGAAAGTTATACCATTATGGTCATGTCAAACTTATATGCAAGATATGTTTCTTGCATTATCGTTGTCCTTTTATAGTCATATTTCCAAAATACTTTGGCGTACAATAGGTACGTGACCAACGATCATTCATGCCATATATCATCTCAAACCTCCTTCTAGGGGTGAGTGTGGTATATTTAATACCAATTTCATGTTCATATTATTCAAATAATGAATATGTATTCGTGAATCAAATGTTGTCACATTCACTTCGGGGATATGTGATTTTGTTATCCTTTTCAAATCTATAAATGCGTCAGGCATTTGATTTGCTATTCTTTGCAAATGGATAATCTTTTGTGCCTCTTTTACAAATAAAGGTATGTGGATCAAGATGAGATAATGATGCATTTTTCCACAAAATTTCCCGTTTGGTTTCACCAATTTCTCCCCCTAATTTTGGGAAAAGTGTCTCATCAAATTGACAGTCTGCAAATCGTGCAGTGAACAAATCTCCTGTCAATGTTTCGAGGTAGCGAATAATGGAGGGCGATTCAACCTCAACATATATTCCTAACCTTCTTTGCAGACCCATTTTGGTGCGGGATGGCGGTGCTACAGGCACATATACTGCGCATCCAAAGATTCTTAAATGGGATATATTGGGTCCATGACCCAAAACCAATTGCAACGGGGAATATTTGTGTCAATTCGTCAGTCAGAGACGAACTAGCATTACTGTATGCAAAATGGCGTGACCCCAAACCAAAGTGGGTAGCCGACGAACTAGCATTGCTGCATGCAAAATGGCGTGACCCCAAACCAAAGTGGGCAGCCGACGAACTAGCATTGCTGCATGCAAAATGGCGTGACCCCAAACCGAAGTGGGCAGCCGACGAACTAGTATTGCTGCATGCAAAATGGCGTGAACCCAAACCGAAATGGGCAGCCTTGTTTTCATGAATAATTCAAGATTATTCTCATCTATTGTCTCAATATGATATCCATTTTGAATGATATCTTTAAAACTCAACAAGTTCCTTTTAGACTTGGAGGAGAACATTGCGATTGATATCATTAAAACTCAACAAGTTCTTCTTAGACTTGGAGGAGAATATTGCATTCTCTAAGATAAACGTCGTGCCTTTGGGCAGAGTTACAGTTGCTCTTCCGGAGCCTTCAATCAATTTACTTCCCATGGTTTGACATATAAAAGAAAATATACGAATCATGAGAATAAACAACTTCAATCCGTTTGTGTCACATAATATTTTCAAAATCTGCTAACAGTTGACTAACAAAATCAGATATGTTATCCATAATTGATTACTTTGCAGTTTGAAAATTTCAGTTTAAACATTTTCTTCAAACAATCGATTGGTAAACACAAACAATCGATTGTTGAACATTGACAATCGATTGTTAAACACACACAATCGATTATTTGCTATTTTGAAAAACTTCAGATCACACTGTCTTAAGACAATCGATTGTTAAATATAGACAATCGATTGTTAAATATAGACAATCGATTGTTGGCTTATTTTGAAAAATTCCAGAGCACACTGTCTCAAGACAATCGATTGTTATGCATAGACAATCGATTGTTGGCTATTTTGAAAAATTTCAGAGCACACTGTCTTAAGACAATCGATTGTTATGCATAGACAATCGATTATTGACTATTTTGAAAAATTCCAGATTACACTGTCTTAACGACAATCGATTGTTAGACATAGACAATCGATTGTGGATGATTTTTGAAAATTCCAGATTACACTGTTTTAAAGACAATAGATTGTTAAACATAGACAATCGATTGTTGACTGTTTTTGAAAAATTCCAGAACACACTGTTTTAAAGACAATCGATTGTTAATCATCGACAATCGATTGTTGACTGTTTTTGTAAAATTCCAGAACACACTGTTTTAAAGACAATCGATTGTTAATCATCGACAATCGATTGTTGACTGTTTTTGTAAAATTCCAGATCACACTGTTTTAAAGACAATCGATTGTTGATCATTGACAATCGATTGTTTTGCAGTTTTTATGCGAAATATGAGATAACCGACTAGTTTTTCAGGTTAGTCGATTACCTCTACTGGAAAGTAAAAATATTATTGATATTTGAGCATATTGATACATTATAAAGAACTAATACTAACATTATATCATGAACTAACTAATACGAGCTAATACTAATGGCTATTAGTTTATTCATTAACTAATACAAACAAGTAAAATAAAATCAAACAGCTCCATCTTCTTTCATCACGGATCCATCACCGATTAGGTGGTCTATCTTCCCCTCGGGTTGCTCAAAGAAGTCTGCCACATCCAAGTGGGTGATGTCAAAGTTGTCTTCAGAGACAAAATTCGTTTCAGGGCGTTTACTCTTTCGAGATGCTTGATAAAGGTCAACCAAATGTCATGGTATACGGCAAGCCTTTGACCAGTGCCCGTTTCCACCGCAACGATAATATATAGTTTATAAACTATTTGCTTTTGGATTCTTATCGTATCGTGCTAGTGGCAGAGTGACCAACTTCAGGTTGTCATATCTCTTCTTTAAGCCATTTCACAAGATAGGTGGATCTTTGACTGTGATATATTCAATTTTCAAACCTTCATTAAGGTGATGGCGCAAGCAAATCAAGGCCTTAGCATAGTTTCAAACCTTCATCAAGGTGATGGCGCAAGAAAATCAAGGCCTTAGCATAGTTTTGGGTGGATGCATTATTTCTGTCTTTAATGGCGTCTCCAAGACCCATAGCATCTAAGTGGATTTCAGCATCCAACACCCATGTCATATAGTTCTTGCCCGAAATTTCAAGGGCAACGAACTTTCTTTTCATAATGTCAGACATAAAACAAATTTACATCAAGAGCGTGTTCATACTTGCGGGCTCTATTACAATTATCACATTCACTTCAGGGAATGGATCATAATCATATGCTTTACACAATCTCATGTCAAATATTACTTTCATAAAGTGAAAGATTATTTTGAGAATCTTTATTATTCTCATTATCACAATAATGACGAATATAATTTCGTCTATTGCCACGTCCACATCCATTGATACCTTTACGGTAATAATTTTGTCTTCTTTCAGACTTATCAAATTCTGCTACCACATTCTCTAAAGGGAATGGAGCAAATTCAATTGGACGGAATTCTTTGCCACGTCCACATTCATTGATACCTTCACGGTAATATTTTAGTCTTCTTTCATACTTATCATATACTGCTTCCACATTCTCTAAAGGGAATGGAGCAAATTCAATGGGACGGATTTTTAATTCTTTGCCCACAATCATACATGAATTTAATCATGGCAGGGCATAGAGATTTAACCACTTCATGTGGTTATAATTTCTTACAAACTCCATTAGAGTTATAATCAAACTTTGTTTGTATATTAAATCAAATCGTAGAATTTCAAGAATTTGAAAGGGAAAAGTAAATTACTTACCTTTAAGGTATACCAATTATATTTTCAATGTTTTCTTCCTTTTCTCCACTGATGCAGACGACGGCGGCTCCGATGCGGAGAAATTGACGGCGGCTTAATCTTCTTAAAGAGCTTCTTGAGACGGTAGAGTCTCGTGCTGATAACGTGTTATGAAATAATATAAGAACAAGTAAAATAATGCAAGAACAAGAGCAATAGAGAGAATAGAGAGAGAGAAGTATTCTTATTGATACTTAGAGATTGTTAGGGATGGTTTACAATGGTAGAAGACCCCTTTATTTATAGGGAGTGAGATGATTTATCTACCAAGAATAGAACTCTAGAATCTCTCTAATTATAGACATTCACCTTAAATAGGAGATTTCATAACAATATTATTATTTTTGTACAATTTTAATGACTATAGTATTAAGACACTAATTTTTCAAAAGACAATTTTTTAGAACAAAAAGAAAGTCCTATTAGAAAAAGAAAAAAAAAAGTTCTGGTGAATTGTAATTTATTCATTATACTTTCAGATCCATCTCATTTGTTTACTTTTTTAATTTTATTTTTATCTATGAAAATAATTACAAGAACAAGTGTTTGTGAACTTCTATAAATGTAATATGGCAAAACACCTTACTGCCCTATAAATTGGACATGAATTATTAGTTACGGTCTTAAATCATTTGTGGACTTATTTATCCCCCTCAACTTAAAACTTTTGAAAGCCATTACTCCCTGAACATTGATGTGATAAAATATATTTTTATCTTTATAAGTATTTTAACTTTTTAGATAAAAAATTTTTGAATACAATTTATAATAAACTAAGATAAAACTACATTATTTATGCCAAAAAAATTTATTTGGCTTAAAATATAAGATTTTAGTTAATATTTTTTTGTATTTGACCCAAAAATAATGATTTATACAATTGAAAGAAATAGTCAAGGCATCTAAAAAAAAGTTATAAAAATACATAGTTTGAAATTAATTATTTTGGCTATAATTTTTTATATAGCTCTTAATTATGGTGCTCTAAAACATATATTTTATAGATTTTACCTGAAACAAATAAAATACACATTTGAAATAAATAGTCATTGCATCAAAAGAAGAAATAAAAAGAGTGTACAATTTTAATAAATAACTTACTCTTTGGATACATTTTTAGAACAATAAGTATGTTAAAAATAATAAGTTTTCATATTGGCCATTCAAAAATAGCCAGCGTTTACCAATTCAATAAAAATAGCCATTATTTTGCTGCAACAAAGACCAGTCCAGCATAATATACTAAATCTGTTTAACGGGTGGGCCGGTCCGGGCCGGGTCAATTTTTTTACCCGTCCGGGTTTAGGGCCGGGCCGGGTTGCAAAGTAACGTGTTCGTAACAGGCGGGGTTAGTTCGGGTAAAAATTGAACCATAAGGGTGACGGGTTGAGGGGGCCGGGTTTAGTATATTTTTACTTTTTTCTTTGGAATTATGTATAGTATAACTATTAAGTTATATTAATAATTTGTAATAATTGAATGAATACAAGTAAGATGGGAAAAAATGACACTTATTGCAAGTGCTACTTTATTTCTTAATTTCAAATTGAAAAAGTAGAAATGAAATGTTTACATTTTTTCTAACAAATAAACTAGTAAAGTAGTAATTTCAAATGTTTTGCATCGCCCTAGCAAGTTCATCATAATCAATATGAACCGATTGACCTTCTTCTGGCGTGTTAAATTCAGATGGGTTTCCATGTGTTAATATATCTCCAAGTTCCTCGTCTTCTGGGCTATCAACATCTTCCTTTCCTTGATTTCTTCGTTCCGATCTAATCCAATATTTGAAACATACTAAAACTTTCAAAGCATTGCTTCCCAATGAGTGGCGGGTGTCTCCAGGTTGTTGTCTTGCTTGGCTAAATGCACTCTCCGATGCAACAGTAGAAACTGGCACATTCAACACGTCTGAGCCATAGCAAAAAGAACAGGAAGTTGCTTTTCATTTTCATGCCACCATCCCAACGGTGAAAATTCCTTTGTGCGAGGCTTCTTTTGCTTCTGCAAGTAGAATTGAAGTTCATCAATATTCCTGCTACTGGTTTGAGTGTTAGAAAATGTAGAAAAAATATTAAAACTATCAAGGCCTTCTTCATCATCCACAGTAGCAGAACTGCTACATTGCATAGCGGGATTAACATTGCCAGAAGCACGAGCAACATTATCACATTCATTTGCATAATAATTATATAGTTGTTGTAAATATTCATTTAGCTTGTTCATAGAAACATATAAATTTGGGTTTCAGTTTCTTCAATCTCCATATAAGTATATAAAGCATTCATTAATAGGTGACAATCAGACATTTTAATAGAAGGATTTAAAACTGCACCAATTAAGTAAATTGGAGGAATTCGAAAGAAATATTTATTGAATTTTGCTTGCATTTTTTCAACAACATCCTTATATTTTTCTTTCTTCTTAAATTCATATAGTAGAAAAGAAATTTCAGCTATATGTACTAAAGTCATAGTAACTGTGGGTAATATGCGCCAGAAAACACAATAGTAGCAGTATAAAATTTATATAAAAATTTAACAACACATTAATGACCTCCCAAGTATCACTTGTTAACATACGCCTATGATCAGTACACTGTGCATTAGCAACTTTAGTTATTGAAAATCTATATTTGTAGCAACATTTTAAAAATATATATGTATAATTCCATCTAGTAACAATTTTGTCTCGCATGAATCTAGATTTAAGGTTATACTGGATACACTTAGTATTAAATTCTTTTATTTTAGATTGTCTATTATTTCCTTGAATAACACCAACTGTTATTCTAACATGAGTAATTTCAACTGAAAATAAATCAAGGCCACTTTTAACAATTAAATTATAAACATGACATGCACACCTAACATAAAAAATATCATCAATAGGTGGTTGCAAATACAATTTTAAAATTGAAATTGCGGCATTATTGTTTGAAGCATTATCAAAAGACATACACAAAATTTTTTCGTTTAGATTATAAAATTCAACAACTTTAACAATAGTACCACTTATAAACGTAGCAGTATGACTATGATCTTCATCATATATAAAAGCGATAATACGTTTTTGCATACAAGTATTATCATCTATCCAATGGCATGTAATTGTCAAATAATCATTTCCATTAACAACATAGCCAATATCAGAAGCTAGACATACTCTAGAAGGAAGGTGGCTAAGCAACGTATGTATGTTTGATATTGTCCATGAAGTCTAAAGATATCTACTCTACAAGTACTTATAGGGATACCTTTAAATAAATGATTGTAAATCCTTTGAATATACATAATAAGATACGATGAAGAAGCAAAAAAAAAAGGTAGACAACCCAAAACAATCATTCTTGCTAATTCCTCACGATCCTTCATTTTATCATATTTTACTAGACCTCCAGCAGTAGGGTTAATAGTCTACTAAGTGTCACAGTCCCCCCTAAATTTTCTCCGGTCAAATGTTTAAAAGTTTCGATATACAGTTTGCACTTAACTATATCAGTACCTTCTATTATTTCAAAAGCTTTCCATACCGGACTTCTTCTTCTACGATTAGAAGTCGCAGGTGGTGGTCTACCCTTTGTAGCACTAGCAAATCCAACTCCAACACTACCAACATTTTCACTAGTAGGTGTAGGTGGTATCTCATCTTCTACTCCAATTTCATTATCTTTTATCCCAAAATCTTCTTGTAATTGTTCATAATATATCTCTACATTATCATTAGGCGATGATTCAGAAACATGTGTTATTGGGTCATTACTATTACTACCGAAAGCTCCAGGACTACCTCTTTTTTTATTTCCACCCCTACCAATAACTTTTCTACACGCTCTTTTAGCAGCACTAAACATATTGTAAAATTAAAGTATAAGCTAAAATTAAATATGCAATTAAAATATTAAATAAGAGAAAGAGTTGGAGGGAGTGCACCGAATTCTATAATAAATTGAGCACTTAATTGCGCAATTCCGGTGATACCACGAACAAACATCAAGCAAGTATATTAACTTTGAATTTCAAACTTCGAATTTCAATTTCCAAATGACAATTTTCGGTAAATTAAACTCAAGAAAAGAGAGCAAAATAAAAATTATAAAATTAGAATATGAAATCTTGCAAATTGAAGGGAAGGGAGAAATTGAGAATTTGAGAATTGAGATTGAGATAAGAATTTTGAGTGAAGAAATGAAGAAGAGGGAGAGGGTATTTATACAGAACAATGATTAAGGGACTGAATTAGAAGAGATACATTTGCATTTTTAGAAAATAGACATAACCAAGTCAAAAACACAAAACATATAAATTAAAAGGTCCAACAAGACTTAGAAGCAGGTTCAACACTTAGCAAAAAGTAATACATTGATAGAAAAGTATTGAAAAAGTTAGGGAGAGACAAGTTGCAGTGCAAAATTAACAAAATTATTATATAGAGGTGCATAATACTAAACAAGTCTAAGTAGGGCACTAATATAGAATATTTAAAGCTTAAGGGTCCATATTATGCTACATGTCTATCACAATATCAAAAGATAGACATGTTAACTTGCATTATGAAGCCAAACAATATTAAACATGCTAGGGAAACATAAACTAAGATAGACATTCCAAAGGTATCGAACAATTACTAAGGATATATAATTAAGAAAACAAAGACATGTTGAGTTGACACAATAGCATGGAAGCGGATCATAGTTACAACTGAAGGTCTTAATAGAGGTTAGAACATATTACAAATGTGAGGCATTCATTACAAGGATTCAGAACAAAATAGGAAAGCACACTCATGCCCAATAGTAGATATGAACATTCATGCACCAACATATTAGCTAAACCAACTTAAGAGAGTCCAAATTATTCTAATTAGGCATAAACATGTCCCAGAACTTGTGGCATTAGGTAAAAGTGCTAGGAGAGGTTTAGATTACAAAACAAGTTCATGCTAACAAGGTTGCACATAGAGATAGCCCAGAAACACAATAAGTCATGAAATTTAAGATGTGTAAATATGCATGACATAAACACAAAAGAATGAAATTGTAAAGCCAAGTGACTTACCAGTTAAACAGATTACAAGAAAAGAACAACTTTCACAGTACTATGAATATCAAAGAGAAAGAACCCAGAATCTTAGTGTGTCAGAATTCCCAAGGGCTTTAAATATACTCTGGGTAGTGCTCGCACCAAGAAAAGGTTAAAAAAATCAACTCTCAGCGGCCTTGGATTTTCAGCCTGCCAAGAATCAAAATATAGGACAAGAGAATAAGGAACCATAGAACAATAACTTTAATTTTAGTGAAATCTAACGATTAAAGGTCTATCATAAAGGGGAATGTGGAGGGGTTTATATAGTAGTAGAAATTGAAAGAACAAATATAGAAAAAAATCAATTAAGAACAAATAAGAAAAGAGAATATCATGTAAATCAAAATCACTAGAAGAAATAGAGAGCCTCAATCCCCATTGGGTTCAATCGTCTAAAACTTGAACCAAGAGAGCAAATCACTCTTTGTTGAGTGTATATAGACAGAATAATGCCCAAAGTCAAATATTCGAGCCATTTTAGCTCGATCTAGGAAGTGATGCTTGTGAAACTTAGGCAAGCACTTAAGTAACATCATAAATGAGCGACCAATGGTGAGAGAATATTAATAAGGTAAGTATATCATAGGTAGGGGTCATAAATACTCGAAGTAAGCTCTTAGCTCGCCCCTATCTCTAAAGGGGCTTACGAATGAGCGGAGTGCTTACGGCCGTGGTAGCTGCGAGCCTCCTGCTGGGTCTTGCTCTCTCATCTTTTTTCCTCCGCTTTCCTCTTGTAATTGACCCTTTTTTTTTCTGCTACGCCTATCCATATGTCAGATTGATATCCAACCAGGTGGGGGATAGCTTTGGGAACATCACGGGGGAGGAATATAGAATGGTAACCTATGACACCGCGGAATTATGCTTTTTCTCCCGCCTCAGCTTTGTGGATGATCAATTACTCATATATATCCTATGAATTTCATTTTGCACCGAAAACTATTCTAGGAGAAGTTCAAATCCGTTCTGTTCGGATATTGATTGGTCTTGGTTTGATTCCATCTCCAGGTTGGAGTCAGAGAGGAACTGTGGTGTGACGGCTAGAGTTCATGAAAGAGAAGGGAGTGGAGAGTGTTTTAGGCGGCCGAGCAAAGTGAATGTGAGGATTAAGGTTGGGGTGTATAATTAAAAGAGGGGATTAATCGTGGGCCGTTGATATCTTAAGATCAACGGCCAGAATTTTAAAGGGACTGGGGCGAGTTATTTCTAAAGGGCCATGCCCGGATTTCAAAAGGGCTACTTGGATTGGGCTGGAAGGTTGGGATAAATATTTGGGCCAAAATTGGTGCTCCTAAAATTAGGCTAGTTTTTAAATATGAGATTAAAGGAAAAATAATTTAATAAATTATGAAAAATACTATTTATGCAAAGTAATATTTTGAAATAACAGTAGAAGATTTATGCAAAGTAATATTTTAAAAAATACGAGGGCAAAATTTGGTATCAACAAATATAGCTATCCAGGTCCATTGAGTTTTCAAGCATTTTATCCAGTATTATGTGGTTTTGGGACGTTCAAATAAAAAAATAAGTTTTTCTTAATATTATTAGATAATGCAATATATTCTTGTATTATTGTGAGACAATCCATTTTTACGCTCAGCTTATGACAAGAATACATTTGGAGTAGTGAGATGTGCCACCTTGTGGACATGCAATGTTGTTATTGGTTCAAAAGTTAAAAGAAAAGCCAAAAGTGATTTTTGTGCATGTGCGTAAATATCTTAAATTCCTTAAAGTCTCTTTATACATTCTTTTTATAAAATTCCACACTATTTTTTAACCTCTTCGTTCTCTATTTTTTTGCCACTCACTTACAAAATCTCAGGATTATCTTTTATTCCTCTTTTACTTCTCATAAAAGTCCATTCTAATTTCAATTATACGATCTTTAAAAGAAATAATGCCATTTTAAATTTATTTTTTGTTATAAACTAAAGCAAAAGACAAGAACAATATAACAAGAACAATAGCAATAGAGAGAAGAGTAGAGAGAGTTCTTCTTATTGAGTTGAGAGGGGTGAATTACAATGGTAGAGAGCACCTCTATTTATAGGGAGGAGGAAGATCTTGCTACCAATAATAGGACTCTAAAATCTCTCTAATTAAGTACATTAAAGACATTCACCTTAAATAGAAGTGTAAGAATCTTCTATTTCATAACACTCCCCCTTGAATGTCTATTCAATGATGTGCCTCATAAAACCTTAAAACCAAAACCCAATGGGAAAAATTAAAGTAAGGAAAAAGAGTACACATGTTTGAATATGCGCCTATTGGTTGCCTCGTTAAAAACCTTGCAAGGAAAACCCAGTGGGAAAAAACCTTGTAAGGGAAAAAGAGTGCAACGCGCATTGACTCCCCCTAATGAGTACATCAATTTATATCCTTGAGCATTTGCATTCCAACCTTGTGCATCATCTTCAAAACGATCTTTGGTAGATATTTGATAAATAAATCAACCATGTTGACTTGAATAAATATTCCGCACCTTGAAATCATCACTCTTGATAGATATGAACATCTTCATATATTGTCGTGGAATAGCTCTTCAATATCTCCATAGATGCATTCTCAATGCCATCATGCTTATAGTTATAGCAAGATACATATGTACACAAATTGTACTTAGGATGTGGTACTTCAGGACCAAGAATTGCATATGCTTCAAGCAACTTAAATCTTTCAAGTTAAGTCATGTAAGTCACATAATAGACTTTAGCTGCATATCAAAGTTTCATGTCATGCTAAACAAATAAGGTATCGAAAATTGACTATACATACCTTTGCCTTTATACTTTCAAGCATATGAACTATAGGTTCAAAAGCTACATGTCTTTCATATGGAATCAATTCTTCTTGAATTGTATCTCTTCCATTTAGTTACTTTCTTTGGGTCAGCAAATGCGTATAGCATGCTTTGCAATATGTTGCAATTGAATTATTCCTTTTATGAACTTCAGGTTCATATCATGATATTCGGGGATATACATATACAAATGATAATTCATCCCATGTAACCTTTTCTCAAGTGTTTATCATGTCTCCCCCTCATGTTAGTAAAGCTAACTTGTTTCCTCAACTTTGGGAAATCATCTTTGTGCATTATGTCAATATACACAGCACCTTAATATAAGATGAAATTATTTGGTTCCTGACCCTGAACCACTTTTGAGGGGAGAATATACTCTTGTATACAACTTATATCAAACTGATATATACAACTTCGTTCTCATAAGGAACAGTTTAGCTATTAAGTGGAAGCACTCAATAATTATCTTGCTAAACCAACTTTGATATAAACCAACTTATCAAGATGAACTGTCTTGAGTAGAGAATCTGGAAACTATGCTCGAAGTTAGATTACTGAGCGATTTACCCCGCAAGCACCGGCCAGGCTGCGGGTCAATAACAATTGCGCATGTAACCATTCCATAGATGCATCATATGTGGTATACATGGCAGGTGAATGGGCCCATTTTCACCTTTGATATTTCCAGAATTTATGGGCTTCAACCCGAACTCTTTAGTTGGTCAGTTCATTAATGAGAACAAGTGATACAAGAGTATTCGTAAAGAACTTTCTAGTTCTTTAATATTCACCTATGTGAATTTGCACATCATACTTAAAATGAGATGGCTAACATGAATGCCAACTGAATAAATTATCAATATTGGTAAACTTCAAATTTACACCATGACATGTGCACTTATCAATAAACTTCGGGTTTATTATGATATGGGTTTTACACCAATAGATATCCACTTTATTGTGGCATTCTTTCGTTTGTGTAGTACAAACTGGAGAACAAAGCGGGTAGCTTTTCATATACAAATTACCCCGCTACAAGTTGTAGTAATAGGAGAATCAAAGCCTTCCTTTATTTATAGTCTCAATATCATCAATCGCCTTCGCGTGTACTTTTGGAAACTGGATAAGTTTCTTTGAGACTTACTACAGCACAATACTCAATTGTGTTTCTCCAACATAGTAATAATTGGCTCTTCGAGAGCTCTCAATTAATTTTGTACTACCACAGACTGAGGTTCGAGATCCTCACATTCTTGCATTCCGTATTTTCAAGAGTCTCAGGCTCAATAGATTCTTCGTGAATCTCGGAATTAATCAAATCATGAGCGTCCTCATGTGATTCTTTCATAGTGTCATTTAGATCGTTCTTTTTCCTCTTTCTAGGATTTCGATCTTTGGAACCTAATGGTCTGCCACGCTTCTGGCGTGCATTTGACTCATTGGATATGACACTAGATATTTGTCCAATAGGGACTTTAATACGGATCGGAACATTTTCCGCGTGAATGTGGGATTTCGTTATCCTCTTCAAGTTCGTAAATGCGTCAGGCATTTGATTTGCTATTCTTTGCAAATGGATAGTCTTTTGTACCTCTTTCTTTCAAATAGAGGTATGTGGATCAAGATGAGATAATGATACATTTTTCCACAAAATTTCCCATTTGGTTTCACCGACTTCTCCCCCTAATTTTGGGAAAAGTGTCTCATCAAATTGACAGTCTGCAAATAGTGCAGTGAACAAATCTCCTATCAATGTTTCGAGGTAGCGAATAATGGAGGACGATTCATACTCAACATATATTCCTAACCTTCTTTGCAAACCCATTTTGGTGCGGGATGGCGGTGCTACATGCACCTATACTGCGCATCCAAAGCTTCTTAAATGGGATATATTGGGTTCATGACCCAAAACCAATTGCAATAGGGAATATTTGTGATAATTCGTCAGTCAGAGACGAACTAGCATTGCTGCATGCGAAATGGCGTGACCCTAAGCCGAAGCGGGCAGCCGACAAAGTAGCATTGCTGCATGCAAAATGGCGTGAACCCAAACCGAAATGGGTAGCCTCGTTTTCATGAAGAATTCAAGATTATTCTCATCTATTATCCATTAACTTTGCAAACGCAAGGTTGCGTGATGGCAACAAGCACACATTAGACCATCTACAGGATGCGTCTATCAAGACCATGAAATACCTAAACTACCCACTAGGTGGGTGAATAGGTCCACAAATGTCCCCTTGTATATGTTCCAGAAACTGGGGTGACTCAGTCCCAACCTTTGTTGGGGATGGTCTGATAATCAGCTTGCCTTGATAACACGAAGTGCAAGGATATTCATTATTTGAAAGAATTTTGAAATTCTTTAACGGATGCCCATATGAGCTTTCTATAATCCGTCTCATCATGGTTGATCCTGGGTGACCCAGTCGATCATGCCAAAGTACAAATGTATTGGACTCAGTATTCTTTAGATTTACTGTTGAATGTGCCTCAATTGCACTAATTCTTGTCCAATACAGGCCACAAGATAAAGACGGGAATTTCTCAATAACCCTCTTTTGGCCGGAGACATTCTTTAAAGTGAGGACGAGATATTCAAGATTATCTTCATCCATTGTCTCAATATTGTAGCCATTCCGGCGTACATCTTTAAAACTCAACAAGTTTCTTCTTAGACTTGGAGGAGAATATTGCATTCTCTAAGATAAACGTCATGCCTTTGGGCAGAGTTACATTTGCTCTTCCGGAGCCTTTCAATCAATTTACTTCCCATGGTATGACATACAAAAGGAATACATGAACATAAGAATAAACAAGTTCAATTCTTTTGTGTCACATAATATTTTCAAAATCTGCAACTAACAGTTGACTAACAAAATCAGATATGTTGTCCATAATCAATTACTATGCAGTTTGAAAATTTCAGCGTTTTTCATAAGACAATCGATTATTAAACACACAATCGATTGTTGGAACATAGACAATCGATTGTTAAACATAGACAATCGATTGTGGATGATTTTTGAAAAACTCCAGATTACACCGCCTAACGACAATCGATTGTTGGATATAGACAATCGATTGTGGGTGATTTTTGAAAAATTCCAGACCTCACTGTTTCAAGACAATCGATTGTTAGACAAAGACAATCGATTGTTCGCTATTTTTGAAAAATTCCAGAACACACTGTTTCAAGACAATCGATTGTTAGCCAAAGACAATCGATTGTTGATCAATTGTTTTTCAACTTTAATGCGAAAATAGTTGATAATCGACTAGTTTTTCAGGCTAGTCGATTACCCCCACTGGAGAATAAAAGTTTTATTGATATTTGAACATATTGAAGATATTCTAAAGAACTACTGCTAACATTGCATCATGAACTAGCTAATACGAGCTAATACTAATGACTATTAGATTATTCACTAACTAATACAAATAAGTAGAACAAAATCAAATAACTCCATCTTCTTTCATCATGGTCCCATCGCCGATTAGGTGGTCTATTTTCCCCTTGGGTTGCTCAAAGAAGTCTGCCACATCCAGGTGGGTGATGTCCTCATTGTCGTCATAGACAAAGTTTGTTTCATGGCCTTTTCTCTTTCGAGATGCTTGATAAAGGTCAACCAAGTGTCTTGGTATACGGCAAATCTTTGACCAGTGCCCTTTCCCACCGCAACGATAACATATAGTTTCTGAACTATTTGCCTTAGGATCTTCGGGATCCCATTTCTGCTTTCGGTGGTTATCTCTCTTTGGGGGGTGACGGACTTCTTTGGAATTTCTTCCTTGTCCACGTCCTTGGCTTTGACCCCGTTTATGACCGTGATCATGGTCCCTTTTATGTTTGGCATAATGCGAGTGCACCATATCTGCTTCAGGCAGTGGTGTAGACCCAGTTGGTCTATTTTCGTGATTTCTCATGAGCAGGTCATTATTTCGCTCAGCCACTAGTAAGAGAGAAATCAGTTCAGAGTACTTCGTAAAGCCTTTCTCTCGGTACTGTTGCTGCAGTACCATATTGGAGGCATGAAACGTTGTAAACGTTTTCTCAAGCATATCGTAATCGGAGATGTTATCTCCACATAGCTTCAGTTTAGAAGTAATTCTGAACATAGCAGAATTATATTCAGAAACGGACTTAAAGTCCTGTAGCCTCAGATGGGCCCAATCATATCGTGCTTGTGGCAGAGTGACCAACTTCAGGTTGTCATATCTCTCCTTTAAGCTGTTCCACAAAACGAGTGGATCCTTGACGGTGAGATATTCAATCTTCAAACCTTCGTCAAGGTGGTGGCGCAAGAAAATCAAGGCCTTCGCACAATCTTGGGTGGATGTTTTTTCTTTATCTTTGAGGGTGTTTCCGAGACCCATAGCATCTAGGTGGATTTCAGCATCCAACACCCATGTCATATAGTTCTTGCCCGAAATTTCAAGGGCAACGAACTTTCTTTTCATAATGTCAGACATACTCGAAAATTAAATTAGGAAGAGGGAAAATACCTTGGATTTTCGAGAATGATACTTGAGACGGTAGAGTCTCGTGCTGATAACGTGTTATAAACTAAAGCAAAAGACAAGAACAATATAACAAGAACAATAGCAATAGAGAGAAGAGTAGAGAGAGTTCTTCTTATTGAGTTGAGAGGGGTGAATTACAATGGTAGAGAGCACCTCTATTTATAGGGAGGAGGAAGATCTTGCTACCAATAATAGGACTCTAAAATCTCTCTAATTAAGTACATTAAAGACATTCACCTTAAATAGAAGTGTAAGAATCTTCTATTTCATAACATTTTTCTTATTTTGGTCCTTTTTGTTTCATAATCTTTAGTGTTATTTTTCTTTATAATTTGATCAAATTAAATTTTATTGTTTGTGTCTTCATGTTTTTTGAAATTTTGATCTTAAAGGTTGTACATGATAAAATCTTCCCTAAAGTATTTAAGACAGTAACGCTAAAGGAAGAGTCTTCAAGTCGTCATCAGCCGAGGTCGACCAAGAAGTAGCAAGACTTCCGGTCGAGGTCGAGCACCATAGATAAAGCCATAACGACTAGTTTTTGGAATATGATATTAAAGAAAATATTCTAATGGATATTTTATATACGTGTACTATTAGAATTTGTTAGGGATAATACATATGAAAAGAGACAGTGAACAAAGGGCATATAATATTTATTTGATAATAACATACTTTTGATAAAAATACGAACACTATCTTTTCATCAAGGATCTTGTCCATATTATTTCACACTTCTTCATCAAATCCGAAAATAATTCGAATATTCTAAGATTTATGTGTACTCATCATTGTCGAAGGGACAATAATCTAATTCATCCTTTATTCAGCGAACCACTTCTCCTATTTACTCAAATGCTATTTATTGTTATTTAATGCAAGTCCTTCGCTCATTATTGTTTATACTTTTTGGAACAGTTAATACATGTTGTTATCAATCCACCATCAAATTTGTCTTACATAACCAAGTTTTTGGAACTTACATCTAGAAATATTATTATTAACTAAGTTTAGTCTATTATTATATAAACTCAGTTTTTCCAGCAGAAAATCATATATTTTGGTCAAACAAAGGTCTCTCGCGTTTTGAACAAACTAGATAAACTCTTTGGTAAAGTTGAATTGCCGGTCGTCCTCGAGATTTTTTAGTTTTCTGGTATACCAAGTTTCAACTCTGAAGTGTCTCTTGTCCTCAAGATTTTTCTGTGTTTAAACTTCAAGTTATCTTGGACTTATGCCTTCAATTTCTTTCAGGCTGAAGTATTTCAATGAATTAGTAAGAACCTACAAAATTTACCACCAAACATGATGTATAAAATTGCCACAATTATATTCTAGACATGTGATGATCTTGCCAAACTTTGAAGTTTTAAATATTTGGTAGTAAAGGCTTATGTCAGTTATACTTGAATGCTCGTTGTGCCAAGTGATCATTCACTGTCGACGATTCACAAAATAATGAAGCTCTTATCTGACAAGAATAATTTTGATGCTCTACAGTTATGTTTGCTTTACTATTGGGATAATTAATTCCCTCTATTTTCCAACCGTATTAAATATTGTTAGAGCATTAATGTCTTACAACACATGCATCACTTTAGATGGAATGAAAAATATTTTATTTGTAAAACATTTTAATCAGTCATTGTAAGTACATGTATTTCCACAAAGATATACTTTATTACATGGTATCAAAGTTCTTTCAAATCATAATTACTTGGTGTGTGTAACTGTGTGTGTCTTGACATTATAATCACTTTTAATTTCACCATACTAACCTCGTCAAAACAAAGATTTTTTAAAATAAAAATACCCTAATTTTTATCTCTTCTTCCAAGACCCCATCTAGAATATCCTATGCTGTTTCATTCCTAGAGGCTCCTCCTCCAAATATATTTATCCTTTGATCAGCGAGCTTTGCTAATAAGAAATTCATTTTTTTTCTTGTACTACTTTCTCTTCCTTCTCCATTTAAAGTTATTAACAATAGTACTTTGAGGATCCGTTTAGTCTTAAATTTTGTCAAGATTTATTTAGGTATTTTCTGGTAAAGACATATTTGTTCATAAATTTTATTCATATTTTAACAAATTTTAAAACCCAAAACTCATGAGCTGGTTTTGGCGCAAAATATATCTATTATATTTTCAATAAAAATTTCCAAACGTTTTTATTTTATAAATGAGCCACCATGTATTATTGTATAATAGTGTTGCTCCGTCTTCTCGGTCATCTAATAATGTATTATGTAGTTCCCTATAAAAATGATAATTTTGAATCAAATTTATTTATTTTCAGGACTATGATTTGCAATAATATAATAAATGATATTGATGAATATGCTATTAGGTATTTGTGATAGTTTTTAGAATTTGTGGATATAAGTCATGTTTCATATTTTTTTTTAAAAAAAGTGAAATATATTTTGAAAACTGATGTCCAAATACATTTTCATCTTCAAACCAAACTTCACCCAAATAAGATTTTTCAAAATAAATTTGGAAAATTATGTCCAAACTTAGCTAAGAGTGGTGTAGAAAGGGGCTTAAAAAAACGATATTATCACGACCCAAAACTCTAACCTGTCGTGATGGGGCCTATCGTGGTACTAGGAAAGCTGACACCATTAAAACAAAAACACTCCGATATTTATTTGAAAGTTAAGTCAAAGCTTTTTCTTATTAGAAGCTTCATAAAAGAGTTGAGCCCAAAATAATAAAACGCGAAAAAGATAGTCCAACATTGTGGTGTCACTAAGTCATGAAAGTCTAAAATAGTCTAGAATCGGAGTTTACAATAGTCCACAAATGCAAAATCAAAAAGAAAAGATAACAATGATGGAGAGTCAAAGCTTTTTCTTATTAGAAGCTTCATAAAAGAGTTGAACCCAAAATAAAAATGCGGAAAAGATAGTCCAACATCGGGGTTTCACTAAGTCATGAGCGTCTGAAATAGTCTAGAATAAGAGTTTACAATAGTCCACAAATGCAAAAACAAAAAGAACAGATAACAATGATGGAGAGACAATGGTTGCGGATGCCGACAGCTACCTCGTATGTCTTTGATAGACAATTGCGCATGAACTCAACGACCTCCGCGACCGATCTCACCTGAATCTGAACGTAAGATGCAAGGAGTAATGTGAGTACTTTCAACTCAGTAAATAACAGAAATAAATAAGGATATGAGAAGCGGTGACGAGCTATAAAAATACAATTTATTATAATAACTTTTTAAATAAGGAACATCATGCTTTCAAATTTAGTAACTTAAGTCAAATCAGTTCGTGCCCAAGTAAAACAGCTATATCAAGTCTTCGAGAAATTTGCACAACAAGGACAGATAACAGCTAGTTGAAATAAAAAAATTGAAAGCAAGTACAGTCTCTCAAGACCACAGTCACTCAGCTCATCTCAATAGCTCAATCACTCGACTCTCAGCCCTTAGTAATCATACTCAATAGGTACATGCGCTCATTAGGGGTGTGCAAACTCCGGAGGGGCTCCTTTAGCCCAAGCGCTATATCGCTGTGGCGTGCAACTCGATCCAAAATATAAATATCTATAAGGCTTGTTGCAACGAGCAATACGATCCAATATAGATAATTAGACCGATGGCTCGTTGTGGCATGCAAGCCGATCCAATATATATACATATATAGCCATGATGCTTATTGCTGCGTACAACTCAATCCATATACACTCATATAGCTCACAACTCGATACTCGGACCTTATCTTAGTCACCAACATCACCAATCCCTCGGTCTCTCAGAAAGCGTATAATTCAGCTCAAACATATATAATAACATGTATCAATGATGAATAGGAATGGGCGAACGTAAAATATGCAAGTAATATCATGACTAAGAAAAAAATAGTAGATAACAGAATCTAGCAAGTACAGGGCCTCACGGGTCTCAAAAGTGATATCATAATGCCTTAAACATGATTTCTAACATGAAGTGCAGTCAACTTCCATATAAATAGAGGGAACATGTAGTAAAACAGTAGGCTAATCGATCAACAATATCAGGGGACCGACCAAGTCATAATCCCTATGGTGCACGCCTACACGCTCGTCACCTAGCATGTGAATCACCTCCAAAATAATTATACGACACGAAATTCGGGGTTTCATACCCTCAAGACCAGATTTACAACTATTACTTACCTCAATCCAAGCAAAATCCTACTGTGCGATGCCTTTGCCTCTTGAATCGGCCTCCAAACGTCCCGAATCTAGCCATAAACAATACATTACGATCAATATAGGCTAAAGGAATCAATTCCACAAGAAAAATACCAAATTATAGCCAAAATCTGCAATCAACTCAAACCTGGCCCCCGAGCCCACATATTGAAATCCAACAAAAATCACAAAACCCGAAAACCCGTTTATTCACGAGTCTAACCATACTAAATTCCTTAAACTACAACATTATTTGCCCTTCCAAATCCCCAAAATTCACTCTCAATTTCTCAAGCCCTAATCTCCCAAATTTTACCTCAAAAACGCACTAACTAGGTGTAAAATCAGTGGGAAACGCCATTATTAAAAATAAATAAGCACAAGGACCTTACCTCAGTAATCACTTCAAAAACCTCTTCAAAATCCTCCAAAATCCGAGTTCCAAAATGTGAAAATGGTGAAAAAGCTAAAATTCACGCTTTTATATGTTTCTGCCCGACTACATTGCACATGCGGTCCATATGTCACTCGTGCAATACCGCACCTGCGAAAAATCCATCGCAGGTGCGGATTTCATCAAAAATCTTGAACTCGCTCCTACGACCTAAAGACCATATCTGTGCTTCTGCAGGTGTGGAAACCATCTAGTTTCTGCGGTCCAAACTTGCACCTACGCCCTTGGATCTACTTCTGCGACCACTACAGGTGCAGGGATGCCATTGCACTTGCATCCTCCACCCAGCTCAACCTGGGCCGCTTCTGCAATCTCACACCTGTGATTTCCACTCCGCAGGTGCGATTATGACAACTTACTTCAACTTCAGCAGCCTTCCAATTTTCAAACTTGTTCCGTAAATCACTCGAAATCAACACGAGGTCCTCAAGATCTCAACCAAGCATATCAACACGTCCCATAACATCATAAAATCTTAGTCAAACCTTCGAATCACTCGAAACAACATCAAAACACCAAATTACCCTCGGATTCAAGCCTAAGAGCTTTGAAACTTCCGAATTTCACAAATGGCGTCGAAACCTATCAAACCACATCCTAATGACCTCAAATTTTGCGCACAAGTAATCAATGACACTATGAACCTACTTCAATTTCCAGAATTACAATCCCACTCCGATATCAAAATCTCCTCTACCGGCCAAAATTGTCAAAATTCCAACTTTCGCCAATTCAAGCTTAATTTTACCATGGACCTCCAAATGACATTCCATACGCGCTCCTAAGTCACCTAACACAGCTAGCGTGACCATTAAAATTCAAATCCGAGGTCGTACATGTAAATCCACATCCAGTCAACTTTCCAACTTAAGCTCCCAACTAGGAAACTAGGTGTCCCAATTTACTCCAAAATCACTTCGAACCCAAACCAGCTAACCCGGTAGGTAGAAATACAGCTATAGAACACAAAAGAAGTAGAGAATGGAGGAACAAGGCTATAACTCTCAAAACGATCGGCTGGGTCATTACATCCTCCCGCACTTAAACAAATATTCGTCCTCGAACGGGTCTAGAAACATACCTGGAGCCTTGAATAGGTATGGGTATCTGCTCCACATCTCTGGCTCAGTCTCCCAAGTAGCCTCCTTAACGGGCTGACCTCTCCACTGCACCTTCACTTAAGTTGTATCCCTTGACCTCAACTTTCAAACTAATGCCCTAAAATTTCCACCGGCTCCACATCATCAGTCAAATCACCATCCAACTGAACCGTGTTGAAATCTAAAACATGAGATGGATCGCCGATATGCTTCCTAATTATAGAAACTTGAAATACTGGATGCACACTCAATAAGCTAGGTGGAAAATCCAGCTCATAGGCCACTTCCCCAATCCTCTGAAGCACCTCAAACGGCCCAATAACCTAAGGCTCAACTTGCCATTCGTTCTGAATCTTATAACACCCTTCATAGGTGAATCTTTAGCAAGACCTTCTCCCCAACCATGTAAAGACACATCATAGACCTTTTATTAGCATAACTCTTTTGTCTCGACTGCTCCGTGTGAAGCTATTCCTGAATCAATTTCACCTTGTCCTATGCATCCTAAACTAAGTCTGTACCCAAATTTCTAGCCTCACCTGACTCAAACCAACCCACTGGAGATCTACATTGCCTCCCATATAAAGCCTCATATGGATCTATCTGAATACTCGACTAATAACTGTTGTTGTAAGCAAACTCTGCGAGTCGCAGAAATTAGTCCCATGAACCCCCAAAATCAATGGCACAAGCACTTAGGATGTCATCCAATATCTAAATAGTGCGCTCGGACTGTCCGTCCTTCTGAGGGTAAAATGTTATGCTCAACTTAACCTGAGTTCCCAACTCTCACTGCATGGCCCTTCAAAACTGCGACATAAACTATGTGGCTCTGTTTGAAATGATAAAAACTGGCACCCTATGAAGGCGAACACTCTCTTTTATGTAAATCTCAGCCAACCACTCTAAAGAATAGGTAATGCTCATAGGAATGAAGTGCAGACTTGGTCAGCTGATCCATAATCTCCCAAATAGCATCAAACTTCCTCGAAGTTCGTGGGATCTAAACTACGAAATCCATGGTGATCCACTCCCACTTCTACTTTGGAATCTCTATCTTTTGAAGCAAGCCACCCGATCGCTGATGCTCATATTTCACCTGCTGATAGTTGAGATACCAAGCTACAAACCCAACTACATCTTTCTTCATTCTCCTCCACCAATAGTGCTATCTAAAATTTAGATACATCTTCGCGGCACCTAGATGGATGGAATACCACAAACTATGGGCCTCCTCAAGAATAAATTCCCGTAGTCCATCTACATTGGGCACACATATCGGACATTGCATCCTCAATACCCCATCATCACCAATAGTCACATCTCTGGCATCATAGTGTTGAACCCTATCCTTGAGGAAAAGAAAATGAGAATCATCATACTGGCGCACTCTGATGTGATTGAATAAGGAAGATCGAGAAACCACACAAGATAGGACCCGACTAGGCTCCGAAATATCCAATCTCACAAACTGGTTGGCCAAGGTCTGAACATCAACTGCAAGGGGTCTCTCACCAACAAAAAGGAGTGCAAGACTACCCGTACTCACTGCCTTTCTACACAAGGCATCGGCCAACACATTGGCCTTTATCGTATGGTACAAAATGGTAATATCATAGTCCTTCAGTAGCTTCAACCATCTTTCAGTAAACACCTCAGAAGACACACCATATAGATAATGACTCCAGATCTTCAACGCATAAACAATGGCAGCCAACTCCAAAATTTAACAGGGTAATTCCTCTCATAGGGATTCAACTGGCATGAAGCATAAGTAATCACTCTACCCTCCTGCATCAAAACACACCCAATACTGACCTGAGAAGCATCACAATATACTGTATAAGAGTCTGAAGCTGATGGCAGAACTTACACTGGAGTTGTGGTCAAGGCAGTCTTGAGCTTCTGAAAGATCGCCTCACACTCATCCGACTACCTGAAAAGATCACCCTTTTAGGTCAATTTGGTCAAGGGCGATGCAATACACGAGAAACCCAGAATGACACCCAATGCTGACCCGAAAAGTATCACAATATATATTGTATAAGAGTCTGAAGCTGATGGAAAAACTAACACTGGAGCTGTGGTCAAGGCAGTCTTGAGCTTCTGAAAGATCGCCTCACACTCATCCGACCACCTGAAAAGATCACCCTTTTAGGTCAATTTGGTCAAGGGCGATGCAATACATGAGAAACCTAGAACGAACCGATCTTGGAGAACACCTTAGCTCCCTAAAGTTGGTCAAATAAATCATCAATACGAGGCAAAAGACACTTGTTCTTGATTATGACTTTTTTAAATTGCTTGTAATCAATGCACATTCTCATAGGGCCATCTTTCTTCTTCACAAATAGAATTGGTGCACCCTAAGGTGACACACTAGGCCGAATAAAGCCCTTACCAAGGAATTCCTAAAGTTGCTCCTTCAATTCCTTTAACTCCGCCGGTGCCATACGATACAGTGGAATAGAAATGGGCTGAGTTCCCATCACCAAATCAAAACCAAAGTCAATACCCCTATCTGGAGGCATGCCCAGAAGGTATATAGGAAATACATCTAAAAAATCTCTCACCACCAAAATTGAATCAATAATAGGAGTCTCCGCGCTAACATCCCTCACAAAGGCAAAATAATAAAGACAACCCTTCCCAACCATCTGTTGGGTCTTCAAGAAACAGATCCACTCTACTCTCTAATCCCCCAATACTCACTACACCTGACTAGTATAAACGGTCCAATAACAATAGTATCGCCCACCGATGTAGATACACGAACAGATAAAACTAGAGACTCATAGGGCATGTCTATATAATGAGCAAAGTATGACGACACATATGAATAGGTGGAACCAAGGTCAAATAATATAGAAGCATCTCGATGACATACGAAGATAATACTGTCATCACTATGTCTGAAGCATGGCATCTAGTCTGGCAGGAAGTGCATATAAATGGGCCAGACCACTACCTAATCAGCCTCCCCCTTTAGAGCGACCCCTAGCTGACTGAGCTCTACACTGAGCTGGTTGAGCGGGTGATGAAGTAACTAGGGATGAAGTTAAAGTTTGACCCCTATGCTATTGAGATGGACCTCCCACTAGGTGGGGATACCGCCTCCTGATATGACCAAACTCTCCATACTCACAGCAACTCCCCGGTGCTAGTGGTAGGGACTGAAGGGAGCCCCGAGCACCGGGATAACTGGTAGAAGAACCTGGCATAGATGAACCCTGAGCTAATGGTGCATGAGTCGAACTCTCAGCTGGGAGTGCACTAAGAGATGAGTGTTACTAATGTGAGCTATGAGGAACAAGGCCAGATAATGCACCACGATGGATTGCGCAAGCCGTCTAAGCATACCTGAAAGTACGACCTCTGCCGCGATGGAACTGGACTCTAGAAAGAACACCACCAAATATTCTTGACCCCGAGGCCTCCTGACCTCCCTCTCAACCTGCTCTTGGCGGCCAACAAACTCTATCTCCCGAGCAATGTTAACATCCTCCTCAAATGTAGCAGTGATCACCCTTTCTCTAGTCATAAGTACTCGTTGCTGAAATGTGAAGCCATCAACGAACACCCTAATCCTCTCCATGTCTGTGGGAACCAACCAAATAGAATGATAGGCTAACTCGAAAAATCTTATTCATTCTGCATCATAGTCATGTCATCCTGACAGAACCTCTCAAACTGCCTGCGCAGCTCCTCTCTGTGAGACTTCGGCACATACTTCTCGAAGACGAGAATAGAGAACTGCTTCCATATAAGTGGCATTAAACCAACTGGGCCTACACCTCTCATAAGACTCTCACGAAGTGAAGGAAGCTCTAGCAAACTAAGATATAGTGAATGAGACCCCACTGCTCTCCAGAATACCCACTGTATATGTTAGAAACTACGCTTTACGCTAGAGGGGAGGTGAATAGCGTATTAATAGAATTTAGCTTTTTCTTGCGGAATTTAAACTTTGCAGGAAGTAAAATAAATGCAGAAAAATAAACTTACACAAAGATGTATACTGGTTGGCCACCAACGTGGTTAGTCCAGTCCCCGAGAGACTCTCTCGAGATTTTTCACTATCTTGTTAAGCTTAAGGGTGCTCAACAAACCGTTACACACTTGAGGACACAAGCCTCAAACAGTTGCTCGGAGATCGCAATCTCAAAGACTTCACCCAAGGAAACGCAAGTTCCTTGAAACAAGAGAATCGCAATTCTCTTACAAGTATATCAAATACTTGGACACTCACTTAACTAAAGTACTCCTTATTTAGTAGATATGAGTAAAAGAATATGTTCAAGATCACAACAACTTTAAGCAATAATATGGCTCTCAAAAGCTTTATGAAATGAGTAGAAAATGAAGAACAATTGAATGAAAGCTTATAGCAATGTAATGATCATTTTGTGTATGTTGTTGTTTTTAAAACACTGAAATGAAGCTGTATTTATAGTTGAAAAAATTGGTTCAACCGTTGTCTAATTGCCAATTAAGAGTTGCTGAAATTACTCAGTGATAATCGATTATTAAGACCAAACAATCGATTATCTGCCAGTGAAGTTAAAAATCAATCCCGGATTTAACGCTTCACAATCGATTATACATAATCTATAATCGATTACTGGCAATATTCAAAATCAGATAATCGATTACACTAAGTTCATAATCGATTACTTTAGCAACGTTCTAAAAATCATTTCCAGATTTTAAGCAAAACATCGATTATATAAAATCAATAATCGATTACTTCAGCAACGTTCTAAAAATCATTTCCAGATTTTAAGCAGAACATCGATTATATAAAATCAATAATCGATTACTTCAGCAACGTTCTAAAAATCATTTCCAGATTTTAAGCAGAACATCGATTATCTAGAATCAATAATCGATTACCTTATGGTATTTGAAAATCATTTGACAACGGCCAGCTTCAACAATCGATTGTCCTTTGCAACAATCGATTACTTGTTATTTTCTGAAAATCATAAAACTTACTGTCTCAGTGATAATCGATTATCTAAAGACATAATCGATTACTTAATTAAATTTAAAATCACTGGAAGACATCAACTCAACACAATCGATCACCATTAGTTCATAATCGATTATTTTGAGTATTGAAAAACTTTACCTCAACAACAATCGATTGTCATTTGTTCACAATCGATTATCATGCAGATTTGGAAAAACCTGATGTTCACTGTCTTACTCACAATCGATTACCATTAATTCATAATCGATTGTCATGCAGTCTTGGCTTAGAAATAATCGATTATCATAAGTACATAATCGATTATTTTAGCCCAGATTTTTGAGGCATGTTTAGAAAACATTTTGTCTAATGTAAATATGCATGATTTAAAATCTTTTTGACACAGAATTAAATATGCATGATTTTGGAAAATAGTTTTATGGGAGAGGCCATACTATGAGTCAAGTTATAGGATCGAGATTACAATTTAGAACAACTCAATAACAATTAAAAGCTATATCTTGAACTTCAATCTTATTCGCAACCATTGTGCGCTTGTACTTGAATTCCGTCATATATCAATTTTTGCTTCGTTTGTCATTCATCAAAACCTACAAAAGAGTACACGTTTAGTATATTGCATTGAGAACGTGTTTCTAACAATTTTCCCCTTTTTGATAATGGCAAACATTAAGCGGGATATGCAATTTAGGCAAAAGATATTGACAATTCAAGACAAGTAACAATTATGCAATTTTGTTCTTGTTCCCCCTCAATTTTAGCTTATAAGCAATCAATGAATTAAGAGGTGGTGCATACCCGATATCCCGTTTTCTTCCCCCTTTTGCCATTAGCAAAAAAATAGTAAGGAAAGATGCAAAAAGATGAAATAAACAAGGTTTATTTATTGGAAAAAAAAGAGGGTACATCAATGGGAACCAAAGAGAACAACAGCAAAAACCACACAAAACACAAAAAAAAATTTATTCATTTCCGTCGTTGTCCGCCTTGTTATCCGGCTCTCCTTCAAAAGGAACGAGAGCTGCATATGGATAATTGACATGATCAAAGTATCCATGGATCTCATGAGTGAGTTGAGCAAGCTGGTCGGATATGGTTTGGAGAGTAGGCTCTTGGGACGAACGAGCACGACGGGGTGGACGACTTGAAGAAGGAGCTGGAGCATGATCACCATCATGATGGAAAGAAGACTCCGAGATTTCCCAAATTTTGGTACTCCTTTTGAGAGGACCATTTTCCGTGACAAATCCGGATGCTTCAAGGAAGTTCATAATGAGGAGGGCATAAGGAAGAGGCATGTCATCACCGATGGCATCGAGCATATGAATTTTGATGAGCCGACACCAATTTATTTTGGCTCCGGTGACAATGGCATGCAGAAGTTTGGTATCCTCCTGGGAGATGGTGGTGTGATTGTGCCGTCTAGGCTTGAGGACTCGGGTGATGAAGTAAAGAATCAACCGGTAGTTTTGATCCATTCCCGTTATGGTAGGACGACGGGTAGAGATAGATGGATCATAGGAGGTTATACCGGCTTGGTGGAGAAGGATGGTTTCATCAAAGAGAGCCCCGGCCTTATCAATATACCGGTAAAGGTCTTCACCTTCATTTGGAAGGCGGGCAATGGTGTGGAGATTCTCTTCAGAGAGAAGAATTTGAACCCCATTAATGGAGGTGACAAGTTCGCCATCTTCTTCTTTATGGAGGTTTGAGTAAAAAGCTTGAACGAGAGTTGTGTTTATGTGAGGATGAGTGAGAAGCAAGAAGTCATATAGTTGACACTCCTTTAACATATTTGCGGCAGGGGTGAAAGGCTCAAGGAGTTTACTATTTGAGAACCGAGGAGGAAGAATGGTGCGTTTCTCAAATTTTGATAGGAACCTTGTGAGTTTATTTTCAGTTTCAAAGAACAAGACGGAACCGTCTTGGTATGGAAAATTTAAAGGAGGAGGGGCGGTTGAGGCTGATGCGCCATGTTTGGATCGGGAACGTTTTGAAGATCGTCCAGACATGTTAGGAGAAAGACTGCTGGAATTTGGCAAAGAAAATAGAAGAGATTTAGCTTTTGAATACTAGAGATAGTGCTTGAGTGGGTGAATGTGAGCTCTTATGATGCCTATTTATAGAGGAAAGGATTATCAAGCATTGAATGGAGACATTTGCTGAGATTTTGGTTTAGGAGCAGTCAGAAAACGGTAAGAATTAACATTACTGACCGTTAGATAATCGATTATTGAACTGAAATAATCGATTGTATTTACTGTTTGATTGAGATTTTGAATCTGACAAATCGATTCTTGAGTCAAACGGTAAAAAATTTGAATGAAATAATCGATTGTTAAATTTTGGTAATCGATTATGGAGCATTTAAGACCTGACAGGAATCGATAAAAATTAATATGAAGTAATCGATTGTCAATTCTTGGTAATCGATTATTTAGGGAACTAATTTGATACAGTGAACTTGGAGAATATCAGAATTTGTCAAATAATCGATTGTATGAAAAAATAATCGATTGTTGTAGAAAGCATTGCTGAATGACTGAGGTGGAAATCGATTATGCAATTTAGGAAGTAAAAAATTAAACACAAATGCATAATAGTAATAATCAGTCATAAACAATCGATTATTGATACTGATAATCGATGTACTGCACAGAAAATAATCGATTAGTGGCTTGAAATAGTCGATTATTTTGTGCTAAAACTTCATAATTCCCCCTACCTTTGGGGTGGTACCTGCAAAATAGATTTAAACGTCTCCGACGCTCAAGTTAGTAATTTATAGCGAAATTAATAAATTACACTAGTGTTAACAAGTAATGCCGTGAACTCTTAAGAATTGTGTCCTAGAGTGTTCTTAAGAGAGTTTCGGGTACTTACCTTTTCTCCAACATCGCCAATTACCTGTTCGAGAGGATGATCCTTGATCGTTCTCCACTCGTTAGGCGTATTTATTCCTTTTTCTAATTGTGGCGCTTCTTCCGTTGGTTGTTCCCCAATTTCATTTTTGTTTTCCTTTGAAGGTTCTTCTTGGATTTTATCTTTCAAGCTATCCAAGATACCTGCAAGATCAAAACCGGATTCCTTTCTCGCCAAGCGAGTATTATCTTCGAAAAACACAACATGAGGGGATTCCTCCACAATTTGGGTTCTTTTGTTAAAGATCCTATATGCTTTGCTACGTGAGGAATAACCAATGAAAATACCTTCATCCGATTTAGCATCAAACTTACCCAATTGGTCCTTCCCATTATTATGAACAAAACATTTACAACCAAAAACACGTAAATGAGAAATGTTGGGTTTTCTACCCTTATAAAGTTCATATGGGGGTTTCATGAGTATCGGCCGAATTGCTACTCTATTTAAAACATAGCAAGCGGTACTCACGGCGTCCGCCCAAAAGTATTTGGGAATCTTAGCTTCGTCGAGCATGGTTCTAGCCATCTCTTCGAGACACCTATTTTTCCTTTCCACCACCCCATTTTGTTGTGGTGTCCGTGGAGCGGAAAAGGTGTGTTCGATTCCGAGTTCGTCACAAAAATCCGCAAAGAGATTGTGATCAAACTCTCCCCCATGATCACTTCTAATCGAAGTGACGGTCGATTCCTTTTCGTTTTGAACACGCTTAAGGAAATACTTGAAATTTTGAAAAGCATCACTTTTATTTGCAAGAAATAGAGTCCAAGTAAATCTAGAAAAGTCATCAACAATTACAAAAACATATTTATTTTTACCAAGACTTTCAATACGAGAGGGACCAAATAAATCCATGTGAAGTAATTGCAAAGGTCTAGACGTTGAAACAATATTCTTGGATTTAAAAGATGCTTTGATTTGCTTCCCTTTTTGACAAGAATCGCAAATAGAATCATTTTCAAACTTTAAACTGGGAAGACCAACTACTAAGTTTTGAGAAAGAAGCTTGTTCAAAAGATGCATGTTCATGTGTGCTACTCTACGATGCCATAGCCAAGAGTTATCCTCTTTGCTTACTAAACAATCAACATATTCGGGTGAGGAGTTTGCAAGATCAACCATATAGATATTATCAATTCTAAAACCACGAAGTATGATCTTGAAATCACTACGTCTAAATACAAGACATTCATCCGAATTAAATAGAGCAAGATTTCCCTTGTCACATAATTGGCTTATGCTCAGGAGATTATGCTTCAAACCTTTCACAAGTAGTATATGTTTAATAGAGGAGTTTTCGTCCTTACCGACCGAACCAATGCCGATGATTTTTCCTTTATTGTTATCACCAAATGTGACACTTCCTCCTTCTTTGTGCTCTAGTTGAAGGAATTTGGATTCATCTCCCGTCATGTGTTTGGAGCATCCACTATCAAGGTACCATAGTACACTTGATCCCTTCAAGCACACCTACAAAACAAATTAATGTTCTTTAGGTACCCATGCCATCTTGGGTCCTTGAGGGTTAGGCATGTTATAATGATGCAATTGATTTATATGTCTATGACGAGTAAAGCAAGCGGGAGCAATATGACCAATACGTCTACAATAATGACAAGTCACGTTGGGATTATGCATTTTTCTAGGTACATAGTAACTAGATGAATGAAGGTTGCTTACTCTACTTTGAACACCATTGTTTCTCCTATTATGAGCTCTAGGAGGTTCACAAGTTTGTCTAAAATATGCATCATTTCTAGAATATCTATTTCTAGGTGGAGGGTCATTTCTTGGTCTTCTAAATTGTTCAAGGTTTGGCCTAAAATATGCATCATTTCTAGGTCTTCTAGCATTTTCACTATTTGGTCTAACATGCAAGTTATTTCTAGGATTTCTACTTCTAGGATAAGCATTTTGGTTATTAGTCCTAGGTTGAGCTCTAGGTTGTTGTGGTTTAGCACCAACCTTTTCTTCATTCTTGAATCCTATTCCATGTTTAGTTGATTTTAGATTAACAAGCACATCATTCAAGTTTTTATGCGAAGAATTAAACTTATCTAATGTGCCTTTAAGTCTAGCTACTTCATTCTTAAGAAGCACACAAGAAGAACAGTTTCTAGTAGAACCTTCAGGTTTATCAGCACTTCTTTTTCCATAAAACTTGTTTTCCTCTTTTAGCTTCTCATTTTCGAAAACCAGTTTTTCTAATTCTTTTTCTTTTAATGAAAGCTGTGTTTGAAAATCTTTTTCTTTTAGAGAAGCGCTTTCTTTAACACTTTTGACAGTTTTTGAAGCTTTGATAAATTCAGCATATAGTTCATCAAAAGCATTTCTCATTTCATCAAGAGTAAAGAAATTTTGAGAAGAGATTTGACTTACCTCGTCTTTGCCGTCTTCTTGAGCCATGAGACATAAATTTGCTGCTTCATCGTCTTCTTCTTCGCTTGCTTCATCTCCGGAATCTCCTCCCCAAGAGATGTATGCACGTTGCTTTTTGAAGGGTTTCTTCTCCTTTTTGATGTTAGGGCAATTTGATTTTATGTGCCCGGTTTCTCCGCATTCATAGCATTTTAGTTGATCGCCTTGCTTTTTGTTCTTGCGTTCATACTCTTTGCGCATGAATTTTTGAAACCTTTTGATAACGAGTCCAAACTCGTTGTCACCTTCCTCATCAATTTGTGGTTGGCTAGCCTTTAGAGCAATCCTTTGCCTTCTTTGATCATCAACAAACGGGTTGAGTATAGTTGATTCATAGGTTTTGAGATTACCTCTTAATGCGTCAATTGTGACATTTGTGATGCCGATGGATTCTTGGATTGTATCGGCCTTTGATCGCCATGCCGGAGTGAGACTTCTGAGGATCTTCCGGACAAGTTCTCTATCCGTAAACATCTTTTTGAGGGCGTGTAGATCATTCACAATCATTGAGAATCGCTCAAACATTTCGTCTACTTTCTCTCCTTCCTTCATGTGGAATAGTTCATAAGAGTGAGTTAAGAAATCAATTTTAGCTTCTCGTACCTGGTCGGTTCCTTCGTATGTCACTTCAAGCTTATCCCACATTTCTTTTGCTGTTTTGCAACAAGATATCTTCCTATAGTCGTTAGCATTAACAGCACAATATAATAAATTTATAGCTTTGGCATTATTTTGAACCTTACGAATATCCTCCGCGGTATATTCCTCTTCGGTCTTTGGAACCCATTCATCTTCCACCTTCTTGGTTGGGATTTGGTTTCCATTGGTGAATACTTTCCACAAATGAAAGCTATTTGATTGCACAAAGATTTGTATCCTCTCCTTCCAGTATGAGTAGTTTGTGCCGTTGAATAGAGGAGGTCGTGTAGAGCATTGTCCTTCTTCAATTCCTGCAAAAGAGTCAAGAGTAGAAGCCATGGATGGTTCTCTCAAAACGGTTAAGTTTTCAGAGAGTTGGGCTCTGATACCAATTGTTAGAAACTACGCTTTACGCTAGAGGGGGGGGGGTGAATAGCGTATTAATAGAATTTAGCGTTTTCTTGCGGAATTTAAACTTTGCAGGAAGTAAAATAAATGCAGAAAAATAAACTTACACAAAGATGTATACTGGTTGGCCACCAACGTGGTTAGTCCAGTCCCCGAGAGACTCTCTCGAGATTTTTCACTATCTTGTTAAGCTTAAGGGTGCTCAACAAACCGTTACACACTTGAGGACACAAGCCTCAAACAGTTGCTCGGAGATCGCAATCTCAAAGACTTCACCCAAGGAAACGCAAGTTCCTTGAAACAAGAGAATCGCAATTCTCTTACAAGTATATCAAATACTTGGACACTCACTTAACTAAAGTACTCCTTATTGAGTAGATATGAGTAAAAGAATATGTTCAAGATCACAACAACTTTAAGCAATAATATGGCTCTCAAAAGCTTTATGAAATGAGTAGAAAATGAAGAACAATTGAATGAAAGCTTATAGCAATGTAATGATCAGTTTGTGTATGTTGTTGTTTTTAAAACACTGAAATGAAGCTGTATTTATAGTTGAAAAAATTGGTTCAACCGTTGTCTAATTGCCAATTAAGAGTTGCTGAAATTACTCAGTGATAATCGATTATTAAGACCAAACAATCGATTATCTGCCAGTCAGTTTAAAAATCAATCCCGGATTTAACGCTTCACAATCGATTATACATAATCTATAATCGATTACTGGCAATATTCAAAATCAGATAATCGATTACACTAAGTTCATAATCGATTACTTTAGCAACGTTCTAAAAATCATTTCCAGATTTTAAGCAAAACATCGATTATATAAAATCAATAATCGATTACTTCAGCAACGTTCTAAAAATCATTTCCAGATTTTAAGCAGAACATCGATTATATAAAATCAATAATCGATTACTTCAGCAACGTTCTAAAAATCATTTCCAGATTTTAAGCAGAACATCGATTATCTAGAATCAATAATCGATTACCTTATGGTATTTGAAAATCATTTGACAATGGCCAGCTTCAACAATCGATTGTCCTTTGCAACAATCGATTACTTGTTATTTTCTGAAAATCATAAAACTTACTGTCTCAGTGATAATCGATTATCTAAAGACATAATCGATTACTTAATTAAATTTAAAATTACTGGAAGACATCAACTCAACACAATCGATCACCATTAGTTCATAATCGATTATTTTGAGTATTGAAAAACTTTACCTCAACAACAATCGATTGTCATTTGTTCACAATCGATTATCATGCAGATTTGGAAAAACCTGATGTTCACTGTCTTACTCACAATCGATTACCATTAATTCATAATCGATTGTCATGCAGTCTTGGCTTAGAAACAATCGATTATCATAAGTACATAATCGATTATTTTAGCCCAGATTTTTGAGGCATGTTTAGAAAACATTTTGTCTAATGTAAATATGCATGATTTAAAATCTTTTTGACACAGAATTAAATATGCATGATTTTGGAAAATAGTTTTATGGGAGAGGCCATACTATGAGTCAAGTTATAGGATCGAGATTACAATTTAGAACAACTCAATAACAATTAAAAGCTATATCTTGAACTTCAATCTTATTCGCAACCATTGTGCGCTTGTACTTGAATTCCGTCATATATCAATTTTTGCTTCGTTTGTCATTCATCAAAACCTACAAAAGAGTACACGTTTAGTATATTGCATTGAGAACGTATTTCTAACAGTATAGAGAATACTCTAACACATATCCAAGAAACCCTAAGCATCCTCGCCCTCTACAGCATTGAAAGTCGGAGGCTAGAGCTTCCAAACCTCTCCAATCTATGTTTCTCATCATCAGGCGCGGACAAAAACACATAGTCTTAAGCAGCTACCACATTATAGGTTGGTAGTGCCCTTGGTGTCTGAAGTCCCTATACGACATACTCTGGTGTACAGGCGGGGGGAGTCTGAGTACCTGCCCCGCTTGGGAAGTAGTTGCTGTAGCAGAAACAAAGACCACTTGAGAAAGGCTGCTGCACACGATCAGAATCTGAGCTAAGGTCTCCTGAAAACTTGGAATCAAGAAGGGCATAGCTAGCGCCTAAGCTGGTCTCGCTGGTGCATCCACAATTGGGACCTGATCCTGAATTAGGGAAACCGATAGATCTGTAGGTGCTACCCTAGCGGCTGTACCAGATACACCTATGCCCCTACCATGGCCTCTATCACAACCTCGGCCTCTCGCAGACCCAATTGGTGGTACTGGTGGTTGTCCATCATGACCAGTAGTGCGTATCCTTACCATCTATGAGAGGATAAAATAACACAAGTTTAGTTACCAGAATCAACAAGTTCACACGATAAGGATTCAAGAATGTGAAGTTTCTTAAGGGTTCTGCATCCTATCAAAGAAAAGTATAGACGTCTCCCTACCTATCCACAAGACTTTACTAAACCTGCTCATGACTCGTGAGACCTATGTAACCTAGGCTCTGATACCAACTTGTCATGACCAAAAACTCTAATTTGTCGTAATGGCGCCTATCGTGGTACTAAAAAAGCCAACACCTTTCAAAAAAAACACTTCGATATTTATTTGAAAATTACGTCAAAGCTTTTTCTTATTAGAAGCTTCATAAAAGAGTTGAACCCAAAAAATAAATGCGAAAAACATAGTCCAACATCGGGGTGTCACTAAGTCATGAGCATTTGAAATAGTCTAGAATCGGAGTTTACAATAGTCCACAAATGCAAAAACAAAAATAAAAGATAACAACGGATGGAGAAACAAGGGTGGCGAATGTTGGCAGCTACCTCATAGGTCTTATATAGCACAATGCGCACGAACTCAACGACTTCCGCGACCAGTCTCACCTGAATCTGAACACAAGGTGCATGGAGTAATGTGAGTACGTTCAACTCAGTAAATAACAGAAATCCATAAGGAACTGAGAAGTAGTGACGAGCTATACAAATACAGTTTATTTTAATAGCTTTTTGATAAGGACTTGTCATGCTTTCAAATTTGGAAGCTTAAGTCAAGTCGGTTCATGCCCAAGCAAAAGAAATTTGCACAACAGGGACAAATAACAGCTAGGTGCAACAAATAATTGAAAGCAAGTAGAATCTCTCAAGACTACAGTCACTCAGCTCATCTCAATAGCTCAATCACTCGACTCTCAGCCCTCAGTAATCATACTCAATAAGTACCTACACTCACTTGGGGGGGGGGGGGGAATGCAGACTCTGGAGGGGCTCCTTCAGCCAAAGGGCTATACCGCTGCGGCATGCATCCCAATCCAACATATAAACATCTATAAGGCTCGTTGCAGCGTGAACCTGATCGAATATAGATAATTAGGCCAAAGACTCATTGCGCGTGCAACCTGATCCTATATATATATATATATATATATATATATATATATATATATATATATATATAGCCCTGAGGCTCGTTGCAACGTGCAACCCGATCTATATACACTCATATAGCTCACAGCTTGGCACTCGGCCCCTATCTCAGCCACCAACCTCACTAGTCCCTTGGGCTCTTAGAAAACATATAATTCATCCCAATAGAGATAATAACATGTATCAATGATGAATAGGAAGGGACAGAGGTAAAATATGCAAGTAATACCATGACTAAGAACAAAGCATTAGATAGCAGTTAATCCAGCAAGTGCACGATCTCACGAGTCTCAACAATGATATCATAAGGCCTAAACATGATTTTTAACATGAAGTGCAGTTAACTTCCATAAAACAGAGGGAATGCGTAGTAAAACAGTAGGCTAATCGATTCTAGAGTCCTACGGGACGGACCAAGTCACAATTCCTATGGTGCATGCCCACACGCTCGTCACCTAGTACGTGCATCACCTCTAAAATAGTCATATGATACAAAATCCGAAGTTTCAAGCCCTCAGGACAAGATTTACAACTATTACTTAGCTCAATTCGAGCAAAATCCTACTCCACGATGCCTTTGCCTCTCGAATAATCCCTCAAACGTCTCGAATCTAGCTACAAACAATACAATTCGATCAATATAGGCTAAAGGAATCATTCCACAAATAAATATACCAAATTATAGCAAAACTTCGAAATCGGCTCAAGCATGGCTACCCAAGCCCACGACTCAAAACCCGACCAAAGTCACAAAACTCAAGATCTCTTTCACTCACGAGTCTAACCATATTAAATTCATAAAAATCCAACACCATTTGCTCCTCCAAATTCCCAAAATTCACTCTCTAATTCTCAAGTCCTAATCTCCTAATTTACACCTCAAAAACTCACCAATTCTGGGTAAAATCAGTAAGGAAACACCATTATTGAAAATAAATAAGCACAAGACCTTACCTTATTAATCACTTCAAAATCCTCCAAAATCCAAGTTCCAAAATGTGAAAATACTGAAAAATCTCAAATTCCCGCTTTTATGTTTATGCCCAGCTATACTGCACCTGCGGCCCATATGTCACTTCTGCAATGCCGCACTTGCGAAAAATCCAGCGCAGGTGAGGATTTTGTTTAAAATCCTGACCTTGCTCCTGCGGCCTCAAGACCGCATTTTTGCTTCTGCAGGTGCGGAAACCATCTCTCTTTTACGGTCCAAACTCGCACCTGTGCCCTTAGATAAGCTTTTGTGACCACCACAGGCGCGAGGATTCCATCACACCCCCATCCTCTGCCCAGCTCAACCTTGTCAACTTTTGTGGTTCCTTCTCTGTTTTGCAGGCTCGCATCTGAGATTTCCTCCACAAGTGCGATTATGACAGCTTAGTACAACTTCAGCAGCCTTCCAATTTCCAAACTTGTTCCATTAATCACTCGAAATCTACTCGAGGCCCTTGGGACCTCAATCAAACATACCAGTACATCCCATAACTTCATACGAACTTAGTCGAACCTCCCATCACTTGAAACAATATCAAAACACCAAATTACCCCCGGATTCAAGCCTAAGAACTTCCAAACTATTAAAAACGATGCCTAAACCTATCAAACCACATCCGAATGACCTAAAATTTTACACATAAGTAAAAAATGATACCACAAATTTACTCCAACTTCTGGAATTCCAATCTGAACTCGATATCAAAATTTCCACTGTCGGCCAAAATCGGCAAAATTCTAACTTTCGCTAATTCAATCTTAATTCTACTATAAACCTCTAAATCACATTCAAAACGCACTCCTAATTCCAAAATCACCTGACAGATCTAATGGGACCATCAAAATTCAAATCCAAGGTCATTTATACATATGTCCACATATGGTCAACTTTTCCAACTTAAGCTCCCAACTAAGAGACTAAGTCTCTCAATTCACTCCAAAACCACTCCATGCCCAAACCAACATAAACGACTGGCCGGATCAGGGCTATAACTCTTGAAATACAAAAGAAGTGGAGAATGGGGGAACAAGGCTATAAATCTCGAAATGACCGGCCGGATCGTTACAAATATAGAGATTATAAAGCATACATGGTTGATGTCAGCGGGTTTTTAGAATTTCATGCCACCGATCCCTACTAGTATGTTGAAGAAAGGAATGAAACAAAGTTGTTTAGCTTAACATATTCCAACTCGATTAGATATTCAATTAGCACTATCATGTACCAAATAATACTTATTCTCGGGTGTTTACTGGAAAATGAAAGATTTTTTATTATTTCATCAGATCTTCCATATTTTTATCTCCTTTATGTATGGTCCAAAACTAGGTCTAGTTTAGAATGCATATCGACAGGCTGTGGCTAAGGTCGAAACCAAGCATGGTCCAACGGATACCAAACAACTACAGTTTTTAGAATATTCCAATGATTGTAAATAGGAATATTCTTTTGAATATTCCCCCACATTGTACTTTTTTCTTTAGGATTTTCTAGGGATATCCCTTATAAATAGGAAGAGAGAGGAAACAAAAGGGGATTTGAGACCTTTAGAAAGGCTTTAGAAAGGAACATCTTGTAAAGAGTTGACTGTCAAGTATATACTAAAAGCTTGTCTTGACTTTTTTATTTGATTCCATCACATAATATTCCTCTTTAGTTCACAAGATCCAAGAGTACATAGTTCACTTCCATCGTCTGTTGTCACACGTTGTAGTTAGGGGAAGGAATCATCCATCAATCATCCATCTCATTTAACATTTGTTTGACAAATTTCTTCTTATTATATTTAATGCCATTTATCACATTTATTGCATGTTTTCATCCTCATATTTACTACTAGTCATTGAGCATTAACTCGGAGTGTGTTTACTTGGAGACGGTCCCATATCGTCTAAATTGTTCAATTTCGGATCTAGAATTTATTACTTTTAATTAGGACTCACCCCTTGTCTATTCATTAAATTGGTTTAACTAAAAAGGCTTAAAAAAATTTAGCCAAACAATTTGGCGCCGTCTGTTGAGACTTCCTCGTTAAAAAGTTTAGTTTCTTCTAGATCTTAAAAAAACACAACAAAAGTTCTCTTTTTTCTTGTTTGCACAGTCTAACAATGGCAGGAAAAGGAGAGGAAAGATTGGAAGCAGTGATGGGTGTCATTACCACTCTCCTAGGCACCAGCAACGAGGTATACATGGAAGACGAGGAGAACATGACGACGAGCGTTTTACCATGCAAAGTGATTTACCTCCTCCTTATAGGAGTGTAACCACTTCACATGAGGAGGGAGCCTTCACGTCCACGACGAAACAAACACCGCCAACAGTGAAAAAGTTATTGGAGGCATGGCTGACAAGTGCCCTAAGAAATATACTCGACAAACCCGCTCAAGGGGTGAGTATGAACACCACGAGTTGGCACCCAATAACCATCAACGAGCAACACACTCCTCCCCCAACAGGTAACCCTCACACCAATGTTGATGCAAGTAACAATGCCCTCGTAGCTATTTTGAAGAAAATGGAAGAAATAGAGAATGATAATAAAGCACTCTGCGATCAAATGAGGGAGCACAAAGAAAGAGTTGCTAAGATAACAAGCGTCCCGAAACTCCTGCTGAAACGGGACGTCTGCCGGTTCGTGGAGAAGCCATATAACGAGTAGCCAGTTGCACATGCTATACCCAAAATCATCAAAATGCCACCATACCTAAAAATATACAACGGCACAACAGACCCCAAATATTATATCATTCATTACGTCATGGCGGTAAAAGGAAATGACCTCTCGAAAGAGTAAGTACCATCGGGCACTGCTGAAGAAGTTTAGTAAAACCCTAATAGGAGAAGCCTTAACATGGTACTCACAATTACCAACACACTCCATAATGACATTTGAAGAAATGGCCAAGTTCGTCACCTCCCATGCCACAAAGTAAGAATGAACCTGCCAAACGTATCAGAAGGGATGATAGTATCGGCTTTTGAAAATGGGTTAAACAGAAATGGGTCGAGGGCGACTAGAAAATTATTAAGCAAACTCATGAAATACCCCCCACCACCTAGGAAAAAATTCATAACGCAACTGTGCCAAGGTGAGAGCAGATGAGGACGACCTCAATGGTCCAACCCAACGACTAACGATAGTCCAAATGGAATCAAGGAAAGTTCATTGAAATGACAATCGAAGAGATGACACATGTCTACACCTCAACCACGAAAGGCATCAATCGTACATCAGAACGACCTCCCACTACCCCCTCCAAGTGGAAGAGTAGTCCAGGCCACAAATGGGAACTCGCTAAATTGGAAGAGGTATGCCTCCACTTTTATATGCTCACAATTTTTGTGTTTCTCCATCAGAAATAGTTTACGCCCTGGAAAAGCTTAGTCCCAAGGTGAAATGGCCACAAAAGATGAAGTCAGACCCAAATTCCAGAAAGTCGAATGCCCTCTACGAGTTCCATCAAGAATGCGGCCACAAGACTGAGTATTGCATAGCCCTACGATAAGAAGTAGTGAACATTCTCCACCAAGAACATTTGAAGGAGCTGACGAAGGACCAAGGGAGAGCCAATTTTTCCTGTGGATAAGAATCACATTAAGGCCTCTCCAAAGTCACCCTCACCCTCCTGCACCATCCAAATGATCATCGACGGAGGCGACGAAGCAACAATCAACCATGTGAAGTTCACCACCACACACAAATTGAAACGGTCAATCACCCACAAATTGTATGATGACCTCGAAGACAGTATCATCTTCCATAAGTAAGATACCTACGATTTTACCTTTCGTTATTTCGAAGCACTTGTCATTAATTTATGAATTTTAGATACCGATATAAAAAGAATCATGGTAGATGATGAGAACGGCACGTGTATTATCCACCCTAGAGTCCTTGAACAAATGAGACTCAAGGATAAGATAGTACCATATTGTATAGCACTAACAGGTTTTAACAATGTAGTTAACTGAACCTCCAAAGATATAACATTGTTCGTCTTGGTCGGAGGCGTCACCCTGGAAACAACATTCCATGTCATGGACCAAGACATCGCCAATGCCATTATATGGCGACCCTGGATTTACGCCATGAGGGTCATCTTATCCAGTTTATACCAGGTCAGCAAGTTCCCAACCCATGTGAATATTTAGCATCGCATAGCTCAAGAATGCTACCACATCGCCTAAGATTTCACATAAACCTAACAGTTAAGAGAGGAGGGCTTAGGAGCATAGAAATTACTAAAGTTGGGGCCCTAGTCTGACAAACAAGCAAACGTCATCAGATACCCCGACATCGTGGAAGCCACAAGGTCAACATTTGAAGACCTCGATCCCATCCAACCGGACAAAATCGACCACATCAAAAAAGCCTACACCGGCTACAAACTCACAAAACCAGGTAAATTCCATAAATTTTTAACCGACAACGCCGATATATTTTCTTTCTCCCATGCAGATATGCCAGGTATCCTGAAAGACATTGCAACACACAAAGAATTTGATCCACTCTACCCGCCTATACGGCAAATCAGAAGAAATTTCAGTCCTGTAATGAACAAGTCCGTCCATGAAGAGGTAGAAAAATTGCTCACCAATGGTTATATTCGAGAATAAAAGTACCCCCAATGGGTTGCTAACATGGTCATGGTGAAAAAGAAAAACAAGAAACGACGCATTTCTATAAGCTTTATGGACATAAACAAAGCCTGCTTGAAAGGCTCATTCTCGTTGCTTCACATCGATCAGCTCATTAACACAACATCACGACACAATTTATTAAGCTTATTGGATGCCTATTTAGGCTACAACCAAATCCTCATGGGGGAGGAGGACCAAGAAAAAACCACCTTCATCACCCATCAAGGGACGCACTACTACAAAGTCCTGCCGTTCGGGTTGAAAAATACAGGGCGACCTATTAAACGCTAGTCACCAAGTTGTTCAAAGAGCAACTTGGTAAAATGATAGAAGTCTATATAGATGACATGTTTGTCAAATAAAAAAGAAAATAGGACCATATCGACCATCTGAGGGAAGCCTTTCACATACTTAGACGATAAGACATGCAGCTTAACCCTGAAAAATGTGCTTTCATCCTGACCTCGAGAAAGTTCTTCGGGTTTACGGTGTTGCAAAGAGGCATCGAGGTCATTCCCGACCAAATCAAGGCTATAGAGGGAATACCTGAAATTTTGAACAACAATAAACAAGTGTAGAAGTTGACCGTTTGTATAGCCGCCCTATCGAGGTTCAGCTCAAGATTCTTTGATATATGCCACAAATTCTTCAACGTTCTCAATAAGGACAATGGACTCCTGGGGAATTCCGAATGCGCCAATGCCCTAAGAGAACTAAAGGAATACTTGTCCTCACCCCCATTACTCGCCAAGGCAGAACCAGGCGGACGTCTCTTAATCTATCTGGCCATATCTGACACTGCAATAAGCATGTTCTTTGCCCGTGAAAACAAATGTACATAATCTCCAATCTATTACATTAGCAAAACCTTGGTCGATGACGAAATGAGGTACCCCACTTTGAAAAATTGGCCCTGCATTAGTCGTAACTTTACAAAAGTTGAGACCCTATTTCCAATGCCACCCAATCTAGGTGGTCATGACCTTCCTCCTAAGAAGTATCTTATATAAACCCGAGTTGTCGGGTAGTGGGCCATCGAATTAAGCGATCACGATATAACATATCAGTTGCGAACAACAATAAAGTTGGAAGTACTTGTCGACTTCGTCACCGACTTCAGCGCCAAAATATCACATGAAGCCGAGCAGGAAGTCGCCCGTACCTCTCCCAAGTTACCCGACCTATGGGTCTTGTACACTGATGGTGCCTCCAACACGGTAGGATCTGGACTAGGACTCGTTCTCGAGGTCCCAACGAGCAAAGTCATTCGCCAGCCCATACTATGTCCCGATATGACTAATAATGAGGTCGTAATTGCAGTACTGAAACTAGCTCTCAAATATGGAGCACGGCGTGTCATCCTCCAATGTGACTCATAACTCGTCGTCAACCAAGTCATAGGGACTTTCCAAAGAACAAAAGCTACAAAATTATTAGGTAAAAATTCATAAGATACTGCTCGAGTTTGATGAGTGTCAACTCGACCAGATAAGCCGAGCACAAAACATCGAAGCAGATGTCCTTGTCCAATTAGCTGTGTCCACTAAGAACATAAGTGAAAAAGAAAATGTGGTCACCCTCCTCCATTCATCGATAGACCAAATTGAGTTATGCAATATAAGATTGACTTGAGACTTGTGCAACCGTATTATGTCATATTTACATGACGAAGTGCACTCACTCGACCAAAAAGAAGCCAAGAAGCTTCGAATGCAAACGACCCAATATAGCATGAACAACTATGTGATATACAAAAGAATGTTTGGAGGTCCCTTGGCAAAGTGCCTAGGACCAAACAAAACTAGGCACGTTCTCGAAGAAGTACACAAAGGCCACTGTGGAGCACATACCGGTAACCGAGCCCTCCTTAGATGCCTCATACAGGCAGGCTATTATTGGTCTACCATGAAAAAGGAAGCCGTAGACTTCGTTAGAAAGTGTGAACAATGCCAAAAATATGCTCCAATGATCTACCATGCGAGCGATCACCTCCACTCCATCTCATCGCCTTGGCCATTCATCAAATGTTGGATGGACAATGTCGGACCCTTTCCAGCGGGACTAGGTAATATAAGATTTTCTTAAGTTTTAACTGTCTATTTTCCAAGTGGGTAGAAGTAGGATCATTCGCCCAAATACGCGAATAGGAAGTTATTACATTCATATGGAGGAACATCATATGCTGCTTCAGACAAGGACCCCAATTCACCGGGAAAAAGATCACTGAATTCTTTGAGAAATGGCACATTAAGCGAATACTCTCCATGCTGTATCATCTCGCAAGCAACGGTCAGGTAGAGTCCTCCAACAAAAAATTACTGACATCATGAAGAAGAATCATGAGGATGCCAAAAGACTGTGGCCGGAAATGGTACCGGAAGTGCTATGGGTATGCCACACCATGACAACGACAAGCATAAGAGAAACTCTTCATTAGGCTACGGGACTGACGTAGTGATACCAATCGAAGTCGCGAAGCCAAGTTTGGATACTCCAATGAGAGCGGACAAAGTAACGATGAAGGAAGAAAGCAAGACCTCGGCAAAGCAAAAAAATGAAGAGATATGGCCTACGTAAGAACCTCAAAATAGCAAGTAGAACGGTGCTACAACAAAAAAGCCAAAGTCAGACCATTCAAGGTAGGGGATTATGTACACAAAGCCAAAACACAAGTGAGAAAAGACCCACGAGAAGGCAAACTAGGAACCAATTGGGAAAGACCATATAAAATTATGGCAATAACAAATAAAGGGTCATTCCAACTAGAAACAATTGAGGGAAAACTACTAGCAAAAATTGGGACGCTGCCCACCTCAAATACTTCAACTTTTGAAGATGGACGTCCTTGAAGTCATACTCTTTTTTCCTCACTCGAGTTTTGTCCCAATTGGGTTTTTTCAGGGAGGTTTTTAATGAGGAGATGAAGGGGGCGTCTCGGAGTTTAGGTAGTTAGTTCATGGCCCCACCAATCGACTACTTCTCTAGGTAGAGCGATGAAGGGACTAGAAAGATTGGAACTCCTTGAATCTATTTACACACCGAAAAGAAATGTAATATTATCCAATGAATAATCAAAGCAGTATTTCTTACACTTCCACCAAATTTGCACATCACGCCAACGCAGAGGCAATATACATTCAACCCTGTTCGAATTGTTCTACATTCAACCTCGCTCGAATTAACTTACACTTGACCTCATTCAAATCTTCTACATTTGGCTTCGCTCAAATTAACTTACATTTGACCTCATTCGGATCAATATACATTCGCCCTTGTTTGAATTGTTCTACATTCGACCTCGTTGGAATCGTTCTACCTTTAACCTCGCTCGAATTAACTTACATTCGACTTCGTTCGAATTAATATACATTTGACCTCGTTCAAATCATTCTACTTTCAAGATCGGTCGAATTAACTTACATTCTACCTCGTTCGAACCAATACACATTCAAACTTGTTCAAATCGTTCTACATTTGACCTCGCTCGAAATAACTCACATTCAATCTTGTTTGAATCATCTACATTTGACCTCGCTAGAATTAACTTACATTAGACCTCATACGAATCAATATACATTCAACCTCAGTTGAATTGTTCTACATTCGATCTCTCTTAATCAATATACATTCGACCTCGTTCAATCTTTTCTACATTCGAACTCGCTCGAATTAACTTACATTTGACCTCATTTGAATCAATATATATTCGACCTCGTTAGAATCGAATCGAAAGTCAGGGGCTTTCTCGTAAAAGAACTCTCATATATATGTATATACATACATACATACATACATATATATATATATATATATATATATATATATATATATATATATATATATATATATATTCGACCTTGTTAGAATCGAACCGAAAGTCAGGGCCTTTCTTGCAAAAGAACTCATAACAAAAAAAGAGAAGAAGAGCTAGAAATACACAACAAAAGACCACTGTTTCATTTTAATCATTCCATTCCAATACATTTTTACAAGGGCTCGAAAGATGCCCCCACAAAAATAGCAAAACATAAAAAGGCAAAAACCAAGTACATAGACTTCACGCCACATCATCCCCCATCACCAACATTAATGATATACTCATCGTCGTACCAAGGGTCAGAGGCAAGCCTATCTAAGGCATCTTCATCATCGTCTCCTCCGGGCGTACCAAACCCTAACCACATGCTTCACGAGCTGCTCATGCCTTGACATGAACATCCTTAAATTCTGCCTCGAAAATCTTTCTAGCCGTCTTCAATGACCTGTATATGTCAAGTTGGGCCTCAATATGAACCCACATTTCATAAAACTCCCGTGACCCACCGGGAGCGGCATAAGTATGGAAGTGATGGTTGGTCCTGCATCTACACCTTCTCGGCTCTTAGGGTGACAATCTGATCATTCCGCTGAGATAGCTCCACCTCCAAACCCCCAATCCTCTCCTCAAATATCACCTCCTTGAGCATCGAAGTTTGCACCTTAGTAGCCTGCTCAGACCTGCAAACATGAAGGGCGCCCCCTAGGGATACCGTCTCCGCCACAACGGCTATTATTGCTTTCTCCACTTGGTCCAACATTTCAATGCTGGTGCTCAACAAATCCCTCAAGTTGACGGTCGTTGCTTTGCTCCGCTCAAGCTCGACCCTTAAAGATGCCACCTACACCTGGAAGTTAGTGTTATTAGCCATCACTCCCTTGCTCGTCTTGAGCTTATCCTTCTTATCCCTCAGCGCCCTCTCGAGCACGCTGCACCTGCCGTTGGCCCTTATAATCTCCTCATCCTTCTCCTTTATCTTCTCATCCTTTTGTTTGAGCTCCTTACTAAGCATCTGAAATTGGTCGTCCTAGCTAAGTAATTCAACTTGCGTTTGGTGCTTAGAGCAGTACTTTATGTACTTGGACACCATCTTCTTAAAGAGGGTTGTCCTAAGCTCTTCTTGCTAATCACGCTCAATCTCCACAATAAGGGTCTGGCTTGTAAACGAATACAGGTCAGCGGAAGCAAATATACAGGCAAGGCCATGCCACAATACCCAACAACGGATCTGTATCTCTAAGCGTCAGCAGCGTCCTGTTCTCAAAATCCGCATATAGAGGAGCAAAGCCTAGCACTGTCCATTCCGAATTGGCCAAGAGGTCATAATCCACATGGATGACTATATGCCAGTTAGGCCTTTCCATCCTTATCTCCACTTGGGTGAACCTCTCCTCAAAAGCCCGCACCTTCTCTGGGTCGATATCAAAGCCCGACCCATCATGTTCAATGAGGATAATTCTATCTTTTCCATCCGCTGAGGATGGACAGGCCTTGGCTACTCCTGTAGATTATCTTCTGTCGAATGTCTCTCCAATCTCTAATGGTCTTTCCTCCGTAACGACAGCCGGAGTGGGAGAAGTCTCAATGCCCAGTAAGGGTGCCGTCTCTACATCTAAAACAATGGGCCTTTCCAACTCAGCATCAGTATCATCGACCCTTCCAGTCTCTACCTTCCACATTTTCTCAATACCGCTTCCCCCTTGTTAGGAGACAACTTGTCGACCAGGTGCAAGACGCGATGATCTGAGGTCTCAGCCGATGTGACAGCTACCTATGGGGCGGAATCACCCAATGGCAGAGCTAGGGTTTGACTCTCTCGTGCAGAATTAGCTAGTATGAATTGCATCCTAGCCGAAGCGACTGTCTGGCAGAATGCGAGCACTGGAGCCTTAGCCTTCTTAGAGGCTCGCTGACCTGGCGCAAAAAGAAAATCATAGTTAACAAAAAATGACGACAAGATCGTGGTAAGCTATAACAAAAGTGAAATGGTCGTAGAAATGGGAATCAAACTCAATAGTTGAAGGCTTAGTACTGAACCTCTTGTTAAAAGACATCCAGTCGTGAATCCCCATAGCATGAGGTAAGATGCAAGTCGCCTAGTCCTCGATATCAGGAACAAATGGAAGTGGAAGCTTATCGGCTGAAATTAGAAAGACATGATAAAGTCGTAAAACAAAGAGGAGGGATGAACAAAATATGTGACAAAGGGTAAAAGGCCTTACGTTTGAAGTTCCACTGCTCAAGGAACTCGACTGGGTTAGCCACTACGTGTTCAGTCCTAACAAAGAAGTAACTGCACCAGAACCGGCGGTTTGCCTTATCATCCATCCCGTCACCAATCCTTTAGTTCCACGATGGCAGAGATGAATCAATGTCCCCCTATAGAAACTAGGTGAGAAAAGATGCAACAGATGACGAATGGAGACCTCACAACCGACCAACTCTACAAACTTCGTCAGCATAAAAAGGGCTTATATAGGTTAGGGGAAAGTTGTGCCGGGCAGACGCCATAAAAATGGCAAAATCCTCAGCAAGCAGGGGAAGAGGAAGAGAGTAACCCTCCAAGAATGGGTATTGTAGAAAGTGCACTACCCTGGTCATTTGTATTGAGTCGTTCCCCCCAAGAACGATATTGACGTGAGCAGGAATACAAAATTTATACCGCATATTATATATTTGCTCCGACACCATGACTGATAGAACCTTCTCACGAGTAGTGGTAGGTTACTTTTGAAAGCCGCTTCTGACCGATGGGTTCCGAGGAACTATCTCCTCCACGGTAGAAAAACTTTCATCTTTGGCAACCGTGGGTTCGCCACTACCAGAAGGAATAGCCACTGATAAAGGGGTGGCGTCGAAAAATATATCAGAAATTCAAGGGATTTATTTCTACTAGAAATGTGTACACCGTAGAACCGGAAGAAGGGTATCAATCGAAAAGTGCTCGATCAACGGGATAACTAAAACTGAAAAGTTGAAGTAAATTGGAAGTAATGGTTGGAGAAGAAGCAAAAGAACAAGCAAAGTGCCAAATGAGTATGAAGTTTGAAAATTCTCTTTTTTGAATCTCCCGCCTCCTATTTATAAGGTATTATGGTGCCCAGATCGATGCAAGCAATTGTCATTGACACTAAGATCGAAGCAACAAAGGCACTGGAAACGACGCATTGCATCGGAAAGATGCATAACGATGACGCACATGGTCATAATCTTATCCTATGTTAGCCACGCCACCATAACCTTTGAGCCGACCCGTTACCGTCACGACGCCGACAAAATCAACTCATTTGCCATGGCGTAATATCTTGTGATTAGGCATAGACAAAATCTGCTCATCAAGGACTCACAAGAGGACGAACTCAATAAGCGAAGGGACTAACTATATGGGTCAAAATTTGATCTAGTTTAGCGAATGCAGATAAATGAGCTTCGGCCGGGGCCGAAACCAAGCGCAGTCTAGTGGCCAGGAATCGTTCAAAGAGGGAGACTAGTGCCGAGGTCGAGTAGAGAGAAAACAGCTGCAATTGTTAGAATATTCCTATTATTTTCTGTTGAATATTTCCCCACATTGTATATTTTGTAAGGATTTTCTAGGGATATCCCTTATAAATAGGAAGAGAGAGGAAACAAAAAGGGATTCAAGACCTTTAGAAAAGAACATCTTACAAAGAGTTGACTATCAAGAATATATTAAAAGCTTGTCTTATCTTTCTTATTTTATTCCATCACATAATATTCCTTTTTAGTTCACAAGATCCAAGAATACATAGTTCACTTCCATCGTCTGCTGTCACACGTTATAGTCAGAGGAAGGAATCATCCATCTCATTTAACATTTGGGTGCAAATTCCTTCTTATTACATTTAATGTCATTTATCATATTTATTGCATGTTTTCTTCCTCATATTTACTACTAGTCATTGAGCATTAACTCAGTGTGTGTTGACTTGGACATGGTCCCATACCGTCCAAGTTGTTCAATTTCGGATCTGGAATTTATTACTTTTAATTAAGATTCACCCCTTGTCTGTTCATTAAATTGTTTTAACTAAAAGGGTTTAATTTTTTTTTTTGTCAAACACTTTAGTCAAGTGACACTAATATATGTGCCTCAAAATGATATCTTAAATAATATTTTTCTTTTGTTAATTATTTATTTTTGGAGGACCGTATAACTAGTATTAATAATAATGGAGAGGGACAAAGTAGAAAATGAAAAAAAATTTAGATCATGCCAAAATAGGTTAATGGTCAAAATATTAACTTGCTCAGTTGCTCCTTCTCTACCTAACTTATTTTTTTCTTAGGCATAGATTATACTAAACGTCCATGCAACATAACTAACTACTCTTCTACTTGAAAATCAAATGTTTGCACCCCTTATACCATAAAAAAGTATAAAAATATAATAAATTCACTTAAATTTTTTCTTAAAATTAGTCCTCTTATATAATGAAACTCACACACAAATGAACAGTTATCTAACTAATGAAAGTTAACATAATTTAAAGTTGAACACTAATAAGTAAACTAAATTTGAAATACGAAATATATATATATATATATATATATATATATATATATATATATATATATATATATATATATTAACTTCCTAGTAAAATGGAAATGTTATTCAAGCTAACATTTGTCCTAACTTTTCATAGTATATAGAGGGTTTAAGAGTTTGATTTAAAATTTAAAGAATGGTATAAATCAGTGTGGCCTCATTATTTCCAGCAAGATTTATTCTGTTCTTACAATTCGTATTTTTAGATATCTGTTATTTTACATATTTCCATTGGTGTCCATGTCTATTTACCTTGTTGTTGCTCCTGTCATTTTCACTTTTCTTGAGTCGAGAGTCTTTCGAAAATAGTCTCTTTACAGTAAAAAATTAGGAGTAAAATTTGCATATACTTTACCGTCTCCAAACCTCACTTATGTGATTTTAGGTTGTAATGACCCGACCGGTCGTTTTGAGCTCTAGCGCGCCGTCCAATAGTTTGAGGCCACGAGCAACTTCATTTCAAGTATTATGAACTGTACGCATGATCGGAATTAAATTTCATGAAGTTCATGATTGATTTGGAAAGATAATTCTTATTTCGGAAGCTTTAAGTTGACAGAATTAACTAGGATTGGATTTTTGAGTAAATGACATCGGAATCGGGATTTGGAAGTTTCAGTAGGTTCGTATAAAGATTTCGGACTGGGCGTATGCCCGGATTGAGTTTTGGATAATGCGGGAGTGTTTTGGCGTCTATTGTGGAAGTTAGAATTTTGAAAGAAATTTCATAAGTTTGGGTTGAAGGGCATTCAGTGCTATCGATGTCCATTTGAATTTCGAGTCTGAGAGTAGCTCTGTATGGTGATTTTGGAATTGGGAGCACCATCAGAAATGAATTCGAAGGCTCGTGGGTCATTTTGAAGTCATTTCGCTAAAAGCAGAAATTTGAAGGTTTTTGAGAAGTTTTGACTGGAATAAGCTTTTTGAAATTGGGGTCGAAATTTTATTTCGAAAGTTGGAGTATGTCCGTAATGTTGAACATGACTTGTGTACAAAATTTGAAGTCAATCAGATGTGATTTGATAGATTTATACATTGAAAGTAGAAGTTTGAAATTCTAATGTTCATAAGCTTGGATTGGAGGTCGATTCGTGGTTTAGCATTGTTTGATATGATTTGAGGCCTCAAATAAGTCCATAATGTATTTTGGAACTGGTTGGGGTCCTTGGGGCTTCGGGTGGATTCCAAATGCTTAACGAATCAAAAATGAAACTTTTGGAAGGCTAAAGTTGCTGGTTGCTAGTATAACCGCACCTGGGAGAATTGGGCCATAGGTGCGGAGCCGCAGAAACAGCCACTGGAGCCACAAATGCAGTTTGGACCAAAAGTGAAGGGGACCACAAATATGATCGAGCAGCCGCAGAAGCGGGACCACACCTGCAATGGTTGAATCACAGAAGCGGAATAGTGGGCCTGGTGAGATATCCACAGAAGTGGTAGAATTGTCGCACCTGTGGAACCGGAGAAGCGGTCAAGGGACTGCAGGTGCCGAAGTGCTGGAGGCAGAATGGTTCTTTTAAAAGTCAGGACTGGCCATTTTCTCTCATATTATCTTGGCTTGGGCGATTCTAGTAGAGTTTCAAGAGGCGATTTTCATTATCAACTGCAAGGTAAGCTAACCCCACCTATCTTGAGTTAAATATATTGATTATGTATGGATTTTAGCATGTAAAAATTGGTAGAAATTCAGGGGGTTGAGGAAAACCTAGAAAATTGATATTCTTAGAGTTTGACCACGATTTTGGGTATGGAATTAAGAAAAAATCGTATAATTGAATTTCATGAGTTCATGGGTAAACTTTATCTTCAAAATTTTTTGAAATCAGGGCACGTAGGCCCGAGGGAATTTTTGTCAAAATTCGATCGGGGTTAGGAATTGTTATGAATTGGACTATAACGAGTAATTGAGTTATATTAATAGATTTGCATAATTATTGACTAGCTTTGGAGCATTTAGCATCGATTCAAGTCTTCGGAAGGGAGTGGAATGCCGGTTATGAATCTTCGGAGCGAGGTAAATCTCCTTTCTATCCCTGTAAGAGGAAATTTTCCCCATAGGCAAATTAACTGGTTATGTGCTCCTATTTGTTGGGGCTACGTATACACAAGGTGACGAGAGCCCGTGCGTAGCTACTATTATGTTATTGTCCGGGTAGTCTAGGACCCAAAAGCATACTGTTCTTGGAATATTTGTAATTTTATTGACAGTTTGAATTGCTTAAATCCTATTGAATTGGTAATGATTTCGTAAAGAATTAAACTTCATTTTCTTAAATCGTTAAAAGAGAATTGGATTTCATTTGGATAAATGTTACCCGGTAAATTCTTAATTTGTTGTTTGAGCATGTATTTCTATGTGTACCTACATCACATGTAAGGTTCACGAGCAGGATGATTGTTTATTTAAATTTGACTGCGTCGCATGTATGGTTTGTGAGCGAGATAATATATGCATATATGGTTCGTGTCGTTTGACCCTCGGTAGTACACATTTTACATTTGTGTTGGATCGAGCTATACAACCTTGGCATGAGTTGCACATTTCTTGTATTGCTTTTTTTGAACTTATTAAAGTTGTTATTGCCTCTTCCTGGCTCGAGAATATTTGTATAAATGACTTAAAGAAATTTGGAAATTTCCTATGAAAGAAAGAATTATTTACTTGCTTCATTTCGTTGAATTACAATCATATTTATAAAAATTCACGATTTAATGTATTATTGATATCATATTATTGGACTCCTAGTAAGTGTTGAAGTCGACCTCTCGTCTCTACTTATTCGAGATTAGACGGGATATTTACCTAGTACACGTAGTTTTCTTACTCATGCAACACTTACTGTGAAATTTTGTTGCACATGCACATGTACTTCTAGTGGCCTACTGAGCGTAGCAGTATGGATGATATGGGGATTAGGTGAGCTGCATTACTAGAGGCAACCCGCAATTAGTATAATCTCTTCCAGTGTATTGTATTTACTTTCTGTTCAATTAGTAATCCGGACATATACTGTATTAAATTGTTTCTTAGAAATAGCTCATGCACTGGTGACACTGGGTTCTGGGGATGTCTATGGGATTATTTAAAAAAAGTTTTAAAAGTTGTTAAATGTTTCATTTCATATTTAGTGAAATTTACGATATGTTGTCTAACCGTATAAAAGAAGTGATTTTGGAAATATTTAAAATGAGAATTTAATTAAGTATTTTGGTTGGCTTGAATGAAAGCAGTGTCCGGTGCCATCACTTCCCTTAGTGAATTTTGGATCGTGACAAAATTGTAGCAGAGTACTAGGTTCTCTTAGGTCCCATGAGTCATGGGCAAGTCTAGTAGAGTCTAGCGGATTGGTACAAAGACATATGTACTTATCTTCGGGAGGCTACAGGGCTGTTAAGAGTAGTTTCCTTCTTGATTCCTCATCGTGCGATTTGATTCCTTGAGGCTTATGCTCTTGTTCCCTTCCTACTCATTCTTACGCAATGCAAACTGGTGATTACAAATCGAGTATTGAAGGATTGTGATGGTACTACGAATGTGGTGCAGGGTGTTTCTCCGTACGGGGATGTGAGCTATTATCGTCGCATTATGATAATAGCTTTGAGGCTTGGTGCAAGTTGCCTTGATGCTTATGAACGGTTGTCCCGCAGTATTGATATGATGGCAGGATGTTTGCCTACGTGTTAGGGTAGTGAATGAATTTCAGGGAGGTTTATTCAGTGCATGATTCAGAGATTCAGTATTTTATTTCCGGTGGAGGAAAGGCAATCAGACTAAGAATATGCAGATTTAGGTCGATGGAGTAACGAGACTTGGTATTTGCGAGCATGGTAGAGCTTTCTTCTATGATGAGGTGTCGTTGTCCTTATTGAATGTATTAAGTTTACCGGTGTTATGATCTTCTACAATTTGCTTTTAAAGCAGGATATTGTGAGACAATATTGAAGAAGCGACTGTAAGAGATCACGGGGTGCCGTGATTCAGGATAGAATCAGTATTCCTAATGTCAATAGCAGGAAAGATGATCCTCGAAAAGGTGTAAAGTTAATAGCGGTCTGTTGGTTCGGGTGCTATCCAAGATGGGTTTTGATCTAAGGCATCAACGGGGCTACAATGAATGAGGAAGGACATATGGGAAGTGTCAAGCGGAGGTAAAAACTTCTAGAAGTCCAGGTATAAGAAGCGAAGGTCGAGTAGTCGGCTAAACGGGTGAGTTTTGCCAAAGTGGGAGAGTGGAGGAGTTGCATATGGGCTTGTAGTAGGATGACCATGCACCTTAAGCAGAGTTTGGAGTGACTTGGGAATTTTAATGATTGATGATTGGGGCCTATGGATTAATTTGAAGCATAGACTAATGTGTGATAGGAGATGTGATATAACGGAAGGGAGCTGCTTGAGATGAAGAAGGTACAACCTAACTTTGAATTGGAAGGATGTTGTCGCACCTTCAATTGGTGTCCATGAGGAGTGAGTGGACTTGTACCGTAAAGAAATCGATTGTGAAACGTGGTTGATAATTCAGAGTATAAAAAGGGGGTTTTACATAAGGATTCAGAGAAGTTTGGTGGTTAATTGGGCAAGGTTATATCAATAAGAGATAAAGAATCCTAGTGAATTCTAGAGTTGTGTAATAAGTGGCTTCAAGCTAGGTGGGAGAGTCCCACCGCCTATGATTGGGTTGCATGGTTAACTACCCATGAGGTTTCTGGTTATTAGCATATTGATGGGTTATTTCAGCTACGAGAAAAGAATATAAGCGGTAATTTGAGCAATGAAATTGTTATAAGGGTGCTATGGTTGGCCTTATTGGCTCATGTTTAGACTTGGAAAAGAATTCAGGATTTATGCCTTGTATGGATGTAGGCTTCAAGGGAAGTGATTCTACCGGGTGCTTCGTCGAGAGAGTATTCATGTGCTAGAAGATTCATGGAATTGATCATATTTGGGGTCAAGTCAGAGCGGGTATCTCTCAACAACAGTCCTATTGGATTCAAAGGGGTAAAGTGTGGTGCCTAATGATTTCGAGCCTATAGGTACGGTTAAGAATCAAACTTTGTGGAAGCTTATGAGAAAATTTCCAGAATGTTCTATGATGTTTTGACTTGTAGTGTAGCGTTTGGGAGGTGTGAAGTGGTTCATGGGATTTGAGAGAGCCTAGATTCGTGATTCAAGGTCACTCGGAATCAGTGCCGATGGAGTGTCTTATGCATTGAATGGACTTATTATTATTTCTAATGCAATCAAGGATAAATTTGAAGAAGATAGATTGTCTAGCCATAGTTGAATTGGCATATTGGTAGTAGTGATTAGTTCCTTTAGCGTGATCAAGTTATGCAAGTGAATTGTGACGGTACGTGTGAGGCTTGTCAGCCACTGTAATTGATGTTATTCAGAAGTATTCTAGCGTTATGGCCTGTTATGTGTAGGCGGATCCTGGAAGGTGCTATGGTGTCTTAGACCACTACTTAAAGATTTGCACATTCTACGGTTATGAGAATTGACCTATGTGTTGCTATGGTTCTCCTGAAATGAGTCCAATGAAAAGTTCTTATATGATGAAGTGTTAATCTATTACGGAGTTATGATGAAAATCGTGTTCTATTGTATATTGGTGTGTCGGGGTGCAGTGAGTGGTATGGAATTTGAAGTAAGGATCAAGGTTGTAGTTCAGTGTTAACAAGGATATCCCGAGCTCGGATGAGCAGGAAAGTAGTTTTGAGGTTTAAAGTAAGTTGGTATTGCCTTCGGCGTCACCTGAGATCAGTGTTTTGTTAAAAGGACCTTGCATCCTGGTTAAGGATTCTGGATCACTTTTTAGCGTTAGTGTGGCCGATGGATTGGATGTACAGACCTATTATATGTTACGGAAGGTTGTGGGAGCGTGCCCCACGGGAAGGTTGTATATGTGTGGCATGTAGTCACTTGATTGGTTGAAGAGTTAAACCACGTACGGATATTATGGTGATATCATTGATTTGGGGGTTGATGTCTAGATGGAACTTGATTTATTAAGTTGTAGATTGTTAATGATTACTCCGGTTATGATGGTTGTCCTTATGTGTTATGAGAAAAAATGGAGTTATTATGGTCCTTTGAAAGGTTATTAGCCTAGTTTGGTGCGATCAAAATAAGCCTGAGATCTGCAGATGGATTTAAATGTGAACATAGGCTTTATATCAGGCCAGATGTGTTCATTTTAGTAATGCGCTCCTTATGGAAGAGCAGTCAGGATGTTATTTCATCGTCAGTTGTTTCACATAATGATATATTACGCTGTGTGAGTTGTGAGACGGCTTGGTGAATTGCTTATGTGTGGAAGTTCTTCATAGAGATGATGTTATACGAGCAAAGGCTCTTGAGATTTAGATCGTATATCGCATGTTCTTGAGTTTTGTAGCTTACAGCGCTATATGTCTCCACAGGGATGCTATTATGTACTTAGCATGCTTGTAACCGATATTCGGTATCTTGTTGTAGTGAGCAATCTAGCTCGCTAGGAACCTCACTATGTGAATTTTATGTGTGGATTGCGTGGCACACCACCATGGATATGTTGTGTGGAGCAGGTTGCGTGCCGCAATAGTATGATGTTGAGTACAGTTTCCTATATCTATTTTTATGTGATTTGTTTCCTATATTTTTTAGGAAGACTCATATTAGCTGTGTGCCCGCGTCGCATGTATGATTCGTGAGCGGGGTGTCAGTTCAATTATGTTGACCGCATCGTATGTATAATTTACGAGCAGGGTAATTGAATTTCCTTTTCAGGGTTCGTTTTCCTTGTATCGTGTTCGAATTGATAGCCTATTGGCACATTGTGGCATCATATGTGACTTTTGATCATGTCCGGGGTGGCTTATTTCCTTTGCAGTCGTACTGGGTATGACGAGATCATTGGATTTAGGATCAGTGAAATTTGATTATATGAAGTATATTAATGAGGCAAGACCATTATTTGGTTCAGGATGAGGTGATGGTTCTTGTCAGCAGTATAGACCCAATGATGTGTTGATTTATGAATTTCTGCACAACTCTTCTATCGTGGTGGTATTTTAAGAGTTAGAGTAAGACCTATGTCGGTTATAAGGGCAATGAGAGTATCAAACTCAGGGTATTTTCGATCTATTTGATCAGGGAATGTTATTGGGGTCCTATGAGTAAAGTGGTGCAAGTTTTAAATTGAGCTAAGGTATACAGTCATGTTTTGGAATTGCGTGTAGTTATTGACACGGTGAGCGTGTGTTGGAACAGGCCTGGCAGAAAATTCCGGATGATGATATTTGACTCGAAGGCTTATTAACTTAAGTGAAAAAGGATATGTTCAGATTGACCAAGCTAGGGTGCTCAGCTGAGTTGTGGTAGCATGGGTAGTGCTCGAGGTATTAAACAGTGATATTAGATAACCCCAGCACAGTTTTAGCACGTTCGAGGACAAACGTATGCTTAAGTGGGAGAGAATGTAACAACCCGATCGTTCATTTTGAGCTCTAGCACGCCGTCCAACAGTTTGAGGCCATGAGCAGTTTTATTTCAAGTATTATGACCTGTACGCATAGTCGGAATTGAATTTTGGGAAGTTCGGGGTTTATTTGAAAAGAGAATTCTCATTTCGAAAGCTTTAAGTTGACAAAATTAACTACGATTGGATTTTTGAGTAAAAGAAATCAGAATTGGAATTCGAAGGTTCCAGCAAGTTTGTATCACGATTTCGGACTTGGACGTATGCCCAGATTCGGTTTTTGATATCCTAGGAGCATTTTGGATCATATTGTGGAAGTTAGCACTTTGGAAGAAATTTCATAAGTTTGGGTTCAAGAGCATTTTAGTGTTATAGATGTCCATTTGGGATTTGGAGTGTGAGGGCAGGTTTGTATGGTGATTCTAGAGTTGGGAGTGCCATCGGAAGTGAATTCGGAGGCCGGTGGGTCATTTTGTAGTCATATGGCTAAAGGAAGAAATTTGAAGGTTTTTGATAAGTTTGACTGGAAGTGGACTTTTTGATATCGGGGTCTGAATCCAATTGCAAAAGTTGGAGTAGGTTCGTAATGTTGAACATGACTTGTGTGTAAAATTTGAAGTCAATCGGACGTGATTTGATAGGTTTAATCATTGAACATAGAAGTTTAAAATTCTAAAGTTCATAAAGTTTGGATTGGAGGTTGATTCGTAGTTTTAGCATTGTTTGATATGATTTGAGGCCTCAAGCAAGTCCGTAATGTGTTTTGGAACTAGTTGGTATAATTGGTTGGGGTCCCCTGGGAATCGAGTGGATTCTGGGTGGTTAACGGATCGAAAATGGAACTTTTGGAAGGCAGAAGTTGCTGGTTGGTGGTATAACCGCACTTGCAAGAATAAGGGTTGCAGGTGCGGAACCGCAGAATCGGCCAGAGGAGTCACAGATGCGGTTTGGACCAAAAGTGAAGGGGACCTCAGATGTGGTCGAGCAGCCACAGAATCGGGACCGTACCTGTGGTGGTTGAAGCGGATACGACGGCTAGTGAGATATCCGCAGAAGCGGTAGAAGTGTTGCACTTGTGAAACTACAGAAGCGGCCAAGGGACCCCAGGCGCGGAAGTGTTGGAGGCAGAATGGTTCTTCTAAAAGTCGGGATTTGTGTCACGCCCCCTTTTTCTTGCGAAATTGGGTTTTTGACATTTGGAAGGACAACTCGTTCCTTTTTGGGAATTGGGTATGAGAGAATTGAAGAGTCGCCACCTAATGATTTAAGTGCATTAGGCACTAAGAAAGGTTTGTTTGGATAACCAGAGATTGGTTAAGGGTTTGAAATTATTCCGTGGGGAAGGTGTTAGGCACCCCTCAGAATCCACTAGTATGGTTCCTGGCCAAGCTATTGTTGTGACTTAAGTGCAAATAATACATAGGCCAATAACAGTTTCACATAAGAGGGGATTTTCATGCAATGGTCACGAATAAAATCAACAAAAGCTAAAGAGAGTTGATTTTTCTTTCTTAGAAAAATGGTTTTAAAAGATTTAAAAGAAACAAAGAACAAAGGGAAGAGGTCCTAAGTTTAATAATAATATGGATCACATCAATGCAATACCTGGTAATCACTCCTTAGAGAGGGGCTACACATGGTATTAACGCACCGGTTATTATATCCATATCTACCCTTTCCCACCCCATTAAGGTATTAAAGCGCAAAATGGTCTCGTTTACTTACTGCATACTATTACATGTCCCGATCCTATCAGCTCTGGAGGTCTTGGGACTACTAATCCTAAAAGAGGGAGGAAAACTTGCGCTTATTTGTGGTTTCAAAGGTAAAAATACTATGGAGACAAGCAAGAACACATATAAAAAGCTTGGAGAAAGCATATAAACAAACGAGTGGCTCAAACAGACCTTCTTTAAGCAAAGAAAAGCAAGTAGTTAGCATGATTTGCATGAACTATTTACGTCCTGACTCAATACTGAACTTGGAAGAACTTAAAGGTTAGGGTAGACTGATTTACTATATAATTCAGATAAGAAGCCTCAGTTAGGCCTCCCTACTGGTTGTAATGAATAAAATCTCATTCAGCTTATAAGCTTATCACAAGGCTTGCCTAAGTGTTACACAGAAACCTATAGGCATGATACCTATTGATTTCAGAAACAAAGAAGAAAACTGATTGCAGATTGGTTTAGGAAAAAAGAAAGTTGCTAGTTTAAAGCGGGTTTTAGCAGAAGAGCACAAGTTCTGTAATTGGTAATGCATTACTACTGATAGTTTAAACTTATGAGTGAGTGAGGTGATTCAGATTTGACTAGAACCCCTATAGGCATGCTTTCTATGTGTTTTCCAGCTTAAAATATAGTTATAGACAGAAGAGTACATGAATTCTAAAACAAGATATCTAAGCGTTGCGTGATATCAGATCACATTTTTGGGTTGTTTGGACCTATAGACAGGTTTGCCTAGTGACAAGCGGGTATGCAAGAATTAGAAAGGACCAATAGGCCTATTTTCTACGTGCATGTGCAGAAGCTATAGACATAATATCTACATGAAAATTCAGGATCCCTATAGTCATGGCATATAAATGAGAATGCTGATGTTCTTATAGTCATGGCGTCTAAATGAGAATGCTGAAGTTCTTATAGGCATGGTAACTACATGAAAAATGCAGAACTCCTATAGGAATGGTAACTATGAAAAACGTAGAAATCTTATAGGCATGGTAACTATATAAAAATGCAGAAATCTTATAGGAATGTTATCTAAATGAAAAATCCAAAAATCCTATAGGCATGGTAACTATATGAGAAAACATTGAAATTAGAGACTCTTATAGGCAAGTTATCTACCCTTTCATGCATGGTTACCCCTCTCTTTTCACTAGCCATCCTCAAAAGTTTTACTACAAGTTATTACAGTCCAAAGAAAAGAATATACATCAGAAAATTGAAAATTACAACCAAGGAGGGCCTGATTCAGACTTCCTGTCTGATTTATGAAGTAAACCAACTCCAAAGATCATGTTTCGAAGCCTTTCTCTCATCTGGGTGTGTAAAGTTCCCAAAGAATTTCATAACAACTTGGGGCAGTGCTTACACTCAAATGTATTACCATATTAAGCCATAGTGTAGTGTTGAAGGGCCAGCTCTCAGGTGTCCAAGTTCAGAGGGAACTCAAGGTCCCAAGGCAAGGCTCACAAGAGGGGGGGGGGGGATAAAAATTAGGAACTAAGAGAGAGTGAAAGTGCAGAATTCTGAAAGGGGAAAATGGGAAAGGAAACAATACTCATGGGGATATAGGGAATGGGGAGTTTTCCAGGTCACAGAAAAAAGCAGGCTAATGGGCATACTCAGCAATGGGATGTGCTGACACACCCTCCAGCCTGTTTAGAGGTTAAGACCCCATTGGTTCAAAACTCAATTCATGGAAAACAACTCATGTTGCCATGCCCTAAGTCACCGCTCACAAACACATAAGGGCAATGGGATTGGGATCTAAAGTTCACAACAGAAACAGGCAGTAGAACATAGGCACACTAAGTTGAATGTCGAAATCTACAACAACAATAAAGTAGACATGGATACAAAGACTGTAAGTAAACATATTGGGGTGATGATGAAACTTAAATTAGGGCATATCAGTATCAAAGAAATAAGTAGAAAAAGCAGTAATCTTGTAAAAGCCAAAGTGCAAACAGGAAGACAGAACACTATAAGTGTGAGTTCAGAAGAGATTGTGGAATTATGAAATCTGAAGTGTGTGATGGTTAATCCTGTCTTTGTGAATAAACAAGTCATGTATTTATAGTGCATAAAGCAGACAGAAATAAGGTAAGAAAATATTTAAAGAACTGATTGTCAATCAATTACACAAAGCTCCCTTTAATTAAGGGATTTATGAAGTAATTGTCAATCAATTACCCCTCCCTTTTCACTAGCCATTCCCAAACGTTTTATTACAAGTTATTACAGTCTAAAGAAAAGAAAATACATCAGAAATTGAAAATTATAACCAATGAGGGCCTGATTCAGACTTCCTGTCTGATTTATGAAGTAAACCAACTCCAAAGATCATGTTTCACAGCCTTTATCTCATCTAGGTATGTTAAAGTTCCTTAAGCATTTCATAAGAACTCCGGGCAGTGACCCAAATATATTACCATATTAAGCCATAGTGCATTGTGGAAGGGCAAGCACTCAGGTGTTAAGTTCAGAGGGAACTCAAGGTCTCAAGGCGAGGCTCACACGAAGGAGGGGGGAAAACTTAGAAACTAAAAGAGAGAGTGCAAGTGCAGAATTCTAAAATAGGAAAAGGGGAAGGGAAACAATGCACATGGGGATATAGGGCTCAGCAATGGGATGTCCTGGCCTTCCCTCCAGCCTGTTTAGAGGTTAAGACCCCATTGGTTCAAAACTCAGTTTAAGGACAAAAACTCATGTTGCCATGCCCTAAGTCACCACTCACAAACACATAAGGGCAATGGGATAGGGAGCTAAGGTTCATAACAGAAAAATGCAGTAGAACATAGGCACACTAAGCTGAATGTCAAAATCTACAACAACAACAAAGTAGACATGGATACAAAGACTGTTAGTAAACACATTGAGGTGTTGCTGAAACGTAAATTAGGGCACACTAATTTCAAAGAAATAAGTAGAAAAAGTAGTAATCTTGCAAAAGCCAAAGTGCAAACAGGAAGACAGAACATTGTAAGTGTGAGTTCAGAAGAGATTGTGGAATTATGACGTCTGAAGTATGTGATGGTTAATCGTGTATTTGTTGAAAAAAAAATCATGTATTTATAGTGCAGAAAGCAAGCAGAAATAAGGTAAGAAAATATTTAAGGAACTGATTGTCAATCAATTACATAAAGCTCCCTTTAATTAAGGGATTTAGGTTCAAACAGGTACATGCCAATTAAGGAATGAAATTAATAAACCCTTTGTGTAAAGCATGCAGTTGAGGGAAAATACATAAAGTTTATTTAAGGACAGGGTTTTGGTAGTACATGGTTTGTTGAAATAAGGCAAGGGAATCAATTAGCATTCAGTAAATCACAAGGTCTGAAATTTGATATGAATGAACAAAGTCATAAAAGATGAAGAAAGGTTTTCCTCAAGTCGAGTCACATAGAAAATTAGTAAAATACGGAAAGAAATCAATCAAGCTATATTCAGAAGGAAGTTTACACTAATTGCAAATTTGAAAACTATTTAAAGGAAAACTCATCATATATAAGGTGCATGTGAGCATGAAAAAAGACTGTCGTGTAAATCAATAGAAAATCCAGCGTAGAAGAGCTTTGCGAAAAGTTCAGCACTATATGAAAACAAATGTCCAAACTCAACTCAGAGACTCAAAGTTATTCTGAAAGAATTCAGGGTTCTAAAAATAAAACCCTAGTTCAAGCAACTATATGATCAAACTTGGCAGAATCCCCCAAATTCTAGGGTTTCCACCTCGAGTCAAGTACAGAGATGAGAAGGCAAGTAGTCGAAACAAGTTTAGAGGTTTTAGGGAAGAACTGAAACCTCTTGCATGCTTCTATCAGCAACAGAAACCCATGCGAAAACATGATATCAAAATAACAGGAACAACACAGTAGATGCACTTAAAGAAAAATAGAGGAAAACATTGATAGGAACAGTAACATGCTTAAGAAGTTTTTCGGAAGAAACTTAAATAGGGTTAGTAGAAGGAAAGTAAGGAAACGTAAGAACTTACCAGGAAAGTACAGTAGGAAAAACATGTTGGAACATAGGAGAAGAAAAATACAAGAACATAATAGAAAAGCATATGAGAACATAGTATAGAAAACACAGTAAAAGAACATACAAGGGCGGGGTATAAAGGACACAGTAGAAGGACATACATGGTAGAAGAAAACATAAGTACACAATGGAAAAGCATAAAAGATCATAATATAGGAAAACATAGTAAGAGAAGCATATAAAAACATGATACAAGAACATAGTAGAGACAATCATAAAATATTTAAACGCTTTTCAGAAAGTCCTAGATCAGAAAAGAAAGGTCTTTGAAAGTGATTTCGAAAGACATTCAGGAGAATAATTTGAAAACTTCAAGTAAAGCACAAATACGCAACATATTTAAGAAATTGGAGAAAGCCTCGAAGGTTAGTGTTTCACGAGAACCCTGGAGATGAGAAAGGCTTTGAAAGGGTCACCGATCGGAGCTGGAGAAGCCAGAACCAGGCTCAAACAACATTGATATGCCGGAGCAAGGCTAAAGAGGACCTTGAGACCTCGAATCGGCAAAGGTCTGAGCACAAACCTTCGAGGTTTGGCTATAATCTTCAGGTATCAAGCACATAGGAGCAGTAGAAGGTAAGTATAAGACTTCTATGACTTGAGAAGCCATGGATTCAGGTGGTTTTCACGGTGGAAGTGCTAGGAGACGATTAGGGTTCAGAGAAGGTTCGAGAGAGTTTGAAAGATGGGGGGTTCAAAGGCCGCATCTCAGGTGAAAATGATATAGGGCTGGGGGGTTTGGGAAATTAAAAAGGAAAGGTGGAATCGTGACCGTTGATCACTTTGAATAACGACCTAGAACAAAGGGGAGCCGAGCGGGTAAAATGAATGGGTCAAGGGTCGGGAAATTTAGAGATAGGGCTGGGTAATTTTGAATTTGAAATAGGATTACTTGGGGTGGTCAATTTGGGCTAAAATATAAAAGAAATAGGGTTAGATTTTAAATAGCCATCTTTTCCTTTTTATTTTATAAAAATGGTAAAATAATTTATGAAAATAAATTAATGGTGCTAAATTAATTAATAGTACATAAATATTAGATTAAAATACTACAATTAAAATTTGTAACTATAAACGCCATTAAAACTTAAAATAGGCTAATATTGCCATTATATGCGATTTAGTTTTAAAAATGCTAAATAAATTTGTAAAATTACTTTAGCTAATTTTTGGGATAAATATGAGAATAAAATAAATTAATCACCAAAATAATAATTTTAGGCATAATTATTGGTTTTTGTATTGCTAAAATAAGGCAATAAATTGATTTAAAAATCTTTTAAAGATTTAGAAAAATACTAAAACATTTGGATGAACTTATATATGCATACATATGCTATTTGAAAGTATTTTGTATAAAACAAATATACAGGAAAAAATTTAGTATCAATAATTTGGCCATTTTCTCTAATATTTTCTTGGCTTGGGCGATTCTTGGAGAGTTTCAAGAGGGAATTTTCATCATCAACGATAAGCTAAGCTAACTCCACCTATCTTGAGTTAAATTTATCAATTATATGTGGATATTAGCATGTAAATTGGTAGAAATCTAGGGGTTTGAGGAAAATCTAGAAAATTAATATTCTTGGAGTTTGACCACAATTTTGGGTATAGAATTAAGAGAAAATCATATAATTGAGTTTGTGAGTTCATGGGTAAACTTTATCTTCAAAATTTTAAAAATCCGGGCACATGGGCCCGAGGGCGTGTAACGACCTGGCCTTTCGTTTTGAGAGTTATAGCCACATTTTCCCCCATCTATGCTTATTTATGTGTTGTTCAGTTGTGTTGAGTTATATCGAGTTGGTAGGTTTGGGTTCAGAGTAGTTTTGGAGTGAAATGATCACTTAGTCTCTTAGTTAGAAAAGTCAACCGGAAGTTAACTTATGAGTAATCGAGTTCAGATTTGGATTTTTATGATTCGATTAGCTTCCTTAGGTGATTTTAGACGTAGGAGTGTGTCCGAAATATAATTTGAAGGTGCGTGGTAGAATTAGGCTTAAATTGGCGAAAGTTGGAAGTTTAGAAATTCTTAGGCTTGAATTCGAGGTGATTTGGTATTTTGGTGTTGTTTTGGGTATTTTGGAGGTTCGAGTAAGTTTATGTAGTGATATATGACTTGTTGAAATTATTGGTTGGAGTCTCGAGTGTCTCGGGTGAGTTTTGGATAGGTTTGGATTTTCCAGCATAAATGGTATCATATAGAACAAACGAGCTCCTATTTCTTTTTTGATTGAAGCATTAGATCCGTATCGTAATTACGGACCCGTAGCAAAAAGTATGATCTAATTTGGACATTGTATGAAGATTTTATGGCTATTTTTACTAAGAATTACGCTGTAGCATTTTTTAGTGTAATTACGAAATTGCCACTACCAGCGTATTTAAAAATCTGCACTATTTGCAAATATTAAAACCTACATATCTCATTCATTATAAGGTCAAATTGAGTGATTCAAAAGTCTAACTTGATTAAACGTTTACAAGGAATATATTGGGAGCTCGGATTTTGGAGGTGATTCTCACCATATGGATTGGGGTAAGTATTATCTACTTCGTTTTGGTTATATTTCATTAATTAATCTTCGTGTTTGGGATTTAATTGATGATTTCAAAGTGAAACTAAGGGAAATAGAGTTTGAGTTTTGGAGAGTTTTAAGTGAGGGTTTGAGGGACCAAACGAAGTTCGATTTTGATAAATTTTATATGGTTAGACTCGGGAGAGGACGAGGATTATTATTCTACCATTTTTAACGTATTTCGAGACGTGGTTTCGGCGGCCGGGTTTTGACCGATTTCGGATTTTTGGTATATTTTTTTAGTTTTTATTGTGGAATTCGATTCTTTAGCACATAGTGATGGTATTGCTCTGATTATGGTTAGATTCAGAGCTTTTGGAGAATGAATCCAGAGACGAGTGCATCTCGGAGTAGGATTTTATGTGATTGAGGTAAGTAACAGCTTTAACTCTGGCTTTGAGGGTATAAACCCGGAGAAAGTAATATCATGTGATTGTTTGGTGGTGATACCCATGCTAGGTGACGGGCATGTGGGTTTGCACCCCGAGGTATTGAGACTTGGTTTGTCCTGTGAGGCCTAATAGCTATTATTTATGATTATGTGTTTATTTGTTGTTGACTTTTCTGCCTTCATGTTAGAGATAATATTTAGGTTTTATTCAGGCTTACATTATTTTTACTCAAACATAGAAATTATTATAAATGTTTACCTTAGTCTCTATTACTTTCTAATATGCTGTAATACTTGATGTGGGTTGTGTCCCCTTAATTGTTGATGATGGTGAGGCTGGTGAGGAACGTGATTGAGTAAGGCCAAGGGCCTGGTTGTGAGGATATTAATACCATAGTGCATGAGTAGTCCGTGTAGCATGTGAGTTAACCGTGCGGGTCCAGGTATTGATACCATAGCGCGTGAGTTGTCCGCGTAGCACGTGAGTTGACCGTGCGGATCCAGGTATTGATATGATGGCACGTGAGTTGTCCGTGCTTATCGCTTGGTCTTTGGGAGCCCCTCCGGAGTCTCTACACCCCCAGTGAGCGCAAAATGTTGAGTGTATTGAGTGTTGAGTGCTGAGTGATTGAGTGACATTGTTGTGAAGTTACATCTACTTTTGTTGTTGCTGCATTTATCTGTTAAAGTTTCTTGTGGCATTTACTGAGTTATGGAATTTAACTATTTATTTCTGATATTTTTAAATTGTGAAAATAAATAATTGGACTGTTTTACTTAGCTCATCACTACTGCTCAGTTCCTTACTTATTTTTGTTACTACTGAGGTGGTAGTACTCATAGTACACCCTGCACTTTATGTGCAGATCCAGGTGAATTAGAGCGCGGCGATCATTGATTTCAGGCCGGCTATCTGTGGTGATTGCAAGGTAGCTTTTAGCATCCGCATGACCTTATTAATCATCTTGTCATTTCTTCTTTTTGACAATTAGATAGTTTATATATCTTAGTTTGTAGTTTTAGACGCTCATGACTTAGTGACACCCTGATGTTTGGGACTCGTTTTTTTGTATTTTATTTTATTTATGTTTAGAGTTGGTTTAGTTTATCATGAATTAAATTATTGAAAATATTTTATTAAATTCTTATAATCAAATTAGTAGTAATATCTTGGGAATTGGCTTGCCTTGTAACACGATAGGCGCCATCACGATAGCCTAGGTTACATAGGTCTCACGAGTCATGAGCGTGTTTAGTAGAATCTTGTGGATTTGTACGGAGATGTCTGTACTTATCTTCAAGAGGATGCAGAACCTTAGGAAGACTTCACCTTCTTGAGTTCTTATCGTGTGGTACTGATTCAGCTTGAAGTGTAACTCTTTGAATTCCTTCCATACATTCGTTTGCGCACATGTGCGCTCGGTATTAGTTGTGCATCGACGGATTTTGAATCCCTCGGTGGGTACGTGATGAGTATGATGTGACCGCGAGATGAGTTCATATTATTTGAATGTGACGAGAAGGTATTGCTGAAGGTTTCACCTATTTGAGACTCAAAGTATGTTTTTAGACCCGTTCGAGGACGAACATCTGTTTAAGATGGGGAGGATGTAACGATCCGGCCTTTCGTTTTGAGAGTTATAGCCACATTTACCCCATCTATGCTTATTTATGTTTTGTTCAGTTATGTTGAGTTATATCAAGTTGGTAGGTTTGGGTTCAGAGTAGTGTTGGAGTGAAATGATCACTTAGTCTCTTAGTTAGAAAGCTAAGTTAGAAAATTCAACCGGAAGTTAACTTATGAGTAAACGAGTTCAGATTTGGATTTTTATGATTCGATTAGATTCCTTAGGTGATTTTAAACGTAGGAGCGCGTCCGAAATATAATTTGAAGGTTCGTGGTAGAATTAGGCTTAAATTGGCGAAAGTTTGAAGTTTATAAATTCTTAGGCTTGAATTCGAGGTGATTTGGTGTTTTGGTGTTGTTTTGGGTATTTTGGAGGTTCGAGTAAGTTTATGTAGTGATATATGACTTGTTGGAATTATTGGTTAGAGTCTCGAGTGTCTCGAGTGAGTTTCGGATAGGTTTGGATTTTCAAGCATAAATGATATCATATTGAACAAACGAGCTCCTATTTCTTTTTTGATTGAAGCATTAGATCCGTATCGTAATTACGGACCCGTAGCAAAAAAGAATAGTCTAATTTGGACATAGTGTGAGGATTTTATGGCTATTTTACAAAGAATTACGCTGCCAGATTTTCCAGTTTAATTACGAAATAGCTACTAGCAGCGTATTTAAAAATCTGCACTATTTGCAAATATTAAAACATACATATCTCATTCATTATAAGGTCAAATTGAGTGACTCAAAAGCCTAACTTGATTAAAATTTCACAAGGAATCTATTGAAAGTACAAATTTTGAGTTTTGGTGTCGTTTGGCACGAGAAACGAGGCAGAATAGCTGGAAGAAAAATATATAAAATTAGAGTTTGTTCATTCGATCATATTTTGAGTTTGGGAGCTCGGATTTGGGTTATTTTGGAGGCGATTATCACCATATCTATTGGGGTATGTATTATCTACTTTTGGTTATATTTCATAAATTAATCTTCGTGTTTGGGATTTAATTGATGATTTCAAAGTAAAACTAAGGGAATTAGGGTTTGAGTTTGGAGAATTTTAAGTGAGTATTTGAGGGACCAAACGAAGTTCGATTTTGATAAATTTTATATGATTAGACTCGGGAGAGAACAAGGATTATTATTCTACCATTTTTAACTGATTTCGAGACGTGGTTACGGGGGCCGGGTTTTGACCGATTTTAGTTTTTATTGTGGAATTCGATTCTTTAGCACATGGTGATGGTATTGATATGATTATGGTTAGATTCGTAGCTTTTGGAGACTGAATCCAGAGACGAGGGCATCCCGGAGTAGGATTTTATGTGATTGAGGTAAGTAACAGCTTTAACTCTGGTTTTGAGGGTATAAACCTGGAGAAAGTAATATCATGTGATTGTTTGGTGCTAATACCCATGCTAGATGACGGGCGTGTGGGTTTGCACCACGAGGGATTGAGACTTGGTTCGTCCTGTGAGGCTATGAGGCCTAATAGCTATTATTTGTGATTATGTGTTTATTTGTTGTTGAACTCTCTGTCTTCATGTTAGAGATAATACTTAGATTTTATTCAGGCTCACATTATTTTTACTCAAACATAGAAATTATTATAAATGTTTACCTTAGTCTCTATTACTTGCTAAAATGCTATAATACTTGATGTGGGTTGTGTCCCCTTAATCGTTGATGATGGTGAGGCTGGTGGGGAACATGATTGAGTAAGGCCAAGGGCCTGGTTGTGAGGATATTAATATCATAGCGCGTGAGTTGTCCGCGTAGCATGTGAGTTGACCGTGCGGGTCCATGTACTGATACCATAGCACATGAGTTGTCCGCGTAGCACGTGAGTTGACCGTGCGGATCCAGGTATTGATATAATGGCACGTGAGTCGTCCCTGCTTAGGCTTGGGCTTTGGGAGCCCCTCCGGAGTCTGTACACACCCCCGGTGAGCGCAGAGTGTTGAGTGTATTGAGTGTTGAGTGCTGAGTGCTGAGTGATTGAGTGACATTGCTATGAAGTTGCATCTACTTTTGTTGTTGCTGCATTTATCTGTTCAATTTTCTTGTGGAATTTACTGAATTATGGAATTTACCTACTTATTTCTGATATTTTTAAATTGTGAAAATAAATAATTGGACTGTTTTACTTAGCATACTACTGCTCAGTTACTTAGTTATTTTTGTTACTACTGAGGTGGTAGTACTCATAGTACACACTGCACTTTATGGCAGATCCAGGTGAATTAGAGCGCGGCGATCGTTGATTTCAGGCCGGCTATCTGTGGAGATTGCAAGGTAGCTACCAGCATCCGCAGGACCTTATTACTCATCTTGTCATTTCTTCTTTTCGACAGTTAGATAGTTTATATATGTTAGTTTGTAGTTTTAGATGCTCATGACTTAGTGATACCCCGATATTTGGGACTAGTTTTTTGTATTTTATATTATTTATTTTTAGAGTTGGTTTAGTTTATCATGAATTAAATTATTGAAAATATTTTATTAAATTGTTATAATCGAATTATTAGTAATATTTTGGGAATTGGCTTGCCTTGGAACACGATTGGCTCCATCACAACCATGGTTAGATTTTGGGCCGTGAAAAGTTGGTATAAGAGCCTAGGTTACATAGGTCTCACGAGTCATGAGCGGGTTTAGTAGAGTCTTGTGGATTGGTACGGAGACGTCTGTACTTTTCTTCAAGAGGCTGCAGAACCTTTAGGAAAACTTCATCTTCTTGAATTCTTATCGTGCAGTATTGATTCAGCTTGAAGTTTAACTCTTTGAATTCCTTCCACACATTTGTACTCGCACATGTGCGCTCGGTATTAGTTGTGCATCGATGGATTTTGAATCCCTTGTTGGGTACGTGATGAGTAAGATGTGACCGCGAGATGAGTTCATATTATTTGAATGTGACGAGAAGGTATTGTTGATGGTTTCACCTATTTGAGACTCGAAGTATGTTTTTAGACCCGTCCGAGGACGAACGTCTGTTTAAGAGGGGGAGGATGTAACGACCCGGCCTTTCGTTTAGAGAGTTATAGCCACATTTACCCCATCTACGCTTATTAATGTGTTGTTAAGTTATGTTGAGTTATATCAAGTTGGTAGGTTTGTGTTCGGAGTAGTTTTGGAGTGAAATGGTCACTTAGTCTCTTAGTTAGAAAGCTAAGTTAGCAAAGTCAACCGGAAGTTAACTTATGAGTAAACGAGTTCAGATTTGGATTTTTATGATTCGATTAGCTTCCTTAAGTGATTTTAGACTTAGGAGTATGTCTGAATATAATTTGAAGGTTCGTGGTAGAATTAGGCTTAAATTGGCGAAAGTTGGAAGTTTAGAAATTCTTAGGCTTGAATTCTAGGTTATTTGGTGTTGTTTTGGGTATTTTGGAGTTTCGAGTAAGTTCATGTAGTGATATATGACTTGTTGGAATTATTGGTTGGAGTCTCGAGTGTCTCGGGTGAGGTTTGGATATGTTTAGGTTTTCAAGCATAAATGATATCATATTGAACAAACAAGCTCCTATTTCTTTTTTGATTGAAGCATTAGATCTGTATCGTAATTACGGACCCGTAGTAAATGGTCTAATTTGGACATCGTATGAGGATTTTATGGCTATTTTACTAAGAATTACACTGCTAGATTTTTTATTATAATGTCAAATGGAGTGATTCAAAAGCCTAACTTGATTAGAATTTAACAAAGAATCTATTGGAGGCAGAAAATATGCTTTTTGGTGTCGTTTGGCACGAGAAACGAGGCAGAATAGCTGGAAGAAAAATATAAAATTAGGGTTTGTTCATTCGATCATATTTTGAGTTTGGGAGCTCGGATTTGGGTTATTTTGGAGGCGATTTTCACCATATGGATTGGGGATGTATTATCTACTCCGTTTTGGTTATATTTCATAAATTAATCTTCGTGTTTGGGATTTATTTGATGATTTCAAAGTGAAACTAAGGGAATTAGGGTTTGCGTTTTGGAGAGTTTTAAGTGAGGATTTGAGGGACCAAACGAAGTTCGATTTAGATAAATTTTATATGGTTTGACTTCGGAGAGGACGAGGATTTTTATTCTACCATTTTTAACTGATTTCGAGACATAGGTCCAGGGGCTGGGTTTTGAATGATTTCAGATTTTTGGTATATTTTTTAGTTTTTATTGTTGAACTCGATTCTTTAACACATGGTGATGGTATTGATATGATTATGGGTATATTCGGAGCTTTTGGAGACTGAGTCTAGAGACGAGGGCATCCCGGAGTAGGATTTTATGTGATTGAGGTAAGTAATAGCTTTAACTCTAGCTTTGAGGGTATAAACCCGGAGAAAGTAATATCATGTGATTGTTTGGAGGTGATACCCATACTAGATGACGGGAGTGTGGGTTTGCACCGCGAGGGATTGAGACTTGGTTCGTCCCGCGAGGCTATGAGGCCTAATAGCTATTATTTGTGATTATGTGTTTACTTGTTGTTGAACTTTTATGCCTTCATGTTAGAGATAATGCTTATGTTTTATTCAGACTCACATTATTTTTACTCAAACACAGAAATTATTATAAATGTTTACCTTAGTCTCTATTACTTGCTAATATGCTATAATACTTGATGTGGGCTGTGTCCCTTTAATTGTTGATGATGGTGAGGCTGGTGAGGAACATGATTAAGTAAGGCTAATGGCCTGGTTGTGAGGCTATTAGTACATAGCGCATGAGTTTTCCGTGTAACATGTGATTTGACCGTGCGGGTCCAGGTATTGATACCATAGCGCGTGAGTTGTCCGCGTAGCACGTGAGTTGACCGTGCGGATCCAGGTATTGATATGATGGCACGTGAGTTGTCCGGGTTAGCGCTTGGGCTTTGGGAGCCCCTCCGGAGTCTGTACACACCCCCAGTGAGTGCAGAGTGTTGAGTGTATTGAGTGTTGAGTGCTGAGTGATTGAGTTACATTGCTGTGAAGTTGCATCAACTTATTTTGTTGCTGCATTTATCTGTTAAATTTTCTTGTGGCATTTACTGAGTTATGGAATTTACCTATTTATTTCTGATATTTTTAAATTGTGAAAATAAATAATTGGACTGTTTTACTTAGCTCATCACTACTGCTCAGTTTCTTAGTTATTTTTGTTACTACTGAGGTGGTAGTACTCATAGTACACCATGCACTTTATGTGCAGATCCAGGTGAATTAGAGCGCAACGATCATTGATTTCAGGCCGGCTATCTGTGGAGATTGCAAGGTAGCTTTCAGCATCCGCAGGACCTTATTACTCATCTTGTCATTTCTTCTTTTCGACAGTTAGATAGTTAATATATGTTATTTTGTAGTTTTAGACGCTCATGACTTAGTGACACCCCGATGTTTGCGACTCGCTTTTTCGTATTTTATATTATTTATATTTAGAGTTGGTTTAGTTTATCATGAATTAAATTATTGAAATATTTTATTAAATTCATATAATCAAATTAGTAGTAATATATTGGGAATTGGCTTGCCTTGTAACACGAAAGGCGTCATCACGACCATGGTTAGATTTTGGATCGTGACAGGGCTTTTTTGTCAAAATTCGATCGGGGTTAGGAATTGTTAAGAATTGGATTGTAATGAGTAATTGAGCATACATTAATCGATTTGCATAATTATTGACTAGCTTTGGAGCATTTAGCATCGATTCGAGTCTTTGGAAGGGTGTGGAATACCGATTATGGATCTTCGGAGCGAGGTGAGTCTCCTTTCTAACCTTGTTAGAGGGAATTGTCCCCATATGTGAATTAACTGGTTATGTGCTCCTATTTATGGGGGCTACGTATGCACAAGGTGACGAGAGTGCGTAGTTACTATTATGTTATTGTCCAGGTAGTGTAGGACCCAAAAGCATGTTGTACTTAGAATATTTGTAATGTTTGAATTGCTTAAATCCTATCAAATTGGTAATGAATTTCTTAATGGATTAAACTTAATTTTCTTAAATCGTTAAAAGAGAATTAGCTTTCATTTGGATAAATATTCTCCGATAAATTCTTAATTTGTTGTTTGAGCATGTATTTCTATGTGTACCTACGTCCATATAAGGTTCGGAGCAGGATGATTGTTTATTTAAATTTGACTGCATCGCATGTATGGTTCGTGAGCAAGGAAATAGATGCATCTATGGTTCGCGTCGTTGGACCCTCGGCAGTGCATATTTTATATTTATGTTGGATCGGGCCGTACGACCTCGACATGAGTTGTGCATTGCTTGTATTGCTTGCCTTGAACTTATTAAAGTTGTTATTTCCTCTTCCTGGCTTGAGAATATTTGTATAAAGGACTTAAAGAAATTTGGAAATTTCCTATAAAAGAAAGAATTGTTTACTTGCTTCCTTCCGTTGAATTACAATATTGTTTATTAAAATTTATTATTTAATGTATTATTGATATCACATTATTGGACCACTAGTAAGTGTCGAAGTCAACCTCTCGTCTCTACTTTTTCGAGATTAGGCAGAATACTTATTGAGTACACGTTGTTTTCGTACTTATACATCACTTGCTGTGTATTTTGTTGCACAACCACACGTACTTCTGGTGGCCTACTGGGCGTATCAGCATAGCTGATACGAGGACAATGTGAGCTGCATTACTCGAGGCAATTCGCAGCTAGTATAGTCTCTTCCAGTGTATTGTATTTACTTTCTGTCCAATTTGTATTCCGGATGGATGTTGCATTGTATTGTTTTTTTAGAAATAGCTCATGCACTGGTAATACCGGGTTCTGGGAATATCTATGGGATTATTTAGAATTTTTTTTTTTAAAAAAGTTGTTAAACGTTTCATTTTTTATTTAGTGAAATTTACTATGTGTTGTCTAACCAATAGAAGAAGTGATTTTGAAAATATTTAAAATGAGAATTTAATTAAGTATTTTGGTTGGTTTGTCTGACAGCGGTGTCCAGCGTCATTACTACCCTTAGCGGATTTTGGATCGTGATACATATCTTTTTTTATTCTTGTTGTTATAAATCATTTTGTCATTTTCTTAAACTAGTTTCTCGCCACGTGCGTTGCCCATGTATACTGAGTCATAAACTATATACTTTATAAAATAATATTAAAATAAATATTTGAGTAAATAACAATCCACAAAAGAATAAAATATAAGCCTTTGTAACAATGACTAATTCGTCATGCCGAAAGTAATACTTTGACCAACCTTTCTCCTCTATTGATAAGGCTCAAGGACATTGCAATAATCCTTCCGAATAGCAAGAAAACCCTGATTGTCTAATCAAGCAATATTCTCACTAAACCTATCATCAAGAAACGCTTGTACATGAATCAATACTTCTTTTTTGGCCTACGATAGCTATAAAGTTAACCCAAAAAAATAAATGTGAGCATTCACTAATTAAATTAGAGCCATAATAAGCTTCGTTAAGTATGACAGTGCTCTTGAGACCTTTATTATTGATATAAATATACCATGGTGTTTGACTAATCGAAGCAAAAGTCTAGCCAGTAAGGGGTGTATTTGGTATAATGAAAAATATTTTCCATGGAAAATATTTTTCAAGAAAATAATATTTTAAAAAATAAGTAGTAATCTTATTCATTTTTCAGTGTTTGGTACGCAAATTAAGGAAAATGACCTCTCAAGAGTATTCATAAATAATTTAGATATAAGAAGCATGAAGCCATAAACTTTCAAACCAACAATCTTCCGGACCATAAATTTCATAAACTTTCGAATCACTAAACTTTCAAAACAACAAAATTTCGAACCCGTAAATTTCCAAACACATAAATCTCCGAATTCATAATTTTGGAACTTGTAAAAACTGAAAAATAATTTTGAAATTTTTTTTTCCGGGAGGAGGGGTGTTGGAGGGGTAGTAGGATGAGTGGTAACAGAAAAATTGAAATTTTATAAAAATATTTTATAGAGGGGGTGGGGTGGGTTGGTGAGGGTGGGGAAGGTTGAGAAGGAACTTTGGAAAATATTTTCCCTTCTCTTGATAAGGAAAATATTTTCCTGTAATTGGAGGAAAATGAATTGATAAGAAAAATATTTTTCAAAATATTTAAGCCAAGCAAACATGAAAAAATTTGAAAAATAATTTCCGAAAAATATTTTCGTTCATAAAAACACACCCAAGATGTCATTCTCTTTTCCATAGTAAAACTAAGGAGCTTCTGAAGCAGTGCGACCACTTTTTGAGCTTTAGAATATGTTGATACTCAATATTTTCCTCATATATTTTAAAATACATATATACTTTCAAAATAGTGCATGAGCATCAACCAGTAGTTTTACATAATTTTAAAAGGATTTTAATTTATTTATTTTAGCATTTTATTATTCAAATAATTACTAATTGCATCACAAATAGTTTTATGATAATTTTATTGCTTAGTTTTATTATTTTTATATTCATACTAAGCTTTAATTATTTAATGAACAGTCACATTCACATGTTAGGATTATAATTACAATAACCTTGCAATAATGGCCCATGTGTGCATAATTACCTTATTGCACAAGAAAATAAAATTTTTATATTTTATTAATAGTAAGTAATTATTTTGAATCATTTTCATGCATAAAAATTATTTTTATCATTTAAAAAACTATTTTTAAAAATTATTTTATTAATTAATTGGGTATTTAACATATAGCCATCTTAATTTTATTTAATTTCAGACCTAGCAAAAAATTACCCTAACCCAAATACCTAATCCAATTCCTAACCCACCTAACCCCCCTCAGATCAAATCCTGACCGTTGATTTCAAAAAATCAAGGGTCCGGGATCATTTCCTTTTTTAATTAATACCAATTACTCATCTATTATTCCTTGCCTTATTTGCATTACTCTGCTAAGTGCTATATAAATCTTATTCTGATTTCTTTCAAACACACCAACACACTCAGAAAGATATAGAAGCAAACTACAAACTCTTATTAACACACATTGTCATTGTAATTCTTTCTATTACTTGTGTTTGTTGTACTATTTAGCCGACTGAAAGCCACGGCTAGACTATTGAATTCAACTTGCCTTCACATTCCTGTTTGCTATCTCTTAACTAGTATGCCCCTATTTCTGTTATCATAACCTCTTCTATGTGCTATGTGTCTCAGTATACTTCTATTTTGATACTTGTCTCCTAGCCGTCTCCTACTCAAATGCTATACTTAAGTTCCTATTCTCTATGACTTATGTGATTAGTTCACTCTGAACCTCAACATGTGCATGTTATTATATGCTTCTTGTTTATTTTAACCAGTATGCTTTAGTCGTGTTACCTCTATGTCACATGTGATTGTGTGGTTAGTGTTCCAACATGCTTCAATTATGCCTGATGTTTCGTTTAATCAGCATGACTTAAGTCTTGTCCTATTCTATATGATAGCATGTCCTTGTTTTGCCCATGATAGTGGTTTACTCATTATGAAACTAGCATGTATAATTCTCACTGTCCCACCATGTTCTGTGTGGTAGTTTGATTAGTCATTTTGATTTCAGCACGTTTCTCTATTTAATACATGTCTATATGCTCACCTAGAAATAATCAATGGACTAAGTCAATTCTAACCATGTGAAACCTTATTTGACTTCATTGTGACTCTATTTTGTCTATGATTCCAGTGTTCTTGGTGATTGTAACTACTGGAATTCATGTCTGGACTCATCTGTTAAATGTGGTTCTGTTAATAGTTTTTGATCTTGTGGCATGTTTCTATTCACTTCTAAAAATCCAAACTCTTTTTTACTAAAACTACATCCTGCTTTTATGTATTATTTTCAACTCCCGCTCTTAGATATCTAGAGTCCCGCCCCTCCAGTATGAGCACTGCATAGGAGTCCATGAGACTTCTCCGAACTCTAACATTGATTTATGCAACAATAAATAGCATGTTGTCACGTATTTGCACATTAAAAACAATAAATGTGGTATTTAATAATTGAAAGATGTTTAAGAAAGAAAACAAGGACACACGTTAGCTTTTTCTAATAAAAGAAATTATAAATGCTTGCAAAATAGGCAATTAAATCCAAATAAAGGGGAAAGGGAAAAGGGTGCACATGTATTAAGATAATAAATCATGCTTAAGACTAATTCGCAAAAAAACAAGTTTGTTATGGTAAGAACCTAAGTATATCCCCGGCTGAGTCACCATGTTGTCGTGCCCTCTTTTTTCTCGCGAAGTTCGAGTTTCGACATTTTGTGACAACTCCTTTCCTTTAGGAATCGGGTATGAGATTTGAAGAGTCGCCACCTAACGGATTAAGGTGCGTTGGGGCACCTAAATCAAATAAACCATGAGCTGGTTTACATTACTAGAGATTGTGTAAGGGCTCAAAATTACCTTGAGGAGAAGGTGTTAGGCACCCCTTGAGGACCATAACAGTGGGTCCCAACCAAACTCAATAAAAGAAAATTAGTCTTATAAGCAGATAAACAAGCAGATATTAATTTTAAAATGAGGAGTAAAAAAGGCCCTAGGTTTTTTAGCCTATAGGATCACTTCTATTCAATACTTGGTAATCATCCCCAAGTTGGGGTGCTACACATAACATTAGCGCACATGTCATCATTTCCTTTTTACTACCTGATTACTCTCCCTCTTTTTATTATTACCCAAGCGTTCTAATAACATCCGGTATGTACCCTATGCGTGCACTATCTGTCCCTTACCTCTGGCCCTGAAGGTGTTTAGGATCTTTATTTAAGGCAGTTCTAGACTCACCTATGTTGGTTAAAAGGAGAAAACTAAGCGACAGGCAAAAGTCAAATAGGAATATCACGTAAGGAAGCAATTAAATAGGCTCATGTTAACCTCCAAAAATAGACAAACAAATGCACGATGTTCAAAAAAAAGATTCTAGGATCCTATAGGCAGGATATCTAGTGAGCATAAACAAAATATAAAATAGTTTTATTGAAGTGAGTAGATGAGTACATATCAGTTTGCCTACTGAATTTGTTAGCACTCTGAATCCGGACATATTTCAAACAATCAATCACTGTTTACACCCAGAATTTTAGTTAACCTATAGGCTTGCCTAAGTGACAGTCGGGCAGAACCCTATAGATATGACATCTCAGCTGTAAATCGACTATTAATTTTAACACGCATTTTTTCTTTAAATCCTATAGGCATGCTTTCTAAGTGCTGAAACGAGTTTCTGAAACCTTATAGGAATGATATCTAAATTCAGAAACCAATTTTTGAAATCCTATAGGCATGATATCTAAATGCATGAACTGATTTTGAAAACCTATAAGCATGGTTTCTAAATGCAAAACCTTATTTTTTAGACTTATAGGCATGATTTATACTAATCCCAGGTGGGCAGAATTCTTCAGCACATCGCTAGGAAAATTGGTTAATCAAATGGACAAAACACTATGGACATGGTCGCTAGTGCACGCATGCACGCTGAGTCGAAAATACATGTAGATCCTATAAACTGGATCTCTAAGATGCAAAGTATGAAAATTCAGCATAATGAGATACACCCTATAACATGGTTTCTAATGCATATAAATATCATCACAATCATCTATGGGCGTGGTCTCTACCTGAACCTCAACAAAGATATAAAAATCCCTTCCTAGTTTTTTACTAACTACCCCCATAGCTTTTTTTATAAAGATTGTTATTACATGCCAATACAAATGAATTACAAAAAAAAAAATTACTATACTATAGGGAGCCTTGGCAAGCCCAAAATCAAGCTGGAAGTCAGGCCTTCAATCAGATCTAGAGTACACAAATAGTCCATATTACCAAATGGATTTCTGGTGTGTCAAACCCAAGGGCCTCAGGGACCCCGGGCAATGCTCACACCAGAACATTTTCAAAGAAATAGTTTTTGTAAACAAGTTTGGAAATTCCACTCATGTGTAATCAATCCTATAGCAACGTTTGATGAGTATTTGCGCTCTTCCTATATACCACTCATTAAATCTGGAAAGGTGTATTTGCGGTAAAACTAGTCGATCAACGGTGTAGTCGACGGTTACGTGCCTTTTTTCCTCAAGTTGTCCACTTGAGGATACCAGTCTAGACCTCTCTAGAAACCTTACTCTAATTAATTGTTCAAGCATCATGGTCAAACCTAGCCGGGTTGATATGTTGTCCACATAATCTATCAGGTTTCCCTAATCTCAGCGGACGCAACCATGATTGTGTGTATTAGTTTTGGAGAAAATAAGCGTCAATATGATAATCATTGTTGTATAAATAGTCGGATCTAGAGGGGGAGGGGCTTAACCATATTTGTTTTGCAGAAAATGAGGCACGATGTCCCAGGTTCGGTATGGTCCGTAATATACCACCATTGTTACTAGACTGGTGGGAGGATCTTCCATCAAGTTATAAGAATCATGTGAAAAGGGTATTGGGAAATTTTCCTTCTTTATTGGACCTCCAGCTGAATAACATGTTAATCGAAGCTACCATAATGTTCTGGGACAAAGAAAGAGCTGTTTTCCACTTTGGAAACATGGAAATGACCCCTATCTTGGAAGAAATAAGGGGATTTGTTGGGCTGCCTTGGTATATTCTTGGTTTATTGTTTCCAAAAAATCACTCTACTAGGGGATTTCTGAAGTTGATGGGATTAAAGAAGAATAATGACTTGGAGTGCCTGAAAAATTACTATATACCTCTCGACTTCCTCTATGTCACAGTAGATCTTATTATATTTTGGATGACGAATTCTTCATCACTTCCTTGGATTGGATTCACCGCAGGGTTTTTGTGTTCATTGTCTGTTTCTTGGGTATGTTAGTGTTCCCGATCCAAGGGTACAAAATCCACACCAGACTGGCCATGGTAGCTAAAAACTTGATGGATGGGATCGAGGGGCAAACCTATACCATTGTCCCTATGATCATAATAGACATATACCGTGCCTCAAAGAACTGTCAGAAGGGGTACAAATACTTCGAAGGTTGTAATTTGTTGTTACAAGTTTTGTTGTTAGAGCATCTCCAAAAAGGTCAATATCGTCAAGAGCTTCCCCGAAGGCCGTGGAATGACCACATAGCTTTCCATCATCCTAAGAGAATGACTTATATCCTAGACAGGTTTGCTCAACTCAAAAATTCCATCGGATGGATGCAGTTTTTTAGCAATTTGACCGAGGATCAGGTCCAATAGGTGTTCGAATGGTTCTACGCCGACGAGTCCATCATCAAATCTAGGAATATAACACACTTAGTACTGATCGGGTTGAGGGGAATATACCCATATGCTCCCATCAGAGTTATGAGATAGGCATGCAGAAAGTAGGTCATACCGCGAGTTACTACAGGGCAGATTTTTCGGATGACGACATCCCATAAAAATGTGAAGCTCAGCGCATGTGGCATTTGAAAGTTATCATGGAAAAGGATACCATCAAGACAGATCAATATCATGCTGGTCATGTGTACTTTTACCCATCATGGTTAGAGGATAACATAGCAGGAATATTCGAGCCAAGGGTTGATCTAGGAAATAGAGTCATAGATGAAGTTACCGAGGCACAAGTGAAGTACAACAAATTGCACAAAAGAGTTCACGAGTCCAAGACCGAGCACATGGAGCAACACAAGTGAAGTACAACAAACTGTGCAAAAGAGTTCACGATTCCGAGACTGAGCACATGGAGAAACACAAGACCGATATGGATCTAATTGATGAATGGAGGGAGATGGCGCTTAAATCAAGCAAAAGGTTGTAATATCTAGAGTACAGTCTGATGGAATTGGAGAGAAAAATGGGGAAGAGAGTCACTGATTGCCAGAACATCGAAGGAAGTGAAGGAGGACATCTAGAAAGGGCATACCTACTGCTAAACATGTGCGAACTGGGAATTTGATCGATGAAGATAAAAATATCCAGCCTGGAGAAGGTTCTTCTAGGACCGTGTAGATTAGGTTGTCTTTTCAAATGTGATAAGGTCAAGTTCCATTAGTGATTTATCTTATTTGGTGTCATTTTAGATTCATCTATTCTTACACTAATGAAATGAGGCAATTATTGGCACTGAAATCCTCCAAATCTATTTGTCGCTAGGACTACCTCGGGCACAATGAGGCTACCAAATTAGGACGCGAATTTACATTCCCGCAATATGTGTATAAATAGTGCAAACACTTTTTAGAATACTTACTAGCTTGTTTACCTTTTATTGTTCTGTATTTTTTATTATTCCCATCCCTTAAGGTTGATTTGCATATACTGACATCAATGGTATATTACACCAGATCTAGAGGCCCTCCACCTCCTCCTCCTCCTCCAAGTAATATGAAAAGCATAGGAAAAGCTAATATGGATAATTTGAGTGGAATTCGAAAAGAAAATGTCGAGAACATCGAAACTTCAAATGGTCGGAGTACTCTGGCCAAGAATGATTTGGTCGTACGATTGGAGCAGAAAATACTGGAGTTACAAGGGGAACTTGAGCAGCTCCGCAACTTGGCAAACTGTTCCCTCACCATAAACATCCCAGATGTTAACCAGCAAAATGCTCAAAAACCAACACCTCATCAAATATGCCAAACCAACGTCTAAAAAATCCACCAGCACCCCATTAATATGCAACTCCTCCCCAAAATCACAATCCTTCACCATTACCCACTCCTCCCCAGCACCAACATCTTCGTACGCAGTACCCACAAATCACTACCTATCGTACTCCTCAGAACACACAACAATCTATTCCCTATCCACAAAACTCGATCAATGACCACCACTACACCCAAATCCCTAGCACCCACCAAAACAACCCCATATATGTAGAAACCTTACCTTACTCCACTCAACCAATCTCTTGTATACCAGAATCTGCCGAGAAGGACCTGCTCATCAAGAAGATGGTCGTGGTGCTCAAGAAGTTGGCAAGTCGAGTTCAGGGTGTTGAAGGAGGTAAAGGAATAGACGGTCTAAACTACGATGATTTATTCATACAACCAGATGTGGAACTGCCGGAGGGTTACAGACCTTCTAATTTTGAAATGTTTGATGGAACGCGTGATCCTAAGGTTCATCTAAGTACTTATTGTGACAAACTCGTGGGGTCGGAAAGGATGAAAGTATTTGAATGAAGTTTTTCATGAGAAGTCTTACGGGAGATTCCCTATCCTGGTACATAAGCCAAAATCCTATGAAATGGGATAATTCGGTAAACATGGCATCAGATTTTATGGACCGATTTAGGTTTAATATAGAAAATGCAACGGATGTCTTCTATATCCAAAACCTAAAGAAGAAGCCGACTAAGACTTTCCGTGAGTATCTACTTGGTGGAGGTCGAAAGCAGCCAAGGTCAGACCAGCATTAGACGAGGAACAGAAGAACAAGTTCTTTGTCAAGGCACGAGACCCACAATATTATGAAAGGTTAATGGTCATTGGGAATCATAAGTTCTCTGATATCATCAAAATCAGAGAACGGATTGAAGAGGGTATTAAAAATGGGATGGTGACAAATTTTGAAGCACTGCAGGCCACGAAAAAAGCAGTACAATCAGGTGGCATATCAAAGAAGAAAGAAGTAAGGGCAATAATGGTGGCCCAAGGCCCAAAATCTCCACTCACATACCAAATACCTCCACCTACATACAAACCTTCACCTCCTAGATATTCTCAAACCGCCACCGCCAATCACACTTATAACACCCAGCCACCCTACTATCATTCACCTCTAGTTCATCCAAATTACCAGAACCCCCGACCTAATTTTGATTGCAAACTACCCAGATAATACACCGCCATTGTTGAACCCATCAACCAGTTGTATGAAAGGTTGAAATATGTTGGTTGTGTCACCCTTATTCGCGTTGTGGAAATGGTGAACTCATCTTAATGGGTCAACCCAAACAAAACTTGTGCATATCATTACGGTATGAAGGAACACATTATTGACGAGTGCCGGACATTGAAAGATAAGATCCAAACATTAATTGATAATAAGGTCATACAAGCGAAGGAATTTTCACCCAACGTCCGCAACAATCCTCTTTTTATTCATAGGGGCGAAGGGATCAATGTGATAAAAAATGATAAAGAGTGGGATCCAGAGGGATCAATTGGACTTATCGGTTCCATTTGATGTAGAAGTAACACCACATGTAGCTATACCTGTTCCATTTGAGGTAGAAGTGGCCACATCTTTCATAATGATAGTGTCAACCACGCCTCTTTTCAAGTCCAATGTCATACCTCGGGATTACGCTGCCGAAGCTAGGCGAAAGGAAAAAGCAAAGATGGAAGAATCTGGTGTCGCATAGGGAATGACCAGAACTGGAAGGATCTACACACCCAAAAATTTGGGAGGATCAAGCAAGGAGGCTACTACCAAACAACCTGTCATTGAAACTGGACCGGACAATCTTTGGAGGAAAGTACATACGAGGAAATACTCTGTCGTCGATCACTTAAACAAGACCCCCACCTAGATATCCATCCTGTTACTATTACAAAATTCAGAGGCGCATAAGAATGCTCTAATGAAGGTGTTGAATGAAGCTTATATGCCCAATAATATCACCAATGGAGAGATGGACAACATGGTAGGGTAAGTACTGGAGAGTCACAAGATTTCCTTCCACGAGGATGAACTTCCACCTGAAGGATTAAGTCACACTAGGGCGGTGCATATCACGGTACAGTTTGAAGAAAAATTCATTGCCAGGGCCCTAACAGATGGGGGTTCAAGACTCAACGTTTTTCCATTGACTACTCTAAAAATATTGGGCAAAGATTTCCATGATATACGAGCAAGAAGTATGAACATGAAAGCATTTGATGGGTCTCAAAGGGCCACGATTTGGGAGATTAACTTGTGTCTACAGATGGGTCCAACTTGGTTCGATGTGAATTCCAAGTGCAAGACATATCAGCTACATACAATATTCTATTGGGTCGATCTTGGATACATGTCGTTGGGGCTGTGGCTTCCATGCTACGCCAGGCCATGAAGTTTGAATGGAACCATCAGAAAGAAATCATTCACGGAGATGGAAGTAACCCCATTTACACCAGTCAAACTATCCCGGTTATCGAGAATAGAAGAAGGCGGGGTAGATAAACTTATCACCAAGTTGAACATGTCAACGATTTTGAGAAGGACAAGTGGCAGAAACAAAATAGAAAGCATACTGGAATGTCCTGGGTATGAACCCGACAAAGGGCTTGGGAAGGAACTCTAGGGCATTACTAAACATATACAGTTGAACCATCACGGAACAACTTTCCGGCTGGGATATCCATACACCTGGCAAGAATATGATGATTGGTCACCTCCGTAGTGTGGTCCTTATTATCCTCTCGAGCAGCCAGTGCCACATCTAAGTCAGAATTTTCACTAGGCCGAAGGGAGCCGTTCTCAAGAATTGAATTGTCACACCATCCCGGGTCGCCGAGTTCCTGGGTAGCTTGGCAATTAGCTTAATTTGTTTCAATAGCCATTATAGGCATTTAAGATATTTTTAGTATTTTGTTCGCATTTCGTTTCGAGATAATTTCTTGAGCCATCGAGCCATACCGGTTTTGGAAATTTTAGAATTTAATTAATGTATTGCTATTTATTATTCATTAATATGTTTCACATTTTTCTTCTACAACATTATTATTACTTTTCCTGGTGAGCTGATGACTGTGACATGTAATGAGACAATGCAATATAAGGACAGTGACTCAGAAGAAGTAGAAATACCTGAGGAGGTTATCACAGAAGTTGAGAACTTTAAGAACAAACCTAAGTCCAACATGTACGATACCAAAGCAATCAATTTGAGAGACATCGAAACCGTCAAGGAGACTCGCATAAGCATTCACTTTATCATCGTCCAAGAAGGAAGGATACACTTGTTTCTTGAAAGAGTATGACGACATTTTCTCATGGTCATATGATGACATGAATAGTCTAAGCACATCCATAGTGGCTCATAAATTGCCTGCCAATCCAATGTGTCTACCGTTGAAGCAAAAACTCAGAAAATTCAAAGAACATATGAGCCTAAAAATCAAGAAGGAAGGTTAGCCCACATCGTACCAGTTTCGAAGAAAGATGGGAAAGTTAGGGTGTGTGTTGACTACTGGGATTTAAACAGAGAAAGTCCCAAGGATGATTTCCCGCTGCTAATATACACATCCTGAACGACAATTGCACTAAGCATGAACCCTAATCCTTTGTGGATTGCTTCGTGGGTTATCACCAAATCTTGATGGACGAAGAAGACACAAAGGAAACAACATTCATTATATTGTGGGGAGTGTACTGCTACCAGATAATGGCATTTGGTCTAAAGAATGTTAGGGATACTTACATGAGATCCATGACAACCATCTTCCATGAAATAATACACAAGGAAATAGTGGTGTATGTTGACAATGTCATCATCTAAACCAAGAGGGTCGTAGATCACATAGCAGACTTGAGAAAGTTCTTTGACAGGCTCAGGAGGTACAATCTAAAACCAAACCCTGCAAAATGTACATTTGGGGTTCCTGCAGGAAAACTGTTGGTATTCATTGTCAGTCAACGAGGAATCGAGTTGGACCATCCAAAGATAAGGATATCCAAGAATTACCACCACCAAAGAGCAAAAAGTATGTGATGAGCTTGCTAGGATGCCTCAACTACATCAGTCGCTTCATAGTACAGTCCACTATAATATGTGAACCTATTTTCAAAATGTTGAGGAAAGATATTGAAACCAGTTGGACCAAGGACTGTCAACAGGCTTATCACAAAATCAAGGAATACATATCTGCACTTCCAGTTCTAGTCCCGCCAGAACTTGGGAGACCTTTGCTACTCTATCTGTCCATATTATATGGAGCTTTCGGATGTGTTTTGGGATAACATGATGAGAAATAAAGAAAGGAGCAAGCCATATACTACTTAAGTAAGAAGTTCACACCTTATGAGGCACAATACTCTCTGTTGGAACGCACTTGCTTTGCTTTGACATGGACAACTCAAAAATTGAGGCATTACTTCTGTGCCTATACAATATACCTCATATACAGAATGGACCCTGTGAAGTACATGTATTAGAAGCCCATGCCAATCGGGAAGTTAGCCAAGTGGCAGATATAGTTAAGTGAGTTCGATATCTCCTATGTAACTCAGAATGTGGTCAGAAGACAAGTATTGGCAGACCATCTTGCTTAAAATCTTGTGGGAAGAGAATACGAATCCTTAAAAACGTATTTTCCTGATGAAGAAGTATCATTCGTAAGAGAGGACATTGTTGAAGCCTACGATGATTGGAGAATGTTTTTCGTTGGGGCTATAAACTTCAAAGGAGTAGGCAATGGAGCAGTTTGGTATTAGAAATAGGTCAATTACCCAGTATCCGCAAAGCTTAGGTTTGCATGCACCAACGAAATAGCATAATACGAGGCTTGCATCATGGGGCTCAATTTGGCCATCAATTTAAATGTACAAGAGTTGCTGGTAGTTGGCGATTCGGATCTTCTAGTATATCAGGTTCAAAAATAATGGGCTACGAAGAACACCAAGATACTACCATAATTCTATCATGTGCAAGAATTGATGAAGAGATTCACAAAGATAAAATTCAAACATATGCCCAGAATTCAAAATGAGTTTACAGACATAATGGCAACTTTGTCATCAATGATACAACATCCAAATAAGAATTTCATCGATCCCATCCCAGTGAGGATCCAAAATCAACCGGCTTACTGTGCTCATGTTGAGGAAGAAATGGATGGAAAACCTTGGTTCGACGACATCAATGAATATTTGGTTAGAGGAGAATATCTAGAATAGGCAAACCATACTCAGAAATGCACTCTGTGGAGGTTGTCTAATCACTTCTTCCAAAGCGGAGGGACCCTGAATAGAAGAACTCCTGATGTAGGGTTGTTAATGTGTGTTGACGCAAAGAAAGCTTCTATACTGCTTGAGATGATTTATACCAGAACTTGCGGACCATATATGAATAGATTTATTCTAGCTATGAAGATATTTAGAGATGGATATTTTTGGATGACCATGGAAACGAATTGCATCCAGTACGTCCAGAAATGCCACCAATGTCAGGTACATACAGACATGATAAGGGTACCACCAAACGAGCTCAATGCAATAAGTGCACCATGGCATTTTGTTGCTTGAGGGGTGGATGTCCTCGGTCCAATCGATCCCACCGCTTCAAACGGGCACCAGTTCATTTTAGTGGCTATCGACTATTTCACAAAATGGGTAGATGTTGTATCTTACAAAGATGTAACAAAGAAAGTCATCGCAAATTTTGTCAAGGATCATATTATTGCCGATTTGGGGCTCCCAAGTCCATTATCACTGATAATGCCGCCAACCTCAACTGTGACCTGATGAAAGCCGTGTGAAACCTTCAAAATCAAGCACATGAACTCTACAGCATACATGCCTCAAATGAATAGAGCTGTGAAAGCTACTAACAAGAACATCAAGAAGATACTGAGGAAGATGATAGAAAATCACAAATAGTGTCACAAGAAGTTACCCTTTTCCCTATTGGGATGTCACATTACGGTCCACACATCAACTGGGGCAACTCCCTATTTACTCGTTTATGGTACCAAAGTTGTTATTCCAGCCGAGGTAGAAATTCCTTCTTTAAGGATCATACTAGAGCCGAACTCAGTGATGCAGAATAGATAAGGAGCCGCTATGAGCAACTAACCCTCATAGATGAAAAAAGAATTAATGTAGTGTGTCACAGACAGCTTTATCAGAGCAGAATGTCCAGAGATTTCATTAAAAAGGTCAGACTAAGAACATTTGCATCGGGGCAGCTGGTGCTGAAGCGGATCTTCCCACATCAGGATGAAGCCAAAGGAAAATTTTCACCCAACTAGTAAGGTCCTTACATGGTTTAGTGAGTGCTGACAGGAGGAGCACTCGTACTTGCAAAAATGGACGGAGAAGTTTGGCCAAAACCTATCAATTCAGATGCAGTGAAGAGATACTATGTTTAGATTGTTTACATTCATTCATCTGATATAACTACGCTTGACCTAATTCCCATTTAAGAGAGGATACATAGGAAGCTCTATGGGTTTGGTTAGATCCTAATAAAATCTTCATTTCCCGTAGAACTAGTAACTAGGGTAGAATTTTGAAAAAGACCTCAAATATCATATCAAGTCCAGCCGACGCCATCACATGACAGAAAGCTAGAAATCGATTAAGTAATTGGGAAAGAATTTGAGAAGGATTCGCAAAATTTTGGAGCAGATCCAACAAATTTCGTGCACATAGAACGACCAAAGGATAAAACTGGGGCAGAATTTTATGGAGGACCCTCAAAATTCTAAAGTAAGGAAGCCATAATGTCTCTAAAAGCATTACAGTCATAAGTTCATCTAATTTACGTGATATGACATACCACTATGTTTCTAAATAACTCTATCTCATCAATAAGTGTATATTTTTGAAAATTTTATTTCTATGGATGCCAGGTGTTACCCAGGACGACTCAAACATGGCCTCCAAAGCAAAGCAAAGCAAACAGACAAAGGCACGAACCAACCTCTCCCCTACAAAACTCACGATATTCTTTGGATGCAGGCACAATGAACATAGTCCGAAGGTATCATCCTTATAGCTTGAAGACACTATCTCATGGCCTGAGGATCTCTCAATTATGTACGTCATTATTCAAAGGCGTCATCGTTTGGTGGCACCATTTTCATGGCTCGAGAACATTATTTCATGGCTTGCGAATCTCTTATCTCATGATTCATATCCCGGGACATCATGGTATAAGGACGTCATCTTCACTATCAAAAGATAACCTTCATGGTCTAAAGGGAATTTGCATCATGTTTAAATTCTCGCAATAATCTATATACTCACATGCATCGAGTTTTAAGTTTTGCAGGTAACACAAGAAGTAATCATTCTTCAAATAGGAGCAACCTTCGCTCCGATTTCCGCTCGTACCACTTACACTCTATCACTTAACTGATCCCCATTAATCTCCAGTCTTTACTCTGCGACAAAAAAAAGATATCTACCTTAGAAAAAAAAAGATATTATTTTGCTGAGATTGTTACTTTTTGTGATTTTTACCTATTTTTCATATTTGTTACTCCTAATTAGTACTACTTGCCTTAATTAGTTTCTTAGCCTTATTTCTAGGTTTTGTGTTATTCAAACCGACATACAAATGGCCTATGACTTATTTCTTGCCTTATATAAACCCCAATCTGGTCTGTTAATTGATTCTCCCTACTTTATGGGATCTTTCTCAGATTCTTTTGTGTTAATTGATTGAGTTTTGCAACCCCAGTCAACTGGCTAATTTTATTTGTATACCTTATTTTGTGAACTCTATTATTTTTTGTCTTATTTGCATTACTATGTTAAGTACTATATAAACCCCATTCTGATTTCTTTCAAACATACCAACACACTCAGAAAGATACAGAAACACACACACAAAAACTCTTATTCATACACTCTCTCTAATGTAATTTTTCTGTTACTTGTGTTTACTACATTGTCTAGCCGGGTGAAAGCCAAGGCTAGACATTGGATTCAACTTGCCTTTACCTTCCTGTTTGCTATCTCTTAACCAGTATACCCCTATTTTTGTTATCATAATCTCTTCTATGTGCTAAGTGTCTCAGTATACTTCAGCTTTAATACTTGTCTCCTTGCCATCTCCTTCTCAACTTCTATGTTGCAGTTCCTATTCTCTATGACTTATATGATTGATGGTTCACTCTGAACCTCAACATGTGCATGTTTATTATATGTTTTTTGTTTGTTTTAACCAGTATGCTTTATTCTTGTTAACTCTTTTTCCCATGTGGTTGTGTGGTTAGTGTTACAACATGCTTCTGTTCTACCTTATGTTTCTCTTAACTAGCATGACTTAAGTCATGTCCTACTCTATATTATAACATGTCCTTTTTTTCCCATGATACTGGTTTACTCATTTTGAAACTAGCATGTATAATTCCCACTGTCCCACCTTGTTCTGTATGGTAGTTTGATTAGTCATTGTGATTTCAGCACGTTTCTATGTTTAATACATGTGTATGCACGCACCTAGTAATAGTTAATGGACTAAGTCAATTCCAACCGTGTGAAGCCTTGTTTGACTTCATTGTGACTCTGTTTTGTCTATGATTCTAGTGTTCCAGGTGATTGTAACCATTGGAATTCATGTCGGGACTCAATTTGTTAAATGTACTTTTGTTTGTAGTTTTTGATCTTGTGACCAATTCCTATTCACTTCTAAAAATTCAAACTATTTTTTTCTAAAACTACCTCTTACTTTATGTACTATTTTCAACTCCTACTCTTAGATATTTAGGGTCTCGCCCCTCCAGTGTGAGCACTACCTAGAAGTCCATAAGACTCCTCCAAAATTTGACACGCTGGGGCTGGTTTTTTCAAACTTGTTTACGAAAACTATTTCTTTGAAAAAGTTTTGGTGTGAGGATTGTCCCGGGTCCTTGAGGTTCTTGGGAACTTTGGCACACCAGAAGCCCACTTGGTAATATGGACTGTTGGTGTACTCCGGATCTTATTGAAGGCCTGGCTTCCAGATTGATTTTGGGCATGCCAAGGACCCCTATAATATAGTAATTTTCATTATGCAATTCATTTGTAATGTTATGTAATAACAATCTTTGCAAAACAGATATAAGAGTAATTAGTAAAAAATTGGAAAGGGATTTTTGTATTCTTTGGTGGGGTCCGTGTAGAAACCATGCACATAGGTGATTGTGAAGATATTTATATGCATTAGAAACCATATTATAGGGTTTATCTCATTTTGCTGAATTTTCATAATTTGCATCTTAGAAATCCTACTTATAGGATCTACATTCTAACTCAGCGTGCATGCGTGCACTAGTGACCATGTCCATAATGTTTTTTCCATTTGATTAACCAATTTTCCTAGCGACGTCATTAAGAATTTTGCCCACTTGGGATTTGTATAAATCATGCCTATAATGTCTAAAAATAATTTTTTGCATTTAGAAACCATGCTTATAGGTTTTCAAAATCAGTTCCTGCATTTAGATATCATGCCTATAGAATTTCAAAAATTAGTTTCTGCATTTAGATATCATTCCTATAAGGTTTTAGAAACCATTTCAGCACTTAGAAAGCATGGCTATAGGATTTAAAGATAAAATCTGCCTGTTAAAAATTAGTAGTCGATTTACAGCTAAGATGTCATATCTGTAAGGTTCTGCCCGACTATCACTTAGGCAAACCTATAGGTTAACTAAAATTCTGGGTTTAAAATTGTGATTGCTTGTTTGAAATATGTCCGGATTCAGAGTGTTAACAAAATTAGTACACAAATTAATAGGTACTCATATGCATGCTTCAATAAAACTGTTGTATATTCTGTTTATGCTCACTAGATATCCTGCCTATAGGATCCTAAAATCATTTGTTTGTACATCGTGCATTTGTTTGTCTATTTGTGGAGGTTAACATGAGCCTACTTAATTGCTTCTTTACGTAATAGTCCTATTTCACTTTTTTTTGTCGCTTAGTTTTCTCCTTTTAAACAACATAGGTGAGTCTAAAACTGCCTTAAATAGAGGTCCTAAGGCAGTTCTAATTTTTTGCGCTAATACTACATGTAGCACCCTAACCTGGGGACGATCACCAAGTATTGTACAGAAGTGATCCTTTAAGCTAAAAAACCTAGGACCCCTTTTACTCCTCGTTTTAAAAGTAATATCTGTTTGTTTATCTGCTTATAAGACTAATTCGCTTAAATTAAGTTTGGCCGGGACCCACTATTGTGGACCTCGAGGGGAGCCTAACACCTTCCCCTCAAGGTAATTTCGAGCCCTTTCCCAATCTCTAGTAATATAAACTAGTTTATGAGTTAGTTGCTTTATGTATCCTAACACATCTTAATCCGTTAGGTGGTGACTCTTCAAATCTCATACCCGATTTCGAAAGAAAAGGAGTTATTCCAAAATGTCAAAATTCGGAATCCGCGGGGAAAAAGGGGGCGCTATAGGATCAAGTCCAAACCTTCCAGTATTAAGCTATGGAGAAGGGAATCCATATTCTGCCACTTTTGCACTTAAGATAGTTCATGTTGGCCTAAATCCTGCGTAGTAACTCAACCGAAACATAAAAGGACCTAAATAGTTTTCCCATTTCAACAGTCTGGCCTGTCCTTTCGAAGTGAGGACCTCTTCACATACCGACATTTCCTCTTGGGTTCCAACCGCATATAGCTCTTCCCTTTTAAAGAAAAAAAGAATTCAACCTCGAATCCAAATCTTGAAGGATCAAGTGTCAATATCATTATATCAATATGCATGGCAAAATAAGAGAAATAAATCTCGTCCCGATGTATTTTTTTAACCCAATTTCTTCTAAGCAACGTAAAGACTCGTATATAAGTTATGTACATATCATCATTGTAGAGACACATAATTCTCTAAGTAAGCACATAATGCACATTTCATGAGCTCATTCGATACTCCAAAACGATAAGTAGACTCCATCTATAAACTACAATAAAATGTACCAATACTTTATCTCTCAATCCACTTTCATACCAAGAAATGTATTTTTCAAACTCGAAATTCCACAAAACCTCCTAGTATAAAGAGGCAACACTTTAAATTAATCACAATAATAACTATCTAAACAAATATTTCCAACATGCTTCCTAGAATAATGTTATGATAAACCCAAGTAGCATAACATCCACTAAAGTCCATTCACTAAGAAATTAAATACTCACTTGGCAAGAAATACACACGAGGATTTAAGAAAAACCAATATTTTTAAAGATAAAACTCACTATGTACAAATTAATTTTATCAACAAAGTATTCCAATCCACTTTGCAAATAAAGGAAACACGAAAGGTAGATGAAGCATCAATGTAGCACACTTATGCATCTCTCAAAATGAAGACTCGGCTACCTGTATCGACCAGAGGCATTGTCTCGAAACATGTCATAGTCCACGTAGAATGCTATAACAGTGGGCACCGCAGAGGGTTCAGTCTCTTTCATGTCCTTTCCCCCTGCATATTATTCTCATTGCCATCCTCAATCCCTTCATACGACCTAGTTCCTTAACCAACAAAAGAAATTCAAGTGAAATTTATTTATTATCTCATTTGTAAAGAAAGCCATATAATTTTGCATTCAGTTGAAGATTAATTACTTTATTATGTTTCGTTTCCCAAGCTGTCCTTCCCCATTGCTTCTCTGGATCATTATGAAAAATTGAGTAAATCTTTCCTCTTTTATTTTCTATTAAATATATGTGAAAAATTGTAAAGCGTGGTCAGAGAATGATATGAATTATCAGATTTTGTATGCAAAAAAAAAAAATGAACAAAAAAAGTCAGGGTAATATTGTACAAAAGAAGTACGGTGTTTGTTCTACCTGCCACCCTCAATAGCCACCAACGCCTATATCCCATACCCTACATTGGTTATTGAAACACAATTATATAATGGCTTAGTGTAAGATATATGGACTTATATCTACATACATATGAACAATATATGGATAAATTATATGTTATGTGTTATCTTTTGTTTTGGCCTAATTTTGTGGTCTTATGGACATTAAGTTAAGGGGGCCAATGTGTTGTCATATAAAGTGTAGGACTAATGTGTAGATACCCAAAAGGGTAACCTTAGTTAATGATGGGCTAACTAAGGTTACATATATGTAACCATGGTTACATGCTTGTGACTCTTGAGTTTTGTAACTCTTTTGTTATAAAGTGGGGGTTATGGTTCCCACATTATTGCAAGACATAATCTCTTCTTCCTCCCATTGAATCAAGAAAAAAACTCCATTGTTGTCTTGCAAATTCTTGTGGAAAACCATACACCAATTTGGTTATTGTCATATTATTGTTGTTGTGAAACTATTCACATATTTTAGTCTTGTGAGGAATTCTTGTGGAAACATCAACTTCAAGACAATCTTGAAGGAAGGATCAAGGAGCAATATTCATAAGGACATTTGGACAATCATCAAAGGAGGTTCAAAGATTTCCACAAATGGATTCAAGTAAGCTTCCGCTCATGTAGTTGTAATTCCGAATTATTCGATATGAAGGATATTGTATTTTAATTGGAATCATTATTCTAACAATTGGTATCAGAGCCACCTTCATATTTGGATAATTTGGATGTTCATAAGATTCATGTTATGTTAGGTTCATGTTCAAGTAAAGTTAGAATTTTATTTTTGAAATTCTAGTACCATGAAGTAGCATGATTTTATGAATGTTATGGTTTTTTTTGATGAAATTTGATGTTGTAATATCATGTTATCTTTACCTGATTTAAAACATTGAATTTAGCATGATTTTGGTTGATGAACAACATGTTTTCTTGTTTAAAGATTCTTGTTGAAAGACTGCCAGAATAATCGATTATTCTGGACCAGTAAGGTTGAAATTTTTTCTCACTGCCAGAATAATCGATTATCTGTTTAAGATAATCGATTATCCTGGACCAGTAAGGCTGAATTTTTTTCTCACTGCCAGAATAATCGATTATCTGTTTAAGATAATCGATTATCCTGGACCAGTAAGGTTGAAATTTTTTTTTAATGCCAGAATAATCGATTATCTGTTTAAGATAATCGATTATCCTGGACCAGTAAGATTGAAACGTTTTTTTTAATTAGTAAAATATTTCAAGTCTTTTAAGTTTCAGATTTTAATTGAATATTAATAATATGTCAATTAACATTAAGTTTTTAATATTATTAATGTATAATACATTAATAATATTTAAGTTTTGAATATTAATTGTTTTAGTCCATCAATTTTCAGATTTTGGAATTGTCCAACTAAGAATATAACAATTAATATTCAGTTGTTGCATGTCAAAACATGTAACATATTAAGTTAAGATTCATAATATGGCTTAAGGAACTAAAGTTTTTAGCATCTAATATTTTAAATTAGTCAATTGAAGCATTATGTTGCCAAAGTAACCTCTATTGTGTAGATTGATTGAACTTGAAATATAAGATGACTGTGGATGTTAGTCTTCCATGCGTTTAACACCGGCCCAAAGGAAGGTTGTTATTTGGAAGGAATTCGAACATGCTTGTGGTGATAAATATGAGACAATTATTTGGTTTTCCATGTGAATATTAAGTCGGCCCAAAGGAAGGCTTGATATTTGACAGGAGTTTATTGTCTATATTTGATCACTACACCAAGAGTACCACTTACAAGTTGATTTTCTGTCCAAAGACTAAAATCAATGTTGTGCTAGGTATCTTGTAATGGGATTTGCCTATTTTGAATCTATAAAGTACAGTTAAAGTTCAAGTTATTGTAAGCATGTATTAAGTAATCCTTTTGTTCTATTTTCAGTTAATTCTTCTGCTGCTTCGGTATCTGCGAACATCAATAGCATCCCTGTGCTTAACGGCACAAACTTTAAGGAATGGAAAGAGAACATCATGATCGTTCTCGGTTGCATGGATCTTGACCTTGCACTTCGGAATGAGCAACCTGCTTCTCTTGAGGATACATCCTCTGCTGATGAAAGGAGGGAGATGGAGAAGTGGGAACGCTCGAATCGCATGAGTCTAATGATCATGAAGCGTGCAATTCCAGAATCATTCAGGTGCACTATGAATGATGAAGCTAATGCCAAAGTTTTCCTTGAAAACCTTGAAAAGCGTTTTATGCAAAACGAAAAGGCGGAAACAAGTACACTATTGAGTAAACTTGTTTCCATGAGGTATAAGGGCAAGGGAAATATTAGGGAGTACATTTTGGAAATGTCTCATCTTGCTTCGAAACTTAAGTCACTCAAGCTAGTATTACCTGAGGAACTGCTTGTGTACTTTGTTTTGATATCTCTTCCTACACACTTTAATCAGTTTAAGGTCAGTTATAACTGCCTGAAGGAGAAATGGACTCTTAATGAGCTCATTTCACATTGTGTGCAAGAAGAGGAAAGGATAAAGCAAGATAAGACTGAAAGTGCTCATTTGGCATCCTCTTCTAAGGAAACTAAGAAGAGGAAAGGTAAGGAAGTTGCGGTTGCAAGGCCCAAGATTAAGCAACATAAGGAACCTAAGGTTGAAATTACTGAATTAGGTTGCTTTTTCTGTAAGGGGACTAATCATGTGCAGAAAGATTGTACCAAGTACCATGCCTGGCGTGCGAAAAAAGGTATATTTCTTTCTCTTGTTTGTTCTGAAGTTAATTTAATTTCGGTACCTAAGGATACTTGGTGGGTAGATTCTGCTGCTACTACTCACATAAGTATATCTATGCAGGGTTGCCTGAACTGCCGAAAACCAAATGATGGTGAAAGATACATCTATGTGGGTGACGGCGAGAAGGTGCCAGTTGAGGCTATTGGCAAATTTAGGCTGTTGTTTAAGACCGGTTTTCATTTAGATTTGGATGAGACTTTTATTGTACCGTCTTTTAGACGGAATATAATTTCTGTTCCCAAATTGGACATATCCGGTTATTCATGTTCTTTCGGTGATAATAAAGTTAGTCTCTTTCAGAATTCAAATCTTATTGGTACTGGTCTTTTATCAACATTTGATAGTCTATATTTGGTTGACACAATAACCTCACATAATGAAACCTTGCATACAAGTTTAAGTGGTACCAAAAGAAAATTAACTAATGAGAATTCTATATCACTTTGGCATAAACGTTTGGGTCACATATCCATTCAAAGAATTCAGAAACTCGTGTCAGATGGAATTCTTGATTCTCTTGATTCCTCAAATTCGGATATTTGTGTTGAGTGTATCAAGGGTAAACAAACAAACAAGACGAGATTGGGTGCTAAGAGAGCTTCGGACGTCTTAGAATTGATACATACGGATATTTGTGGGCCATTCCCTACTCCTTGTAGGAATGGTCAACAATACTTTATCACATTCATAGACGATTACTCTCGTTATGGGTACCTATATCTTATTCATGAAAAGTCCCAATCCATACACGTGTTCAAATCATTTAAGGCTGAAGTTGAAAATCAACTAAGCAAAAGAATTAAATACGTTAGATCTGACCGTGGTGGTGAATACTATGGTCGATATGATGGTTCAGGTGAACAACGTCCAGGGCCATTTGCTAAATTCCTAGATGAGTGTGGGATCGTCCCTCAGTATACTATGCCAGGAAGTCCTACGATGAATGGTGTAGCTGAGAGACGAAATCGGACCCTTAAGGATATGGTAAGAAGTATGATTTGTCGTACTACTTTGCCAGACTCACTCTGGGGTGAAGCATTAAAAACCGCAGCTTATCTTAATAGAGTTCCAACTAAAGCTACAATCAAAACTCCATATGAACTTTGGACTGGGCATAAACCCAATATTAGGCATTTACACATTTGGGGTTGTCCAGCTGAGGCAAGGCCTTATAGGCCGAATGAAAGGAAACTGGATGCTAAGACGGTTAGTAGCTATTTTGTTGGATACTCTAAAAGGTCCAGGGGTTTTAAGTTTTATGATCCCACTTCTAGAACTATTTTTGAGACGGGTAATGCTAGGTTTTTTGAGGATATTGAGTTTGGGGGGTGGGGAGATAAATTTGTTAGAGATTTTGTCTTTGAGGAAGAACATGTGTCTTTCCCTCAAGTTGTTGATCTTGGTCAGGGTGTTATCATTCCTGACACGGATCATACAACTCCAGTTCAAGACAATCTCAAAAATCTCCCCAATCAGGATCCTGAAATTACTAATGAAAATCAAACTCAACAACCTCAAGAAACTGAAATGCCATTAAGGAGATCCACTAGAGAGAGGAGAAATGCAATTCCGGATGATTATGTTGTATTTCTCCAAGAACAAGAAAGTGATATTGGACTTGAGGAAGATGATCCAATCAACTTCCGTCAAGTCATTAAGGGTTCTAACTCTCAAAAGTGAATTGATGCCATGAATGGTGAGATGAAGTCTATGAGCGATAATGACGTTTGGGAGCTTGTTACATTGCCCGAAGGTATTAAACCAATTGGTTGTAAATGGATTCTTAAAACCAAAAGGGATTCAGGGGGCAATGTTATTAAGTATAAAGCTCGTCTTGTCGCAAAAGGCTACACTCAGAAGGAAGGCATTGATTATAAAGAGACTTTCTCTCCAGTTTCATCGAAAGACTCTTTCAGGACTATAATGGCATTAGTAGCACATTTTGATCTTGAGCTTCATCAGATGGATGTTAAGACAGCATTTCTCAATGGTGACATTGAGGAAACAATTTATATGGTGCAACCTGAAAACTTTGTTTCGGATGAATCAGAGAAAAAGGTTTGCAAATTAAAGAAATCCATCTATGGGCTCAAGCAGGCTTCCCGTCAATGGTATTATAAACTTCATGCAGTCATTACATTTTTTGGTTTTGAACCGAATATTGCTGATGACTGTATATACCATAAGTTCAGTGGGAGTAGGTATATTTTTCTGGTTTTATATGTCGATGACATACTGCTTGCCTGTAACGATATAGCATTATTACTTGAAACTGAGAAATTTCTTTCAAAGAAATTTGAAATGAAAGATCTTGGTGAAGCTTCTTTTGTATTAGGAATTCAGATACATCGAGATCGCTCAAAAGGTGTTCTCGGTCTGTCACAAAAGGCCTATATCGATAAGGTTCTGAAAAGATTTGGCATGCAGGATTGTAAACCAGGCAACACCCCTGTTGCAAAGGGAGACAAGTTTAGTCTCAAACAGTACCCAAATAATAATTATGAAATTTCAGAAATGCAGAAGACGCCTTATGCTTCGGCTGTAGGTAGTCTGATGTATGCTCAGGTATGTACACGACCTGATATAGCATACATTGTTGGGATGTTAGGCAGATATCTAAGAAATTCGGGAATGGACCATTGGAAGGCAGCCAAACGGGTCATGAGGTACTTACAGAGAACAAAGGATTACATGCTTACATATCGGAAATCGGACCAGCTTGAGATCATTGGGTATACCGATTCCGATTTTGCTAGATGTCAGGATAGTTTGAAGTCTACTTCAGGCTATATTTTCATGCTTGCTGGCGGTGCTATCTCTTGGAGAAGCATCAAGCAAACTCTTACGGCCACTTCCACCATGGAAGCGGAATTTATGGCATGTTATGAAGCATCCAATGAGGCATAATGGCTGCGGAATTTTGTTGGTGGACTGCGCGTTATTGATAGCATTAAAAAGCCACTTAGGCTATTATGTGATAACAGATCGGCAGTCCTTTATGCTAATAACAACAGTAGTTTGACGAAAGCAAAACATATGGACGTCAAATTTCGGGTTGTTAAAGAAAGAGTACAAAATGGACAGTTGTGTATTGAGTACATTAGTACAAACTCCATGATTGCGGATTCGCTCACTAAGGGATTGACACCAAAAGTATTTCATGAGCATATTGCTTGTATGGGTGTCAAATCAGATAAGGATTATGTATTTTAGTGGGAGTTTGTATTGTACAATTATGTATTGTCCATTATATTCAGAAATTCAGTATTCAGTTATATCTGCAGATATTCAGTTTTAAAGTTTTTGTACTCTTACAGTTTATGATTGATCTCAATAAAGAGAACCAGTTGGAAATAGATATTCTATTGACCACACTTTATGTTATTTCCATGCTACATACCTACACTTGATCCATGTCGTTGGTTATATTGATATACGTGATCTATGTTGGTTCTAGTTACGAATTAGTAACGAAGAGCTCTTAGTTCCTATGTTGGTATGATTGATGGACCGGATTGTTCATGACAATTTTATTGTAATAGCAATTTTGAGCTCCTAAGGTTATATTGTAACATATAATGCTGAGGTTTGTACATATGTATGTGTATCTCGTCCAAGTGGGAGATTGTAAGATATATGGACTTATATCTACATACATATGAACAAATATGGATAAATTATATGTTATGTGCTATCTTTTGGTTTGGCCTAATTTTGTGGTCTTATGGACATTAAGTTAAGGGGGCCAATGTGTTGTCATATAAAGTGTAGGACTAATGTGTAGATACCCAAAAGGGTAACCTTAGTTAATGATGGGCTAACTAAGGTTACAGATATGTAACCATGGTTACATGCTTGTGACTCTTGAGTTTTGTAACTCATTTGTTATAAAGTAGGGGTTATGGTTCCCACATTATTGCAAGACATAATCTCTTCTTCCTCCCATTGAATCAAGAGAAAAACTCCATTGTTGTCTTGCAAATTCTTGTGGAAAACCATACACCAATTTGGTTATTGTCATATTATTGTTGTTGTGAAACTATTCACATATTTTAGTCTTGTGAGGAATTCTTGTGGAAACATCAACTTCAAGACAATCTTGAAGGAAGGATCAAGGAGCAATCTTCATAAGGACATTTGGACAATCATCAAAGGAGGTTCAAATATTTCCACAAATGGATTCAAGTAAGCTTCCGCTCATGTAGTTGTAATTCCGAATTATTCGATATGAAGGATATTGTATTTTAATTGGAATCATAATTCTAACACTTAGAGCAACGATCAAGTACGCCATTGTGATGAAATGGTTGCGACTTTTAATATTGCAAATTGAAAGCACAAACAACTATGTATATATATTATAAAAGTTAGCTCAAAGTAATAAACAAAAAGATAGACAACAAAGTAGAGAGAAATAGAGAAGAGAATATATTTCTTCTATGTATCCAAGTGTATTACAAAATGATTTCTCATCCTCTATTTATAGTACTACATAGGGCATACTAAAAGAATTACATAAATATGTCATTAAGCTTTTGAGATCATGGAGGAAGATCATGGGGGAGATCATGGAGGTTTGGGAGTTACAACCATAAGTATTGGAGTAGTGGGAGTTATGGAGATAATGGATAAAAGTAGTGGGTGTTATAGGAGTTATGGACATCCACCATAATCTAATATTTCATAACACTCCCCCTTGGATGTCCAAAGATAATGTGCCTCGTTAAAACCTTAACTAAAATAAAACCCAATGGGAAAAAAATTCTAGAAAAGGAAAAAGAGTACACATATCTAACAAAATGCATTTTTTGTTGCCTCGTTAAAAACCTTGCAAGGAAAACCCATTGGGACAAAACCTTGTAAGGGAAAAAGAGTGCAACGCACATTAACTCCCCCTGAAAAGAGCATCAATTTTACATCCTTGAGCCTTCGCATTCCGATCTTGTGTACCAGCTTCTTGAAGGTTGACGTTGGTAGAGATTTTGTGAACAAATCAGCCATATTATCACTTGAACGAATCTGTTGCACATTGATATCACCATTCTTTTGAATATCATGTGTGAAAAATAACTTTGATGAAATATGCTTTGTTCTATCTCCTTTTATGAATCCTCCCTTCAATTGGGCTATGCATGCTGCATTGTCTTCATACAAAATCGTGGGTAGTTTGTCACATTTCAAACCACATTTGTCTCGAATATGATGTATTATAGACCTCAACTACACACACTCTCGACTTGCTTCATGAATAGTGATTATCTCAGCATTGATTAGATGAAGTAGCCACAATTGATTGCTTAGTCGATCGCTAAGATATGGCAGTGCCTCCACAGATAAACACATAACCTGTTTGAGATCGAGCCTTGTGTGGGTCAGATAAATATCCAGCATCAGCATAACCAACAAGATCAGGACTGCAATTATTGCTATAAAATAAGCCCATATCGGTAGTCCCTTTTAGATACCGCAATATATGTTTGATTCCATTCCAATGTCTCCTTGTGGGAGCAGAGCTATATCTTGCTAAGACATTAACTGAAAAAGTTATGTCAGGCCTTGTAGTATTTGCAAGATACATTAGTGCGCCAATTGCACTAAGATATGGTACTTCAGGACCAAGTAGCTCTTCATTCTTTTCTTGCGGTCGGAATGGATCCTTATTCACATCAAGTGATCGAACAACCATCGGAGTACTTAAAGGATATGCTCCATCCATGTAAAACCGTTTCAATACCTTTTCCATATAGGCAGATTGATGAAGAAAAATTACATTTTCCAAATATTCAATTTGCTAACCAAGACATAATGTTGTCTTTCCGAGATCTTTCATCTCGAATTCCTTCTTTAAATAATCAATTGCCTTTTGGAGTTCTATGGGAGTTCCAATAAGGTTTATGTCATCGACATATACGGCAAGTACAACAAATTCCGATGTTGTTTTCTTTATAAAAACATATGGGCAAATGGCATCATTTATATAGCCTTCCTTTAATAAACACTCACTAAGACGATTATACCACACTCGTCCTGATTGCTTTAGACCATACAAAGATCTTTGCAATTTGATTGAAAACATTTCCCGAGACTTTGAATTATGAGTGTTTGGCATTTTGAATCCATCGGGAATTTTCATGTATATCTCATTATCAAGTGAGCCATAAAGATAGGCAGTAACCACATCCATTAAATGCATGTCAAGCTTTTCAAGGACAGCAAAACTAATGAGATAACGGAAAGTTATAGCATCGATTACGGGTGAATATGTCTCTTCATAATCGACACCAGGCCTTTGAGAAAATCCCTGTGCAACAAGGCTTGCCTTATATCTTTGTACCTTGTTTTTCTCATTTCTCTTGCGTACAAAGACCCATCTATAGCCAACAGGCTTAACACCATTAGGTGTTTCAACTATAGGCCCAAAAACTTCACGTTTTGCAAGTGAATTCAATTCTGATTGGATTGCTTCTTGCCATTTTGGCCAATCAAGTCTTTGTCGACATTCTCCAATAGATTGAGGTTCAAGATCCTCATTTTCTTGCATAATGCTAGATGCAACATTATATGCAAAGACATAATCCACCACTATATCCACTCGATTAAAATTTGTCTCAATATCGATTGGGTTTATTAATAGTTCCTTATTTTCCTGAGTCTCGGGCTCAATGGGTTCTTCATGAATCTCAGAATTTATTAAATCGTGAATTTCCTCATGAGATTCTTTCGTAGTGTCATTTTGATCATTTGCTTTCCTTTTTCTAGGATTTCGATCTTTGGAACCTAATGGCCTGCCACGTTTTAGGCGTGCTTTCGACTCATTAGATATGACACTAGAAGATTATCCAATAGGGACATCAATACGGATTGGAACATTCTCTGCGGGGATGTGAGATTTTGTTATCCTTTTCAAGTCCGTGAATGCGTCAGGCATTTGATTTGCTATTCTTTGCAAATGGATAATATTTTGCACCTCTTTTTCACAAATAGAGGTATGTGGATCAAGATGAGATAATGATGGATTTTTCCACAAAATTTCCCGTTTGGTTTCACCAACTTCTCCCCCTAATTTTGGGAAAAGTGTCTCATCGAATCGACAGTCTGCAAATCGTGCAGTGAACAAATCCCCTGTCAATGTTTCGAGGTAGCGAATAATGGAGGGCGATCCAAACCCAACATATATTCCTAACCTTCTTTGCGGACCCATTTTGGTGCGGTATGGCGGTGCTACAGGCACATATACTGCGCATCCAAAAATTCTTAAATGGGATATTAGGTTCATGACCCAAAACTAATTGCAACGGGGAATATTTGTGATAATTCGTCGGTCTGAGACGAACTAGCATTGCTGCATGCAAAATGGCGTGACCTCAAACCGAAGTGGGCAGCCTCGTTTCATGAGTAATGGTCTTGCAATCAACTGCATACGTTTAATTAAAGATTCTGCAAGACCATTTTGAGTGTGAACATGAGCTACAGGATGTTCCACTTTTATCCCAATTGATAAGCAATAATCATTAAATGCTTGGAATGAAAACTCAGCAGCATTATCTAGTCTAATAGACTTAATTGGATTATCAGGAAACTGTGCTCGCAATCGAATTATTTGTGCCATTAATTTTGCAAACGCAAGGTTGCGTGATGACAATAGGAACACATGAGACCATCTAGAGGGTGCGTCTATTAAGACCATAAAATATCAAAAGGACCCACTAGGTGAGTGAATAGGTCCACAAATATCCCCTTGTATACGTTCCAAAAACGTAGGTGACTCAGTTCCAACCTTTGTTGGTGATGGTCTAATAATTAACTTTGCCTTGATAACAAGAAGTGCAAGAAAATTCATTATTTAAAAGAATCTTTAAATTCTTTAATGGATGCCCATATGATTTTTCTATAATCCGTCTCATCATAATTGATCCAGGATGTCCCAATCGATCATGCCAAAGTACAAAAGTATTGGAATCAGTAATCTTTTGGTTTACTGTGGAATGTGCCTCAATTGCACTAATTTTTGTCCAATACAGGCCACAAGATAAAGATGGGAACTTCTCAATAACCCTCTTTTGGCCAGAGACATTCTTTGTAATGATGAGGTATTCAAGATTATTCTCATCTATTATCTCAATATGATATCCATTTTGACGGATATCTTTAAAACTCAACAAGTTCCTCTTGGACTTGGAAGAGAACATTGCATTCTCTATGATAAATATTGTTCCTTTAGGCAGAGTTATAGTTGCTCTTCCGGAGCCGTCAATCAATTTACTACTACCAAAAATTGTAGTAACATCTGCCTTACACATACTTAAATGAGAGAAATATTTCTTCTCTTCGAATATCGTATGTGTGGTACATGAATCAATTAAACAAATATTTTTACAATTGGAAGTTGATCCAAGTTTGCTTTGTGAGATATCCATATTTGCTTCCCATGGTTTGACATACAAAAGAAATATACGAAAAATATTAGTATTTTTTTTTATAGATATGAGAATAAACAAATTTAAGTCTATGATTCAACATAATAGTTTCAGTGCGGTCATTATGAAAAAAAAATATCTTTTATCATAGTTATTCTCCTTTTAATATCAAAGTATTAACAATTAGTAGTAGCATAAAGAGTCTTCACAATATTTCTTTTATTATTATATTTAATGTGCTACAAATAAAGCATAAGATGAATGTGTAATCTAAAGTTATATATTTTTAAAACCATAATACTACTAGCATAATAGCACCTTTAATGTGCTAACACATTAACACCGAGCAGATTATTAAGGATTACAAAAATGAAACTGATCATTCTGTTTAATATATATATTTTTTTATTATTATTTCAAGCATATTATAATATTTTAACGAATACTTGCTTGATACTTAGCTTTACTAGCTTAAAGCAGAAAATATAAAATTTGAACCATATTACAATAATAGATAACTTATGTAATCTATGATAATTGTTTATTCATTAACTACTACGAATAAGTAAAAATAAAAATATCAAACTGCTCAATCTTCTTTAACCATGGATTCATCACCGATCAAGTGATCTATTTTCCCCTCAGGGTGCTCAAAGAAGTCTGCCACATCCAAGTGGGTGATGTCAAAATTATTGTCAGAGACAAAATTGGTTTCAGGGCCTTTACTCTTTAGAGATGCTTGATAAAGCTCAACCAAATGTCTTGGTTCACGGCAAATTTTTGCCCAGTGCCCTTTTCCACCGCAACGATAACATATAGTTTCTGAACTATTTGCTTTTGGATTCTCATAATTCCATTTCCGCTTTTGGTGGTTATATCTCTTTGGGGGGTGACTAACACCAGGAAAATTTCTTCCTTGTCCACGTCCACGGCCATGACCCCGACCACGACCATGACCATGAAAGCCATAGCCTTTTCCACGCTTAGCATAATGGGAATACACCTTATCTACTTCAGGCAATGGTGTAGACCCAGTGGGTTGATTTTCGTGATTTCTCATGAGCAGGTCATTGTTTCGCTCAGCCACAAGGAGAAGAGAAATCAGCTCAGAGTACTTTTTGAAACCTTTCTCTCTGTACTATTGTTGCAGAACCATATTGGAGGCATGAAACGTTGTAAACGTTTTTTCATGCATATCATAATCAGTTATAGTATCTCCACAGAGTTTCAATTTAGAAGTAATTCTAAACATTGCAGAATTATATTCAGAAATAGACTTAAAATCTTGGAGCCTCAGATGAGCCCAATCATATCGTGCTTGTGGCAGAGTGACCAACTTTAAGTTGTCATATCTCTCCTTTAAGCCATTCCACAAGATAAGTGGATCTTTGACTGTGAGATATTCAATTTTCAAACCTTCATCAAGGTGATGGCGCAAGAAAATCAAGGCCTTAGCACAGTCTTGGGTGGATGCATTATTTCTGTCTTTAATGGCGTCTCCAAGACCCATTGCATCCAAATGGATTTCAGCATCCAACACCCATGTCATGTAGTTCTTGCCCGAAATTTCAAGGGCAACAAACTTTTTTTTCATAATGTCAGACATAATTAAAACAAAATTAGGAGGAGAAAAAATACCTTAATTTTCTTAAAGAGATTCTTGAGATAGTAGAGCTTCGTGCTGATAACGTATTACAAAACTTAGCTTAAAGTAATAAACAAAAAGATAGACAATAAAGTAGAGAGAAATAGAGAAGAGAATATATTTCTTCTATGTATCCAAGTGTATTACAAAATGACTTCTCATCCTCTATTTATAGTACTACATAGAGGTATACTAAAAGAATTCCATAAATATGTCATTAACCTTTTGAGATCATGGAGGAAGATCATGAGGGAGATCATGGAGGTGTGGGAGTTACAACCATAAGTATTGGAGTAGTGGGAGTTATGGAGATAATAGATAAAAATAGTGGGTGTTATAGGAGTTATGAACATCCACCATAATCTAATATTTCATAACAGTATATGCTTTAATCAGCTAAGATGAAAACTTGTCAGTTTTAATAACTGATGAACCGAACATACAACCAAGAGATTATGCATAATACTGTGGTAATTACTTCATCTATGATACAATAACAATGTAATTTAAAACTTACAGTGCAAGTGTGTGGAAAAAAGACACAGGCTTTTTTTTTTTCTTTTTTAATAAGATAAATAAATATAAAGACACAAACTTTCAATACAATTAGTGAGGAATTGAACATAACGGCTATAAATCATGCAAAACACCATATTAACTTCATCTTTTATGGAAAACATTGTTACGCAGGATATACAGTGAAATAAAGAAATAAAGAACAGTGCGGTAACATATGGTTTACTATAGTAAAAATATTTTTATTTTAGTTAAAAAGAAGGAAAATTTTATACTTGGCCTACTTGAAGTTAGAGACGCTAACTTCCTAATCATCAAAAAAAGGGCAATAAAACAAGAACCAAACAAAGAGACCAAAAGTCTAAGCAGCACGGCAACAATTTAATTATATATTAGTTCGAGAGAATTATCCCTAATTGAAGTTACAAAGAAGTTTAGAGAGACCGACTAAAAATCGATATGAGGGCTTTGCTTTACCTTGTCGTATTAGCTTCACAAAGAGTAAAAAGAAACACATAAATTGCTAGAATTAGTACTTATACACCTGCATGGATACGGAGGTCTGAATATCGTTCTTGCCTACACTTTAGTTTGCTGAAGAGTCGTTTGGTTTTGTTTTCGTACTTCCCTTGGTCTCCAAATTTAGAAAAGGAAATTAAATTAACAAGGGTAATTTCATAATTTAACTTTCAACTTAAGAGTTTCATGCTTTTAACATACTAATTATTATGTACATGCGTTGTCATTGCAAAATACAAACGTATTAAAAGTTGTTTACGGACAATTTTAAAAGGATATCCTTCATTTTCAGGAGGTGAAAGCTGAATTCTGCGGATAAACACATGCTTGGAAGTACATTAATCCATCATAATTTCTGTATATATGACGTTGTTGTCAAAACCTCTACATAATTGCATAGGTCATTTGACGGATCTAAATTTCTCAATAACATGATGGGTGCATTTTTTCTTCAAATTCAACATGTATGCAAGAGAAAATCAATTTTCAATTATTAAGATTATCATCAACTCTTCTATTAAAGAAACAAACAATTGGAGGAGAAAAGTAACTTGCACGAAGTAAAAGAAAACTAAAAGGGATTAATTAGCTGTCAAAATAAATTGAAATCTTCATAAAGCATGTTCTTTTAATTATTATTATTTAAAAATTACGAACTATGACTGAGTGAAAGAGGAAGAAGGCATATAGTGAAATTTATCAAAATAAAAATATGTAATGGATCCTAATTCAATGAGAACTCTTTAAGCATAGAGAGTTAGAATCTAACCCATTTAAAATTTGATATAATAATGTTGTGAGAATATTTGTGTCTGTTATATGCAAATATGATAGTAATATATATAAAAAATATTGAACTTGACAACAAACCTGTGCGGTGGAAGGCCGTTTGGTGTTAATGTATTTAAGTATTCTTCCGGATAGTAGTTGTTGGTATCATCTTCTGTTGAATCGAAACTGTGAAATATTTTGCTCTCACTAGGGAACTTGTCAATCAACATCTCATTTAGTTGATCAACATATTCATTTCTATTAGCTAAGATAGCTCTTTCTGTCATGTACTTTGCACAACTTCCATTTTCGTTTAATGATGGAAATATTTCTGTTATCAAGCGATCTTCACCACTAAAATTGCCATTGGGTTTGATAACCAATTGCTCAGGGAGGAGGATCATATCATCTTTTATTGTATGCTCTTTCCATTGCCGATGCGAAGCAAGAAATCACTGAATGTTGGTTCTGTTCTTGCTCTCATATTTCTAGTTTACTCAATTTTTTCCATTTTAGGCCATAAGTATGATTTTACCAAGCTAACATTTACAGTCTCAGCTCTCGACGCTTTTGAAACTACTGGTAGTACTTGACGAAAATCACCTCCAAAAACCATTACTTTTCCACCAAATGGTTCATCGATATCCATTATATCTCTGAAGCTCATGTCAAGCGTTTCGATAGTCTGACGCCTTGCCATAGGTGCTTCATCCCATATTATCAACTTTGCTTTTCTTATTAATTTTGCACCGCCACTTTGCTTAGACATATTTGTAATGGTAGTTTCATTTGTTTGCAGAGGTATGTCGAATCTAGAGTGAGTTGTACGATCCCCTGGTAAAATTGTTGCTGCTACACCACTTGTTGATGTTGCTAATGCTATCATACCTCGTGATCTGACATTTGCAAGCAATGCACGATAAAGGAATATTTTTCCGGTTCCTCCGGGCCCATCTACAAAAGAACAATTCTATTCTACCTGAATCTACTCTTTGCAATGTAGTCTTGAAAGCTTGTTCTTGTTCAGGATTTAGCTTTGATTGTGTATTGAAGTCTTCTTCATCCACTTGTATCGCCTTTTCTTCAATAATCTCTCTGCATTCTGAGGTAACATTATCATCTCGACTCCGATTAAGTTTTGGTAAATCATATCTTTCAACACTCTTGCCCATGCTTTCTAGAAATAATTAATGCTCTTCAACGTGCACGACATTTGAGTATCAGATAAACTCTCATGTATCCTTTTGAAGTCCTCTGACATATCCTCGTAATATGTGTCCCATAGTTTTCTAGTATTTGTTGGATTGCAATGTACCAATATAGTTGCAAACAAATTTCTTAGAGCTGATGGCATTTTGAAGAGAACTGCCTCACATAAGCATAGAAATGCTGTTATCTGATTCTAGTAACACTTTTTCTCTTGCAGATTCCTTGAGTGTTTGGCAATCTCTTTCATTAACCTTGAGTAAGTCTTCAAACGAAAATGGTCCTCTAACATGATTCAATAATAATCTCAAATAGTATCTTTCGCCTTCTTGGATTAGCTGCATTATTCAAGGAAAGAAGAAAAATAGATGAAATTTAAAGAAAGATATAGAAACTTCATTGAGTGAAATATTCAGTTCGTTACCTATAGCAATTCGGCCAATTAAGATCTTTTTTTCTTTTTTGTCCATTTCTTTGACTGAGAGTTCCATACATAATATTCTGGAAATTCTTTGTATAGGTAAATTCGTGCCTCTCGTCTGTTAAGCATGTCTTGAAATACTCAGTGAGCATGGTTTTCTTGACATTGTCTGATGCTATAACAGTTTGCAAATTTTGTCTTTTCCAGTAGTATACTAATATGTAAAAATATTACGTTAGAAATTATATATTGGATAATTTAATACACATCTGACCACAATATCTTATCTAATTGATCTGTGACAAAGAGAAATAGACTAAAGAAATGGTATTTAATAGTCAGTGTACCGTAAAAGTAATATCCCAAAATTAAATTGCAATCTTTACCAGCGAGGGAACAGTTGATATGAATGCATCAAAAACAAAGAAGATATTTACACTATTTATATAGATTTCTTTATTCCACAAAGGTCTTTTATTGGTGATACAAGATAGAGGATTAATCTTTATAACCTAAAGTCGTAAACACTGGTTGGAGGTTTTCCAGTTGTAGTGGCTGAGAGAACTGAAAATTTTCTAATACTTAGCTTGTTTTGACACCAAATCAGCTTCCCAAATGCTTATGATTTGCCTTACGAATCAAATTTTATATTGGATAATGCCAATAAAGCATTGTTACAATAAAAATCTATGTTTCCATATCTTGTTAAAAATTAGAGCTAAAAATTCATGGCAGTAGTATGTGATTGAATATATATAAGTAATTAACAGTGAATGTAAAATTAGATAACCTCTTTCTGGGTAACTATAAGGTTGATCAATAAGACATTAAATTTCACTGTTGGATATAAGAATTTACTTACTTGTTTATCTGGGAGATGTAGTGAAGGTTAATAACTGGAGATTATATCTCACTTAGATTGAATTTATAAATTTTCCAAAGTGCTTCCGGCGGAGATACCCAACGCGCATCTTGGAAGTTTTTAATTTCAACAATTATTATTTCCCCATCATCCGACTCAATATAAACAACGCACCTATCGTGACATTTATATATATACTAGTACAAATACTCTATAGTCTTCACTCTGGATCAAGCTGCAACATTGATATGACAGTTGTATCTAGTTAGTAGATATGGATTATAAGGTACAACCCACTGATTATTCATCACCATGCCACGAACTTTTGTGTTCTTCCCATCATCTCTTCTTCTATAAATAGGGTATCCATCCTATCCTTGTATTGACTTATTACAAAATGGTCGAGGATAGTAGTTCTTGCACTAACCCTCCTTCATTCAGGGGTTTGATGGACGATAGTTTCTACAGGGACCATGCATCATATTCTTGACAACCAATTCGTGCAATATTAGATATTCGTCTTTGTCTGGTAGTTTTGCTGTAATATACTTGTCATACTGATCTGGTGATGTTATCTTGTGTCCTTCTGTAAGTATTAATAAAAGGTGTATGTGGGGTCGACCTCTTTTTTGGAATTCAACTACAAATACATGTGCTGTTACTGGCCCAAATATTTATTTCTTGAATATTTGGTCCTTTAAGTCATGTAATTTCGCTCTAAAAACTCTTGTCACCAAGTCGGGCCTGTCTTGAGGAAGTTGGCCTTCATATAAATTTTTTTGAATCTCTGCCCAATCAGCATTACATGTCATTTTGATGAATAGGTCCGGTTTACCAAAATGTTGAACCAGCGCCATAGCATCCATATACCGACGATGCATATCCTTAGGACCTCCGATAAATGATGCCGGAAGTATTACTCTCTGTCCAACTTTATTGCCTCTACATTCTCCAGCCATGATACTGTCAATTATACCTTGCAATATTTCCCTTCTAAAATTTGATTGGTCAAATCAAAAATACTCAAGTCTAGTTGTTTCTAGTTTGATGTATATGTCAACCACAAATTGTTGCAATAATCGTCCGCATAATAGCAACATGGAATTTTCTCCTCTTTGGACTTGTAGCTTATAGCAGTAGTACTCTTTACATGACACACATAATTTAGATTCATGTTGTACACCTACAAAAAAGTTATGTTTCAAGATTATTTCATGGGGAAAATATCAAATGTTCTATCGTCTTCTTATTGAGAGCGAAGAAACTATACATAAAAAGTACTAAATCGTTAAAGGATAGTTTTTTTTTTTTGGAATACTTTACCTTGTTGCTCTCTGCTAATCGCATCTTCAGCAGAGGTAAAGTTTGAGGTGCTTTGATTGATGCTTGCAATATCACTTGTGCCCAAACCTATGTTTGATTTATTTATTTTTTGTATTCCTTGATGCCAGCCGACTTCGCCATTTGGAAAAAGTACAGGATACTGTACTGGATCATAACAACCATAATAATGTTTCACTCTATGTTTGTTTCCAGAATGTTCATGGCTGATAATATCTCTCTCGAATGGTACATTTGGATTGTTTCCATCTATTCAAATTGCAGCAACTTGATCTACGGAGGGCTTATTATAGACTCGCTGATCTAGTTTGCACTTGCAACAATTTGAATATGCAGATCTTTAAGTTCTGAACGATCCTTTAGCTGGCGAAAGAATTGTGCATAAGGATTCCTATCCATTATTTGCGTGGTTCTTTTCATAATTTCCTCTGATAAATTTGCTTCTTGTAGTTTTGATATCCTATTGCTTAACTCATTCTCAGTGTCAAAAAAGTATAATTAAAAATAACATGGATTAACATCACGTGGTACCAATGATGGAAGATCGTGATATATTTGGCCCTGTGCTTTAAAAGTGTAAACTCATTTCCTAGAAGATGTCAGGTGTTTGTCAAGTTTAACACCAAAGGATGTAAATGAGAAGATGCTATTGTATGCTCTAACATTTCTCCGAAAATCCGTATTTGCTAATTTGATAGACCCATTTGCGCAACAAAATGGCGGAGGCTCAAATTGAAACCTATTAGCATAACGATATTTGCATTCAGGTGCACTTTCCAACTTGTATGTCATATTGATAGTTTGTAAGAAACTTCTCGTATACAGAAATTAAGTAAGCATAAGATACAATCTTAAATCTCTTTATTCAATAGAAACACAAAGTACACGGCAAGTCTTTTGATAAAGCCTTAAATAGACAATTTATTACTTCAGGGTGCTTCCTAGGTCGTTTGTATTTTGTACTGTTTGATTCCATGCCATACATTTTTAAACCCTTTTCATTGAGGCACCTAATTGCCAATTTTCTACAATAAAAAGATAATCTATAATTTGTATCGCAGAATTGGATTGATCACTATTAAATGTGAAGATGTAGTAAGACTGATATGTCCGTGAAAATCATAAGAAGCGGTATTTTGGTGTAATCATATTATTCAACCGGTACTGTTGTGCTTGTTCTGGAACCAAATTTAAGTTCAATGAACTTTTTGACTTCTATCATGTAACCTTCTATAGTTTCAACCATTATTTGAAGAGAATAAATTATTTAAATTTTCTGTAAGAATGTGGGGATAATCATGAGCATACCTCTCAAATTTAGTGTTAACATCGAAATTAAACCGATAGATCATGAAAATTGTAGAGAGAGAAAGTAGAGAGAAGAAGGAGTAGTTGAGAAGTCTCTGGAACTCAGAGAGCGATTTATTAAACCGAGAACAGAAAAAAGAGAAAATGAAGTCCGGGGTCCAAAATATCTAAGGACCCCATATATAAACACATACAATTGGGTCGGACCGGGTCGGATGACCCAAAGACAAAAAAATGAATTGAGGCTCAGATACAGTGGGCTCGGTACAATTGACCCAATAACAAGTAATCATCATAGCCCACACTAATGTATACAAGATATACAATAAATATATACTGCATATACACTGTCTATAACTATGTGATCTCTTTCATCTCAACACCCCCCCTCAAGTTGGAGGGGGAAACCACCTGCAACTTGGCGAGCAGAGGAAGAAGCATGGTGCCAGGCAGAGGCTTAGTGAGTAAGTCGGCCAACTGACGAGATGTAGGAACATGAAGCAGTTTGAGAAAACCAGATTGCAGCAAGTCCCGAACAAAATGACAGTCCACCTCGATATGTTTGGTACGTTCATGGAAAACAGGATTGTTAGCAATATGAACAGCAGCCTGACTATCACAATAAACAGAAATTGGAGAAGAAACAGATACCCCAAGATCACCCAACAAACGAGAAAGCCAAGTCAGCTCAGCAACCACCTTACTAAGAGCTCGATATTCTGCCTCAGCAAAGGACAGAGAAACAACAGGTTGTTTCTTTGATTTCCAACTAATCAAACAGCCACCCAAAGTCACACAAAAACCAATAACAGAACGCCTGGTATCAGGGCAGACAGCCCAGTCACAATCAGAATACCCAGAAACAGATAAATCAGCATGATCAGAATAAAACAAACCCAAGGAGGGAGTACCCTTAAGGTATCGTAGAACATGTAGGGCAGCAGTCATATGGGGAAGCCTGGGGCATTTGAGAAACTGACTCAGATGCTGTACTGCAAAACATATGTCAGGCCTAGTGTGAGTCAAGAAAAGCATCTTGCCAACAAGACTCCTGTACTGGTCAGGAGAGGGCAGGATGTCACCAAAATCAGCATGAAGTTTGACATTGATGTCCAAAGGAGACACAACAGAAGAGACATTGACACAGTCAAACTGATGCAAAAATCAGAAATATACTTATGCTGATTAAGGAGCAGCCCAACAGGTACAACTGACATCTCAAGACCCAAAAAGTAATGCAAGGAACCCAAATCTTTGATTTTAAACTGATCATCCAGAAACAGTTTAAGGGCAGCAAGTTCATCACTGTCATCCCCAGTGAGTATGATGTCATCCACATAGACTGCTACCACCACAAGGAAGCAAGGTTTACCTTTGATGAATAAGGAATAGTCATTCAAAGAATGTGTATACCCTCTGGAATAAAGAGCAGAAGACAACTTGGCATACCATTGCCTGGAAGCCTGTTTTAGCCCATACAGGGATTTCCTGAGTCTACAGACCAGAGGAGGAGAAGGAGAAGAGGCAGTAGAAACAGAACCAGGAAGAGGAGCAGAAATAGTCAAACCTGGGGGAAGTTTCATGTAAACTTCCTCATCCAAATCACCATGAAGAAAGACATTATTGACATCAAGCTGAAACAGAGGCCAGTGATGTTTGACAGCCACAGCAATAAGGCATTTGACAGAGGTCATCTTAATGACTGGAGAAAAGGTGTCTGTAAAATCAATCGCCTCAACCTGTGTGTCACCCCTAATAACCAATCGTGCCTTATATCTTTCAACAAGACCATCAGATTTGTATTTTATTTTATAGACCCACTTGCACCTAATAGGTTTCTTACCAACATGAAGAGGGACAATGTCCCAAGTGTGATTAGCATCCAGAGCAGCAAACTCCTGTCTCATTGCATCCTGCCATGCTGGGACAGATGCAGCTTGAGAGTAGTACATAGGTTCAGATTCCAAAGTGGATGAGGAAGAACCAGAAAATGCAGGAAGTTGGCAGACATAATCCCTAAGGTAGGAAGGAGGATTATGCTGTCTAGTAGACTTCCTAGATGCAGGAAGAGGAAGGGAAGGAGGTAGGACAGGAGCAGGAAGATCTGGACTGAAAGAAGGAAGGGAAGGAGAAGCAGCAACAGGAGCAGTAGGTGCAGGAGGATCAGGGGAAGGAAAATCAGGAAAGTCAGAGACAGGAAATTCATCAGCAGGGGGAACAGAAGGAACAGAGGAAGGATAAGGGTGAACAGAGCAAGATTTGTCCTTAAAAGGAAAATAAGATTTATGAAAAACAACATCCCTTGAAACAAAACACTTCTTGGTACCCAAGTCATACAGTTTATAACCCTTTTTAGCAAAGGGGTAACCCAGAAACACACAAGAATGGGCCTTAGGTTTTAGTTTGTCCCTTTGAGGGATAGGGACAGCAGCATAAGCAAGGCATCCAAAAGCTCTCAAATGAGAGTAGGATGGGGCTTTGCCATATAAAATTTCATGGGGAGACTTGTGATGGAGAGTTCTGGTTGGTATTTTGTTAAGGAGATAGGTGGCAGTTAACAAGCAATCACCCCAAAAAGAGACAGGTAGACCAGATTGAAAAAGTAATGCTCTATATGTTTCAAGGAGTGTTCTGTGTTTCCTTTCAACAACACCATTCTGTTGGGGAGAATGAGGGCAAGAGGTTTGATGGATGATCCCCTGGCTACTAAAAAAGAATTTTCCCTCAGTGCTGGACCCCAGTTCTAAGGCATTGTCACTTCTGACAGTTTGGACCACAGAATATAATTGAGTTTTAACAAAGGAAATGAAAGACTTAAGGAGGGAAAAGGCATTGCTTTTGGATCCCATTAGATGTGTCCAGGTTGCCCTAGAAAAGTCATCAACTATGGTAAGAAAGTATTTGTAACCAAAAGAAGTAGAAGTATGGTAAGGCCCCCAAGTATCCACATGTATCAATTGGAATGGTCTAGTTGTACTGATATTACTGTCATGAAAAAGAAGTCTAGTCTGCTTAGCCATAGGGCAGACAGAATAGGGAAAGGGTTGTTTAGGAGCAAGGGGAAAAGACAAACCCAAAATGTGTTTCATATTAGTAAAGGGAGTTTGTGCCAGTCTTAAATGCCAAATGTAATTCATATCATTGATATCAACATTATTACAAATGGAATTGTTTACAGTTGAAGGTAAACAAACTTTTTTGCTATCAGACACAGTGTCATCATTACAAAAATTAGGTAAAGCACATACATAGGTAAAAGGAGAAACAGAAGAGGAAGAAAGGGAACGAGGCACCCAACACAGTTTGTATAAGCCAGCTTCCTCTTTACCAAGATCCAGAGGCCTCTTCAGAGAAGGGTCCTGTATCATGTAAAGTAAACGGGAAGTTGGTGTGAATGAAACTATACAGTGCAACTGTTTGATCAACTTGTGAACAGAAATCAGGTTGTGCTTAAAGGAAGGAACCAGAAGCACATTATGAAGAGTGAGGGAAGAGGTTAATGCAAAAGAACATGTACAAGTAACTTTTACTTTGTAATCATTAGGTAAAGTTACAAGATAAGGAACAGTCAAAGGTATGATGTTAAAGAGTAGTTGTTTATTATGTGTCATATGATTGGATGCCCCTGAATCAATGATCCAGGTGACAGAATTTATATGTGTAAGCATGCATACTTTGGAATCAGAAACAAGACTCTCAGTTAACATTGTACCAGCAAAATTAGCAGCACACATGGGAGGAGGAGCTTGACCACTGGAATCCCCTAACTTGGTCTGTTGCAACAGGGTCATTAATTGATCATAGTGATGTCTGCTCAACCCTGGTATCACAGAACTGTGACCATCTAGTTGGCTGGCAGAAGGATCCCCAAGAGGAACAGACAAATTAGAATTATCATTATTAACAGACACACATTCAACTCCAGTGGAAACATGAGCAGCTGCAGATTTCCTTCCCTTGTTGTAATTAATGCTTTGAGGGAACCCATGTATCTTGTAGCACTTATCAATTAAGTGCCCAGATTTCTTGCAATATCTGCAGAATAGGGGCCCTCTGTTTTGCTCAAAATTAATTCTGGGTCTGAAAATAGGAGGTCGAGGCACTGTGGCCTGATGAGACCCAACTGAGTGCTTGTTTACATGAGCATTGAAAGACATAGAATCTGGACTAATATGAGAAGTAGATTGAACTTGTCTTTGTTTCTCATCATTAAGCACTATGTTGTAAACACTGTCAAGGGAAGGAAATGGCTGCATCATCAACAAATTGCTCCTAACCCCCATATACACTTCATTCAACCCCATAAGAAACTGAAAAACTTTGTTTTCATCATCTTTCTCAATTATCCCATTTTTGGCAGCACACACACATCTATGCCCATGATTTGTGCACATAGTGCCCAATTCATCCCACAAGCCTTTGAGCTTGTTGAAGTAAGAGGCTATATCTAAGGAGCCTTGGGATGTGTGTGAGAGTTCCCTCTTTAATTCAAAGATATTGGTCTTGTTAGGGTACCATATCTTTTCTCAATTTGGGACCAGATACTCTGTGCAGTATCGGAATAGTGCACACTATCAGCAATTTGTGGAGACAGAGAGGAGGTCAACCAAGAGATGACCATGTTATTACACATATCCCACAATCTTTGTTGAGCCACATTATTGTTAGGACGAGGACATGAACCGCCAACAAATTCGATTTTATTTTTAGCATATAAGGCAACAATCATTTTACGTCTCCAACCCCCATAACCAGTACCGGAGAAGGGAGTGGGAACTAGGGACACACCAGGGACATCAGAAGTATATACAAAGAGGGGACTGGTAGAATCTATCGAAGCAGAAGCACCAGTATTGGTATTGGAAGCCATAATCACACCAGATATTCACAGGTAAAATCAAATATCCACACACAGAACCAGATATTCACACAGAAAATCAGATACTCACCTACTGAGCCAGATAATCACACAGAACGCATACAATAGTCAAGATAAGGAACGAGTTACCCTCCTTCTTCGCGACCGGAGAAGATCGGCCTTCAAGTAAATAGAGAAAACCCTAGGTTGAAAACCCTAGGTACAACCGTCAGAAAATCTTACTGTAAGTATGATCAGGAATGTCGGAAAATCACCCAAAACATCGTCTGAGTGAGGATCGAGCCGCCGGATGGTAGTAAAACTTTAGGTCAAACCACCAGAAACCCTAGAAGCCGATAGGTCAACCAAAAGTCAACCAAGAATCATCATAAATTCTTCCAGAACATTCAGGAGAAGAAAATACACTCCGATATTACAAGGAAAGACTCAGAAAAGTCTCCGATAGGTCGGAATCTTCATCGACTGCGAGGTCTCAGAAATCACCCCCAAAACCTCGAAACGGACTTCATCCAGGACCACGAAATGCATAGAAACATAGTCGGATCGTCGTCGAGGCTCTGATACCATGAAAAGAATGGACATTGGGCCGAACTCAACCCCAAAAGCTAGCTTATGAGGTGAGTATTGCCCAAGCCATATAAGGAACCAAGGACCTCAAATCCCTCCGATGTAGGACAACTCAACATTTAGTAACTTATAGTTGAATTAACATACCATTCCTAATTTGCGTCGTTGGATGATTAAGTTGTTTATCAATATTTCAGTATGCACAACTGCTTTTCTCTTTCTTCCTACAAAATTTATTACAATTACAATACTATATTTAATTTGCTATGTATACTGTAATGATAAGCAATGAGTATATTATGGTTACCTGAAATTTTCTATTCGCCTTCACAATGGTTTTGTATGTTTGGCTTTACGGCAGTTAAACTAATGTATTTATCCATCCTCCGAATGGCATAAACAATTTTCGTTGTTCTACCAACAAACAACAAATAATTATAAATTAATTTTTGGCATATGCTCAAGAATAGGAAATATCAATTATTGTTGTTGTTACCTTGTTCTGCCAGCTGTCTAAATCGAACAAATATCCTGTGTCATAACAGAAAACTGTTAATATTGTTATAAATAGACTTCTATTTAAGGTGTTATAAATAGACTTCTATTTAAGGTGAATGTCTATAATTAGAGAGATTCTAGAGTTTTATTCTTGGTAGCTAAGTCACTACCTCCCTATAAATAAAGGGGTCTTCTACCATTGTAAATTATCCCTAACAATCTCTAAGTATCAATAAGAATACTTCTCTCTCTCTATTCTCTCTATTGCTCTTGTTCTTGCATTATTGTTCTTGTCTTTATATTATTTCATAACACGTTATCAGCACGAGACTCTACCGTCTCAAGAACCATTCTCGAAAAATCTAAGGGTTTCACGTGAGGTTCTGCCGTAACCAAATCCCGAAATTTCTATACGAAAAAAAAAAGGAGGAAAAGAAACGAAAAACAAAGAAAAAAAAAAGGGAAACAGTGGAAA